>CM060945.1:145130188-147630188 GCA_030765085.1 Allium cepa
CGGTCGAGATGGGATTTAACGCTATAAATCAACGACAAATAGCTCACATTCGTGCAATGTTTGCACGCGATTTGCATGACAAAGATGGGGCTGAGTTCCACGACTGTAACGACCCATAAATTTTCGATAATTAAAATAGCTAATTTAATAAGTTTTCGTGATTTAATGTTAGAAAAAAATTGTAATTCGTTTGAAATAATAATGACTGGAATGAATTGCAAAAATAACTATCCAAGTAATGAAAAATAAAAGCTACTTAGTGAATGCCTTTGCAATCAAAAGTTGAATAGGATAATAAATGCTTAATTCATTGGGTATAATAGAGTAATTGATTGATAAGTAAAATCTATTTAAAATCAAATATTGAATATTGAACAGGTAAATTGTTTAAATTAAATATTTAAAACTTATTGAATAATTGAATAACTGTAAAATGAAAATAGTGTTCTAAATTGTGAATTGTTTTTAAAGGTTGAATCTTATAAGTTCAATTTCAATATTTCAAATGATAATGAATTATTGGATAAGCGAAATTGTTTAAATTAAATATTTGGAATTTATTGAATAATTTAATAATGAGAATTGAATAACCGTATAATGGAAATAGTTGTTCTATAATTTTAATTCGTTTCAAAAGTTAAATTTTATAAGTTCGTTTTGAATATTTCAAAAGATAGTGATTTAAGAATAATCAAATTTGTTAAATTTAATATTACAAACGTGTGAATAATTAAATTCCGAATTTGATACGGGTAATTTGGTATTGAAATTTAATATGTGAAAATAGAGTGAATATTTGAAATTTGATTTAATATGATTCAAATTGGTTTCCAAGTGAATGTAAGTTATATTGGGATTTTAATAGAGTTAATAAGATTTTTAAATTGGAATTTAATGGATAATTGAATAACGGGTTTAATATGATTAAAAACGATTTGAAAAATTTTATTTTATCATATTGAAGTTATAATGATGCTATAGAACTTTTAAAACTGAATTTAAAATTTATTTGTGAAAATTGAATATTTTAATATTTAAATCGACTAGTGAAATTAGTCAATTTTCGAGCAGTTTCAGAATTTGACGAAACTAGTTCCATTAGATCTGTAATAGTTAGTTATTATCGGATTTCAATTTTCGAAGCAATTTGGAGTTGTCGTTTGACCGTGGCAGCTCGAAACGCATCAAAATTGTTTTAATATAAATTTAACGAGTTAAAATAGCCATTTCTCAAACAGTCTCGGATTTCGACGGAACCAGTTTCATCGGATCCGTAATGTGATATTATTGTAAGATTTCAAATTTCAAGTCAATCAGATTTATCGTTTGTCCGGTGCAAGCCAAAACGCCTAGAAATTAGTTTAAATCGATTTAATTTAAATTGATCGTTTATTTCCGTAACTCACACATATGATCGAATTAGCTTCCGAAACCTGTTCCATTGTGTCCGGAACGCGGGCTAAACCCTAGGAACGTCAGTTACCGCGTGAAATTCGGAGTTCGGAAAACCCGGGATGCATAGTGATTCGAAATTTCTATAAGTAAGCCTTTATTTCATTGAAAATAAAATAAAAATAAAACTAGGGTTACAAGTGCACAGCCGCCATTATCATAATTCACGGCCGAAAATTACTCGTCTTCTCCCCCCAAATTCTTCGAATCCGTTCACAATTTCAAAAAGTTTTCAACTGCAAATTCGTAGGGGGCGTGGTGATCTTCGATTCTATATGGAGATGATGGGGTTTCGAGTTATATAGGAAGATAAATTGGGCCGCGTTCTCCACCGTTGCGCACGCGTTTCGAGGTGAATTAGGGGGCCGAGCTCCTCCCTGTTCCAGCCGAGTATAGAGTGGAAGATGCTCTTCGTGGTGGTGCTTCCTGATCGAGGTGGAGGTACTTGTATTGATGGCGTGTATTAGGGTTATTGGGACGGCTTGGGTTGTTCGTGCTTGCGTGAGTACCTGATGCGAACGAGAAGAAGAAGAGAACCGTGTGCGGCCGTGATCTTGCTTTGGGGAATGGACGGCAGATCTGGGTTTGTGTATAAAAATTAAAATAAAAGTAGAACTTAATTTGTGTTTAAATTCGTATTAACTTCCAAATGTCATAACTTGTTGATGCGAGGTCCGTTTTGGACGAAACGAGTTGCGTTGTCTTCGTTTCGTCGAGCACTACGCTATGGAATTGGATTGGAGTCGTTTGGAGCTAGAGAAAATTTTGGGTTAAATCGAACGTCGTTCGATTTGATTTAAAATAGTAAAATCAAGGTGAGTGTTTTATAACGCTCACACCGTACTAAATATCTTTATGCTAGTTAAATTTGACATTATGAAGTGTTATGATCTTATTTGTCGTTGTTTGATAAAATTTAATTGTCATATAGCTTGTCTTTTGCATTAACCGTTGAAAAATTAAATTGACAGTTAAATTGAAATTAAAATTGAATTGCGATTAAATTACCTGACATTGATAACTATGAAACTGCCATGAATTGTATTGTTTATTGGACGATGTACTTTGATGGATGCTATTGGTTGATAATTGAATGTTTGGATGTTTATTTGCTTATATAGATCCTGTTATGAATACATATGATAGTGAGATTTAATTTAAGTAATATATACTCATCCCTGACATTTAATTGAAATAAATAATTACTTGGCCATAGGATAGAAAATTATATACGGGCACCGAATTGGCTAAATTAATAATTTTTGAAATCGTCGATTTGAAATTTATGTAAATGTTTCGATTTAAAAGTGATAAATAGAAATCAATTTATAGAAATCGAATTTATCGAAAAATTGAGTTTGAAATGTTGAAATAAAATTTTGGTTAAAAGAAATTGTTGAATAAATTTAAGTGGAGACTTTGAGATTTAAAATTTGGATATGATTGAATTTTGGAAATTTATTTGTTTTAAAGATTGAACATTAAATGGATTGATTTTGAAGCTGTTTTAATTTGTTTTCCAAATTACTCTGTTATATAAACCATTTTGAATACTTAAACTATTTTAATCTATTTTTAATCTACTTAACCCAATTTAAATTATTTTAAACTAATTTATCTATTTTAAATCCATTTTAAAGATTTTAAGTATTTTTAACTATTTTAATTATTTAAACTACTTTTAAACTACTTAAAACTATTTTCTAAAAATTTCAAGCTGGTTAATAAGGTGGAATGTTTATGTTTAAATCTTGAATTTAAATACGAATTGGGTTAAATGAAGTTGCAACATAAAATTGAAATTCGGAATGATTTTGAAACCGAAATGAGTTATTGAGACGCAAAATGATTTTTAAAAAGGAACCTTATATTTTGAATGGCTATGTCGATATTTGAAATGGATTTGATTTTGAAGTGAATATGACATTTGATATCAATTATGAATCGATTTGAAATGTAAAAGAGCCAACGGTGTAATAATACGTAGTTATTAAGGAGACCGGGATCGGATATGGACATACTCTCTGTCGATACCGAAAACCACTTTAATAACTATTATACGCGGAGTGTTGATCCAGAATGAAGTGGATGGTTTGGTGAACGCATTGACTGAAGAAAGAGAACGATTATTGGATGACCCCTGATATGACTAAAACAGGAGCCGCGCCGGGCCATTGAGGTTCGCCACCTCTAGCGGACACACTTCTTCGATACCATTTCTATTACATTTGTGATGCGATTTGGGTGCACCCCTTGATTTGGGAGTGTTGTTTCGCGGTGTTGGGGTAGCTGCTGGCTATGCCCAACATCAGTCCGGATCACGCAACTACTAGTATCCTAGTTGGTATCGCCTCATGTACCTTGTCATACTGATTATCCTATTCGCGACCACTACGTTTTGATTTGTACCTTGAGTATATGGATTGCCCTCTGGTGACTTCCGGTTTTGGGGAAACTACGGTCTTGTATATGCTTTTGGGAATATAAAATGTGTTAAGGGGGATTATGGTAACGCCTTAACGCTATTTTGATACTTTATATTACTGATAGACATTATCTACTTAGCGTATATTACTACATAATAGATAGTTTCACGGATCCTTGAGAGATGGAAAATCCCGTAACATCTCTTGAGTTATTGCACGCACGTTGACACTGGATATGAGATGTCAAACCCCGTAAACATCTCTGACGCCGTTACACTCATATTTATTTACGATTGATTTAACTTTCATAAGGATATTTTAGTCCTGACTCGAGTGTTTTGTCTTTTCATTACGCTCGGGTCAGTCCTGAGTTTTCAGTTTAGGTTGAAGATCATTTCCTTGGAGGACGGAGACGAAGATTTGGTATATTATCTACTACTATTATATTCATTCCATTCCGCTGCATTGTTGTATGATATTTGCTGTATATGTAACTCTGATAAATGTTGTATAATAATAATCAAATGTATTCATTTCAAATGTATTCATTTAATTAACAGCTTCATGAACTGTTATTTTATTATTATACTTTAGCCTTCCGCTGTGAGATTCTGTGTTGTTTCATTTCCTTTATTTCCCTTCCTTTTCTTTTCTTAATTACCCCAATAACTATCTGCCCTTTTAATGGTTTGGAATCGACATGTGTATTTGATCGTCGGTTTAAACTGTCAAAAAAGGCGGGTCGTTACAGTTGGTATCAGAGCTTTGGTTTAGCGATAACCTTAGCTCTGTGGGGTCTGACTCTTTATAAATAGGGTAGTTATACCCTATGATGAGTCGCTGAGTGAATATATATATGAGAGAGCGTATTTGTTAGTGATATAAAATGTTTTATATTGTGTCGGTTGATTTGTTGAGTGGCTTATGGATTCTGGTCAATACGAGTAATTAACGTCATTGATAGGGATCTCTAAACACTCGGACAGAACAATTCGACATAGTATTGTTTTAAAATGGGGTAAATGAAAAACTTTTCCCTAATTATATTTTGTATATAAAGGATTAATTTTTCAGAAATTATTGTGACTTATCTAGCTTACCTGGTTGTTAGGAATGAAAATATTGGTTATTATTATTAGTTGGATACTTAAATTTAATAAATAAGGTTTATTACAAAATAAACAATGATAAAACAAATTGTGGAATATTTCAAGAAAGTAAAATCCTATAAGAATGTTTTATAAAGGTGACTTATAAATTAAAATAGATTTAAATTGGAAATATTGAATTTAAGACCCGGAGATTTTGAAAATGGTTCTCAAAGTTTTGAAGAAGCATATAGTAATATTAGTTGGAAATTATTTATGGAAATATTTTGAAAGGATTTTAAGAAGGAATGAATTCAGTACTCTTCTCTTATGTCGCTGGAAAATAATCTCGGTGATGACTGCGCAGCGTCATCGACGTTCATTTTCGAGTCTCAAAGTGGGGAAGACTTCTAAGAAGCTTTGCTTTTCTTCGAAATTATTTTGGGTAAATGGGTTTTGGTTTAAACTCCAAAGGCATGATTTGATAATTTAAAGGGATATAAGTATATATGTTTATTTCAAACGATTTGGGAAGAACCGGGCATTTAAAATTCTAAGTTCTGTTAATTAAAAAAATTTCAAATTATTTGAATGAAATGTGAATAACTAGAATTTATAAAATAAGAGGATTGAGATATCTAAGCTATTGGATGGGAAAACTTTAAAATTTGAAGGTAAAGAGGATTTAAACAAATTAAATTTGTGAACATTCTAATTAAGTAAAACGAAATTCTATAAATTTGTATAATACCAAAAATTACATTCTGATAACACATAACAAGACTTACCAAATGTTAAAAGTTAAAATGATGTTTGGATATGTAATGAGATATTGTATAGATAAACAGAACCTGAAAGTAATTGAAATATACAAGTAAGGAAAACTTAAAAAGGAATTAGAATGTATATAAATGAAAATTTTGGTTGTAATAAAAATGTTATATACTTAAATATAACCTGAAATGATGAATTGATAAATGGAACAAGTAAGTGAACTTAAGAAAGAAGATAAATGAATCGTATTATATTTTGAAAATTGGTTATAGAAAATAAATATAAATTGCATAGTAAAAAAAAAATTTGAATTTGTAACTTTTGTGATAACTATGAACTAAGAAAAGTCACATATAAGAAGTTAGACTTTTATGGAATGACTATAAACTAAAGTGATGATTAATAAAATGTTCCACAAATGAATTCGTTATTAACTGAAATTATGAAAATGCAATAAATGAAAATAAAGGAATTTCTTATAGCTAAGAATCAATTGGAAAATGAAATTGGATTTAATTAAATTATATAGAATGTTTAAAATGAACTCGAGTAAGAAAATTCTATGATATCTGAGAAATGATAATGTTAAAGAGCATGCTATGTAAAGAAATGAATATACTAACTGAATAATAGATTGTGAATAATTAATCGAAAAAAAGGGGGAAGTCAATAAAATAAATTTAGTATAGATAAATTGGATAGAAATCCATTGGAAGGTAATAAGTGAGATTGTACGTATATTATTTTATTCGCATAACGATTTGATCCAAATTCGAGCACAAAATTTTGAGATGATTTATATCGATCCAAGTTAGGATTTTTCACTCGATTTTCGACGGCGAACCCTAGATATGGATTTTTAATTTGATTCTGAAATTCTCTATCATAGTATATGGCTATGCAAGGAGAGTAACAGTTTCCAATCAAGGAACCAAATCTGAGTCCGCACTAGAGAGTCGTGTGAACGATACTAGTTGGAAGTGAAATTGTGTGATCGAATAAGCGATTGGATTGATATTGCTCACGGATGATATATGTACGACTTACAGAATTAATTAAGCTAATATTGAAAATGGAAGATGACAAATATAAAATGATCCTTTTAAATTGTATAATTGGAATTGAAGGAGATAAACCGAAATGAATGTAAAATTAATAATTTGGTTATGTTGGGTATGATTTGGTTGTTATATGATTGTTAGTTGATTGTATATAATTCATTAAGTGTAAATTGAAAGCTATAAATCATTGAAATCAAATTGGAAGTTAAATGAATTTAAAAAGAATTTAATTTGATTCAAATTGGAAGTAAATTAATGCAAATATGAATTAGTGAATGTTAACTAATTGAATTGAGAATGAATGTTAGTAAAATCCAACGTTAATGAATCAACTATGATTAAATTTGAAACCAAGTCAATAAATATTAATGAGAAGTGAATTTACATTGATTGGTTATGGATTTGTTGGATGATAGTTGGATGATAATTGATTGATGGTTGCATATGTTGTTTGTTGCATTTGCTATGTTGGTACGTGTAGTTGTTATGTTGTTATATGATGTATATTGATATTATTTTCATATATGCATGTTTCTCATAGTTTGTTGAGTGTTTAGTAGGTGCGGATTGCGCTTGCTTCGCATTTGGAGCTCGCTTTTGCGCTATATTATTCGTATATGCTCGCTAATAAAAAATATAAGGTACATGTTTATTTTATCATTGGATTTGGTGATTTTTGATGAGCCACTTGGCTTTTGGATTTTCTTTTGTTGGTTTGGGGCCCGTAGAGGCGTTTTGTAGTTGTACCGATCGAGCCGCGCAAAGGAGACTCTGCCGAAATTTTCCGTAAAATCCGGGTGTTAGAAAAATTTTCAAGTTTAAAAAAAAAAAATTTATAACTTGTTTTGATAACTAACTTTTAAAGTTAGAAAGCCGTTCGGAGTGACTTAGTGGGTAACTTTGGATAAAATACATCTAATGTTGAATTCTATACTTAGTTCCTTTTCCCTTCTTTTTCCTTTTCGGGGACGAAAAGTTTTGAGTGGGGGAGAGTGTAACGACCCATAAATTTTCGATAATTAAAATAGCTAATTTAATAAGTTTTCGTGATTTAATGTTAGAAAAAAATTGTAATTCGTTTGAAATAATAATGACTGGAATGAATTGCAAAAATAACTATCCAAGTAATGAAAAATAAAAGCTACTTAGTGAATGCCTTTGCAATCAAAAGTTGAATAGGATAATAAATGCTTAATTCATTGGGTATAATAGAGTAATTGATTGATAAGTAAAATCTATTTAAAATCAAATATTGAATATTGAACAGGTAAATTGTTTAAATTAAATATTTAAAACTTATTGAATAATTGAATAACTGTAAAATGAAAATAGTGTTCTAAATTGTGAATTGTTTTTAAAGGTTGAATCTTATAAGTTCAATTTCAATATTTCAAATGATAATGAATTATTGGATAAGCGAAATTGTTTAAATTAAATATTTGGAATTTATTGAATAATTTAATAATGAGAATTGAATAACCGTATAATGGAAATAGTTGTTCTATAATTTTAATTCGTTTCAAAAGTTAAATTTTATAAGTTCGTTTTGAATATTTCAAAAGATAGTGATTTAAGAATAATCAAATTTGTTAAATTTAATATTACAAACGTGTGAATAATTAAATTCCGAATTTGATACGGGTAATTTGGTATTGAAATTTAATATGTGAAAATAGAGTGAATATTTGAAATTTGATTTAATATGATTCAAATTGGTTTCCAAGTGAATGTAAGTTATATTGGGATTTTAATAGAGTTAATAAGATTTTTAAATTGGAATTTAATGGATAATTGAATAACGGGTTTAATATGATTAAAAACGATTTGAAAAATTTTATTTTATCATATTGAAGTTATAATGATGCTATAGAACTTTTAAAACTGAATTTAAAATTTATTTGTGAAAATTGAATATTTTAATATTTAAATCGACTAGTGAAATTAGTCAATTTTCGAGCAGTTTCAGAATTTGACGAAACTAGTTCCATTAGATCTGTAATAGTTAGTTATTATCGGATTTCAATTTTCGAAGCAATTTGGAGTTGTCGTTTGACCGTGGCAGCTCGAAACGCATCAAAATTGTTTTAATATAAATTTAACGAGTTAAAATAGCCATTTCTCAAACAGTCTCGGATTTCGACGGAACCAGTTTCATCGGATCCGTAATGTGATATTATTGTAAGATTTCAAATTTCAAGTCAATCAGATTTATCGTTTGTCCGGTGCAAGCCAAAACGCCTAGAAATTAGTTTAAATCGATTTAATTTAAATTGATCGTTTATTTCCGTAACTCACACATATGATCGAATTAGCTTCCGAAACCTGTTCCATTGTGTCCGGAACGCGGGCTAAACCCTAGGAACGTCAGTTACCGCGTGAAATTCGGAGTTCGGAAAACCCGGGATGCATAGTGATTCGAAATTTCTATAAGTAAGCCTTTATTTCATTGAAAATAAAATAAAAATAAAACTAGGGTTACAAGTGCACAGCCGCCATTATCATAATTCACGGCCGAAAATTACTCGTCTTCTCCCCCCAAATTCTTCGAATCCGTTCACAATTTCAAAAAGTTTTCAACTGCAAATTCGTAGGGGGCGTGGTGATCTTCGATTCTATATGGAGATGATGGGGTTTCGAGTTATATAGGAAGATAAATTGGGCCGCGTTCTCCACCGTTGCGCACGCGTTTCGAGGTGAATTAGGGGGCCGAGCTCCTCCCTGTTCCAGCCGAGTATAGAGTGGAAGATGCTCTTCGTGGTGGTGCTTCCTGATCGAGGTGGAGGTACTTGTATTGATGGCGTGTATTAGGGTTATTGGGACGGCTTGGGTTGTTCGTGCTTGCGTGAGTACCTGATGCGAACGAGAAGAAGAAGAGAACCGTGTGCGGCCGTGATCTTGCTTTGGGGAATGGACGGCAGATCTGGGTTTGTGTATAAAAATTAAAATAAAAGTAGAACTTAATTTGTGTTTAAATTCGTATTAACTTCCAAATGTCATAACTTGTTGATGCGAGGTCCGTTTTGGACGAAACGAGTTGCGTTGTCTTCGTTTCGTCGAGCACTACGCTATGGAATTGGATTGGAGTCGTTTGGAGCTAGAGAAAATTTTGGGTTAAATCGAACGTCGTTCGATTTGATTTAAAATAGTAAAATCAAGGTGAGTGTTTTATAACGCTCACACCGTACTAAATATCTTTATGCTAGTTAAATTTGACATTATGAAGTGTTATGATCTTATTTGTCGTTGTTTGATAAAATTTAATTGTCATATAGCTTGTCTTTTGCATTAACCGTTGAAAAATTAAATTGACAGTTAAATTGAAATTAAAATTGAATTGCGATTAAATTACCTGACATTGATAACTATGAAACTGCCATGAATTGTATTGTTTATTGGACGATGTACTTTGATGGATGCTATTGGTTGATAATTGAATGTTTGGATGTTTATTTGCTTATATAGATCCTGTTATGAATACATATGATAGTGAGATTTAATTTAAGTAATATATACTCATCCCTGACATTTAATTGAAATAAATAATTACTTGGCCATAGGATAGAAAATTATATACGGGCACCGAATTGGCTAAATTAATAATTTTTGAAATCGTCGATTTGAAATTTATGTAAATGTTTCGATTTAAAAGTGATAAATAGAAATCAATTTATAGAAATCGAATTTATCGAAAAATTGAGTTTGAAATGTTGAAATAAAATTTTGGTTAAAAGAAATTGTTGAATAAATTTAAGTGGAGACTTTGAGATTTAAAATTTGGATATGATTGAATTTTGGAAATTTATTTGTTTTAAAGATTGAACATTAAATGGATTGATTTTGAAGCTGTTTTAATTTGTTTTCCAAATTACTCTGTTATATAAACCATTTTGAATACTTAAACTATTTTAATCTATTTTTAATCTACTTAACCCAATTTAAATTATTTTAAACTAATTTATCTATTTTAAATCCATTTTAAAGATTTTAAGTATTTTTAACTATTTTAATTATTTAAACTACTTTTAAACTACTTAAAACTATTTTCTAAAAATTTCAAGCTGGTTAATAAGGTGGAATGTTTATGTTTAAATCTTGAATTTAAATACGAATTGGGTTAAATGAAGTTGCAACATAAAATTGAAATTCGGAATGATTTTGAAACCGAAATGAGTTATTGAGACGCAAAATGATTTTTAAAAAGGAACCTTATATTTTGAATGGCTATGTCGATATTTGAAATGGATTTGATTTTGAAGTGAATATGACATTTGATATCAATTATGAATCGATTTGAAATGTAAAAGAGCCAACGGTGTAATAATACGTAGTTATTAAGGAGACCGGGATCGGATATGGACATACTCTCTGTCGATACCGAAAACCACTTTAATAACTATTATACGCGGAGTGTTGATCCAGAATGAAGTGGATGGTTTGGTGAACGCATTGACTGAAGAAAGAGAACGATTATTGGATGACCCCTGATATGACTAAAACAGGAGCCGCGCCGGGCCATTGAGGTTCGCCACCTCTAGCGGACACACTTCTTCGATACCATTTCTATTACATTTGTGATGCGATTTGGGTGCACCCCTTGATTTGGGAGTGTTGTTTCGCGGTGTTGGGGTAGCTGCTGGCTATGCCCAACATCAGTCCGGATCACGCAACTACTAGTATCCTAGTTGGTATCGCCTCATGTACCTTGTCATACTGATTATCCTATTCGCGACCACTACGTTTTGATTTGTACCTTGAGTATATGGATTGCCCTCTGGTGACTTCCGGTTTTGGGGAAACTACGGTCTTGTATATGCTTTTGGGAATATAAAATGTGTTAAGGGGGATTATGGTAACGCCTTAACGCTATTTTGATACTTTATATTACTGATAGACATTATCTACTTAGCGTATATTACTACATAATAGATAGTTTCACGGATCCTTGAGAGATGGAAAATCCCGTAACATCTCTTGAGTTATTGCACGCACGTTGACACTGGATATGAGATGTCAAACCCCGTAAACATCTCTGACGCCGTTACACTCATATTTATTTACGATTGATTTAACTTTCATAAGGATATTTTAGTCCTGACTCGAGTGTTTTGTCTTTTCATTACGCTCGGGTCAGTCCTGAGTTTTCAGTTTAGGTTGAAGATCATTTCCTTGGAGGACGGAGACGAAGATTTGGTATATTATCTACTACTATTATATTCATTCCATTCCGCTGCATTGTTGTATGATATTTGCTGTATATGTAACTCTGATAAATGTTGTATAATAATAATCAAATGTATTCATTTCAAATGTATTCATTTAATTAACAGCTTCATGAACTGTTATTTTATTATTATACTTTAGCCTTCCGCTGTGAGATTCTGTGTTGTTTCATTTCCTTTATTTCCCTTCCTTTTCTTTTCTTAATTACCCCAATAACTATCTGCCCTTTTAATGGTTTGGAATCGACATGTGTATTTGATCGTCGGTTTAAACTGTCAAAAAAGGCGGGTCGTTACAACGACGTTTGAGGTGGAGGTGAAGCACGTCAAGAACTTCGAAACCATGGTAGTGGATCGTCGTTGAAGTCGACGAGGTGGTTGCATTAATTTGGGTTAGGGGCGGCCTTTATGGGTTCGAACGTGAATATTGCCTGGGGGGAACAAGCTTGCGCAACTACTTGATGTGGGGTTCGAAAATGAACGGCCCAGATTGGAAATAAGGTTTAAAAAAAAATTGAAATCAATTTATATATTAATTCATATAACGTTTAAAATGTTGTAACTTTTTGATACGAGGTCCATTTCGCACGAAATGACTTGCGTTGGGTTCATATGGACGAACACTACGCGATGGAGCTGTTTTGGAGCTGATTGGAGCTAGTGTGGATTTTGGGTAAAATTAAACGGTCGTTTAATTTTATTCGGAATAAAACGCTGAAACCGCTATTGCAAGCAATGTGAGTACAACTCACTCTTTCTGACTCACTGTTATTTTTATATAAGTGAGAAATAATTTATTATATGATGATTGATGATTGCTTGGATGACATATGATATATGATTGGTATTTGGATATATTCCTGCCTTGTGGAGCAGATGACCCTATACGTTCCCGTGTATGAGCGGATGACCCTTTGCATGCGCGTCTGCCTTGAAGCAGACATTGTACACATATTCTAATATGTATATTTGTTGCAGGTGATAGGTTGGAGGTATCCAACTGGGTTCCTCATCCGTATTGATTTATTTACAGATATTGTGATATATTCTGTTATCATATGATATATGATGTTTGGATGTTGTGATTGATGTACTTAGTGATGTTGCAGCATTGGGCCTATTTTTGGAATTTTAAAAATATTAAAGTGATGATTTCCAAATTTAAAAGGATTTTCAAGTGATTTTGAAAATATACGTTTTGTTGAATTTTAAAGTGTTAATGGAATTGATTTATTTTAAATAAATAAACGTTATAATTTTAATGTTATAAAAATTATGGTTTTTGTGAAATAAAACTAGAATATGATTTTTGGAATGTGAAGTTAAATATTTAGTAAAATGGTTTAAATTGAGATTTTTGATTTATTATAAACGGTATATATAAAAGATTTATAAAATTGATATTATATAAATTAAACTATTGGAATTATAAAACGAGTTTTTATAAGTGTTAAAATGATGTTATAAATGGGTTTTATAAGTAAATAAGATTTACAGATTTATAATTAATGATGTTATAAAAAGAATGATTTTTTTAAATAAATGAATTATAAGTAATTAACTTATAATTTGGGTTTTTGGGTATAAAATTGAGTTATAAATTGAATTGGTTATAAAGGGATTTTATATATGGTAGTTATTATAAAATGAAAATGCAATTTATAAACATTGTTTTATAAATCCAAAATCAAATAAATTTGATAAGTAAGTATATAAATTATTAAAGGAGATATATCCACGATTTTGGACAATGGATAATCCTTTAATTAAATATGTAGAAGTGTTGAATTTGGTTAGAGATTTATATCCACGATTTTGGACAGTGGATAATTCTGAATTAAATGTGTAGAAGCTTTAATTTGATAAACGAATTATATGCATGATTTTGGACAGTGAATAATATATCAAATAAATGTTTTGGGAAGTGATATTTAAATGGAGTTAAATGGTTTAAAGTTGTTTTAAAGTGTGTTAAATATCGAATACATAGATTTCAACATTCATTGTTGAAATATACGTTTTCGAAAGTATAAGGAAATGATGGACTATAACACTGTTGTTATAGTAAATGATTTTCGAAAGAAAATATTTTGTACAGTATTGGAATTTACATATCTATTTTATTTTCGAATCCTATACTAGTGATTTTGGATTGTCGTAACGATGTTTTGTGCAACATTCGTCTTGACCCAAATAAATGTGTTTAAGAGAACATTTTCCTTAAAGAATAAAATCTATATTTAATCACGATTTAAGTATATACAATATTTTCTAAGTGTTGAAAATAATTGATTTGTGAATTACTTATTATTAAATAAGTATTTGGAAATGTTATCCAATATAGAAGTTGAAATGATTTTGAGAATATATCTTTTAAAGATAATTTGAAGTGAATATTTGGCAAGTGAATTAATTAATAAAGATTAATTAAAATGGCCTAGTGATTTTATATGGTGCTGAATATTTGTTTGTTTGTTTTGATAGTTAAATAACCGACTATCAAACTTGGCCAAAATTTTAGTTCCTCGACTTGATGTGGGAACTATTTAGTCGTACACTTAGTACGCAGCCTTCTGTGTAGGCTTGATTATCATTTGTGTTAAGGATGTTGATTCGTATAGTGTAGAGTATTACTCCAATCTATCGAGCTTCCTTCTTGGCCCGAAGGATAGCAAGTTGAAACTTGGAAACGTGATAAGTCTATGAGACTTAGTTTCTGTGTGAGGTTGAGAAATGCTTTTGCGTTGTTGGTGCGAAGAGGCCAGAATCAGATTTATCTGAAAACCACTTCGGACCAACGTATATGCGACGATTGTGCAGGTTGCTTTGTGATGATATTGTTATTCCAGATTTTCATAGTGGGGGGACTGCTTATTGATCATTTGGGGTTAAAATCCTAATATACATCCAGTAGAAGTGGTCTCTTCATTATGAAATATCCAATGCAAGGACTATTTCTACTAATCCTAGGGATTTCCCGACAGTATGTGGTAGGAAAGTACCTTCGGTTTGTCCTGTTTCTGGACAACTTGTATGGATGTTTGTCTGACATTGCATTTCTATAGATTACGTACATTGGTTTTTACAAAGGTACATAAGTGGTGGCGGAGAAGACAACTTCTCTTAGCTTAACGCCCTCCTTGAGACGTACGAGCTTAAGGGTTGTATTTTTGTAGAAGGCAATTAGTAGTCAACGGAAATGGCCATGTGGCATTCAAAGTGATGTGACTGTGATTTGTGAAAGGTAATCGTTACTTCTAGCCTCATCAACCAAAAATGACCAAAACATGGTTAAATGCGGCGAGGCTAAGTGGGTTGCTACCATTAGGGTATGATTATCCTCTTCTAGATATATCTTTACACGCTATGACGTCACGTATCTGATTATTGTGGTTTGTATGCTAGAGGGCCCTCGGTAAAGGTCGGTAATGACCGAAGGATGACATATTCGGTACCATCAGTTATAGAGGCAGGCCGGTCTTGTGTTGGTAGAGGGCAGATGTTCTATGCCTCAGTACATATTTCTACAGATGTACTGCCGGAAGGTAGTCCCTTCAATTGGTCATTGTATTGAAATCCAAACTCCACTACATACCTGCCATTTTGATTGTATTACCCAATTGGGCTATATGCTGGAATTTAATCAATGTAACAATTTCGGCTATGATTAATATTATTTGTATATAGTAGACACTACTATAATATAACATGATACAATATGTTTTAGTCATTGTAAGGTAAAAACATGTCCCTGTTTATGTGTGGACTTGTCTTACGAGGTACTTTTGTTCTGAAAACTAAGGAAAAGTTTGGTAATTTAATAAATTCAGTTGAGTGTGTTTTTCACACTGGTTTACCAGACTGATCCGGGAGTTCTTCTCTTTCAATGCTCGGGTCAGACCGAGTATATCTATAGGTTATGCTTTGGTGCTTTTGGAGCTTCAGCGGGAGAGCTGGAGATCTTCATTTTCGTATACACGTATCTGTTTTGATTATTGACTATCCGCTTTGCTTTTTTTGTTGTTTTATATTATCTGTAATTGTGAGGACAGGTTATTATAACTGTTCAGGCTGATAACTATTAATTGATTGTTGAACTCTGATTGATGTGTGTATATATACAGTTTCGATGTTTGTAAAGATTATTGATATGATATTTTATATTTTCCGCTGCGATGTGAGATTCTGTATTGTTCTGTTTGGTTCTATCTTCTCTCTTTCTTCTCTTCTCTTCTTCTCTCTTCTTTTCTTTCTCTTGACTTTCCGTCAGTTTGTGCTTTTTGGATCAGACATGTGTGGATTATTGTCGATTCAAAGGGTTTGGATATTCGGGTCGTTACACATGATTCCGTCATCGACCAAAACTGCTTTAAAAATCCTAAATCGATGAACTCCTGATGCCATAGCCACCTTTAACACCTTCCACTATTTTTTCGAAAACCACCATCACATCAGCCACCCCCCACTTTGACCGCGAGATCCCTAACCACCGTGATCACCAGGATTCGACGTTTTAAACAAATCCATTCAACTATCAATATCGCTCGAATTACTAAGTTAAAAACCTTGATTCTATTTTTAAAAATCATGGTCTTCGAAAAAAATCACATTATGTAATTGAATCAAGATTTTAGAACATTTGAATTTTTACAAAATTTTAAGTTCCACTGTACAATTTCGTTCCAGTAAGATTTTCTTTCAAATTCCTCTAAAAAAAGTTTTAAAGCTCGGATCTTGATTTTTACAACATGTCTTATTCATGCCTAAAAGCCTAAGACTAGGGGAAGTGTTTAAGTTTTGAAACAAATTTTGAAATCTGTAGATTTTAACCAAAGGCTAAATCATGTATGTTTCTAGACATGCACAGTCACACCCATATATATATATATATATATATATATATATATATATATATATATATATATATATATATATTCACACAGACATGCAACAGTTCAAGTGTTAATCATAGCATCAACGACAACCATAGGTTCAAATCATAAAATGGTAGTTTGCTCACCTGGATTAAAGCTTGAAAAAATTAGCAAAAGACTGAAACTTGAATTTGAATATCTGGAACAAACTTTGATCTGGAATCTGAACTTTGAGCTTGTTTTCAGTTGCCTTAGGTTTTTAAATTTTGATTGAATTGCTTTACTTCCAAATCTGTTTTGATGTTGCAATTTTTTTAAATAGCAACTTTTTTTTAAAACTGGAATTGAAACTGCTGCTTGATAAATTTGGATCTGCATTTTCTTTAATCACTTTTATTAAATAAATCTTTAATTAAATGTTGGATGAGTTAATCCAATTGGAAAGGGAAATTGATTTGAAATCTGTGAATGAATCTTTGTGAAAAATGGGTGAACTTTGTGAAGTAAATCTTTTTGTTTAAAGATTTAGAAATGGTAATTTGTTTAAACCATTTGAAAGGAAAGTTTTGAATTTTAAGTTGTGACTTAACTGAAATCTCAATATTCATATGTTTTTAAATAGTGCGGTCATTATTCGGATTTGCCGAGAGAGGACCTTTGTGTTATATAACCCATTTCGAATAATGATACGTCGTTATGGATGGCATTTGAAGACCGGTGGTGAAGACCGGTTATTTTCAAGAATGAAAGGATAACCCATTAATTGTCTTTGCACTGAGTCGCGCCAGTATAGAGATCTCCATATGTGATGGGGAGTCCGATCGGGATTGGAAATTCCCGAAGTGCAAGGGCTTCTTTAAAAGTGCATTCGGTTCTGTTCAAACCCGAAACAAACTTGTATAGATGTGTGTTTGACATTACACATTGAGATGTAAAATCGGTTTCTGTCAAATATATTTCTATTTGGTGGCGAAGATTTATTCTCTTAGCTTAACACCCTTCTTTGAGACGTACGAGCTCAGAGGTTATGTAGTTGATGGTTACCAGTGATACATTCCCAATTTGGTAATGTGGCATACAAAGCGCTGCTAATCATTTGTTGATCAAAGCATGGCTTTGTGAAAAAGTGTAGCTTGGTGGATGAGACTTCGTCGAGCCTTACAACCCGGTTATGGTCAAAACAGGAATCGTGGCAGCAAGGTTATTTGGGGGAGCGCCCCCTGATGGTATGTCATTTCCTTCTGGTTATGAGTAGTATCATGGTATGGAGCCTAGATACTTAACATTGTGGATGCTGCAAACTTATTGCTTTGTGGTTGTCATTTGGGAGGTACCTTGGATAAAGGTCGCAAACGACGGGGGGATGGCATGCTCGTGTCAGTAATTACCTAGTTACAGAGGTAACCCGACCTTATGTGGCAGAGATCCGGTTAGGTTCTCGGGGCGTCCCTCCAGAGGCGTTCCATTTTATGTGAAAAGTTCATTTGCCTGACCATTTGTTGGAAATCCAAACAAAACAATACGAGCCCTTTACGATTGCAATTGTATAACCTGCCACCTCAGGTGGTAGCTATAGCAGGCATAATATAATGGGTGCTGGATAAGATTTATATTATACTTTCCAAAGGTTTTCTACACTATGCACTAATAATAATAATATCAAAAAGATTTTGCATAGTAAGCATTTTTGACTGTCATAAGGAGAAATCTCCTCCAAGTTTGCGCTTGCATTGTGTGTGTGGTGGGAGGCCTTATGGCAGTTTCATTTTCCAAACAGCATTCCGAATTTCTTTAAAATCTTTTTGTTTTTCTTTTGATAAAGATAAACTGTTTTTGTTTGCTCATACCAGTCCCATGACTGATCCAGAGTTTATTGTTCCCTTCCTAAACTCTAGGTGCCCACAATTTTCTACATGGGCAGTCTAGAGTTGGGTTTTTCAGATAATCAAATAGTAGGTGTAGATTCGGTAGCTTTCAGTCATTGGGAATCTTCTTCAATCTCTGGATGACTGTCCTTGCTTAAGTCATCGATGATGGTGGTTCGAGCTTATTGGATTGGAGTCCTCGTAGCTTTTAGGGATGAGCTTTTGGTTTGGAGTTATAGATTTTGGATTCACTCTTCATCGAAGATCATATTTGAGTTATTTCTTCCGTTGTTACCATATTCTGCTATTGTATATTTATCTCTGATATTATTGTATCATTATTATATCAGATATTGTATCTGTTGTATATCAATGATATTCATTTCTTCCGCTGTGTCGTTATACTTAATGTGTTATAAGCTTCGACGAACCAGATTCGACATTAGAATCTACGGCATTTGAATATAGGTGATATATTCAGTGTCGATTTTCGAAGGTCGAGTCAGGGTCGTTATAATCGGAATCAGAGCTTTCGACTGTAAACCAGAGACCCAGACCTCATTAGAAAACTACTCGCTTCGACGCCTCTGATCGCCAGCCACCACGCCTTCACGTCCTGAACCTCGCCACTCACCCATGAAGTTATCCCCCTTGGTGCGATCGATCACGACACACCACAGTCGATGAAATTTTCATGTTTTCGCTGTCGAACAAAACTGAAGCTTAAACCCTATCTTATCAACATTCAACCACCATGTCCACTAATAATTTCCACTGCCATTTTTCTGATGATCCTTGACTCCGGTATAGCTAGCTATGGCCACGACCCCGATACACAGATTCATAATTACTTGAATAATTAATTGACAGTTAATTAAAGGCTAATAAATTATTAATTTAGGATAATTAATTTATAATTAAGGATTAATTAATCAAGGTAATTAATTATAGGATAATTAATTAAGGGATAATTAATTAATGTAATTAATTAAGGATAATTAATTAAAGAATAATTAAATAATTAAGGATTAATTATTTAATGATTAAAGATTTGCTCATTTATTAATTAAGGTTGATTAATTAATAATTTAAAGTTAATTAATTTATAATTGATTAACTAACCTGGATTAGTGATTAATCTGGTTTCAGTGAATCAGGTGATCAATTTATCTTCCTTATGAATGAATGTATTCTATTGAATGCTATAAATTTTTTGATATGTAACAACCCAGTATTTTGTGATTATTTCTATTTGTTCATTTCAATTATTTAAATTAAAACTCATGATTTAAAAAATTTATTTATTTATTAAAATGTATAAATTTTGTTATTTTAAATATAAATTTTGATTTTTGTGTGAATTATAATTTCAAACCTGAATAAATTCAATATTTCCAGAAAAGTGGATTTTGACCTTGACCCTTATTCCAGATTGAAGCTACTTTTGTTCTGATTTGATTTCAGAAGAGCTCCCAGGCTTTGCAATTTACAGAGGATTTGCTTTTGTTCTTTTGGTTTTCAGGTTGAAAATTTTGATTTGCTTCTGATTCTTTCATTTCTGGGTTTAAATTTCCCTTCCAGGTCTTGAATTTAAATCATGCTGATTTGAATATGAATTTAATGTCGTTGCATGCCTTGATTTCTAGATTTTTAAACCTTGATTTCTTTTTTTTCTTATGTTTGCCTTTGATTCAGGTTTGTAACTTGATTTCTAACTTGCTTCCTTGATCTGATTTGTTATTTGAACTTTGATCTAGAAGTACTTTTGTTTTGATATTTTTTTTCTTTTTGATTTTAGGTTTTCAGATTTTAGAGAAAAGATGAGAGAATGTTTTGAACTGAAAGTGAATGAACGGGTTTTTTTCACATTTTTTTCCAATACATGCTTTATGAGATTTTCAAATTAGAAGAATTTTTTTATGAGATGCCACTTTTTTATTCTAACTCAACACTTGTCTAATTACTTGATTTCATGTTTTACACTTGTTAAAATTATAATCTCCACCTTACAAATGTTAAAGCACTTAAATTTATATTTATATCTTTTGTAAAATTTCATTTGTAAATTATGGTTTTAACCCCTATGTCATAATAAATTATGTAATATGTATCAACTTTTAAACTAATGCTTTACCATTATATATATATATATATATTAACATTCTAAATAGCTTTTGTAAATTTATTTATATCAACTTCAAAATATAACTTCCAAATCATCATGTTATAAATACAAAATAAATTCTTTTCTATCATTACAATATAGAGTTTTACTTTCAAATGATTTTTGAAAATCTACTACACTATATTTAAATAAAATTTTCAAAATACAAATAATCATATTTATTAAAAAAACAAGTTTCTAAAATTGCCAAAATATAAAGTTATAAATCCAATTTATTTTAAAAATACTTATATTTGAGTTTCAAATCCAATATGTTATTTAAAACATTTATTTCTGAATTTCCAATTAGAAATCCTATTTAAATCAAAAATCCATTTATATATATTTTTATATTAATAAACAAACAAATATCTATTAGATTTGGAAAATACCAAATTAACTCACAATTTAATTTCAAAAATTAAATTAATTACCAATTTAAATTTGATTCAAAACCGGGGATGTTACAGATTTCCCCCCTTAAGAAAATTTCATCCTCGAAATTTACCACGGAGACAACAAAGGATGGATACACAAAGATAAAGAATCGACTCTTCAATCAAGTCGATTATTTATTCTGTATTTGGCTCACCAAGTCAGAATATCACCAATAATTATGAGAACAAACTCATTTAACACTACACAAGATACTCAGGTTACTCGGTCTACGAAATATTCAGGGGCACTGATTAGTTCGAAAG
Source organism: Allium cepa (assembly GCA_030765085.1). Taxonomy (NCBI): domain Eukaryota; kingdom Viridiplantae; phylum Streptophyta; class Magnoliopsida; order Asparagales; family Amaryllidaceae; genus Allium; species Allium cepa. The sequence continues at coordinate 145,151,813 of CM060945.1, forward strand.
GGTAACTAATCGTTCGTAGAATATATCGTGACCCAAAGAACTAATAATAAATACTCAATTCAGATTGGAATATCCGAAAAGTATACACCAGCTTGTTCCTCTTCGGACCTTGATCCTCACAAGAAATTTCAACAGAATTTCAAACTTGGTTTTAATCGAAATCGTTTTATCGATATAAATCTATTATATTTAACTTCATATTCTATTAACCAATTTATTTCAATTGAAATTTTAGATTGATTAAAATTAAAACGATAAGCTGATAGGGAACCGATGAAGAGAATATGAACTTATCTACACGATTCTCAGGGCCACCATCATAATGAAGCTTCTCCTTGTAGCTGCCATGAAGCATCAAAGAATTTTGAAACTAGATGATCAACAAAGGAGATTGAGAAGAGTTGTTTCCTTGTTGCTGCAGGTATTGACCATTTGTAGTGGTACTTTCCTGTCCCCTATCTCGTCCTATTCTTGCACTCATACTCACTATCAGTGAATAGTAAGAGAATTTACTAAGGCATGCGGTCAGATATCTTAGGGATATACTCATTCTACGCATTTGTAACCCTATCTCTAATGAGTTACCTAATGTGTTATACTCCTGAGCTAAAGTTTCAACCTTCAGCTCTGATACCAATTATAACGACCCTCACTCGACCTTCGAAAATCAGCACTTGTACTTCACTTGTACTCGAATGTCGTAGATTCAAACGCCGAATCTGGTTCGCTGGAGCTTATAACACATTAACTATAACAACACAGCGGAAGAAAATAAATAATATCATTGATACAACAATGAACACAGTATTCGATACAATATGATACAACAATATCGGAGACAAATATATAATAGCGGAAAGATAATAACGGAAGATAGACTCCAAAAGAGAACTCCAACATCAAACTGCAACTGCAACTCCATAGCTAAAGCTCCAAAAACTCCAAAAGCTAGATCCACAAACATGCTTTCCAAATGCGAAGTGAGAAACCCCCATCACAATGTATTAAGCAAGGTCGATCCAAGAGAAACGAATGCTATCGCCAAATCCAAAGGCTGGAAGCTATCGACTCTACATCTACTATTTGACTATCTGAAAATTCCGACTCTAGACTACCCGTGTGGAAAATTGTGGGCAACCAGAGTTTAGGAAAGGAACAATAAACTCCGGGTCAGTCATGGGACTGGTATGAACAAACAAAAACAGTTTATCTTTATCAAAAGCAAAACAAAAGATTTTAAAGCAATTCACAATACTTTTTTGGAAAATGAAACTTCCATAAGGCCTCCTTCCACACACATAATGCAAGCGCAAACTTGGAGAAGATTGTTCCTTATGACAGTCAAAAATGCTTACTGCGCAAAATCTTTTTGATATTATTATTAGTGCATAGTGTAGAAAACATTTCGAAAGTATAATATTAATCTTAACCAGCATAGGTACCATTTATTATTCCAACTATAGCTACCACCTGAGGTGGCAGGTTATACAATTGCAATCGTAAAGGGCTTGTATTGTTTTGTTTGGATTTCCAACAAATGGTCAGGCAAAGGAACTTTCCACACAAATGGAATGCCTCTGAAGGGACGTCCTCGAGAACCTAATCGGATCTCTGATATATAAGGCCGGGTTACCTCTGTCATAGGTAACCACTGACACGAGCATGCCATCCCCAAGTCGTTTTCAACCTTTATCCGAGGCACCTATCAACTAACAACCACAAAGCAATAAGTTTGCAGCATCCACATAGGTAAATATCTGGGCTCCATACCATGATACCACCTTTGATCCAGAAGGGAATGACATACCCTCAGGGGGCGCTATCCCCAAATAATCTTGCTGCCATGATTACTGTTTCGACCGTTACCGGGTTGTGAGGCTCGACGAAGTCTCGTCCACAAAGCTACACTTTTCACAAAGTCATGCTTTGATCAACAAATGATCAGCCGCACTTCATATGCCACGTTACCAAATTGGGAATGTATCACTAGTAACCATCAACTACATAACCTCTGAGCTCGTACGTCTCAGAGAAGGGTGTTAAGGTAAGAGAATAAATCTCCACCACCAAACAGAAATGTATTTGATAGAAACTGGTTTTACATCTCAAAGTTTAATGACAGACACACATCCATACAATTCAGTTCCAGGTTCGAACAAAACCGAAGGCACTTCAGGAATTCCCAATCCCGGTTGAACTCCCCATCACATATGGAGATCTCTATACCGACGCGACTTACGGCAGAGACAATCGACGAGTTATCCTTTTGTTCTTGAAAAATACCCGGTCTTCACCACCGGTCTTCAAATGCCATACATAACGTCGTATCACTTATTCGGAATGGGTTATATGACACAAGGTCCTCTCCTGGCTAAACCGAATAGTGAGTGCAATATTTAAAAACATATGGATATTGGGACCTCGGTTAAGTCACAACTTAAAATCCAAAACTTTCCTTTCAAAATGGTTTAAACAAATTACCATTTCCAAATCATTAAACAAAAAGATTCACTTCACAAAATTTACCAAACTTTCACAAAGTTCACCAATCTTTCACAAAGATTCATTCACAGATTGCAAAACAATTTCTTTTTCAAATTGGATAATCTCATCCAATTATTAAACCAAAGATTCGATTCACAGCTTTTGTGATATCTCGGAAATTTTGGCAATATCAATTTAATAATCTGTATTTAAAATTAAATTGATTTGATAAATTATGTCAATAAAATTTAACTTGATTTAATAATCCAATTAAATAAATGTTTAATTGGTGAATTTTATCTTTTAAAAGCTAATAAATTGATTTCTATTTATAATGTGTATATATATATGTATATATATATATATTATAGATAGATAAGTTTTGATTGTAGTTTAATAAACAAATAAAATATTGTTTTCAAATTCTGTTATTCATTTTGATAGTTTGGAGATTATTATTTTATTTAATAAATAACTATTCAAAAACTATTTAATAAATAACTATTTGGTTTTAAGAAACTTAAAGAAATTATTTTAAAGTGTTTAAATATATTTTAAAGCAAAGTTTAAATTTTAATAAGATAAACAAAAGTTTATTATTTTTTTGAATATAGCTTAATAAATATAATTTGGAATTATATATGGAAATTTAAACTACCATTTCTATATTAAACATTAATCCATTTAATTAAGATAAATAGGATAAGTAATTTATGATTTCTTTCATAAATGATTTAAATTGATAAATATGTTACTTTTGGATAATAATAAAAGTATAAATATAGATAGATTTTAAAAGACAATGTTATTATTTTTAAATTAAGTATGTTAATATAAATTAGTTTTAAATGGAATTTTTAAATGTATAAATAGCATTTGAATTTGAATTCATTTTGAAATTCAAATGAATAAACATATATAAATCTTGTAAGTAAGCTTTCGTTCTTTTTATAAATTGTATTATTTCGTTTTCATTAAATAGAAATACATATACATTTATTTATGAAATTACTTTATATGTATTTAATAGATAAAGAGGATTTCAATTACCTTTAAAATAAACAAATAAAAAAAAAACAAATTAAATTACTTAGGACACATGTTGTTAAACTAAGTGGTATTAATGACAAGTGTACTAGAGTTAAGAGATTAATGTAACAAGTGTTTGTTTTTTTTAACAAGTGTCTTTTATTTTTAATTTTCTTTTAATTTTTAAATAAACCCATTTTACTTATAAAAGCATATTTTCTTCAATCCTCTTCTTTTCTAATCTTCAAATTTTTTTCAAAGATAAATAGATTTGTTTTCAGCTGAATCAAATCTGAAACAAATTTGTATTCCAAAAATCTCAAAAGTAAAATCATGTTAAAATCTGAAATGCTTCCTCAAACCAAAGCATTTTCAACCTGTAATTCCATCAACCTGAAATCTATAATTCCTTTCCTCTGTAAAATTATTTTCAAAAGCAAAATGAAAATCTGCATGCATCTTTCAATCTGGTTTGTCTTCAACAAATTTCATTTGCTTACAACTGCAAAAGATTTGCCTGCATGCAAATTTAATCAACAAACAAGTCTTTGCATTTTCTTTTAACCTAGGAATAAAGTGAAATCTGAAGCAAGTCAAATTTCAAATGGCCTGCATGCAAGTTTAAAGCATAAGCAAATCCTCAAGTTCAAAATGCAATTTTAAATTCAATAGTAAAAAGGAGTCTGGATTTGTTCAAGCCTGCATGCAAGTTAAATCAAATTTCAGCAACTCAATTTTGTGCTCTGCTTCCAAAACAGTTTTCAAATTTTCAGGTGAGTAACACTTTCTGTTTAAAACTTAAGTATTAAATTGTTGCTTGATTGATGACTTGTGTATGTTTTATCTGGTTGTATGTTGATTTGTATGTTGAGAGTAACCTCATTAATTTAAAAACTTAAGTAGTTATGAAGTGCATGCTTGTTCCTGTAATAAAGACTGTATTGAGTATAGGAGTATAAGATTTCTGTTTTATGATTATTATAGTATTCGTTTTTACTAAGTTCCAGGTCCAAAAACCTAAGTGTTCTTAAATTAATCTTTAATAATACAAGAGACTTGAACAATGTATGTTTAATATATCATAAATTATAAGTTTAAGATTTTGTTCAAGATTAAATTAAAAAATAATCCCTATAGTTTTACTAGAAACAAGGTATAACAAAGTACATTAAAATCAGACAAAATCCAATTTGATTGTTAGTTTCAGGTGCATGAATCAAAAGCTAAAACTGAAATGTGATTTTTAAAACCAAAATTACAATTTTAGTGATGGGATTTATGTGCATTGCTGTTCCTTCTGGGAAGTGAAAAGGGGGAAGTTCTAAACCTAGTTATTGGGCTTGGGAAATTTTTGATTGGCATGGATGCTCTCGTTGATCGAGTGCAATAATTTGTGGAGAGGTGAATGCCGGGGTAGTGAAGAGGAGATGGCTGGGGTCCTAGAGTCTCTGATGGCCGGAGGAGGGAGAATGAGTGTTTTCCAGGTTTGGGTTTGGATGGAGATACTTGTTCCAGTATGCTTCAGCTTTGGATTGGGGAAACTCAGTTTAATTTCTGGATGATGGTGGGTTTCTGATGATCGCGATGGGCTTCAAAGATGAACGTTGACTTGCTTGTTGTTTGGGTAGTGGCCGGAGGTGGCCAGAACCACTGTGCATGTGCACGGTGAAGAAGATGGTGACAGGGAAGGTTTTGGGTTTTGCAGTAGTTTTGCACTCGGCTTAATACTCGAGTAATTCGAGTTGTTTCTCGAAGTAGTTCATGGTTTTACTCGAAGTAAAACAGAGGGGAGCTCGGGTATTTTCCTGAAGTTAACAGGTTTTATAAAACCTGTACATTTCAATTCAAAATTTGTTTAAAATCTGAATGCAGATTTTAAATAAGAATTTAAAACTAAATTTAAAAGTATGGTTTTCAATCTGAGTTGAATTCCAGTTTTTAAATTTAATTCAAACTTTTAAATTAAATGTTTACAGGTTTCTTTGGGAAATCTGTATATTTCCAGTTCAAAAGGAAATTAAGTTTTAAATATCTGAAGCAGGGTTTTTAAAACAGAAATTTAAACTTAAAAATTTAAGTATGAATTTCAAAACTGAATTTGAATTCAAGTTTTAAATTTAATTTGAACTATTTAAATTAAAATGTTTAAACAACCTTTAAAAGGGTTTATATAATTGAATTTAAAGTTAAAGCTTTAAATTTAAAGTAGAAAATTTAAACATAAGTTTAAATCTGAAAATCAAATATTCAATTTGAATCATGTTTTGAAAATAAAGGAAGTTTTAAATGTTTTTTTAACAACTTTAATTGTTGAAACATATTTTAAATATGATTTGAATCTTAAATAAATATGGGTTTAAATCCCTTTTATAAAATGAGAGATTATTTAGCATAAGTTTTAAAAAGGTTTAAAAATGTTTTTAAAACTTTGTTAAAGTTAAGTTTGGTTTTCATTTTAAATTTAAAATGAAATTTGGAAACAAATTTTAAAGTAAGTTATTTTAAATATTACTTTGATAATGATAATGAAATCATTAAAAAGGAATGTTTATATTTTAAAATAAATCAAAGGTTTAAATGATTTTGGTTTATTAAATTAATAAGGTAATTAGATGATGAATTAATTAATTAATTTAATTAATTAAATGAGGATTTTGAATTAATTAATTAAGGTTGAAGTTAACTAATTATGATTAATTATCTGGGAATAACATCATTAATTAATTTAGTTATGATTTTAATTAATGATTAGAAATTAATCAAGAGGTTAAGATTAATTAAGTTAAAAACTTAACTAATGAAATAAATAGTGATTAATTAAATGATTATTAAAGATTAATAAATTTGTGATTAATAATGATTAAATTAAATTAATTACTTAAGTAAGGTAATTAAAGAAATTGATGATAAGTTAATGAAGGCCATTAACTTGAGATTATTTATTAATTAATTTAAGTAATTAATTTTGATAATTAATTAGATTAATTAAATTTAAATAATCACTATGGTATTTGGTTAAGTATGATTACTTTATGAAGTAATTAAAGTTATTAATTACTCGTTGTAATTAATTAATTAATTTGATTAGTTTAAATTAATTAATTAAGTTTAATTAATTTAGAATAATCATTTGATGGGTTGATAAGGTTAATAATTACTTAGGGAAGTAATTAAGATAAGTAATTACAGAATGTAATTTATTTAAAGTATGAAGAATTGAGGTTAATTTTTTGTGAAATTATTATGGAGGATAATTTCTTTGTGAAAGAAATTAATAATTATTTACTTGGTGTAATTAATTTAAGTAATTATTGATTAAGTCATTTGGAAAATATTAAGTGTTGTAATCAATTAAGAATAATTAATTACTAATAAAATTGATCAAGGATGATTAATTAATTAATTATTAAATATAATTAATTTAGGGGTAATCAATTTACTCAATGAAGTAATTAAGAATAATTAATTACCGAAGTTAATTAATCAAGGTGATTAATAATTTAGGGTTAATTACTTAATGAAGTTAATTAATTTAAATGTAAATAGGAATCATTAATTAATATAATTAATGATGTGATTAAGGATTAATTAATTGAGATTAATTAATTAATGATAAGTAATTAAAGTAATTAATTAATGTTATTAATTAAGGATTAATGAGATTAATTATAATTAATTAATGAAGTAATTAGAGGTTAATTACTATATTTGATGTTGAATAATTAATTTGTGAATTAATTACTTGAATGTAATTAAAGGATGATTAATCAAGGGTGATTAATCAAAGATGATTAATTAGTGGTTAATTAATTAGTTGATTGATTTGTAATCAATGGTTGTATAAGCAGGATTTATAGATTGAGGTAATTAATTTAATTTACTTTAAATGAATTAGAGATTATGTAATTAATTTAATTCATTTTAAATTAATTATATACGATGTGACTATTAAATCCTTGTTATATATGGATAATATAGATTTCCTTGAATGGTTTGAATCTCAGATATGAGATTAGTAATGATGTGTGATATGGATGCATTGGTTGCACTGTGACGATGATTTGGATTATATTCTAATAAATGATAATATGGATTATCTGTGGTGTTGATTACCTACTGTGTTGATATTATCTATCTGTGTGTATATAGATAGTTTGAATTGAATTGTTTGAAACTTAAAACAACTTCAACCTAAAAGACACGCTTTGGATTTCGATGAGACCGAGATCGGGTTTCCATATTTGGATATCCGAAAACCACATCGATCCAAATTAACGATAGGTCATGAATCTGAAGTGAAGGTGAAGATTCAGAGTGCAAGGGTTATCGTCGTTAACTCTGAGGGTGATTCCAAAATGAGTGTAACGAGATAATGCCTTCGGTTTCGTTCGAACCCGGAACGAACTTGTATGGGTAGCTCCCACTGGAGAGCGAGATTTATCCCTTTCTAGAAGTCCCTTTTTATTTGGCTGTGTGGGCGGTTGGTTCGCGACAACTGCCGAGGTTGTCTTGTTCGGGACTGTCCAGTAAGGGATGGTTCCGCCTTGTGTTGTAGGGGAGCTGGCGTACTCCTTGGTACGGTGATCTAGGCCACGTACTGTGATGGGCGGTACCCCAGTAGCTCTGCCATTGATGGAATCCAAAATCCAATAAGTGCCAACGGTTTTGATTGTATTACCCACTTTTGTGGCTAGTAGCTGGAATTTAATAAATGTAACAATTTCGGTTATTTCTTATTTACTTGAAAACCCTAGACCTATTATAATATCATCGGATTTCCTATCAAATGTTTTGGTTAGCGTAAGCTAAAAACTTTTCCATGTTTATGTGTGGGAAGTCTTACGTGATACCTTTCTTTTTAAAGGTTTTTCAAAAGTTAAACAACTTCAACCTGTTACTCACACCAGACTTATGTCTCACCCGGAGTTTATTTCTGTTTTTCTTAAACTCTTGGGTACTCAAATTTTTTTACGAGTAGCCAAGGGATTCGGGTTAGCTTTGACGAATTATGGAGGAGCAAATGGAGCAGGAGGCTTCTGCATTATAGTTATCTAGTTTTCCGCTGTGATGGTATCTCTGAGTCGTTTGTTGAGATGTTTGTACTGTGTTGTAATAACTAGACAGGTGTTTATAACTGCCTAGTATGTGATGTATAATCTGTGTAACTCTGATAGTGTTGTATATCTATGTAATACCTTTGATATTAATATAATTTATTCATTCCGCTGTTTATATTCTAATGTGTTGTTTCTTCTTTCTTCTCTTTCTTTCTCTTTCTATCCCTTTCTTTCTTAATTCATGATACGTCTTTCTGGTTAGTGGAAGACGGGTCGTGACAGTTGGTGTCAGAGCATTAGGTTGAGTGAATACCTAGGCTCTGGAGTGGTGTCTATATTGAAAGAGAGTATTTGTAATTATATATATATATAGCTATTTCTGCATATTTGTTGGGTTACCTATTCGGTTTTTGCAATATAAGTTATAAAGGTAGATAAGGTAGTGGTGTGTGTAACACGACTACTACTATTGGTTGGAGTTTGAATGTTGAGGTTGGAAGTGTGTCTGTCGAGACTGTAGACCCAATATCGTCTCAAGTAAGTTTTGTAGCTTGGTAAAAGAATTTCATTGATCTCTGAAGGTAACCTGTAAAGGTTCGGAGTCTATCTTTGAAGATGGATGAGTTGAGTTTGGATCTGTCAATTTGGCAGAAGTGTGTAATGGTATTTTGATACCTCAGGAAGTAGTAGCTGCGTGATGAAATGCAGTGAATATGGATGTCTCCGAAGGTGTTTTCTTTGGAACAAGTTTTAGGAAGTGTGTCTGCTTCGGTAATGTGGCAGAGTCCAGCTGGGTGTTTGTGTTTGGCTTTGAGGTCCAAGTTTCTCGAAGAGCTTATGGATTTGGAGGTCTTTGACTTTGGAGTCAACAGTGCAGCTCGGAGCATTCTATGTTGACTGGAGGTCTTCTGGCTTAGCAGTTTTTTCTGAAGGTGGAGTTCAGAAGCAGTAGAGTAGATCCGTTTCTTCAATAGATTGGCTTGACCAGAGTAAGCTGTTCTGTTTGGTAAAGAGAGAACAGTTTTCTTTTGGAATTGGTCTGTGTTGATCGCAAATGTGACTTGCGATTGTTTGAGTGATCTCTTGGGTTATCAGAGTTTTTTTTTTTCTGGATGTCTTCTGAGAAAACGGAGGTTTGTTTGTATCCGGAGATCGAGTTTTCTTATCGTCCGAATTCCAGGAGTGCTACCGGTGGAGCAGCTAGTAGAAGGATGGTTTCTCGAGATGGAGTTTGGTGAAGCAGCTCGGGATTGGTGGAACTTCCGAGTTTTCTTTTATGGATCTGTTGAACCATATTCTGGAATATGTTGTCCAGTTTGTGCTCGTGTTCTTCATCAGTATTTTTCCTCTATTCCAGATCAGAATTGTGCAGCGGAAGCAGTTTGGAAGTGTTTCTATAAAAGAAGTGAGTTTGTTCTTTTGAGGTTTGAAGAGTAGAGTTGTATATTTGGTTTTGGATTGGTCTTGAGGAGATCGTTGTGTTGGATTGTTTTTGGTCCAGCTTGTTCCTTGAGGCATCAACGAAGGTTAAACTGATCAGTTTGGATGTAGGAAGCCCAGGATCGTCAGAAGATTTTTGTGGATTAGAGACGAAGGAATTTGGATTCCGGAGTCGGAGATTTGTTTTGGATCTCTTCTGTGTTTTGGTTGGATTGGTGTTTGGTTTTCAAGAGTTGAATTGCCAGTTTGGATAATTGGATTTAATGAGTTTCACGCATCTCTGAGGGAGTACGTGTATGAGCTATCTTTGGTTGTGGAACCAGCTGTTCAGGAAGGTTTGGTTGTTAAGTCAGACTCGTCTGTAGTCTGATACCTTGTCTAATTTTGTGGATCTAGATAAGGAGAAGCTCTGTAGCTTCGTAGTTTTGATTGTTTGAATTCTGTAGGGCGAGTATCCCTATATATATATATATATATATATATATATATATATATTTGGGGAAACTCGAGAAGATTTTTATCCAGAATTTTATCTGGATAATTAAATTTGTCTGATTAGATAAATTGATTGCTTTGGTTGTTAGCATACGGTTGATATATGCTTGTGTTTAAATTAAATCTTAAATAGGATTATTAAATTACCTTTGCTTTTAAATTTCAGGGACGAAATTCTTTTAAGAGGAGAGGAGTGTGATATCTCGGAAATTTTGGCAATATCAATTTAATAATCTGTATTTAAAATTAAATTGATTTGATAAATTCTATCAATAAAATTTAACTTGATTTAATAATCTAATTAAATAAATGTTTAATTGGTGAATTTTATCTTTTAAAAGCTAATAAATTGCTTTCTATTTATAATGTGTGTGTATATATATATATATATGTATGTATGTATATTATAGATAAGTAAGTTTTGATTGTAGTTTAATAAACAAATAAAATATTGTTTTTAAATTCTGATATTCATTTTGATAATTTGGAGATTATTATTTTATTTAATAAATAACTATTCAAAAACTATTTAATAAATAACTATTTGGTTTTAAGATACTTAAAGAAATTATTTTAAAGTGTTTAAATATATTTTAAAGCATAGTTTAAATTTTAATAAGTTAAAAAAGTTTATTTGTTTTTTTGAATATAGCTTAATAAATATAATTTGGAATTATATGTGGAAATTTAAACTTCCATTTATATATTAAACATTAATCTATTTAATTAAGATAAATAAGATAAGTAATTTATGATTTTTTTCATAAATGATTTAATTGATAAATATGTTACTTTTGGATAATAATAAAAGTATAAATGTAGATAGATTTTAAAAGACAATGTTATTATTTTTAAATTAAGTATGTTAATATAAAGTAGTTTGAAATGGAACTTTTAAATGTATAAATAGCATTTGAATTTGAATTCATTTTGAAATTCAAATGAATAAACTTATATAAATCTTGTAAGTAAGCTTTCGTTTTTTTTGTAAATTATTTTATTTCATTTTCATTAAAAAGAAATACATATACATTTATTTATGAAATTACTTTATATGTATTTAATAGATAAAGAGGACTTCAATTACCTTTAAAATAAATAAACAGATAAATAAAACAAATTAAATTACTTAAGACACATGTTATTAAACTAAGTGGTATTAATGACAAGTGTACTAGAGTTAAGAGATTAATGTAACAAGTGTTTGTTTTTTATAACTAGTGTCTTTTATTTTTAATTTTCTTTTAATTTTTAAATAAACCCATTTTACTTATAAAAGCATATTTTCTTCAATCCGCTTCTTTTCTAATCTTCAAATTTTTTTCAAAGATAAATAGATTTGTTTTCAGCTGAATCAAATCTGAAACAAATTTGTATTCCAAAAATCTCAAAAGTAAAATCATGTTAAAATCTGAAATGCTTCCTCAAACCAAAGCATTTTCAACCTGTAACTCCATCAACCTGAAATCTGTAATTCCTTTCCTCTGTAAAATCATTTTCAAAAGCAAATTGAAAATTTGCATGCATCTTTCAATCTGGTTTGTCTTCAACAAATTTCATTTGCTTACAACTGCAAAAGATTTTCCTGCATGCAAATTTAATCAACAAACAAGTCTCTGCGTTTTCTTTTAACCTAGGAATAAAGTGAAATCTGAAGCAAGTCAAATTTCAAATGGCCTGAATGCAAGTTTAAAGCATAAGCAAATCCTCTAGTTCAAAATGCAAATTTAAATTCAAAAGTAAAAAGGAGTCTGGATTTGTTCAAGCCTGCATGCAAGTTAAATCAAATTTTAGCAACTCAATTTTGTGCTCTGCTTCCAAAACAGTTTTCAAATTTTTAGGTGAGTAACACTTTCTGTTTAAAACTTAAGTATTAAATTGTTGCTTGATTGATGACTTGTGTATGTTTTATCTGGTTGTATGTTGATTTGTATGTTGAGAGTAACCTCATTAATTTAAAAACTTAAGTAGTTATGAAGTGCATGCTTGTTCCTGTAATAAAGACTGTATTGAGTATAGGAGTATAAGATTTCTATTTTATGATTATTATAGTATTTGTTTTTACTAAGTTCCAGGTCCAAAAACTTAAGTGTTCAAATTAATCTTTAATAATACAAGAGACTTGAACAATGTATTTTTAATATATCATAAATTATAAGTTTAAGATTTTGTACAAGATTAAATAAAAAAATAATACCTGTAGTTTTACTGGAAACAAGGTAATCACAAAGTAAATTAAAATCAGACAAAATCCAATTTGATTGTTAGTTTCAGGTGCATGAATCAAAAGCTAGAACTGAAATGTGATTTTTAAAACACAAATTACAATTTTAGTGTTGGGATTTATGTGCATTGCTATTCTTTTTGGGAAGTGAAAAGGGGAAAGTTCTAAACCTAGTTATTGGGCATGGGAAATTTTTAATCGGCATGGATGCTCTCGTTGATCGAGTGCAATAATTTTTGGAGAGGTGAATGCTGGGGTAGTGAAGAGGAGATGGCCGGAGTCCCAGAGTCTCTGATGGCCGGAGGAGGGAGAATGAGTGTTTTCCTGGTTTGGGTTTGGATGGAGATACCTGTTCCAGTGTGCTTCAGGTTTGGATTGGGAAACTCAGTTTGATTTCTGGATGATGGTGCGTTTCTGATGATCGCGATGAGCTTCAAAGGTGAACGTTGACTTGCTTGTTGTCTGGGTAGTGGCCGGAGGTGGCCAGAACCACCGTGCATGTGCACGGCGAAGAAGATGGTGACAGGGAAGGTTTTGGGTTTTGCAGTAGTTTTGCGCTCGGTTTAATACTCGAGTAATTCGAGTTGTTACTCGAAGTAGTTCATGGTTTTACTTGAAGTAAAATAGAGGGGAGCTCGGGTATTTTCCTGAAGTTAACAGGTTTTAGAAAACCTGTACATTTCAATTCAAAATTTGTTAAAATTTGAATGCAGATTTTAAATAAGAATTTAAAACTAAATTTAAAAGTATGGTTTTCAATCTGAGTTGAATTCCAGTTTTTAAGTTTAATTCAAACTTTTTAAATTAAATGTTTACAGGTTTCTTTGGGAAACCTGTATATTTCCAGTTCAAAAGGAAATTAAGTTTTAAATATCTGAAGCAGGGTTTTTAAAATAGAAATTTAAACTTAAAAATTTAAGTATGAATTTCAAAACTAGATTTGAATTCAAGTTTTAAATTTAATTTGAACTATTTAAATTAAAATATTTAAACAACCTTTAAAAGGGTTTAAATAATTGAATTTAAAGTTAAAGCTTTAAATTTAAAGTAGAAGATTTAAACATAAGTTTAAATCTGAAAATCAAAAATTCAATTTGAATCATGTTTTGAAAATAAAGGAAGTTTTAAATGTTTTTAACAACTTTAATTGTTGAAACATATTTTAAATATGATTTGAATCTTAAATAAATATGGGTTTAAATCCCTTTTATAAAATGAGAGATTATTTAGCATAAGTTTTAAAAAGGTTTAAAAATGTTTTTAAAACTTTGTTAAAGTTAATTTTGCTTTTCATTTTAAATTTTAAATTTAAAATGAAATTTGGAAACAAATTTTAAAGTAAGTTGTTTTAAATATTACTTTGATAATGATAATGAAATCATTAAAAAGGAATGTTTATATTTTAAAATAAATCAAAGGTTTAAATGATTTTGGTTTATTAAATTGATAAGGTAATTAGATGATTAATTAATTAATTAATTTAATTAATTAAATGAGGATTTTGAATTAATTAATTAAGGTTGAAGTTAATTAATTAAGATTAATTTATTTGGGAATAAGATCATTAATTAATTTAGTTATGATTTTAATTAATGATTAGAAATTAATCAAGAGGTTAAGATTAATTAACTTAAAAACTTAATTAATGGAATAAATAGTGATTAATTAAATGATTATTAAAGATTAATAAATTTATGATTAATAATGATTAAATTAAATTAATTACATAAGTAAGGTAATTAAAGAAATTGATGATAAGTTAATGAAGGTCATTAACTTGAGATTATTTATTAACTAATTTTGATAATTAATTAGATTAATTAAATTTAAATAATCATTATGGTATTTGGTTAAGTATGATTACTTTGTGAAGTAATTAAAGTTATTAATTACTTATTGTAATTAATTAATTTGATTAGTTTAAATTAATTAATTAAGTATAATTAATTTAGAATAATCATTTGATGGGTTGATAAGATTAATAATTACTTAGGGAAGTAATTAAGATAAGTAATTACAGAATGTAATTTATTTAAAGTATGAAGAATTGAGGTTAATTTTTATGAAATTATTATGGAGGATAATTTCTTTGTGAAAGAAATTAATAATTAATTACTTGGTGTAATTAATTTAAGTAATTATTGATTAAGTCATTTGGAGAATATTAAGTGTTGTAATTAATTAAGAATAATTAATTACTAATAAAATTGATCAAGGATGATTAATTAATTAATTATTAAATATAATTAATTTAGGGGTTATCAATTTACTCAATGAAGTAATTAAGAATAATTAATTATCGAAGTTAATTAATCAAGGTGATTAATAACTCAGGGTTAATTACTTAATGAAGTTAATTAATTTAAATGTAATTAGGAATCATTAATTAATATAATTAATGATGTGATTAAGGATTAATTAATTGAGATTAATTAATTAATGATAAGTAATTAAAGTAATTAATTAATGTAATTAATTAAGGATTAATGAGATTAATTATAATTAATTGATGAAGTAATTAGAGGTTAATTACTATATTTGATTTTGAGTAATTAATTTGTGAATTAATTAGTTGAATGTAACTAAAGGATGATTAATCAAGGGTGACAAATCAAAGATGATTAACTAGTGGTTAATTAATTAGTTGATTGATTTGTAATCAATGGTTATATAACCAGGATTTATAGATTGAGGTAATTAATTTAATTTACTTTAAATTAATTAGAGATGATGTAATTAATTTAATTCATTTTAAATTAATTGTATACGATGTGATTATTAAATCCTTGTTATATATGGATAATATAGATTTCCTTAAATGGTTTGAATCTCAGATATGAGATAAGTAATGATGTGTGATATGGATGCATTGGTTGCATTGTGATGATGATTTGGATTATATTCTGATAAATGATAATATGGATTATCTGTGGTGATGATTATCTACTGTGATGATATTATCTATTTGTATGTATATAGATAGTTTGAATTTAATTGTTTCAAACTTAGAACAACTTGAACCAAGAAGATACGCTTTGGATTTCAATGAGACCGAGATCGGTTTCCATATTTGGATATCCGAAAACCACATCGATCCAAATTAACGATAGGTCGTGAATCTCAAGTGAAGGTGAAGATTCAGAGTGTAAGGGTTATCGTCATTAACTCTGAGGGTGATTCCAAAATGAGTGTAACGAGATAATGCCTTCGGTTTCGTTCGAACCCGGAACGAACTTGTATGGATTGAATGCTTTCAGAACATCGTCAGGTGGACGATGAGCATTCTAAGATAGATGTGTCCTATAAAGGTAATCGTAGCCTCAAGCCTCATCAACCGGGAATGGCTAAAACAGGGGAGGTGCAGCAAGGCTTCGTGGGTAGCTCCCGCTGGAGAGCGAGATTTACCCCTGTCTAGAAGTCCCTTTTTATTCGGCTATGTGGGCGGTTGGTTCGCGACAACTGCCGGGGTAGTCTTGTTCGGGACTGTCCAGTAAGGGATGGTTCCAGCCGTGTGTTGCAGGGGAGCGGGCGTACTCCTCGGTACGGTGATCTAGGCCATGTACTGTGACGGACGGTACCCCAGTATCCCTGCCATTGATGGAATCCAAATCCAATAAGTTCCAACGGCTTTGATTGTATTACCCACTTTTGTGGCTAGTAGCTGGAATTTAATAAATGTAACAATTTCGGTTATTTCTTATTTACTTGAAAACCCTCGACCTATTATAATATCATCGGATTTCCTATCAAATATTTTGGTTAGCGTAAGGTAAAAACTTTTCCATGTTTATGTGTGGGAAGTCTTACGTGATACCTTTCTTTTTAAAGGTTTTTCAAAAGTTAAGCAACTTCAACCTGCTACTCATACCAGACTCATGTCTGAACCGGAGTTTATTTCTGTTTTTCTTAAACTCTAGGGTACTCAAATTTTTTTACGAGTAGCTAAGGGATTCAGGTTATCTTTGACGAATTATGGAGGAGCAAATGGAGCAGGAGGCTTCTGCGTTATAGTTATCTAGTTTTCCGCTGTGATGGTATCTCTGAGTCGTTTGTTGAGATGTTTGTACTGTGTTGTAATAACTAGACAGGTGTTTATAACTGCCTAGTATGTGATGTATAATCTGTGTAACTCTGATAGTGTTGTATATCTATGTAATACCTTTGATATTAATATAATTTATTCATTCCGCTGTTTAGATTCTAATATGTTGTTTCTTCTTTCTTCTCTTTCTTTCTCTTTCTATCCCTTTCTTTCTTAATTCATGATATGTCTTTCTAGTTAGTGGAAGACGGGTCGTGACAACTTTCAAAATCATTTCCATTTCAAATCTTTTTATATATAAAAGATACACCATTTAAAAGCCTTTTTAATTTCAAAACAAGGTCCAACATCTTTCACAAAGATTTATTCTTAGTTTTCAAAACTTTTTCAATATCGTTTTAACTTGAAATCTTTCAATACAAATTAGAAACCCTTTCTTTATATCAAAGCTATTATTAATTGAAAAAAAATAGTTTTCATTTCGGAAAAATCCGATTACATTTGCACGAGTTAAAGCCTTTCAAGTATAAAATTTGGGTTAAACTTAAATTCCCAAAACAATACTTTTAAAAATGGTTTAAAACCCATGTAAACACATTAATAACTCGTATAATCTTTTTAAACCCTAATTTCCAAACATAGATTTCAATTTCAAATCCTGAATTCAAATTCAAATCAAATTAATTAAATTTCAAAACTTTATCAAGTTATTCAATATAACTTTTATATTTAAAACCCAATTCCATTTTCAAAACTATTTGAATTTAAAATTCAAATTTAAAACTATTTCAAAAATCTATGACTTAACCAGTTTTCTCATGCAATCCATATTTGTGTGTGTATAGTGTAGTCCAAGGGTTTCACCAAATAGTGAAACATCATCAATCATCACATATTCAAGCATACCAATTATAGAAAAGTGGTATATCTCTATAACGCTTATCTTCCATAAACAAATTCACAGATAAATAAAATGTATTTAACACAGATAAAATAAATTACATTCATCACAGCTTGAACTAAAACAATTCATATCACAAAGCATCACACAGTAGAGATATCAAACAATTCACAGCATTCAATAGAATACAGTCATCCATAAGTAAGTTAATTGATCATCTGATTAATTGAAACAAGATTAATCACTAATCCAGGTTAATTAATCAATTAATTTATCACAAATCATTTAATTAATTACCCTTTAATTATTCATTAATTAACCTTAATTAATAAATTAATTAATCCTTTAACTATTAATTAATCAACCTTAATTAATAAATAATTAACCTTTAATAATTAACTTTAATTATTAATCCTTAATTAATTACCATTTAAATAAATTAATTTTAATTAATTACAATAGGTGATTATCCCTAATCACTTTCATTAAATAAGTCTTAAATTAATTAATTATCCTTAATTATTAATTAATTAAATCTTAATCACCTTCATTAATAAATCATTAATCCTTAATTATAAATTAATTAATCTTAATTAATAAATCAATTAACCTTTGATTAATCAATTCTTAATTAAGCAATCATCTACACTTAATTAATTGCACAAATTACTTCATCTTAATTTAATTACCTAAATTACTTATCTTAGTTATTTAAGTAATTATACTTTAATTACTTTTGTTAATAAAAACTTGATTAAATTAAGACGACTCATATTACATTAATCCTTATTTATCATTTGAATTTAATTTATAAGCTTCAAGATCGGTTTATACAAAATCATTATCTTTTAATTATTAAAGTTAAATATCTATTTCTTAAACCATATTTAAAATTTCAACAATTATATTTTAGTTGAATACATTTATGAACTAATTTAAAATTAGTTTAATGTAAAATTTATATAAGCCAAAACTATCTTTAAAACAATTAACTTTAAAATTTTAATTCTTGAAAACTTGTACAACATTTCCTTTGTTTTAAAAACTTGCTTAGACATTTACTTTGTCTTAAAACTGCATTTCCTTGCCTATTATATACCTGGAAACTGTTCATTTAAATTTCAAAAACCTGAACCAGTTTTACTTCAAAATTTAAACCTGGAGCAATTAAATGATCCGAGCCCTTCCTTACAAAATCTCGGGCAACCCGATTCACTCGCTACCTCAACCATTTCGAGTCAAACCCGAAAGAAAGTCATACCAAACTCGTACGAGCTGCTTCTTCCCAAACCTTAAAATTTCCAGGTGCACAGATGTACACCATGCACTTGTCCCAGTCACCTGACCACCTCCGTTCCTCGCCGTGGTCATCAACAAGACGACGATCACCTTACCGACCAATCCTTTCCTCAACTTCGACGATTCTTCTCGCAGCACGAAATCAAATAAGTCGATCAACCTGGAACCACCACATCGTCGGTAAATTTCCAATCACCGACAAACCAGATTACGAGAACCATTGTCGACCTCAATAAAACTTCGCCTCGACTTCCACTATCGTTGCCCCCCATCGCGATCAGCTTCGGTGTTCTCACGGCGATGAATTCTCCTCATAACCATCGACTATACAGAATGACAGAAAACCCTACTTCTCTCCCTCCTGGCCGCTACGGTCAACTTAAACTTGGTGATTATTTTTCCAAAGACCACTGTGCCAGCTCCTTCCTCCAGCGAAAATCCCGAGGTTAAATGATTACACGATCATCAGAAATCAAGCAATGTCTTGATTCTGATCAACTTCCGATATCTTGTGATACACATAGTTAAAAATCATAATATTTGTCATAAAAATCATAGTTTTTATATACGAATCCGATGATATAATCAAAACTTGAAATTTTAATACTTGATTTTTCTGATTAAAATACTCATTACTGTAATTTCCATCTTTCAAAATATCTATTCAATAATTATACTTGTGATCATTTTTAAAATTTGTATTACAACATTACAATCACTTTTCATTTTGAAATTAAAGCTTAGTACTGATTAGTTTTGGTGATATGAATTTTTTAACTTGCTTTTAAAACATGGATCTTTAACAGAGGTGCACAAACCAGTCTACATACATATATACAAGCGTTTTTTTCACAAGTATACAAGCGTATAACTTCAAATAATAGTCCAACCACCAAGATATGAAAACGGGTTCAAAGGTCTGCTCACCTGAGGGATGAAGACAGAGAGGAACAAAGAAACTACTTAAGCCCTTTCCAAATGATTTGGACTTAAATTTTAATTCATTTTGCTTTTGTTTTCTGAAAGCTGGATTTTGATTTTGTTAACTAGATTTTACTGCATGCCCTCTAGAATTGCTTGATCTTGATCTTCATTCCAGATTGAAGCTACTTTTTTTCTGATTTGATTTCAGAAGAGCTTCCAGGCTTTGCAATTTATAGAGGATTTGCTTTTTTTCTTCTGGTTTTCAGGTTGAAAATATTGATTTGCTTACGATTCTTTCATTTTTGGATTTAAATTTCCCATCCAGATCTTGAATTTAAATCTTGCTGAGTTGAATTTGAATTTATTGGCTGTTGCATGCCTTGATTTCCATATTTCTAAATCTTGATTTCTTTTTTTCTTTTGTTTGCCTTTGATTCAGGTTTGTAACGTGATTTATAACTTCCTTCCTTGATTTGATTTGTTACTTGAACTTCAACCTGGAAGTACTTTTGTTTTGAGATTTTTTTTTTCTTTTTGATTTCAGGTTTTCAGATTTTAGAGGAAAATGAGAGAATGTTTTGAACTGAAAATGAATGAAAAGGTTTTTTCTCATTTTTTTTCCAATACATGTTTTATGAGATTTTCAAATTAAAAGAATTTTTTTATGAGATGCCACTTGTTTATTCTAACTCAACACTTGTCTAATTACTTGTTTTCATGTTTTACACTTGTTAAAATTATAGTCTCCACCTTATAATTGTTAAAACACTTAAATTTATATTTATATCTTTTATAAAATTTCATTTTTAAATTATTGTTTAAAGCCCTATGTCATAATAAATTATGTAATATGTTTCTACTTTTAAACTAATGCTTTACCATTATATATATATATATATATATATATGTATGTATATATATGTATTTACTTTTTAAATAGCTTTGTAAATTTATTTATATCAATTTCAAAATATAACTTCCAAATCATCATGTTATAAATACAAAATAAATTCTTTTCTATTATTACAATATAGAGTTTTACTTTCAAATGACTTTTGAAAATCTACTACACTTAATTCAAATAAAATTTTCAAAATACATATAATCATATTTATTAAAAAACCAAGTTTCCAAAATTTCCAAAATATAAAGTTTTAAATCCAATTTATTTTAAAAATACTTATATTTGAGTTTCAAATCCAATATATTATTTAAAAAATTTATTTCTGAATTTCCAATTTGTAATATCCCGGGATTTTGGACAATATAAATTTAATAATCTGTGTTTAAATTTAATTTGAATTGATAATTTTTGTAATAGAATTTGATTTGATTTAATAATCTTTTTTATTTTATATATTTAATTTTTTAATTTATTTTTAATAAACTAATAAATCTATTTTCTATTTAATAATGTATATGTATTTATATTATTTTTTATAGACAAGTTGTTTTTAATTAAATTAGTATAGCATAATTTTAATATTTTGAAATTGGGAATTGTGATTTATTTTTGATTTAAACTTTTCAAAAATATTTAGTAAAATAACTAAATGATTTTAAATATGATATAAATGTTTTATTTGTTTAAAATTCATTTTTAACTTAAGCTTGAATATTAAAATGAGTTATAAAAATGTTGTGTTATTCTTTTTAAAATATTAATTTATAAAATGTGATTTGTAAATTTAATATGAAATTTAAAATATGAAACATGTATTCAAATAAGTTATAATCTCTTTATAAATCTATTTCAAGTAATTTAAAATATTATTTTCAAATGATTTATTTGTATATTGTTTTATTTAAAATAACACTTTGCTTTATTCTTTAGAAATTAATTTTATACATAACTAAATATTAAAACTAATTAAAAATGTTTAAACTTTCTTTAACACTTGATCTAAATTACTAATTACTTAAAAGATACATGTGTAAGCATCTTAAAAACTTAAGTTAACACGTGTTGAGTATTTAAGTGAGTAAATTAACAAGTGTTAAATCCAAGCCAAGTGTCATGTTGTAATTTTATTTCTCTTTGATTTTAATTAAATCATATTTTCATCTTATAAAAAAATGCCTCTTCTTTTCAATTCCTTTTTCCTTCTAAAATTCAAAAGTTAAGAAACTTAAGGCATGAACTCAAAACCAATCTGAAAACATACAAATCATTTTCAGATTCAAAATCAAATCCTCAATTTCAAAATGAAAATCCTGCACATCACTTCCCTGCAAATCATTCTCTGTAAAATATTTTCAAAATGCAAAGCTTTTTTCTTCAAGTTGTGAATAACTCCTCAAATCCTGCTTTTAATTCTGTCAAAATCTGGAAATAAATGCAAAACAAAACTTGCATGCAACAATTTCAAGCAAGCATCTGCATTTTTTTCAAAAATCTGGAAAACAGGAAGCAAGTTAAAGGCTGTTTTCAAATCTTAACAAAGGATGTTCTATCTGCATTTTAAATTCAAGCGAGTAACTCATTTTTTTAAAAATTTGTTTAATAGGTAAAGTTGTGCATGCTTTTTAAATTACAAATGAACTTATATGAAATTGCTATGAATATTACACCTGTAATTATATGCATGTATACCTGAAGTTAACTGATGCATGACTGTGCCTCAAAATCTTAAACACCTGTTTGATTCTTGAATTCTTTTCTTCAACTTGTTTGTTGTTATGACTTGAGCTTTAGAATAAAAACCTGTTATTTTAGAATAGGGTAAGTTTAAATTTTATATAAATTAAATAGAATTGTCTGTAACCTGGAAGTTAAGTTATACAAAGCAACAATTAGCACAGAGTGAAATTCAAACTTTATAATTTAATGTTTCAGGTTTATTAATAGAAACATCAAGTGAATTCATGAATTTTAAATCAAGCATTATAATTTATAGGGTTTTAAACAAAGGGCAGTTTTGAATTTACTGTATTTCCCATATTGGTTAAGCACAGTTGATACTTGCATTTGATTTGATTGAATTTGCTTCTGAAGATGGTGTAACTATCAAAGATCGTAGGAAAATTACTAAATTGGATTACAATTAAATTTTTAGGTTGTAATTTGGGATTTAAGGTTTTAAACCCTAGTTTTATTGGGTCACTGTGTTTGATTCGATTGTGATCTCCTCGGTTGATCGAGTTCAACCACGATTTGCGTGATGGTAGATGGTGGTTTAGGGAAGTCCTCGCCGGAGTATGGAGGGTGATAGTGGCTGGAGTTGGGAGGTCTCGCCATTGACAGGTCAAGCTTAAAAGAGGAAGAAAATGTTCCAGGTTTTGACTTTAAACATGAATTCAGTTCGAGTTGAATTCTGGGTGATTTGATGATCGTGGTCAGGTGATAGGGTAGTTGGCGACTTGTGGAGATCGTCAGAGGTGATCAGGGATGGCCGGCGTCGATGTAAATGTGCACGGCGACTTGTATTTTCTGATGAAGTTGGATTTTGGTTGCAGCTGCAGTTTACTCGAGTTTATCTCGGGTAATTTGAGTGAAGAACTCGAAGCAAAGGAGGATGTAACTCGAAGAAAAATAGGGGAGGCTCGAGTTAATAATATTGTTTCAGGTTTTTCAAAATAAAACAGAAACCTGTTTACAGTTTTAAAATTAAAAGTAGCAGTAAAAGTTTTTAAAAGTAAACTAAAATCTGAACTGAGTTAAGACCAAAATGTAAATATGAATTCAATTAGTTTAAAATTTTGGTTTTTGAAATGATTCTGAATTTTTAAATTCTAGTTTGGATTTAAATAAAACAGAAAAACCTGTTTTCTTTTTTTTTTAAATTAAAAGAAAGTAAAATGCAAACAAAATCTGAAATAAGCTTAAACCTGGAATTGAATTTGAATCCGACAAGTTTAAATTTTGGATCTCTGAAATAAATTTGAAATTCTTTTAAACTCAAGTTGATTTTAAACCAAAACAGAAACTGTTTTCTGTTTTTTTTTAATTTTAAAAGTAAAGTTGAAATGCAAGTTTAAGTTCAAACTAAGATTTTTTTTAAAACCTGAAATTTAAATATGAAATAAATAGTTTAATTCCTGGATTTTGAAACATTTTTGAATTCAAAAATGTAAGATGTTTAAACTCAAACTGGAAACTGTTTTTCTGTTTTAAATTTAAAAGTAAGTTTATAATGCAACTGAAATTTAAAACAAAGTTTAAATCTGGAAACTAAAATATGAAGCTCAGGTAAAAGAACCTAAGTTTGAATTTAATTTAAATCTAGAAATTTAAATTTAGTTTATAAACTTTTTAAAGTATAAAGGAACTTTGGTTTTGAATGTAAACTATGAGTTTTAATTTATGAAATAAAATTTATAATAAGTTTTAATTCAGTTTAAAACTGGGATTTGATTTTAATGACAGTTTTTTTTTTAAAATAAAATAAGTTTTTAAAATTTAAATTTGTTTTAACTATTTTAGAAAAGGGTTAAATAATTTGAATTTAAAAATGAAGATAGAGATGTAAGTAAAGTTTTAATTTTTAAGTTTGAATTTGGAATGAAATTTAAATTGTGTTTCAGTTTGAAATTTAAAAAAAATAAAATTGAATTTGTTTGAAATAAATTTGTTTAAAGAAAAAAAATACTTTATATAAGAAGAATGTTTCTTAATTTAGAACTTAAGAAGTTGGTTTCATTTAAATTATTAAATTAATTTTAAATGGAATATTAATTAATGAATAATGTGGATGTTTAATTAAGTAATTAATAAAATTTTAAGTTAATTAATTATATTTGAGATTAGTTAATTAAGGTTAATTAATCTATAATTAGGGATGATTAATTAGATTTTAATTAAGATTAAGATTTATTTAATCAAGTGATTAAAGATAATTTAGATTTTAATTAACACTTAATTAATTAATAATTAGAGATTAATTAAATTAATAATTAAATATTAATTAATTGATAATTAAGTTAACTCTTAATTAAGTAATTAAGAAATGTTAATGAAAGTTATTAACTTAAGATTTATTTAACAATTAACTAATGTGATTAATTTTTGATAATTAAATTAATTAATTAATAATAATCAATTATTTAGGTTTAATTACTTAATGAAAGAGATTAATGAATTAATTAATTGGTGTAATTAATTTGATTAATGTGATTAGTTTAGATTAATTAAGTTAAATTAATTTAAACATTTGTGGATTGATTGATAATTACTTATGTAATTAATAGGTTTGAAATTACTTAAGGAAGTAATTAATTAATAATTACTGAATGTAATTAAGGATATTTATTATAAAAGTAATTTGGATTTAAATTACTTTGAAATTAATCAAAGGGTTAATTTAGATAATTAATTAAGAGTAATTAATTTTTGGGATGAGTAATTAAAGTAGTTAATTACCGAGTGGTTATTAATTATGGGTGATTAATATATATATGGTTTAAATTGAAGATTAATTACTTATGTAATTAATTTATATAGAGATTGATTAAATATAATCAGGAATCATTAATAAATTAATTAATGATGTAATTTGGAATTGATTAATTAAGAAATAATCAGGAATTGATTAATTAAGAAATAATCAATAAATGAAGTAATTAATTAATAAAGGATTAATGTAATTAATTTTAGTTAATTAATTAATTAAGTAATTACAAGTTAATTATGTGTTAAGAGTTAACTTAACTTGTGTATTAAATTTAATAACTAATTACTTATTGCAATTAGGAATTATTAATCTGTAATGATTAATTAAGATGAGTAATAGGATGGTTAAGTTAAGCATGATTATAATGATGAAGTAATTAATTTAATTCATTTTAAATTAATTAGAGATTAAGTAATTAATTTAATTCATTTTAAATTAATTATAGATGGTGTGATCATTAGATCATTGCTTATGTTTGATGATTGGTATTAATTACTTGGTATGGTTTGTAATCTCAGCTATGAGATGAAAATGTATATGATATGGATGCATTGGTTGCTTTCGATGATAATATGGATTATCTGATTATGGTATGAACTATCTGTTTGGTAATGATAATGTTGATTATCTATTGTGTTGTGAATTATCTATCTGTGTATATTTAGATAATGAATTGAATTGTTTTAAACTCTAAAACAACTTGGCCTTAAAAGACACGCTTTGGATTTCGATGGGACCGGGATGGGGTTTCCATATTTGGGATCCGAAAACCACATCGATCCAAATTAACGTTAGGTCGTTAATCCAAGTGGAGCGAGTGAAGAATCGAGGTGTAAGGGCTATACGTCTGTACAACTCTGTGGGAAATTTCGTAATGAGTTGACGGAATAGTACTTATAGATTCGAGATGGTGATTCAGAGTGCAAGGGTTATCGTCGTTAACTCTGAGGGTGATTCCATAACGAGTGTAACGAGATAATGCCTTCGGTTTTGTTCGAACCTAAAACGAACTTATATGGATTGAATGCTTTCAGAACATCGTCAGGTGGACGCTGAGCATTCTAAGTGGCATGTCCTATAAAGGTAATCGTAGCCTCAAGCCTCATCAACCGAGAATGGCTAAAACAGGGGAGGTGCAGCAAAGCTTCGTGGGTAGCCCCCACTTGAGAGTACGATTTACCCCTGTCTAGATGTCCCTTTATTTCGGCTTAGTGGTGCGATTGTTGATCACAACTGCGGTGTGGTCTTGTTCGGAACTGTTCAGTAAGGAATGGTTCCGGCTTTGTGTTGCAGGAGAGCGGGCGTACTCCTCGGTACGGTGATCTAGGCCACGTACTGTGACGGGCGATACCCCAGTAGCCCAGCCATTGATGGAATCCAAAATCTAATAAGTGTCGTACGTATTAGTTGTGCCCAACTATGTTGGAACGTGAGATATAAGCATTCCAGCTATTTCTGTATTTTACTTGAAAACCCTAGACACTATTATAATATCATCGGATTTCCTATCAAATGTTTTGGTTAGCGTAAGGTAAAAACTTTTCCATGTTTATGTGTGGGAAGTCTTACGTGATACCTTTTCTTTTCAAAGGTTTTTCAAAGTTAAGCAACTTTAACCTGTTACTCACACCAGACCCATGTCTGACCCGGAGTTATTTCTGTTTTCTTTAACTCTTGGGTACTCAAATTTTTACGAGTAGCCAAGGGAATTCAGGTTAGGATTCAGGTTAGCTTGACGAATTCGGAGGAGCATATGGAGCAGGAGGCTTCTGCGTATAGTTATATAGATTTCCGCTCTGTTGGTATCTCTGAGTGTCTTCTGTATTGTGATTGAGTTGTAATAACTAGACAGATGTTTTGTAACTGTCTAGTATGTGTTGTATTGTCTATGTAACTCTGATAATTGATGTATACTATGTAATACTTATGTTATTAATATAATTTATTCGTTCCGCTGTTGAGATTCTTGTGTTGTTTCTTCTTTCTCTTCTTTCTTTTCTCTTTTCTATCTCTTTCTTTCTTAAGGATGATACGGGTTTTTGTGGAGAAAAAGTCGGGTCGTCTCAGTTGGTATCAGAGCGCTAGGTTGAGCGAATACCTAGGCTCTGTAGTAGTGTCTATCTTGAGAGAGCGTATTTGTATTTTTAATATATATATATATATATATATATAATTATTTCTACTTATTTGTTGGTTTACCTGTTCGGGTTTTTCCAATGTAAGTTATAAAGGTAGATAAGGTAGAAGTGTGTGTAACACGACTACCATTGGTTGGAGTTTGATGAATGAGGTTAGAAGTGTATTTGTCGAGGCTGTAGACCTAATACTGTCTCGAGTAAGATTTTGCTTGGTGTAAGTACCTCATCGATCTCTGAAGGAAACCTTCTAAAGGTTCGGAGTTCATCTTTGAAGTGCAGAATTAAGTTTGGATCTGTCGATAAGGCTGAAGCAAGTGAGTGATGATATCTTGATATCTCAGGAAGTAGTAGCCGCATGATGAGATGCAGTGACTATGGATATTTCCGAAGATGTTTCTTTGGAACAAGAGTAAGAAGTGAGTTTGCTCGGTGATTTGGTTGAGTTTAGCAGAGTGTTCTGAGTTGGTAAGGAGTCTTCTGATTGAGTAGTTTCTCTGAAGTGGAGATCAAAAGCAGCAGAGTGGATTCATTTCTCTGGTGAGTTGGCTAAGCCAGCATAAGCTGTTCTGTTTGGTTGAGAGAGAGCAGTTTCTTTGGATATAGGTTGAGCTGATCGCAAAAGTGATTTGCGATAGTATGTTCTTTTGATTGTTGGAGATTGTCTGGGTGTCTTCAGAGAAGTCAGGAGTTTGTCCGCATCTGGAGATCGAGTTTTCTTTCCAGGAATGGGACAGGTGGTTCAGTTAGTAGATAGATGGTTCCTTGAGGAAGAAGTTGGTGAAGTAGCTCAGGTTTCGGAGAAACATCTGAGTTTTCTTTATGGATATGTGGAACCATATTTCTGTGCTGGGTTGTCTAGTCTGTGCTTGTGTTCTTCATCAGCATTTTTCTTCTACTGCGGATCAGAGTTATGCAGCGGAAGAAGTTTGGAGTGTTTCTGTTTTTTTTTCGGATAAGGAGTAGTTTGTTCTGTCTTCTGTTGTTGAGAAGCAGGGTTTGTGTTCTTGGTTTTTGAGTGATCTTGAGGAGATCATTGGATTGTTTTGATCCAGTCTGTTTCTAATGGAATCAGCAAGAGTTGAGCTGATTAGGAGGGATGTTGGTAGCCCAGGATCATCCGAAGAGTTTTTATGGATAAGAGGCAGAGAAATTTGGATTCTGGAATCGGAGATTTGATTTGGAATAAGTTTTTCTCTGATTCAAGGAGCTATAAGTTTGGGAAGCTAGCTCCGTAGTGTTTTGGATTTCTACCGTGATGGGTTAGATCAGTGTTGGGTTTCCTAGAGTTGAATTGCCAGTTTGGATAACTGGGATTCATGGTGTTTCACGTATCTCTGAGGGAGTACGTGTTTGATATTTCTGGTTGTAGAACCAGCAGTTCAGGAGGTTTGATTGTTGAGTCAGACTCGTCTGTAGTCTGATATTCTGTATAGAATTGTTGTTAGGAGCTCTATAGCTTAGTAATTTTGATTGTTTGTATTCTATAGAGCGAGTATCCCGATATATATATACCGAGGAAACTCGTGAAAGTTTTATCCAAAATTCTTTTGGATAATTAGATTTGTTCTGATTGTGTGAATTGGTTGCTTTGGTTGTTGGCATATGATTAACATATGTTGTATTTTAAAATAAAATCTGTTAATAGATTATTAAATTACGTTTGTTTCAAATTTCGGGGACGAAATTCTTTTAAGGGGGAAGGATTGTAATATCCCGGGATTTTGGACAATATAAATTTAATAATCTGTGTTTAAATTTAATTTGAATTGATAATTTTTGTAATAGAATTTGATTTGATTTAATAATCTTTTTTATTTTATATATTTAATTTGTGAATTTATTTTTAATAAACTAATAAATCTATTTTCTATTTAATAATGTATATGTATTTATTATTATTTTTATAGACAAGTTGTTTTTAATTAAATTAGTATAGCATAATTTTAATATTTTGAAATTGGGAATTGTGATTTATTTTTGATTTAAGCTTTTCAAAAATATTTAGTAAAATAACTAAATGATTTTAAATATGAGATAAACGTTTTATTTGTTTAAAATTCATTTTTAACTTAAGCTTGAATATTAAAATGAGTTATAAAAATGTTGTGTTATTCTTTTTAAAATATTAATTTATAAAACGTGATTTGTAAATTTAATATGAAATTTAAAATATGAAACATGTATTCAAATAAGTTATAATCTCTTTATAAATCTATTTCAAGTAATTTAAAATATTACTTTCAAATGATTTATTTGTATATTGTTTTATTTAAAATAACACTTTGCTTTATTCTTTAGAAATTAATTTTATACATAACTAAATATTAAAACTAATTAAAAATGTTTAAACTTTCTTTAACACTTGATCTAAATTACTAATTACTTAAAAGATACATGTGTAAGCATCTTAAAAACCTAAGTTAACATGTGTTGAGTATTTAAGTGAGTAAATTAACAAGTGTTAAATCCAAGCCAAGTGTCATGTTGTAATTTTATTTCTCTTTGATTTTAATTAAATCATATTTTCATCTTATAAAAAAATGCCTCTTCTTTTCAATTCCTTTTTCCTTCTAAAAATCAAAAGTTAAGAAACTTAAGGCATGAACTCAAAACCAATCTGAAAACATACAAATCATTTTCAGATTCAAAATCAAATCCTCAATTTCAAAATGAAAATCCTACACATCACTTCCCTGCAAATCATTCTCTGTAAAATATTTTCAAAATGCAAAGCTTTTTTCTTCAAGCTGTGAATAACTCCTCAAAGCCTGCTTTTAATTCTTCCAAAATCTGGAAATAAATGCAAAACAAAACCTGCATGCAACAATTTCAAGCAAGCATTTGCATTTTTTTCAAAAATCTGGAAAACAGGAAGCAAGTTAAAGGCTGTTTTCAAATCTTAACAAAGGATGTTCTGTCTGCATTTTAAATTCAGGTGAGTAACTCTTTTTTTTTTAAATTTGTTTAATAGGTAAAGTTGTGCATGCTTATTAAATTACAAATGAACTTATATGAAATTGCTATGAATATTACACCTGTAGTTATATGCATGTATACCTAAAGTTAACTGATGCATGACTGTGCCTCAAAATCTTAAACACCTATTTGATTCTTGAATTCTTTTCTTCAACTTGTTTGTTGTTATGACTTGAGCTTTAGAATAAAAACCTGTTATTTTAGAATACGGTAAGTTTAAATTTTATATAAATTAAATGGAATTGTCTGTAACCTGGAAGTTAAGTTATACAATGCAACAATTAGCACAGAGTGAAATTCAAACTTTATAATTTAATGTTTCAGGTTTATTAATAGAAACATCAAGTGAATTCATGAATTTTAAATCAAGCATTACAATTTATAGGGTTTTAAACAAAGGGCAGTTTTGAATTTACTGTATTTCCCATATTGGTTAAGCACAGTTGATACTTGCATTTGATTTGATTGAATTTGCTTTTGAAGATGGTGTAACTATCAAAGATTGTAGGAAAATTACTAAATTGGATTACAATTAAATTTTTAGGTTGTAATTTGGGATTTAAGGTTTTAAACCCTAGTTTTATTGGGTCACTGTGTTTGATTCGATTGTGATCTCCTCGGTTGGTCGAGTTCAACCACGATTTGCGTGATGGTAGATGGTGGTTTAGGGAAGTCCTCGTCGGAGCATGGAGGGTGATAGTGGTCGGATTTGGGAGGTCTCGCAATTGACAGGTCAAGCTTGAAAGGGGAAGAAAATGTTCCAGGTTTTTACTTTAAACATGAATTCAATTCGAGTTGAATTCTGGGTGATTTGATGATCGTGGTCAGGTGATAGGGTAGTTGGCGACTTGTGGAGATCGTTAGAGGTGATCAGGGATGGCCGACGTCGATGTACATGTGCACGGCGACTTGTATTTTCTAATGAAGTTGGATTTTGGTTGCAGCTGTAGTTTACTCGAGTTTATCTCAGGTAATTTGAGTGAAGAACTCGAAGCAAAGGAGGATGTAACTCGAAGTAAAATAGGGGAGGCTCGAGTTAATAATATTGTTTCAAGTTTTTAAAAATAAAACAGAAACCTGTTTACAGTTTTAAAATTAAAAGTAGTAGTAAAAGTTTTTAAAAGTAAACTAAAATCTGAACTGAGTTAAGACCAAAATGTAAATATGAATTCAATTAGTTTAAAATTTTGGTTTTTGAAATGATTCTGAATTTTTAAATTCTAGTTTGGATTCAAATAAAACAGAAAAACCTGTTTTCTGTTTCCTTTAAATTAAAAGAAAGTAAAATGCAAAAAATCTGAAATAAGCTTGAACCTAGAATTGAATTTGAATTCGACAAGTTTAAATTTTGGATCTCCGAAATAAATTTGAAATTCTTTTAAACTCAAGTTGATTTTAAACCAAAACAGAAACTGTTTTCTGTTTTTTTTAATTTTAAAAGTAAAGTTGAAATGTTAGTTTAAGTTCAAACTGAGATTTTTTTTAAAACCTGAAATTTAAATATGAAATAAATAGTTTAATTCCTGGATTTTGAAATATTTTTGAATTCAAAAATGTAAGATGCTTAAACTCAAACAGGAAACTATTTTTCTGTTTTAAATTTAAAAGTAAGTTTATAATGCAATTGAAATTTAAAACAAAGTTTAAATCTGGAAACTAAAATATGAAGCTCAGGTAGAAGAACCTAAGTTTGAATTTAATTTAAATCTGGAAATTTAAATTTAGTTTATAAACTTTTTAAAGTATAAAGGAACTTTGGTTTTAAATGTAAACTATGAGTTTTAATTTATGAAATAAAATTTATAATAAGTTTTAATTCAGTTTAAAACTGGGATTTGATTTTAATGACAGTTTTTTTTTTAAAAATAAAATAATTTTTTAAAATTTATATTTGTTTTAACTATTTTAGAAAAGGGTTAAATAATTTGAATTTAAAAATGAAGATAGAGATGTAAGTAAAGTTTTAATTTTTAAGTTTGAATCTGGAATGAAATTTAAATTGTATTTCAGTTTGAAATTTAAAAAAAAAATTGAATTTGTTTGAAATAAATTTGTTTAAAGAAAAAAATACTTTATATAAGAAGAATGTTTCTTAATTTAGACCTTAAGAAGTTGGTTTCATTTAAATTATTAAATTAATTTTAAGTGGAATATTAATTAATGAATAATGTGGATGTTTAATTAAGTAATTAATAAAATTTTAAGTTAATTAATTAGATTTGAGATTAGTTAATTAAGGTTAATTAATCTATAATTAGGGATGATTAATTAAATTTTAATTAATGATTAAGATTTATTTAATCAAGTGATTAAAGATAATTTAGATTTTAATTAACACTTAATTAATTAATAATTAGAGATTAATTAAATTAATAATTAAATATTAATTAATTGATAATTAAGTTAACTCTTAATTAAGTAATTAAGAAATGTTAATGAAAGTTATTAACTTAAGATTTATTTAACAATTAACTAATGTGATTAATTTTTGATAATTAAATTAATTAATAATAATAATCAATTGTTTAGGTTTAATTACTTAATGAAAGAGATTAATGAATTAATGACTTGGTGTAATTAATTTGATTAATGTGATTAGATTAAATTAATTAAGTTAAATTAATTTAAACATTTGTGGATTGATTGATAATTACTTATGTAATTAATGGGTTTGAAATTACTTAAGGAAGTAATTAATTAATAATTACTGAATGTAATTAAGGATATTTATTATAAAAGTAATTTGGATTTAAATTACTTTGAAATTAATCAAAGGATTAATTTAGAAATTAATTAAGAGTAATTAATTTTTGGGATGAGTAATCAAAGTAGTTAATTATTGAATGGTTATTAATTATGGGTGATTAATATATATATATATATATGGTTTAAATTGAAGATTAATTACTTATGTAATTAATTTATATAGAGATTGATTAAATATAATCAGGAATCATTAATAAATTAATTAATGATGTAATTTGGAATTGATTAATTAAGAAATAATCAATAAATGAAGTAATTAATTAATAAAGGATTAATGTAATTAATTTTAGTTAATTAATTAATTAAGTAATTACAAGTTAATTATGTGTTAAGAGTTAAGTATAATTAACTTGTGTATTAAATTTAATGACTAATTACTTATTGCAATTGGAAATTATTAATCTGTAATGATTAATTAAGATGAGTAATAGGATGGTTAAGTTAAGCAGGATTATAATGATGAATTAATTAATTTAATTCGTTTTAAATTAATTAGAGATTAAGTAATTAATTTAATTCATTTTAAATTAATTATAGATGGTGTGATCATTAGATCATTGCTTATGTTTGATGATTGGTATTAATTACCTGGTATGGTTTGTAATCTCAGCTATGAGATGAAAATGTATATGATATGGATGCATTGGTTGCTTTGGATGATAATATGGATTATCTGATTATGATATGAACTATCTGTTGGTAATGATAATGTTGATTATCTATTGTGTTGTGAATTTTCTATCTATGTATATTTAGATAATGAATTGAATGGTTTTAAACTCTAAAACAACTTGGCCTTAAAAGACACGCTTTGGATTTCGACGAGACCGGGATCGGGTTTCCATATTTCGGACCCGAAAACCACATCGATCCAAATTAACGTTAGGTCGTTAATCCAAGTGGAGCGAGTGAAGACTCGAGGTGTAAGGGCTATACGTCAGTACAACTCTGTGGGTGATTCCATAATGAGTTGACAGAATAGTACTTATAGATTCGAGATGGTGATTCAGAGTGCAAGGGTTATCGTTGTTAACTCTGAGGGTGATTCCATAACGAGTGTAACGAGATAATGCCTTCGGTTTCATTCGAACCCGGAACGAACTTGTATGGATTGAATGCTTTCAGAACATCGTCACGTGGACGATGAGCATTGATATGTCCTATAAAAGTAATCGTAGCCTCAAGCCTCATCAACCGGGAATGGCTAAAACAGGGGAGGTGCAGCAAAGCTTCGTGGGTAGCCCCAACTTGAGAGCAAGATTTACCCCTATCTAGATGTCCCTTTATTTCGGCTTAGTGGTGCGGTTGCTGATCACAGCTGCGGGGTGGTCTTATTTGGAACTGTTCAGTAAGGAATGGTTCCGGCTTTATGTTGCAGGGGAGCGGGCGTACTCCTCGGTACGGTGATCTAGGCCACGTACTGTGACGGGCGGTACCCCACTAGCCCAGCCATTGATGGAATCCAAAATCCAATAAGTGCCGTACGTATTAGTTGTGCCCAACTATGTTGGAACGTGAGATGTAAGCATTCCAGCTATTTCTGTATTTTACTTGAAAACCCTAGACACTATTATAATATCATCGGATTTCCTATCAAATGTTTTGGTTAGCGTAAGGTAAAAACTTTTCCATGTTTATGTGTGGGAAGTCTTACGTGATACCTTTTCTTTTCAAAGGTTTTTCAAAGTTAAGCAACTTTAAGCTGTCACTCACACCAGACCCATGTCTGACCCGGAGTTATTTCTGTTTTCTTTAACTCTTGGGTACTTAAATTTTTACGAGTAGCCAAGGGAATTCAGGTTAGGATTCAGGTTATCTTGACGAATTTGGAGGAGCATATGGAGCAGGAGGCTTCGCGTATAGTTATATAGATTTCCGCTGTGTTGGTATCTCTGAGTGTCTTCTGTATTGTGATTGAGTTGTAATAACTAGACAAATGTTTTATAACTGTCTAGTATGCGTTGTATTGTCTATGTAACTCTGATAATTGATGTATACTATGTAATACTTATGTTATTAATATAATTTATTCGTTCCGCTGTTGAGATTCTTGTGTTGTTTCTTCTTTCTCTTCTTTCTCTTCTTTCTTTTCTCTTTTCTATCCCTTTCTTTCTTAAGGATGATACAACTTTTTTTGGAGAAAAAGTCGGGTCGTCTCACAATTAATAATCCTATTTAAATTAAAAAATCCATATATATATATATTTTTATATTAATAAACAAAAAAATATTTATTAGATTTGGAAAATACCAAATTAACTCAAAATTTAATTTCAAAAATTAAATCAATTACCATTTAAATTTGATTCAAAACCGGGGATGTTACAGATATGGTTTGAATTGAATATGATATTTTGATCTCAATTATGAAATGGTTTTGAAAATTTAAAAGAACCATATGGTGTGTAATAAGCGATTGGTTGTTAAAGAGACCGTGATAGGATATTGTCACTCTCTCTGCCAATACCGAAAACCACTTTAACAACAGTGTACGTGGTGGAGATTCCAGAAATGAAGTAAGATTGTTTGTCGATCGATTCTGTATCAGGTATATAAGTGACCCCGACTCCCGTGAGTTAGCTTGATGTAGCTAAAACAGGAGCTATACTGGGTCAAGTGAGGTCGCACCTTCGATCGGGCACATTTCTTTGATACCATTTCTGTTGCTTTGTGATTGATTTGGTGGTCACCCCCATTTTGATAATGGGAGTGTATTCCGAGGTGGGCGGTAGTAGCTGCTATGCGTTACCACCAGTCCGGGAGTGCAATTGGTATATCTACCCTAGCATTGCCTCAAGTGCCATGTCACATGCCCTATCGCGCCTTCTACGAGTTTGTTTTTTTTCTTACCTATCGAGTGCTCCGTGATAGCCTACTTGCGAGTGGAGTTTATAGTATCTGTATAGACTATGCATTGTATAAAAATGTGTTAAGGGGAATACGGGTAACGCCTTAACGCTATTTTAATACTTTACAATACTGTAGACACTATTATAATAGCATATTGTACTACATAGTAGATAGTTTAACGGATCCTTAGGAGATGGTAATCCCGAACATCTCTTAAGTTATTGCACTCATGTTGACACTAGATAGGAGATGTCAAACCCCGTAAACATCTCTGAAGCCGTTCATTCATTTTATTTATGAAAGATTTTTAACTTACATAAGATCTTTTAGTTCTGACTCGAGTGTTTTGTCTTTTCAATTCGCTCGGGTCAGCCTGAGCATTTCAAGATTTGAAGACCTTATTTCTGGAGGACGAAGACGAAGATTTGTACTATTATTATTTATTATAATTATTCTACTACATTCATACAATTCCGCTGCACTGTTATTTATTTCTGTTGTATGTAACTCTAATTATGTGTTGTATATGTATAATCAAATATTTTTTTATAAACAGCTTCATGAACTATTATTTGATTATTATATTTTGTCATTCCGCTGCGAGATTCTGCTTTGTTTTTTCTTTCTTTGTTTTTCTTATTTACCCCCAAATAACAATCTGCCCTTTTTTATGGTTTGAGTATGACGTGTGTGTTTTATCGTCGATTCAAACTGTCCAAAAATGCAGGTCGTTACGTTTGGTATCAAAGCTTCGGTTTAGCGATAACCTTAGCTTTATGGGGTTTGACTCATATAAAATAGGGTAGTAATACCCTAGAATGAGTCGTTGAGAATATATATACGAGAGAGGGTATTTGTTAGTGTTATAAAAGGTTTTCATATTATGTTGATTTTTTTGTTTAGTATTTATAAATTCTAGTCAATGCATGGTTGCATTGGCATCGACAGGGATTTCTAAACACTCGATAGGACTCACCGACATAATATTTGTTTTGAAATACAGGTAAATGAAATTTTTTTACTTGGCATATATTTTGAATATAAAAATAAATTTTATAAATGATATAGTTAGTTGTAATATATTTGTTTGTCAGGTAGTGTAGTTTATGGATATTGGTTTTAAAATAAAGTGACAAATAAAATGAATATGAATTGGAATTTTTAAACTTAAGTTCCGGGATTTTGAAAATTTCTTTCAAAATATTTTGGAATATAATAGTAGTATTATTTGGAAGTATTTTCTGATATAAATATTTTAGCAAATTTGAAAGGAATGTTTTAAAAAGGAATTTTAGAAAGAAATAAGTTCTTTACATCCCTTAAAAGAATTTTGTCCTCGATATTACTAAAGTAGGATGAATGATCCAAACTCATTACTTTTCAAACTTACTTAGTCAAAACTTGACATTGACTTTTCTAAACCCCTTTAGTTTCATACAAACATCTAGTTTCCATTACCCTCCCAAAATTCTTATTTCCAATTATAATTCAAAATTGAATTTTTCTTTTTTGGCAAGGCCGACGAGGTTAAATGGACCTCGACCATATATTGCTACACCAATAAGAACGACAAACAAACACAAGTAAAATGGAAAAACGGGGGACACTTGGCGCAGCAAGCACAGGGGGAAAACAAACAACAATAAACGAAAACAAAAGAAGACAAAGATTACAAGCAATAGAGAAGAGAAACACGTATTCCAGGATCAATTGCATAAGTCAGTTGGCCCACACAATCCCTAATTTCACTCAAAACCCAACTTTTGAAGCTTCTGTCATTCTTTGCGTTTGCATTATCGAATAACCGAGCATTTCTCTCCCTCCAAACCGATGTTAAAAAACATTTTAGCACTGCATTTAGGGTTCTTCCTCTGCCATTATTTCTATTGATGCTTTCGTAAATTCTTCTCCACTCTCTCAGGTTATCAGTAGACACATTCCTCCTGTGAAACTTCGCCATAACTTTTTTCCAGATTTGATGAATTACGTGGCACTCAAAGTACAAGTGATCCACAGTCTCAGGCATAATATTGCAAAACTTACAGCGATTATCAATACTCATACCTAAATTAGCAAGCCTCGCAGATGTTAGTATCGCACCATTCAACACTTTCCAGAGCATTAGGTCATGTCTCAAGCTACTGTCTCTTCCCCACGTTCGTTTGCACCATCTCCACTTAGGGCGATCACCATTCTTCATCAGATATTCATATGTGTCTCCAATTCTGTAGGCAGTCTTCTTATTGCCCCAAACCATACGCTTGGTAACATCAGTGATTGCATTATGACAACGTATCATGTTCCATATTTGTTGTATCCTAGGATTCGAAGTTGAGTAGCGCGTGTTTTGGAGGTTGTAAAGAGTATCACGAACTTTAGCTTCCTGATGTATTCCAGACTGTTGCATTTCACTGTGAGTAAGTTGTCGTTTAAGAATAAGGCCCGGTTTCAACCAGGGGTCTTCCCAAAAATTCACACTATATATGGGATTCGAGTTCAATAGCATTAAAGGAAGAACTTTTTCTTTGAGTTTGAAAATGCATTGCCACGTCCAACTCAAATTTTGAGGCTTAGTCATACTCCATATGCTTCTCCCCTTAATCACGTTCTTATCAGACCATATAGCCCATAAGCTGTCAGTACTATTAAAAAATGTGTCTATGTGTTTTGCAAAAGCAGCAATGTTCCAGTTCTTTAAGCTGAGAATGCCTAGCCCCCCCTTGTCCATGGGCCTTTCCACTGTACAAAATTTGATCGGAGCTATGTATCTGCCTGTAATCCTGCCTTTCCATAGGAATCTCATCATAGCTCCTCTAATCAGTTTAATCAGTTTGAAGGGGAGAATATACGTTCTAGCCCAGTAGACTTGCATTGAGAATATAACTGATTTTATAAGAGTTAATCTCCCAGCTTGACTAAGCAACTTGGAAGTCCAGCAGTTAAATCTAGCTGTTATTTTGTCAAAAAGAGGAAGACATTGGTTAACTGTAATCCTGGAACTAGTAAGAGGCAGACCAAGATAACTGGTAGTATCATGATTTATGGACAACCCAGTGATATGCGAGATAACACTACAGTGCTCAGTACTAACACCAGCAACGGTGATGTCAGATTTCTGGAGATTAACTTTCAACCCTGTCATTTCGTAAAATTCTTGAAGTGAGTGCATTATGCTTGTGAGAGTGTTGGTTTGAGGAGAACAAAAAACAACAAGATCATCTGCAAACATCAATGCAGAGATCCTTGGTTCAGTACATCCAGGGTGAAGCTTGTAATTTCCATGTGCTATTTTCCTCTCAAACATTCTCGTTAAGAGCTCCATAACAATGATAAAGATATAAGCCGAAATGGGATCCCCCTGTCTTATCCCTTGTTCACTAGTAAAGAAACCTTCACTCCTACCATTGATAGTAACTGAAAAGGTAGGAGACGTAATACACTCATATATCCAAGCAATGAAATGAGGAGGGAAGTTCATATATCCCATGATTCTGACAATACTGTTCCACTGCAGCATATCAAATGCCTTCATGATGTCCAACTTCAACATAGCTCTAGGAGATATGTTCCTGCGCTTATAATTTTTGATGAGTTCATGGGAAAGAAGAACATGATCCAGTATACTCCTACCTGGAAGATAAGCAGCCTGATTTTTGGAAACAATATTGGGGAGCACAAGTTTGAGTCTAGAAGCTATAACCTTGGTGATGCATTTGTATATGGTGTTACAACAGGAGATGGGACGATAATCACTAACACAGTGCGCATTTTTCATTTTGGGTATAAGAGCTATGTTAGTGTAGTTATATGATCTGAAGAGTTTACCCTTTCTGAAGAAGAGGAGAATGGCATTGATTACGTCAGCAGAAACGATAGACCAGCAAGAAGTATAGAATAGAGTGTTGAGACCATCAGGTCCTCCACAAGATTCAGTGTTTAATGAAAACATGGCATTTCTTATTTCTTCAGGGGTTACTTCCTTACAGAGAAGGTCATAATCAGTTGAATTTAATCTGGGGAGAATGTCACTGGGTATAAGATCAATATTCGGCACGAAGTGATTAGCATTTCCATATAATTCAGAGAAGTGTCTGACTACAGCTTCCTTGACCATTTGTGGAGATGTGTGAAGATTACCTTGAGTGTCATATATTGTAGAGAGGTTCTGACTAGTTTGCTTGTTCTTTAGACTAGCGTGAAAGTAAGCACTATTCTTATCACCTTTTTCTCTCCATTTTATTCGCGTTTTCTGCCTGATCATCTCACTCTCTTTAATTAAAGCTTGTTGGTATTTCAAAGAGAGAACACTTTCCTCCTCTGATAGATTAGCATCGTTGACAGAGGCCATCATAGCTGTCTGGACATCAGTAAGTCTTCTTTTAATCACTGTGCTCATCTTGTCTCCTTCACCATACTTGTTATGCGCCCATTGTTTCAAGACTTTCCTAGTTTCCCTGATTTTTTCCTGCAAAACATACAAGTGATTACCAATTTTAGGCAAATTCCAAGCAGATAAAACAATGTTTTTGAAGTCTGGTTCAGATGTCCAAGAGTTAAAAAATTTAAAATTTGATTTCCCCCTCAAGTCCGCTTCACGAAGATGGATAATTTGAGGAGAGTGGTCAGATAGGAGAGGAGGTGGAATGTGGTTGAACAGGAGAGGCCATTTAGTATATGCAGATTGGTTCGAGAATGAATGGTCTATGTTGGAGAAGGTTCTACAACCATGCCTCCTTTTGTTATTCCACGTATACTGCATGCCCAGAGTTCTAATCTTGACAAGGTCAGAGTCATAGAGAGCATCAGCTAGGGGCTTTATTTCACTGAGGGAAAGGGGATTACCCCCCATTCTATCAGAGAGAGAGTGACAGCAATTAAAGTCTCCTAGAATTAACCATGGATGGGTGTTTTGTCTTAGAGAAGGAATTACAGAAAGTAAAGACTCTCTAGTGTTAACAGAGTTGTAAGCATACACAAAGGAGACATAGAAGGTTGATTGTTCATTGATATCTAAGGCATGGCAGTGTATCAGCTGGGGAGTGGATAGGATTGGGGATAGTTGGACAAGATTTGGATTGTAAAGGATCAGAATCCGACCATAAGTTGCTTCATTGTGGTTGTGTATGAATTTCCATCTGGGATTGATGTACTCTGCAGCTTTGATAGAAAGGGCAAGGTTCAATTTTGTTTCAAGAACTGCCAAGACAGCCAGCTGGTGAGTAGAAATTAATTGCTTACATTGGTCCTGCTTAATTACTTGATGTGCACCACGTATATTCCATGCCCCAATGCGTAGCATCATTGGTCAATTTGTGCGTTGAGAAACTCCATTTTCATACTCCTAGTAACTGCTTGTAACGTAGACAAGTAATTAGGAATGGTGGCTGATAGGGGGGTCACTGCTTGTTTAGAAGAATCTTCTTGCATTTTGGAAAATGACTGAGTTGGTGTAGTAGGTTTGGTTGGTAGAGTTGTGATAGCTGCAGAAGGCGGGGCTTTGAAAGCATGAGGTGGTTTGATATTGGAATACAAGTGTGGTAAAGGGGTATTTGGGGAAGAGTTAAAGTCAGGGTTAAATGTATTGGAAGAAAGATTTGTGTGCTTTGCTGTGCATGGGATGTGCACTTCCTTGTCTTCTTGTGATTTTGTACTGTGTTTTGGTAACTTGATGTTGTTCTTTTTCCTTAGACCACTCTCTAGCGTTTCACAATTACTTGCTTCACCAACTCCTTTGTTTTCTTCAACTTCCACTTCCCTCCTGCATGTATCGAACTTTGTATGGACCATCTTGTGCTTCTCTTTTTTAGTTTTGCTACTGCCTTCTTCTTCCTTTTGTCTCTGTATATTATTTTCCTGTTGTTTAGCATCTACTTTACTTTGTACAAATTGACATTTATCTCTAACGTTCATTTCCTCTTCTTGCTTATCACTGACATTTTCCTCGTCATCTAGTGTAAGTAACACTGCAAACTTGTTATATGTCAGTGGGTTGCCTTCAGTTTCACTTTCACTACACTCCACATCTCCTTCGATTCCTACCACTATATTCACAGTGTCTTCTTCGTGTTTTTCGTTGCTTTCATCTATTTCTCTCGTGACCTGTTTTTCTACTTCAATTTTTCCTGAGTGAGTAAGTTCACAACTTTTGTTAACTTCACTCACTTCTCTCTGCATTTCTATAATATCTTCTCTCTTTTCTTCCTTATTACTTTTGTTTATTGGATCCATCCTTTTCCTGGTTACACGCTGCCAAACCTTAACGTTTCGTTTAACAGCCTGTCTTTCATTTCTTTTCAATTGTTTTGGTTTAGCTTTTATCACTTCTTTTTCTTTGTTTGTCTTACTATTATCTTCCACTTTGTTCTCAAACAACTCTTCCTTCTTATTATTACAAACATCAGACTTGTGTCCAAAAGCATTGCATAACACACAAATGTCGGGTTTCCACATGTATTGAACATGTATCTTCTGCTGTCCACCTTCAACTAACTTGACCATAAATTCTTCTGGTAGCTCCTTACTCGGTTTTACTTCCACTAAGCATTTGGCATAGCTAAGTCTTTCCTGTTTTTCAGTCATTTGGTCCATGCACAACATCTTCCCCAGATGGCTACAAAGCCAGTTAATCCCAAGGGGAGACCACGCAAAAATTGGAAGGTTATACATATTAACCCAAACCGGAACTGCTGTTACTGATCCAGCGACGTTGCTAATGGAAGGATCATAAGGCTTAAGAATAAATAACTTCTTGTTCAAAATAATGGGATCACACTGAAGGATGTTATCTCTGTCCTCAGCACAAGAAAAGTTAAACAAGAATAATATACCGTCAGACTTAACTTTCACTGAGCCTTTAAGTTTCCAAATCAGTTTAAGTTTGGAGATCACTGCAGTATAGGAAAGAGGTTTATCAAGAAAGAACCCCACCAAAGTATCTTTCCAAATCGTCGTACCAGCATC
Source organism: Allium cepa (assembly GCA_030765085.1). NCBI lineage: Eukaryota > Viridiplantae > Streptophyta > Magnoliopsida > Asparagales > Amaryllidaceae > Allium > Allium cepa. The sequence continues at coordinate 145,194,788 of CM060945.1, forward strand.
TATGACATCAGCAGGTGGCACTAAAGCATCATCTTCATAAAAAGGTGACAAGTGAACGGGAATGTACTTCCCTGCATTCTTGGGTATATGCTTGAACAAGGAAGTCCATGCCCGTTCACAAGGAGGAGGAGCAGGAGGTACAGGAGTAAGAGGCGGGGGAGCAGTTAGAACGGGATCAGGTGGATCAGGTGGGGGGTTAACCAAGAGGGGTGGGGAAGAAGGAGAACAGGTTAGGGCATGACCAGCTGTGGACAAAGAATTAGCGGAGGTACGAACCAGAGAGTCAGAGAGGGACGAAGAGGGGTCAACTAGTATGGCAGAGGGTATGGTTGGTGAAGGAACAGTGTAGGCAGAGGGTACGGTAGACGGGACTACTGAGGGGACAAGGAAGGTAAGGTTGTGGTCTCCATGAGCAGACATGGCAGGGGTTGAGCTAAATTAAGGTACATTATCGGAAAATTGAATTTTTCGTTAATGAAAACTTTTCAAAAATTTTATAACACCCTAAATTTTCAAAATTTTTTGGCAGAGTCTCCTTCGTACGGAGGACCTTTTGCAAAATGACAAGAGAGATAAAAATATATACATCGACCCACACGGTTGGAAAACACAATATATAACAATATTCATATCATTTGGAGTACTTAATCCGATAATGTACCTTAATTTAGCGTTTTTAAGCGAGCGACTTATTTTATATGCAATTACGCAACCCAAATTTAGCCCAATAGCCTCAAGGTACTTGTATTTACTCAATTTTAAACATAAAAGTATCAAAAGATGAAATTTTAATAACACTAAATATATTTAGCTAGTTTAAACACATACATTTCATAAATGCATTCTAACATATAATCATATGAAATTCTAAGGTGCTGATGTTAATTTAATTACTTTCAATCGATCCATATACATTTTCATTCAATTTGAACTGATTTACAGCTCAATTTTCTTGCATTCACTTCATATTTATACCAAACAAATGCATATCCATTCCAAATTGATTTCAAAATCAATTTATTTGCTTCCCATTTATTCACAGAATTTTATTTACTTCCGTTTACAACAAACGGAAATTTTTATATGCAAATTCGACAATATTCATTTAATAAAATAGTCATTTAAGCCTATAAACCATTTTCAATTGATTTTAAATCAATTAGTCAATTTCTACTGATTCACATTCAATTTATTCATAGTAATCTTGTTCGCTCAATTTATATTCAACAACAAACCAATCCATGCCAATTTTTTTTATGAATCATTTCATAAAATTAATATTAAGTTGCATTACAACACTTGTATTCATTTTCTACTTCAAAGCTTAATTTCACATTCGAATTCATTTGAATAATATCCCAAAGCTATATTCAGTTCATTTGCACTTAAATTGAATGTATTTATAACTTAAATCATCACTGTTTCAATCCATTTCTATTTTATCCGACAACCTTTCCAATTATATGTAATTCGCTTAAAATTTAAGTTGAATTCTCATTTATAACTCAAGTTCCATTTCCAAATTCTAATTTTAATCCACAATCCAATTTATTTAACCAAGTTAAGTTCCATTCCCTTATTCAATTTACTAATTTATTTATCTAATTAGTTCACTTCCAATTTATAACTCAATATCTGATTTTAGTCCCAAAAATCACTTCTTTTAGGTTACTTTAGTTCAAATTTATTTTATAATTCAAGTTTAGATTTTTATTTCATTACCAAAATATCAAACACTTTTTATTTTTGTTTTTCTATTTCACTTTATCAATTTTTTTATAAGTTACACAACTTAATTTTCACATTTCCACCAATTATATATTCGAGCGTGTTCACATTTTATTTTCAACTCAAGATTATACATCACTTTATAGCTTAAATATATATTTATTCCAGTAATTCCTATTATGTAAGCTATTTAACTTATTTATTCACAATTCTAAAATTTCACTTAATTTTTATTCCATTTAGAATTTATAACGTATGGTTATATAGTCACTTTACAATTCAAATTCTATCTTCTATTCCATTCGATATCAATTCTAATTCAATCCAATTTTATTTAACTTGGCTCAAGCTAAATTTAAATTCATATGTTTTCTTTTAGCTTATTTAAGTTAAATCTTAATTTCAAAACTCAAATTCCTACTTTTTTTCCTTATTAAAATCATCGTCACTTTTTAAGATCAAAAGCTTATTTATGATAATTTTCTAAAACATCTAAATAAGGATTTCTAGAGTTCAAGCACTCGGTTTCTATTTTAAATCATTTTGAAATCATATATATATACATACATATATATAGCTTCTTTGGTTTAGTAAATCATTCTGTTGGAATTTTCAAAATTCGCTTGATTCTATTCCGAAACAATTCCCTCCGGAATTTCCAAAACAACACCTGTTTTCACCAAAAATCTCCATATCAATCTACTTCGGTGGCAATCCGTCACCTAGAAACTCGAAAATGAATACTGATGATGCCGTCCAGTCATCACCAAGATTATTTTCCAGCGGCCCAAGTGAGTTCAATGCTTTTATCACTTCAAAATCCATTTGAAACCAGCTTTTATTCAAAAATATCCCAAAATAATAATACTTTGGAAAATATTTCCAAAAATCATCAGGATTTAAGTTTCCAAATTCTAGTTCTAATCCATTCTTAGGTTTTAACTCATTTGTAATATTCATACTTATACAATCTCCATTTGGTTATATATCACCATTTCAATTTTATAATCTTGTCTTGATTATAATAATAACATCCAAACACATCAATACACTATAATAATTTCAAAAAATTATTTCTTTCATATAAAAATATAGTTGGGTAAAATTATTTCATTTACCCGCTTTAAAACCATACTGTGTCAGTTTATCGTGTTCAAGTGTTTAGATACTCCTATCTATTTAGTGTTATACCATTATTTGACCAGAATTTATACGTCACTCAACAGATAAATCAACACAATATAAAATAATTTATATTCACTAACAAATGCACGCTCATATCTATTTGTACACTCAAACTCATTCTAGGGTACTACTGACTCTTTCTCTAATGAGTAATCCCGAGCAAAGCCAAGGTTCTCACTTAACCTTCAACTCTGATACCAAGTGTAACAATCTGGAATTTTCGACTCTCGAAAATCGACATCAATACGTTCACTGTATAACATGCCGAATATTCAAGTGCCAGAAATATCGATTGCTAAAGGTAAAGAAGAAAGTGGTAGAAGAAAATAGAACAACAACACAGAATCTCACAAATGCAACGGAACAAAACATAATATATATAATAACAGATTTTTATACAAAAGAATCTGTAACTATTTTATACTTACAATCATCAAAGTACAACAATCAATACATCAAACTGGACAGTTACAATAACTTATCCTCACACGGTGGAAATATATACCAAGTATGGAATACGTCTCTGTCATCCAACTCGTCTCCTGAGCTCCACAACAACCTAACCTGAATCTGTAATACTCGGTCTGACCCAAGCATTATAATAAAATAACATCTGAGTCAGTGTGGAAAACCAGCATGAGAAAACACACTCAATTTGAATTAATACTGTAATAAAAGTCCTTTGAAAACAAAGGTATCTCATAAGACCACGCCACGCATAAACACAACGGGTATTTACCATACGATAACCAAAACATTATGTATCAAAATCATCTGATATTATAATAGTGCCTAAGTACAAATACTTATTCAAATATTCGAAATTGTTACGTTAATTAAATTCCAGCATACTAGGCTCTACAACCATAACCGTAAAGGGCACATATTGGAGAATGGATTTCCATACAATGACTAGGCACTAGGGTACCACCTAGAATAGTAAACTTTTAGGAAAATGTACCAAGGACCTCACCAGGATCCCATACAAAACAAGACCATCGCTACCCCTAACCTTGATAGAACCGAATATGTTACCACCCCGAGTGTTCCCACCCTTATCGAGAGCTCTTTTTCCATGCACCACCGTATCCATAATTTATAATATATCGGAGGGTATCTAGAAAGGTGATAACATACCATGATTAGGTATGACCCACTTAGCCTTGCTACATCTCCCCTGATTTTCAGTCATTCTAGTTGATGAGGCTTGAGTCTATGATTACCACTTTATGGAAATATAATTGGAATGCTCATTATCCTCCCAGGACAAAGTACTGATAACATTCATCCATATACCTATGTTCTAGGTCTGCACGAAACTGAAGGCACTATTCCTGCTACATCCATTTTGGAATCATCCTCAAAATTAGTAGCAATTAGCCCTTGCACTTCAAACCTCTATCTTCGATTACATGCTCTTATCTTCACTTTGAAAATGTATTTGTTGGATCAAAGTCGTTTTCGGATAACTTATCCTATCTCGGTCTCTTCAAAAACAACATTCGATATTTTCGGTAAACTCAACTTCGGTTCTTTAAGAATTAAACAGACGAAAATAAGATTAGAGATCATCTCCTATTGTTTGTGGATGGATTTCCTTATCATTATTCTAGAAGAACGAAATGAGTTTATACGTACAGTATAGCACCTTTAACAGTAACTGTACCATATAATTTCCATGTTTCTTATGGATATTCCCAAACTTATGTTTTTGGTCCATATTTGATAGTTGGTTATTTAACTAACAAATAAACAATCATTCAGCCAAAGATTCCATTCCCTACCGAAATCACCATGCCTTATTTAATTTAAAATTTAATAAATTAAATCTCTTTATCGAAACTGTATATGCTTATCTTACTGGAATATGTATACTCACAAACAATTCAATTCAAAAATATTTGAAAAACTTTCTAAAATAATTTATGGAAAGCACCTCACGGTATCAGCCATGGATTAGCAGCTCAATGATTATGCCTCTATCCCAGGGAAATCCAAACTTAACTGTAGGCAATCTTTGCCTCTAGATTTTGGCATTAAAGTATAACATTATTTTCCGAAAACTTTATTTAATAATTATCTCAAACTAATGCTTATAAGGATTCTATAATAATTTTCCATGTTTAGTTTAGGCAAATACTCTTTAATAAAAGTTATTATATGAAACAATATTAATATCGAACAATTTATCTCTTTTAAAATAATAAAAATAGTTAGTTAATAATTAACTTTAAAACAAATCATTATAAGGAAACTTGAATTAATAATTAAATATACTTTTAAACAAATAATATAATTATAGATAACTTTAAAATAATAATAAAATTTGATTTATTAATAAAATTCTAATCGATTTGTTAAACTTGTTTATAAAATTAATAACACATTTTGACAATTTAAAAATATTTAAATAACTAAATTTTTGAAATATATGCTAATACATTTTTAAATTACCTAGTTTAATAATTTAAAATCTGCTTTTTTAAAACATATTCAATTTCTCGATAAAAGCATATTTTTCAATTTCAATATAACCAATCTAATATTTATAAATCTCTCTCGATTTATCACCAATTGGTTTACATTCCTAATTTCATAAATCCCTTTCACATCTCAATAAGTAAAATCTATCATTAATTTTTAAACTGATTTACCCATCTCATTATAAATTCTTACAATGAATTTAAATCTTCAATTTATCAACCAATAGTCATCTCACATTATTTATAAACATTGTTTATAAATCCCACAGTTTAAATTCAGTTTACAACAGTTTCACTTCACTTAAACCCTTTATAAATCGATTTCTAAACTAAATCCATTTAATAATCAATTTCTTAAATAAACCAAACTATATTCCAAAACCAACCAAATCTCGATTCAACTTCCATTTCGTAATTTAGGGATCTTACATAAGGCCCAGTATAACCTATTTTATACTTATCTCCAATTTTCCATTTTATTTTCCCAACTATTTAAATATCAATTTTTAAACCCTTTTTTTCTTTTCAAACACATATCACTCGAGTTTAATGTTTAAAATCCTTATATACATTACATTAAAATCACTGTTTAAATTTTTTTCACAAAGTAATTAATTATAAATTTAAAATTCAAATCATTGATTTTTTTATCCAAAACAATACCCCTTTAAATAATTCCAAAAACTCAACATAATATTTCACTTCTAAAATCCCCTTTTAATTTCTTTTCAAATTCAAAAATAATACTTATGGTATTCTAAAATACCAAAATCTAGTCCAATGGTACTATAGCATCCAATAAATTCAAATCACACTATAATCTATCGCAGATTATACAAACATATCATATATCACTATATATGAAATTAAATTCAACATTTTTGAGGAACCCAATTAGATCCCTCCCACCTGTTTCCCTGTAACCACAGATGTTAATATAACGTAGAAATATCAATCCCTCTTTGAGGAAGGATATCGCGGTATATAGGGACATCCGCTATTATGCGAGACGTATAGGGCCTCATCCACTCCAATAGGCGAGAATAATCAATCCAACTACTTATATATATACTAATAAATATAATATAACATCCAACTGATAATAATATATCAATTCAACTAATCATCCAATAATTAAGTTTATTCAAAATTAATTGTTGTAATCCAAATGAGTGAGATTTACTCACCTTTATTTTTAATTGCAATCCATTCCAATTTAATTTAAAATCCTAGTTGACTTTGAAAATCCTCAATCTAATGCTATCACATGATATTCCTCGATACGATTCCGGTGCCGCTTGTTTCATTTCGATCGAACCTCGTATAACAATGTTATATTTTTTATAAGGAATCAAATTATGTAAAATAATTATTTCCACTAACATTCAATAATTAACAACTTAATTACCTTGATAAAAGAACAATCGTGCCTAACATTCTTCCCAGGAAATGACAAAATGACCATAGCGTCGTTTCTTGGCTCACCGCGGCTCCCTCCAACAGCCGGACCAATCAGCACATACCCCAAGCGACGTGGGATCCCCTGCTCTCACCTACTTCTAGCCTAACGCCGTCTCCTAAAGCCAACAATGAAAGAAAACCCTAAAACGCCGCCTCTATTCGCACATACACGTGAGCATGCTGCTTTGCCAACATGCCTCCATCGAGCTCGAATCCCTTTGACGAAGAATCGCAACTTCCCTCGGCCTACCCCTGGCTTCTCAACTTTATCGAATTCGAATTTGATATCATTAATGTCGATTCTTCTATGGTTTTTGATTTCCATAATAGGGAGAGAGACGCGATTTATAAGGAAGGAGACACGTAATTTTGTTCCCCTTTTTTTCTTTTTTCTATGAATTCGAATTCTGATTTAAAGAAGGAGGAAACGAAAATTAATCATGATTTTTTTGATTGAAACGGAGATATAGGGACGTGATTTTGAATCCCTGAGATAGGATAGGGAAAGGACATATGAAAAGAAGGGGGCACGAGTATGACTAGGTAGGGTGGCTCGAGTTGACCATTTGACTAGCTTTATATGTATATTATATTCAAAATATCCCATTATACATATCTTGAAATTTTGAACACCGGCGGAGGTGTGCTGCCAGGCGGTCCTAATGTTATACCACTATTCCAAACTCAATGGAACAAGTTTCGAGTCCTACTTCGATCCTATGAAGAAGATAGATTTTTTAAACGACTATTTAATTTAAGTCCAAATAAATTATTTCTAGGCATTTCTTGATCGTATGACCAAATGGGGAATCCAAATGCTACAAAATTTGAAATATGATAACAATACACTATTATGGATCCAATGGAACTAGTTACGTCAAATTCCGAGACTTCACCTTGGATCGCTATTTTTAACACGTCGATTAAATCGACTATTCCAATAATTGTCGAAATCATTCGAAATTTCAATTTTAAAAACTTTTTAACCCATTTATAATTCAAATAGAATTTATATCAATATTAGAAATCATTTCTATTCCAATTCAGGTCAGAATCTCCAGCTCCTCTCATAGATCTCCATAACACCATAGCCAACTAGGAAAATACTCGGTCTGACCCATGCATTATAAGATAATAACACCCGGTTCAATCTTGAAAAACCAGCATGAGAAAACTAAAATAATGGGGAATATACGAAAGTTCTGTGAGTCCACACTACTAACTTGGAAAGGGATTTTACTTCACAAGAATAAACATCCATACAGGAAAGAGTAGAGATAAACAACATGAATAAAAACCAAATAAGAATGGGCATAAATAGTATTAAAAACCAGATTTGGAAGAACGAAAATAATCTGAGAAAAATCCAAAATGGACAAAAAAATAAAACAAGATAACAATCCAAACTTTGTAGAATGGACAAAACATATAATTAAACATCGTGAAGAGTGGTTGAATCTTCTGTTGTAATTACAAAAAACTATTTCAAGGTTCAAATCAAATAAGGAGTGGAAAATTTCCAACAAATGACTGGGAAGGTGTACCCCCTTGAAGTACAACTCTAGAGATAAACTTCTGACCTCTATCACATATTATGTGACACTTCTCGGGAATCTCCAAGCCGGACCCTGCCAAAACTTACCTAGAATCATAATATTTCCATGCGTAAGTGCACAACTGAATCAAATCTAGATGAGATGTGAAAATATCCTAATGGGAGTGTAACGACCTGCTATTTCGAACCGTCCAAAAGGATAATCATCCACCCATGTCAGACTTGAATTGCTTAAATAACAGGTTATTAATTTATATTTGGCGAAACTTAGGATATACAGTAAATAAATCAATCAAAAAATCATAGACACAGAGTAATATAACAATAAGAAACGGAATAGATAAATAGTAGTTCATGAAGCTACTATATAAACACCAGATTTTATAGTAAAATACAATAGATATCTTGAATATAAAATAGTATCTCATACAAAAACAATTAACAAGTCTGAACTAATCAACTGGAAACAACTGAGAAGCTGAATGGACAAAGATCGATCTTCAAGCAAAGCTCCAAACTCCAAAGGTGAGTCTCAAATGCTGTGACACTCAGTCTGACCCAAGCATAAAGCAAAACACAAAACACTTGAGTCAGGATTAACATTCTAATACCAGTAAATTCAACTCAAGTGAAATTTCAACTGAAATACAAGTAACTTAAGGGATGTTTGGGATTTCCATCCTCTAAGGATCGGTGGAACTATCTACTATGTAGTAATATACACTATTATAATATGTCTATCAGTGAAGTAAAGTATTAAAATAGCGTTAAGGCGTTACCCATATCCCCCTTAACACATTTTATATATCCCCCTATATAATGCCGTAAGCTCCACCAAACCAGTGGTTTACCCAGAGAACACCCCATAGGTACGCTACACAACAAAGTCGTAGAAGGTGCGATAAGGCATGTGAACACGGCACGCGATAATGCCAGGGTAGATAAAAAATTTGCGGATCCGGACTGGTGGTAACGCATAGTAGCTACTACCGCCTACCTCGAAACACACTCCTAAATTTAAGGTGCACTCATTAAAATCACAAAGTAATGGAATGGTATCGAAGAAATATGCCCAATCGGAGGTGCGACCTCACTTGGACCGGCATGGCTCCTGTTTTAGTCACATCTAAGCTGGCTCACGGGAGACAGGGCTGTGTTAATACCTCATACAGAATGGTTGCCAAACCATCCTACATAATTTTTGGAATCTTCACCACATACACAGTTGTTAAAGTGGTTTTCAGTATTGGTATAGAGCATGACAATATCCAATCCCGATCTCTTTAACAACCAAACGCTTATTTCACACCGTAGTCATTTCATAAAACCACTTTTATAATCATTTCTAACAGTTCATACTTCATATCAAGATATCATATCATTAAAAATCATATCACTTTCGAAATCATATTCGCTTCAAAAATCATAGCAACAAAATAGTTTAAACTATCATATCAAATATTCCATTAGATCTAACGTAAACAATTTAAATTGAAAATAGTGTATATATATTGAACTAGTTATAAATTTAAAATTATTTATTATTTAAAATAGGTTATAGATTAAAATAATTTATATATTAAAATTAGTTTGTATATATCAAAAATGCTTTATATAATAAAATTAGTTCCTACAATTTCACAAATCGATTCAAATCAACTTAAATTCCAAAATTCAATTTAAATCGATCCTAGTTCAACAAAGCTTAAAGATTCAATTCAAATTCTCAATAGACCATTTCAATTATATCGATTTCAAAACACGGTTTGAACTATCACTTCAATTCCAATAAGATTCAAAGTTTAAATATTCAAACATTTACAATATAAGTTTCATTATATTTCAACATTTAACTTTAATTTTTATTCAAATTGGAAAATATTCACTTAATCATTTTAATAACAATTGAATAAAATCTCAATTTATAAATTAGAATAAATATTAAATATTCAGTCTCAGTTTTATATAAAGTGGAGAATATTCATTTAATCATATTCTATCAAATCAGTTTATAAATCATACCTTTCAAAATCTCAAAATAAATAAGTTCAAATAAATTCTTATTTAAATTCAATTATGTACCAATTTAAATTCGAAGTCAACATTAATTTATCTTCCCGACCTTTATTATTTAAGTTATTAAAAAAATATTTTTAAAATATTAATATAAACTTAATTAAATGCTTAAACATATTATATACTAATTAAATTAAATTTTATTAAATTAAATTTTATTAAATTAAATCTTATTATTAAATTTATTTTATATTAAATTTATTTTATATAAAATCTTATTTGATATATTTTTAAAATAATAAAATTATAAGTAAAATCTTATAATTTAAATTTTCCAAAACTAATTTATAAATTAAAATTTCTAAAACATTTTTTATATAAATCTAAATTTTATACATATATAAAAAATAGCATTTATAAATTATAATTTAAAATCAATATTCTTAAAGCCCATATATTTCCTTTCATACTTAGGAAATCATTTTCAAAATATAGTCCAACGGTGTCTGTATTAAATTTTCTATCATATGGTCAAGTGGTACGGGTATTTATCATTTTAATCCGCAAATTAAATATTTACAGATATATGTCATTTTAACCCGCAATCCCAAAATTTCAAAATCAATGTTAATCGCTTGGGTTTATCATTTCAACCCATAACAAATTTCCCTAATCTATAATATCGTTCGGGCATGTATCATTTCAACCCATTGGGAATTCCTAACTATCAGGAAACTTGTAGAGTGACAACAATAATATAAAATGACATATCATACCAATAAAAAATATGACCATAATTAACCATTTAAATAAAATATATATACTAAATGGTCATTGATGTCAATATTGTAAATTAACATCGATGAACTAATTCAATTAACTAATAGATCATATTTAACAAATGAATAAATAATAATTTAAATTTAAAAACATATTTCAATCACTATTTCATGCGAATTAAATTTACTAAATATAAGAATGTTGATTGTGAGTGATTTCTCACCTTTTGAGGATAGAGAACAATGATGGCAAAGTAGATGGCACGGACATGCATACAAATATAGGCACGAATAAAGCAAATCAAAAGCTGTTGAGATTTCTGGACAGAGACGAGCAAAACAATAAACTGGCCAGCGGTGAAGGAAGATTTTGAATTCAATGGAAAAACAATATATATTATAATTAAAAATTCAATATTCAATTTAAAACCCATATCAAAATAAAATCTACACACACACTCTTTAAAATCAATATTATTAAACATACTTTAAAATAAATATTAATATAAAATATATACATATATACTTTAAAAAAATCAGTATTATTATAAATATATATGATAATAATTTCAATATTTAATTTTTAACACCTATTAAAATAAAGTCTTTATGCATTACATCTCGAGACATTATTTCTTAAAACATATATATTTAAAAATCTGAGTGTGTGTATATATATATTATATTATAACTTAAATAAATACTTAAACTAATACTATATTATTAAATTCATATATAGATATTTATAAAACAAGAGGAGGTTGCGTCATGGTGAGCTGCTAGGTTGGAGGAGGATTCAGTGGCAGGTAGAGGCGAGATAAAATGGAAATGCAGTAGGGTTCGACTGTGTTCGTGTGGAGCTGTGGGGTAGGCTGCTCGAAGAGTGAGTTATATGAGGTGCAAGGCTGCACGTGTTATTGGAAGGGAAGAAAGGTTGCACATGCAGCAGCAGGTAAGAGACTGAGGTGATGCTGTGTGGTGAAGACCGGGCTGGCGAACAGCTGTGTACCATTCGGAGAGGGCTGCTCATTCATGTGGGGGGAAGCGAGTCTGGAAATGAATCAGCAAGGCTGAGAAGGTCAGTGTGCACGGGTGCGGCTATGGAGGCTAAATTTTAAGTCGGAGTTGAGGGGCCCACATAGGCCATTTGTGGGTGAGGGAGTATGAGTTATAGGTGAAGTGGAGGTGTGTGGTAACGTGGGTTGTTTCAGTGGTGTTTAGTGAGTTCGAAGGGATGTGGCGGGTCTGGGTTGTCTTGGCTATGCAGAGGAGGGTTTTGATGGGTGGTGGGTCATCTTAGATGGGAGGAGAGGAGGCCCAGGCTTGGAGGATGGAGAAGTTGAGGGGAACGGTGATGAGGTCAAGGAAGGTCGTGGGTGCTGGTTTGTTTTGGAGATGATGGGCGAAAAAGCTATGGAGGCGGATGGGTGTGGGAAAACTTTCGATGATGGGTAACATGAGAGGATAAGCCTCTCTATAAATAATGACATATATTATTTCTCAAAGCATGAATCATCATAAAAGAAGAAAGGAAAAGAGCAGTGGGAAGGCGGTTTGGAAACAAAGGAGTGACAATTCTTTGGCAAAATATAGCCTTAGTTATAGATAACAAAATGGCAGAATGAATTAAGGAGAGAAATAAGAGTGGGTAGCCGAACCAATAATTGAATTGGTGGAAAAGTGAAAAGTCAAATAATAAATTTTGGGAATGGTGACATCCATCATCTTTATTTTTTTATTTTTCATGGTTTATTTTTGCTTTAAAATCTAAAAAAATATTTAAGAATTTTTGATTTATTTTTTAAGAAATACTATAGGATAAATATATGGTTTTGGCTTATTTTTCATGATTTATTTAACAAAAATAAAAAATAAGTTTGATTACAATTAACAATGGTTTAACTAGTGTATAGGAAGATTCATACGTGTTAATTATGAAGTACATCTTAATTGAAATCTTTGTTTTAAAAAATGGTTGATTTAAAGTAAAGGATATAACATTTTTTGTCTTCTAAGTTAAATGGTGCTAAGATGATTTGGTAAAACTCTCTCTCTCTTAAAAAAATATAAAAATAAAAAATAATTACATCCTAGTATTCACTCTCATTTAAAAGTTCTCACGGTTATGCATGGGTGAATTACTTGAAATCTTTGATTATGTGCTTTCATACTCATTTAAAAGTCCTCACGGTTATGTATGTATGGAACACATGTAAAAAACAAACTTAATAAAAGCCACCTACGGTCGATAGGTGTATGCACGAAAGTGTGAGCACTGCCATGCTCTGTACTCCCCTTACATAAGCCCGAAAGGTAGTGCATGGGTGGTATATATGGCCTCAGTTTACCTGAGCTAGGTGTGTAATTTTTCTTGCAAATAATGTGAGCGCAAGCAATTAAAATCCTAGCACTATTTTTACTTATTTGATTTTATTTGTTATTGAACAGAAATGAAAATACCACTTTGATAAACTCTGATAATCAACTAAGGATCCATTTCATATTTACACTGTGTTATTAACCAAAACACCGAGTTAAGCTAAAATCTATTTGTTATGATAACTTCGTTTTTATTGGAAATATTGATGAGTAAATAACTTAAATTTCAAGATAATGACCAAAACCTATATTTAGCTTATTCATGTCAATTTAAAAATAAATCCTTCATTTGTAAATATATTCAAAAACTCACATTCATCTCTTTGTAGATAAATCTTGCATTTTGTAAATATTTTCATCCTACATTTGGATTTTTTGGGTAGTACTGAAAACCCTCACGAGACAACACTCCTCCTACCGGGGACACCCAGAGGGTTACCGGCTTGTTGCATACGCTCAACGCAATCGTGCTCCCTACGAAAACGGATTTATCTTAGTTTTAGTTTATTCGAGGACGAATAAAAAAATAAGTGTAGGTGTATTTGATGTGCACATAAATGTGCATATTTTTACCAACATATTTAATCTATTTAAATTACATAAATGATAGGGTATTTTAACTTGTTTTAACCAAAATCCACATTAATTCCAAATTGTCACATATCCATCTTCGTATAGGGACAAAACGGTCATTTGTGTGCATATATTTCTTTGAGAAAAATTAATTGGAAATTTATACATATTTGTGTAGGAATTTGATCTCAAATAGGAGTGGGTTCATGAAGACATTTGCATGCACAAAATAATTACAAATGAAAGAAGATGGAAATAATTCAAAGTGAAGAACACGGAGGACCCCACTTACCCACCTACCTTAATGTACAAGTTAGAGGCTAATGCACATACTTATGGAATTAATGGCTTCATGCACACTTAAATGTTGATTAGTAGAAGCTAATGATTACTTGACCTCCACACCGCGTCAAGGGTATTTTGGGCATCTCCAAAAATATGAATTAGGGTTTCATACATGTATAAATACCCATTTCATGTAATCTCTCTTCCTCTTCATTAGTTTAGACTCAAAATAAAAGAAAGCTCTCTTTCTCTTTTCATGGCTACTTAGCCATTTTTATTTTATGTAATTTTCTTTTCATTTTATGTAATGTTAATTATTGTTTCTTTTTAATTACATGTTTATTTCCTTTTATGCAAGTAGGGTAGATCTCTCTTATTTCATGCAAGTAGATTAATTTTGTTTCTTTGCTTTGCTCTCTTTTTCTTTTTCTTTTCCTTTCATGTTGCAAGCTTTATTTGTTGTTTTGATAACAAATATGAGAGGCTAATCCCTTCAATTTAGGCGTAATGAAGCCTCTAATCATGTAGCTTCAACATTTTGATATTTATAGCTCTCTTTTTATCCTTAATGAAAATGCTTGAAGTGGTTTAATTTGTTGTTTTTGTTTCTAATTTGATAGCCTATATTGTTGACACCAAAAAGGCTATACTTAAACAATCACTAAAACAAATGCCTCTTCATCAAAATATGATTATGTCATAAGAAAGTGATTTGAAATTCAAATTTGATGGTCTATATTTCTAATTAATAGTTAATAGGCCATACTTAAAATAGATTTCATTTTCAACTTTGTTGTCATTTTCATTAGAGTTAGTAAGTGGTTTAAATGTTGTGTTATAGTTTGATGGCTTATGTTGAGCTAATTAATAGCACAAATGAGCCATGCTTATGATAAACACATCATTTAAATTCAATTATGACCAAGAAAAGAGATCATAATTTCGTAATTTGTTGAACAATATGATCTAGAGAGCGGATTTATCTCTAAATTGTCATTTAACTCTCGTATTTTTATCTTTTTTTTCTTTTGCTAGTTTATGTTAGTTTCTTACATTTCTAGCTATTCACTCTCGACTTCGGTATAATTTGATTGAATAGAATTTCAAAATCATCAATTCCCTGCGGATCGACCCGTATTCGCCACGTGCTACATTCATACACCGTGTGCTTGCGGTTATTTTCATTTCTAAATTTTTCGACAGTTTTCTAATCCGATAAATTTGTTTAACGGCGCCAAAAATTTGTTTAACGGCGGAATTTCTATTGGATTAGAAAACCGTCGAAAAATTTAGAAATAAAAATAACCGCAAGCGCACGGTGTATGAATGTAGCTCGTGGCGAATACGGGTCGATCCGCAGGGAATTAATGATTTTAAAATTTTATTCAATCAAAATATACCGAAGTCGAGAGTGAATAGCTAGAAATGTAAGAAACTAACAAAAACTAGCAAAAGAAAAAAAGATAAAAAATATGAGAGTTAAATGACAATTTAGAGATAAATCCTCTCTCTAGATCATATTGTTCAACAAATTATGAAATTACGATCTCTTTTTTTTTGTCATAAGTGAATTTACATGACGTGTTTATCATAAGTATGGCTCATTTGTGCTATTAATTAGCTTAACATAAGCAATCAAACTATAACCCAACATTTAAACCATTTACTAACTCTAATGAAAATGACAACAAAGTTGAAAATGAAATCTATTTTAAGTATGGCCTATTAACTATTACTTAGAAATATAGACAATCAAATTTGAATTTTAAATCACTTTCTTATGCCATAATCATATTTTGATGAAGAGGCATTTGTGTTAGTGATTGTTTAAGTATAGACTATTTGGTGTCAACAATATAGGCTATCAAATTCAAAACAAAACCAACAAATTAAGCCACTTCATGCATTTTCATTAAGCATAAAAAGAGAGCTATAATTATCAAAATGTTGAAGCTACATGATTAGAGGCTTCATTACCTCTAAATTTAAGGAATTAGTCTCTTATATTTGTTATCAAAATAACAAATATAGCTTGCAACATGAAAGGAAAAGAAAAGGAAAAGGAGAGCAAAGCAAAGAAACAAAACTAATCTACTTGTATGAAATAAGAAAGATCTACACTACTTGCATAAGAGGAA
Organism: Allium cepa; assembly: GCA_030765085.1. NCBI lineage: Eukaryota > Viridiplantae > Streptophyta > Magnoliopsida > Asparagales > Amaryllidaceae > Allium > Allium cepa. Next base: position 145,211,370 of record CM060945.1, read on the forward strand.
ATAAACATGTAATTAAAAAGAAATAATAATTAACATTACATAAAATGAAAAGAAAATTACATAAAATAATAATGGCTAAGTAGCCATGAAAAAAAAAGAGAGCTTTCTTTTATTTTGAGCCTAAACTAACGAAGAGGAAGAGAGATTACATGAAATGGGTATTTATACATGTATGAAATCCTAATTCATATTTTTGGAGAATGCCCAAAATGCCCTTGAGGTGGTGTGGGGGCCAAGTAATCATTAGCTTCTACTAATCATCATTTACGTGTACATGAAGCCATTAATTCCATAAGCATGTGCATTAGCCTCTAACTTGTACATTAAGGTAGATAGGTAAGTGGGGTCCTCCATGTTCTTCACTTTGAATTATTTCCATCTTCTTTCCTTTGTAATTATTTTGTGCATGCATATGTCTTCATGAACCCACTCCCATTTGAGATCAAATCCTACACAAATATGTATAAATTTCCAATTAATTTTTCTCAATGAAATATATGCACACAAATAACCGTTTTGTCCGTATATGAAGATGGATATGTGACAATTTGGAATTAATGTGGATTTTGGTTAAAACAAGTTAAATACCCAATATGATCATTTATTTAATTTAAACAGATTAAATATGTTGGTAAAAATATGCACATTTATGTGCATATTAAACCACAATATTGAATTCTGGAAAATTATTAAAAGAAAATGGCTCCTGGTTTCAAATGAAAAGACACGGAACCAAAAAGCCCTAAAGAGTACCAATGAGGTTAGCCATTTCACATATTTCGCCGCTTAGCAGGATCCGAAATGCACAAATGAATATACTATAGAGATCTGCACAATAAGACAAACAGAATGGTACACAAAAATCTGCAATACAATCATCCTATAAAAAGTCGATATTCACTACAAAAAGGTTGTTAAAACGCCGAAAATAAGGTAAACGGGGCTAGAACTGTCCAAATTTGGCGAAACGAAATACGACGTCTCACTTAGAAAATAGTATACATTTTTATTATATATAAATATTGAGGTTTCGAAAATATTTTATTTCAATCAAATTAACTGATTTTAAATTGAAATTGAAAATTACACAGCAGAAATAACTTTCACATTCTCTGTTGAAAATATAACATTTGCTACGTTTAAATAGATGCATACTAAATATCAAATTTTCGTTGCAAATTTTGTTTCTTTTTTTAAGAAAAAATTCAGTCAATTACACTATGAAAATCGTTAAAATTTACAGGTCGTTACACTCTCCCCCACTCAAAACTTTTCGTCCGCAAAAAGGAATGAGATGGGAGAAAAGAAGTAACAGAAAGATAAGATAGATTTGAAATACACAGCATTAGATACGTAATTAATTTAAAAACATATAACTTTCATTATATTTTAAATTAAATGATATTCAACTAATTTAGTTTAAATCCAATTTATTCAAGCAATAAATATTCATAGTTTCCACATTTGGTTGATTTCAATTCAATGTTTTTTCGCTCAATTGATTTGCTTTCAGTTTATTTGTATTCACATTTGGATTAATGCTTTTTCCCCTCATCTTGATTTATTGGTTTTATAATGAAAAGTATAGGGCTTTGTCACCTCTCCAACCATCTCCCCATTTGGTAGGATTTTGTTGGCCCAAGCCCTTATTTGTTAAGGAGACACTAATCCAATTCAAAGTCGTTGATGTTTATATCGGTCGATCATAGAATAGAAATTCTGATTTATTCGATCAAACTTCCTTCCGATTGATCTGAAAATTCTTTTCAGATACAAGGCGACCATAGGGAGGTTCCATAACCAAAGATCGTAGTTCTTGAATGAGTATTCGAAAAGATTTTGGGGCATCCTCAGGATTAGGTACTGTTCCTCCAATGATCCTAGCACCAAGTAATTCTCGACGAGCTCTAATATGATTAGATTTATAAGTAAGTATCTCTTGTAAAATATGAGCAACACCAAATCCTTCTAGGGCAAATCTGTAAAATGCGAATTTCAATCAATTTTAATTAAATTTCCTATAGCAAAATTTCATTTTTGGACATCTTATTACTTACATTTATATTGTATATTATTCAATTACATTCAAACCCTTTCCAGGTAAGTTTTATTAATGTTTCGAATGTAATTAAATACTATGCAATTGTTTTATTTATAACATTTCTATTAAGCAAAATTTTAGTTTGAACATTTTTATTATTTAAAATTTTCTTGTATAACTTTCAATTTCATTAACATTTTAAATTTTTGAATAGTTTAGATAAGTTATACATTTTATAGAATGCAATTGATTATTATAAAGATAAAAAGATTTCCTAGTTCAATTGTTTCCAATTGTTTAAATTCATTTCTAATTTTAGAAAATCCAATTATTTAAATTTTTTGCTTCATTTCCATAATTGATAACCATTATGTAGCAAAATACTTAAGAATTTAATTTCTGGTTTCACTTCAAACCATTTTAAATAAATAAACATATATATATATATATATATTGTATATCAGATCATACTTAAGAAATTCAAATAGAATTCATTTTCCAAAAAAAATGTAGCAAAGCTACTAAGTGGTCTTACACTCCGAGACTCAAAAATGAATGTCGATGATGCTGCAGTCATCATTGAAATTATTTTCCAGGGACAAATGAGGAGAGTACAGACTTACTTCTTTGAAAATTCTTTAGAAACAATTTCCATTCGAAAATACTTTCAAATAAATAATATATTTTTTCAACACTTGAAAACAAAAATTTTGAAAATCACCGAAATTTAATTCTTAAAACCTAAATTTAAATCTATTTTCAATAATAAATCAAAGTTATAAACCATTTTATCAAATTCACCTCCATATAACAACAATAATTAATGGCTTAGGAAATGTAACAAAACGACGAATGATAATCTAGTATCATCATTTCTAATAACCAATTCATTTAACTATTTAATTTCAGAAATTTATACTTTTATATATATAAAATAACCATTTATAAGATTACTTCATCTACCAATTTCAAAACAATATTGTGTTAGTATGCTCTATTCAGATGTTTTGGAATTCCTTTCGATAACGTTGGCTAGACGAATTAATCGAAACCCAAATCAAACTTAACAACTCAAACAACACGATATAAACATTTTAATATCAGTGACAAATACAATCCCTTACAGGATGATTCAAGAATGGATCTTAAATTAAGGATAGGGATTCAAATTAGAGGGACCGTAATCAAAAAAAATTTCAACTAAGAAGATAGGCTCGAAAGTAAGATAAGATAATTGAATTATAAAAGAGGGAAGATGGAAAGATTTATATTAATCACAGGTTACCTTAACTGGGTCAACCAAGACTTAGAAAAACAAGAATATCATCAACGAAAATAGTGACAAACTCGTTAAAAAAAATCACGGAAAACGTGATTCGTAAGATCAACGAAGAAGGCAAGAGCATTGGTTAATCAATAAGGGATGACTAACCATTTATAGAACCCATTCATTTGGAATGAACGATAGCAGGTTGAGTTCCAGGAGTAAGATCGATGTGGAATTCAATTTCCCTCTTTGGAAAAGAGAAGTGACTTCACTTAAACATCAAGATAATCCCTAACTATCGAAGCGGTATCAAGATCATTCAGTTGAGACTCAAGGGAAAGATAAAAATGTCAGATAATCCTGAGGCATTCGACATTAAATCACAAGAGAATTATCCGTGACGTCTACCAAAGAAACGGTCCGGGCTATTCAAGAAATAATAGCATCGTAAATCGAGGACATAGAAATCTTCGATGAATCGACGCTTATTGTAAAGGAGTTTCACCACTTTACAAATCGTACAGAGGTTGGCGGAACCGCCAATGGGATGAGTCACACGAAAGGATGAAGTTGCCAGTTGAGGCAGCAAGATGTGCTTAGATTTATTGCAAAGATCAACATAATAGAGCTATGGGATGCTCCAGATCAAGGAGAACGGGAACAGGAAGGAAACGAATGGATTTCGAAACAAAGGGGGTAGTTTCAAAATTCAAAAGAAATCCTATTCTAGGACAAAGAATTTCAATCTCGAATGAAGATGATTCTATAATCGATTCGTCTCATTCTAGGGTATCACTACCCTATCTCTAATGAGTTTTTACTCCATATGCTAAGTTTTTCCTAAACCAGAGCTTTGATACCACTTGTAACGACCCGCTATTTTGACTTGTTCAAATCGACAATCATCCACTCATGTCGGACTTGAATTGCTCAAAACAACAGATTGTTAATTTATATTTGGCAAAACTTAGGATATACAGTAAATAAATCAATCATAGAATTACAAACATAGATTAATATAACAATAAGCATCGGAATAGATAAATAGTAATTCTTGAAGCTACTATATAAACATCAGAGTTTACAGTAAAATACAACAGATATATCGAATACATAATAGTATCTAATATAGAAACAATTGACCAGTCTGAACTAATCAACTGGAAACAACCGAGAAGTTGAATAGACAAAGACCGATCTTCAAGCAAAGCTCCAAACTCCATAGGTGAGTCTTAAATGCTGTGACACTTAGTCTAACCTGAGCATAAAGCAAGACACAAAACACTTGAGTCAGGATTAACATTCTTATACCAGTAAATTCAACTCAAGTGAAATGTCAACTGAAATACAAGTAACTTAAAGGATGTGTGGGATTTCCATCCTCTAAGGATCTATGGAACTATCTACTATGTAGTAATATACTTTATCATATCAGTAAAGTAAAGCATTAAAATAGCGTTAAGGCATTACCCATATCCCCTTAACACATTTTATATATTCCCATAGTCTATACAATGCCGTAAGCTCCACCAAACTAGTGGTTTACCCAAAGGACACCCAATAGGTACGGTGCAAAACAAACTCGTAGAAGGCACAATAGGGCATGTGAACTTGGCACGTGAGGCAATGCCAGGGCAGATATATGTAACAACCCATAAAATTTTGTAAATATTCTTAATTCAATTTATTTGAAAACTTCGATTTTTAAATCATTTAAAATTGAAATTTTGAAATTTTCCAATGTAATTTTGGATTTTGTTTATAATTTATTTTCCAAATATGATAAAATAAAGATTTTCTGAAAATTTTATATTTTGGTCAACTTTGGTCAAAATTTGACTTTCAGTTGAAATTTTTAAATTTGAATTTTAAATTTCCAATCTTTTTTTCGAAGCTGAATTTGATTCTAATATTCGTTCTGCTTTTCGTTTCGTCAAATTCTATTCTATACTTTTTAAATCTGATAAAATTCATCGTTTTACACGCGATTATTTCAGTATTTTATTTGTTATTTTCTATTTTCTATTCTCAATTTTCTATCTTTATTTTGTTTGGGCTTTGATCGTTTATCTGATTTTTGAGTTAGTTTTGCAAATGGGCTTGGCTAATGGCCTTAGGAAATTCCAAGAGGCATAGGTTTCTTTTATTTATTATGAAGAGATGTCTTTCCATTACCCTAGCCGTACAAAACTTCCCATCTCCTTTTCAGTTCACATTAAAAACATTTCTCATTTCCATCTCTCTTTCTCATTTTCATTTCCTGTAGAAAATTTTACAGTAAGTTTCCTTCTTCTCCTCTTTTTCTTTTTTTTCCTTTTCTTTTGTCCTCAAGCATAGTTCGGCTATGCTCATCCCCTAGCCGACCACCTCCTTCACCAAACCACCACCATATAATCGGCCTCCATCTGCTCATCACCATCTCCAGCCAGGCCGTGACCACCATGATCAAATATCCATCACCAAAATATGCTTGAAAACCCTAGCCGAGCCTATATGATCGCCCCTTCCTCTTTGCTTGCCTCGGCCACCACTTGTTCCACTACTTCCAATGCCTTGCCATGACCAAAAGCACTCATAGCTGTGCCATTTCAGATGATGACCTGACCTGAACCATGCCTTAGCACCATGGACGAGCCATAGTAGCCATAGGCCGAACCCAAAGTTCATGCCCTTTCCCCTTTTGCCTTCCACTTGATTTTGGTTGCCATCCCTTCACACTCTACCCATAGCTGCGTATAATGGTGACCATTGTCGAGCTTTTTTTAATGATGGTCAAGCATAGTGGTGTGACCGAGCCTAGCATGCCTCAAAGCATCATGGCCGAGCATGGTTCCAAGGTGGTCAAGCCTATAGCCAAAGTGGCCGAGCCTACTAGGTCTTGTTTAACCTTTTGGTTTGTTTAATTCATTTTTTTATATGTTGTATATATATTTATATATGTTTTAATTTGTTGTGCACAAGATTTGAATCTTGGCTCTCCATCCACTCGAATCTAGTTCGTGCTTTGTCGTGCTTTTTGGAGTTTAGTCGCGTGTCTTGAATTGTTATCTCCAGCTTTAGAAGGTGAGTTATCACTCTTGACATTCGTACTTATATAATTGTGAAACAATAACATGTGGATTGTAGTAGTGATATGCTATGCTGATGTTAATTCATGCATGTCTGATATGATATTTCATGATGCTATAACCTAATGATATGCCTGTTACTTCACCTGATATGATATGCTATGTTATACTGTTTATTTTATTTACTGTTTCTTACACATCATGTGACGTCCCAGAATTTTGAACAAATTAAATTGGAATAATTAATTGATTTTAAATATTTAAAAGTTAATTTTAACTTGAATTCCATATATCAATATTTACTTGATAATTAAATCATTGAATTATACAGTTTAAATATTGAATTTAATAATTGAAATTGGGTAAATTATTGAATCTGAAACCTCTAAGCCTGTTTAAAATAATTTGAAGGCTTATAGAATTTATAACGATGATACTGAAGATAATAGAATAATTGAAATTTAATTTAAAGGTAATTTGTTCAATTTTAATAATATATCGTTTAAATTGACATTTAAAAATAGCCTTCCAAGGCACAGTCTCGGAATTCGACGAAACCAGTTCCGTTGGATCCGTAATAGTTAGTTGTTATCGGATTTCAATTTTCGGAGCAATTAGAATTATCGTTTGACCCTGGCAACTCGAAACGCTTAGAAACTATTTTAATCGATTTGATTTTAAATTGATCGTTTATTTCTGTAACTCGTGCATATGATCAAATTAACTTCCAAAACACGTTCCATTGTGTTAGAAATGCGGGTAGAACCTTATAAATGCCTGTCGGCATGTCTGATTCGGTCTTCGAAATTTCACGGTGTGACACGAGATATCTTCAATATTTAATTATATAACAATCGTACGCAGGAAGCTACCCAAATCAATATTTATCATCCGTTTCCCCTTCTCTAATCTTCAAGCAGAATCGAACGAATATAAAAAAAATTAAAATTATTAATGAAATCATGGCCGATCATAAACCCTCTTTCTAAAAATCAAATTCGCTTTTCCCGAAATCAAAATCAAAAAAAAAGAAAAAAAAAGAAAGAGGCCGGTTCTTCTATCAAATCCTAGAAGCGGCGGCACTACTTCGAACTCGGGTTAGGCATCGTGACGTGGAAGAGGAGTTGAAGTCGAGCGCTAGTTCTAGTGGCATACTCGCGCTCGAGCTCGCGCGTGTGAGGGAGGCGTCAGGGTGGCTGGCGAGGGCAGCTCGCGGCGTCGCATGAAATTCTAAGGAGTAGGGTTTTGACTTGCGACCGAGTCGCGACTGGGCAGCAAGGTCGAGCAGCTGTGAGGCGATCGCGAAGATCGCGAGTGGAGGTGGCGACCGAAGGGCTGGTTGTTAGCGACAGCAGTCGCGATCGAACGCGAGGCAGTGGCTCGAGTTGAGTAGAGGTGGCGATTTCAAATCGCAGGAGCTTATTTTGGGAAGTTTGTGGTCGGCGGCAGGGTTTTGAGGGAAGACAGTGAGGTATATTTACATATTTTATTTTGTTCAAATTTAATATATGCATAAATATATAAAAAAATTAAATGAATAAAGATCAGATCTTTAATAAATGATGTAAAGTTCTTTTTACAGTAAAGAAATTATTATTTTGAATTGTTTAGAAATTTTATTTTTATATAGATGAAGTTGAAAAAAAAATAAGTGTTGTAGTGTTTATAAGAGGTGGATTTTTAAAAATGTATATAGCTTGCTCTTTCCTATATAGTTAAAAAATACATGTATACCTATTTTATTCATTAGTTTGATTTTAAAATAATGGAAATTTATTTATTAAATTAATTTATTCAGTTATCTTAGTCACAAAAAAATAAATAAATAATAATAATTTATTTAACAGGAAATAGTTTGAATTACATTATTGGTTAATTAAATTTATTAAGTGGTAATTGATTAGTTCAAATGATAATAAATTGTAAATGTTTTTACAAGGTCACAATTATGATGTAACCAAAGTCAAGATTGAAAGGGATTGCAATTAACATCAAATGTGAGTAAGTCTCACTCTGTTGGATTTTATTTAAAATTTAAATGGTTAAATTTATGTATTTAGCTACATGATTAAATTGATTGGATATGCACTGATGATGATGTGACTTTGGATTTTTTTTTGTTGGTTTTCGAGTTAACTGTGGTTTGACTCGAACTATTTGGGTTTTAAATTGTTTTAAACTTAAGTCATAAATAAGGAAATGTTTCACCTTAATGTTGATAATGGCTTAATGATTTGTGATTCGTTTAATTAGTAGGGTAATTAAAATGGAAAATTTATTTAATTCAAATTAATTAATGATTAGGGTAATTAATTTAGTAATGAAGGGTTTGAATTAATAAATTAAGTTTTAAGTTAATAAGTAATTCAGAATAATCATTTGATGATTAATAAATAATTACTTAATGAAATTAATAAAATATAATTACTGGTGTAATTAATCAAGAGATTAATTAAGATGGCTAATTAAGGATAAATTGATTCATCTAATGAAGTAAATAAAAGGGTAGATAATTTCAGTTGAAGATAAATCAAGTATGATTAATACTGTGGTTTAATTAATGTAACTAATCTAGATGAAAAGAATTAATTAAAATACAATTGGAAATCATTGATTTATAATTTATGATATAATTGAAGATTGACAAATTGAAATTGAATTAATCCATAATAAGCGAATTATGAAGAATTAATTAATATAAAAAATTAAGAATTAATGTAAGTAATTAAGATTTCTTATTGAATTTGGTTAAGAAGAATTAATATCGAGAAATTAAATAAGGATAATTACTTGAATGTAGTTTGTAAATTATTAATCCAGGGTGATTGATTGAGAAGAATCATAAAGGGTTGATTTATTAATTGATTTGGAATTAATAAATGTTAAATGAAGGAATCTAAGTAATTGAGGTTAGAAATTCAATTAGAATCAATTGAATTAATTTGGAAGCGACCAAATTTGCTTATGGATGATTGAATGGTATTGAATTCTTTGAATGAGTTGATATCTTCGTTAGAAATGTTGTGTATTTCATTTTGGATAACTTGAGTTAGGATGACAAGACTCGAATAGACCGTGGTCGGGTATTAGGAAATACCTGAAACCTCTTCGAAATTTTTATAAATTGGTGTGTAAAATCTATATGCTGGAGTGAAGTGATTTGGAGGAATTGGACTATTTTTAAATCTAAATCGTGGGTATTTAGAAACTTATATATGAAATAAGTGATGTCTAAAATAAATTGTAGCTTTGTGAATTGATATGAGTTACCAGGGTTTTATATAAGTTGAATGCTTTGTATTCCATATTAGTTGGGTTTACTCACGTTGGTTTCCAGCCTGACCCGGGTGTTACTTTGGTGTAATGCTGTCAGACCGAGTATTACAGATTTTCAGGTAAGAACGTTCTGGAGCTCAGGAGGCGAGCTGGATGGCAGGAACGTATAGGGTATTACCGCCGTATTATATTATTGTAAATATGAGACATGTTGATTTGTATATGTCCAGTGTTTAAGTATATGTGTAACTCTGATGTATTAAAATGTAATCAGCAGAATATTATTCTTTTGTAAACTATTATTATTTATTATTATATTTTATCCGCTGCGTATGTGAGATGTTGATGCTTTCTGATCTTCTTCTTCTATCTTTTTTTTTTTCCATAACTATCTGAAATTTTCGGGTTCAAAAATTTTGGGTCGTTACAGTTGGTATCAGAGCAGAAAGGTTAAGCGAGTACCTTGGCTCTGGTGGGGATTACTCATTAAATAGAGTCCAAAGTGCTCTAGAATGAGTTGTGTGTGTATGTGTATATATATATATATGAGTGTACTTGTTATTTTCTTATATAAAGGTTTTAAATGATTTTATGTAAAAGTATATTTTGACATATGAAGAAATATTTCATTCTAATAAACATTAAAGCGATTGGTTGTTAAATTATTGAAATTAAAATTAAGAAGTAATATAATACAACCAAATTGAAGTCTTGAATTGGAATTAAATTAAGTAAAAAAAGGGAAATACAACCAAATTAAAATTAAAATTACTTGAAAATGAAATTCTAAATCTGGACCCAGAATTTGAAAATTTTGTTTCAAAGTAATTAAAAATAATAAGTATTATTTGGATAACTGGGACTTGTTGCAAACAATGGGTTGTTTGAAAATTTGATTTGAATTAAAAATCAAAAGTGGTTTAAAATTTAAGGATGACCTCGTGTGTAAAGGATATAACATGTTTGAATAAGGAATATAAATAAATCAAAAATAGTTTGAATAAGCTCTAAATGTTGAGTTTGAAATTTGGAATGGGATGTGATGCCCAAAGTGATAAGTTTTTAAGTGGGAAAATTATTATTGTGAAGTTTAAGGATTGAATGAGGTTGATTGGTAAATTGAATTTAACTTGGGAGAAGTTAAATAAGTTTGAGTGAACAACTTGAATTGGTAGTTTGTGTGATCTCAAAATGGGTTTGAGATCTGGCAATTGGAAATGGATGGACGTTTTAAAATAAATTGGATAATATCATCCTATTGTTATTAAAAATCCTTAAATTTCGAATTGGATTTGTCCGAATGAGTGAGAGATGAAGTGTGGTAATATATCCATTATTGAGATAAAAGGGAAATCTAACTTTAATTTGAAATTTAGGATATGGAATCACTTTAAACTGAAAATTTGAATAATTAAGTTTGTCAATTAAAATTGTTTAAGAACTGGCTTCAAACTGGAAGATAAAATTTAATAATAAATTAATTTTTAAAATAAAATTTTATTGAACACTTAGTTGAACCTTGAAATACATAAGTTAAGATAATTTAAAATGGAATTTTGAGAATTGGACTCAGAAATTAAATTGATTAAAAACTTTGAATAAAAGTTAATTTGGTTTAAAAAGTTAAAACAACCTTTGAGAATTTAACTCGAATTTATATAACTCGAGATAGTTTAAATTCAAGATTGAAATTGAATCAGTTCAAAATTGAATTTGGTTTGAATTAATTGGATTGGTGATTGGAGATGTATAAGTTTAAAAAATTAAAAGGGAAATTGAATTGGATTATATTGAAATGATTTGAATTTGAAATAGGTTCAATTGATAATAATTTAAATTTATTGGAATAATTTGAAATTATAATTAAAGTTGAACAAGATTAAAATCAAATGGAATTTGACTTAAATTGGGAAGGGAATCAAGATTGATTCAACTTGAATTGGGTTTAAATAAATTTCAATAGAACTTGAAGTTATTCAAGTTAGAATTGAGTCAATTAAATGGAAGTGGAAATTTAAGTTGAATTGTTGGGGAAGTGAACAATTGACTCTTGACTATTTTCAATATAAATTGTTTTGATATAAACTTATTTTTCTAAGCTATTAAATATATACAACCATTCTTTCATAAAGCCAGATTATTTTATACTTGTTTTACAATTATTTATGAAGCTATTTCACTATTTTTTTAACTATTTTACAAATAAATTACTATTTTTCAACTATTTTGCAATTACCTAAAATTTCTGAGAACTATTTAACTATTTTCCAACCATTTTATGATTAGTTAACCATTTTATAGCTATTTTGTAAACTAATAATTATTTTTCAACTACTTACCTATTTTTTGATTTTTAAGCTATTTTCTAAACTGGTCGGAGTTCAAACTGTTATTAATTAAATACCCAATTGAGATAAGAATCGAAGTGATAATCCAAAAGGGGATTAATGTAAATGTGAATAAGTGAATGTGAATGGAAAGTAAATTGATTTAGCTAATAATCAAAAAAGTTAAATACGTAGGATGTACGTATATTATTCTATTCACATAGTGATTTGATCCAGATTGGAGTACAGAATTTCGAGATAGTTATATCGATCCGAGTTGGGATTTTTCACTCGATTTTCGACGGCGAACCTGGATATGTATTATTGATTGGTTCTAGATATTCTCTATCATAGTTATGGCTATGCAAGGAGAATGACGGTTTCTGATCAAGAAACCAGATCTGAGTCCGCACTAGGAAGTCGGGTGGACGATACTTGTTCGAAAGTGAAATTTTGTGATCGAGTAAGCGATCAGATTGGTATAGCGTACGGATGATATGTGTACATCGTACGGATTTGAATGAAATTGATATTGAAAAGAGTAATCAAATTTGAATATTTGATTTTGAATAAACAAAGTTATATATCTTTGTTATATAAGATAAATCTCCCCTTGTTGAATTTATTGCTGGAAGAAAAAGGATTTTGAAAATGTTTGAAGTATAAAAAGAATTGTATACAAGTTTGAAAGGATCCAAAGTTTTTTTTAAAATTATATATATTTGAATATATATATATGTAAAGGATCTTATGAAGATTTTGGAAACCTTTGGATTTGGAAAGGCTTTTGATTTTTGGGTAAAATCAATATTAAAAGTTGGACAGCCTAGTTTGAGAATTATCGATTTTAGGATGATCAATTTTGTGGAAAGGAGCTTTGTATCATATCATACTAGGTGTATGATTTGAAAGATACTATATAGTATAAGGTGTTTTGATGAGGGCTCTGGGAAAAAGGCGCTCCCTTGAAATGAACTTCTCAGGAGTGCCACCGAATGGTGCTGCCTTGAGCCCCAAGGGGGGTTTCTAAAGCTGATCCTGTGAGGAGTCCGGACAAAACTAGTTTCTAAGGATTATTGGATTGTGGAAGTCGAGGGCGTTGATGCCTACAGGGCAATAGGGTTATGCTGTGACAACAGTGTAACTTGATGTCACTGCGATCTACTGTGGGGACCATAGCGAAAATCGTGTGGAGGATGATTACCAATAGTCTACATTCGAAGTGTTACTGCATTGATGACTTCTTTAAAAATTGCGAATCCTGTTGGTGGATCCGCAACTCTTAGTTTGCTTTGTAAAGATGTGGAGATTATTTTATGTGATTTTTCTTTCCTAGCCGATTTGCATGTCATGCGTTACTTAGGCTTTGGAATAATTTTGGGAATGGATTGGCTTAACCGTTATCAAGCCCATATCCTATGTCCTGAGCGGACTATTCATCTCCGACATCCACAATCTGTTAAACATATTTCTGTTAATCTTAAAGATTCAGAATCATGTTTGGTGGCATCTTTATATTCTTTAAATCCTCGTGATAACGATGATGATGATGAAGATGATATTATTTCTTGTATTCATGTTGTTCGTGAATTTTCCGACATATTCGAGCCCGTTTTAGGTTTACCACCTAAACGAGCAATTGAGTTCAGAATTAATCTTGTTTCTGGAGCTCAACCTATTACTCGTCCTCCTTATCGCATGTCCAATAAGGAAAATGAGGAGATGCGTAAACAATTATCTGAGTTGGAGACGAGGCAATTTATTCGCTCTAGTTCCTCGCCTTGGGGAGCTTTGGCTATTTTCGTAAAGAAATCCGATGGTACTCTGAGGCTCTGCGTTGATTATCGCAAGCTTAACGATCTTACTATTAAAAATAAATATCCTTTACCTCGGATTGATGATCTATTCGATCAGCTTAGTGGTGCTAAGGTCTTTTCACAATTGGACTTGGCTACCGGTTTCCATCAGCTTCGTATCGCTGAGGATAGCATTCCGTTGACATCATTCCGTACTCGATATGGATCTTATGAATGGCTTGTTATGCCATTTGGGTTAACGAATGCTCCAGCTTATTTCGTTGACCTCATGAATCGAGTTTTCAAAGATTTCCTCGATCGGTTTGTTCTCATATTCATTGATGATATTCTTGTGTATTCAAAAACCGAGGAGGAACATGAGAAACATCTTCGGATTGTATTGGAAACACTTAGGAGTAATCAATTAAAGGCGAAATTTTCTAAATGCCACTTTTGGCAATCTCGTGTGAAGTTTCTCGGTCATATTATTTCCGAATCCGGGATATCTGTGGATCCTTCAAAGATTGAAGCGATTCAAGATTGGAAGAGACCGGAGAGTGTGACAAAGATTCGTAGTTTTCTCGGATTGGCGGGCTATTACCGTCGTTTTATTAAAGACTTTTCTAAGATTTCCGTGCCTCTTACTGGCTTGACTAAGAAGGGAGTTAAATACATTTGGTCGGACAAATGTGAAGCCTCTTTTCAGAAATTGACAGAACTCCTTTCCGATGCTCCTATTCTTGTTATTCCCGAGGGGAATCAAGATTTTGTTGTTTATACCGATGCTAGTCACGTTGGTTTGGGTGCCGTTCTTATGCAAAAAGAACGTGTTGTTGCTTATGCTTCTAGGCAATTGAAGCCGGCCGAGACTAGATATGCCACACATGATCTAGAGCTCGCGGCTATTGTTTTCGCCCTTCGAATGTGGCGTCATTATCTATTGGGAGAGAAATTTATTCTTTACACGGATCATAAGTCTTTGAAATATTTATTTTCTCAAAAAGAACTTAATTTACGTCAACAGCGTTGGCTCGAGTTCCTTGCACCTTATGATCTTGATATTCTTTATACCCCCGGTAAGGGTAATCGTGTCGCCGATGCTCTTAGCCGTAAGCAACAAGCAGTTGTTTCTATGATGATATCCGAATGGAACGATCTCGAGATCTTATCCACTTGTGAGATTCGAGAGCGCGTATCCGATTTATGCTCATCGCTTGTTTTATGTAGCCTTGAGGCTCATCCTTCTCTTTTAGGCCGCATTCTTGAAGCTCAAGGGCTAGATTCTGAATTGGCTCTTCTTGGCAAAAATGTTAAGGATAAAATTGATATTGAAGGTTTGAAAGACTATGATATTGATTCTCGTGGCGGCATTCGAAAATTTGGTAGACTTATCGTACCAAATATTGGAGATCTTCGTAAAGATATTTTAGAAGATTCCCATTGTTCTAAATGCACCATTCATCCCGGTAGTAGTAAAATGTACGCTGATATGAAGCGACTTTATTATTGGGAGGGAATGAAATCTGATATTGCTAACTTTGTTAAGTGTTGCATGACTTGCCAACTTGTCAAGGCCGAACATCAAAGGCCTGGTGGGTTATTGCAACCTTTAGAAATTCCAATTTGGAAGTGGGATCAAATTTCCATGGACTTTATAGATGGCCTTCCCCGTTCTCGTTCGGGTCATGATAGCTTATGGGTGATTGTTGATAGACTTACTAAATCCGCCCATTTTATTCCGGTTCGGTCTAACCGAACCGTTCCTCTTTTGGCCAAACTATTTGTCAAGGAAATTGTAAAATTGCATGGAGTTCCTACTTCTATTGTTAGCGATCGTGATCCATTGTTTACTAGTGGATTTTGGAAGAGTCTTCAAAAAGCTTTAGGAACGAAGCTTAATTTTAGCACCGCTTATCACCCCCAGTCCGATGGACAAACCGAGCATGTGAATCAAACTCTTGAAGATCTTCTTCGTGCTTGTGTGCTTGATTTTGGTGGAAGTTGGGAAGATCATATTTCACTTGTTGAATTTTCCTATAATAATAGCTTCCAATCTAGTATTGGTATGGCACCTTTCGAGGCACTCTACGGAAGGCCATGCCGATCTCCTTCTTGTTGGCTTGAGGCCGGTGAGAAGCTGGTTTTAGGTCCAGACTTTATTCGTGATTCCACGGAAAAGATTGAACTTATTCGACATAGGATGAAAGAAGCCCTGAGTAGACAAAAATCCTATGCCGATAATCGAAGAAGGAAATTAGAATTTTCTGTTGGGGATCCTGTTTTTATTCGTGTTTCACCTATGAAGGGTGTTGTACGTTTCAGTCGATCGGGAAAGTTAGCGCCTCGATATATTGGGCCTTTTCCTATCACTGAACGTATTGGTTCCATGGCTTATCGCCTTGCATTGCCGGCTCAGTTTTCTGCTATACATGATGTATTTCACGTTTCTCAATTACGGCAATGCCTTCGGGATTCCGATTCTATTCTTGAGCCTGCTGTTGTGGAAGAAATTGAAGTTTCGCCGAATTTAACTTATGAGCAGCATCCTATTCGAATTATAGCTTCTGAGGTTAAACGACTTCGAAATAAAGATGTTCCACTTGTAAAGGTTCAATGGTCCTCAAATCCTAAGGATTGTTCTTGGGAATCCAGAGAATTCATCGAGCGTACACATCCGGACTTGCTTACTCCTGCCCTTTGAGGTGAACTTCTTATTTCAAATTTATCTTGTGTTAATATGATTTTATGGTTGTTACTTTTTATTTCCACCTTATATATATATTGCGAGGACGCAATTTCTTTAAGGAGGGGAGTCTGTAACAACCCGCATATTTATCGAGTTTACATTTAAATATTTTTATTTAAATATTAAATCGTTAATCGGATTTTGGTCCGAAAAACTACTTTTTGCAAACGGTCAAATTAGGACTCGAGACCACTTCCATTGAGTTCGAAATGTCGTTTACAACTTTTTAAGTATAAACATCGATAGGTTTGGAGTTAGTGAAATTTCACTAACTTTTCCCGCTTTGGACTTTGGGTTAGTTTAGCCTATTAAGCCCAAGTTCCAACCCTCTTCTCCTCACTCTTCATAAATTTCCTAACTAACTCAAGCTTTAGCATTAATGGTGAAGAGAATGGGAAATTAAAACTCCAAGCTCAAATTCAATTGCAACTCCATCATTCAACTCCAAATTCAAGTAGAAGATATTGGATTCAAGCTTTGGATTGCTTCTCCTTGCTTTCAAGCTTCATCTTCATAAATTTAGTGCAAAGGTGAGATTTTTATCTCACAATTCTAGCCTATAACTATATTGGACTGTTGGGAATGATTCCCTATCATTTTTGCATGCATGTTAGCATTTGGTTTGGATTGGATTGGCGAAAAACTCCAATTTTTAGCGTTTTGGTGAATTTTCTGCACTTAGGTCGTTCTGGCCATTTTTAGGTCGTTCGGAGTTAAGTCGTTCGTCCATGGGTCGTGAGTCGTTCACGAGTTAACTTTAGGTCGTTCTAGAAGAATTGGCACTTCGGAATTAGGTCGCTCACGAGTTAAGCCTTAAGTCGTAGGTCGCTCACGAGTTAGGCCTTAAGCCGTAGGTCGCTCGCGAGTTAAGCTTTAAGTCTTAGGTCGTTTCCGACCTATAATCTCTAGGCAAACGTTAAGTCGCTCGCCCTGGTTTATCTCGTAGGTCGTCTCCGACCTAAGCTCCTGATAAGTCGTTCGAGTTAGGTCGTTGGACCATTTACCTTAGGTCGCTCGTCCACTAGGTCGGCCTGGTTTATCTCGTAGGTCGTCTCCGACCTAAGCTCTAGATAAGTCGTTCGAGTTAGGTCATTGGACCATTTACCTTAGGTCGCTCGACTCTGTTAAGTCGTAGGTCGTTAGACCTTAGGTCGCTCGACTCTGTTAAGTCGTAGGTCGTTAGGCCTTAGGTCGCTCGACTCTGTTAAGTCGTAGGTCGTTAGACCTTAGGTCGTTCGCATTTCTTAAGTCGCTCGACCCCTCCACACTAGGTCGCTCGGCTTGCTTGAGTCGTAGGTCGTTGGACCTTAAGTCGCTTGCCTCCCTTAACTCCAGTTAGGTCGCTCGGCCATTGTGTTAGGCCGCGTGAACCCTTAGGTCGTTAGACCTCACTTTGCTTTAGGTCGTAGGCCGCTTGTCTTCACTTAGGTCGTACCGTTTTGGACGGGGCGCTGCCCCGCACCCCGCCGGGGGCGCTGCCCCCCGGACCCCCGCGACCTGACCGGGCAGGTCGAACCCCGTAAGCGGTGGCGTTGCCCCCGCACCCCCACCTTGGGGGGTTGCCACCCCCCCTGGACCCCCCCTCCGTAGGGGATCTTATCTGAAAAACATTGAGCTGATTTCCTTGGATTTTATTCACATCTCCGTATGCGATTTTTGTGACTGATTGTTTCTACAATTGCTTATGTGTTTTGTCACTTTATAATATAATGGTTTCAATACTAGTAGTAAATATCAAAACTCTTTTAACAAACAATTTCAACTCTATTTTTAATAACAAAGCTCTTTTCTTAAACCGTTTTCCAATCTATTAGTATATACAAGCCTTTACCTCACTCGGATGAGAAATCTAATTAAACGACTTAGTAAAACAAGTGGTATGAAACGCTTGCGTTCACTTCGTCGGTTAATTCTTGGACTTGTTCGATTGAACCTCTTGTGACAATTTTATTAGTGAAGATTTACAGTTTGTTCGTAAATATTTAAGTTAAGCAAGTGGTTATGGGACATGAAGCTAAACTTCTATATTTACTAGCTTAGTGTAATTGACACTTCTCGTTGATCTTGATGATCGCTTTATGAATTAGACTAGCAATTGCGCGATGCCTCTTTCATTGTAAGGTTAGACTAGACACCACTTGTGTGATTCCATTCACACATACCTTTCTGCTTTTTGGTTAGTCTTGACCTCATTCTGTGTGATTCCACTCACACATGTGGGGTAGCTCCCCATGGTCTTCGGACCGTCATGTGATAGGCCTCTTTCCCTTTTTATGATTTCTGGATTTCTCGTGTTGATTTCTGGAATTTATGTCATTGACTTGTTATGAGTACAAGTTTAGGGTATGATGCCCCCTTCGAATCTTTGAGAAGATTCTTGTGATATTGATTATCTCTTATTGATTGATCTTCTGTTGATCAATATTTACATACTTATAGCGGTATGTCGTTATGGATGTTTATGTTTATGCCATATCTTTTATGTTATATCATGTCATCTGATATTTATAGCTAGACTGATCCGTTTATTATTTTCTTAAATAATACTCGGATCAGACCGAGATGTTACAGGTGCTTCTGCTTGACTTCTTCCCAGGGATTCATCACTCTGACTTTTGGCTAACTGTTTAGATTAGCAGTTTTTGTTGTATACACTTGAGATATAGACTCATAGTTGTATTCTTTTGTATAGCACGTGTTGCTATTCTTTTGTATTATCGTGGATCTTATTGACCACTACTCTGATGTACACTTTCATGTGTTAGTTATATATTCATATCTTCTTCCGCCTTTGTGATATGGATATCTGTGACTGATTTGTGATATGATTATTTCTATGTTTGTTTCCGAAGATTATTTATAGCCACCGTGTGATAAGCAATTACATGGATGGTCGCTCCTCAACAGCCTTATTCTCCGTGCTAGTTGACAGCACTTCTCCGGAGTGTTCTTGGCTAGCGTGGGTATAGAGGTGGGGCGTCACAGATTTTGTCGGGATGGCAACGTAACCATCGGGTTAACTGCGACCATGGATGGGAGTAATGATTTCCATAGCATTCTCACCAAAGATATTTCCTCTATTTTCAGAAACTGTTTTCTATATTTTCAGTAAAATTATTTTGGAAATATTTTCACTGGATGTTGAAAATGGGTCTGCTAAGTACTTATAGATTTTCAGTCCTACGCCTGATCAACGTATGACTGAATGTCTATGAGAACAAGGATGGACTGGTTGAGACATCGAGTTCTAAAAAGTATGTCATTAAAAACTATTATAATAGTATTATCTGAATTTAAAAGCATTCCTAAAATTTTTAAATAAAGGTGTTGAAATTTTGAAAGATGAAAGAAAATTCAAACTGGAATTATAAATAAAATTTAACTCGGTTAAATAAATGGATTGTAAGTTAATAAAGGGATTTGGAGATGGATTCGAATTGTGAGTAAAATTCGACTTGGATTTAATAATGAACTAAATAAGAAGAGATGTGTTGTCGTATGAAATGAAAATGAATTATAATAAACAGAGTTTGAGTTGCAAACAAAACCCAGGTAAGTAGAAATAAAGTGAAAATGGCCTTGTAATTAGTTAAATTAGGCGTAAATGAATTGAATTTAGGAATTTAATTTATAATGACTAATCAAATGAATTTGTAGATTGAAATGAGAGTTGAATGAAATAAAATCAAGTTAAGGTGAAAAGAAAATTTATTTGCAAATGATGAGAGCTCAAGTTATGAAGTTGAAATAATTTGAAGAAAGTAAATTAACTTAAGTTTAAAATTAATAGAAGTTTGGCTTCAAGCAAAAGTAAAAGATTATAAAAGTCCGGGTTAAACTAAAGTGGAAATGGTTATTAATTTATAAGTTGAATGTGCCATGCTTAATAAATTGTTTTGAATGAATCCAATGTGGAGATGAAATGAAATGCAATGTATGGTTGGTAAATAAATTAGAAATGAAATGGAATTAAATTCAAAATGAGTTAAAATTAATTTGAAGTAGTTATAAACTGAAATAGATGCTTTATTAAGCGAATATCGTCGAAATTGCAGAACAATAATTGTCGTTTGGCATAAGCAAAAGTGATTAAATTTCTGTGAGATGATAGAGATTAAATAAATTGGTTTTAGAATTAATTGAAGTGAATATGAGCTTGTTTGGATTAAAAATCAATTGGATGTAAGAAATTGAGTTGCAAACCATTGAAACTGAATGAAATAGCTTATGAATTGATTGAAAGCAATTGAATTAGCTTTAAAGTTTTATAAATCGCTTATGGAAAGTGTTTTGGTGCTTGTTGCTTATGATATACATGTGTTTAGCTATTGAATATAAGTAAAACGCTAATAGATTTTCTATATTTTTTGCACTTACATATAAAAATGGAGTAAGTACAGGTACCCGAAGGCCGTGTGGCTGGTTTTGGACGCGATATATGCTAAAATAAATAAGCCGCTTGCTTAAAATGCCAAATAAGGTACGCCTACACAATAAAAATAGAAAATATGAGATGTTTTTGCTTTTTTCGACCGAGTGGGTCGATGTATATATATTTATATCTCTTGTCAAATTGCGAAAGCTCCTCCATACAAAGGAGACTCTGCCAAAAAATTTCCAAAATTTTGGGAGTTAGAAAATGTTTGAAAATTTTTGGGAAAATTTTTGTTAACAACAAAACGATTTCAAATTGGAAACTAAAGTAAATTAGTATATGAAACTAATATGAATCAGTTATAAATGGAAGATAAATTCAATAGTCAGAATTGAAGATAAATTGAAATCATATGGAAGTGCGAAAAACTAAATTGAAATAGATATGAAACCTATGTAAGAAAATGTATAAAATGATTGGAAATGTTACTATTGGATATTATTGTTAAGTAAGATATGCAGGGATTATAAGGGAAAAGAAAATTGGATTTGATTTCAGGAGATAATGTGAATTGGCCGACAAAAAGGTATGTATTTAAATTTCTGTATGAAATTGGATTGCGTTTTTGATCTAGCCACTTGGCTTTTATTTTCTTTTTGGAATTTGGGAGCCTGTAGAGGCCTTTTGTAGTTGTACCGAGCTAGCCGCGCAAAGGAGACGCTGACAAAAAATTTTGAAAATTTAGGGAGTTAGAAAAATTTTGAGAAAATTTTAATAATTCAAAATTTGGTTTTAAATTGAAATTTACACGATTGAGCAAAAGGGTATTGTTTGAAACTATAGAAGGTTTTGGGAAGTTGGTTAAGGTGATAGTGGGTCTTTAATAAAAGATAGTTGGTAGGATGTTGAACTGTGGGTTTTGAGAAAAAGGTAAACGGGTTTTGAACCATTCTTCCTAACTAGTAATTTTGGGGACGAATTCTTTTAAGGGGGGAGGAATGTGACGACCCAGAATTTTGAACAGTTTAAATTGGAATAATTAATCGATTTTAAATATTTAAAAGTTAATTTTAACTTGAATTCCATATATCAATATTTACTTGATAATTAAATCATTGAATTATACAGTTTAAATATTGAATTTAATAATTGAAATTGGGTAAATTGTTGAATCTGAAACCTCTAAGCCTGTTTAAAATAATTTGAAGGCTTATAAAATTTACAACGATAATAATGCAGATAATAGAATAATTGAAATATAATTTAAAGGTAATCTGTTCAATTTTAATAATATATCGTTTAGATTGACATTTAAAAATAGCCTTCCGAGGCACAGTCTCGGAATTCGACGAAACCGGTTCCATTGGATCCATAATAGTTAGTTATTATCGGATTTCAATTTTTGGAGCATTAGAATTGTCGTTTGACCATGGCAGCTCGAAACGCTTAGAAACTATTTTAATCGATTTGATTTCAAATTGATCGTTTATTTCCGTAACTCGCGCATACGATCGAATTAGCTTCCGAAACACGATCCATTATGTTCGAAATGCGGGTAAAACCTTATAAACGCCTATTGGCATGTCTGATTCGGGGTTCGAAATTTCACGGTGCGACACGAGATATTTTCAATATTAATTATATAAACAATCGTACGCAGGAAGCTACCCAAATCAATATTTATCGTCCGTTTCCCCTTCTCTAATCTTCAAGCAAAATCAAACGAATATAAAAAAAATTTAAAATTATTAATAAAATCATGGCCGATCGTAAACCCCTCTTTCTAAAAATCAAATTCGCCTTTCCCAAAATCAAAATAAAAAAAAGAAAAAAAAAGAAAGAGGCCGATTCTTCCTTCAAATCTTGGGAGCGGCGGCACTACTCTCGAACTCGGGTTAGGCGTCGTGACGTGGAAGAGGAGCTGAAGTCGAGCGTCGGTTCTAGTAGCATACTCGCGCTCGAGCTCGCACGTGCGAGGGAGGCGTCACGACGGCTGGCGAGGTCAGCTCGCGGCGTCGTATGAAATTCTGGGGAGTAGGGTTTTGACTTGCGAGCGAGTCGCGACTAGGCAGTAAGGTCGAGCAGCGGTGAGGCGATGGATTGTGGTTGCGATGTCACGAAGATCGCGAGTGGAGGTGGCGACCGAAGGGCTGGTTGTTAGCGACAACAGTCGCGATCGAACGCGAGGCAGTGGCTCGAGTTGAGTAGCGGTGGCGATTTCGAATCGCAGGAGTTTATTTTGGGAAGTTTGTGGTCGGCGGCAGGGTTTTGAAGGAAGACAGTGAGGTATATTTACATATTTTATTTTGTTCAAATTTAATATATGCATAAATATATAAAAAAATTAAACGAATAAAGATCAGATCTTTAATAAATGATGTAAAGTTCTTTTTACAGTAAAGAAATTATTATTTTGAATTGTTTAGAAATTTTATTTTTATATAGATGAAGTTGAATTTTTTTTTAAGTGTTGTAGTGTTTATAAAAAGTGGATTTTTAAAAATATATATAGCTTGCACTTTCCTATATAGTTTAAAAATACATGTATACCTATTTTATTTATTAGTTTGATTTTAAAATAATGGAAATTTATTTATTAAATTAACTTATTCAATTATCTTAGTCACAAAAAAATAAATAAATAATAATAATTTATTTAACAGGGAAATAGTTTGAATTACATTATTGGTTAATTAAATTTATTAAGTGGCAATTGATTAGTTCAAATGATAATAAACTGTAAATGTTTTTACAAGGTCACAATTATGATGTAACCAAAGTCAAGATTGAAAGGGATTGCAATTAACAGCAAAGGTGAGTAAATCTCACTCTGTTGGATTTTATTTAAAATTTAAATGGCTAATTTATGTATTTGGTTGCATGATTAAATTGATTGGATATGCACTGATGATGATGTGACTTTGGATTTTTGTTGTTGTTTTCGAGTTAATTGTGGTGTGACTCGAAGTATTTGGGTTTTAAATTGTTTTAAACTTAAGTCATAAATAAGGAAATGTTTCACCTTAATGTTGATAAGGGCTTAATGATTTGTGATTCGTTTAATTAGTAGGGTAATTAAAATGGAAAATTTATTTAATTCAAATTAATTAATGATTAGGTTAATTAATTTAGTAATGAAGGGTTTGAATTAATAAATTAAATTTTATGTTAATTAATTAAGTGTAAGTAATTCAGAATAATCATTTGATGATTAATAAATAATTACTTAATGAAATTAATAAAATATAATTACTGGTGTAATTAATCAACGGATTAATTAAGATGGCTAATTAAGGATAAATTGATTCATCTAATGAAGTAAATAAAAGGGTAGATAATTTCAGTTGAAGATAAATCAAGTATGATTAATACTGTGGTTTAATTAATGTAATTAATCTAGATGAAAAGAATTAATTAATATACAATTGGAAATCATTAATTTATAATTTATGATATAATTAAAGATTGATAAATTGGAATTGAATTAATCCATAATAAGTGACTTATGAAGAATTAATTAATATAAGAAATTAAGAATTAATGTAAGTAATTAAGATTGCTTATTGAATTTGGTTAAAAAGAATAAATATCGTGAAATTAAATAAGGATAATTACTTGAGTGTAATTTGTAAATTATTAATCCAGGGTGATTGATTGAGAAGAATCATAAAGGGTTGATTTATTAATTGATTTGGAATTAATAAATGTTAAATGAAGGAATCTAAGTAATTGAGGTTAGAAATTTAATTAGAATCAATTGAATTAATTTGGAAGTGACCAAATTTACTTATGGATGATTGAATGGTATTGAATTCTTTGAATGAGTTGATATCTCCGATATGAAATGTTGTGTATTTCATTTTGGATAACTTGGGTTAGGATGACAAGACTCGAAGAGACCAGGGTCGGGTATTAGGAAATACCCGAAACCACTTTGAAATTTTTATAAATTGGTGTGTAAAATCTATATGCTGGAGTGAAGTGATTTGGAGGAATTGGACTATTTTTAAATCTAAATCGTGGGTATTTAGAAACTTATATGTGAAAAAAGTGATGTCTAAAATAAATTGTAGCTCTGTGAATTAATATGAGTTACCCGGGTTTTATATAAGTTGAATGCTTTGTATTCCATATTAGTTGGGTTTACTCACGCTGGTTTCCAGCCTAACCCCGGTGTTACTTTGGTGTAATGCTCGGGTCAGACCGAGTATTACAGATTTTCAAGTAAGAACGTTCCGGAGCTCAAGGGGCGAGCTGGATGGCAGGAACGTATAGGGTATTACCGCTGTATCATATTATTGTAAATATAAGAAATGTTGATTTGTATATGTCCAGTGTTTGAGTATATGTGTAACTCTGATGTATTAAAATGTAATCGGCAGAATATTATTCTTTTGTAAACTGTTATTATTTATTATTATATTTATCCGCTGCGTATGTGAGATGTTGATGCTTTCTGATCTTCTTCTTCTATCTCTTTTTTCTTTTCATAACTATCTGAAATTTTTAGGTTCGAAAATTTCGGGTCGTTGCACAGCAAGTTTCCTGTTAGTATAGAATCGCTATGGGTTAAAATGGTACATACCCGAACGGACTTTAGAATATGAAAAAATCGTTATGAGCTGAAATGATAGGCTCAAGCGATTTTTATTTTATTTTACTTGGGATTACGGGTTTGAAATGATAGAACCCGGAATTTTATAAACTACAGATTGAAATGATACATATCCGTATCACTTGACCTAGGTTAGAAAATATTATGCAGACCCATGATTAAGTTTTAAATAATAGTTTTCTAAAAATTATTAAGTATTTTGAATATTTAAATATATGAAATTTTAATTTAAATTTGATTTAATGATTTTTAAATATAAGGATACATTGGAATTTTATAAGTAAATAATTGGTTTAAAACTATATTGAAGATTTTATCTATGATAAATAACTTAATAATTTAAATTTGATTTAATATGGAATTTTGATTCTAACCTAATAATAATAATAGATTTTAATATGTATTATATAAATAGAACTATGATAAAAATTGAAATAGTATGTTTTAAACATGTTATAGTAGTATCCATAGCATTTTTAAAATGCTATGGTATTTTAGTTATGTTTTCAAAATGCTGTCGTTATAAAAAGATAACATTTTTAAAATGCTATGTTACTTTAGATTATGTTTTAAAGGTGCTACTATTTCCAAATTGTAACATTCTAAATTGCTCTTATATAAGAGTAACATTTTAAAGGTGTTATGGTTTCTAACTTGTTGAATTTTTAAATGCTGTAATAAGTGTACGGTTTTGAAAGTGTTATGATTTTTAAATTATTACATTTTAAAGGTTCTATAACTAATATACATGGATTTGGAAATATTACCAATTTTGAAATGGATATTATTTTGGAAAAGTAATAGCATTCGATTTTAAATGGTTTTGGAATAGATATTTTTTGAAATAAATATCCATGGGTTATAATAACGTTTGGTTGTTAAAGAGACCAGGATCGGAAGTTATCATACTCTCTGCCAACTCCAAAAACCACTTTAACAACCGTGTACGCGGTGGAGTTTCCAGAATGAAGTAGGATGGTGGCGACGCTCAATTAAGGTATATACATAGACCCGACTCTCGTGAGTTGGCATAAGGTGGCTAAGATAGGAGCAATCGACGAGCTAATGAGGTAGCTCCTCTTACGGACACACTTCTTCGTATGCCATTCTAATACTTTGTGATTGATTGGTGCACACCTTTGATTTTGGGAGTGTGGCTCGAGGTGGGCGGTAGCTGCGGCTATGGGTTACCGTCGGTCCGGAAGTGCAATTGGTATATCTACCCTGGCATTGCCTAGTTGTGTCGTGTCATCTATCCTAGCGTGCCTTATACGATTTTGTTTTGCACCATACCTCTGGAGTGCCCTCTGACGACACCCAGTACAGGGGAGATTACGGTACTATATAGACTATGGGAATATATAAAATGTGTTAAGTTGGAAAATGTAAAGCCTTAACGCCATTTTTAAATATATTATACTTTAATTTAGACATTATTATAATAGCATATATTACTACATAGTAGATAGTTTAACGGATCCTTAAAGGATGGACGGTCCCAGGCATCCTCTAAGTTACTTGTGCATTTTATTACAGTTCACTTGAGTTGGTTTACATTGTATAAGTATGTATGTCCTGACTCGAGTGTTTTGTGTTTTGCTTTACGCTCGAGTCACCTGAGTATCAGCTTTGGATTTCACCTTTCGGAGCTAGAGGATTGCTGGAGTTTATTTATCTATCTAGTTGTCATCTATTTCTATTTAGTATTTCTATTCAGCTTATGTATTAGTGGACATTTATGTATTGGGATTTCTATTGTATTTACTTTCAGACTCTGGTATTTTGTACTTGTTTTGAGGCTGTGTTTGCAGTAGCTTCATGAACGCGGTGAAACCCGCAAAACGGTCAGCCATATCGGTACTCGTTTGAGTTATTGGTTTTCCGTGACCATTCACTTATCCACCATATAATTCCAATAGTCATTTGCTATTATTACTCTCTGAAATTTAACGCGTGACCTTCAGCATTCCCCTACGTTCAATATTTATTTTGGGTTGCTGAAATTCTATTCATTCTCTGGTTTCTATTTTCATCTTGTTCTAATAATAGTACGTTAGCATAAAGCTAACTTGTTTTCCTGAAGCTTGAATGGGTTCTCACGCTTGCACCTTTCTTCATTTCCATCATCTATCTCCCTCCCTCTCCTCCTTTAGCCAACCACCGTGCCTAACAACCATCAACGTCACCTATTTGCTCAGCCTCTCATAGCCTCCGCCATGTCAGTAGCCAATCCCCTTATCTCCGCCTTCAACTACCCATCCATTTGCTCTCTACCCCAAGTCAAACACCTAGCTTCGGCCCTCCTTGCAGCCGCTCGAGAGCTTCGTCCATCATCCGCCTGTGCAATCACCAAGGCAACGGCACACCACCAGCCAAGGCCATGCCTAACCCCTATCAATCATTGCCCCGGCCTCTGCTACAAGCCACTCCACATGTTTCCCTTTCAGTCATCAAAGTCTTACCCTTCCCATCGATGAACTCCATTTTATGTATGCGAGTTATATATTATTTATATATATTAGCTATTTATACTCTATAAGTTATATAGCTGTTTATATGTGTGAGTTTTTTTGGAAATTTTTGTGGTATTTTCAGATCTAAACGATTATTCTTCCAAGATTTTATATATGTAAGTTATAAGTTTTTTATATATTATCTTTTATATTGTATAAGTTTAAACATCTAAGCTATTGGGTTTGTATATATAAGCTTTTACAAATGTATATACATAAGCTTTTATAAATATATATAAGCTTTACTCTAAAGCCCGCTACCCTACTTTTGAACCTTGCCTAAGCTTATTATGCTAGTACATATTATATATATATATATAGTTACAGTAATATATATACTGACAATAATATATTTGTTTATTGAAGTATTGGCTTGATTATAACATGTACTATGTAATATGTGCAATATGTTCTGTTGGATTTTCGAACATATATATATACACACACTAAGTTTGTAATATATATATATATATATATATATATATATATATATATATATTATCCTGTGCCTGTTGATTTCTGGTTTTATATATATGGGTGTTTTTAATAATAATAATAATAATAATAATAATAATGTTAAAGTAAGTTTATATACATATGTTTTCCAAATATTTTTTGCATTGTGGGTGCCTTGTTTTATATATGTTTATAATAACATTGATTTTAAAATGATGATATAGATAGTTGATTTTATATATTTGTTTAATAAATATATATTTTCAAGATATATATATATATAATTTATTTTGATTTGCGTTTTAAATTGTATATCGATTCTTAAAGGAAAAATATATGGTATAAAGATTTTTATATGAGTAAATAATTGATTTTAAAAAATTATGTACATATTTCATTTTCATCGATTTCTGAATTCAAGCCTAGCTTTGTTTCGTTCGTTGAATCCGTGTTCAATTTGCTTCGCTTTGAGATTTGTCGTTGGATTTAGTCGATCGTCTAGTTCGTGGTTTAATTCGTAGCTTGTCATGTTGTCAAATTTCTCTAGCCTCGAAAGGTGAGCAATCACTCACGATTAACATTCTTATATCTAGTAAATTTAATTCATATGAAATGACGATTGTAATATGCTGTTAAATTTGAACAGTTAATTATTTAGTTGCTATATATGATATGCCATTATCTGTAACTGTTCACCTATGACATATGACACCATAACCTATTATTTGTATTATATATAAATTTGTTACTAATATATATGCATGTTATTGATATGTTTTATTTTATCATGTTTGTTCTCACTTTGCAAGTTCTCTATTAGTTTAGAATTCCCTATGAGTTGAAATGATACATACCAGAACGATATTCTAGAATAAGGGAAAATCATTATGGGTTGAAATGATAAACCCAAGCAATTTCCATTGATTTTGAATTTTGGGATTGCGGGTTAGAATAATGTATACCCGTAGATATTTAAATTGCTAATTGAAATGATAAATATCCCTATCACTTGACCATAGGATAGAAAATTATATACGGACACCGTTGGCCTATATTTTGAAAATTATTTTCAAAGTTTTGAGAGTATATATATAGGTTTTAATAAATATTGATTTTTAAAATATAATATATATATATATATATATGTAAATTTTATTTTGTATATGTCTAAATTTTAGATTTTTAAATTTATATGTTTGGAAATTTCAAATTTACACATTAGTTTTGAAAATATAATTTTTGAGATTTTACTTATAATTTTTACTATTTTAAAATACACAAAAATAGATTTAATATAAAATAAATTTAATAATAAGATTTAATTTAATAAAATTTAATTTAATTAGTATATAATATGTTTAGGTATTTATGTAACTATAATGAATTAAGGCTGGGAAGATAATTTGAAATTGTATTTGTTTAAGAATTATACTTAAATAAAATTGACTTGAAACCTATTGAATTTGATATTTTAAAGATATGATTCTATAACTTGATTTTTTTATTATAGGTGATTAAATGAATATTTTCAAATTTAAATAAAATTGAAATAGGATATTTAGTTTCATTTAAATTTGTAATTTGAGATTGTATTTAAATGATTATTAGATTGATTAAGTGAATATTTCAAAACTAAATAATAGTAAAGTTGAATTTGAAGTACAAATGAAATTTATTAGATTGAGTTATTGTAGATGTTTGAATATTTAAACTGAAATCAATTGAAATTGAAATGATTTAATTTGTGGTTCAGATCTATATTTGAAGTCAATATAAATTAAAACTGGCTCATTGAGAATTTGAACTGAACTGTAATTGATGAACTGGGACTGATTTAAAATTTAATTTTTGGAATTTAAGTTGATTTGAATCGATTTGTGAAATTACAGGAAACTATATATTTTTTGTCTATAAAGTGTTTTAATATATATAAACTATTTTAATATATAAATTATTTTAATATATAAACTAATTTAATACCTAGACTAATTTAATTTATAACTATTTTAATATATATACTAATTTTAATATCTAAACGGCTTAAGTTGGAAGTATTAGGATTTTAAAAGTGTTACGATTTTAAAAGTGCTATGGTTTCAAAAGTGTAATGACTTTCAAGGTGTAATGATTTCAAAGTGTTATGAATTCAAAAGTGTTATAATTATTAAAGTGTTATGATTTTTGGAAATGAATATGATTTAAAGTGTATAACGATATCGAATTGATACGATTTTGAAATGAATATGACATTTTGATTTTAAAGTATGAACTATTTGAAATGAAATGACCAGGTGTGAAATAAGCGGTTGGTTATTAAAGAGACTAGGATTGGATATTGTCATACTCTCTACCAATACCGAAAACCACTTTAACAACTATGTACTTAATGTAGATTCCAGAACGAAGTAGGAAGGCCCAACGAAGATTATGTATGTGGTATTAACGCAAATCTGACTCCCGTTGGTCAGCATGATGTGGCTAAAACAGGAGCTATACCGGGCCAAGTGAGCTCATACCTCTAATCGAGCACATTTCTTCGATTTCGTTCTACTGCTTTTGTGATTTGATTGGGTGCATCTTTGATTTGGGAGTATGTCACGAGGTGGGCGGTAGTAGCTGTTATGCGTTACCACCAATCCGGGGTGCAAATGGTATATCTATCCTGGCATTGCCTCGAGTGCCTTGTCGCATGCATTATGTCGCCTTCTACGAGTTTGTTTGTACCGTACCTATGTGGTGTCCTCTGGGTAAACCACCGGTTTGGTGGAACGTACGGCATTGTATAGACTACGAGAATATATAAAATGTGTTAAGAGAGATATGGGTAATGCCTTAATGCTATTTTAATAGTTTACTTAAAAATAAACATATTATAATAGCGTATATTACTACACAGTAGATAGTTCCATGGATCCTTAGAGATGGAAATCCCAAACATCCTTTAAGTTACTCGTATTTCAGTTGACATTTCACTTGAGTAAATTTACTAGTATAAGAATGTTAATCCCGACTCGAGTGTTTTTTGTTTTGCTTTCTGCTCGAGTCAGATTGAGCATCACAGCATTTGAGACTCGCCTTTGGAGTTTGGAGCTTCGCTTAGAGATCCATCTATATCAATTCAGCTTTCAGTTATTCAGTTGACTCTAGTGTTATATTCAGAAATTTTCATTTGACTATGTGTTGGGACTTTTATATATTCGATATTTTTTTGTATTTTGTTTTAACTCTGATGTTTATATAGTAGCTTCATGAACTACTATTTATCTATTCTGCTGCTTATTGTTGTATTACTCTGTGTCTTTGATTCTGCGATTGATTTATTTACTTTATATGCTGAGTTTTGCCAATTAAAAATTAACAATCTATTGTTTTGAACAATTCAAGTCCGAAATGTGCGGATGCGAATGGTCCAAAATAGCGGGTCATTATAGTGATATCAAAACTTTGGTTTAGGAAAAACTTAGCATATGGAGTAAGATTAATTATATAATCATCTTTGTTCGAGCTTGAAATCCTTCATTTGAATTCTCCCTTGATTTGGATTTTCTTTTGGATTTTTTGATTGTCCCTTGTTCTGAAGTTCGTTCTAGTCTTGTCCTGCTCATGTACTTTTGATATCGAAGCATCCTATAGCTTCAACCTCAATTATCAGCTTCATCGTCATGGGATTAATCCCATCGGCAGTCCCGCCAACCTAAAAATGATTTGTAAAGGGGTGAAACTCCTTTACAACAGACATCAATTCACCGGAGACTTCTACTTCCTCGGTTTCGATACTGTCATTTTCTTGGAAAGCCCGAATCGTCTCTTAGTGGACAACTCGGGTAATCCTCTTCTTATTGAATGTCGAATACATTGGAATTTTGCAAGTAGTTTTATCCTACGTTTGATACTCAGCCTAGTGATCTTGACTCCACCTGATAGTCAGGATTACCTTGATGTTTTGGTGAAGTCATTTTTCTCCCTGTCAAGTGGGAAACTGAATTCCACATTGATCTTATTCCTGGAGCCGGACCTGTTGTCCTCCCTTTCAAGGAATGGTTTCTATAAATGGTTACTCATGCCTTTGGATTAACCAAAGCTTCTGCCTTCTTTGTTGATCTCATGAATCGTGTATTTCGCGATGTTCCCAACCAGTTTTCTTAGTTATCATTAAAGATATTCTCATCTTTTCGAGGTCTCGGTTGACCCGGTTAAGGTCGTCCACGATTCATACAAATCTATCCATCTTTTCCCTTTTGTAATCTTTCTATTCTCCTTTAAAGACTATTTTCTTAGTTAGAATTCTTTCGATTAGGGTCGCCCTAAATTTGAATCTCTGTTCTTGTTCAATAATCCATTTTGGAATCACCGGGTAAGGGAGTGTACTTGAAATTAAAATTAATGCTTTATATTGTGTTGTTTGAGTTGTTAAGTTTGATTTGGAGTTTCTATCAATTCGTCTGGCCAATGCTATCGATAGGATTTCAACACACTTAAACAAAGCAAACTAATACAATATTGTTTTCAAATTTTGTAAATGAAATAAATTTTGTATGATTATATTATATATATAAGTACAAATTTTATAAAATTAAATAGTAAATGAATTGGTTGGTAGAAATGATAATACTAGATTATCATTTATTGTTTATCAACATTTCTTAAACTGTTAACTATTTTTGTTATAAGGAGATGAACTTGATAAAATGGTTTATAAATTTGGTTTAAAATTTTGAAAATAACCTCAAATTATGGATTTGAGAATTTAATTTTCAATGATTTTCAAAATTTTATTTCAGAGTTTTGGAAGAGAATATACTATTTGAAAATATTTTGGGTGGAAGTTGTTTTCAAAGAAATTTTAAAAGAATCAAATCAATATTCTCCTCTTGTGTCCCTAGAAAATAATTTCGGTGATGACTGCAGCATTATCGACATTCATTTTCAACTCTCAAAGTGGAGAGGCCATTTAGTGACTTTGCTACATTTTGGTTTTGGAAAATAGAGTTGATTTGAATTTCTTGAGTATGATTTGATATATAAAAAATATATACATATATATATGTATATAGTTATTTCAAAATCGATTGAAGTGAACCCGAAAATTTAATTCTTAAAATTTTGTGTTAAGTAATGGTTTCCAACAATTAAAATAAAGGAAAAAATTTGAATAATTGGGGAGTTTAAAATAAGAAATGAAATTAAAACCGTCAGATTAGGTAAATTATATCTATAATAATCAATTGCATTCTAGCACATATATATATAACTTACCTGAAATATTAAAATAGTTTAACTATTAATGTGGATACATAATTGAATGATATACAAAAGAAATCTAGATAATAAAAATGTTTAAGCTAAATTTGGCTTAATAAATGTTGTAAATAAAAATTTAAAGTTTGTATGATGCTTAATTACACTTAGAAACACTAATACAACTTACTTGGAAAGGTTGAATTTAATTGAATATTATAAAATATAAATATAAGTGATAAGATGGTCAAAATGATATTTTGCTAAAGGAATTTTTAAACAATGAATTGGATAATAATTGAATAATAAAAAGAGAATTAATTTGTTGAATAATATAGGTTATAATAAATGTTTATACACGTAATATATGTTGAAAATTATACTAAGTGAAATAAATTAAATAAATAAATGGGAATGCTAGTTAAGCAAATAAATATGAACTTAAGAATTGTGAAATTGAATTTCAAGTGGAATCAACTTAACTAAAGATGAAAGGATTAAATAAATGAGTTAAATCAAATAAATTCCTATTTTGAAAGAAATCTTGTAGCAAATATTAATAAATTGAAAACAAATCAAATTGAATGAAAATACCTTGAATTAAAATCAACCAAACGTGAATACAGTGACTGCTTATGGATTTAATAAAATAGATTTGAACCAAATTTCTTGAGTATTAATCAATTTGAAATAAATGAAATTTATATGGTTTTGAATTATTTGTTGTATTTATTTTTCAACTTATCTTTTCTTTCTAGTTGTTCCTATTCTCCTACCTTGTTTCTTTTTGGGGATGAAAAGTTTTGAGTGAAAAAGAGTGCAACGACCCGTATATTTTAATGATCTTTATAACGTATTTAACTGAAATTTTTCTTGAAATTAAATAGTAAAATTTTTGAAATGAAAATTAAATATTTGGAATACGTTTATTCAAACGTAGCAAATGTCAGATTTTCATCGAAAAATATGAAAGTCAGTTCTATTATGTAATTTTCAATTTCAATATTAAATAAGTTGAAATTTGATGAAAATAAAATATTTTCGAAATCTGAATATTTTTGTAAAATAAAATTGTAAAACTTTTTCTGAGGGTTACGTCATATTTCGTTTTCCAAAAATTGGACTGCTTCAGCTCCATTTATCTTATTTTCGGCGTTTTAGCAGCATTTTCGGCAGCAAAAAATCAAGTGTTTATAACTTATTCGCATTGTTGATATCTGTGTAGTGTTCAATTCGTCTCGTCGTGCTGATCTCTGCAGTATATCCATTTGTAGGTCCGTGTCCGATACGTGGTGAAACCCGTGGAACGGTCATTCATATCGGTACCCATTCGAGTCTATTTGTTTTCCATGACCATTCAATTACCCACCGTATAATTCGAATAGTCATTAGCTATTATTACTCTCCGAAATTTTACACGCGATCTTCACCATTCCCCTACGTTCAATATTTTTTTTGGGTTGCTGATTCGTTTCATTCTCTGCCTTCTATTTTTCTTCATGTTCTAATAATAATACGTAAGTATAAAGCTAACATGTTTTCCAACAGCTTGAATGGGTTCTCACGCTTGCACCTTTCTTCGTTTCCATCATCTATCTCCCTCCCTCTCCTCTTTTATCCAACCACCATACCTAACAACCACCAATGTCACCTATTTGCCCAGCCTCCCACAGCCTCCGCCAAGTCAGTAGCCGATCCCCTTACCTCCGCCTTTAACTACCCATCAATTCGCTCTCCACCCCAAGCCAACCACCTAGCTCCCGCCCTCCTTGCAGCCACTCGAGAGCTCCGCCCATCATCCGCCTATGCAACCACCAAGGCAGCGACACACCACCAACCAAGGCCATGCAAAACCCCTATCGATCTCCACTGCCCTAGCCTCGCTACAAGCCTCTCCACCTGTTTCCCTTTCAGTCACCAAAGCCTTATCCTTCCCATCGATAAACTCCATTTTATATATTGAAGTTATATATTATTTATATATATTAGCTGTTTATATATGTGAATTTTTTTGGGAATTTTTTATGGTGTTTATAGATCTAAACGATTATTCTTCTAAGATAGTATATATATAAGCTTTTATAACTATGTATATGCTTTATACCGAAGCCCGCTACCCTGCTTTTGAACTTTGCCTCAGCTTGTTTTGCTAGTATATATTATATGTATAGTTACAGTAATATATATATCGATAATAGTATATTTGTTTACTGAAGTATTGGTTGATTATAGCATGTACTATATAATATGTGTAATATGTTCTGTTGGATTTTCAAACATACATATGCTAATTTTGTAATATATATTATACTATCCTATATGTAACGACCCGTATGTTACATGTCGATTTATCGTAGAATTTCTAGGTCGTTAGTGTTGTCCAAGTCGTCCTTAGCCTAAGTCGTGTGGAGGTTAGATCGTATGGAGAAGTTAACTCGTGTAGAGATTAACTCGGTGGGAAAGCTTAGGTCGGTATTCATGAGTCGTAGACGACCTAAGGGGATACGAGTTAAGGAATAGGTTGTTAGCGAGTTGGTAATTGGAGTAGGTTAATATGTTGCGACCTAAGATAGCTAACGAGCTAACGGGTTAAGAACTGGGCGAGTTAAGAAGTTAACGAGTTAGTGGGGTTCTTAAGTCGTAGACGACCTAAGGTAGATATACGACCTATAGAAATGAGCGACTTAAGTTGGGACAGGTTAGCGACCTAGTAGTTGTAGTGAGTGTTAGCTCGTGCAGGTTTTGGCTCGGAGGAGCGACCTAAGGAATTGACCGAGTTAAGGTTAGTATGCAACCTATAGGAAGAGACGACTTAAGAGTTAATGGCTAAGAGGTTCTAACGACCTAAGGGAGTTAGGTCGTCGACGACCTAGCAGCTAGGATGATGGTAGGAATGAGCGACCTAGTGATTTTCGTGTGGTTGATAGGTCGCGTGAGTACTTAACCTAGTTAGGTCGTGACCAGGTTAGGTCGTTAAGTCACAATGTTAATAGGTCGCTAGGCCACAGGAGTGTTAGGTTGTGAAGCAGATAGGTCGTAGGTCGTTGAAGGCGGCATGGTTTTAGGTCGTATGTTGTTAGGTCGCGTGAAGGCCTGAGGAGTTTGGTCGTTGACTCGGCATTTAGTTAGGTCGGCATAGAGATAGGTCGGCCGTGTTTGTTAGCTCGTATGTTTCTGGGTTGGTTAGGCCGTTAGTGTAACGTTTCGAATTTTGCCCGCTCGAAAATCGACATCCATACTTCAAATCGTACTCGAATGTCATAGATTCGACCGTTCAAATCCGATTCGCCGGAGCTTATAACAATCATTAAGTAAACAACACAGCGGAATAGAAGAATAATACATTGATATACAGCTTTGATACAGTATCTGATACAACAGATGATCCAATAGATATCAATATACATCAGAGATATGATACAATAAATAGCAGCGGAAAAGAAAATAGATGACATCTAGCAGTGGAACAAATAATTCTAAAACAGTCTTCAACGAAGAACTCCAGAAATAACTGCAACTCCATTTCCAAGAACTAATCCAGCAATAGCTCGAACTCCCAATAACGATGCACCAAGACGAGCAAGACTGGTGCGATCCAAAGACTGAACTAACTCCAGATAATCCACTATTTCTAACTATCTGAAAAACCCAACTCTAGACTGCTCGTGTAGAAAATAATGAGCACCCAGAGTTTAGGAAAGAAAACAATAAACTCCGGATCAGTCGTGGGACTGGTGTGAGCAACAAAAACAGTTTATCTTTTAAAACATTCAACAAAAGATTTTCAAAGTCAATTCGCAATGCTTTTTAAAAAATGAGACTACCATAAGGCCTCCCGCACACACACACAATGCAAACGCAGAATCGGAGGAGATTTCTCCTTATGATAGTCAAAGATGCTTGATACGCATTAAAAGAAACATTTGATATTATTACTAGTGCATAGTGTAGGAAAAATTCATTTCGAAAGTAGAATATAAATCTTAGCCAACATACGACCATTATCGTATGCCTACTATAGCTACCATCCAAACAGTGTTGTGACACCATAAGTGAATGATGGGTCCTACAACTAAAACGGTACAAGATCGTATTGTTTCTTTGGATTTCCAACGAATGATCAGGCCAAGGAACTTCCCATTGCCACATGAGAATGCCTCTGGATGGACATCCCCGAGAACCAAACCGGATCTCTACCAACACAAGGCCGGGTTACCCCTAACCGAGTAACAACTGACCGAATATGCCATCCCCCGGTCCTTTGGGACCTTTATCCGAGAGCTCTCTAATCAATTCACACAATCATAACAAAGTGTTTTCAACATGAGTAAGTATCTGGGCTCCATACCATGATACCACCCTTTTCCAGAAGGAAATGCACATATCCTAAAGGGCGCTACCCCTCATAACCTTGCTGCTTCTTTCCTGTTTTGACCATTCCCGAGATGTGAGGCTCGACGAAGTCACGTCCACAAAAACATACTTTATACAAAAGTCATGCTTTGGGTCAACAAATGATCATAGAAATGATCACCAAGATAGACGATCAAATAAACGATCCTATCACAAATAATCAACACAATGATCATTTCACAGCAACACTCAGCATATCACATTACCAAATTGGGAATATATCGCTGATAACCATCAACTATATAACCTCTGAGCTCGTACGTCTCAGAGAAGGGTGTTAAGCTAAAAGAATAAATTCTCCGCCACCAACAGAAATATATTTGAAAGAAATCGGCTTTATATCTCAATTTGTACTGTCAGACATACAATCCATACAAGTCTGTTCTGGGTTCGAACAGAATCGAAGGCACTTACAAAGAAGTCTTTGCAATCCGGATATACACAATCGCGATCGGATTTCCTATCACTTAGGGAGTTTCTATACCGGCGCGACTCGGTGCAGAAACAATCGATAGGTCATCCTATCGCTTTCGCAAATACCCGGTCTTCATCACCGGTCTTCAAATGCTATCCATAACGACGTATCACATATTCGGAATGGGTTATACGACACAAAGGTCCTTTCCCGGCTAAACCGAATAGTGAGCGAAAATATTTCAAAAACTAATGGATAATGGGATTTCAATTAAGTCACAACTTATTTCCCAAAACTTTTCTTCAAATGGTTTAATCAATTACCATTTCAAATCTTTTAACAAAAAAGATTTATTTTCACAACCTTTAACGGTTTAAACAATTTTCACATTTTAATCTTTTAAACAAAAGATTCATTCACAGATTTTCCAAATCAATTTTCATTTCAATTTGATTAACTCGTTAAATCTTTAAATCAAAGATTTAACTTATAGCCTTCAAAACAATTTCATTTCAATTTGATTTAAACAAATCATCAATTTAATTCTGTTAAAATAAACAGATTTAATTCATAGCTTTCAAAAAGAATTCATTCATAACTTAGGAAAATCATTTCTCTATTCAATCTTGAAATTCCCCTAATTAACTGGAATCTCAGTTCTTATCTAAAAGTATTTATCATTTGAAAACAATAGTTTTCATTTTGGAAATCTGATTCATTTATTCGAGTTGAAATCCTTGGGTTAAATTCAAATTCCCAAAAATAATACTTTAAAAATGATTTAACTCATAATGACTAGTATAATATCATTAATCCCTAGTTTCAAATTACAGAATTCAATTTGAATATTGAATTCAAATTTAAATTAAAACACTTAATCCAGTTATTCAAAATAAATTTCCATCTTTGAAATTCCATTTCAAAAAGCTTTTCACTTCTATTCCAATTCCATTTCCAAAACATTTGAATTTAAAAATTCAAATTTTAACTATTTCAAAAATCTATGACTTAACCGATTTCCTCGTGAAATCTATAATTGTGTGTGTATGGTGTGGTCCAGGGGTTTAACACAATAGTGCACAACATCATAAATCATCACAGATATATCAATATCGATAAGCGGTAAAATCCATAACGCTTATCTTCATTCACAGATTCATAGATAAAATAAATTTATCAATCACAAAAGAGTCATCATTACAGTTCGATGTGGGTTTCGGATGACCAACTGGAATCCGACTCCCTGTCGCATCAAAATTCAAATGTCGTTTTAAAGGCCAAGCTGTCTTATTAATTTAGACAGTTTGATTCAACACTTTGAATCCAAATAATCATTTATCACAGATAAATCATATACATTCATCACAAATATATCCAGAATATGTCACTGAGTATCACAGAAGATCACCAAATAAATATCAGAGTCAATCCGACAAATCTTCAGTTCATATCAATATGGTTTGATTTACTTAACTTACTTTATTATTTATTCTGCTTAGTTTACCACTAATAAATCAATTAATCATTTAGTTGCCAATTAATTATTCATTTAATTCTAAATTAGATTACTAAACTATTAATCATTCATTTATTAGCTTAAGTAGTTAATTTCAAATTCATTTATTACTTATAATCCATCACTAATTTCAATTAAAAAGTAATTATTCTTAATTACTTTCTGAAGGTAATCAATTAGTATTGATTATTTAACTTAATTAACATTTTAAAAGTCTTCTTTAAATTTGAAAATCAATTATATTACTAGCTAAAAACTTAATTGTTAATTCACTTTATACTTAACTTAATTAAAATATTAATTAAGAGTTTAAACATCGTTAAGTATTTGAGCAAAATAATTAAAACATGTATTGAGTTTCTAACTTAAAGCTATTAAATACTTATTAAGTTTACAGTATCTATAGCTTGTTAAAAATCATTTCTCTCAGCTTTACTTTTGAAAATACACTACTGCAGTAAGAAGAAACCCGAGCCTTTCCTGCTAAACTCGAATATAACTCCAAGTTAAACACTCCATTTCCCCAGCCTTTCCCTCTTCTTCTTTCAAAAACTTGATTTTTTTTTTAAATCTTAACTGCTATTTATACCAACCCAGTTCTTCGAGCTATTACTTCAATTACTCGAGTGCGACTTCGAGATTACCCTTTCTTTCCCCAAAGTAGAACTTCACCAGGAAAACAACCCATGGCACCCAAACGTGCACGTGCACTTGCACGGCCACCCAACGCCGCTCCGACCATCGTTGGTAATCCTCACATGACGACATTCAATCTCGCACCAGAATCCAACTACCCAAAATACTCGACATCGACTAGAATCAAAATCGAGCTATTCTCAGCCCCCTGGAATAAACTGTTCGTCGGCAAAACTCCCCTCCTCACCGCTACACGCCACCAGAAGCTACGAAAATTTAACCAGAGCTTCGTCCCAAGCTCACGCCGCTATTCCCACCGATGCGATCCCACTCGATGCCACGACGACGTTGCGGCAATCTCATGTTCCCCCTCGACCAAAATGGACCCTTAAACCCTAAATTCGATTCGTTCACCCAATTCGTTCATTAGAAAAATTATTCACCATTTTTTATGAAATCCATGGTGTTCAAACTTACTTCACCTAAAATTTTAACACCCAAATATTATCCAGGTAACAGAAATCGATCAAAATATGATTTGAGTTCAACTATGAACTGCTCCTAGAATGCTTAGCTAAAAATCCTCAAATTTGTTTTAAAATTCCTATCTTTGAATGTTGATTCGAGTTATATAATTGAATCAATGTTTTGTGATACTGTAAATTTCCAGAAACAAGGTCCTTTACTGAAAAAAACTTGAGCTTTCATTCTATATGCATTTTTATGTTATGCAATTATTTTTAGATGGAAACTCAAACTAAAACATACATACTTGTCTTTGGAAGCAAGGCTTAACATTGATTAGAGAGGAAGAAATGAAATTTTTTCTTGGTGATCTGATACTCTGGAACTTAAGCAGAGAGATGAACAACATAGATACACAGAGCAAATGCAACAAATTTTTTTAGTAGAAAACTAATTGCTACTCACAAATATATCTATATATGTCCAAGCAACAGTTTTATATTTTAAAAGTATCAAAAAAAATAAAATAAGTTACTCACAGGCATTTCAATAAACATAGAAAACTGGGTTGAGTTACTCACCATTTTGAAACTGTCTTGAGTTGTTAGCTGAAGCTTTTAAATTTGATCTGATTTGCATTCTTGTTTTTACTGAAGTTTTGTTTAGATTATAGATGATACTACTTTAGCAGTTTGGAACGAACAAAACTGAGAGGAAGATGACTATATAAAGAAAGAAGCCTATAGAATGTTGTTATTCTGTACAGGTGATAGTATGGTTTAATGTACAATATAGTGATGTTTTCTTTTCTTTTTTTTGTACTTAGAATTTGTTTATAAATCTTCAAGTCAGAGATTTTTCCTTGCTTGCATTACATACTCGGCTGGAATGATGTACATTTTACTTTGTTTATGTTTGATAGATATTTAATAAGCATATTTTCCTTTTGCTTTGATTTACATACTACTGCACATACCACATGCCTTACTTCAGTCCATACTTACCTGTACTTTCTTTTCTTTAGCTTACTCTAGCCTTGCATATTTATTTCACTTCCCTTTACTGATTGGTGGCTGGAGATATACTTTGCATAAATTAAATATATGTTTATTGTCTTCATGCTTTTTCTTTTAAAATATAAATGTACAGTCTTTGCTTTGTTCATGTTTGTACCAGTGCACTTTTGTTTATACTTGCCTTGCATATGTTTATTTGTGTTGTATTTTATTATTTTGTATACTTTGCTGAAATGTATTATATCATGTACTTTATTTTATTTATTTTACTTTGTTAATTTGCTTGCTTTGACTTTATAGTTTATAGTTTATCTCACATATATTTCTATTTCTTTTGTGTTTCTATGGTTAGTTTAAATATTTATCATAAATTTTATTTTAAAAATTATTGTTTTACATTTCTCTATGTACACATATATTTTATATAACTCAAATTTTCATCATTTATAAATTTTTAAATCAATTTATTTATTTATTTTACTCTTATTACTTTTGTATTGATTTATTAATATGAGATTAAGATATATATATATATATATTTACTTTATATTGTTATATCTTATATTTTATTTACTTCCTATTTATTGTCTTGTATTTATTATTATTAAACCATTTATTTGAGATTTAAATTCAAATCAAAATATATATATATACACACAAGATTTTATAATTTCAAATTGACTCATATATA
This sequence comes from Allium cepa, assembly GCA_030765085.1. Lineage (NCBI taxonomy): Eukaryota > Viridiplantae > Streptophyta > Magnoliopsida > Asparagales > Amaryllidaceae > Allium > Allium cepa. The sequence continues at coordinate 145,254,240 of CM060945.1, forward strand.
CCCAAATATACATACATACATACATACATACATATATATATATATATATACATATATATATAATATTCAAAAATTTAAATGATTTATATAGAATAGATTTGAACTCGGGGAAACTCACATCACTATTTATAATTAATTTTATAAATTTTTATTCAAAATTTCATTTAATTATTAATTTAAATTAAATAAAAATTCAGGATCGTTACAGACTTCCCCCCTTAAAAGAATTTCGTCCTCGAAATTCGCAGGCACGAAAACAATACAGAGATAGACGAAAGATAGAAGAAATATCTTTTCAGATCAAGCTGGATACCAGTTCTGCATTTGGCTCACCAAATCAGAATATCAACAATAGATACAAGAAATTATAATAGAATTTCAAATTTGGTTTTAATCAAAATCATTTTATCGATACAATTCTAATCATTCTTCATATTCTATTAATCAATTTTAACTCAATTTTAAAATTTCTAATTCATATTCATTATTCCCAATTCATTCAAATTTCAAATTCATATTCATTAAGGTTTAAATCAAAAACTGAAAAGAAATCGATGAAGATACGAATTAAAAATTTCCTACAATGATTCGTTGGGCCATTATCACACCGAAATTTCTTTCTGGAGCTATCACGAAGAAATCAAAAGAATTTGGAAACGAATCAAAGGAATTTGATAAGAAAGATTGTTTTCACTGTTGTTACAGAGCATTGACCATTTATAGTCGTATTTCCCTGTCCCCTATCTCGTTTTCTTCTTGCACTCATACTTACTATCAGTAGATAGTAAGAGAATTTACTGAGGCGTTCAAACAGATATCTTAGGGATTACTCATTCTAGGGATACTTCACCCTATCTCTAATGAGCTACTTAATGTGTTACACTCCTGAGCTAAAGTTTAACCCTTAGCTTTGATACCACATGTAACGTTTCGAATTTTGCCCGCTCGAAAATCGACATCCATACTTCAAATCGTACTCGAATGTCATAGATTCGACCGTTCAAATCCGATTCGCCGGAGCTTATAACAATCATTAAGTAAACAACATAGCGGAATAGAAGAATAATACATTGATATACAGCTTTGATACAGTATCTGATACAACAGATGATCCAATAGATATCAATATACATCAGAGATATGATACAATAAATAGCAGCGGAAAAGAAAATAGATGACATCTAGCCGTGGAACAAATAATTCTAAAACAGTCTTCAACGAAGAACTCCAGAAATAACTGCAACTCCATTTCCAAGAACTAATCCAGCAATAGCTCGAACTCCCAATAACGATGCACCAAGACGAGAAAGACTGGTGCGATCCAAAGACTGAACTAACTCCAGATAATCCACTATATCTAACTATCTGAAAAACCCAACTCTAGACTGCTCGTGTAGAAAATAATGAGCACCCAGAGTTTAGGAAAGAAAACAATAAACTCCGGATCAGTCGTGGGACTGGTGTGAGCAACAAAAACAGTTTATCTTTTAAAACATTCAACAAAAGATTTTCAAAGTCAATTTGCAATGCTTTTTAAAAAATGAGACTACCATAAGGCCTCCCGCACACACACACAATGCAAACGCAGAATCGGAGGAGATTTCTCCTTATGATAGTCAAAGATGCTTGATACACATTAAAAGAAACATTTGATATTATTACTAGTGCATAGTGTAGGAAAAATTCATTTCGAAAGTAGAATATAAATCTTAGCCAACATACGACCATTATCGTATGCCTACTATAGCTACCATCCAAACAGTGTTGCGACACCATAAGTGAATGATAGGTCCTACAACTAAAACCGTACAAGATCGTATTGTTTCTTTGGATTTCCAACGAATGATCAGGCCAAGGAACTTCCCATTGCCACATGAGAATGCCTCTGGATGGACATCCCCGAGAACCAAACCGGATCTCTACCAACACAAGGCCGGGTTACCCCTAACTGAGTAACAACTGACCGAATATGCCATCCCCCGGTCCTTTGGGACCTTTATCCGAGAGCTCTCTAATCAATTCACACAATCATAACAAAGTGTTTTCAACATGAGTAAGTATCTGGGCTCCATACCATGATACCACCCTTTTCCAGAAGGAAATGCACATATCCTAAAGGGCGCTACCCCTCATAACCTTGCTGCTTCTTTCCTGTTTTGACCATTCCCGAGATGTGAGGCTCGACGAAGTCACGTCCACAAAAACATACTTTATACAAAAGCCATGCTTTGGGTCAACAAATGATCATAGAAATGATCACCAAGATAGACGATCAAATAAACGATCCTATCACAAATAATCAACACAATGATCATTTCACAGCAACACTCAGCATATCACATTACCAAATTGGGAATATATCGCTGATAACCATCAACTATATAACCTCTGAGCTCGTACGTCTCAGAGAAGGGTGTTAAGCTAAAAGAATAAATTCTCCGCCACCAACAGAAATATATTTGAAAGAAATCGGCTTTATATCTCAATTTGTACTGTCAGACATACAATCCATACAAGTCTGTTCTGGGTTCGAACAGAACCGAAGGCACTTACAAAGAAGTCCTTGCAATCCGGATATTCACAATCCCGATCGGATTTCCCATCACTTAGGGAGTTTCTATACCGGCGCGACTCGGTGCAGAAACAATCGATAGGTCATCCTATCGCTTTCGCAAATACCCGGTCTTCATCACCGGTCTTCAAATGCTATCCATAACGACGTATCACATATTCGGAATGGGTTATACGACACAAAAGTCCTTTCCCGGCTAAACCGAATAGTGAGCGAAAATATTTCAAAAACAAATGGATAATGGGATTTCAATTAAGTCACAACTTATTTCCCAAAACTTTTCTTCAAATGGTTTAATCAATTACCATTTCAAATCTTTTAACAAAAAAGATTTATTTTCACAACCTTTAACGGTTTAAACAATTTTCACATTTTAATCTTTTAAACAAAAGATTCATTCACAGATTTTCCAAATCAATTTTCATTTCAATTTGATTAACTCGTTAAATCTTTAAATCAAAGATTTAACTTATAGCCTTCAAAACAATTTCATTTCAATTTGATTTAAACAAATCATCAATTTAATTCTGTTAAAATAAACAGATTTAATTCATAGCTTTCAAAAAGAATTCATTCATAACTTAGGAAAATCATTTCTCTATTCAATCTTGAAATTCCCCTAATTAACTGGAATCTCAGTTCTTATCTAAAAGTATTTATCATTTGAAAACAATAGTTTTCATTTTGGAAATCTGATTCATTTATTCGAGTTGAAATCCTTGGGTTAAATTCAAATTCCCAAAAATAATACTTTAAAAATGATTTAACTCATAATGACTAGTATAATATCATTAATCCCTAGTTTCAAATTACAGAATTCAATTTGAATATTGAATTCAAATTTAAATTAAAACACTTAATCCAGTTATTCAAAATAAATTTCCATCTTTGAAATTCCATTTCAAAAAGCTTTTCACTTCTATTCCAATTCCATTTCCAAAACATTTGAATTTAAAAATTCAAATTTTAACTATTTCAAAAATCTATGACTTAACCGATTTCCTCGTGAAATCTATAATTGTGTGTGTATGGTGTGGTCCAGGGGTTTAACACAATAGTGCACAACATCATAAATCATCACAGATATATCAATATCGATAAGCGGTAAAATCCATAACGCTTATCTTCATTCACAGATTCATAGATAAAATAAATTTATCAATCACAAAAGAGTCATCATTACAATTCGATGTGGGTTTCGGATGACCAACTGGAATCCGACTCCCTGTCGCATCAAAATTCAAATGTCGTTTTAAAGGCCAAGCTGTCTTATTAATTTAGACAGTTTGATTCAACACTTTGAATCCAAATAATCATTTATCACAGATAAATCATATACATTCATCACAAATATATCCAGAATATGTCACTGAGTATCACAGAAGATCACCAAATAAATATCAGAGTCAATCCGACAAATCTTCAGTTCATATCAATATGGTTTGATTTACTTAACTTACTTTATTATTTATTCTGCTTAGTTTACCACTAATAAATCAATTAATCATTTAGTTGCCAATTAATTATTCATTTAATTCTAAATTAGATTACTAAACTATTAATCATTCATTTATTAGCTTAAGTAGTTAATTTCAAATTCATTTATTACTTATAATCCATCACTAATTTCAATTAAAAAGTAATTATTCTTAATTACTTTCTGAAGGTAATCAATTAGTATTGATTATTTAACTTAATTAACATTTTAAAAGTCTTCTTTAAATTTGAAAATCAATTATATTACTAGCTAAAAACTTAGTTGTTAATTCACTTTATACTTAACTTAATTAAAATATTAATTAAGAGTTTAAACATCGTTAAGTATTTGAGCAAAATAATTAAAACATGTATTGAGTTTCTAACTTAAAGCTATTAAATACTTATTAAGTTTACAGTATCTATAGCTTGTTAAAAATCATTTCTCTCAGCTTTACTTTTGAAAATACACTACTGCAGTAAGAAGAAACCCGAGCCTTTCCTGCTAAACTCGAATATAACTCCAAGTTAAACACTCCATTTCCCCAGCCTTTCCCTCTTCTTCTTTCAAAAACTTGATTTTTTTTTTAAATCTTAACTGCTATTTATACCAACCCAGTTCTTCGAGCTATTACTTCAATTACTCGAGTGCGACTTCGAGATTACCCTTTCTTTCCCCAAAGTAGAACTTCACCAGGAAAACAACCCATGGCACCCAAACGTGCACGTGCACTTGCACGGCCACCCAACGCCGCTCCGACCATCGTTGGTAATCCTCACATGACGACATTCAATCTCGCACCAGAATCCAACTACCCAAAATACTCGACATCGACTAGAATCAAAATCGAGCTATTCTCAGCCCCCTGGAATAAACTGTTCGTCGGCAAAACTCCCCTCCTCACCGCTACACGCCACCAGAAGCTACGAAAATTTAACCAGAGCTTCGTCCCAAGCTCACGCCGCTATTCCCACCGATGCGATCCCACTCGATGCCACGACGACGTTGCGGAAATCTCATGTTCCCCCTCGACCAAAATGGACCCTTAAACCCTAAATTCGATTCGTTCACCCAATTCGTTCATTAGAAAAATTATTCACCATTTTTTATGAAATCCATGGTGTTCAAACTTACTTCACCTAAAATTTTAACACCCAAATATTATCCAGGTAACAGAAATCGATCAAAATATGATTTGAGTTCAACTATGAACTGCTCCTAGAATGCTTAGCTAAAAATCCTCAAATTTGTTTTAAAATTCCTATCTTTGAATGTTGATTCGAGTTATATAATTGAATCAATGTTTTGTGATACTGTAAATTTCCAGAAACAAGGTCCTTTACTGAAAAAAACTTGAGCTTTCATTCTATATGCATTTTTATGTTATGCAATTATTTTTAGATGGAAACTCAAACTAAAACATACATACTTGTCTTTGGAAGCAAGGCTTAACATTGATTAGAGAGGAAGAAATGAAATTTTTTCTTGGTGATCTGATACTCTGGAACTTAAGCAGAGAGATGAACAACATAGATACACAGAGAAAATGCAACAAAATTTTTTAGTAGAAAACTAATTGCTACTCACAAATATATCTATATATGTCCAAGCAACAGTTTTATATTTTAAAAGTATCAAAAAAAAAAAAGTTACCCACAGGCATTTCAATAAACATAGAAAACTGGGTTGAGTTACTCACCATTTTGAAACTGTCTTGAGTTGTTAGCTGAAGCTTTTAAATTTGATCTGATTTGCATTCTTGTTTTTACTGAAGTTTTGTTTAGATTATAGATGATACTACTTTAGCAGTTTGGAACGAACAAAACTGAGAGGAAGATGACTATATAAAGAAAGAAGCCTATAGAATGTTGTTATTCTGTACAGGTGATAGTATGGTTTAATGTACAATATAGTGATGTTTTCTTTCTTTTTTTGTACTTAGAATTTGTTTATAAATCTTCAAGTCAGAGATTTTTCCTTGCTTGCATTACTTACTCGGCTGGAATGATGTACATTTTACTTTGTTTATGTTTGATAGATATTTAATAAGCATATTTTCCTTTTGCTTTGATTTACATACTACTGCACATACCACATGCCTTACTTCAGTCCATACTTACCTGTACTTTCTTTTCTTTAGCTTACTCTAGCCTTGCATATTTATTTCACTTCCCTTTACTGATTGGTGGCTGGAGATATACTTTGCATAAATTAAATATATGTTTATTGTCTTCATGCTTTTTCTTTTAAAATATAAATGTGCAGTCTTTGCTTTGTTCATGTTTGTACCAGTGCACTTTTGTTTATACTTGCCTTGCATATGTTTATTTGTGTTGTATTTTATTATTTTGTATACTTTGCTGAAATGTATTATATCATGTACTTTATTTTATTTATTTTACTTTGTTAATTTGCTTGCTTTGACTTTATAGTTTATAGTTTATCTCACATATATTTCTATTTCTTTTGTGTTTCTATGGTTAGTTTAAATATTTATCATAAATTTTATTTTAAAAATTATTGTTTTACATTTCTCTATGTACACATATATTTTATATAACTCAAATTTTCATCATTTATAAATTTTTAAATCAATTTATTTATTTATTTTACTCTTATTACTTTTGTATTGATTTATTAATATGAGATTAAGATATATATATATATATTTACTTTATATTGTTATATCTTATATTTTATTTACTTCCTATTTATTGTCTTGTATTTATTATTATTAAACCATTTATTTGAGATTTAAATTCAAATCAAAATATATATATATACACACAAGATTTTATAATTTCAAATTGACTCATATATACCCAAATATACATATATATATATATATATATATTCACATATATACATATATATACAATATTCAAAAATTTAAATGATTTATATAGAATATATTTGAACTCGGGGAAACTCAGATCACTATTTATAATTAATTTTATAAATTTTTATTCAAAATTTCATTTAATTATTAATTTAAATTAAATAAAAATTCAGGATCGTTACAGTTAGGTCATTGGAGTGTATAGGTCGGCAGCGACCTATGTTAGGTCGGAGTTTTTAGGTCGGCAACGACCTAAGTCTGGGCGACCTAAGGGTGATTTCAGCCTATAAATAGAGGGGTTTGGCTCACTTTTTGGCACCGGTTTTTGAAGCGATGAAGTGCTGCCATTTTGAGAGCTTGACTACAACATTTCTTCACTTCTTTTCTCTACTTTAATCTTGTGCTAACATCCATCCAAGATCGAAGATCAAGATCGAAGATCCAAGCCAAAGTTGAAGATCTTCATCCAACGAAGCTAGATTTCATCATTTCAAGCGAGATTTCGACGAATCAAGCTTGAATCCTTGTTGTCCAGATCTATAGTGATTTGCTTTTGAGTTGTTTTGGAGATTCGGTGAGTGGTAGTTATCTCTCATGCGGACCCAAAGGAGTATATTGGATTGGTGGCTTGTTTGAGTATTAAAGTTAGAGATTTCATGCATTTTTCTTAGTTCCAAGACTAGATTCATTACTTTTGAAGATGTTTGCCTATGCAAGTTCAATTAACAAGTTATAGAGACAAAACCCATGTTTTATATTTGATAGATCTATGCTAAAATCCATGATTTCATATATGTTAGACTTATGCTCATTTATTTACGAAATTGCCATTATAGTTGATATTGCTTGATTAGATCTTGTTTGAATGCTTGATTGTTTGGATGTATGATTGATTTGATTGTCTCGAGTTAGCTTGTAGTTGATTTGGGACAAGATGGTTGAAGATGATTCAAAAGCTAAGTGGAAAGGCTCTTGAATGGTGAAAACTGCTGTGGCATATGAAGCGGATGATGAAGCTCATATGGATGGGTTCGAGGACTTTGCTATAGTTAGAGGAAGCGAAGTATGATAACGAAATGGACTTTGCCATGATATGTTGAGGCGAAGTATGATGATGAGATGGACTTTGCTAAGATGCATTGGAGCAAAGCATGATGTGGAAGCCTTGGTTTAATCCAGACGGGATCATCCCAAGCATGTTGATTACTCGATGATGCGGTTCGAGTTGGTGGATAATGGTGGGCTCGAGAGGTGCTTGAGCTATAATGGGAATAGTCGTCGAGGAGGATGACTAGAAGGCTGAGATCTTATCGTTATTGAAGGTTCTAGCAAGCTCAAAGCAAGAGTACGTTGGGTAGATCCGTTATACCCAGGCGTGGGTCATGATGACGTGCTAGTACTCTGGGTAGATTCGTTATACCTAGGCACGGGTCACGAGGACGTGCGGAGTTATGTCTAGAACCGGGGTTGCCATTAGCCCTTGACGGATGGTTGAAAGATGAGTTGGTCATTCAATTAACGATAAAATCAAGGCAATGATAACAGTGATAGCCAGAGTCATGGATGTTTGGTTGTACCATCATTCGGTCTCAAGAGCGGTGTTTTCTGGGTGCTTATCTGATCTTGGTTTAGGCCTTGGGGGTTTGTATTTGGAGAACATTGACCTTGACTCGAGTGATTATTGCTTTACTTTAATTATCTGCTTTGCTATGCTTGCTTCTCCTTAGTGTGTGTCTGGGGGCTATCACTGTAGAAAGAGGTGGAGTGGGATGATTTGGGTTCCTATTCCTTTTATCCTTTATGTTCCTTTGGTATGTTTGATAGTTGATTTACTGTTCACTAAGACTGTTGTCTGACTCAAGGTTTTATGTCTCCTCTTATTACCTTGGGTTGTTCATCCATGTTTGGGATGGGCAGACTAGGTGACAGGTGGCAGGTGCTGATCTTAGTGGCTCACGCTGATGATGACGAAGACGAGCAGGAGGCTTTACATATTATTTTCATATTCTATGTACTGGATATTCCGCTGATTGTTGATTACTCTGAGTGCTATGTAGTGAGGCTTCTTGTATTCATGATTCAGACCCTGTATAAAGCTATTATGATTAGATGATGATATTCTGTTCTATGGGAGCTTCACTATATTATATTTCTCTATTGTATTTTATCCATGCGCTGTGAGTTTTACGATAGAGTCTGCGTTGTTTATTTTACCCTTGACGGTCACTCATGGCTGCCTGGCACACTTTCAGCGCACCATTCCCTTGTTTCCGTGCGGGAGTCATGGGCGGTCGTCACACTATGCCTATTAATTTTTGGTTTTACATATATGTGTGTTTATAACAATAATATTATTAAAGTAATTTATATATATACGTTTTCTATTTTTTTTTGTATTTTGGCTGCATTGTTTTATATGTTTATAAATGATTTTAAAATAATGATACAGGTAGTTGATTTTATATATTTGTTTAATAAATATTGATTCTCAATATATATATACATATATTGATTTGTGTTTCAAACTGAATATTGATTCTTAAAGGAAAAATTATGTTATAAAGATTTTTATATGAGTAATAATAGATTTTTAAATATATATATGTATGTATATATGTATGTATATTTCATTTTCATCGATTTCTAAATTCTAACCTAGCTTCGTTTCGTTCTTCGAATCCGTGTTCAATTTGTTTCGCTTTGAGATTTTTCGTTGGATTTTGGTTAATCGTTTAGTTCGTGGTTCAATTCGTAGCTTGTCGTGTTATCAAATTTCTCTAGCCTCGTAAAGTGAGCAATCACTCACAATTAACATTCTTATATTTAGTAAATTCAATTCATATGAAATGGTGATTGAAATATGTTGTTAAATTTGAACTATTAATTATTTAATTTCTAAATATGATATGCCATTATCTGTAACTATTCACCTATGACATATGACATCATAACCTGTTATTTGTATTACATTTAAATTTGTTATTGATAACATATGCATGTTGTTGATATGTTATATTTTATCATATTTGTTCTCACTTTGAAAGTTCCCTATTAGTTTAGAATTCCCTATGGGTTGAAATGATAGATACCCGAACGATATTCTAGACTAGGGGAAAATCGTTATGGGTTGAAATGATAAAGACAAGCGATTTCCATTTATTTTGAATTTTGGAATTGCGGGTTGAAATCATACATACCCATAGATATTTAAATTGTAGATTGAAATTATAAATATCTGTATCACTTGATCATAGGATAAAAAATTATATACGGACACCATTGGTCCATAGGTTGAAAATGATTTCCAAAGTTTTGAAAGGAAATTTATGGGTTTAAATTAATATTGATTTTTAAAATATAATATATATAAATGTTATTTTATATACGTCTAAAATTTAGGGTTTTAAAATTATACGTTTGGTAATTTTAAATTTATAAGTTAATTTTGAAAATATAATTTTTAATATTTTACTTATATTTTTAATATTTTAAAATATATAAAAATAAATTTAATACAAAATAAATTTAATAATAAGATTTAATTTAATAAAATTTAATTTAATTAGTACATAATATGTTTAGGCATTTATTTAACTGTAATAAATTAAGGTTGGGAAGATAAATTGAAATTGATTTGTGTTTGTGTTTGTTTAAGAGTTATACTTAAATAAAATTGACTTGAAACCTATTGAATTTGAGATTGTAAAGATATGATTTTATGACTTGATTTTTTGATTAAAGGTGATTAAATTAATATTTTCAAATTTAAATAAAATTGAAATGGGATATTTAGTTTCATTTAAATTTGTAATTTGAGATTGTATTTAAATGATTATTGGATTGATTAAGTGAATATTTCAAAACTAAATAATAGTAAAGTTGAATTTGAAGTTCAAATGAAATTTATCAAATTGAGTTATTGTAAATGTTTGAATATTTAAACTTTGAAATCTATTGAAACTGAAATGGTTTAATTTATGGTTCAAATCTGTATCTGAAATCGATATAAATTAAAATTGGCTCATTTAGAATTTGAACTGAATTGTAATTGATGAACTGGGATTGATTTAAAATTCAATTTTTGGAATTTAAGTTGATTTGAATTGATTTGTGAAATTAGAGGAAACTATATTTTTTGTATATAAAGTATTATAATACATATAAACTATTTTAGTATATAAATTATTTTGATGTATAAACTATTTTAGTTATAACTATTTTAATATATATACTAATTTCAATATCTAAATGGTTTAAGTTGGAAGTGTTATGATTTAAAAGTGTTATGCTTTCAAAAGTGTTATGACTTCAAAGGTGTTATGATTTCAAAGTGTTATGATTTCGAAAGTGTTAGGATTTTTGAAGTGTTATGATTTTTGGAAATGAATATGATTTTAAGTGTATAATGATGTCGAATTGATATGATTTTGAAATGAATATGATATTTTGATTCTAAAGTATAAATTATTTGAAATGAAATGACCACAGTGTAAAATAAGCGTTTGGTTGTTAAAGAGACCGGGATCAGATATTTTCATATTCTCCGCCAATACCGAAAACCACTTTAATAACTGTGTACATGGTGGAGATTCCAAAACGAAGTAGGATGGTTTGACGACGATTCTGTATGAGGTATTAACACAACCCTGAATCCCGTGGGTTAGCTTGATGTGGCTAAAACAGTAGCTATACCGGGCCAGGTGAGGTCATTCCTCCGATCGAGCACATTCCTTCGATACCATTCTATTGCTTTTGTGATTTGATTGGTGCACCTTTGATTTGGGAGTGTGTCATGAGGTAGGCAGTAGTAGCTGCTATGCATTACCACCAGTCTGGGAGTGAAAATGGTATATCTACTCTGGCATTGCCTCGAGTGTCTTGTCGCATGCCTTATCGCGCCTTCTACGATTTTATTTTGTACCGTACCTATGTGGTGTCCTTTGGGAAAACCATCAGTTTGGTGAAGCGTACGGCACTATATAGACTACGGGAATATATAAAATGTATTAAGGGGGATATGAGTAACGCCTTAACGCTATTTTAATAGTTTACTTTACTATAAACATATTACAATAGCCTATATTACTATGTCATTTGACTATGTGTTGAGACTTCTATGTATTCGAGATCTCTGTTATATTTTGTTTTAACTCTGATATTTATATAGTAGCTTCATGAACTACTATTTATCTATTCCGCTACTTATTGTCGTATTACTCTGTGTCTGTGATTCTGTGATTGATTTATTTATTGTATACGCTGAGTTTTGCCAATTATAAATTAACAATCGGTTATTTTGAGCAATTAAAATGCGACATATGTGGATGTGGATGTTTCGAAATAGCAGGGCGTTACAAGCTAGACTATTAAATCAGATGATAATTAATACCATCATTCCTCATCGAGGTAGTCATGAACAAATTTATCCCAATGACCATAGTGCTTTATATGCCATATTTGCTCGCCTACAGGTTAAGTGGGCAAAATGTATTCATGGCCAAATTAAATGATTTTTGTCTACGCATCGTCGTTCCATTGTTTGTGCTCCATATATAATGTGCATCTTGCAAAATCTTGGTGTTCCGTTATATATCTCACAATATGAAAAAATTCCAACCAAAGATAGTGGACCACTATATCTTTCACTGAGGCATTTTCCATACAGTCCACCTCGCATCATTCCCTTCATCCTTCCCAACATCCACCTTCCTCTAGTCATGGTACTGAATATTATTCGGACTCAGAAATTCAAGAAGCTCGGGTTGAACTAACGCCAAATGAATCTATTCGCGATTTGGCAATCAAAAACAAAAAAAATAATCACGGCCATTCAACAAGCTTTAAACGAAAAAATGACTGGGTTAGAATGCTATTTCTCCACTAGGATGACAAAGATGGAGAAGACCTGGACAAAGTGGTCTCCACTTTAAGGGAAGTGATACGCAAAGTACGTGGTCGATCTTCCTTATGCTCATCATTTTCTCCTTCCCTAACACCTCCACCTCAGGTGCAAACACCATTTTATCATTCTCAAGCCTTGCCTAAGGTACATCACACGATCGAGGTGACCGAGGGAAGACTCCCATGCACGCACAAGATGAGGAAGAAGAAGATGGTGATGAAATGTACATATCCGATACGCCACATTTTCAACAACCACTTTACATTGCATTTCCAGGCCTTTCAATTAAAGAAGATGAGGAGTACCACGATCAGACGACATGGCCAGGTACATATGAGCAGGATTCATCCGCTTACTTGGAGTATTACGAGAACTACGGAGGCCTATCTTATTCCCAATATCAGTACAATTAAACTTTGTTTTCTTTTATTTTGAAATTCTCATGCTTATTTGTTTTCCTATATATAACTTCTATTTCAATTCCCTGTAAATTTTTCTTTGAATTTTCAAATTTGATTTTCCATAATCTGAAATGATGACATGCTATGACCATTTTTATCGTTTATATATGTAACGTATATCGTTTCCCTCTATTTTGATAATGATAAAGGGGGATAAATTTATGCATATACATAGAGGGAGACACATATACACAAGGGGATATAAACATACAGAAACATAATAATACTTCCATTCTATAGTTGATATTTTTGATCATATAGTTAATGCTTTACTGTATAGTTGATATTTGATTGTACAATTATCATCATCAAAAGGGGGAGAATATTATAACCTCTAATTTATGTTTCAATGATAACAATTATACAACCATATACATATATATACTTATCAAGATTACAGGTATGTTATTCAAGAAGACACCATGCTCGAAGATATTGAGACTCAAAGAGAAATGAATATTCATTGACCATACTAAGGTTATTCTATTATAAAAGAGTCCTAGATATAATATTATTAAGGTCTCCTTGAGTATATATGAATACATGAGCACACACAATTTAATGTACATTAAAATATGGTGAAAACATTTTTTACACCTCACAGAAGTCTGTGATAAAACAACAGACTTCTGCGACAAGTCTCAGATTAAAAATTAAACAAGTCGTAGATGGCTGAGGACTTTACCACAGACGTCTATCGTGGACAAAACTGTCATATTTGAAAAGACACTTCTATTTTGAATCAAAAGGAAATCATCTTTCAATGAATAGTTGTAGTCATTTATATGAAAAGACTTTCTCAAAGAATAACAACTCTTCATCTACAACTTTCTGAATCTATAAATACCACTTTGATTGAGAAGTAGAAATTGTTGTACTTGAATTAATATATTCTTTGCTCTCTTGATTTCTAGCACTCTCTTGCAAGTTTATAATGATTTAAATAAACTAAGGTTAGAAGATAAATTTGAAATTGATTTGCAATTGACTTTATTTAAGGATTAAACTCAAATAAATTTGATTTGGAGCTTATTGAAATTGGAATTTTAAAAGGATACGATTCTATAACTAATTTTGGTTTAAGGTTATTTAAATGAATATATCAAGTTTAAATAAATTTAAGGAATATTCAATTATTTGAAATTCGGGGTTTTATTTAGATGATATTGGATTTTTTATTATGTGAATATTTCAAGGCTAAATAATATTAAGGAAATTTGATGAATATATGTTAAATTATCGCATTTAGTTCTGAAATTATAGAATATTTAAAGCTGGGATTATTTTATTTACTATATATGCTGAGTTTTGCCAAATATAAATTAACAACTATGATTTTTATAAGTTAAAATAGCTAAAAATTAAAATTCCACCTGTAACAGACCAATATTTTCAGCTATTCGCATCCTACACTCAATCCATTACAAACAAAATAGAATTTTGGTTAAATCACTTCCTATAACTCAAAGCATTCATATTCATAAACTCAAAGGAGGTCATAGGAAGATTTGTATTGTAGGTCAAAAACTATGTTATTGGAACATAAGATTATCAAAGACACTTTTGTATCTGCCTGTTACCCCAAGCAAAGTGAGGGTAATTTGTTTAAAGGAAATACCAAAGGGGAGCTTTAGGATTGTATGTAGGACGGGAGGCCCGAACCAGTAACAAAACTCTTGTTTGAATGCTTTTTATATTTTACTACTAATTATCTACTATTGCATTGGTTTATGTACATGCATATTATACACAAGTTAGATAGTATATGGCCCTCAAAGAATTTCGGTGCTTCTCTAAATAACTCATGATCGGTCTGCATCATCTGCTTCTCGGTCTCCTAGGTACCATCTGATGGGAAACTGCACCTTCTCTAATGGAACCTTCTTGCTTCTAAGCCGACGGACTTCAAAATCGACTATATGAGTTGGATATTGCATATAAGTCAAGTCAGGACATATCTCAATCTCTGGAATGTCTTGAGGTTCAATAACTATCACTGTCTCTAAACACTTCCCCAACCACGACACATGGAAGACATTATGTATACTAAAGAAGTTGTCAGGCAATGCAACTATATATGACATCTGCCTAACATGTTCGATAATCCAGTGTGGTCCTACATATCGAGGCACCAACTTCCCTGATTTGCTGAACCTCATTACTCATTTCTATGGAGATATCTTCATATATACCCAATCTCAAATTACAAACTCCAATTGTCACTTTATGTGGTCTGCACAAGATTTTTGTCGATCCTAGACCTATTTCATCCTTTGTCTAATATGCTCTATCTTCTCTACAGTTTTTCTCATGGAAGCAAGACCCAAAACAAACTTAACTCCTGTCTACAAACAATATTTTGGTGATCAACATGGCTTTCCATACAAAGATTCGAATGGTGCCATGGAAATGCTGGAAAGAAGCTATTGTTATAAGCAAATTCAACAAGATGGAGATGATCTTCCCGTCTTCCACCAAAATCCAATACACAGGTGCATAGCAAACCTTCAATTACTTGGTTGATTCGCCCCTCTGCCAGTCAGTTTGGGGATAATACGTTGTACTAAAATTTAGTTTAGTCCCTAATGCTTCATGGAAGCTTCTCAGAAACCAAATAGTGAATAGTGGATCACGGTCACAAACGATAGAGTTCGGGACTCCATGTAATCTCACTACTTCTTTCACATACTGCTTGGCAAAGTGCAACGTAGTTTGAGTCGACTTCACTAGAATGAAGTGTGCTGATTTGGTCAATTGATCCATTATCACCCATATACTACCATGACCACTTCTAGACCATGGTAAACCCATCCACAAAATCCATCGATACTTTAAATCGCAAGGGTTAAAATTATTCTAATGGGATGCATAAGTGAATCATTGATTGCTAATTCACTTATACATGATCCCACTTCCATTGGGGAATTTCCAATGGTTGTAGAAGACCACTTGGTCTTTGATGTTCTGCCTTTACGAGTTGACAAGCCATACAACCTTTCACATACTACCCTATATTGCACTTCATCCCTTTCTAGTAATACAGACACTTCAAGTCTATATACGTCTTACTTCCTCCAGGATGAATGCTATAACGCAATCGGTGATAATCATTCATCACCTCTTTATGGAGATTATCCAAGTCAAGTACAACTAGTATATCCCTTCTCCACAAACAACCTTGAGCATCCAAAGAATAGTCGGCGAGATCTTCATCTTTCTCTCTAGACTCTAACTTCTGACTCATAGCAAGAGTAGATGGATCTCGCAATTGAGCATCAACTATCTCGTATATCAATGATGGTTGTGAAAGTGAGACTAGCCATCATCGCTCCAGAGTATGTTTTTGAGTCTCTTTCTTGAATATCACCAATGGAAAGAAGTTCTAAATCCTTCCACTCAGCTATCATCATAGAGGCCACAGCTTAGTGCTTTCTACTTAATGCATCAGCAACACGATTCACTTTACCAAGAGTATATTAGATATCGAAATCATAAGCTGATAGAAATTCTAGCCATCGTTATTGTCTCATATTCAAATCTTTTCTATAAACATATAACTCAACGATTTGTGATCCATGTATAGCACAAATATTCTCCAAGTAGGTAGTGTCGCCATATCTTCAACGCGAACACTATAGCAACTAGCTCCAAGTCATTTAGCATATCTAACTTCGTTGGGTCTTAATTATCTCGATGCATATGCTATGACTCTACCTTTCTATATCATAATGACACCTAAGCCTGAGCAACAAGCATCAATATAGACTTCCAAATCTTGATTACCTTTAGATACAACTAACATGGGTGCATTTGTAAGTAGCTCCTTTTACTTATGGTAAGTTTCCTCACACTTGTATGTCCATACAAACTTAAATCTTTTTCTGCTGAATCATTTAGTGGCTACATTATCTTCGAGAAGTCCTTGATGAATCGTCGATAGTAACAGGCAAATCCAAAGAAACTTTTGATCTCAGGTACCGTCTCTAGCCTCTTCTAATTCTACATCACTACAACCTTAGCTGGGTCTGCTGATATACCTTCTTCGCAAATAACATGGGAAACAAACTTTACTTGCTTCTACCAAAAATGACATTTTGAGAACTTAGCTTTTAGCTTATTATGCCTTAGGGTCTCCAATATTGTCCTTTGGTGCTTCTTATGCTCCTCCTAGAACTTAGAGTAAATAAAAATGTCATCAATAAATACTAGGACAAATATCCAAAATTCCCTGAAGACTCTATAAGTTAGATTTCCAAAATAAGAAGAAGCGTTCGTCAAACCAAATGGCATCACCAACCATTCATAAGAATCATATCTGGTTCTGAGCACGGTCAATGGAATGTTATCTTCAGGGATCCTAAGCTGATGGAATGTAACACCCCTAATTTTTCTTTATCATTATTTAGGACATTTAATTAGATTAATTAAATAGAATAATGTATTGCGTGAAAAGGAGATGACATTTGATAATTTATTAGGTTAGGACTTAACTAATCGACATATAAGATTGTTTTAACTTAAACATAAGCAGGAGGATTTATGAGAAGGGAAAAATAGGAATAAGTTTCACTTCTTAAACATAAACCCTTCCAACCTCATATCCTTATTCATTTTTACATCCACACAAAACACAAACAAAGTAGAGGTCGTTGCTAAAGCTTTTAAAGGAAGAAAAATTAGAGAATCAATCTAAAGCACAGGGGAATCAAATCAACAACTTAAATCTAAACTCTATTTCTCAAAACAAGGTAAATAATAGCATCCATCTCATTCGTATGTGTTAAATTTTGGATTTTTGAAGTATTCCACATTTTTTGATGATAATATGGTTGATTTTATCATTGTTTGCTAGAATGATGATCTATTGGATTTTTTATGAAATTAGTATGATAGATTTCAAGGGAAAACCTTAGTAAATGACTTGCAAACGACTTTTTTTGGACATGTTATGTAATACATAATTTTTAAGATGGATTTTTAATTTTATAATTATTGAAATTAATAGGAATATTTTATGATTTTCCTAAGGTGAAAAGGACATTTATTTTGGGTTTTAATTATTAAAAATAACAAAATAATGAATTTTGCCTCAAGATTTTTATATATTAAAGGATATGTTATTTTAGATATTTGATGAATTTTTGCGTTTTTTCCCAAATGTTTTCGATTTATTATGAATCTTCTAAGCTAGAAAGGATTAATAATTATATTGCAATATTAATATAATTTAATGGCTTGAAAATAATTTTGGAAATCATGAAATCTGATTATAGCAAATTATCTGCAAAGAAATATATAATGTATATCTCTAACCAATAAGAATTTGACAAAAAATAAGAGTTGGTGAAAAAAGTATACTTTATTTAGCAAAATAGCAGTTTTTATATTAATTACGAGTCTGCTACCGAACTCCTATCTCCAATTTCGGAGGAACCACCTTTCTCCAATGTTGGTGCGACCCCATTTCTCAAATTTCAGAGGAACCGAACCCCCTTTCTCCAATGTCGGAGGAACCTCTTTCTCCATTGTCAATGGAACCCCTTCTGTCACTATTGCTTTAGTACACTTTCACCAACTATGTTTTCAAAACTTAAAATATTGTAACGCCCCACTCCGAGAGCCTCATAACAAAGAGTATTATATGGATAATACCATCCGCTAATGCGGACAATAGAGTATAATGGAAGCGACCATGCGTAATCTTACTTTGACTATCTACTTAACACGTCGAAAAGTGGAATCTAATTTTTTCGTTCATCTCATGTGGTTCGACATATTCAATAAATACTTAAAGCAAAACTACAATGGCTAAAAGATCTATCAGAAAAAAGCATAATAGCAAAATGAACATCATCACAGAACAACATCAGATAATAAGCAAATAGTCTTAGCACAATACAACATCAAGTACAGATTCAAATATAAAAGTGGGTACAAAGCCACTACTCACACATCCGTGAGTCAAAAGAATATGCACAAGATAGTCATAATATCAGAGTATCATAAAGGATGGATAACAAGTAAAGCTTTCTATAGTATAACGGATATATCCAAAGCGGAAGCAGCAAAGCAAGCTAAGTCCAAAGCGACCTAACCTGAAACAACTCGGTCTGACCCGAGCATAAAATACTCGGGTCAGGCTAGCTAAAAAAATCAGTTAGATAAACTAAACAATAATCATGATAAGATAATGAGGCAACATATAACATAATAATCTCCAAAAGAGAAACATATATCATGGTAATAAAGACCAAAATCTCTCACATAGAGAAGAAACAAACATCTAAGTAGAGATGTATCACAAGCCTCATATCGTCGGCATAACATAAGCACAGGTGTCAGTAGGCATAAAACAAGTTCTACACAGTAGTCGCGCTTATATCGTGTGGTTGCATAAAACCATCACCGAATGGCGCTACACGAGGGAATATAAATCACATAGGAAAACATTAGCATGCTAGTACTGTACTCAATCACACAGTAAATATACCCCAGTGACACACCCATCACTTTAGCTAAGGGGCAACACCTAAAGGAGACATTCCGAAGACACTATCCAGAATATGGTGAGCCAGAAGGAGACAGTCTGAAGACACTATCCCAAAGGCAATAAACCCAAGGGAGAAAGTTCGAAGACACTATCCCAAAGGTATCACTCAGGAAACACGTCGTAGTGGTAAAGGCTCGTAGGCCCAGTACTCGTTTACCACTCACGGTAGGAATGTGTCATGAACTCTTAGCAAGGAACCCATAAAGTAGTAACGTGAGTCCCACACCCCAACGTTCACACGAAACGATTTACTAACCAATCGTAAGCTTCCACACTCAAAGTAGTAAAAAGTTCACTTCAAGTCATCGGTGAACTAGGCCAAAAGGAAAAAACGATCAATCGAATAGGTCGGGGATTAATCGGAAAGATAAACGCATGGATTCGTGGTCTGTGTTTTACCTAACCATTTAATCACCTTTCCACTTCGCTCGAAGTGCAGAAGAGTGTATATTTTACTTAGAAAATAGTTGGAGAAAGTGAATTTTTAATCGTTTGAAAACCTATTTAGAAATAGCTTTTGAAATTCTCCTATAATGGAGTAATTAATTAATATTTAAAATAATACCGAATAATAGTTTCAAAATCTAATTTGATGGAAAATCACTTTCAAATGATTTATAAAATCCATGCATGAAATCTAGAGATAAATCTCAAAGAAATAGGAAAATCTCAGAAAAATAGTCGAAATTATACTAAGTATAAAATCACTGAAAACAAGTCAAAGTCACTAGTTCGACGACATATTTGAACCTGCAGACAGAGTCCAAATTGCATGAAAATTGGCATGTAGACGGACATCCTTGCTCCAAAATGCAAAAAGAATCGGGCAATTCTGACTTGAAACGAAGAAACTGCGTCGTCTCAAATTCGGACAAAAATCATAAAACTGTGCTGTGTCAAAACAGTGCAAAGGTCCAAATTCGATGACATGGTCGAAGGGTCATATGAACTCAGATCTTGATGAAAATTTTCAAGAACATATTATAGTACTACTACTTTGATATGAAATAATAATCGTTCAGTTCCGACTTGAAACGAAGAAATGGCAACGTCACAAAGTTGGTCCGACGATAACTGTAAATGATCACTGTTGTAAAACAGTTTTTGGGTGCTACTTCGGCAATAAAAAATAAGTATCGAACGCACCCAGATCTAAACCAAACTTTGCAAGGTTGAAGATCTCGACCTCATATTTCCAAAGAGACCAAGAATGGGAGATTCCGACATCGGACGAGCCCGGAATGGTGTCGCAAAGTCGGGGTTCTGCGCTGAAAAAAAGGGGAGAAAAGAGACTAAGACCTGTAGCTATGCACTAACAAGCCAGAGACGGAAAACCACAATTTTGGCATAGTAAACTTCAAATTCTAGCAAAATAAAAAAATAAAAAATTTTAACTTAGTTTCTAAGCTTTCCAGAATGACCAAGTTCTTCAAATTCCGATCAGGGATGAAAATTCTATGACTAAAACAATTCTCGGATCTAAATTCTATATCATTGTCGTTTTGCTCTCGGGATAGTAGTAAGAATGCACAGTTTTGACCAAATTAACTTCGAAATTTCATAAAACTCAAAATATGAAACTTTTAGCCCTATATATAAGATTTTCATAACATTCAAAATTATTAGATGGATAAGAAATGAGTAACTTATGGCCAAAACAATTTCAGGTTTTTATTTTATCAACCCTGTAGTTTGTTGTCAGGTCAGTAACAAACAAATGTGATTTCGACCATTCAAACCTCAAAATTATGAAAAGCTCAAAACATAGAAGTTATAGACTACAAAATAAGCTTTCCATAACATTAAGAAAATCCTAATTCTGATTTAAGATGAATGAGATATGCCTAATTTACTAACAGCAATATACTAATTTTAATTTCAGCTAGCATTTATTACCTCTTTCTCAAGCAGTGAGAAGAAGATCAAAAAGCTTCTACAATCAAAATGCATAAAAAAGCGGATTACAAAATAATTTTAGAAATTAAACAATGGATTAGAGGTGGGTTTTGTGATTGCTATTACCTTCCAACGAGTAGATTAAAACCCCTTTGACTTTGATGAAGATTAATGAAGCTTTGCTCTAGGTTTGGAGGCCATCATTTATTGTTTTGCTATAGGGTTTAAGGGTTTATGGAATGAGATGTTGGCTGAAAAAAATGGGTAAAAGATGGTTTATAGGCTAATGAAAGTGGGTTAGTGGGCCTAATAACCATTAGGACTTGGAATATGTTCTATATCTCAAGTTAGCTAATTTCTCGAAGTACAGACTACACACTATTTACCCATAAAATTTTAAAATATGTTACCAAAATAATTTAGCTATAGTTATAAAATTTTACATCACAATATTTGCCAACTTACAATTTAAACCCTAATTATTCCAAAACAACTTTTAGTCAAAATTGCCCAAAAATCACCATTTTGCAATTAAATTGTAAATTAAATTCCCAATTCAAATATTGCACTATTTTACACATATAAAATTTTGCAATATTGTAAATTTCCACTTACCCTAGTTAATTTCCATTAAATTCTCCATTTTACACTTAAGCCCAAAATATTAATTTATTCAAAATAACTAACATTTGAACAAATTAGCCACACAAAAAATTCATCAATAGCTCCAATTAAATTAAAACCCAATTTTAATTTATTATTTGGTAATCGCAATCACGGGATGTTACAGACCCCCCTTAAGAAAATTGCGTCCCCGCAATTCCCTATCATGGAAGTTATCTATAACATCTAATCCTCAAAATAAATCAAACGAATGCGAAGTAAAAATACTCACTAACAACAGATGAAGATAGAAAACCAGGATAAGTACGCTCGATAAACTCTCTGGTCTCCCAAGTGCAGTCCTTAGGATTAGACGGCCATTGAATCTTCACGAGAGGGAGCTCTTTGTTTCGAAGGCGTCTAACCTCTGAATCAAGCACACGAAGAGGTTGCTGCTTAATAGATAAATCAGGAGAAATCTCTAAATCCGACGCAATAAGCGGATCAATAACAAAATCAGGGTCGCGAACACATTTGCGAAGCTGAGAAACGTGGAATATGTCATGCATTCCATAAAAATGAGCAGGCAGAGCTATACAATAAGCCACGGACCGATGCGTTTCGTAATAGGAAATGGTCCGACATAGCGAGGAGCCGATTTCCCTGTGGAGATGAAACTCACAATCCCCTTCATAGGAGATATCCGAATGAATACAAGATCACCAATGGAGAACTTAAGAGGCCTCCTACGGTTGTATGCATAGGATTTCTGACAGTTCTGCACCTCTTTTATTCTCTAACGAATAAGAATAATCCTCTCAGAAGATTCCCGACCGAATCTGGACCAAGAATAAGTTTCTCGCAAGATTCTAATCAACACGAAGGAGAACGACATGGCCTTCCGTAAAGAGCCTCGAAAGGAGCCAGCCAATACTATACTAAAAGCTGTTGTTGTAGGAAAACTCCACAAGTGGTAAGTGGTCCTCCCAACTGCCTCCAAAATCAAGAATACAACAGCGAAGGAGATCCTCCAAAACAGATTCACCCTCTTAGTCTGGCCATCTGTCTGAGGGTGATAAGTAGTAGAAAAGTTCAGCTTTGTACCCAAAGCTGACGGAAGACACTTCCAAAAGTGACCAGTGAAAATCGTGTCACGATTACAAACAATAGAACTGGGAATGCCATGAAGTCAAACGACTTCCTTCACATAGAGGTTGGCCAACTGAGGTGCAGTCCGAGTGAACTTAATTGGAATAAAATGAGCCGATTTGGTCAAGCGATCAACTAAGACCCAAATAGACGTATGGCCCGACCCCGTTCGAGGCAGACCGTCAATGAAATCCATAGATATCTGATCCCATTTTCACAATGGAATCTCTAGAGGCTGAAGAAGACCGAAAGGACGTTGATGCTCGGCCTTGATCTATTGACAAGTCATGCAACTACTCACATAACTTGCAACACCTCGCTTCAAACCTTCCCAATAATATAAGCGACTCAAGTTGGCATACATCTTACTCGAATCGGAATGGATAGTGTACTTAATGCGATGACAATCGTCTAGGATGTCACGCCTAAGCGATAAATCAAAGGGAACAATAATACGGTTCTTCCTGCGAAGTCACCGATGGAAATCAATAGAATAATCCAATGATGCCACATCATTGGACACCGACTCAAGAAGATGATGAAATGCAACAAGTCTGCATCCTGCCGTTGAGCATGGGCAATGTGATCTAGTAAACTAGGTCGAGCCTCCAGACTGAATAATAATATCGATGAATCAGAAGACGGAGCTCGATCCCGAATATCACACATAGATAATGTCTCGAGAATATCCCATTCGGCTATCATCATAGAAACTACAACCGAATGCTTCCGACTAAGCACATCTGCCACACGATTACCCTTGTCAGGGGTATACTGAATATCAAAGTCATATGAGGCAAGGAAATCAAGCCACCTTTTCTGTCTCATATTGAGATCTTTCTAACTGAAGAGATACTTCAGGGATTTGTGATCGGTGTATAGAATGAAGCGTTCGCCTAGTAAATAATGGTGCCACGTCTTCAAGCCGAAGACAATAGCAGCCAACTCAAGATCGTGAGTCTGATAGCGAACCTCATTCGGACGTAGTTGCCTAGAAGCATAAGCAACTACCCGATCCTTCTGCATGAGCACGACACCGAGCCCGCTACCACAAGCGTCGGTGTAGACAACAAGATCATGGTTTCCCTCGGGTACCACTAGAATAGGAGCATGAGTGAGAAGTTCCTTCAATCGCTGAAAAGAAGCTTCACACTTGTCTGATCAGACATAACGAACACCCTTACGAGTCAAGCTCATAAACAGAAGAACAACACGTGAGAAATCCTTTACGAACCGACGGTAATAACCTGCCAGTCCTAGGAAGCTGCGAATCTCGTGCATGTTTTCAGGCCGCTTCCGGTTCTGAACGGCTTCGATCTTGGCGGGATCGACAAATATGCCTTCAGAAGATACTACGTGGCCTAAGAACTTGACCTTGCTCTCTCAAAAGTGGCACTTGGAGAACTTGGCCTTAAGCTGATGCTAACGAATTTATCCAAGACAATCCTCAGGTGCTGGGTATGCTCATTCTTGGATCTAGAATATATCAGAATGTCGTCAATGCATACAAGAACAAACTTATCGAGATATTCCCGGAATACTCGGTTTATGGGATCGACAAAGAATGCAGGGGCTTTCATCAAACTGAACGGCATGACTAACCACTCAAATGAACCATATCGAGTGTGGAAAGCGGTAAGCAGAACGCTATCATCCGTGACTCGGAGCTGATGAAAACCGGTGGCGAGGTTAAGCTGAGATAAAACCTTCGCACCGCTCAACTGATCAAACATATCGTCTATCTGTGGCCATGGATAACGATTCCTGATGGCTACCTTATTAAGCTTGCGGTAATCGATGCAAAGCCTAAGAGAACCATCGAACTTCTTTACGAAGACAAATGCAGCACCCCATGGCAAACAAATGAACTGAATAAACTGCTTCGCCTTGAGCTCTACCAACTGCTTCTTGAGTTCCTTATTCTCTTTCATAGACATCCTCGTGGGAGGACGACTAACTAGATGAGAGCCTGGAATGAGATCGATGCGGAACTCAATAGCCCGCTTCGGCGGTTGACTCTATACTGCCTCAAAGATGTCGGGATAATCCCAAGCAATTGGAATACGAGATATAGCACACTCATCATCTCGTGAATCAAAAGCGAATAGAGTAGGTTTGGAAATCTCAACATCTCGATGAACAAGAGCCAAAGGAGCGGATGAGTCAAGGTGACGAAGAAATAATACCCGCTCCGAATAGATAGTCTTGGCATCATGCCAAACGAGCCAATCCATACCCAGAATCATGTCGAAACCCAAATAAGCCATAACATGCAGATTCACATGGAAAGAAAAGCCACAAAGATCAATATCAACATTCTCACAAAGCATGCTAAGGGTCGTGGATCCGCCAATGGGATTCACAATCCTTAGAGAAGAAACCAAACAAGAAACATCCAAAGACATAATATCAACAAGTTCTTTTGTTACGAATGAGTGAAAAGCACCCGTGCCAAAGAGAACTCTAATAGACTAATCATGAAATAAAATAGAACCTTCGAGAACGGAAGGATGCGTACCTCGAGGCTGAGATGAAGATGCAGGAGCCTTGGCAGCATTAAGCTTGCCAGATCTAGGAGGTGCAGTAGGACAAGCGGAAATAAGATGACCTTCCTTCTTACAATAGAGGCAGATAAGAGGTTTAGCACACTCTCTAACCATATGGTCCATAGATCCACAGTTGAAACACTTATGAATGGAAGGTGTTCCACTAGGCTGAGACTAAGGCTGAGAACCAGAACCAGAACTGGTGAACTTCTTCTTCTTCTAGGAAGAGGAAGAATTAGGATTGTGGAAAAACTCTTCTTGTTGGGTGCTTGGGCATCTCAACATCATCACCACTATCCTTCTCCCTCTCGACTGCTTTAAGGTGAAGCGCCGAATCTACAAGCTCTTCGAATGAAAGCTTTTGTTGAAGCATCAGTTGCTTCTTGAGGTACTTCTTTAGACCCTCAACAAATTTGAGATTCTTCTTATGTGGTGTGATAATGAAATTGAGGTCGTACTTGGATAGGGCCTCGAAAGAACATAATCTGAAATAGTGGATTTCCCTTGCTTAAGATCAATAAAGCGCGAGCAAGAGAGATCTTCTCAGATTTCGGAACAAATTTGAGCTCAAAACGCTCACGGAACTGAACCCAAGTAAGAGTGGTCTCATCGACCTCGGCAATGAGAAGCTCATACCTATCCAAAGCGCGGTTCTGAAGCATACTGGAAGCTACACGAACTCTGTCATGATCAGGAAGAGTCATGTGAGAAAAGATGCGCTCGCATACGCGGATCCATGCCTAGACCTCAAGAACAGACTCAGAGCCATTGAACGGCTTGCCCGCGAGATGTGAGAAATCACTGCAAAGGCGCGCAAAGGCAGATTTGCGCGGTGCATCAGAAACTGGAGTAGGAGGCTGAGAGTTTCGAACAAGCTCTATAATCTGATCGGTAGTCATAAAAATGCCTCCCGGATGTGGGTCACCAGATTTCCCAGCATCCGCAGAACGACGGGTCCTACCTCTTCCAGACATACTAAAATTTAAGATGAGATACGAGTTTAGCACGATTCAAAGATAGATAATTCAAACTAGACTATGGAATATAAATGTATTCCTAAACATATTCCTAACTTATCTATCTAAGGTTATAAGGAAAGGGCTTTGCAATATTTGAATCATACTAGGATGTATTGTACTAAGTGTTACTGTTTTGTGTTTATTATACATAGCTCTGAACCCCGCTCCGATACCAAACAGTAACGCCCCACTACAAGAGCCTCATTAACAAAGAGTATAATACCATCTGCTAATGCGAACAATAGAGTATAATGGAAGCGACCATGTGTAATCTTACTTTGACTATCTACTGAACACGTCGAAAAGTGGAATCTATTTTTTGTGTTCATCTCATGTGGTTCGACATATTCAATAAATACTTAAAGCAAAACTACAATGGCTAAAAGATCTATCAGAACAAAGCATAATCGCAAAATGAACGTCATCACAGAAAAAATCAGATAATAAGCAAATAGTCTCAGCACAATACAACATCAAGTATAGATCCAAATATAAAAGTGGGTACAAATCCACTACTCACACATCCATCAGTCAAAAGAATATACACAAGATAGTCATAATATCAGGGTATCATAAAGGATGGATAACAAGTAAAGCTATCTATAGTATAGAGGATATATCCAAAGCGGAAGCAGCAAAGCAAGCTAAGTCCAAAGCGACCTAACCTGAAACAACTCGGTCTGACCCGAGCATAAAATACTCGAGTCAGGCTAGCTAAACAAATCAGTTAGATAAACTAAACAATAATCATGATAAGATAATGAAGCAACATATAACATAATAATCTCCAAAATAGAAACATATATCATGGTAATAAAGACCAAAATCTCTCACATAGAGAAGAAACAAACATCTAAGTAGAGATGTATAACAAGCCTCATATCATCGGCATAACATAAGCACAAGTGCCAAGGTAGGCATAAAACAAGTTCCACAAGGTAGTCGTGCTTATATCGTGTGGTTTCATAAAACCATCACCGAATGGCGCTACACGAGGAAATATAAATCACACAGGAAAACATTAGCACGCTAGTACCGTACTCAATCACACAGGAAATATACCCCAGTGACACACCCATCACTTTAGCTAAGGGGCAACACTTATAGGAGACAGTCCGAAGACACTATCAAGAAGGTGGTGAGCCAGAAGGAGACAGTCCGAAGACACTATCCCAAAGGTAATAAACCCAAGGGAGACAGTCTAAAGACACTATCCCAAAGGTATCACTCAGGAAACACTCCGTAGTGGTAAGGCTCGTAGGCCCAATACTCGTTTACCACTAACGGTAGGAATGTGCCACGAACTCTTAGCAAGGAACCCGTAAAGTAGTAACGTGAGTTCCATACCCCAACGTTCGCACTAAACAGTTTACTAACCAATCGTAAGCTTCCACACTCAAAGCAGTAAAAAGTTCACCTCATGTCATCGGTAAACTAGGCCAAAAGGCCAAAACGATCAATCGTATAGGTCGTGGATTAATGAAAAGAAGAACGCACGGATTCATGGTCTGTGCTTTACCTAACCATTTAATCACCTTTTCACTTCGCTCGAAGTGCAGAAGAGTGTATATTTTACATAGAAAATAGGTGGAGAAAGCGGATTTTTAATCGTTTGAAAACCTCTTTAGAAATAGCCTTTGAAATTCTCCTATTATGGAGTAATTAATTTAATACTTAAAATAATACCGAATAATAGTTTCAAAAGCTAATTTGTTGGAAAATCACTTTAAAATGATTTATAAAATCTGTGCACGAAATCTAGAGACAAATCTCAAAGAAATTGAAAAATCTCAGAAAAATAGTCGAAATTATACCAAGTATAAAATTACTAAAAACAAGTCAAAGTCACTAGTTCGACGGCATATTTGAACCTATAAACAGAGTCCAAATTTCATTAAAATATGCCGGCTAGTAGACCAACATCCCTGCTCCAAACTGCAAAAAGAATCGGGGAATTCTGATTTGAAACGAAGAAACCGTGTCGTCTCAAAGTCGGACAAAAATCATAAAACTCTGCTGTGTCAAAACAATGCAAAGGTCCAAATTCGACGACATGGTCGAAGGGTCCTATGAACCCAGATCTTGATGAAAATTTTCAAGAGCATAGTGCAGTACTCCTACTTTGATATTCAATAAGAATCATTCAATTCCTACTTGAAACGAAGAAATGACAATGTCTCAAAGTTGGTCCGACGATAACTGAAAATGATCACCATTGTAAAAAAGTTTCTAGGTGCTACTTCGGCAATATAAACGAAGTATCTAACGCACCCAGATCTAAACCAAACATTGCAGGGTTGAAGATCTCGACGTCATCTTTCCAATGATACCAAGAATGGAAGATTCCGACATCGGACAAGCCCGGGATGGTGTCGCAAAGTTGGGGTTCTGCGCTGAAAACAACGGGAGAAAAGAAACTAAGGCCTGTAGCTATGCACTAATAGTCTAGAGACGAAAAACCACAATTTTGGCATATTAAACTTCAAATTCTAGTAAAATGAATGAAACAAAAGTTGTAGCTTAGTTTCTAAGCTTTCCAGAATGACCAAGATCGTCAAATTCCGATCAGGGATGAAAATTCTATGACTAAAACAATTCTCAGATCTAAATTCTATATCACTGTCGTTTTGCTCTCGGGATAGTGGTAAGAATGCACAGTTTTGACCAAAGTAACTTTGAAATTTCATGAAACTCAAAACATAAAACTTTTAGCTCTATATCTAAGCTTTTCATAACATCCAAAATTATTAGATTTGGATAAGAAATGAGTAAATTATGGTCAAAACAATTTTAGGTTTTTATTTTATCAACCCTATAGTTTGTTGTCAGGTCAGCAATAAAAAAAACGTGATTTCGACCATTCAAACCTCAAAATTATGCAAAGCTCAAAACATAGAAATTATAGACTACAAAATAATATTTCCAGAACATCAAGAAAATCCTAATTTCGATTTAAGATGAATGAGATATGCCTAATTTACTAACAGCAATATACTAATTTTAATTTCAGCTAGCATTTATTACCTCTTACCCAAGCAATGATAAGAAGATCAAAGAGCTTATACAATCAAAATGCACAAAAAAAAAGCGGATTACAAATTTTTTCCAGAAATTAAACAATGGATTAGATGTGAGTTTTGTGATTGCTATTACCTTCCAATGATTAGATTAAAACACCTTTGACTTTGATGAAGATTAATGAAGCTTTGTTCTAGGTTTGGAGGCCATTATTTAGTGTTTTGCTCTAGGGTTTAAGGGTTTATGGAATGAGATGTTGGCTGAAACAAATGGGTAGAAGATGGTGTATGGGCTAATGGAAGTGGATTAGTGGGCTTAATACCCATTAGGACTTGGAATATGTTCTATATCTCAAGTTAGCTAATTTTTCTAAGTACAAATTACACATTATTTGCCCATAAAATTTTAAAATATGTTACCAAAATAATTTAGCTATAGTTATAAAATTTAACATCACAATATTTGCCAACTTACAATTTAACCCCTAATTATTCCAAAACACCTTTTAGTCAAAATTGCCTAAAAATCACCATTTTGCAAATAAATTGTAAATTAAATTCCCAATTCAAATATTGCACTATTTTACACATATAAAATTTTGCAATATTATAAATTTCTATTTACCCTAATTAATTTCCATTAAATTCTCCATTTTACAATTAAGCCTAAAATATTAATTTATTCAAAATAACTAACTTTTGAACAAATTAGCCACATAGAAAAATTCATTAATAACTCCATTTAAATTAAAATCCCAATTTTAGTTTATTATTTGGTAATCGCAACCACTGGTTGTTACAAACATGTATAACTTTTTAACTATAAGTCCATTTCTCTATTATGACCACTCTACAGAAAGGAAAACCATCATTCAGAAGCAACGGAATGGTTAGATACCCCAATTCTACACCTATAAAAGGTTATAGCCTATGAAAACTATGCCTTGAGAAATGTTATTGGCGTGGGCCAATAGGTTCTTAGTGATCCCATGAAAACTATGTCCTGAATAGGTTATTGATAGAGATCAATAGGTTCATAGTCACTCCATGAAAACTATGACCTAAGAGATGTTATTGGAGAATCCAGTCGGTTCATAGTCAGCCCATGAAAACTATGGTAAGATGATGTTATTGGTAGACACCAATAGGTTTTTAGTAATCCTACAGAAACTATGAAATTGGAGAGATGGTCCATAAGATTGGAACATGTTATTAGTTAGCCCATGAAAACAAACAAGATAATATTGACCTTAGAAATAATAAGTCAAGATAGATAGTCAGACAAATGGAGATAGGAAATCCAGGATATATTGAATAATTGCATATCATCATATTATGTTATGTCGTAACAATTATGCATGTAGGTGCACACTATATGGTTAATTAGTTTTTGGTTAAGGTACCAACGAGGGGGAAACCCGCTCCACTCAACTACATGGTCTAGCTAGATATCTATTTGGTTCGAGATGGAATATTATTATTCACTCCAGACTTTTTGCCTGACTCTAAAGTTATGTTTTCCCCTTAAACTCTACGATGCTCAAAATTGATTCGAGTAGGCTGATGGTAATGGTTTTTCTGGTTATTAGTTGACAAATAAGCTTTCGAAGACATGCAGGGGCAAGCTAGCTATTTAGGAGCTTCGATCTATTGTCCGCTGTATTATTTAGATATAAGGGAAAATTTATTTAAGTTCCTAATTTAGACTCTGATCAACCAAGGAGACATCTTTGTATGTCACTCTTGGCGTATTTTGTAATTTGTTATAATTTCTATGAACGTGGCTTACGTATGGGATTATGTAATGAATCTAAAGTGTTATTTTTAATAAAATGACAAAAAAAATTAAATTTGAGTTTAAAGTTTTTTATATTCATGTGTTTCTGGTATATCAATGTATCTAACATTACCGTATTTGGTCATCGAATATTTATTACTATGGATGACTACAGCATCCGTAGCAGTTAGTTTTGGGCCT
Source organism: Allium cepa (assembly GCA_030765085.1). NCBI lineage: Eukaryota > Viridiplantae > Streptophyta > Magnoliopsida > Asparagales > Amaryllidaceae > Allium > Allium cepa. Next base: position 145,286,249 of record CM060945.1, read on the forward strand.
CCAAATGGGGGATGTTACAAGTTGGTATCAGAGCATAGGTTTATGTAAATTTAAAAGAAATTTGAACCTAGATAATTTTCAAAACATAAACCAATGAATTAGAGAATGAGACAGGTGTAACGACCGGTATTTTTATGGGTCGAAATATCGTAGGATAATTGTCATTAGGTCGTGTGGAAGTTAGCTTAGGTCGTGTGGAAGTTAGCTCGTGTGAGCGACTTAAGATGGGACGAGTTAGTGGGTTGGACTGACTCATAGGGGTGACCGACCCAAGAGGTGAGCGAGTTAAGGTGTGGACCGACCTAAGGAATTGACCGAGTTAAGAGAATTGACCGACTTAAGGAGCATGGACGACTTAGTGGAGTGAGCGACTCATAAGGGTGACCGAGTCAAGGAGTTTACGACCTAAGAGTTAGTAGCTTGCGGCTTAGAGATAGGTCGGTCGAAGCGAGTTACCGACCTAAGGAGAGTAGGTCGTTCGTGCGACTCAGGGAATAGCTTAGGGATTGGTTAGGTCGGCCATAAGGCTATATAGTTAGATCGTTGACTCGGAACTAGTTAGGTCGGCTATGCTGTTGAGTCGCATGAAGCATGAGTCGTTAGGTCGGGCAAGAGTGTGGAGTGATAGGTCGGTTAGCCATGGAGTGTTAGGCCGTGTGTTTTAGGTCGTTACCGACTTATGTTGAGTCGCGTGCGTGCATGGGTAGGTTGTGGACGTGCATGTACTTTAGGTCGTAGGTCGGAGTAGTCGAGTCGTTGAGTCGTTAGGGGCTTGAGTCGTGAGTCGGCTTGTGGATAGGTCGGTGACGACTCATGGGGGCGAACGACTCATGGGTTTTCAGCCTATAAATAGAGGGCTTTGGTTCACTTTTTGGCACCGGATTTTGAAGCGAGGAAGTGCTGCCATTTTGAGAGCTCGACTACAACATTTCTTCACTTCTTTTCTCCACTCTAATCTAGTGATTTCTTCCATCCAAGATTGAAGATCAAATCGAAGATCCAAGAGCCAAAGTTAGAGATCTTCATCCATCGAAGAAAGATTTCATCGTTTGAAGCAGAACTTTGAAGGATCAAGCTTGATTCTTTGCTGTCCAGATCTGAAGTTGGTTGTTTTTGAGGTATTTTGGTGATTTGGTGAGTGGTGGTTATCTCTCACACGGACCCAAAGGAGTATGTTGGATCGGTGGTTTGTTTATGTGCTAAAGAGAGTGATTTCGTGCATTTTTCTCAAGTCTGCATGTAGATCTAATGTTCATGATGATTTGACATCTATTTTACTACATGTTCACTTATGAAAGTTTATTCATCAAGTTGTAGAGATATTGTTCATGATTCATGCTTGTTAGATTGCATGTTAGATTTGGACTCTTTATTTACGAAATTTCAATTATTGTTGTAATTGTTTATTTAGATCTTGTTTGAATGATTGATTACTTGGATTAATGTTTGATTTGATTGATTAGTTGATCGATAACTTGATTTGGACAAGTTGGTCGAAGATGATTCAAAAGCTAAGTGGAAAGGCTCTTGAATAAGGAAAGCTGCTTGTGGCATATGAAGCGGATGGTGAGGCTCATATGGATAGATTTGTTGAGATGGGACTTTGCCATGATGCGATGAGGCAAACCATGATGTTGAGATGGGACTTTGCTATGATGCGTTGAAGCAAAGCATGATGTGTGAAAGCCTTGGTTTAATCCAGACGGGATCATCCCAAGAATGTTGATAACTCGGTGATGCGGTCCGAGTTTGTGGATAATGGATAGCTTGAGAGGCGCTTGAGCTAGTATGGGTATAGTAGTCGAGGAGGATGACTAGAAGGCTGAGATTTCATCGTTGTTGAAGGTTCTAGCATGCTCAAAGCAAGAGTACGTTGGGACAGGCACGATGACGTTCCAAGCACGGGTCACGATGACGTGCTAGTACTCTAGGCAGATGCGATAGTTCTAGGCACAGGTCACGATGACGTGCGGAGTTATGTCTAGAACCGGGGTTGCCATTAGCCCTTGACGGATGGCTGAAAGAAGTTGCCGGTCATTCAATTAACGGTGATATCAAAGCAATGATAACAGTGATAGCCAGAGTCATGGATGTTTGGTTGTACCATCATTCGATCTCAAGAGCGATGCTTTCTGGGTGCTTATTTGATCTTGGTTTAGGCCTTGGGGGTTTGTACTTGAAAAACATCGACCTTGACTCGAGTGATAATTGCTTTACTTAAATTGTCTAATTTGCTATGTTTGTTTATGCTTAGAGGGTCTGGGGGCTATCACTGTAGAATGAGGTGGAGTGGGATGGTTGAGTTCCTATTCCTTTTATCCTTTATACTCTTTGGGTATGTTTGATAGTTGATTTACTGCTCACTAAGACTGTTGTCTGACTCAAGGTTTTATGTTCAACTCTTATAACCTTGGGCTGTTCATCCATGTTGGGATGGGCAGACTAGGTAGCAGGTGACAGGTGCTGTTCTTGGTTACCAACGCTGTTGATGACGAAGACGAGCTGGAGGCTTTTGCATATTGTTTTCTTACTATATGTACTGGATGTTCCGCTGTTTGTTTAATACTCTGAGTGTTATGTAGTGAGGCTTGATGTATTGAATATTCAGATGATTGTATAAAACTATTATGAGTTTATATGACTCCGTTCTGTGGAGCTTCACTATGTATACTTTTCTATTGTATTTTATCCATGCGCTGTGAGTAATACGATAGACTATTCTATTTTATCTTACCCCGACTATCGTCCATGGCTGCCTGGCACACCTTTCAACGCACCATTTCCCTGTTTTAGTGCGGGAGTCATGGGCGGTCGTCACATTTGGTATCAGAGCTTTGGTTGATCGATTTTAGCCAACGCTCGCTGACGTAACTACGTAAGAGAGACGTAATTGTATTTTGATGGATGATTACTATATATAATATAGTAGCTTAGAAGGATTTGAACTCCTTATGTAGTTGTTTCTCAAGGTGTTCTAAATCATTCCTTTTTGTAGATATTAAGGATGAGTCGAAGTGAGAGACAAGCTTCTAGGGAAACTCGTGCTGTTGGGGGAGCTACTGACTATGCTGCAATGTTCAAAGCTATGATGACTTCGATCATGGGAAGGATACCAACTTCAGGACCATCAGTAGATGTTGGAGTTCAAGTTCAAGCTCCAAAACCAGTGGATTTTGCTAAGTTGTGCAAAGACTATACTTCTCTTGGAGGAAAGGTTTTCTTGGGAACAGAATCAACCATTGAAGTCCAAAGATGGATAGATGCTTGTAGAAGGATCTTTGGTGATTTGGGAATTGAGGATGCAACTAAGAGGAAGTTTGCATCAAGACAGCTTCAGGGAAGGGCTTTTGATTGGTGGAACTCTATCACCATTGATACTCCAGAGGAAGAGATCACTTGGGAGCAATTCCAAACTAGATTTGAAGCTAAATTCATTTCTACAGCTCAGAAGTCTGTTTTGTTTAAGAAGTTTGTGGAGCTCAAGCAAGGTGGAAGACCAGTTCTTGAGTATGTTTCGGAATTTGAAGCTTTGTCCAAGTATGCCAGATCGTATATTGAGTCTTCATATCAGAAGAACGAAAAGTTTGTGACAGGCTTGGATATTTATCTTGGGAGACAGTTGGTGGATCATCTGGACGATCCGTTTGAGAAGCTTGTGGAGAAAGCTCTCAGGCACGAGAGTTTGTTTCCTAAAGAAGGATCTGTTGTTGCTGTGACCAAGGAGCAAAATGGAAACAAGAAGAGGAAGCAGCAGCAGCAGAAGGGTAAGGATGGCAAGAAGAAGCCGAAGGGCGAAGTGATCTGCTACAATTGTCGGCAGAAGGGCCATTTCTCTAGGGATTGCAAGAATCCAAAGGTGCAGTTGAAGTGCCACAACTGTGATAAGCTGGGGCATATCAGGAAGGATTGTCCGGAACCGAGGAAAGATAAGCAGATTGTGCAGGCTTATGCTTTGGGGGCTATGCCATTGTCTTTGAAAGCTCCTACTGCAGATGAGAAAGGGAAGAGCGTGGTGGTTCAAGGTACCCTTTCCATTTGTGGTGTTCCAGTTAGAGTGTTGTTCGATACTGGAGCGTCGCATTCCTTTGTTTGTAATGAGTTGGTAGACCGGTTGGGTTTGGAACCGGATATTGTTGATAGACCATTGGTTGTGACTAATCCAGTTGGGGGTTCGTCTTATTTGTGTATGTTATGCCATGGTCTAGTTGTATCGAGTCATGATTGCTCTTTTGTTTGTGATTGTTTTGTTCTGAACTTTGCGGGGTTCGGAATTATATTGGGTATGAACTGGCTTAGGAAGTATGCGGCAAAGGTTGATTGTGAGAGGCTGGAGGTGACAGTCGAGAATGTGGAAGGGCGAAAGGTTGTGATACGATGTAAGCATGAAGAAGGCGTCTTCATGAGCTTTATGTATTCGCTGGTTGTTCCACGGGATGGACTGTCATCGGTGCCTATTGTGAATGGATTTGAGGATGTCTTTGACGAGGTCAAAGGGTTACCGCCGCATAGGGAGATCGAGTTTCGTATCGATCTTGTTGAGGGAGCCAGACCTGTTGTGATGCCTCTTAGGCGAATGGCGCCTAGGGAACAGCAAGAGTTGAAGGTGCAAGTTGATGACCTTTTACGGAAAGGATTCATTCGGCGTAGCGTGTCCGAATGGGGTGCACCAGTTGTGTTCGCAACCAAAGAGAATGGATCGTTGAGGTTGTGTGTGGATTATCGTGAGCTGAATAAAGTGACTAAGAAGAATAAGTATCCGTTGCCGAGAATAGATGACTTGTTTGATCAGCTTCACGAAGTTAAGGTGTTTTCTCAGATGGATTTGGCAACGGGATTTCACCAGTTGAGAGTGGCTAAGGATAGTGTTCCGAAGACTGCTTTTAGGACACCATCCGGTTTCTATGAGTGGTTGGTAATGCCGTTTGGATTGACCAATGCACCAGCATATTTTGTGGATCTTATGAATAGAGTGTTCAGAGATCAGTTGAACAAGTTCGTACTTGTGTTCGTGGATGATATTCTGATTTATTCCAGAACTGAAGAAGAGCACAAGACGCACTTGCGTATTGTTTCGGAGATCTTGCGGAAACATCAGCTAAAGGCTAAGTTTTCGAAGTGTCACTTCTGGAAGAGTGAAGTGAGGTTCTTAGGCCATGTTATTTCTGGAAATGGGATAGCGGTTGATCCCGCTAAGGTGGCAGCAATCCAGGATTGGGTTAGACCTAAGAATGCATCTGATGTGAGAAGTTTTCTTGGATTAGCAGGATATTATCATCGATTTATCAAAGACTTTTCCAAGATAGCTGCACCATTGACAGGATTGACGAAAGAGGACCAAGTGTTCAAATGGGATGCTAAGTGTGAGCAAGCTTTCGGAATCCTGAAAGAGCGACTGACAAGTGCTCTTGTTTTGACCATTCCAAGTGGAAATGATGAGATGGTGGTTTACAACAATGCATGTGGCACTGGACTTGGAGCAGTGCTAATGCAGAAGGATAAAGTTGTTGCGTATGCAAGTCGACAACTGAAGCCGCATGAAAGGAATTATCCGACTCATGATTTGGAGTTAGCGGCGATTGTATTTGCTTTGAAGATGTGGAGACACTATCTATTGGGAGTTCGATTCGAGTTGTTTACGGATCATAAGTCGTTGAAGTATCTTTTCTCCCAAAAGGATTTGAATCTTCGGCAGCAACGATGGCTAGAGTTTTTAGCATCATATGATTTTGGTATAGCTTATACTCTGGGAAAAGGTAACGCAGTGGCAGATGCGTTAAGTCGAAGACATGCAGGATTGGGAGCCATGTTTTCAGAATGGAAGAGTCTCGAGTATTTGGCTGGATTTGACTTCAGGCCCAGATGTGAATTGGAACCGGAGATGTTGGCAAACTTATCAGTAAGACCTACTCTTGTGGAAAGAATTGGCGAGAGCCAAAAGCGAGACGATAAGCTTGTCAAGATTATCCGCGATTTGGAATCTGGATTGAATCTAGAAAAGGATAAAGGATTTGAAGTCGATCGAGAGGGTTGGCTTCGGAAACAAGGACGACTAGTTGTTCCCGATATAGATGAATTGAGAGATGAAGTTCTAAAGGAAAGTCATCACTCGAAGTTGACAATTCATCCAGGTGGAAATAAGATGTATCGGGATATGAAAAGGACTTACTACTGGGAAGGTATGAAGAAGGATGTAGGAAATTTTATTTCCAAATGTATGAATTGCCAGTTGGTAAAAGCCGAACAGAAGAAGCCAAGTGGATTGCTTCAGCCATTAGAGGTTCCTACATGGAAGTGGGAGCAGATATCGATGGATTTTATCGATGGTCTACCTAGAACCAGGGCAGGAAATGAAGGGATTTGGGTCATTGTAGATCGTTTGACAAAGAGTGCAAGATTCATTCCTGTTCGATCAACTAGGACTGCATCGAAGTTGGCTGAGCTTTATGTTAAGTGGATAGTTCGATTCCATGGTATTCCGAAGAGTATAGTGAGCGATCGAGATCCATTGTTCACTAGTGGATTTTGGAAGAGCTTCCAGGAAGTTTTGGGAACCAAGTTGTGTTTGAGTACAGCTTATCACCCTCAAACAGATGGTCAGACCGAGAGAGTCAACCGAGTTTTGGAAGATCTCCTCAGAGCATGTGTTTTGGACTTCGGAGGATCATGGGAAGATTATCTTCATTTGGTGGAATTTTCATATAATAACAGTTATCAGTCAAGCATTGGTATGGCACCATATGAAGCATTGTATGGAAGGTCGTGTAACTCTCCGACATGTTGGTTGGAAACTGGAGAAAAGTTGATACTTGGGCCAGAAATGATTCGACAGACTTCGGATTGTATAGAGATCATTCGGCGACGAATGAAGGCAGCCCAAGATCGTCAGAAAAGTTATGCCGATAAGCGTCGTAAGGATTTGGAATTCGACGTAGGAGATATGGTTTTTGTGAAGATTTCTCCACTGAAGAATGTTATTCAATTCGGGAAGAAAGGGAAATTGACTCCGAGATTTGTTGGACCATTCCCGATCATCGAGCGAATTGGAAAGCTCGCCTATAAATTGGAGTTACCAGAAAAGATGGCGGGTGTGCACAATGTTTTTCATGTATCTTATCTACGGAAGTATGTGCACGACTCAAATACGGTGGTTTCTGCTGATGGCTGTGAAGATTTAGAAGTTGATCCAGTTGTTACGAGACCTCGTAAGCCGCTTCGTGTTGTTGAAACCGACACGAAACAGCTTAGGAGGAAGGCGATTACGTTGCTCAAGGTACAATGGAGTGATGATGTTAACGACTGTACATGGGAGGAGGAAGAGAGGATGAAGGCAGCTCATCCTGAACTCTTCGAGGTATGGCCCTAAGGTGTCGTGACGTCTCACGAATTTGTAACTTGTTCCAGTCTTAGAATTCTGCATGCTAGGCTAGTAATTGGATGCATGGTTTGTTGATTGCTATGGATGGTAGGCATGCAGAATAGTTTTGATTGCTTTTGTTTGTTTGGAATTTTGGAGACGAAATTCCTAAGGGGGAGAGAATGTAACGACCCGTATTTTTATGGGTCGAAATATCGTAGGATAATTGTCATTAGGTCGTGTGGAAGTTAGCTTAGGTCGTGTGGAAGTTAGCTCGTGTGAGCAACTTAAGATGGGACGAGCTAGTGGGTTGGACCGACTTATAGGGGTGACCGACCTAAGAGGTGAGCGAGTTAAGGTGTGGACCGACCTAAGGAATTGACCGAGTTAAGAGAATTGACCGACTTAAGGAGCATGCACGACTTAGTGGAGTGAGCGACTCATAGGGGTGACCGAGTCAAGGAGTTTGCGACCTAAGAGTTAGTAGCTTGCGGCTTAGAGATAGGTCGGTCGAACCGAGTTACCGACCTAAGGAGAGTAGGTCGTTCGTGCGACTCAAGGAATAGCTTAGGGATTGGTTAGGTCGGCCATAAGGCTATATAGTTAGATCGTTGACTCGGAACTAGTTAGGTCGGCTATGCTGTTGAGTCGCATGAAGCATGAGTCGTTAGGTCGGGCAAGAGTGTGGAGTGATAGGTCGGGCAGCCGTGGAGTGTTAGGCCGTGTGTTTTAGGTCGTTACCGACTTATGTTGAGTCGCGTGCGTGCATGGGTAGGTTGTGGACGTGCATGTACTTTAGGTCGTAGGTCGGAGTAGTTGAGTCGTTGAGTCGTTAGGGGCTTGAGTCGTGAGTCGGCTTGTGGATAGGTCGGTGATGACTCATTGGGGCGAACGACTCATGGGTTTTCAGCCTATAAATAGAGGGCTTTGGTTCACTTTTTGGCACCGGATTTTGAAGCGACGAAGTGCTGCCATTTTGAGAGCTCGACTACAACATTTCTTCACTTCTTTTCTCCACTCTAATCTAGTAATTTCTTCCATCCAAGATTGAAGATCAAATCGAAGATCCAAGAGCCAAAGTTAGAGATCTTCATCCATCGAAGAAAGATTTCATCGTTTGAAGCGGAACTTTGAAGGATCAAGCTTGATTCTTTGCTGTCCAGATCTGAAGTTGGTTGTTTTTGAGGTGTTTTGGTGATTCGGTGAGTGGTGGTTATCTCTCACACGGACCCAAATGAGTATTTTGATCGGTGGTTTGTTTATGTGCTAAAGAGAGTGATTTCGTGCATTTTTCTCAAGTATGCATGTAGATCTAATGTTCATGATGATTTGACATCTATTTTACTACATGTTCACTTATGCAAGTTTATTCATCAAGTTGTAGAGATATTGTTCATGATTCATGCTTGTTAGATTGCATGTTAGATTTGGACTCTTTATTTACGAAATTTCCATTATTGTTGTAATTGTTTATTTAGATCTTGTTTGAATGATTGATTACTTGGATTAATGTTTGATTTGATTGATTAGTTGATCGATAACTTGATTTGGACAAGTTGGTCGAAGATGATTCAAAAGCTAAGTGGAAAGGCTCTTGAATAAGGAAAGCTGCTTGTGGCATATGAAGCGGATGGTGAGGCTCATATGGATAGATTTGTTGAGATGGGACTTTGCCATGATGCGATGAGGCAAACCATGATGTTGAGATGGGACTTTGTTATGATGCGTTGAAGCAAAGCATGATGTGTGAAAGCCTTGGTTTAATCCAGACGGGATCATCCCAAGCATGTTGATAACTCGGTGATGCGGTCCGAGTTTGTGGATAATGGATAGCTTGAGAGGCGCTTGAGCTAGTATGGGTATAGTCGTCGAGGAGGATGACTAGAAGGCTGAGATTTCATCGTTGTTGAAGGTTCTAGCATGCTCAAAGCAAGAGTACGTTGGGACGGGTCACGATGACGTTCCAAGCACGGGTCACGATGACGTGCTAGTACTCTGGGCAGATGCGATAGTCCTAGGCACGGGTCACGATGACGTGCGGAGTTATGTCTAGAACCGGGGTTGCCATTAGCCCTTGACGGACGGCTGAAAGAAGGTGCCGGTCATTCATTAACGGTGATATCAAAGCAATGATAACAGTGATAGCCAGAGTCATGGATGTTTGGTTGTACCATCATTCGATCTCAAGAGCGATGCTTTCTGGGTGCTTATCTGATCTTGGTTTAGGCCTTGGGGGTTTGTACTTGAAAAACATCGACCTTGACTCGAGTGATAATTGCTTTACTTAAATTGTCTACTTTGCTATGTTTGTTTATGCTCAGAGGGTCTGGGGGCTATCAATGTAGAATGAGGTGGAGTGGGATGGTTGAGTTCCTATTCCTTTTACCCTTTATGCTCTTTTGGTATGTTTGATAGTTGATTTACTGCTCACTAAGACTGTTGTCTGACTCAAGGTTTTATGTTCAACTCTTATTACCTTGGGCTGTTCATCCATGTTGGGATGGGCAGACTAGGTAGCAGGTGACAGGTGCTGTTCTTGGTTACCAACGCTGTTGATGACGAAGACGAGCTGGAGGCTTTTGCATATTGTTTTCTTACTATATGTACTGGATGTCCCGCTGTTTGTTTAATACTCTGAGTGTTATGTAGTGAGGCTTGATGTATTGAATATTCAGATGATTGTATAAAACTATTATGAGTTTATATGACTCCGTTCTGTGGAGCTTCACTATGTATACTTATCTATTGTATTTTATCTATGCGCTGTGAGTAATACGATAGACTATTCTGTTTTATCTTACCTCGACTATTGTCCATGGTTGCCTGGCACACCTTTCAGCGCACCATTTCCCTGTTTTAGTGCGGGAGTCATGGGCGGTCGTCACAACAGGGGTTTGGGTTAACGCTATAGTAACGCACTTGCATTTGTTAGATGTGTGTGTGTATAAATATGTATGTATTCCCTTTTTTCTTAGACCATTCTTCTATATCATACTAAGGCTCGTATGTAGATATACGAAATGGAAGATATGGAGGCAAGAAATGGAAGAGGAAGTCTAGGTAGAGGAAGAGCCATAACTAATGGAAATGGTCGACCTAATGCTAGGAGGAATCTAAGTCGGTAGGCAAATGCTAATGCAAATGTAAATGCAACATAGATGTCGGAACCCCACCAATTGATGTGGGGATGATGTATCAATTCTTTGTCAATCTAATGCAAGCTAGAGAAGCTACAGTATAGTTGAGGGACATGCTGTGAATGCTGGGGGAGCAAATCCTATGGCCCAAGTTGGCAATAACTATGCCAAGCTGAGCAAGGATTACACTAGTCTTGGTGGGAAGCCATTTTTGGAAACAGAGAATGTTGTCAAAGTAGAAATACGGTTATTGCATTTTGAAAGAATTTTTACTGATTTGGGATTAGATGATGAACATAAGAGAAGACTTGCTTCCAAACAGTTGCAGGAGCAGCGTTATACTGGTGGAATGGAGTTACTGTTGGAGTACCTGAAGAAGAATTAACTTAGGCCGAGTTTCGAAAGAGATTCAAAGAGAGGTTTCTATCTGAAGTGGAAAAGTTGGCACTGATGAGGAAGTTTATGGATATAGAACAAGGGGAGATGTCGACAATTGAATATTCCATGAAATTTGATGAGCTGTCCAGATACGGATATGTCATGACTAACACTGTCATCAAGAGAAATGAAAAGTTTATTTGAGGACTGAAGCCAGAGATTGCCAGAGAAACCATTCGACACCTCTGTTACCTAAGCAATGCCATAGTGGAGATGGCCATCAGGAATGAAGAGATGCTATCTAATTTTAGTAAGGGGAATTCAGTTGAGGTTCAAGATCCCTAGGGAAAGAAGAAAAAGTTCTTTAAAAAAAAGGAGCTCAGAAAGGTGGAGTAGCCAAGAAAGGGGAAGCCGATGTAGTTTGCTACAAGTGCGACAAGAAAGGACATTTTGCAATGAATGTTGAACTGGAAAAGGGAAGAAGGTTGCAGATAAGAAAGGAGTGAAGTGCTTCGACTATGACCAGATCGGGCATTACAATAATCAGTGTCCAGAACTGGTTAGAGCAAACAAAGGAATTTTTTTACCTTGGTACCATCTTCTTCTAGACCAACAATAGTTGATAAGATGAAATCCATGATGGAAAGCATGCTTTTGATTCATAGTATACCAGTTAGGGTGCTATTTGATATAGGTGCATCGCATTCATTTATATCTCAGTGTTTGGTAAATAAATTATATGTAGAACCATCATGCCTACTTACTTCCTTAAGGGTTGCGAATCCAATGGGGATGCTATGCAACTATGGAAATGAGATGTGATTAGTTCAAACTTGACTAGTTAGGTCATAAGTTTGCATGTACTTTATATATTTTTTATATTTAGGGTTTCGGGATCATACTGGGTATGGATTAGTTGGATAGATACGATGCAAGAATATTTTGTCGAGATGGGGAAATATCGTTGAGACACCCCAATAGTCGTAACCGAATTATATACTCAATGGAGAAGTCAGACTCAAGTGCTTGTACTTTTCTCAATGAAATGGAAGCAGAATAAGAATTAGATTAGGTGTTGGTAGAAAAAGAATTTGCAGATGTTTTTGAGCCAGTGTTAGGGCTACCGCCAAAGCAAGCTATCGAGTTTCGAATAGATCTTGTGCCAGGGGCAGAACCGGTAAGTAGACTACCTAGTCGGATGACACCTACTGAGATGAAAGAGTAGAAGGTTCAACTAGTGGACTTGGAAGGAAAGATCTTAATTAGACTAAGCAGTTCTCCTTTGGAAGCAGCTACGGTATTCGTGAAAATTCCAAATGGAACTCTAAGGTTGTGTGTTGACTACCATAAGTTGAACAAAAGGATGATCAAGAATAAGCATCCTTTACCCAAAATCGATGATTTTTTTGATCAGTTGAGTGGAGCCAAAGTGTTCTTCCAGTTGGATTTGGCAACAGGATTCCATCAACTAAGAGTGGCGGAGGATAGTATTCCATTAACGACGTTCAGGACCAGATATGGGTCATATGAGTGGTTGATGATGCCATTTAGGTTAACGAATGCACAAGCTTTCTTTGTGGATATGATGAAATCTTAATTATTCTAAGGATTTAAGAGAGCATGAATTTCATCTTAGAGTGGTGCTTGAGACGTTCAGCCAGCATCAACTGAAAGCGAAGTTTTCAAAGTGTCAATTCTGAAAGAAAGAAGTTAAATTTCTTAGTCACTTAGTTTCAGAGATGGGTTTTTCAGTTGATCTAAATAAGATCGAAGTTGTGAACAACTAGAAGAGACCAGAGACGATGACTGAGATCATAAGTTTCATCGGACTTGTTGGTTCTACCGGAGGTTTATTAGGGAAGTCTCGTGGATAGCAGTGCCTTTGACTAGGCTGGCCAAGAAGGATGTGAAGTTTTCTTGGTCTGGCAAATGTAAGGAAGCATTTGAGTTAAAGCATTTATTGAGCAATGCACCTGTGTTAGTAGTCCCGGACAGAAGTCAAGGATTAGTAGTGTATATCAGTGCATCTGGAACCATATTAGGAGTTGTGTTGATGCAAAAGGGTAAGGTCATTGCCTGTGCTTCTCGATAGCTTAGACCACATCAAGTGAGATACCATACTCATGATTTAGAGTTGTCTGCGGTAATCTCCGCGTCGAAAATATGGAGACACTATCTCTTGGGAGATAGATTCGGTTATATACCAATCACAAGTCCTTAAGTTACCAATTCTCTCAGAAGGAGTTAAATATGAGACTGCAGAGGTGGTTGGAGTTTTTAGCATCTTATGACTTTGGTAAAGAGTACACGCCGGGGAAACGTAACAAGGTTGCAGATGCACTTAGTAGGAAACATCAGAATGTGGTGCTAGCCATGTTGGCCGAATGGAAGGATCTTGAGGCGTTGACTACATGCAGTGTATAATTAAGATCTACTGTTAGTTCTAGTCAGAGTACTTCGATGTTGTCTTGCTTAGAAATTCGAACGAGATTGATCGAAAGGATTGCATCTAAGTAGAAAGATGACCCAGTGTTAGCTCAGAAGGTTAGAAGGCTAGAGGCTAGAATCGAGATTGATGATCTGAATGATTTTATTCTTGACCAAAGAGGGTGATTGAGAAAGAAGGGATGATTATGTGTCCTGAATGTGGAAAACCTAAGGAAGAAGGTCCTTAGAGAATGTCATCGATCAAAATCTACGATTCATCCTGGAAGGACCAAGATGTATCAAGTTATGAAGATGAGTTTCTACTGGGAAGGTATAAAGAGGGATGTTGGCTTATGGATAAAGCAAAGTGTGAACTGTCAACAAGTGAAGGTCGAACATCAGAAGTCGAGTGGGTTGCTTCAACCTTTTGGAGATACATGTTTGGAAATGGGATTTGATATCCAGGGATTTTATAGACAGGTTGCTAAGGTCGAACTGAGGAAATGAAAGTATATAGGCCATAGTGGATAAGTTGACCAAGAGTCCCTATTTCATTCCAGTCAAATCAACCAGGACGACACCTATCTTGGCTAAAATGTTTGTGAAGAACATAGTTAGACTACATGGGATTCCTAGTAGCATAGTTAGTGAAAGAGAAGCCCTGTTCACTAGTGAATTCTAGAAGAGTCTACGTGGAATGTTCGGAACCGAGCTTAAGATGGGTACTTCTTATCACCCGTAGATGGATGGGCAGACAGAGAGAGTCAACAAGGTACTTGAGGATCTATTAAGAGCTTGTGTGTTAGATTTTGGTGGGTCATGAGAAGACCATTTGCAGTTGGTTGAGTTTTCGTATAATAATAGCTACAAGGCTAGTACAGGGATAGAACCTTTCAAAGCTTTATATAAAAGGCCATGCAAATCACCAGCGTGTTGGTTAGAGACCGAGACAGATTGGTCCTTGGACCAGATATAGTAAGAGAAGCAACAATGGAGATGGAGTTGATCTAAGGTAGGACGAAGGAAGCTTAGACTAGACAAAAGAGTTACGCAGATAACAGGTGTAGGGATCTAGAGTTCTCAGTTGGAGATAGGTTTTTCATTAAAGTATCACCGATGAAGGATGTGATATAATTTAGAAAGTCGAGGAAACTAGCACCGAGATACGTTGGTCATTCCCAGACATAGAGAGGATCGAAAAGATCGCATAAGGAGTAGAGTTACTGAGCAGTTTGGTACATGTCCATAATGTGTTTCATGTGTCCCATCTATGTAAGTGTGTACATGATCTAGAGACAACTATCCCTTCGACTGCATTGGAAGACTTAATAGTAGAATCAGATCTGATTTTGTTAAGCAACCAGTCCAGGTTGCAGCGAGAGATGAGAAGAGGTTAAGAGACAAGACAGTCAACTTGATAAAAACTCAATGGAGCGACAACGAGCAGGACTGTACTTGGGAAACAGAAGACATGATTAGGGATACTTATCCTAGGCTGTTATGAGGGTATGTTCTACATTTGTTTTATATAGACTTTTCGCTGGTGAGATATACTAGCTTTGTTGGCATGATTGATATGCTTGTTTGTAGTCCTTACTAAATTACGAGGATGAAATTCTTTATGGGGGAGCTTGTAACACGCCTAATTTTTCTTTAACATTATTTAGGATATTTAATTAAATTAATTAAACAAAATAATGTGTGGCATGAAAAGCAGATAGGATTTGATAATTAATTGGGTTATGCCTTAATTAATCAACATATAAGACTATTTTGGCTTAAACATAAGTAGGAGGATTTATGAGAGGGGCAAAATAGGAATAAGCTTCATTTCCTAAAAATAAACCCTTCCACCCTTATATCCTCATTCATTTTTACATTCACACAAAACACAAACAAAATAGAGGCCAATGTTAAAGCTTTTAAAGGAAGAAAATTAGAGGATAGTGTTAAAGCTAAGGGGAATCAAATCAACAACTTAAATCGCAACTCTTTTTCTCAAAATAAGGTGAATAATAGCATCCATCTCATTCATATGTGATAAATTTTATATTTTTGATGTATTCCACATTTTTTGATGATGATATGGTTGATTTTACCATTTTTTGCATGAATGGTGATTTATTGGAATTTTTGAAAATTATTACGATAGGTTTCAAGGGAAAAACCTTAGTGAATGACCTTCAAACGACTTTATTTTTGGATATGTTGTGTATTACATAAGTTTGGAGTTGGGTTTTTAATTTTATAATTTTCGAAATCAATAGGAATGTTTTATGAATTTCTTATAGTGAAAATGGCATTTATTTTGGGTTTTAATTATTAAAAATAATAAACTTTTGAATTTTACCTCGAAATTTTTATATAATAAAGAAAATATTTTTTCAGATTTTTGGTTATTTTTGGATTTTTCCCATGTGTTTTCGATTTATTATGAATTTTCTAAACTAGAAAGGCTTAACAATTATATTAAAAGATTAATATAATTTAATGGTTTAAAGATAATTTTGGGAATCATGAAATCTGATTATAGCAGTTTTTCTGCAAAGAAATTGATAAAGTATACATGTAACAAATAGGAATTTGACAAATAATAAGAGTTAGTGAAAAGAATATACTTTATGTAGCAAAATAGCAGTTTTTGCATTAATTGGGAGTCTTCCACTGAACCCCTTTCTCCGTTGTTGAAGGAACCTCCTTTCTCCAATATCGGTGGAACTCCCTTTCTCTAATGTCGGAGGAACCCCTTTTCTCCAATGTCAGTGTAACCCCCTTTCTCCAATGTCGGTGTAACCCCTTTCGCCAATGTTGGAGGAACCTCCTTTCTCCAATGTTGGTGGAACCCCTTCCACCACCATTGCTTTAGTACACTTTCACCAGCTATGTTTTCAAAACGTAAAATATGTATAAATTTTTACTATAAGTTCATTTCTCTATTATGACCACTCTACAGAAAGGGAAATCATCATTTAGAAGTAATGGAGTAGGTTAGATACCCTAATTCTACATCTATAAAAGTTGCATCCCATGAAAACTATGCCTTGAGAAATGTTATTGACAGAGGCCAATAGGTCCTTAATGATCCTATGAAAATTATGTCCGAAATATGTTACTGATAGATGTCAATATGTTCATAGTCAGTCCATGAAAACTATGACTTGAGAGATGTTATTGGAGAATCCAGTAGGTTTATAATCAGCCCATGAAAACTATGATTAGATGATGTTATTGGTAGACACCAATAGATTCTTAGTAATCCCCTGAAAACTATGAAACCAGACAGTTGGTCCACAAGAGTGGAATATATTATTAGTTAGCCTATGAAAAATAATAGTGTAATAGTGACTCTAGGAACTATAAATTGATACAGATGGTCTGATGAATAGGGCTGGGAACTCCATGATATATCATATAATTGCATGTCATCATATTATGTTATTTTTTTAATCATTATGGATGCAGGTGCACAATACATGGTTAATTAATTTTTGGTTAAGGTACCAGCTAAGGGAAAACTCATTCCGCTCAACGGTGTGATCTTGCCAGATATCTATTTGGTTCAAGATGGTATATTATTATTCACACTAGACTTTTTTTGACTCTAACTTTATGTTTTTCCACTTAAACTCTCAAGTTCTCAGAATTAGTTCGAGTAGGATGAGGGTAAGGGTTTTTCAGGTTATTAGTTGATAAATATGCTTCTGGAAAAGTTCATAAGGCAAGCTAGCTATTTAGGACATTCTATCTATTGTCCGCTGTATTATTTGGATGTGAGAAAAAATTTACTTAACTGTCTGCATTTAGACTCTGATCAACTAAGGGGGCATCTTCATATGTCGCTCTTGGCATATTTTGTGATAATTTATAATTTCTCTGAACGTGGCTTATGTATGAGATTATGTAATGAATCTAAAATTCTATTTGTAATGAAATGAGAAATTTGTTTTAAATTGAGCTTAAAATTTTCCACATTCATGTGTTTTTGGTATATCAATGTATCTAACATTATCACATTTGGTCACCAAAATTATAAATATGGATGACTGCAGCATCCATAGCAGTTATTTTTGGGCCTCAAAATGGAAGATGTTACACGGAATCCTGTAGCTAAATCCATCTACGAAAAGATTTTGGCTTCACTCAACTGATCGAACATATCATCGATTCTAGGGAGGGAATATTTATTCTTGATTGTCAATTCATTGAGCTTCTTATAATCGATGTGTGACCTGAGAGAACCATCTGCCTTCTTCACAGACACAACTACGGCTCCCAGGTGGAACTTCTCGATCTTATGAAATGCTTCGACTCTAGATCTGTTGGTTTCTTTTTAAGTTCATTTTTCTCCTTTGCTGACAATCTAGTCGGAAGTCGACTTACAAGTTGAACTCCGATAATAAGGTCTGTACGGAGCTCGGTAGCTCGTTTAGGAGGTAAATTTGTAATCGGCTCAAAGATATTAGATTATTTCTTGACCACTGGAATCCAAGCGATATCATCCTCATCTCGAGCTTCAATAGAAAAAAGGGATCGTCTAGAATTCTCACTAATGTTCCTAAAGGTTATTTGGATTCTCTCTTCCGAATCAGGATAGCTTAGAGTCACGATTCTTTTAGGCCATAGACGATGTGCTTCATAACTCTCATGCCAATCCATTCTAGTATATTACCAAACCTTATTTATTCAAAGACATGCAAGTCACAATAAAAAGGATAACCACCAAAAACAGTTCAACATCTTTGCATAACGTCTTAAAAGTCGCGTATCCTTCAATGGGATTTGTAATCCTAAAAGATGTGACTAAGTAAATCACATCAAGTTTGAGTTTATCCACTATTTCTTTCAATACGAATAAGTATGACAAACCCCATATCAAATAGAACACTAATAGGTAAATATTTAAAAGGATTGTACCTTCAAGTACTGCAGGTGCCTTCTTCTTGCCATAGGAGGTACTCTTGGCTTTCTCCAATGCATTAAGCTTTCTAGTCTTCTTCTGAGCTATAGGGAAATTGTAACTAAGATGTCCTTCCTTGTTGCAAATCATACACTTCTTTGTAAATTAAAAGGAGCGTGATTTGGTAGACTCCTTTGAGTAATGCCCTCACTCTCCATAGTTATAGCAGTTCACATCATCTTTATTCTAACTCTTAAACTCCAATGTATTAGCTCTTGGAATCTTCTCATCTTGAAATTTGGGTCCTTTTTCTTGAAAGGAAATCTACGCTTATGTCCCACAGTTGCTTTGACCTTTGGAGCTTCCCCTTTACTGCTGCCTTTTTCCTTTTCCTCAAGCCTCAGCGCAGCATGTACAAGCTTCTCAAAAGTAGTTTCTTGCTAAGGAAGAAGAGGCACCCTCAAAGTCTTCTTTAAGTCATATACGAACTTCTGATTCTTCTTCATGGCTGTATAGATAATTTCCGGACCATACTTTGATAAATCTTCAAATTTAGTTACATACTCAGCAACAGACTTAGTGCACTGCTTCAAATCAATAAATTTCTGAGCCATGGCTTCTTTCTCGACTTCTACAAGGAAATTCCTCTCAAATCTTCCTTTGAAATCCTCCCAAGTCATTTATGATTCATCAATCTCAGCTAATCATCTCATACCAATCAATGGATCTTTCCTACAGTTGGCTAGAAGCAATTTGGATCTTCTGTTGATCCATAATACCCATATGTGTAAAGATGCATTCACACGTCTTCAACCAAGCCTACACTCCTATCACTCCCTCTTACCCTTGAAGGGTTTACCTTCAAGCTTAGCATAGTCACCATATCGCCTGGCGAAATCAAATTAGGGAACAAGAGAGTTTGGAGTAGTAGAAGCACTTGTTTGTTGGGTGCTCCTCACCAGCTGCATAAGCTGCTTGGTGGTCAAATGAACTCCTCCAGATCCAGTGCTAGAAGACTGACCTGGCTCACCTTGTCCTGAGCATGGTCTACCCATCTCTCCCTGAATGATGTGAGATATATTGGTTAAGAATTTCTAATAATAATAATAAATAATATACATACAACTACGAATAACAAGTATGCACCTTGATGACTACACCCTGTAATCATCATATTCACCTAGGTAATATTTGCTTTATCTACCCGTTACCCCAAGGGACAGGGTCCCTTAGGTCCATCTAGGCCAATACATCGTGTCTCTTAGTGATCTATATTGTTCAAACCTACTCTGTACCAATCTGTAATGCCCTCACTTCTACATCCATACTACTCAAGAGTATTACTAAGCGATATTATTGAGTAATACGGAGAATGAAGCGATATGTGGCACACATGTGAATATTTTCTTGGACCAACACTGGTATATCTTATATATCAATATTACTTACCATATTTGTACTCGATCTCGGTACAAAGCAATAAACACGTGTGTCTCCAGGATGAACGATGCACAATCATACGTAATAAATATCAGTCAAAGAACACAGTGTCACATCATACAATACATAGGTCCATGGGCTACAAAATGAAAGTCGCTGGCCCAATACATCATATATCATCAACTACTACATACTAGATATAATGATAAGGCTATAAAAACGTACAGATAATGTATCATCCTATAACTCCTACTAGCCTCCCATAAGTTCATACCATGCTCCATCAACCCTGGGTACCTACACAAAAAGTTTCTCAGACTGACCTAAGTATTACTAAGAACACATGGCTCAGATTATATACACCTACAATGTCAAATAATATAATTAAGGGTAATATCCAATAAAAATGACAATATCGTACAAACAGGAGATAGTCCTTCAAATCATCCAAACAAAATGCAACATCACATAAATAAAAAAGATAAACCATCACAATCCAAACCACAAACAATACACAAAGGCTATTTTTAAAATATCAAATCGTCAAAAGTATGGTTGTAACGGGGACCAACTATGCATTAGACACATAATCAACTCAATCGATAGTGAAAATATATACCAATCTACCACACTTGCTCCAGGAGACTACATACGTAACTGGGAAACATAACACACATGCCCATCTATCCATCACGGTTACTATTACCTCTCTCTTATATCGTGACAATGATCCACCATAGGCTTGACTACACATAACATCTTCGACCCTGGCTACCAACACATGTCCTTATGGTAATTGACTATTGGCCTTTGTGACACAAGGAGCAACACATATATTGACACATGGTAATAGCCAACACACAAACTTAAATAGAAAAAAACGTGTCAAGGATCCAGGGAGCAATCAGGCCACCAAAGTGGATTTTCTCCAAAGGGAGCCAGACAAAATGGATGACATATAATATTCATACCCGATAAATTTACTTAGCTCTATACGTAGACTGACACACGAGTGTGTATATACATGTGTGTATGTATATGTATATATAAGTCAACACACTACTATGAAGTACTAGAGCTCTAATTCTATGCCAACACAGCTCCAACTATTGGTCAACACATGACTATATTAGGCTTACCGCAGTGAGTATCATCACACACACATACACACACATATGAGTAAATCCCCATTCGAGTGACATTTGCTTTACAGAGATTAATCAAGTAAATAACATAATATGTCCCATACCATTGCATGTTACTCGAACATTATTCAAAGCTCATAAAATACACTTGATCCATACTGGATATCTCTATATGACAAGTCCAATGAAAAACTAGAAAAGTGTTACCAAATTCCCATACCAGATGGTATCACTAATCCGTTTATTTACTCGTCGCACACAAATTAGAAAATGATTAAACACAATCAAATATAATCTTTACGTAAAATATAACATAATAAAAGTTTACTATAACAAAAAATAATATTTTGTTGGTATTAAAATTACTTTCAATTATATATATATAAACTTTATTTACATATTTATTAAGCTTTATAATTAATGTTTATGTTTATATATATATATGAGTTTATAATTGTGTATATACTTATATTTACTTTGTTTATTATATTTCAATATAAATATGGTTTTCAGTTTAAAAATAGATATAAAGTTCTAAATACTTCCTCTCTATCGCGTAAGTGTTCATCTTCACCTTCCCGGATCTGGCAAACACGTATACATGTTACAGTTTTATATATACTTACATTTTCGTATATTCATTATCCACAACTCATGCACAGAGACTTACTCACATAAGAAAACTCATAGGTACATGCACACGATCCCACATTCATCCATCTTCATGAATGAACATGCCAAAAAACCAAGTACGCATGCCTAAAAAACAATGCAAGGGTGTCGGCCTATCACCTCCGTTGGTCGACCTATAGCGACCGATCGGTCGACGACCCTTTTCCATCATTCGAACGCCTGTAATAGCCGATTACCTCCTTCATCTTGATCGCTTGACCTCCTATTCAACGTGCTTGTATAATTCATCCTATATCTGATGATTCAATGGTACAAATATTTGATTCTTTGATTGTCGATTGATATAGAGACGTTGAGAAGCTTTGGTTGAATCTATTTTAATTTATGGATTTAATTTGGTCTTTTCTAAATTAATTTAAAGTGGTAGGGCCCTAGGGAAGTAGATAGATTTTTCTAAAGTGATATATAAGAATTCTTAGGTTATATTTATAGTTGGAGTAGAAGTGTCGAGAGAAGGAAATGTCTAGAGTTTGGAAAAGTCGGGATATAGAAATCTCAGGAAACTTAGTTTAGGGTTTTGAACAGTTGGGCTCAAGTTGTTGGGCTTTAATTCTTTTGTTTTCCTTTTTTTATTTATTTTATTTATATGTGAAATAAATACACTCAAGCTCAATATAATTTAGTCACCTTCCCAAAAATATTTCTTTTACAAAAATCACTTTCTAATAGATTACAACTTTATTTATTTTATAAGATATTTTTTTTATTTAGTTAATAATTTATTTAAAGCATTTGCACTTTATAATATTCCTTTTAGTTCTAATATTACTACCATAATTCTAATTATTAAATTCAAATTCCAATCAAATTCATTATTTATTATTATTTAATTATTGATCAGTCGCTTCTTAACTATGGGTTGTAACTCATCTGCTACTTTATTGCCTTTTCCTGGGGTATACTCTATATCAAAATCTTAGGATTATGAAAACTCTAACCACATTTGCTGCCTCATGTCAGCTCCTTCCGAGAGAAAAAATATATCAAGGACTTGTGGTTAGTATACAACTCAAACCTCTCCCCTAAGAGATAATTTCTCTAAATATTCAATGTGAAGACAACCACTGCTAATTCCAAATCATGCATTGGATACCAACCTTTATGGGGTCGCAACTACCTCGATGCATATGTAGTTACCCTACTCTTCTGCATCAATACTGCTCCTAACCCCAAACATGATGCATCAGTAATAAGATCATACCATCATTCCCTTCAGTTATCACTAACATAGGTGGATTCGTCAATCGATTCTTCAACATCCGAAATTCCTTCTCACACTCCTACGTCCAAGTGAACTTCTCACTCTTCTAGGTCAGTCTCATCAATGGCCGAGCTATACGGTAGAAGTCCTTAATCAATCTCCAGTAGTAGCCAGCCAATCCTAAAAAACTTCGTACCTTAGTCATGGTCTCAGGTCTCTTCCATTCTTTTCCTGCATCAACCTTTCAAGGATCTTCTGCTAACCTTTCTTCCAAAATAACATGGCCTAGGTACTCAAATTTATGCTGTCTCAACGTCTCTTGCACAAGCCTTAGGTGTACTGCTTGTTCCACCCTATCATTCGCATACAATAATATGTCATCAATGAATACCAACACATATCTGTCCAGCTTACCATTCATTATATCCAAAAAGAACACATGTGCATTGGTTAGTCCAAATGGCATTACTAGCACTCATATAAACCATACCTCATTTTAAATGCAATCAAAGGAATGCTTTTCTATGCAACTCTCAGCTAAAGGAACCCCGTAGCTATGTTCAAGTGCAAAACCACCTTAGCTCCACTCAACCGGTCAAAATGGTAGCTAATTCTTGGCAAAGGATATCTGTCTTCATCGTCCTTTCATTCAACTCCCGATAGTCTATACATAATCTTAATGACCCACTAGACTTCTTTACAAATACTATCGCTACTCCCTAAGATGAACCACTTGGCCTTATGAAACTCTTACCTTCTAACTCTACCAATTGTTTTTTCAAGTCCTCTATTGCCTTTGGAGGCATTCTGCTAGGAGGTCAACCAAATGACTCAGTCCCTGGTGGCAGGTCTATATGAAACTATATTGCTCTTGGGGATGGCAACCCTGAAACCCGTTTAAGCATGCCTCAAAACACCTTCAGTACTCGTACCGTTTTAATGACTTCTTCTTCCAAAACTAAAGCAAATAAAATGTCTCTACACTCTGTTTCATATTCCTCCAAAACCACATACACTTTATCTCTACGGCCTAGATGAATTAGAGTGATTATCCTTTTGGCGCAGTGCACTCTCGTGATATACTCCTCCAACCAGTCCATTTCTAACATAACTCTAAAGCCTATGAAGTCAAACACGTAGGGATTACAAGAAAACTTACACCTACCTAACTCAATATCTAGGTCTGTGCACCTCAATCTAAGAGTGGCATACCCTCCCATTAAACTTGTTGCATATATGAAAGTTGCTAAGTAGGTAATTCCTAATCCAAGTCTATCAAGCCATACCAACTAAGACTTTACCCTTGCAACTTTCCTCCATGGACGGTCCTTCCCTTGGTCCCTCTAAAGCATAAACATGTTCTTTAAGCTTTGGGCAGTCCTTCTTTATATATATCACATCTTATCATACTTGTATCACTTTTCTCCCAACATTCTTAGGCATGGGGAACTTTGAAGCATATTGCCCCTTCCGTCAGTAGTTGTAATAAACTACTTCTATAAAAGAAACATCTCTAACTTTTTCCTTGGATGCTCTCTTCTTTCCCTTCATGTATGGGGTAAACTTCTTCTTCTACTCTACTCTAGGTCTATCTCCACTCTTCTCTGCTCCTAGTTCATCCTATAATATCTTCTAGCCATGTCAACGACAAACTCAAAAAAAGATGCTAACTAAGCCACCACCTTATGATCAAGACCTTGCTTCAAATCCCTAATAAACTTCTTATTCTCCTTTATCAAAGTATTGATGGTCTCCCTGCCAAACTTAAGCAACGGGTTAAACTTTTGGATGTAGCCCTCTATTATAAGGTTACCCTACTTCAGATCAGTGAACTCTCTCAATTGCACACTCTGCTGAGACTTTGATATGAACTAAGCCTAGAACCTTTCTTTAAACTTCCAGGTAATCTCTTCCACCGGTGCAACGACCCATATTTTACATATTGAGGGAACGTAGAATATTAATATTATTTTCATATTAGGTCGTATGATTGTATAACTATAGGCAATGACTACTGGGGTCATTTCCTTTCCTTATAATTTTCGCTAAAATTTCTTATGACTGTTTCGAGCCTGCAAAATCTTGTATGGCCTATGACTTTTGATAGGAGCTGTGGTAGGGTCTAAAAGCATTTTCATTGGATCAGGTTGATGATTTTTCTTTCCGTAGAGTAGTTACATTAAAGAAACAAACTTACTATTTGAGAGTTATGGCTATTTTAAGTTTATTTGGTTTTGAATGGCTTAGGTGGGTAATTAGGGTCATCAGTGTTAAGGTCCATGACCCATTTTGGGATTAGAGTAAGTAAAGGATGATGAAACCTCATCCCCATCATTTCACCACTCTAAAAATAGTGAGAAACCTCCACTGTCCAAAAAAACAACCCTTAAACCTAATTTATATAACCTAATTATGTTTTTAAGAGGAGATTAGCGGGATTAACACTTAGGATTAGATATTTACTATTAGGGAAGCCTTGGATTCCATGCCTTCTACTATTAATTTAGGAATTTAGACCTCGCTTTGGATTAAAGTGAGTGATTAGTTCTCTCATATTATTAACGTAAAAATCAGACGCTAACACCCCGGTGTATGTAGAGTAAATGTGAAAGCACCACCCGTCAATACGGGAATTAGAGATAAGCAGAAAATTACATAAAAGCAAAGCGGTAGAGGAAGCAGTTTTTATAGTGGTTCGGCTTATAGTCAATCCTACGTCCACTTTAATTCTCTTTATTGCTGACTTAAGTGAACTTATACAACTTTCTTCAATTACAACACACTTTAAACCAGTAGCTCAAACTCTGATGTAGAATAATCTTTTGAGTTCATATTGAATAATGGAGATTCTCTCTTGAAATTTGCCGTAGTGTCCTTGGTGTTTAAGGTGCTTGAAGTGCTGTTCAAGTTGACAAAATGGCAGAGCGTTGATGCTCCGGAGAATGATCCAAAAGTCCCCTTCAAGTTGGAGCTAGTGCCGTATTTATAGGAGAGTTCGGAGTTAGGTCGTTGGTTATAGGTCGTTGGCGACCTAAGATAGGTCGTAGGTCGTGGGGCGACCTGGTGGTAGTGACCTAAGCTTTACGGCTTAACTAGAACACACTTGACCTTTTTCGAATGAAGTAGTAGGTCGTGGACGACCTAGGGGAGTAGTTGGCGACCTTGCAACGCTGAGACATTCAATGCAGCGACCTAGGCTAAGACGTTAACTTGTTATGTCGCTTAACTCATTAGGTCGTAAAGCCATGGGTTCACTTGGGTCGTAGGTCGGAAGTTGCGACCTATGGTTGATCGTAGGTCGGAAGTTACGACCTAAGTTATACGAGCTACGGCCTATTCTGGATGTACTCGGCCTCTCTAAGCGGGTTAATGGGTTCGAACGCGACTTAGCATAGGTCGTAGGTCGTTTACTCGAGTTACAGCTTAGCTCGGCTTTGTATAGCTCGCTAGGTCGTTAAGTAGTTGGGTCGAACACGCGGTTAAGTCGCTAGGTCATGGACTCCTTTAGGTCGTTGAACTCTTTAGGTCGTTAGGCCCTTTAAGTGATCAGGTCTTAGGTCGTTCCACCTCTTAGGTCGTTCCACCTCTTAGGTCGTTAGGTCGGCTTATCTCTTAGGTCGTTAGGTCGGCTCATCTCTTAGGTCGTTAGGCCGGCTTATCTCTTAGGTCGTTAGGCCGGCTTATCTCTTAGGTCGTTTCCAAAACGGAGTTAACACTTGCCCCTCGAAGCACTCGCCTAGGTCGTAGGTCGTGTGCTTCGATTTAATCCTGTTAGGTCGTGAGCGACCTAAGAGATGACTTAACTCATACACCCATCTGCCTCTGCCGTATATAACTGCTAGCTCGTCTCTTTCTCTTCACTTAACTGCTCCGACAACCCTTTTCTGCCATTAGCAACCTTCCAAGTTTCCAAAGGCGAATCTGTTCCAATCGAGTTGTTGATTCATCCTTACTTTTACATCGTGTAAGTGAATTCAATCCTTTATTCAACTCTCAATTACAGTCGAACCACAAATTTTCGCCTTCTGCCCTCGGTTTAATACCCATACATCGCGTTCCACTTTCGAGCCATGCTGTGATCGGTTTTGATCGTAATTGACTACGCTGTTATTGCGACCAGCAGCGCGTTGGATTTGTGATGGTTTGGACAATTTATGGGTTTTGCTGAGAGGATAATTGATTTTGTTGCTTGGATGATAACGGGTTATCGGGTTGTAAGCTGATGAGATAGCGGGTATTGACTGGAGAGGAGGCAGTGGGTTATTGATTGGAGATAACTTAAAATGGCTGAGTTAGACCAGAAGCGACCTGGGGATTCTAAACGACTCAAAATCCTTGCGACCTAACTGATTTGCACGACTTACGAATCGACCGACCTAAAAATTCTAGCGGCCTAACTGATTTGCACGACTTAACTTTTAGGTCGCTCGAAGACTTGAACGACCTAGGACTTGGTTGGATTCATATTGCCTTGAATAATGTGACTTAACCATGCCAGAATAGCATATGTACTTCAAACAGGACGACTTAATGGAGGCCCGACCTTTGCTAGGTCGCTTGAGCGACTTAAGGGTGGCCCGACCTATGCTAGGTCGTTTGAGCGACTCAAGGGGGGCCCGACCTATGCTAGGTCGTTTGAGCGACTTAGGAGATGAACAGAACTTGAACATTTGCAAAATTTGACAGAACCTGATTGTATTTCAACTTTGAACTGCTAGAACGAGATGTTTGGATAAATTGTGCTTCTTTATAGACTTCATTAACTTCAATGCTAACAACCTGTTAAACACAACACTTGCAGAAAAATGGGACGAATATACTGCCATTGACAGCCCATATCAAGTGATAGATTAGTCGATAAAAGATGATCAAATTAAAGAAACTATATGAAATGCTGTCAATCAATAAATTCAAGTGAAGTATTAAAGCAATGTTAATCAACTAAAGCCGATTTGTTTGCACTAATACTGCACTTGTATTTTGACTTAGAGCGACAAGTCTTGAAATTTTACAATTGACACATGTTTATTAGTTTAATTTCAGTTATATTTACTTGTCACTTTGTTAGTTTCACTCAACACTTCACACATTTAGGAAACGTGCACCCTCACATTTGAATATCCAGTTCCTTGTGTAGAATGTCTTCTCAAGAAGAGATAATTGAGCAATCCGAAGAAGGCTTCCCGATAGCTGACCCATTGGTCGATCCTCCGGAGAGAACTCCAACTACCTTGATTCAGCGTACATTCAATCAACTACGTATTCAATTTGGGATTGCCGAAGAGGATGCAAGATTTCCTGGCCCAAATGATACTGCCGACAGGCCACCTTTTGGTTTTGTCACCGTCAACCGTCAGATGTGCCTTTGTGGTGCCATTCCTCCTTTCAACGAATTCCTTCATCAACTCCTTTTCCGACTAACCATCTCTCCCTTTCAACTACATCCCAATGGCTACGCCATCTTGATGGGATTGTGTGTTTTATTCACGAGGACACTTAACCGTCTTTCGAGCTTTGAAGAAATTTGCTACTTATGCTCATTTGTAAAGAATAAAGACTACCCCTCCTTAATACTCGTGAGAAGTGCCAGAAATCGCAAACTTACTACTGATCTTTCCGAAAGTGCTCACGGCTTTCTGAATCAATTCTTCTTTTTCCGCTGTCCTCTTGGGTTTTATGCCATTTGGAGAAAAGGAAGTGAGATTGCTCACCCCTATTTTCCCATTTCAGCTTTTCAAGATTCGAATTGCTAAGCGCTAACTTCATTCTTTTCTTTTACAGCAATTCCTCCTCCCTCTAGAAATCCCAGCCACAAGACGACTTTTGATAGATTAAGTGTCGTGCCGGCTGGAGAAAGAAGTATTAAGTTTTTGCTGAGAGATGAACTTCTGCACCAATATGGACTTTTGCACCCTTCTCGCTCTACTCAACCTCACGAAGTTCCCGATTCTCCGGCCAAATTGCCAGATGCCCCAGTTTCTGCTGAGGAACCTATACTGAAGGAATCTACTTCTGAGGCTTTACTGGTGAAGTGCTCTACTTCTACTGATATTGCGGGGTCATCTGACAAACTTACACTTGCCCCGATCATCGAAGAGGAAGAGCGTTTTCATCATTCAGGGAAATCCGATGATGAGGGAACCGAGAGAGCGAGTCCTGCCAAGCAGAGTGGGGATGACATTTTTGAAGGGTTAAGCGATCTGATGATCACTTCACAGGAGCTCTTTAAAGACGATCATGTTTCTGCTAGAGTTACCTCTTCAGCAGTTGAAGCAACATCCACTTTACAACAGACTCTGTCAGCTCAAGAGTTGACGTTAGCTATAAAACCCATCATTTCCCCGCAACCGAGGAGTGGTTCGTAGTTTGACGCGCATAGTTTGCACGTTACACACACTTAGGATTTTTAGCATTCTTATGCACTTACATGCACTTTACTTCAAAGATTCTCAAGCTTTGCATCTTTTCCATTTTCAGGTCTTTCAATGGGGAGACGCTCTTATTACGACGACTTTCAGAGCTATGGGAGACGCGGCTCTTTTGATCCCAAGAGATATCTTCCTTCTTATAGGGAGACTGATGAAGAAAGAGTCGCACGAAAAGCTCGTGAAAGACGTGCCCACGAAGAACGCCATGAAAGACGGGACGAGCGACATGATTCTTCCCAGAGGGAAGATGATTCTCATAAATGGAAGTCCTGTGACGACAATGGGAAAAGTCATATTGCCGAAGACGTGAGTAAAAGAGCCAAACATGGTGAAAAACCAGCATCCGAGATTTCCGAACAACCTACTGCTCCTGTACTATTTCAATCTCCTGCCCTGGCACGTACCGATATTCAAACAATCCTTAGAAGGCCCCCATATCAAGTTGGTCTAGGCCCAGCTACTCTTTAGAGTCGATTCCCGAACTGGTGCCTGAAAGGAGTGTGCTTTGATCTTGACCTGGTCCCGATCGATAAGCAGGCTATGCTGCGCAACCTTGATGCTGTCAAACTTGATATCGAAAGAATGTCAGGTTGGCAAAAGCTTGTCGATAAGCTCCAGAGGGTAAATCGCACGAATCTTGAAGCCATGTTAACAATGGAAAACGACAAATCTGAGTGGCAGAAGATTCTTGAGCAACATGATGCGGAAATGAGAAGCATTGCTACTT
The DNA here is from genome assembly GCA_030765085.1 of Allium cepa. NCBI lineage: Eukaryota > Viridiplantae > Streptophyta > Magnoliopsida > Asparagales > Amaryllidaceae > Allium > Allium cepa. Next base: position 145,316,076 of record CM060945.1, read on the forward strand.
ATAATGAAAAGCTCGAAGTGGAAGTTGAAAAACTTAAAGAAGAGCTTGCCACTTCCTCCACTTCCTATTCGCAAAGGGAGCAAGTGCTTCAACAACAAGTGCGAGATGCTCATGCAGCTCAAAGAGATGCCGAAGATAGGCTTGATGAGCCAAAAAGAATTAATGAGGGCCATATTGCTGACATCGCGGAGCTGCGAAAGAAGACTAGCTCCCAGGACGTGGAGATCGAAATGCTAAAACTTCAACTCTATAAAGCTGAAAGAGAGCGTGATGAGGCTATTGCCGGCAAAATTGCCGCTGAAGAGTCTGATGAGGCAACAAAGGCCAATATCAGCTCAACGTTGTTTGACTTCTACTTACATAGCGTTCTGGGGCGTGGTAGTCTCTCCTTTCTAGGCCCCAAATATGAAATAACTCTGGTCGAAGTGTGGGAGGCCATACTTGACATGTTTGGCAGTGCTGGCTATGCTGAGGCGAATTTAGAGGCAAACTATCTTGATGACGATGCTCGCGCCGCTCTTGCCAGGGGAAAAGAGCAACTTGCCAAAGAGAGAGCCGGAATGGCCGAAGGAGAACATGTAGGGAAGGCAACTTTAAACGACCCAGTTCAACCTTCGGTTTCGGCCGATATCGACATTGTTGGTTTCGGTTCCCATTCTCCGCCCCTACTAAAGCCGTTACCGAAAGCACCACTGCCCACACTGGAGATGAGGCTCAAGGAAGCGCCGAAGCGCAGGACTTCGAAATTGACATAGTGAAGTCTACTTCTCCAGGTAACCTCAATGTTGACCTCGCTCAAGCGGGCTGCTTGTTCGCTTCGACTGAGTTCGATGAGCTTCTTGCTTATTTCTTAAGTGTCGATGAGCCATTATCCCCTCTTTTTATGAGGAATACTGACTTTAACTTTTCTTCTCCTGTATAAAAAGTACCAAGTATTGTTCAGACTTCCCCTCCTCCAGTTATTCCTCCTCCGTCTCTTCATGTCACTCCTCCTTCTGCCTCTCAACCAGGATCACAAGAGGAGCAAATAGAAGCTCTTTGAGACTTGGTCGATCCTATTGCTTTACAAGAACATAGGGGAGAAGAACCTGAAGAGGATGAAAAGACTCCGGAACCAACTCGTTCTGGCGATACGCCATTAACCAGACTTTTCACTCCAGGAAGCGGGTCTTCTTCTAAGAAGATGGCGAAAAGTGGAGTCTCAAAGAAGAAGGAAGCTTCAGCCGGCGAGGAAAAAGCAGAAGAAAGTCCAATTGTTCCCCTTTCTCCTTCTTCCCCTACTCTTACAAGCCGACCCAAGAAGTTGGTCATCCGGCCAGGCGCAGGCTCAAAAGGTGGAAGGAAGAAGAAATGATGGCTTTGGTCCTGTGCTTTTTATCTCGCTTTTTGCTTGTATATAAGCCTGCGTTGACTGGAGATTGTGCGGGTACCAGTCCCCGCCTTCTTTTATTTTGAAACCAGCGCATGTATATAAATTTTTTTATAGTATGGAATAAAATGATTCTTTTACTTGTACAAACTCCTGTCTGTATTTGAGAATGCATTTATTCTTTTTTTTATATATACAAGTTTCTTTATTTTCTCTGTGTGATGTTGCAGTAAACATATAGTATGTTGCTTGAGCATTGCTTTTTATTTTTGTGACTATATTATATTGCCCCCATACTATGGTTTATTGCAATCTCTTTCACGTTGGGAGAATTTTGAAGAACAATTCTTCTGTTTTGAGAAGACTTGTATTCTTTCTTTAGAGAACAACTTTTCCATTTGAAGGAGGTTTGCATCTGTACTTTATAAGATAATATTTCCGTTTTAAGGAAATATTTTTATGACTTAGTAGAATGCGCCTCATATTGGAGAAGCTTTCTCTCTTTTCTTTTTGTTGCGAAGTTTTTACACTTCACTTTCGGAGAAAGTCACTTTTATCTTGGCAAGTGAATTTTCCTTCGTGGTAAAATGGGCCTTCGAAAAAGGGCTTCGACCTGCTTGTTCCTCCGAAGAGGGCTTTCGTTTGATTGTGCCTCTGGGAAGAGGGCTTTTTGTTTGATTATGCCTCTGGGAAGAGGGCTTTTTTGTTTCTGCCTCTGGGGAGAGGCTTTTATCTTTTCCCTGTCCGCTGGGAAGCGGGCCTTCGAAGAGGACTTTTCACATTTCGACTCGTGTGAAGTTTTATTTCAGATCACCGTGAAATGTGTGCCTCTGAGTAGGGCTTTTGCCTGGAAGTTTGGATTTTCCTTCTCTCGGTTGGATGGATTCACGGGGCGGACACGAGTGTTCTCTGCCACCGATCAGTCCACAACTTTCTATCGAGAAAGTGCTCTCTTTTTCTGGCGAGGCCTGTTAGAGGTCTTTATCCTCCGAAGAGTTGTGCCTCCGAAGAGGGCTTTCACATTCCAGCACTTGTGAAGTTTTATTTCAGATCTCGATGGAATGCGTGCCTCTGAGTAGGGCTTTTGCCTAGAAGTTTGGAGTCTCCTTCTCTCGGTTGGATGGATTCACGGGGAGGACACGAGTGTTCTGTACCACCGATCAGTCCACAACTTTCTATCGAGAAAGAGCTCTCTTTTTCTGGCGAGGCCCGTTAGAGGTCTTTATCCTCCGAAGAGTTGTGCCTCCGAAGAGGGCTTTTCACATTCCAGCACTTGTGAAGTTTTATTTCAGATCTCGGTGGAATGCGTGCCTCTGAGTAGGGCTTTTGCCTGGAAGTTTGGAGTCTCCTTCTCTCGGTTGGATGGAGTCATGGGGCGGACACGAGTGTTCTGTACCACCGATCAGTCCACAACTTTCTATCGAGAACGAGCTCTCTTTTTCTGGCGAAGCCCGTTAGAGGTCTTTATCCTCCGAAGAGTTGTGCCTTCGAAGAGGGCTTGTGCCTCCGAAGAGGTCTTTTGGCTAATTAATCGAATGTTTGTTTGCACAAACGATCACAATTAGTTAGGAATGGTCTACTTTTGGCGGAACCACTAACTATTTGCTTAAAGCATTTCTTATATAAGATTCGAATCTGGAATTTTTGTGGCTAGATATTCATTTGTTGAGTGATGTCAGGGATTGCTTGGTCTTATGACGGGCAAGCTTTGTTTTAATGGCCTGTAGTGTTAAATCGACATTTTAGCAATACAATTGACGTATTTTGTGTATCGAAATAAAACAAGCAGTTTATAATAGTAAAGAACACAAGATTTATTGTGGTTCAGCCAAGAACTGGGCCTACATCCACTTTATAGTTCTTATTATTCACTTGCACTGGCTTTACAATGGCTTTCAATACAAGAATCATACATTCATCATTCTTTTACAATATTTCATTAAAGCCTTTAAGTAAAATATGGGCACAGGTGATTGTTGTTCCAAGCTCTTGGAATTGGATCTCCTTCGACAGTTGTTAGTTTGAAAGTGCCATCAAGAAGTTTTTTGCTATAGCATACGGCCCTTCCCAGTTTGGCGCAAACACTCCTGTTGCTGTCATGATCCTCTTCAAGACTAGATCTCCAATCTCAAAGCTGCGTTGGCAACTTTGGAATTGAAGTGCCTGGCAATTCTTTGCTGATGGGCTGCAATTCTGAGCTGAGCCTCTTCCCTTCTTTCATCAAGGAAGTCAAGTGCTTCAAGTTGCAACTCTTCATTTTTTGCTTGGTTGAAATGAATTCTTCTATGTGAAGGGACTTCTATTTCTACCGGAATCATTGCCTCTGATCCATATGCCAATGAAAATGGAGTGTGCCCTGTCGCAGTTTTATGTGGAGTTCTATATGCCCATAGTGCTATTGGAAGCTTATCGACCCAACCACCTTTCGCTTTTTCCAGCTGTTTTTTGATGGTTGATTTGATAATTTTGTTTACTGCTTCCACTTGCCCGTTTGCTTGCGGATGAGCCACTGCTGAGAAGCCTTTCTGGATCTTGAATTTCTTGCAGAAATCTTGGAACTCTTCACTTTCGAATTGGGTTCCATTGTCTATGATTATCTTTTGAGGCACACCATACCTGCAAATGATATTCTTAGTTGCAAAGTTTATCATCTTCTTAGAGGTAATAGTAGCTAATGGTTCAGATTTAGCCCATTTAGTAAAATAATCAATAGCAACGATAGCATATCTGATTCCGGATTTGGCAGTTGGCAAAGGCCCGATGAGATCTATTCCCCAAATAGCAAATGGCCACGGACTAACCATCTATGTTATCTCGGTGGAAGGTGCTCTTGGGCTTTTTGCAAATCTCTGGCATCGGTCACATTTTCGGGCGTAACTTGCAGCATCACGATCAATATCTGGCCAGAAATACCCATAACGGAGAATTTTCTTTGCTAGAGTTTGACCAACTGAATGATCTCCACACTCTCCTTCGTGTACTTCAGTTAGAATTGTCTCAGCTTCTTCCTTAGTCACACATCGGAGTAATGGCATTGAGAATCCCCGCCTATACAATCGGCCATCTTGAATTATGTATCTGGAGGCTTTTCTTAATAACTTCTGCCTTTCTTTTTAGTTTTCTGGTAGAGAACCGTTGAGCAGATATTCCGTTATCGGAGTCATCCATGATTCTCGCTCCTGTGATATAGTCATGATCTAGTCAATATCCATCTCATCAATGCTTGGAGCTGACAGGACTTCCATAGGAACTAATCCCAAAAATTGAGCTTCACCAGTGATTGCATACTTTGCGAGGGAATCTGCCTTCATGTTTTCTTCCCGGGGTATATGATTTATTGTATAATGGTCAAGGTCATCGAGAAGCTCCCAGGCTCTTGACAAGTAAGTGGGCAAATTTCCTCCTTTAGTTTGAAACTTTTTCTTGACTTGGCATACAATAAGCTGTGAATCACTGAAAATCTGCAACACTTTGACATTCAATTCTTTAGCAATTCTCAAACCGGAAATAAGAGCTTCATACTCTGCTTCATTGTTTGTCGAAGGGAATTCCAATCTTAAAGCATAGCACAATGACCGCCCTTCAGGGGTTTCAAGCACAACCCCGGCTCCGGAACAGTAATCGTTTCTTGCGCCATCAACATACAATTTCCATCGAATTGGGGGATTATCAGTCACCACTTCCTCACTATCACCTTTATCCGTACATTCTGTGATAGAATATGCCAGAGCTTGTCCATTGATTGCTCTCCGAGGATGATAAGTGATGTCGTATTGGCTGAGTTCAATATTCCACTTCAAAAGGCGACCCGAAGTCTCAGGGCGAAACAGGACTTGCTTCAGAGGCTGATCAGTGAGGACTTTGATTGGATGAGCTTGAAAATACGGCCTCAATCTTCTAGATGCAATCAGCAAACAATAGGAGAGCTTTTCCAACTTCAAATAATTCATCTCTGCCCCAGTGAATCTTTTACTGATATAATAGACCGGGCGCTGAATTTTTGCGTCTTCCCGTACCAGAGCCGCACAGAGAGCATGAGACGAGATTGCCAAAAATACAAAAAGATCTTCACCATTGTCCGGCTTAGAAAGTATTGGAGGCGTTTCCATATGACGGATCAACTCATCGAAAGCTTTCTGGCATTCAGGAATCCAGTCAAAATTCTTCCTTCCTTTCTTCAGTGCGTCGAAGAACGGAATGCATTTATCAGTAGCTTTGGAAATGAATCGACTCAGAGCAGCGACTTTCCCATTGAGACTCTGTAGTTCCTTCTTTGTCCTAGGGGCTTTGACTTCTCTTAAGGCAGCAATTTGAGCAGGATTAGCTTTAATGCCCCTAGCACTCACAATGAAACCCAAGAACTTTCCTAACTCCACCCCAAACGAACATTTCAAAGGATTAAGCTTCATTCCGTACTTCCGGAGGATTGCAAACATCTCCTCCAAGTAATCCATATGGTCTACCGCTTTCTTTGATTTCACTAACATATCGTCAACATAAACATCAATAGTTTTTCCAATCTGCGGTTTAAACATAGCATTGACGAGTCTTTGGTAAGTTGGCCCTGCATTCTTAAGTCCGAAGGACATGACTTTATAGCAGTAGAGACAAAGATCGGTGATGAAGCTTGTTTCCTCCTGATCCGGCTCATGCATCATAATCTGGTTGTATCCGGAGTAAGCATCCATGAAAGATAACAATTCGTGTCCCGCCGTTCCATCTACCAACTGATCTATCCTGGGGTAATGGGAAGCTGTCTTTGGGGTAGGCTTTGTTTAAATCTGAGAAGTCAATGCAAAATCTCCATTCCCATTAGCTTTCTTAACCAGTACTGGATTTGAAACCCAATTCGGATAAGTAGACTCCCTGATGAAACCATTCTCCATAAGGCGGTCTACCTCTTCCTTCAACGTTGCTGACCTTTCAGGACCCTGGGTTCTTCTTTTCTGTTTTACCGGTGTAAACTTTGGATCAATATTTAGAGTATGTACTGCAATTTCTGGGGATATTCCGCACATATCAGCATGAGTCCAAGCGAATACGTCTAGATTTGCCTTCAAGAATGATATTAAGGAATTTTGAACTGTCACACTAAGCTGTGAACCCACATTCACCACTTTGTTTGGATCTCTCGGGTCAACAGGTACTGGCACCGTTACTTTAATTGGCACCACCCTATTTTCCCCCGCACTAGCTTTTCTGGGATCCATTTCTCTTCGTGCCCCGCTATGCTCGCCAGTGCAGGGTCCACCCTGTAATTGCTACAAGGTTGGTTCTTTGATGCGGACTGGGGCTGTCGCATCTTTTCCCACCTCTCTCTTCCTTGCTTCTTGCAACTCTATCAGATAACATTCTCGTCCAGCATTCCGATCCCCTTTAATAACTCCAACACCATTATCTGTGGGAAATTTCATAGTAAGGCACCACGGGGCGAGAATTGCCTTAAAAGCCATAAGAGTTGGTCGGCCTAGGAAGGCGTTGTAGGCAGAAAATTCATCAACAATTACAAAAGTCTGTTTCCGAACTACCTTTTTCTGCCCCTATCCAAGCTCGACGAACAAGTCGATAGTTCCAATGGGCTGTTTCGGTTCCCCAGTGAACCCAACAATCTTATGAGATGAGGCTTGAACATCAGCCATTGGAATCTTCATTTGGTCGAACGTCTTTTTAAAGAGAATATTTCAAGAAGAGCCGCAATCTACAAGCATTCTTCTCACAATAGTCGGCCCAATGCCTGCAGAGATGACCAAGGGATCCATGGTCGGAGCTTCAGTGCCCATGGAGTCCCTGGCTCTGAAAACAATATCATCATTAAAAGTTTTCTGCTGCTTCAAAGGTGCAACGTCTTCTAGCACAAAAACACTTTCTTCTGTTGGTGCATGTTTCAAGGCACAGGCATATCTTTCCATCTCGCCCCAGCTTCTTCCTGCTGGGTGAGGCCCTCCTGTAATCACATTAATAACTGGCCTTTCTGATTCATGAATAGTGTTCCTCTCACCCGAGCCAGATGGATGAGCAGAAAGTTGCTGACCCTTAGTAGACGAAGTTGGGTCATTTCTACTTCTTTTAACGTATTGCTGCAACGTGTTCTCTCTCAACAGTTCTTCAATTAAAATTTTCAGATGGCGGCATTCGTTGGTATCATGACCAGGTTGATTATGAAACCGACAGAAACTCCAACCTTGAGCAGCCTTTTTGCTAACTCTCATCTCGGGCGGTTTAGGATATTCTACCGCATCTTTGGTAGCAAAGAAGATATTCTCCGGGGTGTCAGTTAAAGGAGTGAAATTTGAAGATTTTAAGAAGCAAGGTTTCTTCATATCTTTCTGTTTCTTCCCACCGTTGTTCTCCCTTTTCTGACTTCCGGATTCTCTTTTGACAGGAGCGGTAGTGTTATCCTTAGCCTCTGTTAATGCCACCTTAACTGGTTGCCGAAGGCTTTCCAAGCGCATGAATTCATCAGCTTTCTTATAGAATTTCTCAAGTGAATTCGGTTCTTTCATCTTCAGCCACTTCCAAAATTCTCTTGATTTATCGATTGCTCTCATCAGGTATGTCAAGACCATCCGTGGCTCCGCATTGTCCACTTCAGCCAAAGCTATGTTGAAGCGGTTCAAGAAAGACCTGATAGATTCTCCAGGGTTCTATTCCAGGCTTGATAGCGACATAATATCCTTTGCTTTTGAAGCATACAACCTGAATTGCTCTTTAAACTTCCGAGTCAAATCGGCGAACTGATCTATGGATCGGACCGAAAGTTTTGTGAACCAGAACAGAGCCACTCCTTTCAAGTATACCGCAAAGTACCGGCATTTGATCTCATCAAATGCTCTAGCACCAGTCATGTGCCAATCATACTTATACAGGAATTGATTGGGGTCACTTGTTCCCTTATAAGCCGGGATGGTCGGAGGAACAAACTTCCTTGGGAATTCTGCCTTTAGAATCTTCTCAGTGAACGGAGTTTTGCTCGGAGCGAATCCCCATTCCTTCTCATCTTCATCTCTCTGTATACTTTCCTTCATGATTTGTCGCACCATGCCCGAAAGATATTCCTTATCATTTAAAGGATCTACAGGACAAACTTCGGCCATTTTCTCGGAAGTTTGTCGGGACAAACGTTCGCAGAGAGTTGGCTGTGGCTTTGATCCTCTGCTTGAGGAGGTGTTTCTTTGACGGGGCTGGCTGCTCTTTGAGGAATGTTCCTCTCTTCAGGATCATGAACATCATCTGCAAGGTTTTCTTCGTTATTTGACGGTTGACGGTTTGCTCCAAGCAATGCATTTATCCTCTCAAGCATTAAAGCATTCTGAGTTTCCATCTGTTGATACAATCCAGATACTGCAACATCTAACTCTGCTCGTGTAATTCCGGCACTTGGTGCTGCTTGACTTGATGAAGGGGAAGTGGCAGTATTTTCATGGACATTACTAGGTCTTGTATATCCACGCTTTCTTCCAGGATCCATTATTTCCGATAGACTTCTGGTTTTGAAAGAGACTTTTTCAGCAAACTTTTGCGAAGCAATGATGAAGGTATCCTGAGTTCAACTCTCAGTGAAAGCACCAAAAATGTTAACGTAAAAATCAGACGCTAACACCCCGGTGTATGTAGAGTAAATGTGAAATCACCACCCGTCAATACGGGAATTAGAGATAAGCAGAAAATTACAGAAAAGCAGTAGAGGAAGTAGTTTTTATAGTGGTTCGGCCTATAGTCAAGCCTACGTCCACTTTAATTCTCTTTATTGCTGACTTAAGTACAACTTATACAACTTTCTTCAATTACAACACACTTTAAACCAGTAGCTCAAACTCTGATGTAGAATAATCTTTTGAGTTCATATTGAATGATGGAGATTCTCTCTTGAAATTTGTCGTAGTGTCCTTGGTGTTTAAGGTGCTTGAAGTGCTGTTCAAGTTGAGAAAATGGCAGAGCGTTGGTGCTCCGGAGAATGATCCAAAAGTCCCCTTCAAGTTGGAGCTAGTGCCGTATTTATATGAGAGTTCGGAGTTAGGTCGTTGGTTATAGGTCATTGGCGACCTAAGATAGGTCGTAGGCCGTGGGGCGACCTAGTGGTAGCGACCTAAGCTTTACAGCTTAACTAGAACACACTTACCTTTTTCGAATGAAGTAGTAGGTCGTGGACGACCTAGGGGAATAGTTGGCGACCTTGCAACGCTGAGACATTCAATGCAGCGACCTAGGCTAAGTCGTTAACTTGTTATGTAGCTTAACTCATTAGGTCGTAAAGCCATGAGTTCACTTGGGTCGTAGGTCGGAAGTTGCGACCTATGGTAGATCGTAGGTCGGAAGTCACAACCTAAGGCATACGAGCTATGGCCTATTCTGGATGTACTCGGCCTCTCTGAGCAGGTTAATGGGTCGGACGCGACTTAGCATAGGTCGTAGGTTGTTTACCCGAGTTACATCTTAGCTCGGCTTTGTATAGCTCGCTAGTTCGTTAAGTAGTTGGGTCGAACACGCGGCTAAGTCGCTAGGTCGTGGACTCCTTTAGGTCGCTGAACTCTTCAGGTCGTTAGGCCCTTTAAGTGATCAGGTCTTAGGTCGTTCCACCTCTTAGGTCGTTCCACCTCTTAGGTCGTTCCACCTCTTAGGTCGTTCCACCTTTTAGGTCGTTAGGTCGGCTTATCTCTTAGGTCGTTAGTTCGGCTTATCTCTTAGGTCGTTAGGTCGGCTTATCTCTTAGGTCGTTTCCAAAACGGAGTTAACACATATAATAATTAGGTCAATATACAACTTAAACATCATTTTAATAATTATATAAAAATATCTATACCATATATATGAAATTCAGACGATTTGGACTTGATTTGTAGAAATGTGTTATTATGAATACTTGAACTTCACCTTAGATTTAGATTTCTTTAACATGGACATATTTGGATGTTTTGCTAAACCTTTTGGTTTCTATATGATGTTTGAATGTTTCTTAATGTACGGATGGTTAAAACACCGATAGAATGGCAGTTTAGACTTAGTTTGGTTCTTGGATCGTCGATGATCTAAGGATTCAAAGTGGTCAAGTTGGTATATGATCGATATAGAGCAACAAGAAAGGCCTCATAAGGTTGCATACCAAGTTTCAGATCGTTTGGAGTTCGTATGGTCAAGATATAGGCATTTAAAGTACGGATCAATGGAGTGGGATCTATGACGAATCAAGAGTTTAAAGTTCTCATATTGGAATGTAATCAATAAGAGGTGACAAAGATGGCCTTTAGAGGTTGCACGCCAAGTTTTAAGATGTTTGGAGTTCATTTGCTCGAGTTATGGTCGATTGAAGATGGATCGGTTTCGATTGATCGGGGATGACCCATAAAGCTCACATTGTCCAATGACATATGGTCCCATAAGGTAGGTCAAGAAGGACACCCTAAATCTACTTTCAAATTTCAAGTCATTTGAAGTTCGTATGGTCGAGTTATGACTCTGAGAAGTTCAGATCAGTGGAAAGGGATTGGTGTAGGGTGTGCTTCGGACAAACAAGGAAGAAACTCGAGCTTCACTTAGGGCATTCTCAGGCTGGTAAAGGTAAGAGGGGAAGATGAGCTAAGTCAGGGATTAGTATCGATCCCTGGGCATGCTTCAGGCTAGCAAGGCAAAAACTTTGGGCTTGACCTAGGGTATTCTTAGATCAGTGAAGGTGAGAGGAAAAAAAAGGAATAAAAAATAAGCTAAGTTAGGGATCGGTACCGATCCTTGGGCATGTTTTGAGAATTTTCTAAAATTACTTACGCACGACTTTGGGCCAAGGTTTTTTTCAAGCCAAACAAGGAATTCTCGGGATTTGCTTTGGGCCAGAACCTAGTAAATTATGAGTTGAGTTTTTCGATGACTTTTCATTGACGACGACATGTGACCCAATGATGATGATTTTGTGATATGAAGTGAAGGCTTTGATGGTGGATAGTTATATTTTAGGTATAGAGTAGTGGACCACGAGTCAGATCAAAGGAGCTGTTGGAGGAAGGTTACAAGACAAATGATGATATTCTACGACTAATGATGACTATCGAGAATCGTTACGAACTAAGACGACCTTTGACGAGAGTTATAAGAACAATTCCATGACCTACTCTGATATAGATGACGTATGCAAAGGGATCATTAATATTCATAGATTTTGAAGTGTACTCATAAAGCAGAGCTATGTGGGGATGCTCACTTTGAGTGTGATATGCACTAGATCAAACGATTGATCTATTTACCCTAGACTGAGTCTGATGGATGTCTAGTTTCTGGCCTACTAAGGGGCAAGTAGTCGAGTATGGAGAAACATGGACATTAAGTAGTCCTTGACCATGTGATGAGGTCATATGAATATCATATATCCAACACACTGAATGAGTGAATGTGAGGATGGATGGTAAATGCTATGTTTGCTTGGTTGTTTATTATCATAGGGATGTCACATAGTAGATATTATCGGTGCAGATATCTAGACACCCCTTAATAGTTCAATGCACAGTACACCCATGATGATTATCATAGAGTAGCGTATATCTTCTATATGTCCTAACTCTGTAGATGCAGGGATAGGTTAGGTATGATTTTCCATACCATTTGTCCTAGCATATTGACTTTATATATTTGAAATTTTCTACTGCTCATACAAGACTGTTGTTTGACTTGGAATTTTATGTTTTGCATCCTATTATTTTGAGTACTCTTAAATGAGTAGATTAAGGATATCAGGTTTGGTGAGCATGTGGTGCTGGACGGAGGATGAGCAGGAGATCACGTTCTATATTACTATATTTATTATGATTTGCTATTCTACTGTGCAGCACTATGAAGCTTACTAGTGCTATTGTATATTTAGAGACAATTACCTATTATGAGTTATTATTTGATGTATAACTCTATCATTATGTTGTATCCTGTATGGATCTGTGCACTCTGATTTTGTGATTCACTAAGTTATTTACTATCTTGTCTGTTTTATATCTAAGATGTTTACTATTATATTTTATTCGATACACTATGAGATATATGACAAGTTCTGTGATGTGACTGTTTATTTAATTTACAACCATTGATGATCGCCCTGCATCGGCCGAGCACTGCTAGAGCGCATGTTATTACATTATCAGGTGTCTATGGTGTAGGGCGGTCATCATATTTGGTATCAGAGCTTAGGGTTGCATAGCATAACCTAAGGGATACTGTGATCCAATAAAGATACGGTAGGAGTTCTTAACCTACACCATATTGATGAGAAATTCATTGTTGGCTTAGATGATTACTTGGGAGAGCAACCCGTGGGCCATATTGATGAGACTTTCAAGATGATAGTTGAAAAGGCTCTTAGGCACAAGAGTCTATATCTAAGACCGAAAGTTATCACTCCTAAAGAAGAGCCAAAGTCGCGATCATGTGGAAAAGGCAAGAAGAAATGGACAACAATAGGAGGAAGCGGTTTCAAAACAAAGATGGCCAGAAGTAGAAAGTCAAGTAGGGTCCGATTTGCTATAGCTGCTTGGAAAAGGGTTATTTTAGTAGAGACCGCAAAGTTGAGGGAAAGAAGTGTTTTGTCTACCACAAGTTTAGGCAGCTTAAGAAAGACAGTCCTGAGTTGCCTAAGAAGAAGCAAGCGGTGAAAGCATACGCTATCAACGTCCTTTTGACTTCGTGAAAGAGAAGTGAATGAGCTTCGTTATTCAATGTATGCTTTCCATTTATGATGTTCCCATATGTATTTTATTTGATAATGGCGCTTCACATTCCTTCATGTCTAGTGACTTGGTAGATAAGTTAGGATTGGTACCCAAAATTGTTGACTGATGTTTAATTGTGACGAACCCTATTGGAGGCTCCACTAGCATGTGTATGGTTTATCATGGTTTGGTCTTATCGATTCATGTATGAGATTTTTCTTATGATTGCTTTCTTTTGGGTTTTGTGGGGTTTGATATTATATTAGCGATGGGTTGGCTTCATATATATGGAGTAGTGATGGACTGTGAGAGATCGTTGGTGACGACGGGGATGGGTGATGGGCGGAAGGTAGTGTTGGGGTGCCTACCGGATGATGAGGTGATGATCAGCTTTTTATATTCACTCATTGTCCTACATGATGAGTTTTCAACAGTATCGATTGCTAGGGAGTATCCGAACATATTCGAGGAGGTGACCCTAACTTCCGCCACACAGAGAGATCGAGTTCTGTATTCATTTGACAAAGGACGCCAGAACGATAGTACTACCATTGAGGAGGATGCACCTGGAGAGGAATGAGAGCTTGAGATTCTAGTGAATGACCTATTATGATGATGGTTCATTCGCAGGAGTATATCTGAGTAAGGACCGCCCGTAGTATTCTCAACAAAGGCGGATGGTTCCCTTAGATTGTGTCTTGACTACTATGAGCTGAATAAAGTGATTTGTTTATGGAATTTTGGGGATGAAATTTCTAAAAGGGGAGAATGTAATGATCCATATTTTACATATCGAGGGATCGTAAAAATTAATGTTATTTTCTTGGGTCGTATGATTCTATAACTCTGGGGAATGACTACTAGGGTCTTTAGCTTTCCATAGAATTTTCATTGAATATTTCTTTAACCATTTCGACCCTGCAAAATCCTATATGAACTATAACTTTTGAGGAGTTAAGTTAGGGTCTAAAACCACTTCCGTTGGATTAAGATGATGATTTTCATCTCCATAGAGTGGTTACATTAAAGAAACGGACTTACCGTTTGAGAGTTATGACTGTTTGAAGTTTTATTTAATTTTCAACAGCTTAAGTGGGTAATTAGGGTCATTAGTGTTATGGCTCATGACCAATTTCGGGATTAGAGTAAGTGGAGGCTGATGGGACCTTATTCCCATAATTTCACTACTCCTAAAAATAGTAAGAAACCTTCATTAACCTTCATTGACCAAAAAACAACTCTTAAACCAACTTAAATTAGCCTAATTATGCCATTAAGTGGATATTAGTGGGATTCGCACTTGGGATTAGAGATTTACTATCGGAGAAGCCTTGAATTGCGTGACTTCTACTGTTTATTTGAGGATTAGGATCTTGCTTTGGATTAAAGTGAGTAATTAGTTCTCTCACTTACTAATTAGGTCATTATACACTTTAAATAGTCTTTAAAAATTATATAAAAATCCCCAAAAATATTTTAGACTATAATTAACCATGTATGTGAAATTTAGATGATTTGGACTTGATTTGTAAAAACGTGTACTTATGGATACTTGATCTTCACCTTAGAATTAGATTTCTTTAAGATAGATATATTTGGATGTTTGGCTAATATTTATGGTTTCTATATGATGTATAATGCTTACTTGATGTTTGAACGATTAAAAATGTCGATCGAATGGGGGTTCGGACTTAGGATTGGTTCTTGGATCATCGATGATCCAAGAATTCAAATTGGTTAGATCGGTATGTAATCGATATGCGGCAATAAGGAAAGCCTCATAAGGTTGCACACCAAGTTTCAGATCGTTTGGAGTTCATACCGTTAAGATATGCGACATTCAAAGCACGAATCGATGGAGTAGGATCAGCGACAAACGATAAATTCAAAGTTCTCATATAGAGGTGCAATCGAAAAGAGGCGATAAGGATGACTTCTAGAGGTTGCATGCTAAATTTCATGTCATTTGGAGTTCGTTTGCTGGAGTTATGGCCGATTGAAGATGGATCGGTGATGACACATAAAGTTTACATTGTCCAAATAACATGTGATCCATAAGATAGGTCAAGAAAGACCCCTTAAAGATACATTTCAAATTTTAAGTCGTTCGGAGTTTGTATGGAGGAGTTATGGCTTCGGGAAGTTCAGATCGGTGGAGATGGATTGGTGTAGGGTGTGCTTTAGGCAACCAAGGAAGAAACTCTAGCTTGACTTAGGGGATTCTCAAATCGTTGAAGACAAAAGGAAAAAAATGAGCTATGTTAGGGATAGGTACCAATCCCTGGGAGTGCTTCAGCTACAAAGGCAAAAACTTTAGGCTTGACCTTAGGCATTCTTAGATCAATGAAGGTGAGAGGGAAAAAAAGATAAAAAATGAGCAAATTCAAGGATCGGTACAAATCCTTGAGCATGCTTTGAGCATTTTCTAAAATTATTTGGGCATGACTTCGGGCTAAGGTTTGCTTTGGGCACAACCCGGGAATTCTCGGGCCCTGCTTTGGGCCAGAACCTAGGAAATTATGAGTTCAGGTTTTCGACGATTTTTGATGACGATGGCATGTGACTCAACAATGATGATTCTGTGATATGAAGTGATGGCTTTGATAACAGATAGCTGTACTTTGTGGTGCAGAGTAGTGAACCATGAGTCAAATCGAAGGAACTGTTGGAGGAAGGTCATGGGGAAAATGATGTTATTCTATGACTAACGATGATTGTCGAGAATCGTTTTGAACCAAGAGGACCTTAAACGGGAGTTGTAAGAATAGTTCCAGGGTGTGCTTTGTTATAGATGATGTATGAAAAGGGATCATTGATATTCGTAGGTTTCACAGTGTACTTGTAAAGCGGGGGTATGCGAGGATGCTCACTAGGGAGTGCGATGTGCCCTAGATCGCACGATGTCACGATCTGTTTACCCTGGTTTGAGTGCAATGGAAGTCTAGTTCTTGGCCTACTGAGTAGCATGGATGCGAGTACTGAGAAACCAAGATGTTGTAGGCCTTGACTATGCTATAGGGTCATACGATTATCATATATCCAACGTACTAAGTGAGTTAATGTGAGAATGGATGATGGGTGCTATGTTTTCTTTGTTGTTTATCACCCAAGGGATGTCACTTATTGTCGATGCAGATATGTAGACACCTCTTAGTACTTCGATGCATGGTACACCTATGATGATTGTGATAGAGGAACATATATCTTCTGTATATGCTAACTATGTGGATGCAGGGACATTTCAGGTATGATTTTTTATTTCAGTTGTCCTAATATATTGACTTTAATATTTGAGATTTTCTACCGCTCACACTAGATTGTTGTCTGACTCGGAACTTTATTGTTTGCTTCCTATTATTCTAGGTACTCTTAGATGAGTAGATTAGGGATATCAGGTCTGGTAAGCATGCAGAGCTGGACTGAGGATTAGTAGGAGATCACACTCTCGTATTACTACATTTACTTTGATTTGTTATCCCAGTGTGCAGCACAATAGGGCTTACTAGTGCTATTGTATATTTAAAGACAGTTACCTATTATGAATTATTATTTGATGCATAACTCTATCACTTACGTTGTGTACTGTATAGATCTATGCACTATGATTTTGTGATTCATTTATTTTATTGCCTTGCCTGTTTTATATCTAAGATGTTTACTACTATATTTTATTTGATGCGCTGTGAGATATACAACTGGTTTTGTGATATGATTGTTTATTTACTTTATAACCATTGATCGCCCCGCATCAGCAGAGCCCTGTTACACTGCAAGTTATCACGTTATCAGGTGTCGGCAGTGTAAGGAGGTCGTCATAAATGGGGTCTCAGCAATTACTTCATCTCACTAATCCAGCGCGTCTTCATGCTATTGCCTGGACGCCAGTCTTCTTTTTTGCACATTATTCAAGCCTAAGCCTCCAAATATGCGCTCACTAACCCTCTACATTTCAGCACTTCAACCGTAGACTCCTTCCCCAAAAATACATTTCCTCCCAAACTCCTATAGTCTTTGTTCATCTTTGGGAAGTCCTCTCTCACTGCTGTAGGTCTTCGATGAATATCCTTCGGTGTAGCTTCCCTCAGCATCTGAGCCATGAGTAGTCTAAACAAGACATTTAAATCCATGCTCGCCTCATTTGCAATCTATGTAGCTTCCTTTCCTACTGCTCCGAGAACTTCTTCCATATTCTCTCCATCGATCTAAGTATTTCAGCCTCCCTTCTTTCATTTGCCCCTCCTATCATAATTTTTCCACTTCTCAGATCCATCTTGCTTCTTTTGTTAAGTAAGCCTTTATTAGAAACATGAAGAAAGAAGTGAAACAACTATAGAATGATATATATATATATATATATATATTCATATATATCTATATAGCAACAAACAAGTACGTTATACATATAGTAGCGCATCCCCTCCCCTAGACGTTTATTTCATTCTAAATATTACGCCTATTTTTCTAGCTATGTTTTACTGAAATGTCCCTAACATATGCTCTGATACCAAACCTATAACATCCCCTACTTCAAGACTCAAATATGAGCATAGTTGATGTTACAGTCATCAATAGAATTATCTTCCAATGACGTAAGTGAGTTTAGTATATTCAAATATTGACTAAGTAAACAGAGCAGCTAAATATTTTCGTTACATAGAATTTTTTTACATAATTTAGTACATACATATTTATATCATAATTAGCCCCCAAAGTCATGCCCACATGGTGGTCAAATAGCAATAGTAAATAACATAGTAAAAAGTCAGGTCAACGTATGAGGATGTTGCTAGAACTACTTCAACGTCCAAAACAATATATTTATTAGCTAACGAACCCTCCTGATCTGTCTTCAGTCTTCGTACTATGTCCATTATTTTAAAATTACCTATCCTATATACTCAGCCTATTCAAATGAGTACTCATGAGTTTATGAGGAAAAAAATGATTAACAACAAGGGTCGGACTAAAGTCTTGTGTGAATAGTACTTACCCAATATAAAACTTTTGGTGAGACAAAGCTGTACTACATGGAATGGGTTTCCCCCTCACTATCCATAACACCTTAAGTGAAACAATCATAGATACTGCACAATTAGTTCCTCTTCTTATTATTATTACTATTACGCCTTATACATTCTTGAGTGGTTCCCGTCAACTATTGCGCCTTACACATTCTTAAGCATTTCCCGTTTTATTACTGCGCCCTAGTGAAGTCCCCACTTATCCACCATTTTTAGATTAATCTTTAATTAATTATTCCCATGTGCTATTGTGCCTCTGATGTAGTCCGATCTAAGCTGCCTTATAGCTTTGTCTTTAATTCGATGTTGCCTAGAACCAGCCACCCATGGTATCCGTTTAATTTATTTAATTTTAAACTACTTGGAATTGCCCCATCGCAATCTCCTTATACTTTTTCATTTTATACTGCTTGTAATACCCTCATCACAATCACTATATGTTTACTTAATTTTAAACTGCTTGGAATAATCCCCATGGCTGTCGACTATAAAGAAACCCATACGCAGTCCCTAAATATTTGTCTAATTTGGAAATGCTTGGAATACCCCCATCGTGGTCTGAGGAAGTTAAACGCCTCCCCTCACCTTCTCTAGGTGTGCATTCGAGGGAGGGTCCCTACTCGGCATCAACAGCCCTTCCAACTCTATTCCTTAGTGTAAGAGTTCTTTCCCTTTACTATACTTGGTCTCCCACTAAGTCCTACCTGATTTCCTTTTACTAGGCTTTATCCCCACCCTCTCTTGGCACAGCACACCCGCCCTAACCTATATGTATAATTCACTCTTTACCCATTTAGTGAAAACTTCTAAATTGCAGCGCAATGTCTCTTTTGCATATTGTGGCACAGTTTAGTTTCTTCTATCTTTATGTAATTGCAATATAGTTTGTTCTCTACAAGTTGCGGTGCAGTTCCACTTTCCCTTGATAGTCCCTAAATCCCTTCGACTACATTTTCCTTATGTGTGCAGTTCTATTATAAAACGTTAGGTTACCGTGTCCACTTCGTACTAGACAAGGTCTGACATGTTTGACAATATCCTTACACGTGTCGCCATAAATTACATTACAATTTCACTTTCGGTTATTTGCATTATCCTTCATATTTCTTTTCAGCGTTTTATTTGGATCTAGTTCTCTATTTATCTAACACTTGTTTTTCCATGAATTTTTTTATTACGAGCTTCGTTGTTGTTCCCCCTTTTCCCAACACAGTTCCTATTACATATTAGCTTATTTTCCATGTAGAAACCTTAATAAAATCCCAAAACTTCGTGAACACTTATTATAATCTATTCCATCCTTTACTTTGATTTGAGGGTGTTTTCCTTGTTTATGTTCTAGGCATACTCCTTCAACAAGCCATAATAAATTATTTTCAACGTACAAAATCGCTTAAACTAAAGACCCATTTCTAAAATCATGGTAATTATACATAATCTTCATAATATATCTAAATCATTAAGGTAGGGAAATACATATAAACATCCCATGTTCATCTATCTTTCCTCCAAATTATTCGTTAAACAATTTATACGTTAATGAAAATCCATATGAAACTCCGTCTTGTATACCAGTTTACAAAACCATACTGAAACCAATTATTTAGGTACAGTAAAAATAGCTCTAGATTACTCACCTAGATCTTTGGAATATCATGCTTTAGTCTTCTAAATCTCCCTTTTAGCTTACGTTTTGCTTATCTTCAATTTATTTACTCTCTTTAAGCCACCACCATTAAAGTTCCCCTCAAGCTTTTATTTAACTTTTAGTAGAATGAAATGAATGAATGGAGAAGAGTAATACTTATTGTCCCATAATAGTTTGGGCTTGGGCCCTCTACTCTTTTTTCATTAACTCATTACCCCTTTTTCCTTCTTATTTAACTTATTTCAACCCTTTAATTAATTTTATTAAATTAATTCCAAATTTACAGGTTACAAAGACCACTCTGATATAACAGTTTGGTACTAGTCAGAGGCATGATACTAGAATAGCTAAGAGTATTACTAATATAATGGCAAAAATGGAGTTTGAGGAGACATAACAATACATAGCTGACCAAGATGGTTAGCCCAATAAGTATGGTTGATTGTTTATGTTTGATATTAATGGATTGGCACATGAGGTGCTACAAGAGTTCCATCATTCGAGATTGACTCGGCATCCCGAAGGCAATAAAATGTATGGAGATATGAAGATGTTTTATTAGGAAGGGACGAAGAAGGAATGGGATATACCTTACTAGATGTATGATTGCCAATTAGTGATGGCTGAGCAAAAGAAACCAAGTGGCTTACTATAATCACCTAAGATTCCCCATTGAAGTGAGAATAGATATCGATGGATTTCATCAATGGATTTTTAAGAACTATAGGAAGATATGATAACATTTGGGTCATACACTACACCAAAATATGCTTTTAACAGCGTTTGGAAAACACTATGATAGGATATAATAGCATTGTTAGAAACGCTGTATAATGACATGCGTTTGTAGATACAAAATTTATAACAGCGAAAATAAACGTTATTAAAAACTCTTTTCGACAACGTTCTTTTACTGTTGTAAATAATTTTCTACAGTGTTTACTATTTGCTTTCAAATAAGTTAATGGTGTTTTCCATCAGCATTTTATAATGCAGTAGTCATATGCAATATCTTTTCATAGAATTTACGGCATGATTTAAACGCTATCATAGTAATATGCATTATCTTTTCATATAATTGACAGCATGATTTAAATGCTGTTGTTTGCTCCTACTATTTTTATAGTACCATCTCATATTGTACCATTTTAATATTTACACACACGTACCATTAATCCAAACCGCATTTATTATATTTCAACCGGATAATATACGTAACATATACAAATCAAACTAAAAACTATCATATAAAAACATAAGCATTAATCATTTCCATAAATCAAGTTGAACACGACATCCATTAAAAAATATTACATAAATTCATAAACAAAGACAATATTCATAAACCAACTTCATACAACATTAGACAAAGGCACAATGTCTTCTTCAGGCTGATCTTTGATGTGATTAACCTTCAACTACAAAATCACCATATGAAAATTAATAATAATCAAATACGCATTATATAAACTTGTGTACAAAGTGTAATAAATAATGTGAATCAATATTCGAATGACACCCCTTACCTTGACATTCCCAGCTTAAAGACTTGCTTTCAAATTGGAAAGGTCTCTAGAGAGCAAATTTCTCTTCATAACTTCAGCATGTTCCTTGATTCCTATAATACATCAAGTACAAGATAACAAATGTATATATTTCATCATAAACAATAGACTTGTAGAAAAAAGGCCACAATATAAATCAGGAATTGCTTCAAAATCAAACATCAAAGTAGACCAAATAATGTTAATTGAGAATGAAAGTCCTGAAATGCCATGATATTCTTCATAGTAGAGTACAACCTGCAAGTTGTAGTTGAGCAGTAAAATTTATACCCGTATTCTGAGTATATACCTATACGCAACAGCTAAAAAATACAAAGCAGGAATTTCTGCAAATGCACAAAACTAGAAATCTTGATCTCAAAGAATAAAAAATACATGAACT
Organism: Allium cepa; assembly: GCA_030765085.1. Lineage (NCBI taxonomy): Eukaryota > Viridiplantae > Streptophyta > Magnoliopsida > Asparagales > Amaryllidaceae > Allium > Allium cepa. The sequence goes on from CM060945.1 coordinate 145,337,742, forward strand.
TCAGTTTAATATAAATTGGGTCCTGGTTATGGTGTGTCCGACGGACTAAATCTTAACATGATTGCTTAAGAGAACAAACATAAACATTTGAATAAATCTAAGACACTAATTTAGTTAAAATTTTCTAGTACTTAGTTAATTTTTATAAACTTATGCAATATTTGTAAATCTTAGTTAACTTATTATTATTATTATTATAAATCTTAGTTAATTATTATTATTACTGCTATTATAATAGAAGATTTAATTATATTTTATATTTTCATATACTTAATTAATTTTTATAAATTAAACTTGTTAATTTTTATGAAATTAGTTAATTTTTATAATATTTAGCTAATTTTTATAAACTTATTTAATATTTATAAATCTTAGTTAACTTATTGTTATCATTATAAATCTTAGTTTATTATTATTATTATAGAAGATTAAGTTATATTTTATATTTTTATATACTTAGTTAATTTTTATATACTAAACTGTTAATTTTTATAAAACTAAGTTAACTTAGTTAAATTTTTATAATACTTAGTTAATTTTATGAACTTATTTAATATTCATACTTTTAGTTAACATGGTACTATTACTATAAATCGTAGTTAATTATCATCATCGTCATTATTATAAAGTAGTTAGTTATATTTTATATTTTTATATACTTAGCTAATTTTTACAAGCTAAACTTGTTAATTTTTATAAACTAAACTTGTTAATTTTTATAAAATTTAGTTAACTTAATTTATTTTTATAACACTTAGCTAATTTTTATAAACTTATTTAATATTTATACATTTTAGTTAACTTATTATTACTACTACTACTACTATTATAAATCTTAGTTAATTATTATTGTTGTTGTTGTTACAGAAGATTTAGTTATATTTTATATTTATATGTACTTAGTTAATTTTTGTAAACTAGACTTGTTAATTTCTATAAAACTTAATTAACTTAGTAATTTTTTTATAAACTTAATTAATCATTATTATTATTACTATAGACTTGTTAATTTTTATTAAACTTGGTTAATTTTTGTTAAGTTTTTATGATACTTAGTTAATTTTATAAATGTAGTTAATTTCTATAAATCTTAATTAATTTTTATAAAATTTAGTTAACTTATTTAATTTATTGTTGTTATTATTACAATAATAGATTTAATTATATTTTATATTTTTGTAATACTTAGTTAATTTTTATAAACTTGTTTAGTTTTTATAAAACTTAGTTAATTTTTATAAAATTGATTAATTTATTATTGTTCTTATTATTATCATAGACTCGTTTAATTATTATAAAACATAGTTAAAAATTAACTTGGTAAATTTATAATTGTTATTATTATTATTATCATAGACTCATTTAATTTTTATAAAACATAATTAACTTAGTTATTTATTTATCATACGAATCCAGTATGATATTGCCTGTATTTATGTTGTAATTTTCAAACCTCTCAATCCAAACTATAATTGGACATCTTATATTGTATCAACTACTACATAGTTTTCAATTTTATTGATATGAAAAAACATCATATATTGAACATGTGATGCATTGTAGCTTTATAATTATAGTATGAGATCATTGTTTTTTGTAAAAATTAAAATGGAACGATGTGGTTTACAAAATAATGGTAATGACCAGTTTTAATATAAAAATGCATCACATAATATTTTCTTTTAATGACAATTAGCATTAGTATACAAAAATAACTATTATTCATGGCCAGCATGAAGAAAGAGTTCCACAATTGAAAGTAATAACAGTATGTAAGCTGAATAATAATATTTGAAGAAAAAAACACTTACTTCAAGAAATTATCTCTGCTATTGTTCGTACCAATATGTTATATACTAGCCTGAAAGAATGAGACCAGCAAGAAGACGAGATAAATAACAGATCTAATGGACTGAAAATTGAAGCAAGTAAACTATTGGTTTTGTTAGTTTAATTAAATAAACGTACACATCTTTCCATAGAAGCTCTTGGTTAGAATTTTTATAGGCTGCAGCAAGAAACATGCATTGTATATATTGCAATGTTTGATTGATCGTAGCTTTTTATTAATGGGCTTGGCCTTTGGGTGCATAATAATGAAGTCAAACCCAACATTAGTCTCTTCATGCTTTTTCATAAATCTTTCATTTTCCTGTTAACAATTTTTGAATAGTTTTCATTATTGCTACTTTGTTGAAAGAGACCCACAACTCAAAGCACATGAATAATATAAACTTGGGCCTAAGTTTAATAGAAACTTATTAAAGTTGAGCTTTATAGAGTGAAATTTTTTAAAGTAACCATTAATTATCATTCAGTCCAAGGAGTGACGAAGACAGTGATTCCTCAGTTTGTGATAAAAAATATATTAGCATAGATCATTTTTTCTTTTTCTTATACTATGCAACCTTTTGTTTAACAGAAAGTGTAAAATCAAGAGGGGGTGTTTGTACCAGACCACTTCCACAGAAGCACTCACACATATAATCATAATTTAAACACAGAAGATTTTGCAGTACTTACCCAAATGAAACAAGCCCATAGCAGTAAATAATCATTGCCGGATGGAATGGTGGGGGATAATAGAAGCATTTGGAAGCTGTAACATGAGTTAACAAATATAATTAGAATTATAATGGAATCTATTTTTCTAGTAAAAGTAGACGTGGTCGAGGACATGTGTCAAAAGATCAAGAATTCGGTTATTTGTTGTTTTCTACCTATAAGCTCATGTATTACCTATAAAGTGACTACTACTATGTATATTGGGTTATTATGTATGAAAATGAAATCTTTCTTATTTATTTTATTTACCTTTTCCATTTATCCTTTTGTTTTATATTTGCTTCTTCTTCATTTTATCACTTCTTTGTCAGCAGTTGTTAGTTCACCTTACTCCCTTCTCTCTTCACCTCATTGCTTAGATCATGGCCATGCTCCCAAACATCAACAAGAAGAAAGTTAGTACCTTACAGAAAGTGAAGTTTTTTTACAAAAATAGAAAAGAATAATCAAAGGAGAGGGCCCATGATAGAGGTACCTCATTTCTTATGAAGACAGTTAAGAGGGTAACAACATCATTTTACTTATTGTTATGGCTTTTATACTAGTTTTACCGCCACAACCCACGTGGCCTTCGTGTGTAGAAAAATTTGGAAATTGGAACTAATTGAACTCATCCTACTGAAATGCTAACTAGTTATATGTATATGTATGTTTGTGTTGTTATATAGTCTTACCTGCTCTTATTTTATGAATATGTTTTATATGTTCATGTCTTCTACACTCTACTATAACCAATGAACAAGTTAAGAAACAACCCACTGAAAAGTGGAAAATAGTATTGGCCCCAAAGAAAGAGACACTAATGTACTTAGTTCTTAAAAAATAGGTAATATATAGGTTAGATACTTCTTACGATAAATCAACATTTAATAGTCTAGAGGCTGATATCACCTATTTGTGGACATGGTAAGATCCACGCCTGTTAGTGGCATAGGATCAAAGGCTAAATTCAAAGTCAATTAACGTAAAGTGAAGTTTTTCTATAACATCTTTTGCATTTTATTATTATTCCCCTAATATCACTAATTATGAATATAAATTTTTCATATGTATTTTCTATGTTTGTGATTAACGTGTATAATAAGTTTCACAGTCATCCTTAATATGAACTAAAAATTATATACCTTACGCTTTGAGGATTTTCCATTTTTACTGTAGAGATTTTGATTCATCATCTAACACAAAACGGTTAAAAAATTAGAGTTATAATATAGTCCTACTATTTATCTATTTAGTAAACATAATTTCTTTAAACGTTGCCATATGTTGATCCACATGTTGACATTAGAGTAGTTAGTCATTATATTTCATTCTCAATTGAAAATGTAAGTTTTGAATTATTGTGATTGATGTGAACGTATCATTTCCTTAAATGATAACCAATTCATTAATGGAAACATGATAAACAAACAAAATACTTTTAAGCAAGGTCTGGGAGAGCTTTGTTAAATACAAATAAGTTAATGTTATTATTGCAGATAAGACATGAATGAAATACATGAAAAGCGTTCAACCAAATAATACGGGAGGAACATTATGAATTAACCAATGCTAATTTACAATAGCCATCCATATCAAACATTTCTAACCAAACGATCATAGGCTTTTTAAACTGCCCAAACATCTACCAGTTAAAAGATTTAACAAACATTTAGTAATTTACAACTTTTCAATTCAGTGTCAGTTTTGAGGTTGATAAACAACTTATGTTGGAGATAAAACATATGACATGAGTAAAAGGGCAGCATCTTTTGGTAAACCCTAGCCTTGATAAAACATTAGTATGCCAGGAAAATAAAAAATAAAGACCTTGGTGGAAGTTCAAATTTTGCATTTCTCATAGCACCATCAACTACTATAGTAGCCTCAGGTGCAGCAGCATAAACAACCAGACCAAGCTGGTAATAACCGATTAAAGTAGCATGGAACCATGCAAGATTAACTAAAGTGCCATGTGTGCTTAGAAATGGGTTCTTATGAGTTTTCAACTAGCTTATAACAGGTAAAATAGTAGCTTCAAGTCTGCCTTTGTATACTAGACACAACTGTGTATTTAGTCCAGCAACAAGTAGATACCATGTTGTTGGAGGTACTGACCGTAAGATAAAGACAATATATATCACATTATCATACGAAACTGGATTACAAACAATTTGTTGTATTATTTAAACAGTAGCTAACGTGACCCATGAGGCTAGTAAGTACATTGTCACTATGAAGTGAAAAGGGTGACATGTAACTTCCATCACTTCCGAAGGGTAAACACAAGGGGAACTTTTGATGCAGACGAGGGGGAGTTCGGCCCTCTTTCATCCCCACCAAGATAAAAATCCACATATGCTAACACTAGATCTGACGTTGCTGCCACCTATCTAACATGGTATAATTGTATGTAAAAATGAAGAAATATTATCTCCCAAGAATCATTTAGAACATGATAAATGCTACGCTAATACCTTAAGCCCTTCATATAAAGCACGCGAACGACATGATCTTAGGCATGCATGATCATAATCTGACCATACAAATTCACGAAGTAGTTGTAATTTCTTTCTCATGTGCCATTGTTGCCAAGATAATGCAAGAGGATATGCAGCAGTAGAAAAGATATTGTATATTAATCCTTCCCACCATTGATAACTAGGTAAGGCATTGATTTCATCAATAAATCTGTTATATGCATCTTCGTACCTATAATTTAGCTCTCAACTCATATAGACAAACTGGCCGAACTACAAGATGTTTTATAACAGGAGATTAAATTTGTATAGTAAGAGGAAAATAAAAAGGCTCAATTAAGAGTGAAAACTAGTAAATAACTACAAAGGAAAAAACATACACAACCTCCATTAATTCAACAGGTGGCGAGTGTGGAAGATGTCATTGTTCTGTTCAGATACACACTTACAAGGACAAGGGGCTTCAGTAAAACCACATGGTTAAATATACATGCTAATTAATATTTACAACCCATTCATGAGTCATAACTATGTTTTGTAATAATATAATGTTATACTAGTCTTCGGTCTAGCTGTTTTGATGTTAAAATAGTGGAGTAGACCTTTATTTCTATAAGTCTACTTTTACACACATATATTTGTTCGCAATTTTTTAATTTGATTAAAGAATCTGAAAAAAATGTACACTTTTTAGGCACCTTCAACGCTTGTTTTTTGAAAATAAAAAGGCCCTTGTATGTCACAGAGCCCATTAAAAACAATTTAAACAAATGATACTTCTGCTTAAACAATTTACATCCATAAGAACTCAGCCACAAACCAAAAGGAATTCAAGCTAAACTATAAACTCAATCATATATGATACATAGAGATTTTGAACTCAACTGAAAACTAATTTTAAGAATAAAAAACTAATAAGTTCTGCCAACTTTAGGGAAATCAAATGGGGATTCGACGTGCATAAAAAGCCAATGAGAAAGATGCTCGACCGAGATCAGACACAGAGGATGAAGGAAGATGCGATTTCTGAAGTAGGCAAATTGAAATCGAAGTGGACTGATGAGGAAATGAAAATCGATGAAGGGGGAGATGAAATATTAACAGAGGGGGAACTTGACTTTTTTCTCTTAAGTAAATGTGAGTTGGCAGCAAACCAAAATAAACGTACTTGACTACTTTTCTCAACATTTAACTCTAGAAATAAGTCTTGGGAAATTATAATCAACAGCATTGAAGGTTCGATCGCTGACAATTAATGCTGTCAAAACCTAGTTTTGTTGTATTTAAGTTAATAGGTTGAAGAAAAGTGCTCGATCCATACCTATGAAGTCCAAGAGAGTGTCATTGAACTTGGCCGAGTGGTATATGATGTGGATTAGATGATTCCACGTTGTGTAGAAGTGCATTGAAAGCAATCAAGACCCATTATTTACAACTAAAATTTCGAAGAGCTTACCAGAGGCATTGGGAACAAAGCTAGATTTAAGTATAGTTTATCACCCACAAACTAATGGTTATATCAGTGAATTGTATTTTGAAGGATCTCTTATGAACTTCCACGCTCGACTTTAGATGGCATGTGGGATGATTATTTACATCTTATTGAGCTCATATACAATAATAGTCATTAGTCGATCATTAATATGGCACCATTGACGTATTATATGGCCGGCCATGCGATGCCCTTTCATGTTGGTGGCCATGTAGTTAATATCGGATAATATCATTAATATATCGTTGATATATCTAAGATTGCTCCTTAACCAATATTTTTTCCAAAATATTGCTTAAAACATCGTTATCGATATATCGCCTGATATTTGCCGATATATGGCTCTGATATTTAGTGTAAAATCCTTGATATTTTATTAGAATATCGTTCATTATCATATGTCTTGGAGAAAATGAATTTATAAATAGACATCTTTATGTTCTTAGCATTTGTTTTTTGTATATGGTGAATGGCAATACGTAGAAATCCCAACGCGCTAATTTTTTTAGTTTTAACCATAATTGGTTTACTCTATTTCATTCTTCTTTTAACAAAGAAAATTCTGTTTATTCCATTATTTTATTTATTTTATTTCATGTGGAGACTTCACCACTAAAAAATAAATTATATAAGAGCTACTTCTCTTCTTAGCTATATTTTGGTTCACCATTTCGAATTGGTAAGTTAGGCTATGAAAATTAATTTTATTAGTTATTATCATGCACTAAGAACTAAAACTTCAAAGAGTTGTAAAGTTATATATTTGAAAAATCGATAAAGAACGGGACAGAAATTGTAATCGATGTCAAATCAACATTACTTATTTGATAAATTAAGTGAAAAAGAAAATGAAGAATCTATAAATGTGAAAAAATTACAGATTAATATAAATAAATGAATATAGTATAAAAACAAATAAAATAATAAATATGCACATTATAGGAATTTCTTGATCTTTATAAGCTTATTTTATGACTCGTGTTTAATAGAATATCCCGATAAACATATTATAATCTCTAAACTATATGAAATCACTCTTTAATAATAATTTGACAATATTGCTCCAATTATTTAAAAACATGATCTTATTATAACATTATAAAATCGTATAATATGGTTTATAACATGTTCTACACCTGTCTGACATATCATCGATATAATTCGATATTATCACGATATTTTAAAATATCTTCTATCAGTATTTGACCAATACGTACTCAATTCCAATGTTAACTACTTAGGTTGGTGAGAGGTAGGTGAGAAACTAATGAGTTGGATATGGTTGGGGGACTTCGGAAAAGATTGAGATGATTCGACAAGGGGTGACAGCTCTATAAGATAGGTAAAAGAGCTATGCTATAAAGAGATGTTGAAATATAGAGTTCTCAGTCGATGATATGGTGTTTGTTAAGATTTCTCCATTGAAGATATAGTTTGGTTAGCAACAAGGGGAAGTTGACACCAAGATCAGTAGGTCTTTTTCGATGCTAGAGAGGATTGGGAACCAGTATATAGAGATGACATGCCTTAGAAGATGGTAGGGGTATCGGGTTCCATGTTTCTCATCTTAGGAAGTTTGTGCACAACTTAGTAAAGACTATTTCATAGGATCAACTAGATGATTTTAAAGTTTAACTAAAGCGTCGAGATCTCATAGGCATATTCATATCATTTAATATACTGCAAACAAGCCGAGGAAAACAATGAAATTCATAATGATTTAGTGTAGTAAAAGCGAAGGCAATAGAACTTGGCAGAACGAGCAAAATATAACTATCACTTATCCGGAACTCTTTACTTAGTAATTTTTATCACTATCTTTCACATTTAGTAGTTTTTTTTGTTTAATTTAGTACCATGCATGCTAAGGTTTGCATATAACAGCAAAACAAGGAATATTATTGATATATCAAGTGTGAGGCAAAATCACTTAGATAGCTATAGTCGGTTTCATAGTGACCGGACAACTTATATATGTACAAAACAGGTGTAAGGAAGACATTCTCCAACAACTACAATGAAAATAGTAAATAATAAGAGTGAGATTATAATGTCCCAATTATTATAACTAAAACATACTACTCCACCTTAGAAGAGGATGAATCACTTCCATCTATAGATGGAACATGCCCTATGACATTTGTAAAACTAGAAAATTAGAAGCAAGATCTGAAACATAATCAAATGACTCGTTGCTGTATAAATGACTCCTATCCCATGTATCATCTGCTAGAATGGTCAAGTTCCTATCCCAAGGTCACCGAAATATGAACTAGATAAGCCAATTCCTTTGACTTGGTAAAAGAGATGTCTTTCCCCTCCATCAGTGCGATTTATGTACTTATATAATATAACATTCTCTAGTTATAGTCTTGCCCAAGTTCTATCATGCACTCATAGTAACTCATGAAGATTCCATATAATAGCATTGCAAAAGGGATGGCAATGGGAGAGGGCACTACAGGCCAGCAAATGGATACTGGGAGATTGGTTTGTAGTATCTACAGGAGGCACTTCATCTTGACTAATAGGGGATATAACATCAATTGGTTCCACCAAAAGAAGTGTAGAGGCATGTTGGGCTTGGGACCCATTTCATTACAGGAGGGCAAGGAAGAGGGACTTTGATAGGTATAGCCATAGGGACACAAGTAGTAGTAGAAGAGTCAAATGAGATATCATATTACAAGTTTCCTTAGTGTGTCCAAAGGAATAATAGGCCAAGCATATATCAGGAGCCCAACTGTAACATCTTACATCCATAGCAGTTTGTTTTAAGCCTCCGAAAGCTGGATGTTACACCAATTATAGTTAACATCAACCATTTCCACATGACCCGATATAGTCTGAACCATAAGCTGGGTAGTCACGGTTTATCTGGTGTAATCTCAATCAAGGCCTTTGCGTACACTAGTTTCCTTCTTGCCACAGTGTTTGCATTAAAGCATTTAAGTTTCCTGACTAAGCTAGCTAACCAATTTAGACCAATCATAGGTTTTAAATTAGACGGAATATGAATGAAGTGTGTCCAAGCCGAAATATATAATAATTCTCGAGTTTATCAATGGACGGACTCTACAAAGTGATAATGAATGGTTTCCCTTCAATGAAAGATGGTTCGGCTTCTAGAATTCTTTTGTCTTTCACTAACTTTCAAGAATTTGAGGAAGGACGTAGAGTCATCATATGGATAGCATCATATGATCGGTTTGAATCTAGAAAAAACCCAACTAAGTATTCTCCAAAATGTAACCCCAATTTGCACAACTTCAATAGGTGAAATCAAAATACCATTGATCTCAGTAGTGTCAAAAGAAAGAGGGGAATAAGTATGCGCATTTCTAGGCAAGGATGTGAAAAGCGATGGCCAAAGTTTTGAGTTTAGTGGAGTGTTGTTGGTGTGTTAGTTGGAAGTTCTCTATTGCAACATCATGGGAGGAATCAGCTTGGAATTTGGATTGGGGACAGAAAGCAAATTATATTAAATACGACAAGGGTTGGATATGGAAATTTTATACAATTTGGAATTTGAACATTAAAGTTATTCTGTTGCATTCGTGGAAAAATTATATTCTGTTTCCATATATAATATGCTGAAAATGGAGCTCAAACAAAGAAGTTATAAGTATTTGAAGTTCTCATATTTAAATCAATTTAATTTGAATTCAAATTCAAATAAGAAATAAAATTTAGGATTTAAATTTTAACTTTGGGACTAACTAAATGATTAAATAAGGCTTAACGTTAAAATGTTAATTAGGGAATAAAATAATTCGGCAATGGAAAGAAAAATAAACGCCCCTAAATAAGATAGCGGTTGACCTAAATAGATCGACCGGTAGCCCAAGGGCGGTCGACTGCTTTGCAACGATAGTTACTAATGGCGGCTAGGTTTTATGCTATGTTCTATTCAGTTGTGCACTCCAGATTTACCCATTTCCTACCTACTGTTCTGGTGCATTTCAACTCCTACAAATAGGACCCTATCCTCTCCGCTTTTGTTTATATTATTTTTGGGAATACGACGAAACTCTGTATTGCTATCTCCTTAATAAGATTCAAAAACTGCAGAGAGAATTCAAGTAAGGATTCAACCTATTATTTCTTCTTCCTCCAATCTATTCTTATCCTATTCTTCTCCAACTATTCTGAATCTAATGATGATATACCTCTTCCCTATTATGTGTGTGTATATCAAAGGAGAGAGATTCTAAAAGGGACTAGAAGGATGAAAATCCATTTGAGGAAAGCTAAGGCTAATATGTTAATAGAAACCTTAGTATTTCTTTTCAACAATTGTTTAGTGTATTTCTTTTGGATTTGAATACGCCTTAGGGATTTTGGGATTTTGAAAATATAATAGATAAAATCCCCCAAAATTCCTTTTTAGTTCGATATGTCAATTCTATTCCCAATTATTTACATTAATTTGATGGAAATTACTTCGTTTATGGAATTTTTGATAATTTCATAGTCTATTCCACTTCTCCTTCTTCTTTGGGTTAAATTGTGATTCTTCAATAAAATAAGGGGTTTAAATTACGAATTCTATTCATAGTTTACACCATTTATTCTTATTTATTTCTTTGTAAAAAAGGGGTTGAATATAATACAGGGTTTAGATTACAATTCTTATTATTTAAGATATTCTAGTGAATTGGTGTAATAAATTGAGTTTCTATTTTAGTTACAATTCTGTTATTGAAGCTTTGATTATGAACATTTGTTCCCTATTTTGAACATTAGAATTCCATAATACCTCGGGAAATTGAAGAAAAGGAATTGTAATAACAATTGGTTAGGGAATTGACATTTAACGCTAGTTTAGGGTGTAAAATCCATGCGTTAAGAACTTATTAAGCATGAATATTTATTTATTCCTATTTACGTAATTAATGTATAACTATTGCGTATATAGCGTAGTTAATTAGGCACTTATTTACATTTATTTTCCCTTATTATAAAGGTAATTAATTTTGAGGTGAAAATAAGAGGAAACTCTTATATAGCCTAGTTACTATTTTAAGGCGTAATAAGAAAGATTTTCTATAAGGCCTTATTTATGAAACAGTGGGATATGTATGTGTGTGTAGAGTCATTGATTGTGGCTAAGAAATAGGGATGTGAGGTCAATAAAGTTGCATGATAGAAGTTTGCTTTTTACTTTAAGGCTACCGACAGTTGACTTTTATGGATTTGAGACATCCTTATGATAAATATTCGTACTAACGCGAGGTTAGTTCCAAATGCAGTGAGGGAAATCTACCTAGCTAATCAGGTTACCAATTCCTAAGAATAGTGGACTAATGTGAGACGTCATTATAGGTATGGAACATAAGAGAAGGGCCTGCTATGGGGTTTGAGTTATTAAGTGGTTGGACCCGCCTTTTCCCCTAGATAAAGTATTAAATGGCCAAGGGGGTATGCTAGGTAGTATCTCTATACAGGTGCGCTTCTAGAATTAGGTCTTAAATGATGGGGTCTGCTATTTTCCACTTGGAAGTACTAAGTGGTCCATGAGATTGTAACACCCTTAATTTTAGATAACATTATTCAGGAGATGTTTTCGAAGGCATATTTAAAGGATTTTAAAAGAGGATGTCAAAGGTTTATAAAGCTTTCAAAGAAGGTGTTTTCAATGTTTTCGAAAGAACTATCGTAAATGGTTCCGAAAGGTATGTTTGGCCTTTAGGCCTAAGGTTATTAAGTAAAGTAGTTTACTTATATCGAAAGAGGCACTTTTAATAGTTTCGAAAGGGGTACTTTCATTGGTTTCAAATAAGATGGTTTAAAGGTTTTAAGCAAAGGTTTCGAATATTTTCATCAATAATGTTTTGATAAAGCATATATCATGGCAAACATTTGAGTAAAGCATATAGTTTATTTTCCTTGTATAAGTATGATTTAAAGGGTTAAATCGTTTTGAAAAGGTTCTCAAGGAAAATTTAAAGGACAGTTAACCCTAAGTAAAATGACTTGGATATTTGTATACCAGATGGGACTGGTATAGGGTCGTGCCCTATACATTAGCTATTTGCGTCTTGGTAATTTAGTCCAAAATTCCAGTGTGTAGGGCTTAGTCACATGTCAGACTTAAATGATGGACACACGTAGAAAGGAATATACATACATACATACATACATACATATATATGTGTGTGTACGAGGTAGGCTATTAATGAGCCCACAAAACCATTAGGATCAGGTGACCCTTGGAGAAGTAAGTTAAGGACAGACTGTCTAGAAGTATGTTTAACATTTGTTAGATAATTTGTTTAGTTTGTCTGGTAGGCCCGAGTCAGCCAAAGGTTAGTAGGTAGCCAAACAAAACTACATTTTGTTCGGACAGTTGGTCCTTTTATTACCTGTTTTAAGCATATATGATATTTGCTATATTAATATAATCAGTTCGATTAACCAGTTTGGTTGCAGGATTTTAATTTGCAAAAAGATATGTTTTAAAGGGATATTAGTGAGGGGAATCACGTTCTACTAAGCGGCCTGGTCTCACTTAATATTAGTAAACCGAGATGATAGTATTATTCACACCAGGCCTTATGTCTGACTCGAAGTTTGTCCCTTAAACTCTCGGGTGCTCAAAATTATTTTTAGTAGATTGAGAGTTTGGGTTTATAGGTTTAGTAGGTGGACGAATAAAGCTTCTAAAGAAGAGTAATAGGCTGATGCTAGGTATATTTAGGAGTTGTTTTGTTTTATTTCTTTCATGTTGCATTAAGTCAGTTATGACTATTTAGTACTCTGGTCATCCAAGAGGGCATCTCCATATGTCGCTCTTGGCATATTTACGTAATAATTATATTTGATCTAAGCTTGGGAAACGCTTTGGGATTATGTAACTTGGATATGAAATGTTGTTTTGAAATGCAATCAGAAAAGTGTTTCAATCTGTGATGATTTTATTTCTTATTCAAGTGCTTCTGATATTATGGTACCATTAACATTACCGTATTTGGTCACCGAAAGTTAATACTATGGATGATTACAACATTTGTAGCGCTTAGCTTCAGGCCTCCAGATAGGGGATGTAACAAATTGGTATCAGAGCATAGGTTTATGAAAAAAAATTAAACTAAAATGATTTTTGAAAACATAATCCTAAGGAATTAGAGATAAGATCGAGGAATGGATAACGCTATAGTAAAGTATTTGTATTTGCTATATATAATTATATGCTTTATCTTTATTCTCCTACCTCTCTTAGGCTATTCTTCTGTATCTTACGAGGTTTGAATATAGATATGGATGCCAGAAGTGAAGGAGTTAACCTTGGAGGGGGAAGCACCACTATAAATGGAAATGCTAGACCAAGTATGAGAAGTAATCAGGGTCAGGCACAAGTTGGAACTGTGGGTGCTGGAGTCTCGGAAGTAGGCATGTGAGCAATGTATCATTTCTTTGTCAACATGATGCGGGCGAGAATTTATGCTAGAGTAGCTAGAGGAAACACTGGAGGAGGGAACCAAGAAGCCCCAGTGGAGAATAACTATGCTATTCTGAGTGGAGATTTTGCTCTGTTGGGAGGAAAGTCATTCATTGGTACTATAGACGCAATCGAAGTAGAGAATTGGCTACTTCATTTCGAAAGGATTTTTTTCGACTTAGGGCTCAACGATGAGCATAAAAGAAGACCCGCTTCTAGAAATCTTCAAGGGGCAACACTATTTTAGTAAAACAGTGTGACAATTGGAGTCAACGAATAGAATATGACTTGGGCTGAGTTCTAGAGGAGATTCGAGGAAAGGTTTATGCCAGAAATTGCTATGTCCACTGTTAGGAAGTTTTCCGAGTTGGAGCAGAAGGATACGACTGTGCTTGAGTATGCAACACAGTTGAGGAGATAGCAAGATATGGCCATGTTACAATTGATACTGTGATTAAGAGGAATGAGAAATTCATTAGGGGGTTGAATCCTGAGCTTGCTAAGGCCATGTTACCGCATATTAGAGATCCAAGTGATGTTTTTGTTGAGATGGCCTTGAGGAATGAAGAGATGCAAGATTTTCTTAAAAGAAATGTGGCAAAAGAAGCTCAAGGAGGGCAGAATCAAAGGAGAAAGTTTTTCCATAAGAAAGGAGCTCAGAAGGCCGGAACTACAAAGAAGGGAAAGGAAGAAGTGGTCTATTATGACAAGAAAGGACACTATGCCCATGAGTGCCAGACAAGCAAAGGAAAGAAAGCTACGGAGAAGAAAGAGGTGAGGTGTTTCAATCGTGATTAGATTGGGCACTATAAGAACCAGCACAAGAAGCCAGCCATGGAGGGGAAAGGCAAGATGTTTGCTTTGGAACCAGCTACCTTGAGACAAACAGTAGAGGAGAGGGGGAAAGCTGTGTTGGGAGGTACACTTTTGATTACAGTGTATCAGCTAGAGTTCTATTTGAGACTGGTGCATCATATTCATTTATATCTCATTGTTTAGTAGATTATTTTAATCTAGAACCCTCATACCTAGTTAGTTCCTTAATGGTTGCAAATCCGATAGGAGGGTATGTGACACTTGGGATTAAGTGTGACCACTTAGAGTTTTATTTATTAGGTCATACCTTTGTTTGTAGTTTGCATGTATTTGATTTCATAGGGTTCGGAATTATTTTTTGTATGGAGTGGTTAAGTAAGTACGATGCTAGGATATTTTTCCATGATAGGAAAATATCACTTAGTCACCCTGACTGTAGTGATCGGATTATATATACCGTAACAAACCCTAGTTGTGAGGTTAATGCTTTGTTTGGTATTGTGGAGATAGAGGACGAGATAAATCGAGTTTTCGTGGTTAGAGGATTAACAGATGTTTTTAAACCTGTAGTAGGATAGCCACCAAAACGAGCCATTGAGTTTCGAACATATTTGGTGCTGGGAGAAGAACTGGTGTGTAGACCGCCAAGTAGCATGATACCTACCGAGATAAGGGAGTTGAAGGTGTAGTTGGTGGATTTGGTGATTAAGAATTTTATCTGGCTAAGTAGTTTCACCTTGCGGAGCAGCCGCAGTGTTTTCTACGAAGCCAGATAGATCATGCAGGTTATGTGTCGGTTATCATAAATTAAATGAGAAGACGATAAAGAATCGATATCTGTAACCTAGAATTGACGATTTGTCCAACCAGTTGAGTGGAGCCAAAGTATTTTCCTAGTTGGATTTAGCGATAGGGTTCCTTCAGCTTAGAGTGGGAGAGGATAATGTTCCTATGACGGCGTTTAGAACCAGAATTGGATCGTACGGCTGGTTAATAACGCCGTTTGGACTAACTAACGCACCAGCATTCTTTATAGATTTGATGGACTGAGTTTTCTAAGAGCACTTAGACAACTTCATGTTAGTTTTCTTAGGTGATATTTTGATATACTCTAAGGATGAAACAGAGCATGAAGTTCATCTTAGAGTGGTGCTTTAGATGCTGAGGCAGCATCAGCTAAAAGCAAAATTTTTGAAGTGCCATTTTCGGAAGAAGGAAGTGAAGTTTCTTGGTCATGTAGTCTCAGAGAAAGGGTTGTCTGTAGATCCAACTAAGATCGAGGTAGTGGATAATTGGAAGAGACCCGAGATAGTGATTGAGATATAGAGTTTTCTTGGATTAGCTGGGTATTATCGAAGATTTATTTAGGATTTTTCATGGATATGAGCACAGATGACCAAGCTAATTGAAAGGATGTGAAGTTCATTTGGACCGATAAGAGTGAGGAGGCATTCCAGAAGTTGAAACACAGTCAATATGCACATGTGTTAGTTGTTTCGGAAGGGAATTAGGATTTAGTGGTATATACAGATACATGTGCAACAGGGTTAGGAGTTGTGTTATTGCAGAGAGGTAATGTGACTGCCAATGCATCTTGACAGCTTAAACCACATGAGGTTAGGTACCCAACTTACGATTTGGAATTAGGTAAGGTGATTTTTGCGTTGAAGGTATGGAGGCATTATCTTTTGGAAGAAAGATTCGAGTTATCAATGGATCATCAGTCACTAAAGTATT
Source organism: Allium cepa (assembly GCA_030765085.1). Taxonomy (NCBI): domain Eukaryota; kingdom Viridiplantae; phylum Streptophyta; class Magnoliopsida; order Asparagales; family Amaryllidaceae; genus Allium; species Allium cepa. The sequence goes on from CM060945.1 coordinate 145,354,252, forward strand.
TATTCTCTCAGAAAGAACTGAATATGAGACAGTAGAGGTAGTTAGAGTTTTTAGCCGCTTATGACTTCGGTATTAAGTATACATCGAGAAAAGACAATAAGGTTGCAGATGCAATTAGCAGTAAACATCAGAATACAATATAGGCGGTGATAGCTTAGTGGAAAGATTTGGAAGCGTTGATGGCATGTAGAGTATAGTGGAGATCTAAAGCTAGATCTAGTAAGGAAACTGTTATGTTGTTATATTTAGAAGTTCGACCAGTGATAATTGAAAGAATTGACTCTAAGCAAGGAGAATATCCAATATTAGCTAAGAGGATTAGAAAGTTGGATGGAACAGAGAGCGATGATTTAAAGGATTTCAGTCTTGACCCGAATGGGTGGTTAAGGAAGAAAGGAAGTTTATGTGTTCCGAATGTAGGAAGCATTAGGAAGGAAGTTCTTAAGGACTACTATCATTCGAAGTTCACTATTCATCCGGAAGGAACCAAGATGCATCAAGATATAAAGAGAAGTTTCTTCTGGGAAGGTGTGAAGAGAGATGTAGGCTTATGAGTAAAGCAATGTTTGACTGCCAACAGGTAAAGGCCAACTGAAGCCAAGTGGGTTACTTGAGCCATTGGTTATTCCAGTATGGAAATGGGATTCTATGTCAATGGATTTTATGGACGGTTACCAAGGTCAAACAAAGGAAATGAAAATATATAGGTCATAGTGGACAGGTTGACCAAGAGTGCCCATTTCACTCTAGTTAAGTCAACATCGACGGCACCTGTTTTGGTTAAGTTTTTATGAAGAACATAGTTAGACTTCATGGAATTCCTAATAGTATAGCAAGCGATAAAGATTCCTTATTCACTAGCGAGTTCTGAAAGAATCTACGGGATACCTTAAGTACCAAGCTCATGATAAGTACCGCTTACCATCCACAGACTGATGGGCAAACGGAAAGAGTTAACAAAGTCTTAGAAGAGTTGTTGCGAGCTTTTGTGCAATATTTTGGAGGATCATGCGAAGATTATCTACACTTAGTCGAGTTTTCATATAACAACAATTGTCAGGCTAGTATATGGATGGAACTGTTTGAAGCTTTGTATGTAAGGCCATGTAAATATCCAGTTTGTGGGTTAGAGACCGCGGATAGGATGGTTCTTGGTCTGCATTTAGTTAGTGAAGCTGCAGAGAAGATTGACTTAATTCGAGCTAGAATGAAGGAAGCTCAGTCAAGGCAAAAGAGTTATGCAGATAGAAGATAGACTAACTTAGAGTTCTAGGTTAGAGATCATGTCTTCATGAAGATATCACCGATGAAAGGTGTTATCAGATTTGGGAAATCGGAAAAGTTAGCACCGAGGTTCGTTGGACAATTTCCCGTCGTAGAGAGGATCAAGAAACTCGCATATAAGCTAGAGTTACCGAACAGTTTGGCAGAAGTCCATAATGTTTTTCATGTTTCTCATCTATAGAAGTGTGTTCGGCGTCCAGAGACTATCATAGCACCAACTGTGTTAGACGACTTAGTATTGGAACCGAATTTGACAATAGTTAGAAAACCAATTGGTATAGTCACAAGAGATGAGAAGAGACTAAGAAACAAGACAATCAGAGTAGTTAAGGCCAAGTGGTGCGATGATGAGAGAGACTGTTCTTGGAAAACTGATAGCAGAATTTGAGATACTTATCCTGACTTGTTTCATGGTATGTTTTACTATTATGATTGATTTTGATGTGTATCTTATCGTAATTTCGAGGATGAAATTCTTTAAGAAGGGGAGCCTATAACACCTCTAATTTTTGATAACATTATTCAGGAGATTTATTTAGCTAAATTAAATAGAATAATGTAAAGATTAAATGATTAAGGGATTGAGATTTGAATAAATAAGGGACGGCCGTGCCTAGTAAAGTAATGAATAAATGGGTTTAAAATGAAATTGGAGGGGAAATTAGATAAGGGGAAGTATAGGAATAAACTACATTCTTATACCAAAAACCCTTCATACGATAACATTTTTCACGTTCACAATCTAAAACAGTAAACCTAGAGGCTGGCCACCATTAAAGAAGATTAAGGGGAAGAAAAGCTAAATCAAGAGGAAAATCTTAATTGAAATTCAATCCAAGATCAAATCTCAACTCCTTAACAACAAAGTTAAAGGTGAGTAATATGTTACATCTCAAATTTTGATGTTTTCGGTTTCTAAGGTAGTACCTGTGACGACCCAGAATTTTGAGCAATATCAATTTAATAATCTTTGATAATAATTAAATTGATTTGATCATTTTACATTATAAATTGACAAGCTAAAATTTATTTTAAAAGGTTGATAATAATAACTTTTTAATATCTATCAACAATTTTCTTAACAGTATAAATTGGTAAATTTAATTCTTTTGAAAATTAATAATATTTTAATTTGGAAATATTTATTTTAGCAATTTAAAATTGGTAAGATTTATTTTTCCAAAAGTTAATCAAAAATATTTTCTATTTATAATATATATATTGATATATCTTGTAAATAGGAAGTTTTTAATGTAATAAAAACTTTATATTCAAATTGTAATATATATGAATGTATATATTATGGCTTGAAAATTTTGTTTTAATTTTTTTTATATAGAATTAAAATAAATTTCTTAAGATTATAAACATATGTTATATAAAGTAAATCAAAAATATAAGTTATTTGTATTCACATGCATACTTATTAAAAGATAAGTACATAATATTACATAAATATATGTATATAACTTAAATAAATTTATAAATAGGAAAAGTAACATTTATAAAACATTAATTAGACATTAATACAACACTTGTAAACATTATAATATATGTTAAAAACACTTGTAATCATATAGACATAGGTGTAAGTAAATTGGAGCATAAGGTAGACGAATGGCATCTCTCTTGATATTTAATTTAAAATTAAAATTTGTAAAATATGAAGAAGGAGTTTACACTTAATCTTCAGCTAATAAATTCCTTTATTCCTTCAACAAAATTGAATTTAATGCAAACAAAGATCTTAAAAAAAAGAATCTGGAACAAAGAAGGAATCTAGAGATTCAAATCTTGAAGTTCAGCATGCAAAATTTAATTCATCAACAACAGATTGTTTTCAACATGCAAATTTATTCAAGAATCTGGAATCAACAAGAAATAAAATCAACATACAGTGAAATCAAACCTGAAAAAAAAAACTATTCTAATCTTCTATAAATAAGGTGAATAAACTGAATCTTTTAAAAACAGTTAAATCTTGTTTTCAACTTAGTATTGTGATGATATCATGATGTGATGAGAAATATTTGATTTACATTCGATGCATGTTTGAACTGGGTAGACTGAATGCCTGTATAGTAAGAAAAATGTTACTGTGTATATAAAAACAGTTTCATATTTTATAATAAATTCAATAATTCAAATTAGACTTTGATTTGTTAATGGAAGTTGTTTGAAACCAAGTAGGCTATCATATAAAAATAATTTCAAGTTTTTAAATGGAATAATTTGTTATAATACTTGAATTTGCAGTACAATCTTGATTTGGGTCAAAAGTTTTTGAATTCAAACTTGAGTTTTGATTTTATACTCATATTGCAAATAAGAAATTATGATTTTAGAAGCTTGAATCATGAATTTTAGATTGGTAACTTGTGTGAATTCGGGGTTTTACTGTTTTGGGCAAATTGATCGATTTACGGCAAACCACGGCAAGTTGGTCGTCGACGTTGATCATGGAGGTTGAGGGAAGGTTATAGATCATCAGAAAATTACTCGTGTGTTTTATTGATGATCGAGATGGCCGATAATTGTCGAAATAGGGTTTAAGATCCTGTAATTGTCATCGACATTCTTTGGGTCATCACAGCGTCGGTAGGCAATAGGTGATGATCGCGAGTGGTTCTTGTGTTTCTGGAGGTTGAGGCAGAGCTTGGGTTTGGTTAGCGAGGTGTCCCGAGAGGGGGATGGTCGGAGTTGATTTTTTTTCTAGTGGTGTTTTGTTTAGCAATTGGGTTCAATGGTCATAATTTGAGTCTCGATCGAATTTAGATTTCTGGATTTCGTTAGTGTTGGTAGGGTTCGTTTGCGACTTGGTGTAGGCCAGTGTAGGGTTCGCCGTCGACCGAAGTGGTCATGCACATCGATGTGCACGGCTGTTGTATCAGGTAATGGGTTGTAGGAAGGATTTGGTTTCGGCTCGAAGCTTGCGTCGTGTTTTCTGTTGTTTTTCTCGAAGCAGGGTGTAGGTTAGGGGTGACTCGGGGTAAGCACGGGGAAAGTTAGTGGGTTGCTCGGGGTTTTGTCGATTAGCTTTGTGGTTCAGGGTTTAAAAGTTTAATGGTAATGTTTTCTTAAGATTTGAACAAAAGAAAACTTGATTTTGTAACAATTAAAGTTTAATAACAAAGGTTAAACAAGTTTTTTTTTAAATTCTAAAAGTTTTAAAATAAAGTAAGTGGATTTTTAAATTAAGTTTGTATTAACTTTTATTTAGTAATTTTGGAAAAAAAGTTTTGAAGATTTAAATAGTTTAATTCCAATACTTAAATTATTTTAATTATAATTGATTTTTAAATATATTTTATCTTAATCAAGGTTTAATGATTAGAGTTTAGTAATCAATTATAATTTAAGAAATTAAAATTTTGATTTAATTTGAAGTAATTAAATATATGAAGATAATTGAAATACTTCAATTCTGATTAATAATTAAAATGTTTTGGTCAATATAAATGATTTAATTAAGAAAATGATTTTCTTAATTAGGAATCTTTTAAATATAGTAACTTAAAGAATCATTTAATAAATTTTAAATGATTAATTAATAATTAATTAAATAATTAATTAGTGATTAATTAAGGATAATCTCTTTGGAGTTAATTAAGAATAATTATTGGGTAAAGTAATTAAGTGGTTAATTACAGGAGGTAATTAAGTACAAAATAATTACTTATGAAAGTAATTAAGTGGATGTGATTAAGGATTAATCACTTGTGCTATTAATTAAAGAATTAATTAATAAAATTAATTAAAGGTTTAAACTATTTAATTAATGGTTAATTAGTAAAGGATTAAGAGAATTTAATTAAATGGTTAATTACTTGTTAATTAATTAATTAATTAAGGTTTTAATTAATGAAGGTAATCATTAATTAATGGAAATAATTAATTAATTGTTAATTAGTAATTAAAGGATAATTAATTTATAATTAAGTTTTAATTACTAAATATAATTAAAAAGTAATTAAGCAAGTTTGCTTAATTAAAAGTAATTAATTAAATATGATTAATTATAAATGATTAATCAAGTGTGCTTAATTAAAGGAAATTAATCAAGAGTAATTAATCAAGTATGATTAATTAATAAGGTGATTAATCAGGTGTGATTAATTAAAGGATAATTAAGGAATAATTATCAGAATAATTAAGGAACTAATCAGGTGTGATTAATTAAAGGATAATTAAGAAGTAATTATCAAGGTAATTAAATAATAATTAATCAAGGATGATTAATTTAAAAAGGGTAATTAAGAGATAATTACTTGGATAATTAACAAGTAATTAATCTAGATGATTAACTAAAATTGTAATTAAGAAATAATTACTTAAAGTAATTAAGTAATCAAGGATGCTTAATTAAAGAGAATGATTGAGTGATGTTTATTAATTAATTTGTAATTAATTAATGAATGAAAAATGGATTGATGATAATCCAAGTGATTAGGTAAGAAATTAATTTAATTAAGGATTAATTAAATCAATTAAGTTGGATCAACCTTGTGTATGGATGATATTGAATGTCATTGGTTGATAAGTGATGATATGAATATGATATATCTGAGATGTGATATATATGCTTCTTTGTGATATGTATGGATGAATATGAAAGTAGTGAATTATCTATCTCTGTGTTGTGAATCATCCATTTATGTTAAGTGATATTCTGAATATCTATTGTTTAATCCCTTAAGTACAACTTGGACATTAAAATGGCATTTATTTTCGGTGAGACCGGGATCAGGTTTCCATATTTGGATATCCAAAAACCCCACTGATCCAAAATAAACGTTAGATTGTGAATCCAAGTGGAGTGCAAGTGAAGACTCGAGGTGTAAGAACTATACGTCAGTATAACTCTGTAGGTGATTCCGTAATGAGTTTGACGGAATAGTACTTATAGATTCAAAATGGTGATTCAGAGTGCAAGGGCTATAGTCGTTGACTCTAAGGGTGATTCCAAAATGAGTGCAACGAGATAGTGCCTTCGGTTCCGTTCGAACCCTGAACGGACTTGTATGGATTGAATGCTTTCAGAACATCGTCAGGTAGACGATGAGTATTCTAAGATAAATGTGTCCTACAAAGGTAATCGCAACCTCAAGCCTCATCAACCGGAAATGGCTAAAACAGGGGAGGTGCAGCAAGGTCAAGTGGGTCATGCCCAAGTAGGACGAGATTCATCCCTATCTAGATGTCCCTTTTTATTTCGGCTTTGTGGGCGGTCGGATCTGCAGCCAACTGCAGGGTGGTCTTGTTCGAGACTGTTCAGTAAGGAATGGTTCTGACCTTGTGTTGCAGGGGGGTGGGCGTACTCATCGGTACGGTGATCTAGGCTACATATTGTGACGGGCGGTACCCCAGTAGCCCTGCCATTGATGGAAACCCATTTTCCCTACGAGACCCTACGGTTTTGTTTGTATTACCCACTTTTGTGGCTAGTAGCTGGAATTTAATGAATGTAACAATTTTGGCTATTTCATATTTACTTGAAAACCATAGACACTATTATGATATCACTGGATTTCCTATCAAATGTTTTGGTTAGCGTAAGGTAAATTTTTTTCCATGTTTATGTGTGAGAAGTCTTACGTGATACCCTTTCTTTTCAAAGGATTTTCTAAAGTTAAGCAATTTAAATCGTTTACTCATACTAGACCCCTGTCTGACCCGAGTGTTTATTTTCTGTTTTATTAAACTCTTGGGTACTCATATTCTGTATGAGTAGTCAAGTGATTCAGGTTATCCTTGACGAAATCTGGAGGAGCTTTGGAGCAGGAGGCTTCAGCGCGTAGATATATAGATAGAGTTTCTGCTGTGTATTATACTATATTGATGTTCTTGTATTGTATATTAGATAGAAATGTTATAACTGTCTAATTTGAGATGTAAGTTGTGTACTCTGATGTATATGATACTATGTATATGTTCTATATTATATTTCATTCGTTCCGCTGTGAGATTTTAATGTGTTGTTGTTCTTTCTTCTCTTTCTTTTCTTCTTCTATCCCTTTCTTTCTTAAAAAGTGATGCGATTTTCTGGTGATAGAAAGTCGGGTCGCTACAGTTGGTATCAGAGCATTAGGTTGAGTGAATACCTAGGCTCTGGAGCGGTGTCTATATTAAGAGAGCGTACTTGTAATATATATATATATACATATATATATACATACATACATATATATCTACCTAATCTGTTGGGTTATCTATTCGGATTTTCCAATATAGGTTATAATGGTAGATAAGGTAGGAGTGTGTGGAACACGACTACCACTAATGGAAGAGGCTCATATGTTGTGATTGGAAGTGTATCTGTCGAGATTGTAGACCTAATACCGTCTCGAATAAGTTTTGTAGATTGGTGAAAGGATTTCATGGATTCCAGAGGAAGTCTTTTCAAGAATTGGAGTATATTTTTGAAGTATGGAGTTGATTTGCTCTCGAGTGAGCGGGATTTCCAAGAGTTGAATCTATCAGCTGAGCAGAAGCAGGAGATGGTATCTTGGTGACTTCAGGAAGGAATAGCTGTGTGGTGGGACGCTGTATCCATAGATGATTCTGAAGATGTTCTTCTGAGGCAAGATTTAGTTGGTGTTGAAGAAATTGTGATGCCTACTGCATGGAATATTCGGATGTTTAGGAATTTTCTGGATCTTAAGTAAGGGAGTCATATCTTTATTGAAGTATGAGACTAAGGTCGATGAGTTACCTCATTTTGGACATGGTCTCATTTGTTTCCCTTTAGAAGATAAGTGATCAGTGTTGGTTTGGAGCCGAGTTCCTTGAGAAGATGTCAACTCGTCTCAAGGATTTTTGGTGGAATTGGGTGATAGTTTTGTGGTTAAGGATGATCTTTTGGCTTAGCTGTATCATTGAAGTGAAGTTTGGAAGCAGCAGCGTGGATTCGTTTCTTCGATGATTCTGAAATCTTCGGGATTCTTCTATCAGCAGACCAGGCAGATTGTGAAGGCTTATCCATTTCTTCGGGAAGCTCAGCAGAGCAGGATATTTGTTGGATGTGATCTATCAATTTTTCTGGTAGATAAGCCATTTTGGAAAGATTGATCTTAACAGGAGAAAGTTGTTCTAATTGGGAGGATAGTTCTTTGGAATCTGAACTGAGAGAGATCGCAAAAGTGGCTCGCGATTAGTTTGGGAATCTTTGTGTCACTACTACAAAACAGGCCATTTGCATCGGTTGTTTACCCCCCTTTTGCATCAGTTCAACAACCGATGCATATGCAACCGATGCAACAGGCTTAACATTTTTGCATCAGTTCTGAAACCGATGCAAAAGGATCCTTTTTGCATCGGTTGTTACTAACAACTGATGCAAAATATCATGGTTGGTTGATTGAACACAGCCCCCCTGTTGCATCGGTTGTAATGAAAACCGATGCAACTAATCCCTCTATTGCATCGGTTTTTTATAACAACCGATGCAAAAAAACTATTCTCAGATTATATTATTACAGTACTAAAATAGACTCTATATATATATGTATGTATGTATGTATATTATTGATTATAACAAACAATTATTGCATGCAATATTACATCATTCAAAATTAAATTTGATATTTGCAACTAATCAATTAATAGCTGTAAACGGTAGACAAAGAACATATTTTCTTAATTTCTTACTACTATGATCACAGCCATAAAATTGAAATTAATACCTAAAATACTCAATTGATGCCGATACAACATTACAGCTATCAAAAATAATGATGCAATACATACTGGTAACCAAATCTGAACAACAAGATTTACTTATTGATCCATTCAACTCCAAACTAATATAGAGATGAACCATTAAAATAGCTACAATGGTATTTAAAGGAAAAAAAACAGAAAATCCAGTAGGATTACTGAACAAATTATATATATAACAACGTTACGACGATTTCATCGATAAATAAATTATGATCTACCATTATTCAAACAGTTACTTGAATCCCATAATTTGATGGAAGCAAAAAAGTTCTGATAAAATAGCGTACGTTCGGCGGTGATATTTTCCTTGGTGAACCCTGCTTGCAAAAGCTAGGATGTAATGCCCAGCATAAGATTCTCCAGTTATGTTGAAGTCATTTTCCACAAGTTCTGGATGCTCCTTGAAAAATGCCTGACAAATTATTTCAAGGGGAAATCCATTATTAGGACATAGCTTACTCCAGTCAACAGAACTCTAAACATTTCAAGGGGAAATCCTATATTTTGAGATTACACATACACTACATATTCATCCTATGTAACAATGATTTGGTTGTTTAGGGTTGCTAACAGAAACTAGTTTAACTGTCAATATTAGAAAAGAACAAAAGTTATGTTTCATACTCATCTATATATCAAGTGCCCAAACAGAATGAGTCAGGGCTAGAACAAGAAATACAAATATCCTACTTCATGTTTTTGCTTTTGGTTTTGGTGGACATATTTAACATAATGCAAACTAAATTATTACTAAACATCAACCAAGTAAACATTTATAAGGACCAAGAAGAAAATATTATGATTGTCAGTAATAGTTTAATATTCTAAGCATTTCAGCAGATTAAAGTTCTAGTACCTGATCATAATGCATGGGTACCGTGTGATTTATCACCAAAATAATTACTTAAGGGAAATAAAAATTATGCATATTAAGGATTCAAATCGGCTTACTTGAAGAAAATCATATAGGTCATTGCTCACTCCCTGCTCATTATGACGAGTATCACGATTGTTGGAACTGTAGCTGAAACCAGTTCCAGTAGGCTGATCCATATAAATCAGATTTGATGCCTAGATAAATTCATGATAATATTAGCCATTGATGTCACATATTATGAATTTAATTACCATATCTTAGTGCAGAAGTGTAGAAAGTTGGGTTAGGATGATCTTAAAGTCAACTTTACAACATAGGAACAAAATATGGAGTTCTATGTTCTAAAGAAATTCGGTAACTATACTTCTCATGTCCATTGTTTGATCGTACTTGTCAACTGAGCGCGCACTAATGGGCTAAACAATTGTCTTTAACAAAGTAGTGATCATATATAACAAACGTTAAATAGAAAATTGTTAAAAATACCTGATCCCAACCAAAGTTATTCCAGACAAGTGATAAGTTATATGCAATGTTGAAAGGCTCATTCTCATAGAACACAGCTAACTCACTACTGCAACTTGGTCCACCAGTTAGCCAAATCACAACCGGGTCTTTCTTGCTATGCCTTGATTCAAATAAAAAATAGAACATCCTGCGGAGAACAAAATCATTCATCAAATTATGTACTCAAACTTTCAGATTAATATCACTGAAATAAAAAAATTCAAAATTCGAAGAAAAAGGAGAATATGGGTTTATCATGGACGCATAAAAGGGAGAAAGTGTGAATTCGAAGCAACGGATCAGCGGTATCACAGTTTTCAAACCTGAGCAATTGGAAGGTACTCTTATCGGTGGAATTCTCTCTTTTTCATCTAGGCGTATCCAACAAATATTTTAGCCTTTTTAGACCCTAGTAACTATTCACTAGAAGAAGTCCAAATCAGTAAAACGGTGGATTCAAGCAGAGTTTATACCAAACCAAGTTTGTTGTTAAAAAAGAAAAGGAAAAAGAAAGGAAAAGCATATCCTCTCTGGCATCCATCATTAACATGTATTCCAAAGTTACATGTACAACACAAATCAACTTATAAGCCAATTATTAAGCAGCCACAATACATACGTGTATCATCTTTTCACACCATCAATCACTTGGAAAATGAAATCTTTCTATGTGTGTTTGGTGAGCCTAGAAGCTGCATCTCCTTTCTCCATTCTTTCGGATTAATATCACTGAAAGAATGTCAACCACCTTTGTTATAAAATGTCTTATTGCTAAATCAAATGCTTACATGTTTTGGCTGTCAACTACACAATGATTAAGTATTTTCCTCACCCCAACTTGATCAATAGGAAAATGTCAAAATTCATATGTATGATATATATTATGTGCTAAGAATTTCATGTGTATGATAGATATATTTTTGTTGCACCAACTATTGTTAACTCTATCTTACGCGCTTTATCAACTTACAAGCCTCCCTATTCAGCATCAACCGGTTGTTGCAATAAAAAAAAACTTCAGCTGATAAATTATAAATTTATAAGCTATCAATCAGTCAGCATTTAAGCAAGATTATAGCTGGCAAATTTTGTAAATGGTTTAGACCATCTACAAAAAACAAAATTATATCGGTAAAAACTATGTCTCGATCTAGGAAAAAAACAAAAAATAAGTTACCTCAATTTATCCGAAGGCACTGATAAACCAAAACCCTTCTTGTAGTGATACCAACCATCAGCATCCTTAGGTGGTAACGCAAGATGCCCATTCTTGACGCTGACCACAATCACTTGAACCAAACTTGCTAAAGTACTCTTATCCGCCTTCACCTTCTTGTAATATCTGGATCCCAACAAGAACATAGATGCAGACAAAGTCATTAGAACAACAGGAATACCAAACCCGATGTTGAACCCCTTGTGATCTTGAATGTAAACAATCATGGTAACTGCAATGATAATGGAAAATCCATCTGATGCGTAGTAAAAGTTGAAGAAAGACTGTAACTTTCTCTCATTCTTTGGATCATTCTTGTTTTGTAATTGATCAGCACCAAAAGTCAAGGAACAGGGCCTGATGCCACCAGCTCCAATAGACATCAAAGCAAATGAGGAGAATAAAAGTAAGTACTGAGACAAAGTTGCACCATTGCATCTGTTAATAGTGCGATCGCAATGTGCAGGACGTGCACTTGGAAGCACAGCAGTCATCCATAAGAGAAGCATTCCTTGTAATTTTGTCAATAAATAAAGTCAGTATTTTGTGACTTGTCATGGATTAGTATTGTAGCGATATGAAATACATACAATTAAGCTTATTGTGGATCCAAGAGCAATAACACAAAAGCGACCCAGGTAAGAATCAGAAAGGAAAGCACCAAATATAGGAACAAAATTACTTAATGCTAATCTGTTTGTCTACTAGCAGCGTATAAATTTGTGAAAGATGATGCGAAAGAAAACAGTAGACATAATAGATAATTGTGTGCTATCTTCTATGTTTCCTAACTTTAGATCTTTTTGGCGTCATCAGGGCGAGTTCAATACCGATCTCTCTCCCTGTAGAGTAATTCACTAGTCGTATTTTAGATGAGTAAATGATAACGGTGATGAGATGTTAAGGATTAATAGGAACCAAGGGCTTCCATAGCACGCACTTATGATCCTATACATTCCGATACAAACAAATATCTCACACTGCAAAGCATTAACCTACATCAGAATTAATTTTCTCACATTCAAAATGCCCAGGGATCCTTGATAGAAAATATGAAGCACATATATATATTATGTAGGTAAGCCTAATTCTATTTCAGGCATTGCAAATAACTGTTATAAGGTAGCATACTGCTAAAAGTTGATATATGATACAAAATAATTAGAATGTCTAAATGCAATAATTCACAAGGTAAAACTCATACAAGTGACAAGATCAGAAAGGTCTGCTAAGAAATTAATTTGAAGCATCCATTAAAACTTCTAAGTAACTTCATTTGAAAATACATGAACTACTGGTAATTTAGAGATAATTTACTAAAAATGGAAAGAAGCAATTTAGCGATAATTTATCATTATGCAAAAAGTATTTGAAAATATATTTTAAAAAAAAGGACATTAACTGCAAGATACCTGAGAGGGTGTGTGTTGAGTACATCTTTAAGAGGGGGGCAAAGGCCGCTTGCACGAGAACCACTGTACCTGAAAGATTCTATCAGCGCTACAAATCTGTCCATTGACTTCTCTGCTATGCCTGAATACTTGTTCACGTGAGATACGTCGCAGGCAATATTGCCTTCTACTGTTTTATTCCTGCTCTTGTCAGCCACTGCATTATCAAATCTGATTTATCCGCTTTTATATACCAACAATGCAAAATTAGGATATAAAGAGCTACAAATTTGAATTTTTGTACCGTTTATTAGCAGCTCTATGCATACTGTCTAGAAAAGAATACCATGATTAATCCTTTATCCAACTCGTTATGATAGAAGATAAATATTAAAGGATCATGCACGGTTTTGCAAACATGAAATGTTTGGTCTTTTTATTTCAAAAATATGCACACAAAAGAAAACTGTACAAATGTATAATTTTAGAAGAAATCAGAAGGACTAGCTTAAGGTTTCTAGTATAAGTATGTTTACAAATTAGGTTCATAGTTCAATGCACTGTTGTTAAGTGGCGCCTATCAGATTAATTCTGATTCAGTTACTCCTCCCCTCCGACTCTGGTAATAACAAAATAGCTGTGTTTCCGACTATATTCCCCAAATTTCATTTATGGCTAAAATTTCCAATTATTTAAAACTTTTTAGCATATGAACTGAATTACTTTATGATTTAATTTAATGATAAAGCATGTATTATGAAAGAGTATCACAATTTATTGATCATCGTAAAAGGTATCAAGAAATCTAGGGCTCGCCACCCTGTATGGATTGAAAAAGATTTCACTGCGAAAGTTTGAGGTATAGGAAATTGTGAAATCCTTAGTAGAATTTATAAGATTATATTGCAACAGGGTTATGATAAAAGATTAATACTAAAGGATCTTTCATTGTTTGTTGTGTCATATTGTTTTTCTTTTCGATTTAAATATGAAATAATTTTGAAAAGAAGTCTAACAATATGATTAATTGTATTGCCTTTTTATTTCTAAAATGTGCAAAAATATGTGTGGATATTTAATTACAAGAAATCAAAAGGACTTGCTTAAGGTTTCAAGTTAAAGCATGTTTACAGATTAGGGCCATAGTTCAGTGCATTGTTGTTAAGTAACAACAATCAGGTTAATTATGATTCAGTTATCCCTCCATTCCAATTCTGGTAATAACAAGTTAACAACATAGTTCACACACTCCACACCACCATTTATACCCAGTCCAGTGATTCTAGGTCATTAGTTTATGCATACAAAACATCGAAAACTTTAATAGGCTTAATTTCACTTTTATGTCAACTTCATATGTACATAGATAAACACCAGAAAAAACAAGATTGATCAATGTTTACACGCAAGGTTTATGTTCCAAATTGACTAGAGGAGAAAATGCATTTTGGAGTACCAAAGTTTTTGTGCATTGAACTAGCAACATCATATGAGTATGTAGCAGAATTATACATTTAACACCTATTCTAATTTGAGCAATATAGATCTACCATGAAAATTCATCAACAAAATAAATAGGCAGAATAATGGAGTCAACCTTGAGACGATCAAGCTTCCTTACAGCTCTGATGCTTTCTCTTGATACAGCACCTTCTGGCCAATTGAGTCGTGACCCTCGCTTGAAATATTTGGAAACGGAATGACTGCATTTGCACATTAAAAACATTACAAAAAGTGAAACATACGAAACCAATTGGTCAGTGTTTTATAATTAGAAAATAAACTTAGGAGATAATTTCCATTTAGCAATTAACGTAGGTTGCAATATATTACAAGAAAATCTTTCACAATATTAGGCAGGCAGCAATCGCTCATCCAGATATATTAAGGGATCAGTATTGAAAACAGAACAATTTACACACTTGGTGGCACACTAGATATGAGCTAGTTAATTACAAAAACAGGCATCCTTTGAAAACGTATTGCAGAAATAGGTTACAGTTCATATAAAATAGGTCTTTTTTCAGATTAGTATGTGTGCATGTACATGCATATTTATGGAATGTGCATGTGTAGGCACATGCATTTTCCTTTTCATACTGAATGTGAGGCCTGTATTTTATAATAAATAGTGTATTTTTGCAACAAGTTTTTTCATGAAGCTTATTTTATAAAATGAACCCGACGATAGCAAAAAGGGATTAAAAAAATTGCATACACTGAAAGTAGTTAGCTTAAAGAGCGAAACTAGTGAACCAATTTATCAAATGCATAATCACCATGACGAAAAATATGAACAGAAACTTGAGTAAACTATGGACTACCAAAGATGCTATAGAAGTAAAAAAGAAAAAGGAAGAAAAAAAACGAGAAAGAAAGAAAGAAGAAAAGGAATGAAAAGGACCTTAACACTACATAAACAGGTACTCAATAATGAGAAAAAGTGCACGAGACTTGTAACATTATCCAACAAAAAATTGGTTCAGGCTTTACACTTTTAATTTCTGGGAACAATACCTTTTAAATCATAAATTTTCCATAGACAATAACTAAATATGTGATTATACTTGAAGCAACAACAAAAGTTCACAAATTCCATAGAGCTGTTAGCTAACTTATGTGATGTTGAATAAAACTATGCTTTACTAAGAATGTGTAGTGTCACTGGCAATATAACATTGATCGTCGAACATACAAACGCCGAAAGAAGAAAAGTGCTATTACTCAAGAAAAACTGGTATGAAAATTTCTACAAAGAGATAGACTCTGGGCCAACTGAATGTATAATAAATATTCTACCAATAAACTTTTTTGGATCATTTAATAGGATAATAATGCTTCTAATACTTGGAAAACAATGTCGAAAGCAAGACAATGGTGCAGAGGCTTAATTAACAGGAAAATTATTAATGGTGAAAATACTAGGTTATGGTATGACCCATAGGTCAATGTTGTATCACTAATTGAGCAACTTGGTTGGCAATTTTTACTTTGGTTGGAGGCTCCAATAATCAAGTCTCTGAACTCATAACTAACTACAATTAGAGAGGAAACTTGAATTGTCTGCCTCCTCCTATTGCCCAAACTGTTCAGTCCATTAAAATTCATAACAACAGGGAAAGTGATTACTGAGATTGGTTGCCTAATGCTAACAGATGTTTTGACTTCAAATCTGCTTAGAATCAAATCAGAACTAAATCAACAGAGTTCAACTGGTGTACTTTATTTGAAATAACCACTGTGCCCCTAAGATGTCATTATGTGCTATAATGGAAAGATCAAACAAGCTTAACACCAAAGATAACTTATGCAAATGGAACAAATATATTGACCCATACTATAACTTATGCAAACAGCACACAGAAGACTCAGACCACATTTTCTGCAATTACAGTTATTCCAAACAAATTTGGCAAGAGCTAAGTTGCAAATTAGGATTTCAACATAATACCAGTTTCAATCTCAATCAAATTTTAGATTCGTTGTCAAACATGCAGGGCTCTAAGCATACAAACATTTACTAAGCATAGCAATTACGTGTATGATCTGGAACATATGGGGTGAAAGAAATTCCCGAATTTTCAAAGGTATCGAAATGCCAGACAATCTCAGATCAGCAATTATCATTCAAGAATGCAAACAACTCATGAAACAAATTAAAATCAAACAATTAAAAACAAGGGGCAAGGAGATTATCTTTGCGGAGTTCGATGTGGATTTCACGTTGAACCCGATCGAACCCACGTACAAATCACGGCAACCCAATCTCCTCCAAACTGCAATCGCCAACATCTCAAACCCAATACCCAAGTCTTTGCCAAGTTGCCGCGAACCACCTCGTAAACCCAAATCACCCAAAGTGACTACCATCGTGGAATCGCTCTCGAATACGATCAATTTTAGGGTTTTTTTTTTAAAAGCAGCCGAATTATTTTGGGGAAA
This sequence comes from Allium cepa, assembly GCA_030765085.1. Lineage (NCBI taxonomy): Eukaryota > Viridiplantae > Streptophyta > Magnoliopsida > Asparagales > Amaryllidaceae > Allium > Allium cepa. Next base: position 145,371,188 of record CM060945.1, read on the forward strand.
GGAATCAGAGCGGCGAAAAAAATTGGAAAGGCGGGATGTAAAACGTGAGTAACAAATAATCTAGATAATATTGCATCGCCTCTGCTAGGGAATCTATGGGTAAACTATTATTTTGGACGCATATATCGACGTATTTGCATCGCTTGTTGGTGACAACTGATGCAAATTTGATTTTTTTTTTATTATCTATTGCTTTCCACGTATCAATTGCATCGGTTATTCAGACAGAACTGATGCAAATAGTTCTATTTGCATCAGTTTTTACTTCAACCGATTCAAATGAGGCGATGCAAATGGCTTGTTTTGTAGTAGTGTGTATTCTTTGGTTTGAGGAATCTCATATGGAGATAAAGGTTACTTAAGTAGTCGGAGATTTTCCAGATGTTTTTGGAAGAATTAAGAGGTTTACCGAATTGGAGATTGAGTTTTCTTATCGACTTGCATTCCAGGAGCAGTACTGATGGTTCAACCATGTAGTGGGATGACTCTTGGAGCGAGAAGAGTTTGGTGAAGCAGCTTAGGATTCTTTAGAGAAGGATTGATCATCTAGTTTTAGTTAAGATTCTACTGGGATGTTTTGACTAAGTGGAATGGTCACTAAAATTTTATGAGTCGAATGGACTGTGTATGAAAAAAGTTTGTGCTCGAGTTCTTCGATAGCATTCTTATCTACCCAAGATCAGAGTTGTGCAGCGAAAGCGAGACAGCTAGAATGGGAGCAACCGGAAGTTGCAGTTTTCCTTGGATTTAAGGATTTCTGCAGGAAATTCAAGTATGAAGAAATTTCTAGATTTGGTAGGTAAGGTTGTTAAGTGCAACTGTTTGGCTATTCCAGATAAGAGATGTAGGTCTGAAGTCCATTAATGCTTGTGGAATAGAATTGTATTTTGGATTTCAGCATATTTTTGAGAGAGTCAATTCGTTGAGTAGGATCAGGTGATTGGTTTAATTTTGGCCATGTTTGTTCTTGAAGCAATCGGCAAGGGTTAAGCTGATCAGGAAGTTAAAGGTGACTCAGGATCATCAAAAGAGTTGTACAGTTAAGAATTGAGGAGATTTGGAAATGTGAAGTTGGAATTTGGATATTGTTTTAGTTTTATCCGATCAAAGGAGATACAAGATTTGATAAAACTGGAGGGCTAGCTCCGAAAGTATTTTGAGTTTTCCTGTGTTCTCTAGAGATTATATTTTTGATCTACAGGATTGAATTGCTAGTTCGGATAAGTGGAATTCATTGTATTTCACATATCTCTGAGAAATATGTGCATGATTCTTCGAGTGATAGAATCAGCAGTTCAGAGGGAACTGGTAATTGAGCTGGTTTTAAGTTTAGTCTGATATCTTAATCAGATTTAAAGGATCAGATGAGGGAGTTCTTGGTTATAGTAGTATTGTTACTTAAGGTTTTGTAGAGCAAGTATTCCAGTATAGGTACTTGGAAAACTCTAGATGATATTAGGAAGTTCTATTCAGAATTTTGTCTGGATAGATAAAATTGTTTGTTTGAATTGGTTGCTATGACTGATTGTGTGATTGCTATTTGAAAATTTAAATTCTTTAGTTGGGTTATTAAATTATCTTTGCTCTTAAATTTCGGGGACGAAATTCTTTTAAGGGGGGAGGAATGTGACGACCCAGAATTTTGAGCAATATCAATTTAATAATATTTGATAATAATTAAATTGATTTGATCATTTTACATTATAAATTGACAAGCTAAAATTTATTTTAAAAGGTTGATAATAACAATTTGTTAATATCTATCAATAATTTTCTTAATAGTATAAATTGGTAAATTTAATTCTTTTGAAAATTAATAATATTTTAATTTGGAAACATTTAATTTAGCAATTTAAAATTGGTAAGATTTATTTTTCCAAAAGTTAATCAAAAATATTTTCTATTTATAATATATATATTGATATATCTTGTAAATAGGAAGTTTTTAATGTAATAAAAACTTTATATTCAAATCATAATATATATGAATGTATATATTATGGTTTGAAAATTTTGTTTTAATTTTTTTATATAGAATTAAAATAAATTTCTTAAGCTTATAAACATATGTTATATAAAGTAAATCAAAATTATAAGTTATTTGTATTCACATGCATATTTATTAAAAGATAAGTACATAATATTACATAAAAATATATGTATATAACTTAAATAAATTTATAAATAGGAAAAGTAACATTTATAAAACATTAATTAGACATTAAAACAACACTTGTAAACATTATAATATATGTTAAAAACACTTGTAATCATATAGACATAGGTGTAAGTAAATTGGAGCATAAGGTAGACGAATGGCATCTCTCTTGATATTTAATTTAAAATTAAGATTTGTAAAATATGAAGAAGGAGTTTACTCTTAATCTTCAGCTAAGAAATTCCTTTATTCTCTTCAACAAAATTGAATTTAATGCAAACAAAGATCTGGAAAAAAAGAGAATCTGGAACAAAGAAGGAATCTGGAGATTCAAATCTTCAAGTTCAGCATGCAAAATTTGATTCATCAACAACAGATTGTTTTCAGCATGCAAATTTATTCAAGAATCTGGAATCAACGAGAAATAAAATCAACATGCAGTGAAATCAAACCTGGAAAAAAACTGTTCTAATCTTCTGCAAACAAGGTGAGTAAATTGAATCTTTTAAAAACGGTTAAAACTTGTTTTCAACTTAGTATTGTGATGATATCTTGATGTGATAAGAAATATTTGATTTACATTCGATGCATGTATGAACTGTGTAGATTGAATGCCTGTATAGTAAGAAAAATGTTACTGTATATATAAAACAGTTTCAGGTTTTATGATAAATTCAATAATTTGATTTTGAATTCAAATTAGACTTTGATTTGTTAATGGAAGTTGTTTGAAACCAAGTAGGTTATCATCTAAAAATAATTTCAAGTTTTTAAATGGAATAATTTGTTATAAAACTTGAATTTACAGTAAAATCTTGATTTGGGTCAAAACTTTTTGAATTCAAGCTTGAGTTTTGATTTTATAATCATATTGCATACAAGAAAATATGATTTTAGAAGCTTGAATCACGAATTTTAGATTGGTAACTTGTGTGAATTTGGGGTTTTACTGTTTTGGGCAAATTGATCGATTTACGGAAAACCACGGCAAGTTGGTCATCTACGTTGATCATGGAGGTTGAGGGAAGGTTGTAGATCATCAGAAAATTACTCGTGTATTTTATTGATGATCGAGATGACCAATAATTTTTCAAATAGGGTTTAACATCCTGTAATTGTCATCGATGTTCTTTGGGTCATCACGGCGTCGGTAGGCAATAGGTGATGATCGCGAGTGGTTCTGGTGTTTCTAGAGGTTGAGGCGGAGCTTGGGTTTTGGTGGCGAGGTGTCTCGAGAGGGGGATAGTCGGAGTTGATTTTTTTTTTGGTGGTGTTTTGTTTAGCAATTGGGTTCGATGGTCAGAATTTGAGTCTCGATCGAATTCAGATTTTTGGATTTCGTTAGTGGTTGTAGGGTTCGTTTGCGACTTGGTGGAGGCCAGTTTAGGGTTCGCCATCGACCGACGTGGTCATGCACGTTGATGTGCACGGCTGTTGTATCAGGTAATGGGTTGTAGAAAGGAGTTGGTTTCGGCTCGAAGCTCGCGTCGTGTTTTCTGTTGTTTTTTCTCGAAGCAGGGTGCAGGTTAGGGGTGACTCGGGGTAATTACGGGGAAAGTCAGTGGGTTGCTCGGGGTTTTGTCGAGTAGCTTTGTGGTTCAGGGTTTAAAAGTTTAATAGTAATGTTTTTTTAAGATTTGAACAAAAGAAAACTTGGTTTTGTAACAATTAAAGTTTCATAACAAAGGTTAAACAAGTTTTTTTTTTTAATTCTGAAAGTTTTAAAATAAAGTAAGCGGATTTTGAAATTAAGTTTGTATTAACTTTTATTTAGTAATTTTGGGAAAAAAAAGTTTTAAAGATTTATATAGTTTAATTTGAATACTTAAATTGTTTTTAATTATAATTGATTTTTAAATATATTTTATCTTAAAGAAGGTTTAATGATTAGAGTTTAGTAATCAATTATAATTTAAGAAAGTAGAATTTTGATTTAATTTGAAGATAATTAAATATATGAAGACAATTGCAATACTTCAATTATGATTAATAATTAAAATGTTTTGGTTAATATAAATGATTCAATTAAGAAAATGATTTTCTGAATTAGGAATCTTTTAAATATAGTAAATTAAAGAATCATTTAATAAAATTTAAATGATTAATTAATAATTAATTAAATAATTAATTAGTGATTAATTAAAGATAATCTCTTTGGAGTTAATTAAGTATAATTACTGGGTAAAGTAATTAAGTGGTTAATTACAGGAGGTAATTAAGTAAAAGATAATTACTTATGAAAGTAATTAAGTGGATGTGATTAAGGATTAATCACTTGTGCTATTAATTAAAGAATTAATTAATAAAATTAATTAAAGGTTTAAATTATTTAATTAATGGTTAATTAATAAAGGATTAAGAGAATTTAATTAAGTGGTTAATTACTTGTTAAGCAATTAATTAAGGTTTTAATTAATGAAAGTAATCATTAATTAATGGAAATAATTAATTAATTGTTAATTAATAATTAAAGGATAATTAATTTACAATTAAGTTTTAATTACTAAATGTAATTAAAAAGTAATCAATCAAGTATGATTAATTAAAAGTAATTAATTAAATATGATTAATTATAAATGATTAATCAAGTGTGATTAATTAAAGGTAATTATTCAAGTATGATTAATTAATAAGGTGATTAATCAGGTGTGATTAATTAAAGGATAATTAAGGAATAATTATCAGAATAATTAAGGAATTAATCAGGTGTGATTAATTAAAGGATAATTAAGAAGTAATTATCAAGGTAGTTAAATAATAATTAATCAAAGATGATTAATTTAAAAAGGGTAATTAAGAGATAATTACTTGGATAATTAAGAAGTAATCAATCTAGATGATTAATTAAAATTGTAATTAAGAAATAATTACTTAAAGTAATTAAGTAAACAAGGATGATTAATTAAAGAGAATGATTGAATGATGTTTATTAATTAATTTGTAATTAATTAATGAATGGTAAGATGGATTGATGATAATCCAAGTGATTAGGTAAGAAATTAATTTAATTAAGGATTAATTTAATTAATTAAGTTGGATCAACCTTGTGTATGGATGATATTGAATGTCATTGGTTGATAAGTGATGATATGAATGTGATATATCTGAGATGCGAGTGTGATATATATGCTGCTTTGTGATATGTATGGATGAATATGAAAATAGTGAATTATCTATCTCTGTTTTGTGAATCATCCATTTATGTTAAGTGATATTCTGAATATCTATTGTTTAACCCCTTAAGTACAATTTGGACATTAAAATGGCGTTTGGTTTCGGTGAGATCGGGATCGGGTTTCCATATTTGGATATCAGAAAACCACACGATCCAAAATAAACGTTAGGTCGTGAATCCTAGTGGGGTGCAAGTGAAGACTCGAGGTGTAAGAACTATACGTCAGTATAACTCTGTGGATGATTACGTAATGTGTTTGACAGAATAGTACTTATAGATTCGAAATGGTGATTTAGAGTGCAAGGGCTATGGTCGTTGACTCTAAGGGTGATTCCAAAATGAGTGCAACGAGATAGTGCCTTCGGTTCCGTTCGAACCCGGAACGGACATGTATGGATTGAATGCTTTCAGAACATCGTCAGGTAGACGATGAGCATTCTAAAATAAATGTGTCCTACAAAGGTAATCGCAGCATCAAGCCTTATCAACCGGGAATGGCGAAAACAGGGGAGGTGCGGCAAGGTTAAGTGGGTCATGCCCAAGTAGGACGAGATTCATCCCTGTCTAGATGTCCCTTTTTATTTCGGCTTTGTGGGCGGTTGGTTCTGCAGCCAACTGTAGGGTGGTCTTGTTCGGGACTGTTCAGTAAGGAATGGTTCCGGCCTTGTGTTGCAGGGGAGCGGACGTACTCCTCGGTACGGTGATCTAGGCCACGTACTGTGACGGGTCGTACCTCAGTAGCCCTGCCATTGATGGAAACCCATTTTCCCTACGAGACCCTACGGTTTTGTTGTATTACCCACTTTTGTGGCTAGTAGCTGAAATTTAATGAATGTAACAATTTCGGCTATTTCATATTTACTTGAAAACCCTAGACACTATTATAATATCACTGGATTTCCTATCAAATGTTTTGGTTAGCGTAAGGTAAAAACTTTTCCTTGTTTATGTGTGGGAAGTCTTACGTGATATCCTTTCTTTTCAAAGGATTTTCTAAAGTTAAGCAATTTAAACGGTTTACTCACACCAGACCCCTGTCTGACCCGAGTGTTTATTTTCTGTTTTATTAAACTCTTGGGTACTCATATTCTGTATGAGTAGTCAAGTGATTCAGGTTATCCTTGACGAAATCTGGAGGAGCTTTGGAGCAGGAGGCTTCAGCGCGTAGATATATAGATAGAGTTTCCGTTGTGTATTATACTGTATTGATGTTCTTGTATTGTATATTAGATAGAAATGTTACAACTGTCTAATTTGAGATGTAAGTTGTGTACTCTGATGTATATGATACTATGTATATGTTCTATATTATATTTCATTCGTTCCGCTGTGAGATTTTGATGTGTTGTTGTTCTTTCTTCTCTTTCTTTTCTTCTTCTATCCCTTTCTTTCTTAAAAAGTGATGCGATTTTCTGGTGATAGAAATTCGGGTCGCTACAGTCCCGAATGATTTTGTAGAGTAAATTGCCATGTTTTGAATGATAATTAAATATATATATATATATATATATATATATATATGCTTGTTGATGAATTATGCTTATTCATATTGATTTTATGACATGTTTTGGACTGAAAAACCTATCAAATGACATCCAAATGCCCTGAAGTTTTAATATATGGGCAGAAATGATAAATTAGAGATGGGTTTCAAGTTTTATAATTTTATGAGTTAATATGGATTTATAATTAATTTTCTAGTGAAGAAAATGGATATTTGGGTTTAAAATTAATTACATCAATTATATATATATATATATATATATATATATATATATTGGGTCAGGAATCTAAATATGTTAGAAAACATACTAAAAGTGATTTATGAGAATGTTTATAGAATTTATTATTATTTGGCAAGTAGCGGTATTTATTATTATTTGCTTTTATGTGTACCCATGGATTAAAACAATTGCTGTAGCAGATTATATTACCATTTTTATGGGATTTTGTGTTATGACATTTTTATGGTTTTGAAATAAATGGGTACGCTTTACTATTATATTTTGTTCCATCCATTGTGAGTTTTGAAAGTTTAATTATGGCTCTGCAAATGTTATTTCTTTTTACCACCAACAACTTACCTTAGAATGGATCTAAGTTTCGATGGGCCTTTTCTGGGTCGAAATTTAGGCCTATTCCGGGGTGGGTTTTTACAAGGGATATATCTTCTTAGGCGATGTCACAACAGTTAACTTGCACACTTACTTTTCACATTTGCAATAATAGTTCTCCTCTACAACCGGCAATTTACCACACTTGCTCCACATGGTATTTGTAGCACAGTTACTAACATTAACAACATCACAATTCAAAGGCGCACACCCATTATTCATTGAAATTAAACTCGACCATTTACTGTAACTGCTTTAGCAAGCAGTTCAACAATTCCTATCAATGCATTGCAAGAGTTAAAGATACCTTATATAGCAAGCCAAATCACTGTAATGTCTAACATAGTAGAGTGGCCTAAGGTGGTCGGAGTGGAACTTAGTATTTCCATCGTTGGAGTTGGAGGAGTATGCAGAGCATTAGCAGCAAGATCTAAAGAACATGTCATGGTTGTATGTTTATTCGCGTTAAAATGATGACCGTAGCGAGTAAGAGAAGCCTCTCTATTTTTTGGATATGGATCCAAACTATCAGAATAACGATGCATTTTATTCTTCTTCTTCGGCATGGATGAGGCAGAGTATGGATAAAGGGTTGCATGGAGGTGGAATCAGATGAGGGAAGAAGAGGAAAAGCAACAGGTGGTGAAAAGAGTAGATGCCATAAAAATTATTTCTATTAACTTGGAAAAGTTATGAACATTTTATTTATTGATTGCTAATGTTTGCATGTTTGATGGCTGCTACCTTTTTTTATTATTAGGCATGCTATGTGTTATCCGGCATTCTAGCCCGGCTATATTGAATTGATTGCACGAGATAGCTCCGTCAGCTATCAAGGTCGATTACCCGGGGCAATGATTGTAGGATTCGAAAGTCAAGTTCAGATGGTTATATAAAGTCAGAATTGAATGGAATTGGTTGATAAACAGTGTAAAATGCTTAAAATAAGGAATATAGCTCAATGACTAGAAGGGATCATTATAGATATGCTCAATTAAGAGGGATCGGCATACTTCAACTCATGAAGAAGGGGTCGGCATAATTAATTCAGATGGATAGGCACACTTCAACTTATAGAGAGGGTCGGTATACTTTGGCAAGCTACGTCAATAAGGGATCGACAATTTTTTCTTAATTCTATTAGTATACTTTAGCTCGTAAAGGAGGACTCGACATAGATGATTGAGATGGATTGGCATAGCGGAGTAAAGGTGAGATCGGTGTATTTTGAATAAGATGGTTTCGCATATTTTATGAAACAGAGGGATCAACATGCTATATTAGAAAATATAGGTCGGCAAGCTTCGTTGAATATAGATTGGTATACAACACATTAGAGGGTTCGATAGAAAGTAGTTTACAAGTAGAGTCAAATCAAAGACCAATCAATAACTCGAGCTCTATAAAGCCAAATGACTTGAAAATTGGAGATTAAACAAATTTTAGCATAGAAAAGCCACAATAGTTATCGCTGCCCAAAAATCAAACAATGAAAGGATGGGTATTGATCCCTTTTAATTAGGATTTGGGCCTAGCGACCCCTCTGGTAGGCCATTGTGATTAGAAGGTCCTTTATCCGAAGTTTCAGAGTGGTTGGTGGTCATCTTCACCTATAAATACTAGCCTAAGGGGTCATTCTGAGGATCTTTATGCTGTTTGTTACTTTAGTCTTTACCGTAATCAAGTTTTCTATATTACTTGCTATTGTAATCAGATTTATAAGTGATCAATAAAGATAATCTTCAAAGTGGACGTAGGCATACAACGTCGAACCACTGCAAATCTATGTGCTTTTTGTTATTACTTTTTATTTCTTGATCTTTTCATCAATTTAATTTTCCACGTTTACTTCTCTACAAAAATCTATTCTTGGGTGTTTGTGACCAATTTGGTTGCAAACAATTTGGTTCTTTCACTGAGAAACTGATTATCAACTTGCTAGGATCCCTTTTACTACCGCTAGATTAGATAAATCCCCGAAGGAGATTGTGGTTATCTTCATAAAGTTGCTTATACTACTCAGATTTTGAGGAATCTAAAGAAAAGTAATCAATAATGGTGAGACATACTTGATCTACTTCTCATACCGTTGATGGAAATGAGACTACTAACATTCTGCAAGGAGACCCAAGCAATCAATCAACAAATGTGAATCTTGATCCAATTGAAGCTCGGAATCCCACTGATTCTATTACCAGAGCTGAATTTCATAATATAATGAGAGAGTTGACGGAAAACCATTGATAACAGAATTATCAAATTCAGACTAATATCCACTTGATGAACCTAATTACTCAGCAGGAGTAGGGAAAATCTAGGAGGGAACCCACTCCTTGCTTGGTATCGGAAAGTTCTGTCTCATCGGATGAATGCCACAGGCATATGCATCGCAAGATTGAAGAAAATCGCATAGAAGCTTCGAAACGTCGCCTGGCAGACCATCGCGGTCTGTCAGGATCGTTTAGTGTCAATCCATCCCTAGGGATTTGTACCGATCCTTCCTCCACAGGAGGGATTCCCCTGATACACTTAGGGAATCGTGCTGGAACTATTTATGAAGGAATGGATGACGGAGTTCGATTGAATGTTGACCAGTTACCTCCCTGGAATGATGGTGGAATGAATATACAAGATGCGCATCGGGAAGTTGGTGAACCAAAAAGGCATGCAACGGCCGTAGACATCGACCGAACCATTCATGTGAGGTAGAGCGCGGCCACCACTTAGTACCACCCATCCAAACGTCGGACTTATCGGCAATGGTCAGATAGTTGGTGAGGGAGATCCAAGGCTTAACCAATGATGACCGGAGAATCTCAAAAAGTCATACCCATTCACTAATAGTGCATTACGTGCACCGTATCCAAGGAAGTTCAACATGTCGTCGATACGTGCCTATGAGCGAAAAGCCGACCCTAGGCAGCACATCATGAGATATGAATGGTTGATGGATTCCGCGCGGGCTGATGTCGTGACCAGGTATAGATGGTTTCCTATATCTCTTTCCAAAGTAGTGACGATGAGGTTCACGAGACTAACCCCATGAACAATTTTTAGGTCTAATGATTTAGCATCAAAGTTTGTGGAGCAACCTCGGATGCATGCGACTCTTCCTAAAGATGTGATATCCCATTCCGACCTGATTCGGGCTCTAGGAGAGTCAATGAAAGATTATTTGAAGAGATTCCATACAGATGTTACGAAATCAGTACTCCAAATGACCATGCAATACTCATGGTCATGACAAGAGTGATTGATCTAGAGTCTGAGTTTAGTGATTGGTTAGCCGGCAAACCTTCCGCAAAGTTGGAGCGCTTTTACGCAAAGGCAGCACAATTTTTAAGAAAGGAAGAAGCTAGGTCCTCCAAAAAAAGAATGTTGCAGGACCGAGTGGAGAAGCAGTACAGAGTAACATTGCAGTAAAGCATTCTGATGATTGTTCTAGGAAAGTCCAGTGAATGTTCAGAATAAACTAAATCAACAAAAGAGGGGCGAAGATAGGAACCTAGAACAAAAGAGGGATCCCAGAAGGTTGAAGCCTAGGATTCCAATATATGATAATTTCACACCGTTGAAAATGTCCCTGGAGAATATCTACCTGTCTACTTGCAATACCATGTAGTATAGGAAGCTGCCTCCAAATAATTTAATAAAGAAGCAGAAGCAGACTGGGAAATATTGTCGATTTCACGAGTGTTATGGGCACAATACAAAAGAATGAAGGCGTCTCCATGATATTATAAAAAACTGATTTGAGAAAAGAAGTTACAATAGTTTGTGAAATCCCCGCCGATGGCCGGTAGGTGACTTCTGACCCCAATCGAGGACAAGCGCCACGTAGAGCCGAGGAGCTTACATGGACTGGTGGAAGGCTGGTGATAAACACGATAGTCGAGGGACTGCACCCGGCAGATAAGATTTGGCAAGAGATGGAGCACTATGTTAGTGCGATTAGGCATGTGGACTTTGAATGCTATTCGAATACGGAAGATGGAGCTTCGACGAAACAGCAACATACGATGACAGATGATATCATGTTTAGGAACAGAGATGCAGATAAGGTAGAGGCTCTGATAATTGACCCAATGGTTATTTCAACCATGATTAGTCCTCCTTTGGTGGGAAGAATTTTGATTTATTGTGGAAGTTCGGTGAATATAATCTTCAAAAAAGCTTACAATCGGATGAGGATGGAAGCTAAAGATTTAAAACCGTTTAAAGCTTATACACATGGTTTTAATGGTGTTGCAATCGAAGCTGCTAGTTATGTGGAATTACATGTTGAGTTGGGAGAAGATGAACTAAGGAGAGTGTGGATCTTGTCATTTTTTGTTTTGGATGTTGAATCTCCATACAATGTTTTTCTGGGTCAACCATCCCTGACTGAATTCCGGGCCGTTCTTGCCCTATGGTATTTGACTTTGAAATATCCGATGAATAACTGTATAGGAGTTGTTCATAGTGATCATTCGACTGGACGTGCATGTTATGTGGCTAAATTGAGGGAAGCTCAACGCAAATAAAAAGGTAAGGGTATGGAGAAGACTGTCCGCATCCAAGCCACCGAAGATTGACAACTAGCGTCTGAGCCTTGGCTCAAGTGCCATAGTCAATTCTATAGAGATATAGATCAGAGAGTTGACGAAGAAGAGCCCAAAGAGACCAAGGCTGCACCGACTGAGCTGACGATTGATATCACGGTCAGACGCGACGACCCTCATGAGTCCTAAAGATTGGGTCATAGCTTAGCCCTCTGATGATGAAAGAACTTGTTGGTTTCCTCCGAGCGAATCTAGATGTGTTCACTTGGACTCACTCTAACATGTGTGGAATCTCGCTTACCATTACAAGCAATGCATTGAATATCGACCCGAGGCATGTTTCAGTGAACCGGATATGCCGCTCTCAAAGAGGAGGTGGATATACTAAAAGGAGGTGGATAAATTAAAAGACAATGTGTTTATCAGTGATGCCCTCTACCTAAATGGGTATCCAATCCTGTACTTGTGAAGAAAGCAAATAGGAAATGGAGAACGTGCATTGATTATTCAAATTTTAACAAGGCATATCTGAAAGATAGTTTTCCCTTTTCGAGGATTGACCAGCTAGTGGATTCAACCGCAGGGCACGAATTGCTATCTTTCGTGGATGCATACTCGGGATATAACCAAACCCGATGCATATCCTCGATCAGGAGCAAACCGGTTTTATTACCAATATTGGGTTGTACTGCTATGTAGTAATGTCATTTGGATTAAACAATGCAGGAGCAACTTATCAGCAGTTGGTCAATAGAATGTTTAAAGATTAGATTGGAAAGACAATAGATGTGTATGTGGATGATATGCTCGTGAAGTCGTGATGATCGAGCAACCACATTGGAGACATGGCAGAAATATTTGACATCCTTCGACATTACAAGATGAAAATCAATCCTTTGAAGTGTTCTTTTGGTGTCGCATCAGGGAAAATCTTAGGCTTTATTGTCAATGCTCATGGGATAGAAGTTGATACCAAGAAGATTCGGGCTATCTATGATATCCAAGCATCAAGAACTATTAAACAAGTACATAGTCTAAATGGGCCTTAAGGCGATTCATCTCCAGAGCTACCGAAAATTGCATTCCTTTCTTCGAACTGACTAGGAAAGGGAAAAGAAACTTTGAATGGATGTAGGATTGTAAAGACATGTTTCAAGCTTTAGTCAATCATTTGGAGAGATCCTCTACCTTGTCAAAGCCGGTGGATCGTGAGGATTTGTAGATTTATTTGGCTATATAGGCACATGTTATAAGTGATGCATTGCTTTGTGAGGATAGTCGAATCTAGAGGCCGATATATTACGTCAGCAAATGATAAACTGCAGCTGAAAGGAACTGTCCAAAGATAGAGAAATTTCATACTATTTAATAATTGCATCACGGAAGCTCCATCTGTACTTTTGGCACATCCAATCAATGTTTACACCAACCAGCTCTTACGACGGGTCCTATAGCTTTCTGAGACGTTTAGAAGGTTACTCAAGTGGAATATTGAACTCGGTCAATTTGACATTACTTATCTCCCTTAGAGGGATATCCAGGGTTAGGCATTGGCAAACTATATAGCTGAGTATACTATGGAGGATGATTCTCTAGAAGGCAGCGAAATCCCTACTGTGCGGTGGAAATTGTATACTGATGGAGCATCTAATGATCATCATTCCAGAGCTGGGATTGTGCTTGTAACTCCTGAAAAATTATTCAATTTGTTATGCATTAAAGCTTGATTTCTTAGTAATAAACAATGAAGCTGAATATGAAGCTTTGATTACTGGACTTAAACTTGCTAGAGAACTTGGAATATAATCTCTCGAAATCTTTTGCGATTCGTAGTTGGTGGTGTATCAAGTTAGAGGAGATTATCAGGCTAAGGGACAATGGCTTGCCCCATATCTTACCCAAGTCCAAGAGTTGTTGACAAAATTTGAGTACTATGACATTTCGCATATTCCACGAGATCAAAACAGAGAGGCTGTTTCATTAACAAAATCTACTAGTACTGGTGATGCACAGCAAAGGGCTTGGTTCTGGTCAAAGTATTAAATACTCCAAGTATAAACATGATAGAAATCGACCAGACACCGGAAGCAGAGCCTGAAAGGGAATCATGGTTAACTCCAATCAAAGACTATTTACTGCATGGAGTCCTACTAGATAAAAGAAATGAAAAGTGACAAGTCCTTCACAAAGCTTCATGGTATATTATGCAAGAAGAAATTATGTATAGGAAAGTTTTCTCATTCCCTCTACATTGGTGTATCGCTCATGGTGAGATAAAACGTGCTCTAAGAGAAGTTCATGAAGGGGAATGCGACGATCACACTAGGGGGCAAACTCTAGTAAAGAAAATACTCTGTTGCGGGTATTATTGGCCAAACTTAAATCGAGACGTTGTTGATTATGTGAGTCGATGTGATAAATGCTAGATATATGCAAAAGTCCCAAGAGCTCCACCCACAGAAATCACGCAAATGGTCAGCCCATGGCCATTCTCCATGTGAGGTATAACATTATCGGTTCCTTACCAATCTCTAAAGGTGGCACAAAGTACGCTATCGTTGTAGTTAATTACTTCACCAAATGGGCCGAAGCATAACCTTAGTCATGATCACAACTAAGAAAGTAATCAAAATTATTGTCTGAAACATCATATATCGCTTCGGTCTTCCGCAAGTTATTATAACATACGATGAGACTCAATTCGATAGTGTTGAATTCAAAGACTTTTGTCGAAGATATCATATTGAAAATAGATATGCAGCGGTCGCTTACCCTCAGGAAAATGGACATGTTGAAGTTGTTAAAATCATAAAGTCCATTCCGATAAAGCATTTGGAGAAGGCCAGAGGCATGTGGGTGGATGAACTTCCTACAGCACTGTGGGCTTATAAGACCACCCACAAGTCCGTGATTGGCCATACTCCATTCACCCTTGCGTACGGTTCTAAAGTTGTTATACCTGTTGAGCTCGAAGTTCCTTCTTATATAGTGACTTACTACGATCCCAAAATGAATAAAGATCTTCTTTTGGAATCTCTTGACTTTATACATAAGAAGCATGAAGAAGCCGATCTGAGGGTAGTTGCACATTGACACCGAGTCGCCCGGTATTACAACATTAAATTCAGCCTAGAACCTTCAAAGTTGGCGATCTCATCCTGAAATGGGTTTTTCCTAACCCATCGCATATGAATTCAGTCTGAGAAGGACTATATGTCATTGAAAAAAGGCTTGGAGAAGGAACATTCAAGCTAGCAACTGTCGACGGCATCACACTCGCAAGGGCATGGAATAGCAAACATCTACGACGCTCTTTCACTTAGTTTATTTCTTTTACATTCCTGTTGTATTTACTTCCAGAATTTTCTTTAGCCTTTGATTTTTTGAATGTGTAATAATACAGTTTATGTTATTCCTTTCCATTTGATGAATAAAGTTTCACGCTTGCTTTATATCTATGTTTGTTGTTGCATTATATGCTAATTATATAGCGAAACTGATTGATGTCGATATGAGTGAACAGGCTACCGGAGTTGAAATCAATCAATCACATTAATTCCCAGTGGGATTAAATAAGATAAGCTTAGTCCAATTATTCATTTGACAACTCTCGTTCATAGTCCACCCAATAGGATGCACAATGAGGAATATATAAGGCTGAGCATTTGATGATCAAATAAATCTAGCCAAACTATGGGATTAAGATAAAGTGAGAGTGATTGTGACACGACCGATGACTCGCTAGATCAAACCCCAGACCTTGGGGGCCAGCTCGATCAATTAAGGGGAGTGTGATCCAATCGCTCTCCGAAATAACTCTAAGTCCTCAGAGTGCGGACTGGAGTATAAACACAAATCAGGTATGAATCGACCACCGCAAAATGACTCTAAGTTCTCGTAAAGCGAGTTGGAGTATAAACATAAACGGGTGTGAATCATCCACCAGCGAGATAACTCTAAGTCCCCAGAGTGTGGACTAGAGTATAAACATAAATTGGGATGAATCAACTGCTCACAAGATAACTCTAAGCCCCAGAATGCGGACTAGAGTATAAACATAGATTAGGTGCGATCCGACGACCCATCAACTAAATCTTATTCCTAGGGTGCAGATATGAACATGAATGAATATATGAGTGGTGTTCAACCATTCACTATTCCATGAACTCCAGCCTAAAACCAATAGAGGAGTATAAACTCGTTAAGGATGGAATTCGACCATCCAACATCTAACCCTGCTAACCTAAAATCGCAGACAAGAGTATAGTTGCTCAAAAACCACTAAATTTGATAGCTTAACACTAAGGCCCAGCCCTGTGTTTGATACGACTCAAGGCCACGACCACTTCGAGGTCTTGAGATGGAGCTGGTTGTTACTGGAATTTATGAACAACGAATTACTAGTACATTGAATGGAATGTAATAGTTCAATTGCTTAAATAAAAATTCACATGAAAGCTCAACTGAAAACAAAAACTTTTATTCACACAATAGCTTTCAAAATCATAGTACAAGTTATTCCGAAAAATTGGGGCTCACACCTGTAAAACAACAGCTAATGAAAGAAACAATTCTGCAAACTATATACACATTGAGCCGAAGTGACGGCTATTCCTTTGACTTTCTCTCTTTTTTGGATTTTTTAGGAGCAATGCCACTTGTTCTTCTTTTTCTATATCCCTTACCACCTTTAGCCGGAGAGCTTACAAAGGTAGGAGGAAGTTCATTAGGAATTGACCCACCAGGTGTAATAATTTGTAGTGGCACAAGGTGTGGATCATCGATGTCTACCTCGGCAGGCTCAGTGTTAGCTTTTCTTTTTAGCAACTCCTCCTTTTCAATCCACTCTTTCAAGCTAATCTTGTCGATATGTTTTGAGGCACCAGTAATCATCACATCGTTAGACTCATTCGCTGGAAGCGAATCCTTGACCTTATCATCATCAAGAGCTCCGATGACTTGAGCATCAAGCCCAGGTATATCATTAGATGCTGGAACCTCAACTGGTTTCTCCTGTTACTCTGCGGCGGCAACGCTCTTAGGTGTTCGACTAGAGCCCGGAAGACTCGCACAATTTGTTAAAATAGAGAAATAAGCTTAAAATCATCAGATGTGAAGAACAAAACTTTTCATAAATTGAGGAGTCAAGTGCAATAGTCACATTTAGTTGGCTCTCCATGGTTGTTGGGTACCTCCTTCTAAAATACGGGACAACACCTTGGATTGGTAGCCAAGCTTGTCTAGATCGTAGCCTAAGTCCTACTCCGTGTCAAGGGAGACTGACACTCCAGCTGCTTGGGAGTAAAAGGGACCCTTTGGATTGACCCTTGAAGATCCAGCAATATGTTCCCCTTTCTCGGTAGGTGCAGAAACATTGAAGTATCAGAGTTTCGCAACAGCCAAATCAAAGGGTTCGTTTCCATGAACAATATCCCACACTAATTCTTCTTCATTGAGCTCTGCTCCACCCAGTTCTCTATTCTTCATCTCAATAATTTGCTTCCAAGCTTCAGCAAGTGATTCCAAATAACCCACTCCAAGAAAACTTAAGTCACGGTGGATGAGGACATTGGCATTATACTCGATGATCAATGGATCAAATAATTTCTTGATTTTTTTTCCTACCAAACTCTTTAGTAGCTTCCACTTGGGATTCAACTTGCTCAATCATTTCTTTGTGGCCTTATTCTTGAGCTTCCTCTTTAAGAGCTTCAATTTTAGCAAACTACCCATCGAGTTTAATTTTTGGGCTCCTGGCCTCGACGGCTTCTTCGCGGTAATTCTGCAATTCTTCCTAGACTTCAATTTTCTCCTCCCTTTCTTTTTTGAGAAGCTCTTTGAGTTCCTCGGCGTGGTGGGCCAAAGCATCCATTTCCTTTTGTAAGGAATCTTTTTCTAGAGCAAATGCCCCGCTATGGTTGAGGGTAGCTTCGAGTTCTTTTTATGAGAAATTTCTAAATGGCTCACCGCCTCCACCTTTTCTTAGCATTTTTTTCCGTTTCAACAAGTTGCATTTTCAGTTCTAACAATTCGAAATCCTGATGTTTGATTATTTTTTTATCATGTATCGCTTTTAACATGAGGTATTCTATTTGATACAGTTTCTCAACGGATACTTCAGAGATTTTTTCCACCAGATGTTGAAACGATTCATGCTACACGAACACAACATTAACATAAGAAAGAGAACTTGCTTTGGCATGCCCCAGAAACATATGTATTGTAGGAAGGAATTAAAGCCCATTGAAGCAAATTTTTGGGAAAGTAGCCTTGAGTTTGGCCAGTTTCTCTACTATAGAAACATCGAGAGCAGCAGCCAGCAACGACGGATCAGAAGTGGCAATTGGATGTTTGTTTGTTCTATGTTAGAACATTCATGATATTGTTTAGAGCTCAAGGAGCCAGAATGTTGCCACATGAGATGTGGCGATTTGAGGGCCGCAATAAGGAGGCTGGTCTCCACTATAAGCTAGAAAATTGGACTGTTCTCCTTGGCATGATGTTTTGGGCTGGGACTTGCAATTAGAAGAAGAGGATTCCCTTGAATGATAGATTTTATCTCATCCCTCGTCTTTCTGCCTGCACGGGTCAGATTTTGAATCTCGACTAGATCGGTAATATGATGAATAACCTCATAAGCCATTGAAGGCCTAAGACAGAGTCATTGCACCTAAAAAGACCTCATGAGATATGGTCGTGAGTGCCCAAGTGTTCCCCTCTGACAGGCTGGTGGCTATAGCCTTTTTCATGGACGTTTTCTCTCCTTTATCAGAAGGACAAATGCCTTCATCGCTCCTAGTAGGAGAATTGAGTCCTTCGATGTTGATATTTGGAAAGTCATAGGTCATGATATAATATGGAATTTGAAGATTTGAAAATCCCTCCAATGAACTTTCCAAGTGTTAGGAAGAAGATTCCTCTTTAACAGAAGTAATGATGAACTCTAGATCGTGGCATTCTTTCTGCTACGAATTTGGTATGCTAACCTTATCTTTCTCTTGGTGGGTGTGCGAGATTGCACGCATTGTGATGGTTCCACCATAGATATCTTCCCTGGGTTTGCATCAATATCATAAGGTTTATTGGCTTGGGAATCCCCAATCTCACCCTCTTTGGTGTCGTCTTGAGTCTCCTCGGCTGGGAGCACGATGGGATTGATAGCATCCCTTCTTTGCTCTATGAAGTTCCTCGGCAATGTTGGACTTCTGGGAAGCCCAATACTATGGCCTTCCTCCAAAAGCCCGAATAAAAATAGTAACTCGTCAGTTATAAGAAGTTTGATGTTCTTGTCTTCGATAGGGGTAGCACGAATGGCAATGATTGCTCTTGAAAAATTGGCGCCTTCGGGACGTAGACGGACACCTGAAGGAATCCCAAATGTTAGAAGATTCAAAGGAAAATTTATGACTTGGATTAGCAAACTTGAGAATAAAATGAAGGTAACACTTATGTCCTTTCAACTATTGCCTCGCGAAGTCGGGTGAACATCGTACATAGAACCACTAGGGTTTAAATAAAGAAAGTTTATTCCAAGCGCCTGTCAGGACTTACTGGTTCGGCGAGGGTTTAAGAAAAACATAGGAAGGACTTCCCGACCACTGTTTGAAGTTGTAAATGAATCTTATGTCTTCGAAAGTTGGCGGGCGAAATAGAACGCTCATAAATAGCAAGAAGGTTCCATATGTAAAAGCATAACTATTTGGATGGTTGAGTGGGAGCTATTCCAAGGTATCTCATCATCTATTAAATAAATGAGTTAAAGGGCAGTACGCATCCGGCTCGGCACTTAAATTTATTACATGTTGTGTACCCTACCTGGGGCAAGTGAGGCCTACCGTTTATTGAAGGAACCAAGTCGTCCATAAATGGAATTCCATGAATAGAACATAGCCGGCAAAGGACGGCCTCGCTAATTCAGGAAGCTTGTAAGTTTATCGAGTTGTTTAGAAGAATGGAACCCTCTATTGCATCAGGAGAAGGACTTATATCCTCTGCCGAGACGACCGGAACATTTGAGAAAAGATCAACCGGTGGGTCAGAAACTTCCGTCTGTTCTGCTTGATGGCTGGGAGAAAGCTTGCCGGATATAGTTGTAGAACTTGATTTTTCTTCATAGTCGATGTGTTACATTGCCGGATCAAAAGCATACTAGCTAAATTCTATGAGCGTATGAAATCCATATTAGCAATACTCAGTAGGAAATCAAGTTTAGAAAAGTTAACGTGCTCTCTATGTGTTAAGTGTGAGCTAGTGCAATGCAGTGCAGTGTACAACAGATATAAACAGTTTAAAATCAGAAAGATGAAGTAAAACGATGAGACTTAGAAGTTCAACCACAGTGACTGTCATCGCTGGCCATCTTAACTGGCAAAAACATTGACCTGTTATGAAAGTATTGGGATCGACTATCAGCATATCGAAGTGTGAAGTTTGTCCTCTAAGTCCATATGTAAGTTTTTATTCTTTATTGAAAGTTTCAGGGATCTGATTGTTCAATCACAAATTCGATAGTGAATATGGACTTTTTTTGTTCATCGTCATTATATGTCTAAGCTCGTTAAGGCATATTAATGGTGATTGTTCAAACAAGTTGGGTTGGATCATATTACAGGTTCAAAGGGCCAATCCTTAACTCAATGTTGGCCCAAAGGTATATGTTAATCCCTAGCCCAAATCTCCTCCACCAATCCCTCTCCT
The DNA here is from genome assembly GCA_030765085.1 of Allium cepa. Taxonomy (NCBI): domain Eukaryota; kingdom Viridiplantae; phylum Streptophyta; class Magnoliopsida; order Asparagales; family Amaryllidaceae; genus Allium; species Allium cepa. Next base: position 145,391,873 of record CM060945.1, read on the forward strand.
CGACCAAGACCTTCCAATCCCTAAGACCAACCGAACCTTATAAAAAGGTCGATCCATTTCCTATGGCTCCAGAACAGAGCCTTTACCCTTTAAACCACCGATCTCTTCAACAGAACATTCCCGATCGATCCTTCACCCAGGCTTACTAACACCGATCCTTTCCTTTCTAACCCAATGCGATCGATCCCTCCACACTTCAGCTCCACTCTTCAACTTTACCATTTTCACCAAGCCCTCCTATGTCGCTCCACCTTCTTCATTAACTTCCACGTTTCACCAAAACTTATTGCGCCATCACCCATCTTCGACTTCAATCCATGATCGTATGAATAAATGACACGAACAACCCATCATTTGGTCACAAACTAGGCTTAAACATAAATCAAAACTAAAAAATACCTATGCAATTCGATAATAATGGTAATGAAGTTAGGGGTTCTATTTGAATCAGGAATTAGATGATGGAGCTGGATATGTAAGAGCGGTAAGTCAAGTCGAGGTGGTGATGATCAATTTATGAGGGAATGGAAGTTTAAGGTGATGCCAAGTTGAATTGGAGAGGTAGGGTTCGGTATAATGGAGTTGATAAAATGAGTAAATGAAGGGAAGTGTAGTGGATTTTCAGCTTATATATGGAAGAGAGGTCATGTAACATCCCCTATCTTCAGGCTCAAAGCTAAGCATTACAAATGTTGCAGTCATCTATAGTATTAACTTCCGATGAAAAAATACGATAATGTTAATGATATCCATAAAATAAGAAATACATGAATATAAAATAAAATCACACGTTTCAAAAACAACTTTTCTCATTACATTCAAACCCATATTTCATATTCAATTACATAATCCCAAACAATCCTAGGTTTTGATCAAATATAATTATCACAAATTACGCCAAGAGCGGCATATGAAGAAGCCCCCTTGGATGATCAGGGTACTAAATAAACATGTGTGTCTTATATAAAACATAGTGGATATACAACTAAAAAGCTCCTATATAGCTATCTTTGCCTCGTGCACATCTTCGGAAGCTTATTCATCCACCTACTAAACCTATAAATCCTTAACTCTCAATCTACTCAAATTAATTTTGAGCACCCGAGAGTTTAAGTGGAAAACATAAACTTCGAGTTAGACATAAAGCCTAGTGTGAATAATATTATTACATCTCGGTTTTCTGATATTCAGTGAGACCATGCCGCTTAGCGAAACGGGTTTTCCGTCACTAATATCCTTTTTAAAACATATCTTTTGCAAATCAGAATCCTGCAATCAAACTAATTGAAACAATAATAGAAAGTATATATAAATGCATAAAAATCAGGAAATTTATGGACTACCTGTCCATACTATAGTTTTACTTAGTTGACTATTAACAACTGGCTAACTCAGGCCTTCCAGTCATAACCAAAATCTAACTTCTGTTAGACACAATTCTGGGTTGACTACCCTTAACTTTTGGGCTAACCGTCCTTAACTTCTTTTTCTAGGATCAACTGAACCTAATCGTTTTACGGGCTTAACAATAACATGTCTTTTCCATGTATATTCCTCTCGGTGTGTAACCTCAATTTAGTCCCATCTATGACAAGCCCCACACACTAGAATTTTGTAATTGTTTAAGCTAGAGGCTAATAGCTAAAGTATAGGGTGCGACCTTACACCAGCCATGCCTGGTCTTCTAATATCTAAATCATAAACTTATGGTGAACTACCAATTTCACACATTTCCTGTCTTAGGGTTAACAGCCCTATCAAAACTTTCTTTCCTTGTAAACATCCTTTACAAATGATTTACCCTTGAAATCATACTTTTATCAAACAAGGGAATCAAATACTTTTGTTTTCTCAAAACACTTAAGCCATGATCTATATATACTTTACACAAGAAAATGTTGATAAAATCTAATGGGATTATCTATCCCTCCAAAGTACGTTAAAACCCCTATTTAACTTAAAAGATCTTAGGCCATGAAGCCAAGGTAAACCATTCGAAACCTTTGTTTAAATTTTAAACAATCCCTTTCGAATCTATTAAAAGTACCCCTTTCAAAATAATTAACTATTTTACCTTGAAACACAATGCCGAAAGGTCAACACATAACTTTCAAAACCTTCAAAAATAGACCCTTCAAGAATAACCCTTTGAAAGCTTTATTAAAACCAAAGACATCCTCTTTTTAAAACACTTTAAACTTGCCTTTCGCAAGCATTAGAAATCTTCGAATCAAATACTCAAATAAACCTTTTAAAAACATCGGGGTACCTCCCCTTCAATACCTTCGAAAAAAATTAATACTCCTTACATAAAAAATTCCTTTCAAAAGCATTGGGTTCAAGTAAAAATTTGTGTAACATAGCTTCGAAACCATTATTCCTAAATAAAAGAAAGTGGATGGTTTTGAAACTTAGCCTTTCAAAAGCTTGGAGAAGCAGTTTCAAAGTTTAAAGGCAAAAATCCCTTCTGAAAGCAATGATTCGAAGGGCTGAATCAGCAGCATGGGTTTCAAATCCATTCGAAAGCTTCACTTAAAAATAAAAAGGCGGCAACCACTTTCGAAAGCCCTTTTTGATAAAATAAAGGAATATTTGACTAAGTCCAAAGCTAATATAACTCTTTCGAAAGCCTCATTTGTGACCAAAATAGTTCCAAGTTTATAAGAGCTTCTTCTACCCATTCGAAAGCATGATTCTGACTCTATACATGCTCCCTATCTCTAATCCACTATGTACCAAGGCATTGATACCATGTGTATTGGTTTCAACTTGGTTAGAGGCGGAAGTATGGAGTTGAAAGGATGCAAACGGAAGTGGCTAAGTAGTAAATACTTGCAAAATTTATAATTAGCTTTTCAAAGTAATTCCTTCTCAACTAACTTTCCTTATATGTCAACATATAATTGGTTGCCAATAATTTTACAAAAACTTTTTCTAAGAGTGCTGCTGAATTCAACGATTAATAATTAAAAATGTTTAGCAAATTAACCCCTTCTCCTTTTAGAAGCATATAAAACATTTAAGTTGCATATCTTAAATAATTTTATATCTATATTAAGATACTTAGGAAAATTCTTCAAAAATTCTCAAAAATCACTTTTAAAATATTTTCTAACATATTTAAATTCCAGACCCAAGGAAATCATATCTTTGTCGAAAATAATTTAAACCCAATTTTACAATTATCTTTTCTAGAAAATTCATAATAAATCCACAAAAGCTAAGAAAATTATGAATCTTGAAAACCATTTCTAAAATAATGTTTTTGACCATACCTCAAAAACACAAAATTATATGGATGTCGTCTAATAGGTTTTACAAATCAAAAATTATCATATAATCTATATGAAGCGTTAGAATTCATCAACAAGCACATATATCCATTTGAAAAAACAAATCATGGCATATAATTTACAAAACCAATTCAAATCTTAACTAGAAACGGAAACAATTAAAACGAGATGTAAGAACTACTATTCGTCTTAGCTTGATTGTTAAGAAGGTTGAGATTTGCTCTTGGATTAATTTGCTTAAGCTTCCTACTTGCTTTCTTGCTTATCTTCCTCTTGTTTTCTTCTGATGGTGGACGACCAAACTCTATGTTTACTTTTGTTTGTGAATGTTGGAAATGAGAATGGGATAAGGGTTTAGGGTATAAGAATATAACATATTCCTATTTCGCCCTTATTTTACTTCATTTATAAATTTTCATTTTTTTATTCATTACTTAAGGCATGGCTACCTAATAATTATACAAATCTTAATCTCTTAACCACTTTAATCTTTACACTATTATATTAAATTTATCTAATTAAATCCCGTAAATAATGTTATTTAAAATTAAGGGTGTTACAGTTTGGCCCAGAACATGGAGTGTGTAATGAGGAGAGAGGGATCGGCATAGAAGCTCGTCGATTCCTATTGGCATGTGCTCAAACGAGGTATCGGCATAATGCATGCCGACCCCTATATATCTTAAAAAAAACTTGCCAATCTCATAAAGCCAAATTCATATAAATCGGTTGATGGGATTTGATACTGGATTTATATTATTGGGAACCAACCGAGCATTATGGCGATCAATGAAAAATTCAACGCCTTGAAAAAATGGTTCGACGAAGGAATAACAACCATTCAAGAAGCTAGATAGACCTCCTTTCATCAATTTGAACTTGTTTCGATTCAAAGAAAGTCATGTTAATCACAAGACGTACTTTGGGGGGCAAGTGTTATCCGGCATTCTATCCCGGCTATATTAAACTGATTGCACAAGATAGTTCCAACTGCTTTCAAGGCCGATTACCCCTGAGCAATGATTGTGGGATCTGAATGTCAAGTATAGATGGTTATATAAAGTCAAAATTGAATGAAATTGGTAGATAAATAATGTAAAATCCTTAAAATATGGAATATAGTTCAGTGACTTGAAGGGATCGGTATGGATATGCTCAATTAAGAGGGATCGACATACTTCAACTCATGAAGAAGGGGTCCTCACAATCAATTCAGATGGATCGGCATACTTCAGCTTATAAAGAGGGATTGGTATACTTTGGCAGGCTGCATCAAGAAGGGATCGACATGTTTTGTTTAGTTGGATTGGTATATTTTAGCTCATAAAGGAGGGCTTGGCATAGATGATTGAGATGGATCGTCATAATTGAGTAATGGAGAGATCGTCTTATTTTGAATAAGATGGTTTGGCATATTTTTTGAAAGAGAGGGATCGGCATGCTATATTGGAAAATGTAGGTCAACAAGCTTCATTGAATATGGATTGGCGTACAACCCTTTAGAGGGTTCGATAAAAAGCAGTTTACAAGTAGAGCCAAATCAAAGACCAATCAATAACTCAAGCTATATTAAACCAAATGACTTGATGATTGGAGATCAAACATATCTTATCATACAGAAGCCACCATAGGGATCATTGCCCAAAAATCGAATAATGAAGGGAGCGGTACAGATCCCTCTTCATGGGATTTGGGCCTAGAAACCCCCATGGTGGGCCCATGTTGATTAGAAGGTCCTTTAGCCTATGTTTCAAAGAGATTAGTGGTCATCTTCACCTATAAATATTGGCCTAAGAGGTCATTCTGAGGATCTTTATGATGCATGTTACTTTAGTCTTTATTGTAATCAAGTTTTCTCTATCCTTGCTACTATAATCAAAATTATAAGTGATCAATAAAGATAATCTTCAAAGTGTACGTAGGCATACAATGCAGAACCACTATAAATCTTTGTTTTTTTGGTTGTTACTTTTTATTTGTTGATCTGTTCCTCATTTTATTTTTATTTTCTTCATTTATATCTACAAAAATATGTTCTTGGGTGTTTTTGACCAATTTGGTTGCAAACGGTTGGTATGTATATTATTTGATAATGTTTGTTTGGTGGGTATTTCAAGGGCAAAGTTCCTGAGGATGGGAGAATGTAATGACCCATATTTTTACATATTGGAGGATCGTAAAAATATTATTATTATTAAATTTAAATATAACTTTAGAAAATGTTGTGTATTGATAATTTTGACCCGAGCATAAATAGATGGTTTTACCTTGGAAATCTTAAAAGTCCTTTAACTTTTGATTGGAACCAAAACAGGGCATAAAACCACTTCCTAATGAAAAATATGATGGTTTCTTGTTTTGTAGAGTGGTCATTATAAGTTTTTATGCTTACGGTTTACAAGATATGGTTGTTTGAAGTTTGAGTGGTTTTAGGTAGATTAGTAGGTGATTAAAGCAACCCCCCATTGGGCCTGCTAATGATTCCTGGATTACGATTAATAACAGCTGCCATAAAAACCACTATTCATAATTTTCTCTTATAGAAACATGTCTTTGGGAATTTTTAGTTTTGTTCTTAGAAAGCATATAGTTAGTGCCTAAATACATATCTACTCTTCTTTGGTGATTTTTATAGAATTTACACCTCTATGTGAGTGATTCGATTCCCTAACTATGCTTTAAAACTTGATACATGGTTTTATTTGTGTTTGCACGAAAAATGGCAAACACCTCCAACTCGCATGAATTAGTTGATTATACGTTGTTCTTAGTGATTTTGGAGATTTATGCGAATATATAAAAAGCAGCGACTAAACTGTAAAAGACACACAGATTTATAGTGGTTCAGCCAGAACGTGCCTACGTCCACTTTATATGTTATTCTCCTCTTCTATTCAGATTACAAGTACAAGGCTTTGATTACAAGTAACTGAAAGTTGTTTGAAAGTTCTATCCGTGCTTGAGCTCTAAAACTTTTCCGCCATTGTTGTACCTCTGCCCCTCTATTTATAGAGTGAGGCTGGGGGCAGTGGTCCTGGATGTATATAGCTGCTGGTGGGCCTGGGCTGATGCAATCTGGCCTGGCGAAGTTGGTCCGGCAAGCCTTGGTCCGGTAGAGGTCGTCTTCACGTTGGTTCGGTAGTGGATGGTATGTGGGTTGATTCGGTGGTGAGGGGTGTAGCTTGGTCCGGTGGTATCCTAGGGGTGAGTTGGTTCGGTAGCGCCTGGTCCGGTGGTTCTTTGGAAGTGGTTGGTTCGGCAGGGACATGGAGAGGTTCGGTAGCGCCTGGTCCGGTGGTTCTTTGGAAGCGGTTGGTTCGGCAGGGACATAGAGAGGGGTAGTTCGGTGGTGCCAGGGACGGTGACGCTTTGGCTCGAGTTGGTTCGGACTTCTGGGTGAGAACACGCCCAACATTTGCCTCCCAAAGTGGGGCATATGCCGGTATATGCCACACTTTGTTTTAGGTTGCTTATCCCCATTCGGTCCTGAGAGCTGAACCCATTGGTCCGGTCATTCCATGTTGGCCTATAAGTAGGGGCTGCAAGTTACTGTTGTTCCTTACCAAGAGAGATAGCCGAGCCAATTTTCCTGCCGAATCAAACTCGTTGCCGAATCAGACTCGCAGCCGAATCTTGTTAGAATACCGAATCAGGTGATTTAGCCTTCTCTCGCCGAATAGCTTTTTGACTACCGAATGTATCAAGTGTCGAATGAACTGTTGTATTCAGTTTGCCAAATGAACTCGCGGGCTTAAGTGCCGAATGAACTGTGGTACTCGGCTTGAGAAGTGCCGAATGGGCCTTGTACTACCGGACGAGTTTGAGAAGTACGAGACCGAACGGCCTTATTCTCAAACTACCGATCGGTCTTTCATGTTTTGAATTGCGAACGAGATTCCAGACTGCATGCTCTTGTTTGCTTATATCTCCATACTCCTTGTTTTAACGGTGTGTTTGTTTTTGGTGTTGCAGATAAATGTCTCGCAAAGTGGAAACTCGATCAGAAAAGAGAAAATCTACGGATAGACAAGAGTCCCCCGTTATGCCCCCAGCCCAGCCAGGACCGGAACGTCGTGGACCTATCCCGTGATCGCTAGTAGATGGGTACGGTCCCCAAGAGCTTCTGAACTCTCCTCCTGATTGCTTTCCGAGCTCTCTCAGAGAGGAGTAGCTTGACGTTATCTCCCGTTCCTTTGGGATTGATAGAGCATGCATGCTGTTGCCAGGGGAGGGGGTCATGCCGTATAATCCCCCTGAAGGATACTTTGCTTATAGTAGGTACCGCTGCATGTGTGGGGCCATTCCTCCGATCAATGCCTGGATAGTTAGCTTCGTTACTTATTTGAAGGTGGCCCCCTTCAAGCTCCAGCCCAACTCCTAATCTATCTTGGTGTGCCTATACGTGAATTTCCAGAGAAAGTACGGGCGCCCCCCTTCTAACTGGGAAATTCGAATCTATATAACTTGAGGGGTTACAAGAAGGGGCCTCCATACATCAGCTTGGAATCGACCGTGTCCTTCAAGCCGGTCCTGGACTTGTATTCAAAGTTCACCATGTTCAAGAAGGAATGGTTCTTCGTCCGGGATGACACCGTTTCGATCCACCGCTTCACCTATGGCTGTAAGTTGAAGCTTATTTATAATTTCCTCTGACTGAGATGCTTCTTCTTATGTGTTTTTATTTCTTGCTAGCAACAGGTGGCTTTGCGGTCGTGGAGAATGATCACCTGGTTCGGATGGCCGCGGGGATAGAGGCCATTTCGGGAAGGGATAGGTCAGCATCTTACTTAATCAGGAATGCCACCCTCCTGGAACACAACTTAATCCTACCACATCAGTCTGTGGTCAAGCAGAGGGATACGGCTGAGGAGAGAGCTGCCAAAGCCAAAGGAGGGGCCACGACAAAGAGTAGCAAGAGGAGGCCCTTCTCGATAACTTCAGTCGTCGGGGGGGAGAAGCTTAGGAAATCTGATGGACCCTCTCCCACCACATGCCTAGATGTTCCGGAGGAGGAAAGTGGAGAGGAGGAAAGAGGCGAGGAGGAGAGCAGAGGTGATGGAGAAGGTGACGGTGGTAACGGTGGCAAAGGGCAGAGTGGTAGTGGCGTTGGTGCCTTGACTTCTGGGCAAGCGAGTGAGATTCAAGAGTGGACGGATGATGCTTTCCGCCAAGCCTTTAAGGGGTTGGAGGAAGGGTCGGCCTTGGTGTAGAAACCGAAGGAAACTGATAATACCGGGACCGGTGCCGGTTCATCTTCTCAGAGTATTCCGGCTAAGGAGACTCCGGTGGTTCAAGGTGAATTCTTAACTCCTTTTTTAACTTCATATGTTTCTTGAATTATAGTCTCATGAATGCTTGTAACACTTGGTTTTTATTTCAGGAACGAGTAAGGCGGCCAAGACATGAGACAATCGGCACCGCCTTGAGCAATTCAAACTCTTCAAAGCTTCTGCTAAACCGAAGCCTTCGACTAACCGTTCCGGAGGCGTAGTCTGCTACCGTCCTCTTCTCGGAGTTATTGAAGAGGATATCCAAAAGAGAAAGAGGAGGCGTTCCATGTTCGAACCTTCACTTGAACCTCAGCACCCAACCCAGCCTATTCATGACATCACGGAGGAAGATACTGAGTCCATACCATCTCCGCATCCATCAGAGAATCCTTCCGTTACTCATATTGATCGTCCCGGCTTGGCTCGTAACCCATTTGCGGGTCATCCAGATTTGGACCCGAGTTCTCATGATATTTCCTTCGATGAGGTTACCGGTGAGCACCTCCTTCCCCGCAATCCTATGGTAAAGGTGCTTGACGAGGCTAAGTCTTTGGATCTCGACTAGTTGACCACTCGGATTGTGACTATGGGGGACGAGGCCAAGGCAAACATCGATCGGGTGGCTGAAGAGACCAAGAAGTTGATGGAGCATCACGCCCGACTGGTCAAGGCTGAAGAGGAAATCAGAAGTGCTAACAATCGGCTGCAGCTAATGGTTTCCGATCAGGCCAAACAGCTTGCCGATCAGGCCATTCAAATCTCCCAGCATGAGCGGCCTCTAGACGGCTAAAGAAAACTATGGAGGAGGCTAGCAGAGCCGAGCTGCGAAAGATGGAGGCCACCTGCAAGGAGCGAATCGATATGGCCATTGCCACGGTGGATGAGGTTCGGAGAGCGGATCTTGAGTAGATAGAAGAGTTATCTAGGAGGCTTGAGGCCGCAGAGCTTGCTCAAGCCAAGAGAGATAGCCGAGCCAATGTCCCGAACCAACCGCTTCCAGCCGAACCAACCGCTTCCAAAGAACCACCGGACCAGGCGCTACCGAACCTCTCCGTGTCCCTGCCGAACCAACCACTTCCAAAGAACCACCGGACCAGGCGCTACCGAACCAACTCACCCCTAGGATACCACTGGACCAAGCTACACCCCTCACCATCGGATCAACCCACATACCATCCACTACCGAACCAACGTGAAGACGACCTCTACCGGACCAAGGCTTGCCGGACCAACTTCGCCAGGCCAGATTGCATCAGCCCAGGCCCACCAACAGCTATATACATCCAGGACCCCTGCCCCCAGCCTCACTCTATAAATAGAGGGGCAGAGGTACAACAATGACGGACAAATTTGAGAGCTCAAGCACGGATAGAACTTTCAAACAACTTTCAGTTACTTGTAATCAAAGCCTTGTACTTGTAATCTGAATAGAAGAGGAGAATAACATATAAAGTGGACGTAGGCACGTTCTGGCCGAACCACTATAAATCTATGTGTCTTTTACAGTTTAGTCCTTGCTTTTTATATATTTGCATAAATCTCCAAAATCACTAAGAACAACGTATAATCAACTAATTCATGCGACTTGGAGGTGTTTCCCCATTTTTTGTGCAAACAATTTGTGTCTTGGTCCCTTGTTGTAATTTTTTCCTAGATATAAACCTACCCATATTTTATAAATGATATTTAATTGGATTTACCACAAACCTAATTTGACAATTGGCTAAACTTGGATGATACAGTTGTCTAATTTAGATTTTCTTATATGGATGTACTATACGATCTTATCATATGTATAATTCTTTGTTTGTTTAATTATATATGTTTATATAGATGTACGGTTGCAAATGCCAACCGATGGAGATTTAGGAACTATTCTATTTTGGATCTTCTGTACAAGTATAGTCAATATGATGAATCATTCAAGGTGAAGTACACAAATGATAAAGATCCGTATTGATAGAGCAAAGTTTGGATGGATGAATTTTAGAGTTACAAAATGACATATTGATGCATATTTGAAGACTACATGCAAAACAAAGTAGCAAAACGGACAAGGGATCGATGTTGTAACTCAATTAATAACTTAATTAACTTTTTGGCAAGGTCACATTATTGAGGAGATAAATGTTATGTTGTGCTTTGGTGAATTATTTTGGGTTACTTGGAGGCAACTTGATGGGGACTCTGGGAAAATTTAAAGAGAAAATACGACAATTGTAACGACTCGAATTTATAACTATTTTAAATTATTAAATTTAATACAATTATTGAATAAAAAAGGTTAGAGATAAAAAATTAATGATTTATTAATGTATTTTATTGAATATGAACTTGAATAAAATTTTGAAATAACCAATTTCGAAGATTTAGGAAATAACCAGTATCGAAATGAAATTTTATATATCGAATGTGTTTATAATTAATAGTTGGAAATGTTGAATCATTGTGAAATGTAAATGGTTGCTTTATTACTTGAATTTGTTTTAAAACTCAAATTTTATAAGCTAAATAGCTTATATTTCAAATATAGCGATTTATTGAAAAATTAAATTACTTAAATTAAATATTTGAATTATTTAAATAATTGAATTTGGAATTTAATGTAAATGGAAATGATTTCAAAAATTGATTTAAATTTTAGTTAAACAAGAATGAAGATTGTTAGCTTTTAAAATTAATTTTAAAGTGAATAAATTTATTTTGGAAAATTACTTGTTTTAACTAACGTGTAAAAATAGTCTTTTTAGGCATTGTCTCAAATTTCGATGAAAGCAGTTTCATCGAACTCGTAATAGTGAATTATTGTAGGATTTCAAGTTTCATAGCGGCCAGACTTATCAATTGGCCGTGCAAACTTGAAATGCGTAATAATTAATTAAAGGAATTTAACTAAAATAATTTGATTTTGAAAAGCTGTCTTCTAAATATGATGGGATTGACTCCCGATACATATTCCATTATGCTGGGAATAGGGTATAACATATAAAACTCCAGGCGACATGCTTTGTTTGGAATTCGGAAAATTTATATGTGATAGTGTCTGAAATTTATATATAGGCCGTATCATTTCTTTATTCACAAACGAAACCCTAACTTATAAAACCATCGACCACGTTCTCTAAGCGATTTCAGTGGTTGATAATTCCCGTTCTTTTCTTCTCGATTTCTCACCATCCACTCAACAAAATCAAACGATTCCAAAAGAAAAGTTGAAGATCTCGTCGAGCTCAACATTGTGGATGGATAAATCATATAGTTTCGTCGCGTGGGGGCCGTGGGAGGCTTGCATTCGTCACGACTGTTATGGGTATTTGGGTTTGTTGATCTAAGCGCAATTCGTGGAGGCACGACTGGAGAGGCAGAGGGCGAGGTCGGTGGTTCTGAGGCGGCGGCTTAGCAATTCAGGCGGAGCGATCAATTTAAAAAAATTAACAAAGGAAGCCGCGTGTATGACCTAGGAAGGGAAGCGGGTATGTTGCCTGGTAAGATTGACGTAAGAGATTAAGGTTCTATTTTAATTTTTTGTTAATGAGTAATGATAATTTTTAATATTTCATATGTTTGAGAATTCATAACTTTTCATGCGAGGTCCGATTCGAGCGAAATGAGTTACATTGGTTTCGTATCGACGTCATCTATGACAAGGAATTGGATTGGGATTTATACAAAGAAGAAAAATTTTCAATTTCAAATAAAGTTGAGTGTCTGAAACGCTCACAAAGACTAAGATATTTTTTTTGTTCGTTAAATTGATATCATGAAGTAATTTTGTTTTATTAACCATTGTTTTGTAATTTAATTGACATTTAAATTAACATTAGAATTGACTGTTGGAAATTTTGAATTAACAGTTAAATTGAAATTGGAATTAAACTGCTAGTTAGATTCCCGATTATTGATAACTGGTTAACTATCATGATTTACTGACTGTTTTAGATGTTAATCGTGATGGATGACTATTGGATGATATATTGGATGATTGGTTGTTTATTTATTTTTATGTATTTTTGCCATCACCCATTGATTATTTGATAGCATATGAACTGTTATTTGAATTATTTTGAATAAATTAATGATATATACCTATGACACTTTGATTTGGATTGAAATGTTATACATCCGTCCTTGAAGTTAAATTGAAATAACTGATCACTGGGCCATAGGATAAAAAATTATATATGGATACCGGATTGGTTAAATTAAATGGTTTTAAATGCTTAGATTGAATTTATTTAATGATTTTGTTTTACAAAATAAAATTGAATTGAAATATGGGAATTGGATTATTTTCGAACTCGGGCTTGAAATGTTGAAATTGAAATTTGTTAATAGAAGTGTTAAAGAATTGAATTTGAAAGTTGATGTTATAATTGAAATATGATTTAAATTATGTAAATTGATTTGTTTAAAAGATTTGAACTTTTATTCGAACTTTGAAATATATCCAAGTAAAAGTAATTTAAATGGATATTTCAAGTTGTGAGCTCGAAATTGAATTATTTTTAAAGATTTGAACCTTAAATTGAATATTGAAGTTTAAATTGGTTTGAGTGATTTAAATTGTTATTTTGAAATCAAACTTAAGGTGTATATAAATTAAAATGGTTTAAATTAAGAATTGAATTGGAATTTAAACCATCGAATCAAATCATTGAATCGGATTTTAAATTAACAACGAATTTTTCGAAATTGAAGTTAATTCGAATTGAAATCGGAATTTAGTTAATTTAAATTTAAATCAAAATTAAGTCGATTTGAATTGATATGAGATTTTAGATGGTATGGATTGAGAGATTTGAAACTAAATCGGTTTGATTTAAATTTAAACCCGAATCCAAATTTATGGATAATGGAAAGAAACAGTTTTGAATTTAAAAATTATTTTCACTATAAAATATTTTCTTATAAACTATTTTAAAACCGATCTTTTTAAATTTCTAAATTATTTAGATTTTATATAATCTGTTCTAATATATAAACTTTTTTAACCTTTTAAACTATTTAAACTATTCAAAATATTTTCAAAAAATTCAAACTGTGCAAGTTGGAATGTTTATATTTAAATTTTGGATTTAAATGCGAATTGGGTTAAAATAAAGTTAGAATCTAAATGGAAATTCGAAACGATTTTGGAAGAAAAATTTAGATATTAAGGCGAAAATGATTTTTGAAACGAAATATCATATTTTAAGTAAATATGATATTTTGAAATGAAATTGGTTTTAAAGTGAATATGATATTTTGATATCAAGTATAAATCGATTTTGAAATGTGAAAGTACCAACGGTGTGCAAAACGACGTTTGGTTGTTAAAGAGACCGGAGCCTCTTATTGGCATACTCTCTGTCAATATTGGAACCACTTTAACAACTGCGTATGAGGAGACTCCAAAATGAAGTGGTGTGTTTTGGTGTACATTTGCTGGATTTGAAGAAGGAGAATGATGATGGATAGACCCCCACACTTGTGTCAATTTTAAATAACTAAAATAGGACAGCTTGACAATCACAAAGTCAGAATATAATATCGAAGGAATGTGTCCGATCGGAGGAGCTACCTCACTTGGCCCACCAATTGCTTCTGTTTTAGCCACCTTATGCCAACTCACGGGAGTTGGGTCCACGTATATACCTTATATAGGATCGTTGCCACCATCGTACTTTATTCTGGAATCTCCACCGCGTACACCGTTGTTAAAGTGGTTTTTGGTATTGGCAGAGAGTATGACAATATCCGATCTCGGTCTCTTTAATAACCAATCGTTATTATAACACCACGGTCATTTCAAAATATCTTATTCTTTAAAACCAGAATATCATTTCAATTTCAAAACCATATCAACACGATATCATTTCCATTTCAAAACCAAATACGATATCATTCCATTTCAAAACCAAATACAATATCGTTTCCATTTCAAATATATCCATTTCCAAAATCATAGCACTTTCAATGTTATAACACTTTCGAAATCAAAACACTTAAAATTATACCACTTTGGAAATCACAATATTTTCAAACCGTAGCACTTTGGAAATCATAATACTTTCTTTTAAACAGTTTAGATATTAATGATAGTATATATAATAAAATAATTTATAAATAAAATAGTTTATATTAAAATAGTTTATATTTAAAATTGTTTATATTAAAATATTTTATATTAAAATAATTTTGTAAAGTAAAATATATAGAAATAGTTTTAATTATAATTTAAAATAATTTATATAATAAAATAACTTGCTCAAAATTCACAAATCGATTCCAAATCAACTTGAATTCCAAAACTCAAATTTAATCCAATCTCAAATCATCAACTTCAATTTATTTCAGTTTCTCAATAAACCATTTTAAATTACGTCAATTTAAAAAAACAGATTTGAACCAGAAAATAAACCATTTAAATATATTTCAAAGCTTTAAATATTCAAACATTTCAAAACTAGATTTGATAATTTCATATATAAATAAAATTCACTTTATTATTATTTATTTTGAAATATTTACTTACGAAATCCAATATCATTTAAATAAAACCTCAAATTTCGAATAACTAAATATTCTTTCAATTTATTTAAACTTGAGATATTCATTTAATCACCTTAAACCAAAATCAAGTTATAAAAATCATATCCTTTAAAATCTCCAATTCAATAAGTTCCAAATCGATTAAATTAAATAAATTTACAAATTTCAAATAAATTCAAATTTATCTTACCAACCTTAACTTATAAAAATCATTATCAAATCTATTTTAAAATATAAATTTAAATAAATACTTAAACATATTACTTAAAATAAATCAAACTTTATTAAATTAAGTCTTATTATTAAACTTATTTTATATATATTTCAAAATAGTAAAATTATAAGTAAATCTTAAAATTTAAAATTTCAAAACTAACTTATAACCTTTAAAATTTTCAAACATATAAATTTTAAACAAAATCAAAGATTTAACTATATATAAAATAGCATTTATATATAATTTTTAAAAATCAATATTTATATGAAACCATATATTTATATATATCTCTTTAAACCTTGGAAAATCATTCAAAAATATATGTATAGACCAACAGTGTCTGTATATAATTTCTATCATATGGTCAAGTGATACAGATATTTATCATTTCAATCCGCAATTTAAATATATACGGGTATATATCATTTCAACCCGCAATCCCAAATTCAATTCAATGAAAATCGCTTGGGTTTATCATTTCAACCCATAGCGATTTTCTCTTATTCCACAGATCGTTCGGGTATGTATCATTTCAACCCATAGAGAATTTTATATTAATAGGGAACTTGCAGAGTGACAACAGATATGATGATATTATAATAGGCATATATCATCAATATAAACAACAGATAATGGTGTCAGATGTCACAGGTGAACAAATACAGATAATAACATATATATAGAAATGTAAATAACTAACAGCAACATATTTCAATTGTCGTTTCAATTGAAGTAAAATTTAATAGATATAAGAACATTAGTCGCAAGGGATTGCTCACCTTTCGAGGTTGGAGAAATAGACTATGAAATTAAGTTACGAAATGCAAGCACGACTTCCAAAGAAAAGCCAGATTGAACGCGAATTTGACGAGCAAAGCTGATAAATAGGAATTGACGAAATCAATTCAGAACTGGATTGATGAAAATAATTGATATAAGTGAACTTATATTATATATAACTATATATATAAAATCATATACAACCTATAATTTAAAATAAACAAATAACTTTGAAAATATATATACACACACATATAAATAAACAGCATTTTATAAAACAAATGTATCACCTTTATATATGTATAAGCTAATATATATTATGCATACTTGTTAAAACCAGGTATACACAATACCACTTACTTATTATACATATAAACAAACAAGCTTTTCCATAATCAAGTGAACTTGCTATATAGAAATTTATACAGAACTTTTATCACACTACAGATCCTATATATATATATATAGTAAAATATACAACTTATACAACCAGGTTAAATATAATACTAATATAGGTCTATACACAGATAATACATATATGTGCCATTTTGAAATCAATCTACATAATAAAATTGATATAAACTTACTTGCTATACTAAACGTACTAACTCAACCATACACTGTAGAACCCATGCAATACATCAACAAATGTACAACGAGCTAAAATCTACAAAGATAAGGAGTTTGAGGAAAAACGTTTAGATCTGGAATGCCAAAATAAGAATCATTATGTAAAATTTACGTATACTCATACTAATATAGAAACATATATATGAACTTACATTCATATAACATTTAAAAATCAATATTTTTTCTATATATATATGACAAATGAATATACTAGGACATGTGTATAAAACTGCAAACATCCGTAGGAAATAGAGAAACCTAAATATAAACTTACACAAAGAATACAACCTGAAGATATGCAACAGCCCGCCAACCCGTACCCCTTTGAGTCGACGATATTCTCCATTATATCAACTCAAAGTGGACAGAAATACGAACCATTAGGGTTCAAGAAGAAAGAGGTAGAAGAAGAAATAGAAAACAATACCAGAATCCCACAATCGCAGCGGAACAATATATAATAGATAAATGACCGATCTTTATACAAAAGAACTATATTTGTTTTATACATTACATCATCAGAGTGCAACACCGTCAATAGCAAAATACCGGACAGTTATATTAACTTGTCCCCACAAAAACTGATTATGCATTCAAACCTTACACAGCGGATAATACATCAAACACTTGTGATACGTCTCGCCATCCAGCTCGTCTCCTGAGCACCACAGCATATTTTCCTATATCTACAATACTCGGTCTAGCCTGAGCATTATAGTGAAATAACATCCGAGTCAGTCTGGAAAACTAGAGTGAGAACACTCAAATGGATTATTTAAGTTTTCAGAATCCTTTGAAATCAAAGGTATCTCGTAAGACCATGCCACAAATAAACATGCCAGGTTTTTACCTTACGATATCCAAAACATTTTTATCAAATCTGTCTGATATTATAATAGTGTCTATAGAAAGTAAAATAGAATCTAGCTGAAATGCTTGCATCTCACGTTCCAATAATAGTTGGGAACAATCAAAACGTATAGGCGCTTATTGGAGATTGAGTTTCATACAATGGCAAGGCTACTGGGGTATCGCCCATCATATTACGTGGTCTAGATCACCGTATCGAGGATCCACCCTGATCCCCTGGTACACAAGACTGGAGCTACCACTTACTGGAGAGTCCAAATAAGATCTCCCCACGGTTTGGATTAGCAATCGCCCACACATCCGAAATAAAAGGACATCTAGACAAGGATGACCTTACCCTAATTAGTTGTTAGCGACTTAGCCTTGCTGCACCTCCCTTGTATTAGCCATTCCCGGTTGACGTGGCTTGAGGTTAAGCGTTACCTTTTTATCAGACATACACTTAGAATGCTCATCGTCCCCCTGATGATATTCTGATAGCATTCATCCATACAAGTCCGTTCCCAGTCCGAACAGAACCGAAGGCACTACCCTACTACATCCATTTTAGAATCTCCCTCAGGATTAGTAGCGATTAACCCTTGTACTTCACTGCTCCATCTTCGACTCCAAGCTCTTGTCTTCCTCATGAAAACGTTCAAATCGGATCGAAGTGGTTTTGGGAAATCAATCCCGATCCCGGTCTCTTTGAAACAATCAGCGCATTAGCCAATATTGACAGTCGATTATTTAACTATCATATAACATCCACAAACAAGCATCAGGACTTAATAATTTTCCAAATTATTTATTTCAAAATATCTTTGCAAGATATTTTTCCACGCTTCACCCATTTGAAAATAGTTTTCAAATCACTTCTTCTCACGCGGTCCCTCCCAATTGTTTTATTTCCACTGGAAATCACTAAGTCTTAATTAAAATAAAAAATATTTAAAACACTTTCTTTAAAATACTAGTTATGAAATTTAATAATAATTTTTCATGTAAAACTTAAGCCAAAAAAATTTAAAATTTAAAAGTTATTCTATAAGGTATAAATATTAAATAATCATCTTTAAAATCATAAACTAGTTAAACCTTTAAAATAATTATTACTATAATTAAATTAATAAATATTTACTTTAAAATCTTAAAACAATTAAAATAATAAACTTCTCAAAGAAAACATTCTTCTTTAAAACATTTAAAACTTCTAATTTATACTTAAAAATCTTTCTTTGAAAATACACTTGGCCTTTCAAGAAATTTCACTTCCCATTTCAACATAACCGTCTAATCATTTATAAATCATTCTTGGTTTATTTCCAGTTTAATTTACATCTCAATCCCATAAATTTTCCTTTCCACCTTTAAAAATAAAACAACTATTTATTTTTAAAACAATTATCCATTCCTTTATAAATTCCCACCATGAATTTATATTTTCAAATATCCACTGATATCTTATTCACTTTATAAACTTTGTTTATAAATTCCATAGTCTCGTTTTCCTTTTAAAACATGGTTTCAAATACTAAATCGATTTTCCAAAATTTACTCCATTTAAAAATAAATTCCTTTACTTACTCGATTTATTTCAAAACCCATTAATTTCAAATTTACTCCTTTATTATGATATAAAATCTTATTTAAAATGAAAATACCAATTTCATACTTTATTTCAAAATTCTTCTTTTATTTCTTCTCAAACCATTTAAATCCAGAATTTAAAATAAATTCTTTAATTCTAAATATTTTTTTATTAAACAATACCATTTAAGCCCTTAAAATTTATTTATTTTCAATTATTCAAAGATCTCTTTCCCACACTAGGGATTTATTTATTAAAATTTAAAAATCAACTTTTATTCCTTCCCAATTTCATTCTTAAATTTATCTAAAATCTCTACAATTATTTTACTTAAAATTCCCTCTTTTATTTTCCTTTAAAAAAAAATCTTTATATTTTTGATATCTCAATGTACCCAAAATATATTCAGTCAAACCATAGCATTTAATATTTTCAAAACTGATATAATCAATTTAATCTATCACAGATTATCAAATAAAACAATAGACTATAAAAACAAATTCCACTATTTTGAGGAATCTAGTTCGATCCCTCCAACATGTTTCCCTGCATCCACAGATGCTAGCACAACAATTTAAAATATTAATCCCGCTTCAAGCCGGGATATCGCGGTATAAAGGGTCATCTACTATTATGCGAGGCGCATAAGGTCTCATCCGCTATATAATGCGGGAAATCAATCACTCCAATATATACTATATATATTACTATATATACTATCACATCCAGATTGATAATTATTATCAATGCAATTAAACAACCAATAATTAAATTTAACTATTAAATTTAAATGGTAATCCAAATGAGTGAGATTAACTCACCTATGATTTTTGATTTGCAATCTAATCCAAACCCAACCTTTTTTCTTCATAGTTTTAGACCTTGTACAACATTATATGATTAATTAACATCTAAGATAATCTACAATAATTTACCATTCAATGAATTTAATTATTTAATAGTTTGATTTAAACTAATAATATCCCTTTTGAAACTACATACACACACACGCACTTATAAAACAATCTATGTAGATGTAAAAACCTATTTTTTATATAAAAACTCCCCATATTTAAAATTCCTATATTTTCCTAAAATTTAAACTATATATATCAATTTAAAACAGAATGGTTTATATATATATATATATATATATATATATATATCTTCCTATAAATATATATTTTTAATGACTGAAATAATTGAATAAGCTAATTAAATAAGTTAACCACCTTAATACTTATTTAAAATTTAATAGTCAGATAAAAAAATGTGTATTTGTATATATGTTATCTAATTCTAATCCATGCATGTATAAATATATTTGTTAAATTGAATTAAACAAAATAGTAAATACCTCACATCGTCTGCTTGCTGCTATGACCATCGTTGACGCGACCAATCGATCACGTCGCTGCACCATAAATCAAGCAAGCCGATCCTAAAACGAGACTGGAACACGAACGAGCCGAGCTACAACCTCTCTTCGCCCTGCGTGTGCCTGTCTTCCTCGCGCACAGCTATCAACGCGACAATCCATCTCCTTCAACTCGTGTTCGAATGGCAAAGCCGTGAGCGAAGTCATGCTCGATTTCTGTTTGCCCCAATTCGTGATTTGAGGACTTGGTGAACAGTGATTTTGATTCCTCGATTGAACAGAAGATGACATGGAAATCTTTGATTCGAATATCAAGGCGAAGCTTATCGAGAAACTCGAATCTTGGCTGCGGCTACGATTCAGGAACGAATAAATTTGCTCGATTTTAGGAAGAGGCTCGGCCTCGATTTCTATTCGAATGCCCGGCCAATATTTTTTAGAGCGATCTTATATTTTTTTTCAAACGAAATTGACAACAAGAGTTTATAAAAAAAATTAACCAGGTTCCATTTTTTTAAAAGAACCGAAGGGAAACACTTGTATGCAATTTGAAAAGGCGAGGGGACACGTGCTTTAGATTTCTCTACGTGCCTGTGCTAGCTACAGTGTTTCGATGAAATTATATTATTTATATTTGAATTTAAATTCAAATTTAAATCGTCTCGATTTTCGCAACTCAAAATCTCGACATCCTATCGAGGCATGCCGCTAGTCGTTTATAAGGTTATACCCCTATTTCGAACGCAATGGAAAAAGTTTCGAATCCTAATTCGATCAGATTGAGAAGATAGATTTTTGGACTCAATTATAATATTGAATTCGATATAAATTTCAGCGTGTTTACTAACCGTATGATCGCATGATCACCCTAACGTTCCGAAATTTAAAATCCGATAATAATACACTATTATGGATCCAATAGAACTAGTTTTGTTGAATTTCGAGACTGTGCCTCGGAAGGCTATTTTAAATATCAATTTAAACGATATATTTTTAAAAATGAACAAAGCACTTTCAAACTCAAATTTAAAATTTCTATTATCTCCAGTATTATAAATATAAATTTTTCAAGCCTTTGAAATATTTTTAGCCGGCTTAAAAACCAAGATTCACCATTTAACCAATTTCCAATTGTTAAATCCAATTATTTAATTACCCAAATAAATAGTGATATTTGAAATTAAAGTTAAACTAACTTTCAAATATTTAAAACCAATTAAATATTCTAATTTCAAATATCCTAAATTCTGTGTCGTAACATTCCTCCCCCTTCAAACAATTTCGTGTTAGGAACTGAGTTGATGATGTTTTGATGACAACAACCTTACATAGTTATTATACTTTACTTTATAAAATATATACTAACATTTTCATATAGATATATATATATATATATATATATATGTATGTATGTATGTATGTATGTATGTATATGTATATAGGAAGTATATGCAGGTATTATCGAAGACTGATCAGTATAAAGACTCAAGCATCAAGATGAAGATTAGAGATTCAAGATTCAAGACTCTCGAGAATCAAGATTTCAAGATCTCAAGATAAGTGTCTAGTATTTTGTTAAAACTTCATAATAGTACTCTCATCTTTCTTCCAATTTTCTTTTGGGATGGAACCCAATTTCTATTGAAACCAGTGGCTTACAAACCTACGACAAGTGGCTTACAAACCTATGACAAGTGGCTTACAAACCCACGAAAATCAAAATCATTTAAACTACTTTGTACAAGTTCTCGAGTCCTATGGAGGAGCTCTGTAGGAAGGTTCTTGCAATTTCAGTTTGAATAGATTTTTCAAAATGTTTTTAAATCTATTTTTCAAAATGTTTTAGCTTTCAAAATCATGTTTTCAAAAATGTTTTCAAACTTTGTTTTAGCCTTGAAATATTCCTCCATTCTGATTTTAAAACTTCTATTTTTAAAACATCAAAACTTATTCTGATTTTGAATATTACTTATATAATTGACGGTCTATATCAATTATATATATATATTTAAAATAGTGTTTTATATTCATTCTCTATCTCAAAATATTGTTTAAATACTTTATTTTGCTTCAGAGAAGTTTCAACTTGTTTTAAATTCAAATGCTTTTACAAAACAACATCTCTACAATTTTGAACTGAGGGATGTCGACATATGGGGATACCCCATGTCAATATGGTGACAGTTGGATTCAAAATTCAAATTTCAAAAGAAGTGTCCATTCGTTCAAAAACCTTTCGCCAATGGTTATGACTGTTGTGCATCTATATAAAGGCTTCCAAAACGAACTTTTTAACAACCGATTTTATTTTTTTCTTCACTCTTTCTTCTCCACCATTCCATATCCATAAAACTTCATATTTTCAAGATCGTGCCATCATTTTGCCAAATTCTCAATAGGAAATCATTTAGATACTCTCTCTATTTGATTCTCCATCATTCTACTAAAGATCAAAGTGCTATTCAGAGTTATAGGATTAATTTGTATTCAAAAAGTCCATAGAGTCTATCCATTCAAAAGGATTGTTATTAAGAAGTATAAGGGTGACCTTATGTCCCGTAAATCAAGAGAGTTTACCCCAGACTCGGAGATAGGAGGGTTCCTCAAGGCCTTAGAAATTGAGGGTTGTAATTTGGATATTGGCTTATAAAAATCTGTACAAGGATAATGCCTTGGTGCAGGACTGGATGTAGGAGGATTCCGAACCAGTATAAAATCCGGTGTGTTCTTTCCTTTTACTTGCTTTACTTTACTATTTGCGTTTGTTATATGTTCTGTGATCATTCTGTGTTAGAATTCTTTTTAGATTTGTGTTGAAAGTTTTAATTTAGTCATATAGTTCATATATTCTTTAAAACACTATTCACCCCCCCCTCTAGTGTTATTTCTGCCTTAAGATCCTTGATCCACATCCCCAACAATTGGTATTGGAGCATTGGTTTTCATTGTTTTCATAATCTGAAATTTTGAAAAGTTTTAATGGCACAACACACTAGTAATGTCACTCCTGTCACTACTACGTTTGTTAACACAAGTACTAACACTAGTTCATTTGTAGAAGGTCAGTCTACTGTCAGACCACCACTTTTTAATGGCAGTAATTATGCATATTGGGCATGTAGGATGAAAATTTATTTACAATCCATAAGTTTAGATACTTGGAATATGACACAAATTGAATATGTTGAACCAACTACAAATTTTGCCCAGTGGACTACTGAGCAAAAGACAGTTGCACAAAATAATTCTAAGGCTATGAATATACTATTTTGTTCACTATATAGGAATGAATTTAATAGAGTTTCTGTTTGTAAGTCTGCATTTGAAATCTGGAAAACTTTGCAAGTAACTAATGAAGGAACAAGCAAAGTTAAACAGACTAAAATTTCCATATTAACTAACCAGTTTCAATTGTTTAAAATGCATGAAAATGAGTCTATTTCCGACATGTATTGTCGATTTCAAGACATTGTACACTCATTGATTGCTTTAGGAAAGGGTTTCTCAGAAGAAGATCAAGTCAGAAAAATACTCAATTCACTCTCTCCAGAATGGGATCAAAAGACACTTACTATTGAAGAGGCAAATGATGTTAGTCAAATGAAGATCGAAGAGTTAATCGGTAATCTAAGGTCTTATGAAGTTCAACTACAAGGGAGAAAAGAATCTAAGGCAACGGAAAAGAAATCGATTGCATTCAAAGCAACAACTCGAGATTCAAAACAAGAGAGTGATGAAGAAATTGCTCTCATGACCAGAAATTTCAAGAAATTTCTGAAGTATAGAAAGATGAATAACTTTAAAAGAAATGATCAAAGAAATTCCAGAAATACTTCGGAGAACTACAACAACAACAATAATGGTGATAGATGCTATAACTGCAACAAAACAGGGCACTACAAGATGGATTGTCCATATCCAGACAAACAGACAATTCAACCAAACAACGAGCAACTAAAGAAAAGAAAGAAGGCATATGCAGCAACTCTTGACGATTCAGATTCATCCAGTGATGACGAGAAGAAAAATGATAATTCAAATCTGTGCTTCACGGCTATTCTCGAATCAGAAGACGATCGGAGTTTGGATCTAAAAAAAAGAGGTGCACATTTATTTTAATTTTATTGGATGCTTGCTTGCTTTGATTTTGTTTGCAATTTCTTGAATTTTTAAATTCAAAATCACCCTTTGAAATTTGAATTTTTAAATTCAAAATAATATTATTTTAATAATATTTTAAATATTAAAATATTTTAATATTATTATATTTAATATTATTACTGGAATTATATATAGATATAGAATATAGATTAGTTTTCTTAGGATTTTAGGAATTTATTAGATTTTAGATATAGACACCAACAGGCACATGTCGACATGCCATGATACCCCATGTCGACATGCCTCTCAGAAATTTGATTTCAAAATTTGAATTCAAACTTTTGAATTTCCCTCCACCTTTTCACTTACTTCAAAATTCTGAAAAGATACCTCTTGACCAGAGAAAATGACTTTAGAGAATCTTTTTAATATACTTCTCTTATCATCTCTTTTCACTTTATTCTCATAATTCAAACCTTATTCATTATCTTCTACTCCTCTCAAACACTCATCAATGGCTTCCTCAAGTAACCCATCAACTATGAGGCTGCCCAAATTCAAAAATGATCTTTTCAATGACCCGAAGGCTATCAAAGCTTACATAAGCTATGTAAACTATGGTAAAGTCAATACGGGAAAATTTGCCATTTTTGATGATTTTTCTTCTTATGAAATCAATCAACTTTTTGAAGAAAACTCCATTCTTAGATTGATTGATAACAAGCAAAATGATTTCGTTTGTTATCCAAACCTTGTCAAAATGTTTTATGCAAACCTAAATCGTGGATTTTATAATGGAAATGAAGATCAAATTTGGAGTAGTGTTAAAGGAACACTTATTGTTTTGGATTCTGATATTTTGGGTACTATTTTGGGTTGCAAATCTACCGGTATGAATCTCTCGGAATTTCAAATCAATAAAACCGATCGAGTGACTTTTCATCACATTTTTGAAAGCGATAACCACATGGATTTTAAGAATCTCTTTTTCCTCTCAAAAGCAAGAATTGTCAACCTTCTTATTCAACACACAATTATTCCTAGGTCGGGAAACTACAATAATCCCACCTCAAAAGTGTGTAAATCTCTTTTTGCTATTTTTGGAAAATATGATATTAATTGGGCACAAACTATTTTGGATGAGTTAAGGCCCAAAAATTTTAATATTGGAGAAAACACTCTTTATCATGGAATTTACCTTACTCGGATTTTCAATTATTTTGGTGTGGATGTTAAAAAGGAAGAGTTTGTAAGTAGGAAAGTGTTCAATCATGTCTCTTATGAAAATCCCACTTATGTTTCAACCATATGAAACACTTGCCGAAAAGGAAGAGAGACTTGCTCATGAAGAGATGGAAGAAGAGGAAGAAGAAGAGGAAGAAGAAGGGGAAGGAATGGAAATTGAAGAAGAAGAGGAAGATGAAGATACCTCTTGGGAAAGTATAGAATATCCACATACACCCGCCAATCCATCCAACAAAACCATACTCAAGAACCAAAAGATACTTGCTCAAAACCAAAAGGTTCTTAAGAGATCTATTAGCAAGAAAATGGATAAAATCTCCACCAAGATCACCAAGTTCTTTGGGAAGATAGGCAGGAAACTTGGCTTGTCTTCATCATCATCTTCATCAGATTAATCCTAGACATTATCTCTCTAACTATCGTTTATCTATCTTTG
Organism: Allium cepa; assembly: GCA_030765085.1. Classification (NCBI taxonomy): domain Eukaryota; kingdom Viridiplantae; phylum Streptophyta; class Magnoliopsida; order Asparagales; family Amaryllidaceae; genus Allium; species Allium cepa. The sequence continues at coordinate 145,418,194 of CM060945.1, forward strand.
TATTTTCTACTTTTTTAGTTAAGATTATGTAATGTTAACTAATATAAGTAATGCTATCTTATTCTCTGTTTTCCAGCTTTATATATCTCGGATAGCTATTTATTTTAAGTTTATATAGGTCCACTAGTATAAAAATAAACTTAAAAATCAAAAATAACTCAACTTGGCCATTCTGTCTAGACCGTGTCGACATGCCCCATCCCCCCATGTCGACATATAACAGTCAGAAAGTAGTTACAATTTCTAACTTCAAATTCTTGTAACTACCAAGTGACAATTCATTTTGAACGGCCAATAACTCCTATAAATACTTATTTTTTCCAGAAAAACTTCTCAACCTCCATTTCTATTCATCTCCTCTCATACTTCAACTTATTTCTTAAATTATGGCTTCTCCAATTAAGAATTTAAGTGAAAATCTTGAAGAAACTCTTACTTCTTTCAAGAATATTCTTTCTTTTATACTTAGAAATCAAAGGCACTTAGAATTAAGCCAAATGCAGATGATCAAAGAGCAAGAGAAACACTTCGACGCACTTCGTTGGATGATCTCAAGCCTTAGCAAAGACGAACTTGAAGCAAATCCACCAGTCACTCTCGACAAAGATAATTGGGATGTTATCAAAACTGATCCTATCTTTGGAGAAGATGGATGGGTGGAAGTCCCAAGGAATGTCTAATCATTATGTATGTTTGTTTGTTTGTTTGTTTGATTTGATTTGATTTAGATTTGATTAGGATTTGATTGAATTGTTTACTTAAGTTTGATTTGGATTTGGTTTGTATATAACTTCATATACTATACATGATTGGTTTGCTATGTATGATATTGATTTGATTATCAAGTTACACTTATATATATGCACACACACTTGATCACTTACACGTTCACTTTACACTTTTATTCTATATATACTTTAGAATAGGTAAATCTTTTATTCCTTTTTGTTGATGACAAAGGGGGAGAAAGTTATAAAAATATATGTGCTTGGTGTAAGGGGGAGTCATGGAATAAAGGGGAGTTGTAGTTTTAAGAAGAAGTCACGGAGTAAGGGAGAGTTATGGAGAGTTATGGTATGGTAAGAATATTTTATAAATAAAGGTTGTCATCATCCAAAAGGGGGAGATTGTTAGGAACTGAGTTGATGATGTTTTGATGACAACAACCTTATATAGTTATTATACTTTACTTTATAAAATATATACTAATATTTTCATATAGATATATATATGTATGTATGTATTTATGTATGTATGTATGTATATAGGAAGTATATGCAGGTATTATCGAAGACTGGTCAGTATAAAGACTCAAGCATCAAGATGAAGATTAGAGATTCAAGATTCAAGACTCAAGAGAATCAAGATTTCAAGATCTCAAGATAAGTGTCTAGTATTTTGTTAAAACTTCATAATAGCACTCTCATCTTTCTTCCAATTTTCTTTTGGGATGGAACCCAATTTCTATCGAAACCAGTGGCTTACAAAACCACGACAAGTAGCTTACAAACCTACGACAAGTGGCTTACAAACCCACGAAAATCAAAATCAGTTAAACTACTTTGTACAAGTTCTCGAGTCCTATGGAGGAGCTCTGTAGGAAGGTTCTTGCAATTTCAGTTTGAATAGATTTTTCACAATGTTTTTAAATCTGTTTTTCAAAATGTTTTAGCTTTCAAAATCATGTTTTCAAAAATGTTTTCAAATTTGTTTCAGCCTTGAAATATTCCTCCATTCTGATTTTAAAAACTTCTATTTTTAAAACATCAAAACTTATTCTGATTTTAAATATTACTTATATAATTGACGGTCTATATTAATTATATATATATATATAAAATAATGTTTTATATTCATTCTCTATCTCAAAATATTGTTTAAACACTTTATTTTGCTTCAGAGAAGTTTCAACTTGTTTTAAATTCAAATGCTTTTACAAAACAACATCTCTACAATTTTGAACTGAGGAATGTTGACATATGGGGATACCCCATGTCGACATGGTGACAGTTGGATTCAAAATTCAAATTTCAAAAGAAGTGTCCATTCGTCAAAAACCTTTCGCCAATGGTTATGACTGTTGTGCATCTATATAAAGGCTTCCAAAACGAATTTTTTAACAACCAATTTTATTTTTTTCTTCACTCTTTCTTCTCCACCTTTCCATATCCATAAAACTTCATATTTTCAAGATCGTGCCATCATTCTGCCAAATTCTCAATAGGAAATCATTTAGATACTCTCTCTATTTGATTCTCCATCATTCTACTAAAGATCAAAGTGCTATTCAGAGTTATAGGATTAATTTGTATTCAAAAAGTCCATAGAGTCTATCCATTCAAAAGGATTGTTATTAAGAAGTATAAGGGTGATCTTGTGTCCCGTAAATCAAGAGAGTTTACCCCAGACTCGGAGATAGGAGGGTTCCTCAAGGCCTTAGAAATTGAGGGTTGTAATTTGGATATTGGCTTATAAAAATCTGCACAAGGATATTGCCTTGGTGCAGGACTGGATGTAGGAGGATTCCGAACCAGTATAAAATCTGGTATGTTCTTTCCTTTTACTTGCTTTACTTTACTATTTGCATTTGTTATATGTTCTGTGATCATTCTGCGTTAGAATTCTGTTTAGATTTGTGTTGAAAGTTTTAATTTAGTCATATAGTTCATATATTCTTTAAAATACTATTCACCTCCCCTCTAGTGTTATTTCTTCCTTAAGATCCTTAATCCGCATCCCCAACATTTCGTCCCTGAAATTGCTAGTAAAGAAGAACAGTCCGTTACCCATTTACTATTTTTCCCAATCAAATGGTTTTTAAACATCTTCCCAAAACAATCTTTTTATTAAAGACACACTATCACCCTTACCAACTTTCCTAATTCTTACAAAATTTCCAAACAACATTACTTACTCAACTATTCAAATTTGAAAACAAATTTTAAATTATCAAAAATTTCTGAAATAAATTCTAACTCCCTAAATTTTTGAAAAATGTTGCCAGCGTCTCCTTTACGCGGCTTGCTTCGCACAACTACAAATTGCCTCTACGGGCCCCCAGATTTCAAAAGCAAACAAAAATCCAAGCGGCTAGACCAGAAAATCATCAAATTTCATACTGAAATTTAAACATATACCTTTTGTCGGGCAATTCAATTTTATCTTCTGAAATCACAAACACCAATTTCCTTTTGCTTTTAAAACACCTATATATCCTATTTAACAATAATATCCAATCACAACCCTCACAATTCATTTTATACATTTTTCTTTCAAAATTTTCAATATCTATTTCATTCAATCCGTACGATGTACACATATCATTCGTACGCAATACCAAATCCGATCACTCACTCGATCACACATTTTCACTTCCGAACTAGTATCGTCCACCCGATTCTCTAGTGTAGACTCAAAACTGGTTTCTTGATCAGAAACCGCCATTCTCCTTGCATAGACATTCACTATGATAGAGAATTTCCAGAATCAATAAAAAATCCATATCCAGGGTTCGTCGTCGAAATCGAGTGAAAAATCCCAACTTGGATCCGTATAACCATCTCGAGATTCTATGCTCGAATTTTTGGATCGAATCGCTATGCGAATCAAATAATATGCATATATCCTACGTATTTATCTAAATTGATTATTAGCTATATCAGTTCTCTTTTAATTCACGTTTATTTTGATTTCATACACTTCTATTAAATCTTCATTCAAATATAAACTTAGAATATTTACCTAATTCCAAATTTACTTAAGAATTTCACTTTCCATTTTCTAAGTTCAATTTAAGTAATTTATACACTTCTTTTATTCATTTTCACTTCACCACTTTGGTTCATATATCTATTTGCATTTGACTTAAAATTTCAATTGCTCTCTGAGCACAATTTATCTTTAATTCTTAATTTATTTCCAATTCAAACTTAATATTGAAGTCTATTCACCTTATCACCTTAGTTTATATCTACTTCTATTTAAATTGGATCTCTAATGAATTCAATTTACCATTCATTGTTAAATATTTAATTCAATTCATTTTATCTCAAACCATATTTAATTAATCATTCCTTCAATTTATTTAAACTTTAAATATTCATTTAATCACCTTAAACCAAAATCAGGTTGTAAAAATCATATCCTTTAAAATCTCCAATTCAATAAGTTCCAAATCGATTTGATTAGATAAATTTACAAATTTCAAATAAATTCAAATTTATCTTACCAACCTTAACTTAGAAAAATCATTATAATATCTATTTTTAATATAAATTTAAATAAATACTTAAACAAGTTACCTATTAAATAAATCAAACTTTATTTAATTATTATTAAACTTATTTTATATATATTTCAAAATAGTAAAATTATAAGTAAATCTTAAAATTTATAATTTCAAAACTAACTTATAACCTTCAAAATTTTCAAACATGTAATTTTAAAAAAAAAAATCAAAGATTTAACTATATATAAAATAACATTTATATATCATATTTAAAAATCAGTATTTATATAAAACCATATATATATCACTTTAAACCTTGGAAAATCATTCCAAATATATATATACCAACGGTGTCTGTATATAGTTTTCTATCCTATGGTCAAGTGATACGGAAATTTATCATTTCAATTCTCAATTTAAATATATGCAGGTATATATCATTCAACCTGCAATCCCAAATTCAATTCAATGAAAATCACTTGGGTTTATCATTTCAACCCATAATGATTTTCTCCTATTCTACAGATCGTTCAGGTATGTATCATTTCAATCCATAGGGAATTCTATAGTAACATGGAACTTGAAGAGTGATAATAGATATGATAATAATATAATTGGCATATATTATCAATATAAATAATGGATCATTGTGTCAGATGTCATGGGTGAACAAATACAGATAATAGCATATATATAGAAATGTAAATAACTGACAGCAGCATATTTCAATTGTCGTTTCAATTGAAATCAAATTTAATAGATATAACAACATTAATCGTGAGTGATTGCTCACCTTTCGAGGCTGGAGAAATAGACGATGAAATGCAAGCACGACGTCCAAAGAAAAGCAAGATTGAACACGAATTTGATGAGCAAAGCTGATAAATAGGAATTGAGGAAATCAAATCAGAACTGGATCGATAAAGATAATTGATATAAGTGAACTTATATATATATAACTATATATAACTGGATATATAAAATCATATACAACCTATAATTTAAAATAAACAAATAAATTTCAAAATCTATACATACACACATATAAATAAACAGCATTTTATAAAACAAATGTATCACCTTTATATATAAGATAATATATATTATGCATGCATGTTAAAACCAGGTATGTACAATACAGCTTACTTGTTATACGTATAAACAAACAAACATTTTCCATAATCAAGTGAACTTACTATATAGAAACTTACACAGAACTTTTATCATACTACAGATCCTATATATATATATATATATATATATATATAGGTTAAAATATATAACTTATACAACCAGGTTAAATATAATACTAATATAGGTCTATACACAGACAATATATATGTGTGCCATTTTGAAATCAATCTTTATAATAAAATTTGTAACGGACTGCAAATCCTACCCCTCTGAGCCGACAATATTCTTCATCAATTCAACTCAAAACGGACGGAGATACGAAACCATTAGGGAAAAAGAAGGAAGAGGCAAAAGAAGAAGAAATAGAAAACAACATCAGAATCTCACAATTGCAGCGGAACAATATATAATAGATAAATGACTGATCCTTATACAAAAAGAACTATATCTGTTTATATATTACATCATCAGAGTACAACACAATCAATAGCAAAATATTGGACAGTTATATTAACCTATCCTAACAAAAGCTGACTATACAGCTTATTCTACACAGCGGAATATACTCCAAGTACGTGTGATACATCTCTCCATCCAACTCGTCTCCTGAGCTCCATTGCATCATATAATGTATCTTATAATACTCGGTTTGACCTAAGCATTATGGTAAAATAACACCCGAGTCAGTCTGGGAAACCAGCATGTGAAAACACACTCAATTGGATTATTAAAGTTTTCAAAATTCTTTGAAATCAAAGGTATCTCGTAAGACCAAGCCACAAATAAACATTACGGGTTTTTACCTTACGATAACTAAAACATTTTTATCAAATCCCTCTGATATTATAACAGCGTCTATGGAAAGTAAAATAGAATCTAGCTGAAATGCTTGCATCTCACATTCCAGCATAGTTGGGCACAATCAAAACCGTATAGGCGCTTATTGGAGATTGGATTCCATACAATGGCAGGGCTACTGGGGTACCGCCCATCACAGTACCTGGTCTAGATCAGAGTACCGAGGATCCCTCCAGATCCCCTGCAACACAAAACCGGAGCTACCCCTTGCTGGATAGTCCGAATAAGATCACCCCACGGTCAGAATCAACAACCTCCCATACAACAGAAATCAAAAAGGGACATCAGACATGGGTGACCTTACCCTAATTGGTTTCTAGCCACTTAGCCTTGCTGCACCTCCTCTATTTTAGACATTCCCGTTTGACGAGGCTTGAGGCTATGCGTTACCTTTATAGAACACATATCACTTGGAATGCTCATCCTCCCCTTGACGATGTTCTGATAGCATTTGTCCATAAAAGTTTCCCTGGGTATGGACAAACTGAATCACCATTTTCATCATCTTCTCGGTCTTCATTCGCAAATGTTCAAACCGAATCGAAGTGGTATTCGAGAAATTAATCCCGATCCCGGTCTCTTCGAAACGATCAACGCATTGGCCAATTTTGATAGTCGGTTATTTAGCTATCATATAACATCCAAAAGCAACCATCAGATTTAAATAATTTTCTAAATTATTTATCACAAAAATATCCTCCCAAGATATTATATTCACGTTTCGACACTTTGAAAATTGTTACTAATATTTTTTATTCTTACGGAACAAATTCCAACCATTTGTTTATTTCCACAAAAAATGCCATATCTTATTGAATTGGATTTTTAAACAAATTGAATTACTTTATCCAAAAATATATAGTTAAAATATTTTAAAATAGAACTACTTAAAAGACTTTATTCAAAATAAAAGTTATGAAATTCTATACTAATTATTCAAATAAAAACTTTAGGCAAACTACTTTTTTAAATAAACTACTTTATAAAATATAAATATTAAATAATTATCATTTAAATCATAATACCAATTTAACCTTTAAAACAATTGCTACTATAACTAACTTAATAAATATTTACCTTTAAAATTTTAAACAACTTAAATAATAAATTTCTTAAAAAAATATTGTAAAAAAACATCTTTAAAACCTTTAACTTATACTTGAGATCTGCTTTGAAAACATACTTGGCTTTTCTAGGAAAATACATTTTCCATTCCAATATAATCCATTTAATCAGTTAATAAATCCTTCTCGACTTATCCCAACTTAATTTATGTCCCAAACCCATAAATTTACTTTTCACACCTTTAAAAATAAACCACTATTTATTTTTAAAAACATATCACTCTTTCCTTTAAAATTTTCCACCACAAATTTATACTTCCAAATTATCCATTGAGAAATATTTCACTTTATTTACAAACCCGGTTTATAAATTCCATAATCTCATTCTCCTTTAATCACAGTTCTAACCCTTAGATAGTTTCCAAATCGATTTCCAAAATTAACTCCATTTTAAAATATATTCTTTTACTTAAAAAAATTCCTTTATTTTTCTTCAAAAATCCAATTTTTATATTTTCCAATGTCATAAAATACTAAAATATATTCAGCCAAACCATGGCATTCAATAATTTCATTTACCAATATAATCTATCACAAATTATCAAATAAATCATATCACAGAATATGAAATAAATTCAACATTTTGAGGATTCCAGTTGGATCCCTCCAACTTGTTTCCCTGCATCCATAGATGTTAGCATAATATAATAATACTAATCCCACTTCGAGGGGGATATCGCAGTGTAAAGGGCCATCCGCTATTATGCGGGCGCATAAGGTCTCATCCGCTATATAACGTGGGAATATCAATCACTCCAATATATATACACTACTATATATATAATATCACATCCAGACTGATAATAAATCATCGATTCAAGCAATCAACTAATAATTTAAATTTTAACTAATTAAATTAACCAGTAATCCAGATGTGAGTAAGATTAACTCACCTTTGACTTTTGTTTGCAACCCATTCCAAACCGGCTTGTTTTATAAACATTATATGATTTGTTAACATTTTAAATAATCGAAAGGTTAATCACCATTTATTAATTTAACTAATGATTTAGTTTTTAAACTGGTAATTTTCCTTTTGAAACTACATATACACCTATAAAAATAAATTATAAATTTCAAAAATCAAACTTTTATAAATTCCTTAAACATTTTAAAATCCCAATATTTTGTCCCAAAATCTTATCTTTAAAAATAATTTTTGATTAATAAACTAAAATTCAACAGATTAAACTCAGGTTTTAGACTTGAGTACTATCAATTTAAAAATGCTCAAAATAAATTTACCATTGCATTAGAATTTATAAATTTGTACATATTCGTTTTTGATATGTTTTTATAATATACCACTCCAATACTTCTTTAAAATTAAACAGTGAACTAAAAATATTTGTATATATTTTTACTAATATATATATATACATGTTGAATAATTTAAAAAAAACACTTTAAATCTAACCAGTGAGTTAGAATATGTGTGCATGTCTTCATATTCCTTTCCTATCTACATATATATATATATATATATATATATATATTAATTTTAATTAAAGAAAACTGAAATTATACCTCACAAAAGAATGAACCTAGGCTTCGCTCAACCCTTCGCCATCATCACAAGATCGCTCATGAACCCATACCATTGCTAAAGCTTCAGCCGACATCACCTAGCACGCATGCATCCCACATCATCGGCGACTCTGACTGCAATAGCCGACGATCCCTCAGTCATGCGCGCCTTCCCCTCAGCCTCACGGCAACGTCTTCACACGCGTGCCTCACCAGGAATCACCACACAACCCTTACGCGCACGCGTACTGAGGAGGACTCGACCTCCACAACCCCTAAGAACATCGAGCATACTTCCCCCAACGCCTTCGCCACCACGCCTGCATCCAAACCCACGCTTTGCCGCCCTCGAGACCACCACCGCTCATGCCCGATTCGATCGTGATTCGATCGCGAATCGATCTCTTTTTTAGAATAAGGAAAACGATTTGAAAAAGGGCGGTTATTGTGATTTGGGTATCGGCTTCGACTTATGATTGCTGAGAAAAAGAAGAGGATGCGGCATTATTTCTTTCTTTTTGAAGTTAAAAATGAAATGCTCGACCTTCTTTACTTTCTTTAGTTCTTTAATTTATTTTTGAGAATACGCATGTTATCAGGGAGGACACGTGTTTCTGAGGTGATAAAAAGGCAGCTGATTGTGACCAGGGTATAAAATATATATTTTTTAAAATTAAATTCAAACTATCCCGAAAACGAACCCTAAAATCTTGTCCTCCTATCGAGGCGTGCCGCTAGGCGTTTATAATGTTATACTCCTATTCCAAACGCAATGGAAAAGGTTTTGAGTCCTGATTCAATCGTATGGAGAAGATAGCTTTTTGGACCCAGTTATTATATTGAATTTTCGATATAAATTTCAGCGCATTTACCTACCGTACGATCACACGACAACTCCAAACACTATGAAAATTGAAATCCGATAACAGTACACTATATCAGATCCAATGGAACTGGTTTCGTCGAAATCCGAGACTGTACCTCGGAAGGCTATTTTTAAATATTAAATATTTAAACGATATAATATCAAGACTTAGCAAAATACTTCCAAATTCAATTCTAAAGCTTTCATTATCTTCGGTACTATTAATATAAATTTTACAAGCCTTCTAATTATTTTTAACAAGCTTGCAACTCCCAGTTTCATATTTTACCCAAATTTCCAATTGTTTAATTCAATAATTAAATTACCAAATAACTAATGATATTTGAAATTCAAGTTAAAAATTAACTTTCAAATATTTAAAATAAATCAAATATTTCGATTTCAAATATCTAAAATTTCGGATCGTCACATTCCTCCCCCTTAAAAGAATTTCGTCCCCAAAACTACCCGTTAAGAAGAATGATCTATAACTCGTTTAACTATTTTTCTCAAACCCAAACAGGTTTTAACAACTTTCCAAACCCAAACAGTTTTTGGCAACACCCAAAACAATCATTTTTATTAAAGTCACATTATCACCCTTATTAACTCTCCAAATTCTTTTATAGTTTTCAAACAACATTACTCACTCAACCATTCAATTCAAAAACCAAATTTTAAATTATCATAATTTTCTCAAAAAATTTCTAACTTTCTAAATTTCAAAAAAATTCGCCAGCGTCTCCTATGCGTGACTAGATCGGTACGAATACAAAATGCCTCTACGGGCCCCCAAATTCCAAAAGAAACAAAATGCCATGTGGCTAGATTAGAAAACCATCAAATTTCATATGACAATTTAAATACATACCTTTTTTGTTGGGCCATTCAAAATTTATCTTCTGAAATCAAAAACACCAATTTCCTTTTGCTTTTAAAATACTTGTACGTCCTACTTAGCAATAATATCCAATCATAAAATCTAAATTCATTTTATTCATTTCTTCATAAAAGTTTCAATATCTATTCATTCAAACCCGTATGATGTATATATATCATCTGTACGCAATATCAAATCTAATCGCTCACTCGATCACACAATTTCACTTCCAAACTAGTATCGTTCACTCGACTTCCTAGTGCAGACTCAAATCTGGTTTCTTGATCAAAAACCTCATTCTCCTTGCATAGTCATAAACTATGATAGAGAATATCCAGAATCAATCAAAAAAATCCATGTCCAGGTTCGCTGTCGAAAATCGAGTGAAAAATTCCAACTCGGATCGATATGACTATCTCGAAATTCTATGCTCGAATCTGGCTCAAATTGTTGTGTGATAAAATGATATACGTATATCCTACTTATTTATCTCAATTAATTATTAGCTATATCACTTCTCTTTTTATTCACAACTTTACTTAACCTTTATTCAGTATTAACTTAGAATATTTTCCTAATACCAAATTTTACTTAAAAATTTCACCATCCATTTCTTAAGCTTAATATGAGTATTTTACACTCTTCTTATATTTATTTTCACTCAACCACTTTTGGTTTATGTCAATTTTTATTCAAACTGGATCTTTCATTCTATATGAATTGAATTTATCTTCATCATTGAATATTGAATTTTATTCATCTTGTCTCAAACCATATTTAATTAATCATTTCTTTAATTAATTCCACTTACTAATTTATTTTAAATCTCAATGGATTTTATTTCCCAACTTTAATTACTTTTAATCTACTTCGAATTTAAATTTTTTTCAACTTTACTTTACTTAACCCAATAAAAAATGAATTCGAATACTCGGTTACAATTTTCATTCACTTACAAATTTAAATTAACTTGTACATTCACAATTTCATTTCGAGTCAGTAACCACTATTTCAAAAAATTACTCATTCCAGCCTACCTAGGCCAAATTCCCAAAAATCACTTTATTTTTAAACTTTAAGTTGAGTTTTTTAATTCCTTTCCAATAATTAAATTTCAAAATTTTACGAGTTTAAACTTACCCATATTCTATTCACCATTTCTTCCAATTTTATTTCACTTGATTGGTTTATTTTGCTTATCTTTTTTAATGTAATTCAAAATTTTAAACTACCATAAGTTTGCCACTTATTTAAATTCCATTTACCCATAATTTAAATTAGCTTATTCCTTCACAAATTTATTTTAACTTAATAAATTTTTATTTAAGTAATCGTTTCATTTAGTCTAGTCTACTTAGACTTTTTCCCTCAAATTCACTTTTATTTAATTTGATTCAGTTACACTTCAATTTAATTCAGGTTTTAAACTTTATACGTTTTCTCACTTATTTTCATTTCGTTCACTAATCCCTTTAATTTACTTCATTTAATTGGTTTATTTACCCATGTGTTGTATTATCACACTTACTTTTTATTTAACTCTTCCAAGTTGAATTTGATTCTAACAAATTTCAAATTTTACAAGTTTTCAAACTTATTTATATTGCATAAACATTTTAAATAGATTCCAAAGTCTTTTTAATAATTACTCAACATTTAAAAATCATTTTTGAAATCAATTATATATACATACATAATTCATTTGCATATCAAATTATCCTTTGAATTTTAAAACCAAACCCATTTTTGCAAACAACTCCACTTTAAATCATTTTGGAAGCAATTCCGTTCTTGGAAACTCGAAAATAAATATCGATGATGCTGCAGTCATCATCGAAGTTATTTTCCAGCGACCGAAGTGAGTTCAGTGCTTTTATTCTTTTCAAAAACATTTTTAAATTTTTTTAATTCCAAATCTCACTGGCTTTCATATTTATTCAAAAATATTTTTGAATAATATCACTATTCTTCCTCCCAAAGCCTTTAAAAATCATTTTCAAACCCAAAGGAATTTAAACCTTTCCCAAAATTTCAAATTTCAAATCCTTCATATTCAAATATTACTATAGAATTTTTATTTCAAATTATAAATCACATTTTTAATTCACATTTACAATCTCATTTTGTCATATGAATTCTTTTCTTATCTTTCTGGTTATAACATTATTTCTTATTTCAATCTCCACACAACAAAAAATAATTTAATATTATCATTTCCTAGCAACCAAGCAACCATAATAATTTTCTGAAAATTATTCCTTTTATATGTAAAATAATTTTGGTAAAAATTATTTCATTTGCCCTATTTAAAAACAATACCGTGTCGAGTTGTTCTATTGAAGTGTTTAGAGATCCCTATCAATAACGTTAATTACTCGTATTGACCAGAATCCATAAACTACCCAATAAACCAATCGACACAATATAAAATTATTTTATATTCACTAACAAATAAACGCTTATATCTATTAATACACTCAAACTCATTCAAGAATACTACGGACTCTATTTCTAATGAGTAATCCCCACCAAAGCCAAGGTTCTCGCTTAACCTTCAGCTATGATACCAAATGTAACGGACCTCAAATCAGAACCCCTTTGAGGCGACAATATTCTCCATCAATTCAACTCAAAACGGATAGAGATACGAAACCACTAGTGAAAACGAAGGAAGAGGCAGAAGAAGAAGAAATAGAAAACAACATTAGAATCTCACAATCGCAACGGAATAATATATAATAGATAAATGATTGATCTTTATACAAAAAGAACTATATCTGTTTTATATATTACATCATCAGAGTACAACACAATCGATAGCGAAATATTGGGTAGTTATATTAACTTGTCCTCACAAAAGCTGACTATACAGCTTATACTGCACAGCGGAATATATATCAAGTACGTGTGATACGTATCTCCATCGAACTCGTCTCCTGAGCTCCATAATACACGGTCTGACCCGAGCATTATAATAAAATAACATCCGAGTCAGTCTGGGAAACCAGCGTGAGAAAACACACTCAATTGGATTATTAAAGTTTTCAAAATCCTTTGAAATCAAAGGTATCTCGTAAGACCACGCCACAAATAAACATGCCGGGTTTTTACCTTACGATAACCAAAACATTTTTTATCAAATCCTTCTGATATTATAATAGTGTCTAGAGAAAGTAAAATAGAATCTAGCTGAAATGCTTGCATCTCACGTTCTAGCATAGTTGGGCACAATCAAAACCGTACAGGCGCATATTGGAGATTGGATTCCATACAATGGCAGGGCTACTAGGGTACTGCCCGTCACCGTACCTGGTATAGATCAGAGTACCGAGAATCCCTCTCGATCCCCTGGAACACAAGACCGGAGCTACCCCTTACTGGATAGTCCGAATAAGATCACCCCGCTGTTGGGATCAACAACCGGCTATACAGCCGAAATCAAAAAGGGACATCTAGACAGGGTGACCTTACCCTAATTGGTTGCTAGCCACTTAGCCTTGCTGCACCACCCCTGTTTTAGCCATTCCTGGTTGACGAGGCTTGAGGCTATGCATTACCTTTTTAGAACACATCTCACTTAGAATGCTCATTGTCCGTCTGATGATGTTCTGATAGCATTCGTCCATATAAGTTGCCCTGGGTCTGGACAAACCAAATCACCTTCTTCATCATGTCCACGGTCTTCATTCGCAAATGTTCAAACCGGATCAAAGTGGTATTCCGAAAATTAATCCCGATCCCGGTCTCTTCGAAATGATCCGCGCATTGGCCAATATTGATAGTCAGTTATTTAACTATCATGTAACATCCATAAGCAACCATCAGATTTAAATAATTTTCCAAATTATCTATCACAAAAATATCCTCCCAAAATATTATATTCACGTTTCAACACTTTTAAAATAGTTATAATCTTTTTTTAATCTTATGGAACAAACTCCAACCATCTGTTCATTTCCACAGAAAACGCCAAATCTTATAGAATTAGATTTTTGAACAAATTAAATTATTTTACCCAAAAATATATACTTAAAACATTTTAAAATAAAACTACTTTAAAGACTTTATTTAAAATAAATGTTATGAAATTCTATACTAATTTTTCAAATAAAAACTTTAGCCAAACTACTTTTTTTTTAAAAAAAACTACTTCATAAAATATAGATATTAAATAATTATCCTTTAAATCTTAATACCAATTTAACCTTTAAAATCTTTACTACTATAACTAACTTAATAAATATTTACCTTTAAAATGTTAAACAACTTAAATAATAAATTTCTTAAAAAAACATTGTAAAAAAACAACTTTAAAATCTTTAACTTATACTTAAAATCTGCTTCGAAAACATACTTGGCTTTTCCAGGAAAATACACTTTCCATTCTAATATAATCCATTTAATCAGTTAATAAATCCTTCTCGATTTATCCCAATTTAACTTACGTCCCAAACACGTAAATTTACTTTCCACACTTTTAAAAATAAATCACCATTTATTTTTATAAACATATCACCCTTTCCTTTTAAATTTCCCACCATGAATTTATTCTTCCAAATTATCCACTGAGAAATATTTCACTTTATTTATAAACCCCGTTTATAAATTCTATAATCTCATTCTCCTTTAATCACAGTTCCAACACTTAGTCGATTTCCAAATCGATTTTCAAATCAACTTCATTTTAAACTAAATTCTTTTACTTAAAATTTTCACATATTTTTTTCTTCAAAAATCCAATTTTTATATTTTTCGATATCATAAAACACCAAAATATATTCAGCCAAAGCATAACATTCAATAATTTCAATTACCAATATAATCTATCACAGATTATCAAATAAATCATATCACGGAATATGAAATAAATTCAGCATTTGAGGAATCCAATCGGATCCTTCCAACCATGTTTCCATGCATCCACAGATGTTAGCACAATATAATAATACCAATCCCACTTCGAGGGGGATATCGTGGTACAAGGGGTCATCCGCTATTATGCGGACGCATAGGGTCTCATCCGCTATGTAATGCGGGAATATCAATCACTCTAATATATATATAACATCCAAACTTATAATAAATCATCGATTCAAGTAATCAACTAATAATTTAAATTTTAACTAATTTAATTAACCAGTAATCCAGATGTTAGTGAGATTAACTCACCTTTGACTTTTGTTTGCAACTCAATCCAAACCAGCTTGTTTTCTTCACGATTTCAGACCTTGTATGAACATTATATGATTTGTTAACATTTTAAATAATCGAATGGTTAATCACTATTTATTAATTTAACTAATGATTTAATTTTTAAACTAGTAATTTTCCTTTTGAAACTACATATACACCTATAAAAATAAATTATAGATTTCAAAAATCTAACTTTTATAGATTCCTCAAACATTTTAAAATCCTAATTTTTTTCTCAAAATCTTATTTTTTAAAATAATTTTTGATTAATAAACTAAAAATCAACAGATTAAACTCAAGTTCTAGACTTGAGTACTAGCAATTTAAAAATGCTCAAAATAAATTTACCATTGAATCATAATTTATAAATTTGTACATATTCGTTTTTGATATGTTTTTATAATATACCACCCTAATACTTCTTTAAAATTAATATATTTGTATATATTTTTATATCCTTTTCTAATATATATATATATATATATACGTATTGATTTTTTTTTAAAACACTTTAAATCTAACCAGAGAGTTAGAATATGTGTGCATGTCTTCATATTCCTTTCCTATATCTATATATATATATATTAATTTTAATTGAAGAAAAACTAAAATAATACCTCATAGAAAAAAAACGAACCCACGCTTCGCCCAACCCTTCTCCTTCATCACAAGATCGCTTGTGAACCCTTACCATCGCCAGAGATTCAGCCGACATCTCCTAGCGCGCAGGCGTCCCACATCATCGGTGACCCCCTGATTGCAATTGCCGACGATCCCCCAGTCATATGCGCCTTCCCCTCGGCCTCGCGGCAACGTCTTCGCACTCGCGCCTCACTAGGAATCGCCACACAGCCCTTACGCACATGCGTACTAAGGAGGTCGCGACCTCCAAAACCCCTAAGTTGAAAAATGAGCATACTTCCCCCAACGCCTTCGTCACCACGCCTGCATCCAAACCCACGCTTTGCCACCCTCGAGACCACCATCGCTCGTGCCAAATTCGGTCGTGAATCGATTTCTTTTTTTAGAACGAGGCTCATGATTTGAAAAGAGCGCGGCCATTGTGATTTGGTTATCGGCTTCGACTTATGATTTTTGAGAAAAAGAAGAGGATGCGGCATTATTTCTTTCTTTTTAAAGTTAAAAATGAAAGCTCGACCTTCTTTACTTTCTTTAGTTCTGCCATTTTCTATTTACTTATTTTAAAAATATGCGTGTTATTAGGGAGGACAAGTATTTCTGAGGTGATAAAAAGGCAGCCGATGGTGACCAGAGTATATATATATATATTTACATATATATATATATATATAATTAAATTCAAACTGTCCCGAAAACGAAACCTAAAATCTCGTCCTCCTATCGAGACGTGCCGCTAGGCATTTATAATGTTATACCCCTATTTCGAATGCAATGGAAAAGGTTTCGCTTCCTAATTCGATCGTATGGAGTAGATAGCTTTTTTGACCCAATTATTATATTGAATTTCCGATATAAATTTCAGTGCGTTTACCTACCGTACGATCACACGACAACTCCAAACACGACGAAAATTGAAATTTGATAATAATACACGATTTTGGATCCAATGGAAATGTTTCGTCGAAATTCGAGACTGTGCCTCGGAAGTCTATTTTTAAATATTAATTTAAACGATATAATTTCAAAACTTAACTAAACACTTTCAAATTCAATTCTAAAGCTTTCACTAGCTTCAGTACTATTAATATAAATTTTACAAGCCTTCTGATTATTTTTAACAAGCTTGAAACTCCCGATTTCATATTTTACCCAAATTTCCAATTGTTTAATTCAATAATTAAATTACCAAATAAATAATGATATTTGAAATTCAAGTTAAAAGTTAACTTCTAAATATTTAAAATAAATCAAATATTTCAATTTCAAATATCTGAAATTTCGGGTCGTCGCAAAATTAATATAAACTTACTTGCTATACTAAACATACTGACTCAACCAGACACTATAAAACTAATGCAATACATCAGCAAATGTACAACGAGCTAAAATCTACATAGATAAGGAGTTTGAGGAAAAAAGTTTAGATCTGGAATGCCAAAATAAGAATCATTATGTAAAATTTTACGTATACTCATACTAATATAGAAACATATATATGAACTTACATTCATATAACATTTAAAAATCAATATATTTTTTCTATATATATAACAAATGAATATACTAGGACATGTGTATAAAACTGCAAACACCCGTAGGCAACAGAGAAAATCAAATATAAACTTACACAAAGAATACAACCTGAACATATTTTTCATATATATATATACATATATATATTTACAAACAACCTTTATATAATAAAGTATAATATTCTAAAATACAACAAATCGTATATAAGCTATTATAAACATATATACTCCCATATCAATACAGTAATTTCTTTAAGCTAAAATATATGTACATATATATGTATTTAAACTTATATAAAACTCATACATACCATAACTTTTTATGAAATGTGTACATAGATATACTAATATACAATAGCAATATATAAAGCCTTGAGAGAAAATAAACTTTTCAATACAACAAATCTTATATCAATTTATATAAAAAATATGTACTAACTATAAATATAATAATACATAAGCTAAACTCATATACAAACATATGGTGACTGAAATTGATATTAAAACATATGATAATTACTTATCAAGGCTATTATATTATTTAACAGTGTATACATATATAGCTAAAATCTCTGTCTACCTATACGAATCTTGTAAGTAAACCTTATATATGAAAATTATATACTTTACAGATTATACAAATTGTAAAATATAAACTGCAGAAAATATAAACCTATATATATGTATAAAATCTATAATCTACCCTTTAACTTACACATATACATGCTAGAAGAAGAAGGGGAAGGCGAACAGTACAAAGCAGGCGAACAAATTAGAGGCTGGAGATGTGGCAATGGCCAATGGGAAGACCATGATAAAGGGGATGATGGATGCAAGTCTGGGCCATTAGTTGTCGACACGACGATGTGAAGTGGGGAGGCGCACGGTAGGTTGAGGAAGGTCGATGGGTTCCTACGCGTGATGGCCAAGGTGGTGAAGGATGTAAGCGGTGTGAAGGGGATGAGGTAGCACGCTAAATCTTGGTCGAAGAGAAGAAGGGTGGGAGCTCACTTGGATATCGATTTATAAACTTAAGAACAGAAGAAAGAGAGAGAGGCACGCAGATCATATATTCAATTATAGTATATTTCTCAATGAAACTGGTACCCAAAGCAAAATACGAACCACCGTATATTAAATGAAAATAGGAATAGCAAAAGTTACAGGCTGGATTTCTAGGAATCATAAAAGTTATGGCTATTGGTAATTAATTGGTAGACAGTGAATGGGCATGGGAAATCAAAAGGACTCGGTTGCAGAACCGATACACTAGGCATTTCGCAGATTGCACCGTACACTAGGCTTCAAAATTAACAATAAAATATGTCATAGAGATCAGCATGACAAGACTATCAAAACGGTATATAGATATCAGTGTTATGATTATCCTATCAAAAATTGATAATCTGTACCGAAAATGCTGCCAATTTACCGAAAATAAGATAAACGGAGCGATAGTAGTCCAAATTTGAAGAAGCAAAATATGATGTCTCACTTAGAAGATAATTTAAAAATTTATTGTGTAAAAATATTCAGGTTTGGAAAACATTTTATTATCATCAAATTTAACTGATTTGAATTTAAATAAAAGTATACAAAAAAAATTCAATATTATGGGATGAAAATTTACCATTTGCTATGTTTAATTTGACGTATTTCAAATATTAAATTTTTATTTCCAAATTCAATCATTTAAAATTTCACAAAAATTCAGTTAATTAAATTAATAAAACCATTAAAATTTACGGATCGTTACATTTATCCTTATACGAGACCACTACAAGTTTGGTTTAGTGTTGTCATATTACGGTGCATCCCTATCCCCCGACGTGCTACTAGGGCATTGTAACAGTACGGATTTTCGTTCTTCGGAAATCCGACATCGACACTCACTTTATCGACTGCCGAGAAATCGAAGGCCGAAAACACGGAATGTTATGGGTTTTAAAAAAGAAAAGAAAGAAAAGAAAGAGAGAAAAGAAATAGAAAATAGAGAGGAAAGAAGATAGACAATTTTTAGAAAACAGAGAATTAGAAAAACAGAAGATAGAAAATTTTAAAATAGAAGAAAATAGAAGAATTTTAAAAATAGAACGGACAGAAAGGAAACAACAGAACAACAACAGAATCTCACAATTCGCAGCGGAACAACATATAATAATAAATGAATAATCTTTAAACAAAGAACTATATCAGTTATTACATTACATACATTTCATTACATCATATCATCAGAGTATACAACATCAACAACATCAAACAGTGCAGCGGAAAAAGAAATACTATATAAGTAATATGCCATGCCATCCATCTTGCCTCCAGCAACTCCAGAATATCCAGAATATCCTGATAAACCTAACTCTTAACTGCCCGTGTGGAAATTGGTGGGCACCCAGAGTTTAGGAAGGAAAACAATAAACTCCAAGTCAGTCATGTGACTGGTGTGAGAACTCAAAACAGTTTATTTATCTTTAAAAATCAAATAGAGGAATATTTTTAAATTCAATTCGCAATGCTTTTAAAAATGAGACTACCATAAGGCCTCCCGCACACACACACAATGCAAACGCAGAATCGGAGGAGATTTCTCCTTATGATAGTCAAAGATGCTTGATACGCATTTAAAATAACATTTGATATTATTACTAGTGCATAATGTATAACAAATCCTTTCGAAAGTAGAATATAAATCTTAGCCAACATACGACCATTATCGTATGCCTACTATAGCTAACTATGTTCAATAGCAGGTTACCGCCACATTCCATAGCAGGTTATACAACTAAAACCGTACAAGTTTCGTATTGTTTCTTTGGATTTCCAACAATGGTCAGGCCAAGGAACTTCCTATTGCCACATGAGAATGCCTCTGGAAAGACATCCCCGAGAACCAAACCGGATCTCTGCCAACACAAGGCCGGGTTACCCCTAACTGGGTAACTACTGACACGAGCACGCCATTCCCCGGTCCTTTAGGACCTTTTCAACCGAGCGCTCGATATCCAACATCACACCATAATAAATAGAGTGTTTTCAACATGAGTAAGTATCTGGGCTCCATACCATGATACCACCCCTTTCCAGAAGGAAATGCACATACCCTAAGGGGAGCTACAGCAACCCCTAATAACCTTGCCGCATCTTTCCTGTTTTGACCATTTCCGGGATGTGAGGCTCGACGAAGTCACGTCCACAAAAACACACTTTGTACAAAAAGCCGTGCTTTGGGTCAACAAATGATCAACACAATGATCACTAAGATAGACGATCAAATAAATGATCTTATCACAAATAATCAACACAATGATCATTTCAGCATCACTCAGCATGTCACATTACCAAAATGGGATATATCGCTGATAACTTCAACTATATAACCTTTGAGCTCGTACGTCTCAAAGAAGGGTGTTAAGCAAAGAATAAATTCTCCGCCACCAACAGAAATATATTTGAAAGAAATCGGCTTTATATCTCAAATTGTAATGTCAGGCATACAATCCATACAAGTCTGTTCCGGGATCGAACAAAACCGAAGGCACTTCTTACGAAGCCCTTGCAAATCCGGGTATTCACAATCCCGATCAAATTTCCCATCACTTAAGGAATCTCTATACCAGGTGCGACCCAGTGCAGAGACAATCGATAGGTCATCCTATCGCTCTCGCAAATACTCGGTCTTCAACACCGATCTTCAAATGCAATTCATAACGACGTATCACATATTCGGAATGGGTTATACGACCCCATGGTCCTTTCCCGGTTAACCCGAATAGTGAGCGCTTATTCAAAATAAGTGTGCATTCAATTTCAAACAATTCACATCAAATACCCATTCAAATGGAAATATTGATAGTCGGTTATTGAACTATCAATTGATATGCATACATCACCAGATTCCAAATAATTTTCCAAATTATTTATTTTCCAAAATATCTTTACTAGATATATAGTTTCAACACTTCAAAAATAAATCAATATTTATTTTCATACAAATTCCACTTTTCATTCATAAATTCCATAATGAATTTATATTTCAAAATATCCATGCATATATGATTTCAATCATTCATTTCAATTTATCTTCAAAAAGATAAATTCTAAATATTCACTTTATACTGGAAAACAATTCCATACTTACTAAATAAGTAATTCACAATCTTTTATTTTCAACACTTAGAAAATATTCAATATACTTAAACCGAATTAAGTATATATTTTATTCTTTAAGGAAATCATTCACTTAACATATTTATTTGGGCCAAAACGAATGTTACGTAAAACATCGTTACGACAACCCAAAATCACTAGTATAGAGGGATTCGAAATTAAAATAGATATATAAATCCCAATACTAAACCAAAACATTTCCATTCGGAAATCATTTACTATAACAACAGTGTTATAGTCCACTATTTCCTTTTATTTCTCGAAACATCTATTTCAACAATAAATGTTGAAATCTATGGTTTCAATCTCAATACCTTTTAAAACATCGTTGAATCGTTTTAATTCTATTTAAAACATTCACATTCTAAACAATTTCTTTAACGTGTTATTCACTGTTCAAGAACGTGAATAAACTACGTTAACAAACTTCATCATTTCTATTCACTTTAACTTAAAGGATTATTCACTGTCTAAAACGTGAATATAACTCCATTTCTAAGTTATAACAATTGACTTGTCAAAATAAGTCCTTTGCGAATTTATAAAAACAACGTTTATAAATTCCTTTTCTATTTATTTATAAAAACTTCCTTTTTTATAAATTCCTTTATTAACATTTTTGATTTCATATCTCAATTATAAACTAAAAGTTCATATTATAAGTCAATTGCTTATAAAACGATTATTTTACAAAATCGTTCTTTTTAAAGACTTTTCAATTTATAAACCTTATAACTTATAAAATTTATTTATTTAATAAATCTATTCTTCAAATAATTTCACCAAATTTATAAATCTTACTATTTATAAATTTCGTTTATAACTTCACAGTTTATAATTCTATAAATTTCATTCTATTATGAAATTCATTTTCACTACATTCAAACACTTATAAAAACTCGTTTTATAATGTCTATATTCCAATTTATAAATATCCATTTATAAATCTCTTAATATAAATCAGTTTATATTATTATTCTAAAACGTCTTTAAATTCCTTTATAATTTCATCATTTCGATTTATAAAATAATCAAATTTTATAAATCCTATATTTAAACTTTTATCATATATTCAAAAATCCAATCTAAATTATTTTATAAAATCATTAGTTCATATTTCTCAAAAATCGACTTTTAATCGTATTTCTAAAAATCAGCTTTTTAACTATATTTCACAAAAACCATAATTTTTATAACTTTAAAAATTATAACGTTTATTTATTTATAATGGATCAATTCCAAAAATATAGCATATCTTCAAAAATCACTTTAAAACCATTTTAAAATCCCAAAATCTGGGTCCAATGATGCTACACACCAAATAGTCAATCACGACTAACAACGATATCATATATCGATATGATAATCATCAAATATCAAAATATCTGAAATTAAATAAATACTGTTGAGGAATCCAGTTGGATCCCTCCAACCTGTTTTCCTGCATCCAAAAACATTAGCACAATACCAATTTCGCTCCAGTACGAAATTATCGCGGTATATGTTCTTATTAAATATTATCCGCTTACTAACGGCGTAATAGGGTCTCATCCGCTAAACAAAAAATGCGGAAAATCAACAACTGCAATATATACATATGCCAATATATATATATTGATATTATATATAATACCAATTTCACTGTTTATGAAATATTCGCGGTATATGTTTTTACTAAATAACATCCGCTTACTAACGGCGCATAATGTCTATTTTAACAATCAATAATTTACAGTCATCATTCAAACATGCATTCAAATATTTTAAATCTAACTATTTAAAATAAAATCGAAATCTATTCGATTGAGTGAGAAATTCTCACCTTGGTTTTAATTTCCGTTTAAGCTTTTATTTCGAATAAAATTAAACGCGCGTTTAATTTTACCCGAAATTCTCACTAACTCCAAACGACTCCAAACCAACTCCATCGCGTAGTGCTCGTCCATACGATTCCAACGCAACTGAGTTTGCATTTTTTCGACCTCGTATGAAAAAGTTATTGATTTTACAAGTTTGTACATAAATTTTAAACAAATATTTACAACTCTTATTAATATTCAAACCTAAACTAATCTCAGCCTTAGATCCAACGTTCCACCATCATAGCCGTGAATTTTGCTTCTTCCCCCTACCCCTTTTTTTTCACGCACGCACCAGTATCCAAGCTATAACAAATTGAACCCATACATTCAATCTTAGGGTTTAATTAATCTCCACAATCACACGACGATACCTCGATCCAGTAGCTCCATGTCGTAGCCCTTCCCATCACCCACCTGCGGCTACAAGGAGGAGGAGCTCGGCCCCATGTTTTGCACGCACCACGAGGCCGAACGGCCTGCCTTCGTGGCTCCATATCTCATCATCCGTAGCTTGAAACTTGATCACCACCGTTGAATGTGGAGATCTTGTTGAGCTTAACAATCTTCTAGTTGACAATCTTTGCTAATTATCAACGGATCTTGAGGAATTGAAGGAGGAAGCAAACCATTTTCTGGCCATAGGTTATAGAAGTGACGGCCACGATAGAATTAGGGTTTAATAAATTTTTATTTATTTTTGTGAATTCAACTTCTATTTATAGAAAAAGCTTGCGTAAACACTATTCATCCCGGGAATTCCGAACTCCGATTTAGGCGCCGTAACCAGCGTACCTAGGGTTTATCCCGCGTTCCGGACACAATGGAACAGGTTTCGGAAGCTAATTCGGAAGTATGTGCGAGTTATGGCTGAAAACGTTCAATTTGAATTAAACCGATTTAAGTCGATTTCTAGGCGTTTTAATTTGTACCGGACAAACGGTAAATCCAATTGACTTGAAATTTGAAACCTTACAATAATATCATATTACGGATCCGATGAAACTGGTTTCGTCGAAATCCGAGACTTTTTGAAAAATGGCTATTTTGACTCGCCAAATTTAAATTAAAAATAATTCGATGCGTTTCGAGCTGCCACGATCAAACGATAGCTCCGATTGACACGAAAATTGAAATCCGGTAATAACTAACTATTACGGATCCAATGAAACTGGTTTCGTTCAATTCTGAGACTGTTCAAAAATTGGCTATTTTACAGTCGATTATTTAATATTAAAATATTCGATTTTCACAAATTAACTTTGAATTCGATTTTAAAAGTTCTAAAATATTTCTATAACTCCAGTATGATTAAATAAAATTTTCCAAATTATTTTCAATCATATTTAACTCAATTTTTAATTATTTCCATAATTTAACGTATTAAATTATCGATTTAATTATCCAATTAAATCCAATAATTCAAATAAAAATTTATTTGACTTATAAATTCACTTATTAATATTTAAAATTAATTAAATATTCAAATTTTAAATTATTAAAAATTCTGGGTCGTTACAATCTTCCCCCCTTAAAAGAATTTCGTCCCCGAAATTAACAAGTAAGAAAGGTTATAGAATTTATTAACTTTCCAAAATTCATAATTAAACTTCTTACAATAACTTTACTAAGTTTTCAAATCATACTTAGTTATCTTTTCAAAAACAAACTATATCGTTTAATTTTCAATTCCAAAATCAAAGTTAAAAGTTTTCAAAATTTTCCCATTTTCTCAAAAAATTTCTAACGCCTTAAATTTTCGGAAAAATTCGCCATGTCTCCTTTGCGCGGCTCGATCCGAAAAAAAAATGACAGTATATATATCACAAATATACATCTCACCAAGTAATGAGGCATCCCGAAGGGAAAAAAACGTAAAAGTACTGTATTTAATCCGAGATATGTACCTTATATTTTATTAGCAAGCATATACGGCTAATATAGCGCTAAAGCGAACTCCAAATGCGAAGCAAACGCGATCCGCACCTACTAAACTCAACAAACAACATGAGAATCATGTATATAAAGCATAGTATCGATATACAACATATATCAACATAACTACTACATAATATAGCAAATGCAACTAAAGCAACAAATGCAACCATCAACCAATTACCATTCAACAAATTCATAACCAATATATTCATTCATATTTTCATTAATATTTAATGAAATGGTTTTCAATTTAAATCACATATTATTCATTAATGTTGGAATTTACTAACATTCATTTCAATTCTAATTAGTTTCAATTAGTTAACATTCACTAATTAAATCCAATTCACATTCAATTCTATTCAAATTTATTTACTTCTAATTTGAATTCAATTTACTTTAGCTTTCCATTTCATTAACTACTTAATGAACTTATATAAAATCATATAACAATCATATAACAACCAATTTATATTAATTACAACCAAATTTCTTTTGCTTATATTCATTCAATTTGGTTTAACATCTTCACTTTCCAATTGGTTTTATTTAAATTGATTTTCATTCAATTTTATTCAACTCCCAATAAAATTAGATTTTAATGAATTAACACTTACATTCATTATTCCATATCAATTATTCACATTCAATTTAATTCAATTTCTAAAGTTGAATTTCATTTCATAACTCAAGTTTATATTCATTTATACATCCTTTATTTACAACTCATATTTTATATAATTTCACTTTTATATATATAAGTTTATTCACAATTGTAAATTACTTTAATTATAATTCAATTCTTATAATTCTTTTGCTTATACAATTATTCTTTAATTCAGATTATTCAAACAATTAAACAATCAACTTATATACACTTTAATAATTTAGAAAAATTATTCCTTCATATATAAAAATATAATCAAGGCAAAATTATTTCATATACCCAATTTAAAATCAATATTGTGCCGAATTGTTCTATTCAAGTGTTTAGAAACCCTTTCGGCTCAGTTTCGAGGCTGTGCTGACGAAAGTTCATATGCCACTCAACAAACCAATCATCACAATATAAAACAAATTTTATATTCACTAACAAATACGCACTCATAGCTATTATTACACTCAAACTCATTCTAGAGTACTACTGACTCTATCTCTAATGAGTATAACCCTACAGAACCATGGTTCTCGCTTAACCATCAGAGCTCTGATACCAAATGTAACAGTACGGATTTTCGTTCTTCGGAAATCCGACATCGACACTCACTTTATCGACTGCCGAGAAATCGAAGGCCGAAAACACGGAATGTTATGGGTTTTAAAAAAGAAAAGAAAGAAAAGAAAGAGAGAAAAGAAATAGAAAATAGAGAGGAAAGAAGATAGACAATTTTTAGAAAACAGAGAATTAGAAAAACAGAAGATAGAAAATTTTAAAATAGAAGAAAATAGAAGAATTTTAAAAATAGAACGGACAGAAAGGAAACAACAGAACAACAACAGAATCTCACAATTCGCAGCGGAACAACATATAATAATAAATGAATAATCTTTAAACAAAGAACTATATCAGTTATTACATTACATACATTTCATTACATCATATCATCAGAGTATACAACATCAACAACATCAAACAGTGCAGCGGAAAAAGAAATACTATATAAGTAATATGCCATGCCATCCATCTTGCCTCCAGCAACTCCAGAATATCCAGAATATCCTGATAAACCTAACTCTTAACTGCCCGTGTGGAAATTGGTGGGCACCCAGAGTTTAGGAAGGAAAATAATAAACTCCAAGTCAGTCATGTGACTGGTGTGAGAACTCAAAACAGTTTATTTATCTTTAAAAATCAAATAGAGGAATATTTTTAAATTCAATTCGCAATGCTTTTAAAAATGAGACTACCATAAGGCCTCCCGCACACACACACAATGCAAACGCAGAATCGGAGGAGATTTCTCCTTATGATAGTCAAAGATGCTTGATACGCATTTAAAATAACATTTGATATTATTACTAGTGCATAATGTATAACAAATCCTTTCGAAAGTAGAATATAAATCTTAGCCAACATACGACCATTATCGTATGCCTACTATAGCTAACTATGTTCAATAGCAGGTTACCGCCACATTCCATAGCAGGTTATACAACTAAAACCGTACAAGTTTCGTATTGTTTCTTTGGATTTCCAACAATGGTCAGGCCAAGGAACTTCCTATTGCCACATGAGAATGCCTCTGGAAAGACATCCCCGAGAACCAAACCGGATCTCTGCCAACACAAGGCCGGGTTACCCCTAACTGGGTAACTACTGACACGAGCACGCCATTCCCCGGTCCTTTAGGACCTTTTCAACCGAGCGCTCGATATCCAACATCACACCATAATAAATAGAGTGTTTTCAACATGAGTAAGTATCTGGGCTCCATACCATGATACCACCCCTTTCCAGAAGGAAATGCACATACCCTAAGGGGAGCTACAGCAACCCCTAATAACCTTGCCGCATCTTTCCTGTTTTGACCATTTCCGGGATGTGAGGCTCGACGAAGTCACGTCCACAAAAACACACTTTGTACAAAAAGCCGTGCTTTGGGTCAACAAATGATCAACACAATGATCACTAAGATAGACGATCAAATAAATGATCCTATCACAAATAATCAACACAATGATCATTTCAGCATCACTCAGCATGTCACATTACCAAAATGGGATATATCGCTGATAACTTCAACTATATAACCTTTGAGCTCGTACGTCTCAAAGAAGGGTGTTAAGCAAAGAATAAATTCTCCGCCACCAACAGAAATATATTTGAAAGAAATCGGCTTTATATCTCAAATTGTAATGTCAGGCATACAATCCATACAAGTCTGTTCCGGGATCGAACAAAACCGAAGGCACTTCTTACGAAGCCCTTGCAAATCCGGGTATTCACAATCCCGATCAAATTTCCCATCACTTAAGGAATCTCTATACCAGGTGCGACCCAGTGCAGAGACAATCGATAGGTCATCCTATCGCTCTCGCAAATACTCGGTCTTCAACACCGATCTTCAAATGCAATTCATAACGACGTATCACATATTCGGAATGGGTTATACGACCCCATGGTCCTTTCCCGGTTAACCCGAATAGTGAGCGCTTATTCAAAATAAGTGTGCATTCAATTTCAAACAATTCACATCAAATACCCATTCAAAGGGAAATATTGATAGTCGGTTATTGAACTATCAATTGATATGCATACATCACCAGATTCCAAATAATTTTCCAAATTATTTATTTTCCAAAATATCTTTACTAGATATATAGTTTCAACATTTCAAAAATAAATCAATATTTATTTTCATACAAATTCCACTTTTCATTCATAAATTCCATAATGAATTTATATTTCAAAATATCCATGCATATATGATTTCAATCATTCATTTCAATTTATCTTCAAAAAGATAAATTCTAAATATTCACTTTATACTGGAAAACAATTCCATACTTACTAAATAAGTAATTCACAATCTTTTATTTTCAACACTTAGAAAATATTCAATATACTTAAACCGAATTAAGTATATATTTTATTCTTTAAGGAAATCATTCACTTAACATATTTATTTGGGCCAAAACGAATGTTACGTAAAACATCGTTACGACAACCCAAAATCACTAGTATAGAGGGATTCGAAATTAAAATAGATATATAAATCCCAATACTAAACCAAAACATTTCCATTCGGAAATCATTTACTATAACAACAGTGTTATAGTCCACTATTTCCTTTTATTTCTCGAAACATCTATTTCAACAATAAATGTTGAAATCTATGGTTTCAATCTCAATACCTTTTAAAACATCGTTGAATCGTTTTAATTCTATTTAAAACATTCACATTCTAAACAATTTCTTTAACGTGTTATTCACTGTTCAAGAACGTGAATAAACTACGTTAACAAACTTCATCATTTCTATTCACTTTAACTTAAAGGATTATTCACTGTCTAAAACGTGAATATAACTCCATTTCTAAGTTATAACAATTGACTTGTCAAAATAAGTCCTTTGCGAATTTATAAAAACAACGTTTATAAATTCCTTTTCTATTTATTTATAAAAACTTCCTTTTTTATAAATTCCTTTATTAACATTTTTGATTTCATATCTCAATTATAAACTAAAAGTTCATATTATAAGTCAATTGCTTATAAAACGATTATTTTACAAAATCGTTCTTTTTAAAGACTTTTCAATTTATAAACCTTATAACTTATAAAATTTATTTATTTAATAAATCTATTCTTCAAATAATTTCACCAAATTTATAAATCTTACTATTTATAAATTTCGTTTATAACTTCACAGTTTATAATTCTATAAATTTCATTCTATTATGAAATTCATTTTCACTACATTCAAACACTTATAAAAACTCGTTTTATAATGTCTATATTCCAATTTATAAATATCCATTTATAAATCTCTTAATATAAATCAGTTTATATTATTATTCTAAAACGTCTTTAAATTCCTTTATAATTTCATCATTTCGATTTATAAAATAATCAAATTTTATAAATCCTATATTTAAACTTTTATCATATATTCAAAAATCCAATCTAAATTATTTTATAAAATCATTAGTTCATATTTCTCAAAAATCGACTTTTAATCGTATTTCTAAAAATCAGCTTTTTAACTATATTTCACAAAAACCATAATTTTTATAACTTTAAAAATTATAACGTTTATTTATTTATAATGGATCAATTCCAAAAATATAGCATATCTTCAAAAATCACTTTAAAACCATTTTAAAATCCCAAAATCTGGGTCCAATGATGCTACACACCAAATAGTCAATCACGACTCACAACGATATCATATATCGATATGATAATCATCAAATATCAAAATATCTGAAATTAAATAAATACTGTTGAGGAATCCAGTTGGATCCTTCCAACCTGTTTTCCTGCATCCAAAAACATTAGCACAATACCAATTTCGCTCCAGTACGAAATTATCGCGGTATATGTTCTTATTAAATATTATCCGCTTACTAACGGCGTAATAGGGTCTCATCCGCTAAACAAAAAATGCGGGAAATCAACAACTGCAATATATACATATGCCAATATATATATATTGATATTATATATAATACCAATTTCATTGTTTATGAAATATTCGCGGTATATGTTTTTACTAAATAACATCCGCTTACTAACGGCGCATAATGTCTATTTTAACAATCAATAATTTACAGTCATCATTCAAACATGCATTCAAATATTTTAAATCTAACTATATAAAATAAAATCGAAATCTATTCGATTGAGTGAGAAATTCTCACCTTGGTTTTAATTTCCGTTTAAGCTTTTATTTCGAATAAAATTAAACGCGCGTTTAATTTTACCCGAAATTCTCACTAACTCCAAACGACTCCAAACCAACTCCATCGCGTAGTGCTCGTCCATACGATTCCAACGCAACTGAGTTTGCATTTTTTCGACCTCGTATGAAAAAGTTATTGATTTTACAAGTTTGTACATAAATTTTAAACAAATATTTACAACTCTTATTAATATTCAAACCTAAACTAATCTCAGCCTTAGATCCAACGTTCCACCATCATAGCCGTGAATTTTGCTTCTTCCCCCTACCCCTTTTTTTTCACGCACGCACCAGTATCCAAGCTGTAACAAATTGAACCCATACATTCAATCTTAGGGTTTAATTAATCTCCACAATCACACGACGATACCTCGATCCAGTAGCTCCATGTCGTAGCCCTTCCCATCACCCACCTGCGGCTACAAGGAGGAGGAGCTCGGCCCCATGTTTTGCACGCACCACGAGGCCGAACGGCCTGCCTTCGTGGCTCCATATCTCATCATCCGTAGCTTGAAACTTGATCACCACCGTTGAATGTGGAGATCTTGTTGAGCTTAACAATCTTCTAGTTGACAATCTTTGCTAATTATCAACGGATCTTGAGGAATTGAAGGAGGAAGCAAACCATTTTCTGTCCATAGGTTATAGAAGTGGCGGCCACGATAGAATTAGGGTTTAATAAATTTTTATTTATTTTTGTGAATTCAACTTCTATTTATAGAAAAAGCTTGCGTAAACACTATTCATCCCGGGAATTCCGAACTCCGATTTAGGCGCCGTAACCAGCGTACCTAGGGTTTATCCCGCGTTCCGGACACAATGGAACAGGTTTCGGAAGCTAATTCGGAAGTATGTGCGAGTTATGGCTGAAAACGTTCAATTTGAATTAAACCGATTTAAGTCGATTTCTAGGCGTTTTAATTTGTACCGGACAAACGGTAAATCCAATTGACTTGAAATTTGAAACCTTACAATAATATCACATTATGGATCCGATGAAACTGGTTTCGTCGAAATCCGAGACTTTTTGAAAAATGGCTATTTTGACTCGCCAAATTTAAATTAAAAATAATTCGATGCGTTTCGAGCTGCCACGATCAAACGATAGCTCCGATTGACACGAAAATTGAAATCCGGTAATAACTAACTATTACGGATCCAATGAAACTGGTTTCGTTCAATTCTGAGACTGTTCAAAAATTGGCTATTTTACAGTCGATTATTTAATATTAAAATATTCGATTTTCACAAATTAACTTTGAATTCGATTTTAAAAGTACTAAAATATTTCTATAACTCCAGTATGATTAAATAAAATTTTCCAAATTATTTTCAATCATATTTAACTCAATTTTTAATTATTTCCATAATTTAACGTATTAAATTATCGATTTAATTATCCAATTAAATCCAATAATTCAAATAAAAATTTATTTGACTTATAAATTCACTTATTAATATTTAAAATTAATTAAATATTCAAATTTTAAATTATTAAAAATTCTGGGTCGTTACAGGCATTATATGCAAACTGTATGATAATGCTTAAAAATGCGTTGAGGGGGATTAATGTAAAGCCTTAACGCTAAGAAAATATTTATTTTACTGATTAGACATTATATATATAGTGTATCTACCATATATTGATAATTTGACCGATCCTTAAGAGATGGAAAATTCAGTGACATCTCTTGAGTTATTGCACGCATGTTATACACTGCATAGGAGATGTGAAACCTCATAAACATCTATGAAACATCTCTGATGCTATTACACTCATGTTATACGTGATACCAATTTGACTCAATAAGTATATTTTAGTTCTGACTTGAGTGTATTGTTTTACTTTATGCTCGGGTCAGCCCTGAGTTTTCAGCATATTGATGATTATTTCTGGAGGACGAAGGCGAAGACTGGTATATATTATTATTACTAGTACTATTTCACCACATTGTTGTTCTGCTGCATTTATTGTTCAATTATATATATATATATATATATATATATATATATGATAAATGTTATATAAATTTTAATCAAATGTATAGTATAAACAACTTCATGAACTGTTTATTTGATTATTATATTTTTTCATTTCGATGCGAGATTATGTATTTGTTTTCTTCTTTCCTCATTTTTCTTAATTAACCTCATTGATTATCTGTGTTTCGGATTGTTTGAGTTGGACATGTATGGATTATTGTCGATTTAAACCTTTCGAAATGCGGGTCATCGCAATTGGTATTAAATCTTTGGTTTAGCAATAACCTTAGCTTTGTGGGGTTTAATTCATTAGAGATAGGGTAGTAATACCCTAGAATAAATTTGTTTGAGCGTGTATGTGTGTGTATGAGGGCGCATACTTCTTAATGTTATAAAATATTTTACATTATGTT
The DNA here is from genome assembly GCA_030765085.1 of Allium cepa. Taxonomy (NCBI): domain Eukaryota; kingdom Viridiplantae; phylum Streptophyta; class Magnoliopsida; order Asparagales; family Amaryllidaceae; genus Allium; species Allium cepa. The sequence continues at coordinate 145,451,941 of CM060945.1, forward strand.
TACTTATCCATTGACTTGTTTATGAATTCTGGTCTGTGTATGGGACGCCATGTTATCGATAAGAGTTTCTAAACACTTAAACGAGGCAAGTCGACAAAATATTGTTTTAAAATCGGGTAAATGAAATAATTTTACCTAAATAATATTCTATATATAAAATGATAACTTTCATAAACCTATATGATTATTAATGAATGTCGGTTGTTAGGAGATGCTAATATTTAGTTATCATCAATTATTGGTTAAATTAAACTAAAACGAATACTTTGTGAACTCTATTCACGAAGTGTTTGATAATTAAATTGAATTGAAACCTAATTACAATAAGAATTGTTTGCAATAACAAAGATGTAAATTAACGAAATGTTTCCATAATATGGTAATGGAATTGTATAAGTATATTTAAAATATAACTTATAAATAGAAAGGACCTAAAAGTTAATAATTTTAAAATTTAAATCCCGTTGCTTTTAAAATTATTTTCAAAGCCTTATGAACTAATAATAAAATTATTTGAAAGTGTTTTGATTAGAAATATATTTTGAAATAAATAAAAGCATTGAACTCGCTTTAGCTACTGGGAAATAATTCTGGGGATGACTGCAGCATCGCTAGTATTCATTTTCGAGTCTCTGAGTGAGAATTGCTAACAAAAGAAATTTATTTCCGGTTAAAATAAGTTTTGATTGTAAAAATATTCCAAGTATGATTTGATAAAATATGAAAATAGTTTTTAAACTTATAAATTGAAAATAGTATAGATAAGATATATGTTTATAACTTATAAATTTGAACAGTAAAGTAAGACCGAATTTTAAAAACGGTTGAACATTTTGGTTAAGAAAACAAAAGAAAATTTGAATTTGAGATACAAAATAAAAAAATTAACTTAAGAAATGTTAAATAAATTGAGTTAGTGAAATGAAGTAAATAAAATTAAATTTTGACTCAAGAAAGCTTAAATAAAAGTGAATTGTATTTGAAATGAATTAGATAAAATAATGAAAGGAAATTTAAAGTGAATAAGTTTGTATAACTTATAAGTTTGAGTAATATTAAGCGAAAAACAAATTTTAAATTTTTTGAATGTGAATGATAAGAAAAGAAAATTTTAACTTAAGTAAAGTTAAATAAACTGAGTAGTGGATTAAATGAAATAAAGTTTAACTTAATAAAGATTAAATGAATTGAAATTGATTTAAGTTGAACTAGATGAATTAGTAAAGTGAATTAATTCTACTTAAGCTAAAAAATGAATTAATAGAATGAATACGAACTTGAACTATAAAATGAAATGCAATTTGGGTGTGAAAGGAATTGAATGTGAATGAGTGTAATTCAAATTTTTATAAGTAATTGAATTTGATTCAAATTGGATGTAAATAAATTAAATGTAAGCGGAATGAGTTTAAATAAATTGAATATTCACTAATTGTGATATGAAATAAGTGAACGTTAAATAAATAAATGTTGATGCACTTAAGTATTAGTGGTAAGAAATACTTTAAGTTTAAATTATGAAATGAAATTTTACTCAAGTCATGTTGAATGGAATGAATTAATAAAATAAGTTAATGGAATGAATTATAAGATGAAAGTTAACTTAAGAAAAGTTGAATGAAATTGCTTGTGATAAAAACAAAAATTATTAATATGAGTTTGAGTTATAAAACAAAATTTACTTAAGTAAAGTTAATGATATGAATTAATGAAATGAACTAATGAAGTGAACAATGAATTAATATGAACTCAAGTTATGAAGTAATAGTAAACATGAAGTGCGTTTTATTAAATGTTCATAATAAACTTAAATGGTTATATGAAATGGTTTACAAATGATATTAGTATAAAGAGAATATACTAAGTGGTAATCAAATAAAATTTAACTTAAATAAGGTTAAATTAAATGATTTTTACGAATGGTTCATAAGTGAATTTATATGAAACATGTTAAACATAAGTGAAATAATTGAAATTTGAATAATTGAATTTAAATCAAATGTAACGACCCGTAAATTTTAGTCGATTAATTATTTAATTAATCGAATTTTCGTGAAATTTTAAAATAAAATTTTGAAATAAAAATTTAATATTTAAAATGCGTCTAGTTAAACATAGCAACCGGTAAATTTTCGTCCGAAAATATAAAAGTTTATTTTCGTGCGTAAATTTATTTCAATTTAATCAGTTAAGAATTGTTGAAAATAAAATGTTTCGAAACCTAAATGTTTTTACATAGAAAAATTCTAAATCATCCTCTGAGCAAGACGTCATTTTTCGTTTCTCCAATTCGGCCTTCTTTAGCTCCGTCGATCTTATTTTTCTATGTTTTTGCTGCATTTTCCGCTTGTAGAAAATTCAAATTTTTAAAAATTCAATCGTACTACTGATATATGTATACCGTTTCGACCGTCTCATCGAGCTGATCTCAGCAGTATAATCATTTGTGTGTTTCAAAACCCGAAAGATGGTGAAATCAACGGAATGACTCCCGTATCGATTCCGCAAATTTGACCTTTGGATTTTCGGTGACCATTCATTATCCACCGCGTTATACCAATAGGCACTGCCCTTTTATATCCCCAAAATCAGTTTTGACGTCTGGAAAATGAGAAGCCATCTTTAGTTGAAAGCCACGTTTGATTTTATTTTATTTTGTGACCGTTCATTTTTGTGATGTCCATATTTTTATGCTTTCCTTCTTTTATGTTTGCCTGGCCTCATATTTTCCATTTCTATCTCCTCACTTTTCCTTTCTTCCTCTCCAACATAGTTTCAGCTTCCCCCACTCACTATTAACTGACTTGCCTCGCCACCTTCGCATAGAACTCTACGTGCCTTTCCTCTCCTGTAGCCTATCAGTGCTGAAGACATCAAGCTCTGCTCGCTTCCACGAGCTTGACAAACACAGTGGCCGAAACACCACCGAACCATAGCCGTGATCCCTTCCATCCTCCGACCTATGCCGAACTACCCACCTCATTCCCCACTCGACCATCACAGCCTCCATGTCATTCCCTATCACTGCCGCATCACGTCAAACCTCCACCACGTTACACACCGCTAGACTCGACAGCCCGACCACCATATTCCATTCCGCCTCCTCACCTGACATCAGCTGGCACCATAGCTCGTTCGACCCCACTCCTCTCCTTTCTTCCATCTACTGTAAGTTGTAGACTTGAAGTAATGTATATTATTTTATTAACTTATTATATATAGTATACTTGCTATTGTATAAAAAAAAGTATACTGCTGTTGTATAAAAAGACATGACTGCCTACATATAGACGTGTACTTTTATTTTGTTGTTTTGGGTAGTCTTTAGCTGTGCTATTTATATTTATGATTTTACAAACTATATTTTACTGATTTTATAAGTTTATAAGCTGTCAGATATATTTTTTAAGTATATTATATTTACAAGAAACATCAAATATGGCAATATATATGAAAGTGTTGACTGCTGTACTGCCTGTTTTTAACATCTACCCTCTGCTTGCCTTTGCCTTACCCCTCTAGTGATTTCTTTTTAGATATTATACTATGGTTTTAAATTATGTATGTTTTGCATAGTCTGTAGTCCAAGTTCTAACTTTTATGATATATACATTGTTTTAGATTTGTATGAGTTTGTAGTTAAAGTGTATATTAGTTATTTACGTGTATATATAATTTACAGCCATACATATATTTTGTATAATTAGTTATAAGAAATCAATGTAAACGTCCGTTTATGTAATTGTTTATATTTCGATTTGAGTTATAAATATTGTATACAGTTAGTTTATAAATGATAGTTTGGTTTAAAGTGTCATATTTAATACATTGATACTTTCGAAATGAATAAAATATGGTATTGTGCACTTTAAATAAGAATATATATATATATATATATTATGTTATATTAATGTTAGTACTGTAAACCGTATAAAACCATTATAAAAACTTTTTCTAGTTATGCGTTGTTTTAAAAATGTATATAAAGTTATACACTGGATTTATATAATAGTTTATATATAATTGCATGTCTGGGAGGTCAGTTCACATGTAGCTAGTTATAAGAGTTTGTTTACCTTGTGTTGTGTAGATTATTTTATAACAGCCTATATATTTTGTATGCAACTATCTATGTTTTGTTCGTCCTCTAGTGTGTATATGTATTAATATACATATGCCATATGTAATATGGGTTAGTTGTATAATATGTAAGCTGTGTGTACTATAGGCCAGTTATATACATACAAAGGTTTAAATTAATATCCATATATTATCTGTTTATATAAATATATGTTTTCTTTTTTTAAAAGTAAGTCTGATTTTAATATATATGTTTGAAACGCATGCATATTAAATTTATTATGTCTGAATTAAATATATAGATTTCATATGTATATATAGTTATAGATGGTTATATAAGCCCGCTTATACTGTTTATATTCATCGTTCCAGTTCTGATCTGATCTGTTTCCATCAATTGGGGCCAATCAGCTTTGATCATTGAAATTCGTGCCGATTTTGCTTTGCTTGAATACGAAATTCAATTTCAGTGTCTGTATCAGTGTGCGTATCTGTGTCACCTTCTGTAATCTCTCTAGCCTCGAAAGGTGATCAATCACTCATGATTAATGTTCTTTTATTTATTAAATTTGATTTTAAATTGAAACGACAATTGAAATATGCTGCTGTTAATTATTTACACTGTTATTTATGCTATTACCTGTATCAGTTCACCTGTGGCATCTGACACCGTTATCTGTTAATTATACAATGATAATCCGGTTTGGTTGATAAATGATTGATTGTTTGATGATGACATTGGACATTAAATTGTTGTATGAAGTGATGAATAATTTACAATAGAAAGTGACGTAAGAGTTAACAATTTGAAATTGATATATGTATTGAATTTGATTAGATTAAACTCGTATAATATGATCCCTTTAAATGTTTAATTATTTGACACGTAGAAATTGGGTTATTTACACCTTGAACCATTTAAATGTTGGAGATTTAAATTGATGTAGTATGAAATTGAATAATAGATATCGGTTGAAAAACCATATAAATATTAGTGTAATAATCTTTAATCTACATGAAATGATAGTGTAGATTTTAGAAATAATTATATTAATTTGCACAAATAACAATGTGAAATAATACGATTATTTTGGGATTTTTTTTGAATTAATTATTGGATTGTTATTGATTGTTGTTATTCCTTATTTATTTACTTTGACGCCATCACAGTTATCACACTACAAGTTCCCTTTGCTATGTTTTGATTTTTGGAATTGAAATGGAATCGAGTTGAAATGATAAATACCATATAAAACTTTGACTTAGGATAGAGAATTAAATAAAAACCCGATTGGTCAATAATTTGATTTGAAAATAAAAATAAAGATTTTATTTGAATAAAATAATAAGGATTTTGAATGAAGTTGAAATTTGAATTCTAGTGAAATTTAAATGTTAATATTTAATAATCTAAAATAAAATATTAACAAAGTAATTGATGAAAGAACGTTTTTTAATTTAAGAAATGGTTGAATTAGTTTTGCAATTATTTAATAATTAAGTTTTGAAATTATTTGATAATTAAGTTTTGAAATTACTTATTAATTTAATGGGATTGAATTATTTAATAATTAAATAAATTTGAATTATTTGATAATTGAAATTGGACTTCTTTAATAAGTGAAATTGAATTCTATAATAATTAAGTTTGGAAGTTTGTTTAAATTAAATAAGTAAATAAGTGAAATCGGATTTCTTCAACAAAAATAAGATGTGATTTATTGAAATTAATATAAGACTTGAAATTTAAAGAATTTGATTTGACGAATTTAATGTAATTAAATTTGAGAGATTGATATGACATAAGATACTTAAATTGCTTTAATGAATTGGAAATTAAATAGAAATTGTTTTGAATGATAAAGTAACTTAACGAATATTGAATGAAATTGATCAATGAACTTAAATTGATTTGAATGTTAAATTAAATTAATACGGAATGAATTATATATATGACCTTGAATCAATATTTGAATTGTTTTAAATAAAATTTGGAATTGAATTATAAGACTTTGAAATGGTAATTTGGAAGCTGGAAACATAAATTATGGAAATTGTTTCAGAAAGACAAATGAAATGTTGGTTTACAAATTCTCATTGAAATTGAATTTGATTTGGATTTTGAAATTTATTAAACGACCAATCGGTGTAATAATTATGAAAGTTATTAAGAAATCGGAATCGGTTATGGACATACTCTCTGTCTAAACCGAAAACCATTTTAATAACTATACGCGGAGTGTGATCCAGAATGAAGTGGTTGGAATGATGTACGTGCTGACTGAAGAAAGAGAACGATATTGGATATCCTTGACACTTGTGTCAAATTGAAAATGACTAAAACAGGAGTCGTGCCGGGCCAAATGGGGTTAGCCATCTCGAGCGAACACACTTCTTCGTAAACTACTCATTACTTGTTATTGATTGGTGCAGCCTCGTAATTTTGGGAATGTTGTTTTGCGGTGTTGCGATCGTTGCGGCGATGTGTTTTCACCAGTCCGGATCAGGCGAACGGCGGTGTCACTACTTTGGGTATTGCCTCATGTGCCTTGTCATACTTGTATCCCTATATACGCGACCACTACGAATTTATTTTGTGTTATACCTATGGAGTACTCCCTGATATCCCACTAGTTTACGGTGGAGTTTGCAGTGATGTATAGACTATAACGCTTATATAAAATGTGTTAAGGGGGATAATGGTAACGCCTTAACGCTATTTGATATTTTATATTATTGATAGACATTATCTATTTAGCGTATAATACTACATAGTAGATAGTTTAGCGGATCCTTAGAGGACGGTTATTCCAACGTCATTTGAGTTACTTGTATTACAGTTGTTATTTCACTTGAGTTCGATTTATTGATATAAGAATGTTAATCCTGACTCGAGTGTTTTGCTTTACGCTCCGGTTAGACTGAGTGTACCAGTATTCGAGACTCACCTTTGGAGTTGGAGCTTCGCTTGGAGATCCAGCTATCTATCCAGCTTTCAGATATTCAGTTGATTCCAGGGATGTATTCTGATATTGTATTTGACTATTGTATTCGAGACTTCTGTTGTACCTTATTTAACTCTGATATGTATATAGTAGCTTCATGAACTACTATCTTTTGTTTCCGTAGCATTTATTACTCTGTGTTTGTGATCTGTGATTATTTATTTACTGTATATGCTCAGTTTTGCCAAATTAAAATTAACAATTCGGTATTTTGAATTATTCAAGTCCGACATGTGCGGATGCGAATAGTCCAAAAATAGTGGGTCGTTAAATCAAATGACTTTGAATAAAATAGATGAATATTAATTGTTGGATGGTTTCTTCTGTCGTAAATCAAATTTGAATAAACACGCTTAAGTTTATGGTTTGGATTCGAAATTCATGTTATATAGTTTTATTAAGCTCATACATGTTTTCTATATCATTTTATATGCGATTAATATTCTAATTTGAGTTGAGATAGGTACATACAAAGGCCGTTTGGACGTATAGGTGGTTTGACTCGCTTTTGGTTGGTTAATATGAGCGAACTCGCTCGTATTAATAATAATAAGGTACATATCTCGGATTACGTACGGTACTTTTATATTTTTCCCTACGGGATGCCTCATCATTGAGGTGAGATGTGTTATTGGTTATATATCTATTTTTTGTAGATTTTTACGATCGAGCATCGGGAAGGAGACGCTGCCGAAATTTTTCGTAAATCCGGGTGTTAGAAAATTTTTGAGATTTTAAAATTTTATACTTGTTTTTATAAATAAGTTGTAATTTCCGTAAAGCCGGTATCGGAGTGGTGGCATAGCAGAAGCATAGTAAAGGTTTTGCAAATAATATTTATGTTTTATAAGTTAATTATTTTGAATAAAATATATCAAATGTCAAATTCCTTACTTAACCCCATTTCGAGGACGAAAAGTTTTGAGTGGGGGAGATTGTAACGACCCAAATTTCTAACTATTTTAAATTATTAAATTTAATATAAAAATTGAACAAAAATGGTTCGAAATAAAATTTTAATGATTTTTTTAATGTATTTTATTGAATATGAACTTGAATAAAATTTTAAAATAACCAATTTCAAAGATTTAGGCAATAACCAGTATTGAAATGAAATTTTATATATTGAATATGTTTATAATCAATAGCTAGAATTGAATAATATATGTTGACTTACTGTGAAATGGAAGTGGTTGTTTTATTAGTTGAATTCGTTTTAAATGTTAAAATTTATAAGTTAAATAACTTATAATTCAAATATAGCAATTTATTGGAAATTGTTTAAATAATTGAATCTAGAATTTGATGTTAGTGGAAATGATTTCAAAAGTTGATTTAAATATTAGTTAAATAATAATGAAGATTGTTAACTTTTAAAATTAAATTTAAAGTGAACTAATTTATTTTAGAAAATTACTCGTTTTAATTAACGTGTAAAAATAGTCTTTTTGGGCACAGTCTTGGATTTCAACGAAACCAGTTTCATCAGATTCGTAATAGTGAATTATTATAGGATTTCTACTTTCATAGTAATTGGACTTATCGTTTGGTCGTGCGAGCTTGAAACAGGTAAATGTTAATGAAAGGAATTTAATTAAAATAATTTGATTTTGAAAAGCTATCTTTTGAATATGATGGAATTCGATACATATTTCATTGTGTTTGGAATAGGGGTATAACGTATAGAATGCCATGCGGCATGCTTTGTTTGGAGTTCGGAAAATTTATGTGTGATAGTATTGTAAATTTATATATAAGGCCGTATCTTTTCCTTATTCACAAAAGAAACGCTAACTTTTAAAACCATCGGCCACTTTCTCAAATAAATTTTAATGGCCGATAATTCTTATTCTTCTTTCCTCGATTTCTCTCCATCCACTCAACAATATCATGATTCCAAAAGGAAAGTTGAAGATCTCTTCAAGCTTGACATTGTGGGCGGTTGGATCGTCTAGTTACGTCGCATTGTGGCCATGGGAGGCTCTCATTCGTTGCGACTGTTATGGGACTTGGGGTTCATATAACTGCGCACGATTGGTGAAGGTGCGACAGGAGAGGTGGAGGGCGAGGTCGGCGGTCCTGAAGCGGTGGCACGGTGATTCAAGCAGAGCAATCGATTTAAAAAGTAAAAATAAACTAATAAATTCGTGTAACGACCTGTAAATTTTTATTAATTTTATTTGTTTTATTAATATGTTTAATTGAAATTTTGTGAAATTTTCAATATTTGAATTTAGAAATAAAAATTTAATATTTGAAATACGTCTACTTTAACATAGCAAATGGTAAATTTTCGTCTGATAATATGAAAGGTTATTTTATTGTAACTTTATTTCAATTTAAATCGGCTAATATTTGATGGTAATAAAATGTTTTCCAAACACGAATATTTTTACATAATAAATTTGTAAATCAACTTCTGAGTGAGACGTCATATTTTCTTTCTTCAAATTTGGACCACTATTGCTCCGTTTATCTTATTTCTATCAAATTTGCAGCAATTTTGGGTACCGATATCGACTTTTGATCGGATGATCATACCACTGATATATGTATACAGTTTTGATCGTCTCGTCATTACAAGTCACGTGTGTGGCCTTAGAAGAGAAGCGGGCGTGTTTCCTGGGAAGATAGATGCGAGAGATTAAGGTGCTATTTTATTTTTATTTTGTTAATTATGTTAATAATAATTTTAATTATTTCAAATGTTTAAAAATCTGTTACTTTCATACGAGGTCCGATTCGAGCGAAATAAGTTGCATTGGATTCGTATCGACGTCGTTTACGACACGGAATTGGATTGGGATTTATTTGAAGCTCAAAAAAATTTTAGTTTCAAATAAAGGAGAGTGTTTCAAACACTCATGAAGAAAAAGATATTTTTCGTGTTCGTTAAATTGATATCATGAAGTAATTTAATTTTATCAACTGTTGTTTGGTAATTTCATTGACATTTAAATTGAAATATGAATTGAATGTTAGAAATTTTGAATTGTTAATTTGAAATTGGAATTAAACTGCTAGTTAAATTCCCAATTATTGAGAACTAGTTAAATGTCATGATATATTGACTATTTTAGATGTTGGTTGTGATGGATGGCTATTGGATGATATTTTGGATGATTGGTTGTTTGTTTATTTTTATATGTCCTGTTATCACCCTGTAAATTGTTTGAAAGCATATGAACTGTTATTTTAATTATTTTTAATAAATTAAGAAATAGGTTGAAATGATATATACCTATGACACTTTGATTTGGATTGAAATGATATATATGCATCCCTGAAATTAAATTGAAATAATTGATCACTTGGTCATGTGATAGAAAATTATATATGGACAATGGATTGGTTAATTAAATGGTTTTAAATGCTTGGATTGAATTTTATTCAATGATTTTGTTTTATAAAAATAAAATTAAATTAAAATATGGGAATTGTTTTATATTCGAACTCGAGCTTTAAATGTTGAAATTGAAAATTGTTAATAGAAGTGTTAAAGAATTGAATTTGAAAATTGAAGTTATATTTGAAATATGATTTAAATTATGGAAATTGATTTGTTTTTAAGATTTGAACTTTTATTTGAATTTTGAAATATATCCAAGTAAAAATAATTTAAATGGATATTTCAACATGTGAGCTCGGAATTGAATTATTTTAAAACATTTGAACCTTAAATTGAATATTGATGTTTAAATTGATTTAAGTGATTTAAATCAGAAAAATTAAGAATTGAATTGGAACTTAAACCATCAAATCGAATTGTTGAATCGAATTTTGAATTAACATTAAACATTTCGGAATTGATGTTAATTTGAATTGAAATCGAAATTGAGTTGATTCGAATTTAAATTGGAATTGAGTCAATTTGAATTGATTTGAGATTTAAGATGATTTGAATTAAGAGATTTGAAATTAAATAAGTTTGATTTAAATTTGGACCTAAATCCAGATTTATGGGAAATGGAAAGAAACAGTATTGAATTTAAAATTATTTTCACTATAAACTATTTTCCTATAAACTGTTTTAAAACTCTTCTTTTTAAAATTCCAAATTATTTAAATTTTCAAATCATTTAACATATAATCTATTTTAACCTCTATGTTATTTTAACTTTTTAGCTATTAAAAATTATTCAAACTATTATCTAAAAGTTCAAACCATGCAGGTTGGAATGTTTATATTTAAATCATGGATTTAAATGCAAATTGGGTTAAAATGAAGTTATAACCTAAATGGAAATTCGAAATGATTTTGGAAGCGAAATTTATATATTGAGGCGAAAATGATTTTTGAAGCGAAATAACATATTTTAACTAAATATGATATTTTGAAGTGAAAATGATTTTGAAGTGAATATGATATTTTAATGCCAAGTATAAATCAATTTTTAAATGCAAAAGCACCAACGGGTGTGCAAAACGATGTTTGGTTGTTAAAGAGACCAATGCCTCTTATTGGCATACTTTCTATCAATACTAAAACCACTTTAACAACTACGTATGGGGAGGAAACTCCGGAATGAAGTGATTGTTTTTGGTGTACATTTATTGGATTTTAAGAAAGAGAACGATGATGGATAGACCTCGGCACTTGTGCCAATTGAAATGACTAAAACATGACGGCTTGACAGGGCCTAATGGGCTAGCTACCGCTAGCAGACGTCCATTCTTCAGTTTTCTTCTTGGACTTGGTCCATACTATTTCCTTGAGTTGGTTTCAATTGGTGCACTTTGATTTGGGATAACCTTCCTTTGACTCGATATGGGACGGATGGACGCGGTGGATGCTCGTGGCTACGATGCGTTACCACCAGCCCAACGACCCAAGCTGGTAATATCCTACCTTGGGCATTGCCTCATGTTCCTTGTCATACTTTTATCCTTATATGAGACCACTACGAATTTGGTTTAGTGTTTTCGTATCACGTCGCATCCCTATTCCCTGACATGCTACTGGGGCGTTATATTAAAACTGTACGACAATGCTTAAAAATGCATTAAGAAGGATTGATGTAAAGCGTTTATGCTAAGTAAAATATTTATTTTACTGATTAGACAATACATTTATAGCGTATTCTACTATATATAGATAATTTGACAGATCCTTAAGAGATAGAAAATCCAGTAACATCTTTTGATTTAATGCACGCATGTTATACACTAGATAAGAGATGTGAAACCCTGTAAACATCTTTGACATTATTATACTCATGTTATATGTCATATCGGTTTGACTCACATAATAATATTCTAGTTCTGACTCAAGTGTGTTGTTTTACTTTATGCACGAGTCAGCCTTGAGTTTTCAGTTTATTGAATATTATTTTCTGGAGGACGAAGACGAAGATTGGTATATATTATTATTACTAGTATTATTTCACCACATTGTTGTTCTGCTGCATTATTCTATTATTCTATTGTGTATATAACTTTGATAGATGTTATATAAATTTTAGTCAAATGTATAGTACAAACTGCTTCATGAACTGTTTATTTGATTATTATATTTTGCCATTCCGCTGTGAGATTCTGCATTTGTTTTCTTATTTTTCTTAATTAACCCTATTGATTATCTATATTTCGGATTGTTTGAGTTGGACATGTGTGGGTTATTTTCAATTTAAGTCTTTTGAAAGGCGGGTCGTCACAATAATTTTTCACCTTCGAACAATCTAAGGAAACTACTACCAAATAATATAAGCTTGGACCAATATGGAGCTAACTTCAGGCATTAGAGCTTGGTACGTGAAGTGGACTTCGAGTCAATCTAAGGGATGGTTCAGGCTAGGATACTTCGCTATTATAGGCTGAATGAAAATCAAGAAGGATCGTTGTCAACCCGTATCGTTTTTTTACTAAACCATGCTAATTTTGGGAATTGAAGAGGGTGTCTTGGGAAGTGTGCCCTATCGGTCGCTACTCCATTGGATGAAGGGATAAAAATTTATGGCCTAGGATCGAATGTTCTTTATATAAGTTAAAATGCGAAGGAAACTTAAGGCAAACATGGAGAATTGGCATGGTTGTTTCCGGTATGAGTTAGGGAATTGGTGTGATGATGTTGGAGCTGATATGAGGAGACTCTATGACCTTCAATAGGCATTTAGAAATGTTTCAAACTTCAACGACTCGATGAAGGGAGTTTTTTAATGATATTTAAGGATAAGTTCATTAATGTAGATGGTGAATTAGGGTATACGATGTTTCTACTATAAGACATGTGCTAAGGAATCGTTGGTAACTTGGGCGTTTTGATGTGTGCCCATGGAGTAAGGGCATGTGTGAACGCTCAGTGGACTTTGATGTTAATCCTTGATCGTTGATTTGATCATGTACCTTGGACTTTTAATGATAAGTCTAATTCCTGGCCTTCGGAGTGGCCCGGAGTCGAGCATTAAAAATCCGAGATGTTTTCTGACATTTGATGTGGTTATGTGAGTTTTCATATCCAACGCTCTTGAGTGAATGATGTGAGTTTTTCTTTATGGTTCCTTTGTTTTCTATGTTCTATTATTGATGCCACATGATGTAGGTATCATTTACTTAGATGCCTAAATGCCCATATTGTACTTTGACTTGTAGTACACCATATAACGATAGTTTAACATGTACCATTATTGTGGTAATTTGTTGGATGCAGGAACAGTTTGGATATGATCCTCCATACCTTATGTTTCTATTTACTATATTAATTTTAATAGTATTATGAGATTATTGATAACTCACAACAGACTATTATCATAATTGAGGTTTTATGCATTGTTTCTTGTTGTCTCTGGTACTATTAAATGAGTATATTAGGGATCATGGGTCTGAGATAATGCTTGGAGTAGTCCAAAGGATGAGCGGGTGGCTAGAGCTTTCATATATTATAGTTTACAGTTATTACTATTCTGCTATGCGGTACCATGGAACTTTTATCAATATTATTTATCCATTAGAGACAGTTTTTAATTTAGAGTTTATTTTTCTTTATTAATATTCTAGGTAGTAATTTCAATAACAACCATATAAGTAATACTATCGATGTTATTCTGAGTTATGTAGTGTTTCAGATATATTATGAAGACAATGTGCAAAGATAAACTTGAACACAGTAGAAGCAAATATATATATATATATATATATATATGTTTGGAGATTAATCAGAGCAAATGGAAGAGAAAAGGCGACTCAAATGAATAGAACACAAGTGCTTTATCGACAAAGATATTTATAGTGTTTAGTAAGTCTGTCTGAGTCAGAATTTACGCTAAAGACCTATAGCAAATAACTTTGAAACTAAACCCTATTTTATTTCTAATATCTTTTTATAAAAATAGAAAAATAGTATTTTAAGCTATAAAGTTAAAAACAATTTTTATAAAATGATTTTCAAAATTGGCTAGTATATGTCGACATACACCAAATTATATGCTGACATACATTTATATGGGATATATCGACATACTTTTAGTTTATATGTCGATACACTAGTCGATGGATAGATTTTCAAAATAATGTCTCTTCATCCTTTCACCAATAGTGATATCTTTTCATCCTTTATATAAAGGCTTTGGAAAATAATATTTTAACAAAATTCTCTCATTTTCTCTTACTCTTTCATTTCTTTGCTTTGAACACTCATTAAATATTCTTCCATTCCCTTTGTAATTCCGTACTCTTTCACTCTAATTCTTCAAGAATTTGCAAACTACACAATATCACTATTTCCTAAAAAAATCAAAGTTATATTGCTATTGGAGGCGTACTGGACCATTATACCGAATCAGTAAGATCATGTATTGAAGATAAAATTACTTGCTATAGTCTATGGTTGATTGTAAAGTGAAAGGTGTTCTTTTCACCAAATGAAGGTCAAGAGGAAATAGTATCTTGTCACCCTACGAAAGTCAAGATTGTAAATGTGTACTTGCCACCGCTGGAAATCACGAAAGCGATAGTGGATACAGGATTAGATGTAGGATTAGAAATCCAAACCAGTACAAAAATACCTGGTGTCATTTAATTTACCTCTTTGACATTTCTATATATTTATTCTCAGATTATATGCGTTGTTTGTGATTTGATTAATGATCTGAGTAGATAAATTTTAATTTTACTAGTTGATTTTTAAATAGTTGGTAAACATATTTACACCCATTCATTTTTCTTTTACAATATTTTTAAGCGCAGACTAAATGCACAAAATTGCAGGCGACTCAAAATAAAAGAAAATTCAAGCAAGCCACTCTCGCATTATAAAAATTATGCAAGTTCTGAAGTCCAATAAATCAATACTTAAGGAAATCATCTATATGAGATAGCATAAGTTACATATTCATACGAAAGATCAAAGTGAGAGTTAATGTAATTGTCCGCAAATCCGTACTTCTTGAATGGACACTAATCTTCATCGATTAACTCAAGATGAACGGAAATACGAACAATTAAGGTTTAAGAAGAAGAAAGAGGTAGAAGAAGATAGAAAAAGATAGAACAGAACAGAAAGAAATAACAGAACAACATCAGAATCTCACATTTTGCAGCGGAACAACATATAATACATAAATGAATAATCTTTAAACAAAGAACTATATCAGTTATTACATTACATTACATTTCATTACATCATCAGAGTGTACAACAACAAACAACATCAACAGTGGAAAGGAAATATTATATACTAGTAATACGCCATGCCATCCAGCTTGCCTCCAGCAACTCCTGAATTCCAGAATATCCTGATAAACCTTACTCTTGACCGCCCGTGTGGAAATTGGTGGGCATCCAGAGTTTAGGAAGGAAAACAATAAACTCCGAGTCAGTCATGTGACTGGTGTGAGAACTAAAACAGTTTAAAAAGAAACATTTGATATTATTACTAGCGCATAGTGTATAAAACGATTTCGAAAGTAGAATATAAACCTTAGCCAGCATAGGCATTCCGCACTTATGCCTACTATAGCTACCATCCAAACAGTGGGGCGCCACCATAAGTGAATGATAGGTTCTACAACTAAAACCGTACAAGATCGTATTGTTTCTTTGGATTTTCCGACAAATGGTTAGGCCAAGGAACTTCCCATTGCCACATGGAAACGCCTCTGGAATGACGTCCCGAGAACCTAACCGGATCTCTGCCAACACAAGGCCGGGTTACCTTTCAAACTAAGTAACTACTGACACGAATATGTCATTCCCCGATCGTAACCGATCTATATCCGAGGATCCTCGATTTCCAACAACCACAAAGCAATAAATTTGCAGTAACAACATAGATTAAGTATCTGGGCTCCATACCATGATACCACCTTCTATCCAGAAGGAATGACATACACTAAAGGGGCGCTACCCCCTAATAACCTTGCCGCATCCTTCCTGTTTTGACCATTTCCGGGGTGTGAGGTCCGACGAAGTCTCGTCCACAAAGTCACGCTATATACAAAAGCTGTGCTTTGGGTCAACAAATGATCAAAGTAATGATCACCAAGATAAAGGATCAAATAAATGATCATATCACAAATGATCAAACAATGATCATTCTACAGCAACACTCAGCATGTCACCTTACCAAATTAGGAGTATATCACTAATAACCTTCAACTACATAACCTCTGAGCTCGTACGTCTCAGAGAAGGGTGTTAAGCTAAGAGAATAAATTCTCCGCCACCAACAGAAATATATTTGAAAGAAATCAGCTTTATATCTCAATTTGTAATGTCAGACATACAATCCATACAAGTCTGTTCCGGGCTCGAACAGAACCGAAGGTACTTCCAAAGAAGTCCTTGCAATCCGGATATTCACTAATCACGACTGGACTTCCCGTCACTAAGGGTGATAAAACCTCTATATCGGAGATCAGCCGATGTAGAGTAACTCGACGGTAATCCTTCCGTTTTCACAAATATCTGGTCTTCAACACCGGTCATCAAATGCAATCCATAACGACGTATCACATATTCGGAATGGGTTATACGACCACAAGGTCCTTTCCCGGCTAACCCGAATAGTGAGCGCTTATTTTAAAAATAAGTGTGGCATTCAAATTCAAGCAAATCACAACAAATACCTATTTAAAGGTAAATATTGATAGTCGGATTATTTAACTATCAATAGGCGTGTTTAACATCACCAAATTCCAAATAATTTTCCAAATTATTTATTTTCCAAAATATCTTTAAAAGATATATATATTTTTTCCACACTTCAACATTTGAAAACAAATTTTCAAATCACTTTTCACCTTAACAACTTTTGAAAACAAATTTCAATCATTTTCCTTACGCAGAAATATTTTATTTCAAAATGGTTTATTTAAACCAATTAAATAAATCCTTACCGATTTATTTTATATTTACGTTCCAAATCCGTAAATTTATTCCCACACTTCAAAAATAAATCAATGTTTGTTTTTAAACAAATTTCCCTTTATTTTATAAATTCCAGAATGAATTTATAATTCCTAAATATCTATGAATATACGATTTCCCAAACCGATTTCTAATATTCATTTTCAATTTATCTTTAAAAGATAAAGTCTCAAAATATTCAGTTCATATTGGAAAACATTTCTATACTTATTTAATAATAAGTAATTTACAAATCCATTCATTTTCAACACTTGGAAAATATTCAATATACTTAATATGGAAATTAAGTATATATTTCATTCTTTAAGGAAAACATTCACTTAACACATTTATTTGGGTCAAAACGAATGTTGCGTAAAACATCGTTACGACGACCCAAAATCACTAGTATAGGGATTCAAAATTAAAATAGATATATAAATCCCAATACTATACAAATTATTTCCTTTCGGAAACCATTTACTATAACAACAGTATTATAGTCCATCATTTCCTTCTATTTCTCGAAAACGTCTATTTCAACAATGAATGTTGAAATCTATGGTTTCAATATTTAATATATTTTAAAACATCTTTAAATTGTTTTAATTCCATTTAAAAGATCACTTCCCAAAAACATATCCATGATATTTAATAATATATTCACTCTTCTATGTTTAATTTATCAAATTCAATTGGTTTCGGATTTTATAAAACAACGTTTATAAATTGCATTACTATTTATTTTAAAAAAACTTCAACTTATAGATCTCCTTTATAAACCAATTCTATTTACATTTCTTTTACATGTCAAAATCCGGTATATAAGTAAATTGCTTATAATCCATTTATTCACAAATCCATTCTGTTATATCATCATTAATTTACAAATCTAAAATTTCATTTAGTTATGAAATCCACTTTTATTTCATTTTAACACTTATAAAAACTCGTTTTATAATACCAATATTTTAAATTCATAAATATCAATCTTTATAAATCTTTTATATAAACCGTTTATAATAATTCAAAAATCCCAATTTAATTAAACCAATCCTTTTAATAATTTACAAATCGTTATTTAAGGTTTAAATAACTCCAAAATCATACTTAAGTATTTTTTTTCCAAAAATAATAACTTTTATAACAATAAAAATTATAACATTTATTTATTTAAAATAAATCAATTCAAAATTTTAATGAAACATATACTTTCAAAAATCACTTTAAAAATCCTTTTATATTGGAAATCATTATCTTAACATTTTTAAAAATTTAAAATAGGTCCAGTGATGCAACATACCAAACAATCAATCACGGCATCCAAACATCATATATCATCATATGATAAACAACAAATATCACAATATTTGTAACTAAATAATTACAGTTGAGGAATCCAGTTGGATCCCTCCAACCTGTTTCCCTGCATCCATAGACATTAGCACAATACCAATTCCGCTTCGAGATGAAATATCGCGGTATATGGGATTTATAAAATATTATTCGCTATTATGCGGCGCAATAGGGTCTCATCCGCTATATAATGCGGGAAATCAATCAACTGCAATATATACATATGCCAATATATATATATTGCTATATACTAATATATGTATACTATATCACATCCAAATAGCAATCAATCAATAACTGCAAATCCAATTTTAATTTGAGTGAGAAGATCTCACCTTGATTCTATTTTGCAATCCATTTCCATCTTGACTCGATTTTTCTTGATTTATACCTTGTATAAATATTATGCAAGTAAATTAACATTCGAACCAAATCAAATAATCAATTTTTCGTTTTGATAATTTTAATTAACAAATTTCTCCTTTTATAATTTTATTTAACTACAATTTAATTTTAAAACTAAATTTCCTTCTTTCTGCTTCTGTATTGATATTTTATTTTCAGTTTGCAACTAAAATAATTTAATTCACTGATAATTTCGTTTAAACCAATTTTGTCTTAAATAATTGATTTAACTAAAAATTAAATTTAAACTAAGTTTCCATTAAAAAATTATTATTTTATCAACTAAATAATTAGATAAGTTTATAAATCAAATAAATCTCAGAGATGCATATTTATTTTTATTCTTCATTTTGAAAACACATATCCTTAAAAAAAATAGTTAATATGGGTTTTCAAAATCTCTATAAAAAATTTATTTCCAAGTCTTATAAAATTTCCAAAACCTAAATTTTTATATAACTTCACAATTTAAAATATTTTTAGAATTGCTGCCTACCTAAATCTTATTTATATATATAAAATTTAAACATGATGTAACAGTATAAAATTTCTGCATTTATGTTTTATCTTCCTGTATCTACTTATAAATTTGGGAAAACTGTATTTCCTTTATTGTTAAAATTTAAAACCTTATCTATATATATATATATTTTCCCAAAAAGGTTTTCTGTTTTATCGTCTAACTAAAATATGTGTATGAACTTTATTTTTTTTCTATAAATAACAACACAGATTATTTTGCTGTTATATATATATATATATTCTATCTCTACTGTAAAACCATAATAATATAAAAAAAAGATTAATTCTACTGTAAATACTTCCTAACCTATGAATTTTAATAAATGGACATATACCTTGCTGCCCAGATGAACCCAGAACCCTAGCTTCCACTGCGTAGTTGACCACGACAACTCAAGCTGCTGGTCGACCATCCACCAACCCAGTCGCGAGCCGCCGCTATCCCCTAGATCGCCGCCGTGCCCCTCCATCTACCTCGGCCTACGCGCGCGTGCGCTCGCGCCTCCCCGAAGTTGAACGCGCCACTTCCTAACTCTTCCCCAGTCTCTGCGCGACAATCGAATGCCGCCGTGCCAGCCTCGAGCGCGCGCCACCACTCAATTGCGTTGCCTTGGCTCCCCCTCGATTCGCGAATCACCCCAGGCCGCCATCAAATTTTCTTATCTTTTTTTTTCCCGAATTCGCGATTCGATCTGGAAGAAAAGAAGAAAAAGAGGGCTTCGAATTGAATTTGGGAACGAAGAGATTAAACAGAGCAGCCATTGATTTCATTTTGAACGAGAGAAGGCTTTCGTTTATATTTTGTTTGAATATGAGAGGGGCTTCGGCCATTGTTTTATCTCTGGCAATTTGATTTCTGAGTGGGAGAGGAACATTTAAAATCGAGAGGAGGCATGGTGTACACGATCTGGTATCGTGATTCTAGGCTGAAACAAAGGGGCGTGTTTTTAGACGTGATTTAAGGAAGAACGTGCTGATGTTGACAAATTTAAATTTAAATTTTAAATTGAATTTGTTTTAAAATTTCAACGCGTTTATACGTCGTACACTCGCATAACAACTCCGATAAATACGAAATTTGAAATTCGATAATAATTCAATATTACGGATCTAATGGAACTGGTTTCGTCGAATTCCAAGACTGTGCCTCGGAAGGCTATTTTTAAATATCGATTCAAACGATATAATTTCAAAACTGATCAAAGTAGTTTCAATTTCAATTCCGAAGCTTCTATTATCTTCAGTATTATCAATATGGATTTTACAAGCCTTTGAAATATTTTTAATCAGCTCAAAACTAAAGATTCAAATTTTTATTCGACTTCCAATAGATTAAATTTTATAATTTAATTGCCAATTTCAAAGTTATATTGAAAATTCAATCCAAACCATCATTCAAACATTTAAAATCAATTAAATATTTCATTTTCAAATGTTCAAAAATGCTGGGTCGTTACAGTCTTCCCCCCTCAAAAGAATTTCGTCCCGAAATTACAAGTTAGGGAAAAAAATGATCCTTAACTCGTCTATTATTTTTCACATCCAAATAGTCTTATCAACTTACTACCCTAAATCTTTTTATTAAAGATCCATTATCATTTCAACTAGCTTTCCAACTTCAATTATAGGTTTCAAACAATATTCTTTACTTCACAATTTAAATTCAAATTTCAAACTTTCAAATTTTCTCAAAAATTTTCTAACACCCTAAATTTTCGAAAAATTTCGCCAACGTCTCCTTTGCGCGGCTAGCTCGGTACAACTACAAAATGGCACCACGGCCCCTCAGAATCAAAAAGAAAAGAGAAAGCCAAGTGGCTGGAGAAGAAAATCACCAAATTTCATACTTAAATTGAAATACGTACCTTTTTGTCGAGCAATTCAATTTTATCTTTGAAATCAAAATCCCAATTCCATTTCTTTTAATACACCTGTTGTAACCCCCACCTCTATACCCACACTAGCAAAGAGTATTAATAGATAATACCGTCTGCTAACACGGAGAATAAGGCTGTTTAGGAGCGACCATCTATAGCCTTGCCTTAATTATCTATTGAATACATCGACAATTGCCTTACCAAGCAGATCGACATATCCAATGAATACTTAAAACAAAACCATAGGTGGCTAGAGGATCTATCAGAACAGAATATAACAACTCAAATGCAATATACGTCACAGAACAGTAAACCATCATATACACATATACTGATACATAACAGAGTATGCAAAATAATACATGTCAAGTGGTATAGCAAACCACAATATACAGACGAGTCAATAATACATATCAGAGTTACAACAGAAGAGGACTACACAAAAGCTAGGACAAACAAGAAACTAGCGGAATAGTCCATGCGGAAGCAAAAGAGGCTAAGTCCAAAAGCACCTAACCTGAAACATCTCGGTCTGACCCGAGTGTAAAATACACGGGTCAGTCTAGCTAAACAAATCAGTTAGATAAACTGAACGATAATGAACCTGCAAGATCATATAGTATAACAAATATCTCTAAGGGAGATAACACGATCATCTAACAAAAGATGAACATAATAAAACAAGCCTCATATCATCGGCAACATAGATAAACAAGGGATAAGAATATCCCAAAGCAAGCCAAAGGGCAAATAACAATTACCCATAAGGTATACAAGTTCCACAAGGTAATCGCTATATATCGTGCGGCTCAAAAAGACCAACACCGATGGACGATACCAAGGGAATATAATCATATCAGTGAAACATAAGAAAATTCCAATTGCAACAAACCTAAATATCTCATGAGCGGTGGTGAAGAAACCACTCCAATATCTCTCGAGCGGTGGTGAAGAAACCACTACGAAAGCGCTACTAAAAGCAACAAGCCAGAAGGAGACAGTCCGAAGACACTATCCCAAAGGCAACAGACAATCCCAAATATCTCTCGAGCTGGGGCAAAGGACCAACTCCAAAAGCGATACTGAAGGCAACAAACCCAATATCACCCATGCGGCTCATAACGACCAACATAGAAAGCGATACTATAGGGCGACAAGCCGTAGTGGTGAAGGTCCGAAGGCCTAGTACTGGACACCACTAACTGGCCGAATGTGTCACAACTCTCGAAAAGGAATCCGAAAAGTGTTAACGTGCGTCCCATAACCACTCGTTCGCACTAAACGGTTTACTATCCGTTAGTCACTTTCACACTCAAAGCAGTACAAAGTTTACCTCATATCATCGATAAACCAAACCCGAAGGTCAAAACGATCAATTGAATAGGTCGGGGATTAATCAGAAGGATAAACGCACAGATTCATGGTCCGTGTTTTGCCCAACCATTTAATCACCCTTCCACTTCGCTCGAAGTGCGAAAGTGTGTGTGTTTTAAATAAAGTTTATAAATTGGAGAAACGAGCTTTTAGATGCGATTCGAGAGATTATTTTATAAAAACCCGTGGATGAAGTCAAGAGTAAGTTATCAAAGCCAAATATGCAATAACAACCACTAAAAAGCAACATGAATCGATAAAATCCGGAAAACAAATCAAAATATACAAAAACAGGCAAAACAGGGCAAATAGGAGCAGGTCGGTCGGCCGCCTACAGGGCTCGGTCGACCGGACACTGTTCATAAAAACTCTCGGGAAGCAGGTCGGTCGACCGGCTACAGGGCTCGGTCGGCCGAACCTGATGATTTTGCACTTCCTACCCTATTTCAATGAAATGCAAATTCCTCCAAAACGCGATCGTTCGAGCAATGGACCTAAGGAGCTTTAGCCAATAGATACCCCAGCTCCATTAGCTCTCCGATTCGCAACCAAAAACATATTCAAACATCAAAGTTAGGATCTTTAAAGAATTGAACCCAAACATTAAAATTTGGATATTCACCAATTCAATCCAAACCAAAAGCAAGAGCATATGAACAAGGTGTTAGGAATTCATACCCAACATCAATGAAATCAAGAGAAGAAGATGTGAGTTCAAAACTCACCTTTTTAACTCAAGAACAAGAAGAAGAAGCTCAAATGCAAAGGAACAAGGCCAACCACTATCTACTTCAACTCTACTAGCTTCAATCTAAGATCAAACAAATATTTCCTAAGTTTAGGTTTAGGAATTTCTGAGATTGAAGAGAGAAAGAGATAGAGAAGATGAAGAAGAGCTTACCTATGTCTTCTCTTTGATATTGGAGCAAGAATCAAGTTTGCAAAGAAGAAACTAGGGCTTGGAGTTTCTAATTCCCTTTCCTTTCCACCATTTTCAGTTGGAGCTTGAGTTTGAGGAGTGGGAATGAGTGAATGGAGAGGAGAGGGCTGAGTTAGGGTATTAGTTAAGCTAGTGGGCTGAACCCAAACCCTAAACCCAATAGAAAAAGTAGCATAATTCAACTTACTCCAAACATATCAAAGATTATACTCAAAAAGATCGCAAACGACATTTTGAACTCAATGGAAGTGGTCTTGAGTCCCAATTCGACCGTTTGCAAAAAGTAACATTTCGGACTCAAAATCCAACTAACGGCGCTATATTTAAATAAAATATTTAAATATACAACCGATAAATATGCGGGTTGTTACAGACTCCCCTCCTTAAAGAAATTGCGTCCTCGCAATTCTTGAGAAGAAAATAAAGAGTAACAACCAAAAACATATCAACACATAAGAATAACAGAATAAGAAGTTCACCATAAAGTGCACGAAAAGATAAGCCTGAACTTGCTTGCTCAGAGAATTCTATGGATTCCTAAGCTCAAAATAATTCGAAACACTGACGTGGTACAAACAATACGTCAAATGAACCAAAGCTCAACAAAATGAAGTACAACAAAACGTCCGATGAACCTGGTAAAAAGATCATTCCATACGGACATCAACAAAGAAACAATCACTTGTTGCTTACAACTAATTGCATTGGCAACACGATCCCCCTTTCTGGAATAGAAAGTATGAGAGTATCGGAAAAGAGTTCTTTTAAATAATCAACTTTCCCGAAAGCTAAAACTTTCAAAACCACAATTATCTTCATGTAATTATATATATTTTTTTCTAGAAAATTTTCTTATTTCAAATCAATTCACTGTGTCTGATTGTCTCATCAAAGCGTTTAGGAGATTCCTATCGATAACGTTGATCAAGCGCATCGACCAGAATTCTTAAAGCACTTAATGGGCAATACAATCACAAACAATCTTCTATATGATAAACATATTTCTGGAAACTTTTAAAAATTCTCTTTGTTCGTTTTAAGAACAAAAATCCCATTTATTCTTATAAATAAATATTATGAAAAAGATTTGCAAAAATTTTAAATTGCTATTTTCCAACCAAAATCAATAAATACAAAAAATGGAATCATCGAGATATTCATAGAATACTCGATTCATAAATGGATGAAATGAGTTGGACAAACTGAATGACACAATAAATCATACATAAGAATCACAATGAGTGCGGAATGCGGTAATTGGAGTGCTGACTTCCGCAACTCGCAACCAAATCAAAACCGGTGGCAAGGTCGAGCTGAAAAGACCTTAATACCACCCAAAGGATTGCTTAGGTGATAATCCTAAGACAAGATCCAAAATACCGGAAAATTCTCAAACTACAAGAATGAGAGAAACAACACTTTCCTCATCATGAGGGATTAAAGAAATAAAATGATGCCATCAAATTGGAAATCGAATCACAAAGAAAAGTAGAAACCTGCCAAAATAGATGGAGACATACCTTATCCCCGAGAAGAACCTCCAGAAGCATCTGCTACATTTAACTTGCCAGATGGAGAATTATTCGGAGCAATGGGACAAGTGGAACTATGATGACCTTCCTACTTGCAATAATGGCAAAAGAGAGGCTTAGGACAAGCTCGAATCATATGATCAGGAGAACCACAATTGAAACACTTCCGAATGGAAGGTGTTCCAGCAGACTGAGACCGAGAATCAGATTCATCGGGCTTTTTCTTCTTGGAAGGGAAAAATTCCGGCTCATCCAATGGAGACTGCTTCTTGTTGGGGTTCTTGGAAACCTCAACATCCTCACCACTATCACACTCCTTCTTGACAGCTTCGAGATGAAGTGCCGAATCAACCAATTCCTCGAAAGAAAGCTTAAGCTGGAGCAACAAGGACTTCTTAAGATATTTCTTAAGACCAGAGACAAACTTCAAATTCTTCTTGTAAGAAGTGCTAATGAATTCAAGACCATACTTAGATAAGGCCTCAAAAGATGCAACATACTCAGAAATAGAAGATTTCCCTTGCTTCAACTCAAGGAAGCGACGGGTCAATAAAATTTTTTCAGATTCAGGAACGAACTTGAGTTTAAATCGCTCCCGAAACTGAGTCCAAGAAAGGGTAGACTCATCAATCTCGGCTATAAGAAGCTCATACCAATCAAGAGCACGCTCTTGCAATAAGCTAGAAGTCACAAGAACTGTATCATGGTCAGAAAGATCCATGCGAGAAAAGATACGTTCGCATGTGCGAAACCAAGCTTGGACTTCAAGAACGGATTCGGAACCCTTAAACGGTTTTCCTCCAAGATGAGCAAAATCACTGCACTGACATGCAAAAGCAGACTTGCGAGGTGGAGACACTCGAGGAGGAATGGGAGGCTGAGTGCTCCTAAACAACTCCATAAACTGATCGGCAGACATATAAACGCCATCCGGATGTGAGCCACTAGATTGCCCAGCATCCGAACGTCGACCTCTGCCTCTTCCAGACATAAGATGAAAGTCAAAATAAGGAAAAGATTATTCACAAGGTAGATATTTCAATATGGGATACTACGGAATAATCCTAGACGTATTCCCAAATACTATCTAGCCTTGATGGGATAAAGAGACATGATGATTCAAGGATCTGTATCACTAATACACTTTGATGTATCGTAATATGTGCTCTATTCTGTGTTTATCATATTTTGTTCTGAACACATCTCTGATACCACGCTGTAACGCCCCACCACTATACCCACGCTAGCAAAGAGTATTAATAGATAATACCGTCTGCTAACACGGAGGATAAGGCTGTTTAGGAGCGACCATCTATAGCCTTGCCTTAATTATCTATTGAATACATCGACAATTGCCTTACCAAGCAGATCGACATATCCAATGAATACTTAAAACAAAACCATAGGTGGCTAGAGGATCTATCAGAACAGAATATAACAACTCAAATGCAATATACATCACAGAACAGTAAACCATCATATACACATATACTGATACATAACAGAGTATACAAAATAATACATGTCAAGTGGTATAGCAAACCACAATATACAGATGAGTCAATAATACATATCAGAGTTACAACAGAAGAGGACTACACAAAAGCTCAAGAAACTAGCGGAATAGTCCATGCGGAAGCAAAAGAGGCTAAGTCCAAAAGCACCTAACCTGAAACATCTCGGTCTGACCCGAGTGTAAAATACACGGGTCAGTCTAGCTAAACAAATCAGTTAGATAAACTGAACGATAATGAACCTGCAAGATCATATAGTATAACAAATATCTCTAAGGGAGATAACACGATCATCTAACAAAAGATGAACATAATAAAACAAGCCTCATATCATCGGCAACATAGATAAACAAGGGATAAGAATATCCCAAAGCAAGCCAAAGGGAAAATAACAATTACCCATAAGGTATACAAGTTCCACAAGGTAATCGCTATATATCGTGCGGCTCAAAAAGACCAACACCGATGGACGATACCAAGGGAATATAATCATATCAGTGAAACATCAGAAAATTCCAATTGCAACAAACCTAAATATCTCATGAGCGGTGGTGAAGAAACCACTCCAATATCTCTCGAGCGGTGGTGAAGAAACCACTACGAAAACGCTACTAAAAGCAACAAGCCAGAAGGAGACAGTCCGAAGACACTATCCAAAGGCAACAGACAATCCCAAATATCTCTCGAGCTGGGGCAAAGGACCAACTCCAAAAGCGATACTGAAGGCAACAAACCCAATATCATCCATGCGGCTCATAACGACCAACATAGAAAGCGATACTATAGGGCGACAAGCCGTAGTGGTGAAGGTCCGAAGGCCTAGTACTAGACACCACTAACTGGCGGAATGTGTCACAACTCTCGAAAAGGAATCCGAAAAGTGTTAACGTGCGTCCCATAACCACTCGTTCGCACTAAACGGTTTACTATCCGTTAGTCACTTTCACACTCAAAGCAGTACAAAGTTTACCTCATATCATCGATAAACCAAACCCGAAGGTCAAAACGATCAATTGAATAGGTCGGGGATTAATCAGAAGGATAAACGCACAGATTCATGGTCCGTGTTTTGCCCAACCATTTAATCACCCTTCCACTTCGCTCGAAGTGCGAAAGTGTGTGTGTTTTAAATAGAGTTTATAAATTGGAGAAACGAGCTTTTAAATGCGATTCGAGGGATTATTTTATAAAAACCCATGGATGAAGTCAAGAGTAAGTTATCAAAGCTAAATATGCAATAACAACCACTAAAAAGAAACATGAATCGATAAAATCCGGAAAACAAATCAAAATATACAAAAACAGGCAAAACAGGGCAAATAGGAGCAGGTCGGTCGGCTACCTACAGGGCTCGGTCGACCGGACACTGTTCATAAAAACTCTCGAGAAGCAGGTCGGTCGACCGGCTACAGGGCTCGGTCGGCCGAACCTGATGATTTTGCACTTCCTGCCCTATTTCAATGAAATGCAAATTCTTCCAAAACGCGATCGTTCGAGCAATGGACCTAAGGAGCTTTAGCCAATAGATACCCCAGCTCCATTAGCTCTCCGATTCGCAACCAAAAACATATTCAAACATCAAGTTAGGATCTTTAAAGAATTGAACCCAAACACTAAAATTTGGATATTCACCAATTTAATCCAAACCAAAAGCAAGAGCATATGAACAAGGTGTTAGGAATTCATACCCAACATCAATGAAATCAAGAGAAGAAGATGTGAGTTCAAAACTCACCTTTTTAACTCAAGAACAAGAAGAAGAAGCTCAAATGCAAAGGAACAAGGCCAACCACTCTCTACTTCAACTCTACTAGCTTCAATCTAAGATCAAACAAATATTTCCTAAGTTTAGGTTTAGGAATTTCTGAGATTGAAGAGAGAAAGAGATAGAGAAGATGAAGAAGAGCTTACCTATGTCTTCTCTTTGATATTGGAGCAAGAATCAAGTTTGCAAAGAAGAAACTAGGGCTTGGAGTTTCTAATTCCCTTTCCTTTCCACCATTTTCAGTTTGAGCTTGAGTTTGAGGAGTGGGAATGAGTGAATGGAGAGGAGAGGGCTGAGTTAGGGTATTAGTTAAGCTAGTGGGCTGAACCCAAACCCTAAACCCAATAGAAAAAGTAGCGAAATTCAACTTACTCCAAACATATCAAAGATTATACTCAAAAAGATCGCAAACGACATTTTGAACTCAATGGAAGTGGTCTTGAGTCCCAATTCGACCGTTTGCAAAAAGTAACATTTCAGACTCAAAATCCGACTAACTGCGCTATATTTAAATAAAATATTTAAATATACAACTGATAAATATGTGGATTGTTACACATGTATATCCTGCTAGCCATAATATCCAATTCCAACATTCAAACCATTTTGCCAATTCCATTACAAAATATTCAATATATGCTTCTTATACATTTTTACTTCACTATTGAAGTTGCATATTTATTCTCATTCAATATTTTAAATAGGATTCCAGAGTCTTTTCAACTTTTTTCAAAACCATTATTGAAAACAATTCAAATTATCCTTTGAATTTCAAAACCAAACCCCAAATTTTCCAAACAACTTCCATTTAAAACAATTTGGCAGCAATTCCTCTTTTGAAAACCCGAAAATGAACACCGATGATGTCGCGATCACCATTGGAATTATTTTCCAGCGACCAAAAGAGTTTAGAGCTTTTCATTCCTTCAAAACATTTTTTCTAAAAACCTTTGAAAATTATTTCCAAACCAAAAAGGAATTTAATTTCTAAAATTTCCAAATTCTTTCAAAACATTTCCAAAAACTTCTTTGGAATTCTATTTCCAATTATAAATCACATTTATAATTTTCATTCTCAAATTTCATTTGTATATGGATTTATTTCTTATCTTTATCTCAATTTTCATATAACAATGATTTCAATTCTATTTCAATTTCAATGGTAATAGTTTAATATTATTACTACCTAACAACCATGCATCCATATACTATAATAAATTACAGAAAGTCATTTCTTTTATATACAAAAATAGTTTTGGGCAAAATTATTTCATTTACCCGATTATAAAACAGTACTGTGTCAGTTTATCTTGTTTAAGAGTTTAGAAACTCCTATCAACACAGTTAGCTAGACAGCACCGACCAGAATTTATAAACAATCAACCGATAAGTCAACACAATATAAAACAATTTCATATTCACTAATAAATACGCACTCATATCTATTATTACACTCAAACTCATTCTAGAGTACTACTGACTCCATCTCTAATGAGTTAACACCCAACAGAGCCATGGTTGTCGCTTAACAATATGCTCTGATACCAAATGTAACAGTCCGCAAATCCGTACTTCTTGAATGGACACTAATCTTCATCGATTAACTCAAGATGAATGGAAATACGAACAATTAAGGTTTAAGAAGAAGAAAGGGGTAGAAGAAGATAGAAAAAGATAGAACAGAACAGAAAGAAATAACAGAACAACATCAGAATCTCACAATTCGCAGTGGAACAACATATAATACATAAATGAATAATCTTTAAATAAAGAACTATATCAGTTATTACATTATATTACATTCCATTACATCATCAGAGTGTACAACAACAAACAACATCAACAGCGGAAAAGAAATATTATATACTAGTAATACGCCATGCCATCCAGCTTGCCTCCAGCAACTCCTGAATTCCAGAATATCCTGATAAACCTTACTCTTGACTGTCCGTGTGGAAATTGGTGGGCACCCAGAGTTTAGGAAGGAAAACAATAAACTCTGAGTCAGTCATGTGACTGGTGTGAGAACTAAAACAATTTATTTTTCTTTAAAATCAAAATAGAGGAATATTTTTTTTAAAGTCAATTCGCAATGCTTTTAAAAATGAGACTACCATAAGGCCTCCCGCACATACACACAATGCAAACGGAGAATCGGAGGAGATTTCTCCTTATGATAGTCAAAGATGCTTGATACGCATTAAAAAGAAACATTTGATATTATTACTAGTCCATAGTGTATAAAACGATTTCGAAAGTAGAATATAAATCTTAGTCAGCATAGGCATTCCGCACTTATGCCTACTATAGCTACCATCCAAACAGTGGGGCGCCACCATAAGTGAATGATAGGTTCTATAAATAAAACCATACAAGATCGTATTGTTTCTTTGGATTTTCCAACAAATGGTCAGGCCAAGGAACTTCCCATTGCCACATGGAGACGCCTCTGGAATGACGTCCCGAGAACCTAACCGGATCTCTGCCAACACAAGGTCGGGTTACCTTTCAAACTAGGTAACTACTGACACGAATATGTCATTCCCCGATCATAACTGATCTATATCCGAGGATCCTCGATTTCCAACAACCACAAAGCAATAAATTTGCAGTAACAACATAGGTTAAGTATCTGGGATCCATACCATGATACCACCTCTATCCAGAAGGAATGACATACACTAAAGGGGCGCTACCCCCTAATAACCTTGCCGCATCCTTCCTGTTTTGACCATTTCCGGGGTGTGAGGTCCGACGAAGTCTCGTCCACAAAGCCACGCTATACACAAAAGTTGTGCTTTGGGTCAACAAATGATCAAAGTATTGATCACCAAGATAAAGGATCAAACAAATGATCATATCACAAATGATCAAACAATGATCATTCTACAGCAACACTCAGCATGTCACCTTACCAAATTGGGAGTATATCACTAATAACCTTCAACTACATAACCTCTGAGCTTGTACGTCTCAGAGAAGGGTGTTAAGCTAAGAGAATAAATTCTCCGCCACCAACAGAAATATATTTGAAAGAAATCAGCTCTATATCTCAATTTGTAATGTCAGACATACAATCCATACAAGTCTGTTCCGGGCTCGAACAGAACCGAAGGCACTTCCAAAGAAGTCCTTGCAATCCGGATATTCACTAATCACGACCGGCCCGTCACTAAGGGTGATAAAACCTCTATATCGGAGATCAGCCGATGTAGAGTAACTCGACGGTAATCCTTCCGTTTTCACAAATATCCGGTCTTCAACACCGATCATCAAATGCAATCCATAACGACGTATTATTCGGAATGGGTTATACGACCCCAAGGTCCTTTCCCGGCTAACCCGAATAGTGAGCGCTTATTTTAAAAATAAGTGTGGCATTCAAATTCAAGCACATCACAACAAATACCTATTTAAAGGTAAATATTGATAGTCGGATTATTTAACTATCAATAGGCGTGTTTAACATCACCAAATTCCAAATTATTTTCCAAATTATTTATTTTTCAAAATATCTTTACAAGATATATATATATTTTCCACACTTCAACATTTGAAAACAAATTTTCAAATCACTTTTCACCTTTACAACTTTTGAAAACAAATTTCAATCATTTTCCTTATGCGGAAATACTTTTATTTCAAAATGGTTTATTTAAACCAATTAAATAAATCCTTACCGATTTATTTTATATTTACGTTCCAAATCCGTAAATTTATTCCCACACTTCAAAAATAAATCAATGTTTGTTTTTAAACAAATTTCCCTTTCTTTTATAAATTCCATAATGAATTTATAATTCCTAAGTATCTATGAATATACGATTTCCCAAACCGATTTCTAATATTCATTTTCAACTTATCCTTAAAAGATAAAGTCTCAAAATATTCAGTTCATATTGGAAAAAATTTCCATACTTATTTAATAATAAGTAATTTACAAATCCATTCATTTTCAACACTTGGAAAATATTCAATATACTTAATATCGAAATTAAGTATATATTTCATTCTTTAAGGAAAACATTCACTTAACACATTTATTTTGATCAAACCGAATGTTGCGTAAAACATCGTTACGATGACCCAAAATCACTAGTATAGGGATTCAAAATTAAAATAGATATATAAATCCCAATACTATACAAATTATTTCCTTTCGGAAACCATTTACTATAACAACAGTGTTATAGTCCATCATTTCCTTCTATTTCTCGAAAACAACTATTTCAACAATGAATGTTGAAATTTATGGTTTCAATATTTAATATATTTTAAAACATCTTTAAATCGTTTTAATTCCATTTAAAAGATCACTTCCCAAAAACATATCCATGATATTTAATAATATATTCACTGTCCAAAATCGTGAATATATCTCTTTTAATAAACTTCTATGTTTAATTTATCAAATTCAATTGGTTTCGGATTTTATAAAACAACGTTTATAAATTCCATTACTATTTATTTTAAAAAAACTTCAACTTATAGATCTCCTTTATAAACCAATTTTATTTACATTTCTTTTACATGTCAAAATCCGGTTTATAAGTAAATTGCTTATAATCCATTATTCACAAATCCATTCTTTTATATCATCATTAATTTACAAATCTAAAATTTCATTTAGTTATGAAATCCACTTTTATTTCATTTTAACACTTATAAAAACTCGTTTTATAATACCAATATTTTAAATTCATAAATATCAATCTTTATAAATCTTTTATATAAACCGTTTATAATAATTCAAAAATCCCAATTTAATTAAACCAATCCTTTTAATAATTTACAAATCGTTATTTAAGGTTTAAATAACTCCAAAATCATACTTAAGTATTTTTTTCCAAAAAAAATAACTTTTATAAAAATAAAAATTATAACATTTATTTATTTAAAATAAATCAATTCAAAATTTTAATGAAACATATACTTTCAAAAATCACTTTAAAAATCCTTTTATATTGGAAATCATTATCTTAACGTTTTTAAAACTTTAAAATAGGTCCAGTGATGCAACACACCAAACAATCAATCACGGCATCCAAACATCATATATCATCATATGATAAACAACAAATATCACAATATTTGTAAATAAATAATTACAGTTGAGGAATCTAGCTGGATCCCTCCAACCTGTTTCCCTGCATCCACAGACATTAGCACAATACCAATTCCGCTTCAAGACGGAATATCGCGGTATATGGGATTTATAAAATATTATTCGGTATTATGCGGCGCAATAGGGTCTCATCCGCTATATAATGCGGGAAATCAATCAACTGCAATATATACATATGCCAATATATATATATATATATATATATATATATATATATATATATATATATATATTGCTATATACTAATATATGTATACTATATCACATCCAAATAGCAATCAATCAATAACTGCAAATCCAATTTTAATTTGAGTGAGAAGATCTCACCTTGATTCTATTTTGCAATCCATTTCCATCTTGACTCGATTTTTCTTGATTTATACCTTGTATAAATATTATGCAAGTAAATTAACATTCGAACCAAATCAAATAATCAATTTTTCGTTTTGATAGTTTTAATTAACAAATTTCTCCTTTTATAATTTTATTTAACTACAATTTAATTTTAAAACTAAATTTCCTTCTTTCTGCTTCTGTATTGATATTTTATTTTCAGTTTGCAACTAAAATTGTTTAATTCACTGATAGTTTCGTTTAAACCAATTTTGTCTTAAATAATTGATTTAACTAAAAATTAAATTTAAACTAAGTTCCATTAATAAATTATTTTTTTAGCAACTAAATAATTAGATAAGTTTGTAAATCAAATAAATCACAAAGATGCATATTTATTTTATTCTTCATTTTGAAAACACATATCCTTAAAAAAATAGTTAATATGGGTTTTCAAAATCTCTATAAAAAATTTATTTCCAAGTCTTATAAAATTTCCAAAACCTAAATTTTTATATAACTTCACAATTTAAAATATTTTTAGAATTGCTGCCTACCTAAATCTTATTTATATATATATAATTTAAACATGATGTAACAGTATAAAATTTCTGCATTTATGTTTTATCTTCCTGTATCTACTTATAAATTTGGGAAAACTGTATTTCCTTTATTGTTAAAATTTAAAACCTTATATATATATATATATATATATATATTTCCCAAAAAGGTTTTCTGTTTTATCGTATAACTAAAATATGTGTATGAACTTTATTTTTTTTCTATAAATAACAACACAGATTATTTTACTGTTATATATATATATTCTATCTCTACTGTAAAACCATAATAATATAAAAAAAAGATTAATTTTACTGTAAATAGTTCCTAACCTATGAATTTTAATAAATGGACATATACCTTGCTGCCCAGATGAACCCAGAACCCTAGCTTCCACTGCGTAGTTGACCACGACAACTCGAGCGGCTGGTCGACCATCCACCAACCCAGTCGCGAGCCACTGCTATCCCCTAGGTCGCCGCCGTGCCCCTCCATCTACCTCGGCCTACGCGCGCGTGCGCTCGCGCCTCCCTGAAGTTGAACCCGCCACTTCCTAACTCCTCCCCCAGTCTCTGCGCGACAATCGAATGCCGCCGTGCCAGCCTCGAGCGCGCCACCACTTAATTGCGTCGCCTTGGCTCCCCCTCGATTCGCGAATCACCCCAGGCCACCATCAAATTTTCTTATCTTTTTTTTCCCAAAGTCGCGATTTGATCTGGAAGAAAAGAAGAAAAATGGGGGCTTCGAATTGAATTTGGGAACGAAGATATTAAAAGGAGCGGCCATTGATTTCGTTTTGAACGAGTGAAGGCTTTCGTTTATATTTTGTTTGAATATGAGAGGGGCTTCGGCCATTGTTTTATCTCTGGTAATTTGATTTCTGAGTGGGAGAGGAACATTTAAAATCAAGAGGGGGCATGGTGTACACGATCTGCTATCGTGATTCTAGGCTGAAACAAAGGGGCGTGTTTTTAGACGTGATTTAAGGAAGAACGTGCTGATGTTGACAAATTTAAATTTAAATTTTAAATTGAATTTGTTTTAAAATTTCAACGCATTTATACGTCATACGCTCGCATAGCAACTCTGATCAATACGAAATTTGAAATCCGATAATAATTCAATATTACGGATCCAATGGAACTGGTTTCGTCGAATTTCGAGACTGTGCCTCAGAAAGCTATTTTTAAATATCGATTCAAACGATATAATTTCAAAACTGATCAAAATAGTTTCAATTTCAATTCTGAAGCTTCTATTATCTTCAGTATTATCAATATGGATTTTACAAGCCTTTGAAATATTTTTAATCAGCTCAAAACTGAAGATTCAAATTTTTATTCAACTTCCAATAGATTAAATTTTATAATTTAATTGCCAATTTCAAAGTTATATTGAAAATTCAATCCAAACCATCATTCAAATATTTAAAATTAATTAAATATTTCATTTTCAAATGTTCAAAAATGTTGGGTCATTACAGTTAAGCAAAGGTCAACAAGTTTCAACAAAATAAACTGCTACAAATGTAAAATTGGCACAACATGGGATATGCAAAAGATGTCTTCAAAATTGAACTATATAGTCGAACAAAAATCCAAAGATGCCCTAATAATTAATGCAAATGGAAATCCCTCTATCAAAGCAAATTGTGTTAATGCATTAGAAGAAAACTGCATCGTCGTACCGAAAGAAAATTACTGTCACATCAAAAGCTAACTGCACCATCTCTTTGAAGGCAAACTGCAATTCCCTTTTGAAGAAAAAACAGCCTCACGGAAGTTGGCCAAATTGTGTCAGTGCGCTAACATCCAGCAATAACCATAACACCACATACGAACCGCATAAAGGCAACCTACAACATCCCCTCCTCGAGATCTGAAATTATCTTACGTAATTCATTACATCATCATTAACCCATCAAGTTCCCATGTAGGAGTAAATATAATAAGAAATAAATCTGTATCACACTGACATATGAAGATGTCAACATGACACACAACTAGTTATTCTTGGTTTTACACGGTGGAATTTCAAAAAAAACTTTTATTTGCTAGATAAGCCTCATGCTTTTCCTTCGAAGTCTTTATTCGTCTTCCCAAAAGATACCTATCTATACGTAAACATAGCCTACTTGAATGAGTACCCATGAGTTTATGGAAAATAATAAAAATACGAATCAGACATGAAGTCTGGTATAAGTAATGCCTTTACCATAAACAACAAATATATAGTGAGATCGCACCGTTGAAGAACGAAACATGTTGTCCCCTCACTATTCCGATCATCATCAATCATAGCATACTTCATAATAGTATCACCTTATGGCTAAATATAATCATCAGTTCATCATAAAATAAGATTTCTTACACATATGTGCGATTAATTTCTATAATAAGTTCATTTCAAATTTCTACTTAAGGCCTTGTTCTCGATAGTTCAATACCGGTACTTGACACTTAAGGGTTTCACTTGAGTGTTTTACCTTAATTTTAACATGAACAGATAATTAGATTACCACAAAGGCCTTATACCATCGTTTTCTTACATTATTGTGAATAGACAATTGGATGCTATATAAGTCTTACACCATCATGCTTATATATTGTCGTAAGCAGACATGACTTTGCCACTAAAGCCTTCCATCAACGTTACCAAATATAATTTTGTGTTTTAAGCATTTAGTAGCTACCCAGGCCTTCCATCAACGTTACCAAATATAATGATGTGTTTTAGAAATTTGGTAGCCACACAGGCTTTCCATCAATGTTACCAAATACACTATTGTGTTTTAGACATTTGGTAGTCGGCCAGTCCTTCCATCAAAATCTCTATGTATAATGTCGCGTTTGGACATAAAATTGCCACAGAGACCATCTATTTCTGTTTTATTTCGTACAAATGATTCAACTTACTATTACATAGCTTAATCAATCTTAACCTCAACATCGTTCTTTAACTAATTCATTTCTCGTTAACTCATTATTTCTTAAGGCTATTTTATCTCAACAAAATTCTCAACCATCACTTTAGGAGATTGCTCCCAAAATACTACAAAGAGTTCATTCACATACTTAACATTTTCTTACTATCACTTGCCTTATCGAATTTGTTTATACATGGCTATCGCAAACCGAGTCTCTCAGGGCCATAATATTTTGACGTTACCCTAGCTATCGCAAGTTGAGTCCCCTAGGGTCATCGCATGTTGACATTACCCTACCTATCACAAGCTGAGTCCCTAGGGCCAACGCATGTTGATATTACCCTAGCTATCGCAGGTTAAGGACTCTGGGGCCATTGTGTGTTAACGTTGACCCAACGATCGTGGGTTGAGTTTACTTTAGCTATCGCTGGTTGACATTCTTTAAAGCTATCGCAACATTGCTTTCACCAGTTGACTCCAACTTAGCTATCACAAGTTGGTCCTAATGTTGTTGTCGCAAGTTGACTCCAACTTGGCTATTGCAGGTTGATCCACCATTAAATATCATTATAGGTTAGTCACATACTAGATCTTGCATGATTGGACTTTAATTAGCTATCGCAAGTCGGTTGTGGCAGTTTTGTAATTGACTACAAAAATATTTTATTTCCAACAAAAGGAATTACTTTTCACCTAATCCATATATGGTCGAATTCTCATTGGTTTACCAAAACTTTACAATTTTATTTTCAGAATTAGTTATTTATTTATTTAGTTAACTTATTTATTTCTCATTAATACTTAAAAATTTCCTTTGTTAATAAATTCATAACAATTTGGAAATGCATGGGAAAATCCTAAAAATTCACCAAAAATCCAAATCAATATATTTGGCTTTCAATAAAATTTCTAATCCAAAATAATTATTTTTATTATTTTAAATAATTAATTTTCGAAATTAGGTGTTTTCTTAACTTGGAAAATTTATGTAAATTCCATAAAATCTCAAAAAATTATGAAACTAGAAAAATCATCTCCATGTTATCATTTTATACGTTATATAATAATTTTAAGTGATTCAAAGAAGGTTTGGTTCACATTTTAGCCCCAACGTATCAAATCATCATCTTTAAATTTGTAGTATGAAAAATTATTTTTGAACACTCATATAATCACTCTTCATCATTAAAATATCAAGCTTACATACAATCCTAACTGATGCTGGTTTGGAAGGTTTTTAGGGAAAGGATTACTCGCCTAAGGTTGTTTTGATCTTGATTGAAAGTCTTCTTAATGATGAAAACTCCTTCCTTTATGTTTGTTTCCCTCTTCTTCCTATTAGTATTACGGTTGTCCTTGCTTCTTAGTTTTCTTTCTTTTTGTTTATGGGAAATGAGAGGATTAATGAGGATATGGACTATAAGGGTTTGGTAATTTGGGCTTTAGGCCAAAACCCTAGTTTAACCTATTTTTGTTAAATCCTTAACTCCTCATCCAACATCGTTTACTCTCCATTAATTAACTTGTCTTTATTTTATCTCATAATTTAATTTGATTAATCATTTATTTATTTAATTTCTCCATATCATGGTACTTCAAAATATGAGGTATTATAATCCCCCTCCGTATAAGAATTTTGTCCTTTAAAGTCAGACAAGACAGGATAAAGATCATCATTCTAAACAATGTATGCACAATACTATAATTACACTAGTTCCCTACTAATATAAATCATCAATCATTAATCAAGGTGTATTAGTGTCACTACTAACACATATAAATACCATATCATATAATCATACGAATGCCTCTACCCGTTTTATATAATAGGCATACATGTCTAATCATATATGCCAAAATAAATCAGGATAGATACTTCCGATTCTATCCTCTGCTCCCAAATGCAATCATCAACAACGTCGTTCCATTGGATGCGAACAACTTTGACAAACTTTTTCCTCAACTCTTTTTTATTATGACCTCTTATTTCTTTCGTCATCTAACATAAGTTGGATCTTGTTCCATAGTTAAATCTTCAACTGCCCTTGGCTCCACCATCGAATTCGAATCATATACACATTTCATTAAATGCGATATGTGAAAAACAATATGCACATCCACTAAGCTACTTGGTAACTCGACTCAATAGGCGATTTTACCAATTCTCTCAATATCTGGATATAGCCCTACATATCTTGATGTCAATTTCCAAGCCTTCCTACAGCGCATAACTCCTTGCATTGGAAAAAATTTCACAAATACACAGTTTCCTATAAACTCGAGCTCTTTCTTTCTTTTGTCAGTATAAATTTTATTCCATGATTGAGCTACCTTCATATTAGTGCAAATCAATTCCACTTTCTTAGTAGCATCCCTCGCCAAGTTAGGTCCAAACTTTAGTCTATCTCTTGTGACCAACTAACAAATAGTTGACTTACATGGTCTTTCATAAAGCGCCTCAAACGATGCCAACTTGATACTTGACGAGTAGCTGTTATTGTAGGCAAAATCTATTAGATGCAAGTAGACTTCCCAAGATCCTCTGAAATCTGAAATGCATGCTTTCAGCAAATCTTCGAGCACACGGTTCACCCTTTCGGTTTGACCATCAGTCTATGGGTAGTATGCCATGATCATACTCAACTCTATACCCAAGGCATTCTACAAACTTCTCCAAGACTCGCTGGTGAATGATGGGTCTCTATCACTAAGAATAATGCTCTGAACTCTATGCAGTATCGCCACACTCTTCATATATAGTTTTGCTAAGCTAGTTGTCATCGTTGTCGACTTCATGTTGATAAAATGGCCAATCTAAGTCCATTGATTGACTGCCACCCAAACATTATCTTTACCCAATTTTGACCAAGGAAACCCATAATTAAAATCCATGGATAGTGAGTCCCACTTTCAAGTTGGTACTTTCAAAGGTTGTAGCAAACCGCTCGGCTTTTGATGTTCAGCTTTTACCTATTGACAAGTTAAACGCATCTTTACATTTTCACCGGCATCCTCTTTATCCCTCCCCAAAATAATGCCCTCTTCATGCCATGATACATTTTTGCGCCCTTAGGATGAATTGTAAACCTTGATCGATGACTTTCTTCTATGACGTCCTTTCGAAGGTTTTCCATATTCGGAACACACAATCGTCCTTCCTTCCTAAGCCATCCCTTCAAATCTATCTCAAATCCTTTCAAATGTTATACATCCACTGTCATCCCTGGTCACCTAATCCTCTCGATTAACAATAGGCCTTCATTCTGCCTTGCAGCGATTCTACCACAATTGCAGGAAGTGCCCCCAAACTTTCTAACATTTTTCGATCTTTACTCGATCTAATA
Organism: Allium cepa; assembly: GCA_030765085.1. NCBI lineage: Eukaryota > Viridiplantae > Streptophyta > Magnoliopsida > Asparagales > Amaryllidaceae > Allium > Allium cepa. Next base: position 145,492,941 of record CM060945.1, read on the forward strand.
TTTTTCTTGTAGTGCACTTCACAAGTGGCTAGTATCTCTAGCGCCTTCCATCTTTGATCATGGCTAACACTCAATTATGATGCTTTCTACTTGAAGCATCGACAACCTTGTTCCATTCCTTGGCTTATATTCTGTCCCTAAGTCATATGCCGCCAAGAACACTAACCATCACTTTTGCCTCATATTCAACTCTTTCTAGGAGAATGGATACTTAAGGGATTTATGGTCTGTATATAACTCGACCACACTCCCAAATGGTAGTGCCTCCAAATCTTTAGTGCAAAAACTACCGTTGTTGACTCCAAATTATGAGTTAGATATCTAAGTTCATTCGGTCTCAATTGCCTTGATACGTAAACTATCACTCGTCTTTTTGCATCAACACCACCCCCAAGCATATTTCACAAGCGTCGGTATACACTACTAACCCATTTATTCCCCTTAAGTATGATCAAGATAAGGGCATTCGTCAATAACTTCTTCAACTCATGAAATGATCCTTTACACTTATCCATCCATATGAACATCTCGTTCTTCCTTCTTAACTTTGTCAAATGTGCAGCTATATGCGAGAAATCCTTAACGAATGTGCGATAATAGCTGGCCAAACCCATGAAATTTCTTATCTCCATTACTGTCTCCGATCTTTTCTAACCATTAATGGTTTCTATCGTTGATGAATCCACTGCCAATCCATTCTCTGAAATCATGTGCCAAAGGAACTAACCTCCTATTTCCAAAAATGACATTTTTAAAACTTTGCCTTCGACTGGTTCTATGTCTGTGGATGATGAGGGTTGTTTATAACACAATGCGGAATGGATCTTAAGAATATTTAAAAACTAAAGGCAATGAAGTGTGCATTCCAAATTGTAACACCCCGCATTTTTATACAATTAAATAATCAAATAACGATGAAAAATGAAAATAAATATTTTTTTAATTATCAGAATATGGTCTCGAAACTTATATCATTGTGTTCATGGTGAATTTCCGATCAATTTACACATATAATATGTCTTGAATGAAGTTCGTATGAAAAAATTATTGACGTTCAAAGTTTTGTATTGAGAAATAATTATACATGTAAATGTACGTAAATATATTTGTTATAAATAAATATATACATGCATATGAAATTCCAGAAATAACGCGCATTTGAATTTTAAAATAGATGTGCATCGTAAAGGCAATTAATTAACATTCCCATCAAAAAGAATATTAATTTACATTAATTTGTCACATATGAAATTCAAAATAGACAAGTTTTATTTTGGGAAATTAATTAAGCAACTGATGGTGATTAATTAGAATAAACAATCAACATAAAAAAAGTTAAACGTTTATGATTTATAACGGTTAAAATTTAACGTTTATAAATACATGCATTTAAAGATTAAGAGGTTACATAGATATATGCAACCAGTGAGTGTGTGGGTAATTGACGTCAATTAATTAAAAGAGGAATTAATTAAAAGGCATAAAGGCATCAGCTAGTCAGAAAATATGTCACTTTTATAACATTAATTAATTAAGGGATCTTCTAATAAAGGAAAATGTATGTGGGAATAAATTAAATAATATAATACATATATTAATTTATAATTGACGCAATCAATTAATTAAGAAATTAATTAAAGACATTAAGTAAGCATAAATTATTAAAAGAGGGAAACATATATGTTAATTAATTGGATAATGAATTGGGGGTTTAAATGCATACAAACATCAAACGGAGTAATTAGGTTTATGATGAAGGTAAGTTAATAAGAATAAATTAAAAATATATAGCTTTTATCTGCATTCAATTAATAGAGGTATTAATTGATGCGTTCAAATAGGTAAGAAATTATAACATATAAGAATCAATTAATATTGGATATACATATATATGTATGATCTAATTAATTGGATAATTAATGGGAGAATCTTATTTAGAAGGAAACATGAATTAATATGGGCGTATAACAATGGAATAAATGAATAACGTTGGAGAATTATACGTTATTAGCTAACGTAAATAAATCAATAAATGATGGTGATGATTGTTTTTAGGGTTAATCAGATGGTTCATAGTTGTTCAATACACCTACAAATTGAACGTAACTTAACTCTAGCCCACACTATTTTCTCTGAATCAGCTATTATCGTTTACAGCAAACTCCTATTCTCTTATCCCTTTTCCTTTCTCCTCTGTTAATCAAATCTTTACCCAAATTAAAGAAATAAAATTAAGCAAGAAAATATATATAAGCAAATTAGAGAATTGCGCAAACAAATTAGAGAATTAACAGCGAAAGAAAAAGGGGAAAAAGTGGAGAAAAGCGTAGAAAATTAAAAAGGGTAGAGATTGAAGCTAAGGATGACATGTGAGTAGATTTATTTATATATCCTTTAGGTTTAAGATATATTATCGTTAGATTCCCGTTTAGAAAATTTTATTCGGAAATTAATCATATTAATTAAATTATGGTGAACTACAAGAAAACTTGCAGTTTATTTACGGTATTAGTATTTATATACTGTTTTCTATGCCTTATTTACATATTTTCCTACGTTTTGGATTTTATGCAAGTGCCAATTTTCTTTTATCCTCTTCTTTTTCTTCGCGTATGGATTAGAACAGATTAAACGCGAATATGGATTAAATAACTAAAAATGTTGAAATGAAGATGTAAAATAAAAAAAGGTTGAGGAATAGAATTACTGTAATAAATTGCATTAAAATGGGAAAAGTTAATTTGGGAGTAATTATTGGGAGTAATTATTAAATTAATTAGTTTGTTTAGAGAATAAGATACATTTCCATAGCTTAACATCTAAAAAATAGTGATAAACATAACTATAAGAATAAAATAAATAAAAAGGTGAGCTAGTGTAAAATAGAGAAACCATTGAATTTTATACTACTCCAAAGTAGTAAAAGAAATATCTTGCAGCTATGGATTATTGTTTATAGTATTATCCAATATTAAGATATGGAACTGGATTATATAATTTTCATAACAAACCAAATAAAATAGAATTATTTCCTAAAATAGAAGATAATAAAGTAAAGTATGAATTGAAATAAGAAAATTATTAATCAAGAATTTAAAGCTGTAAAAATTAATGAGCCTAATTATGCATTTACTACACAGGATATTTAAATAGGAAACTATTATGATAAGTGAATTATGTAATATTAGAGAATTAAAGGAAATTCTATATCATAATAAAAGAACGCAGAATAGAACGGACAAGAAATGCTCGTAATCATATAACAGACTATAAAAGAAGAAAAAGTAACAATTACAAGTAGAATTATAACATTGGTTATAATAATGAAACAAGTATGGAAAAGCTTATCATGAGACTTATAATAAATTGGTAAGATGGAAGAAGCTTATTTAAACAACTTGTACTAAGTCAATAAGCAAATAAAACAGAAATGGTAAAAGAGGCTTATTTCATTGAACTTAAGGATTTATATATTAGTTATATAAGCAAGATAATAAATGTGGCTCATACTAACATTCCCTATTAGATTTATGGTAATCTCACAATAATTAAAAGTGAGACGGGGGTAAGAATATGCTAATTAAGTTAAATAAGTAGCCAACAAAGTAAGAAAGCAACCTAAACGTAAATTAAAAGATTAGAGGTCTAATAAAATAATCGAATTGCATTTAAAGCAGCCCAAAGGATAAAGTGCCTAACGAAGTAGTTCATCACAAATTCCAGCAATGGAGAAGCACGTCCAACTTAGAATTTTTAGGATAGAAGGAAGTACAAGACTTCAACAGGACATGAGGATACTCTAGGATGGTAGGCTAATGAAGCTGCATCCCCGGAGGCAGATCTGTAGGTGTTCCATCAAGAGAGTATGGCTTGACTACATTTGCATTGTAGGCCTAACGAAGCAGAACTTTATAGACAGTTAGAAGGGCTTAGTGTTTGCTGTAGGGAATTCGTATGTCCAGCACTTGCAAGTAAGGTAAAGGATAGTCGCATGTAGATATCGGCCAGCATCAAGATCAAGTGCCACTTCAGGAAAGACAAGAATTAAACCAACAGGCTAATGGTTCTTTCACTATCGAGACATTGGATGGAGGGGCACTGCCAACTGGATGTTAGATTGTTTGCAGTAGGGCGCGACCACTTAACTCTTTAGAAGTCTTTTGATTAGTTGAGGGGTGGCTGTGTGGGGCCATAGCCACGATGAGAAAAGAGACGGACCAACTAGAATATCTATATTGTAGGCCTAATGAAGCTGTCCTTTACAGATATAGAAAGTCCCCGACCGAGTTCCGTACAAGGTAGACGTTGTTGGCAGGATTTAGAGAGTAGACAAAACAATTACGTATAGTCCTCAATTAATGCATTGGATGGTACGTTGCGGATGTTCGAGCATTAGTATAGACTAGTGCGGATGCAATTTTACGTTTTCATAGTAGTTGACGGAACATCTGTGTTGTAGGCCTCAGGAAGCTGTCCTTTACAGATGTAGTCATAGAAAACTATAGGAGCAAGACATTGGAGTCCTTCGCAAGGTGGATATGGGAGGTAGTATGGGTAGTGCCTAGGACCAATACGGTCATTGGGCATAAAGCTACATACATGTATATATCAATTATTAGGTTTTAATCTACTATGGAGTAGATGGGCACGGTTCACGAAAAGAGGCAAGAGTATTGTAACCTAATGAGCCTAATATAAGAGGAAATGGAAATAAAATGATATATGTAGAATTAAGCCTAGAAGTATACAATTTATTCATTCACCGGAACTTTTGTTCTGTCCCCCTCCTCATAACATCCTACAGGTTAAGTAGATGGCAGAGGCTTCTTAGCTTTACGACACTTGCTTAGAAAGTGTTATTATTTGGGTGAGTATTTACTTACTATTATATTTTAGTCAATTTCGTTGTGAGATAATTAATTGAGATCTGATATATTTACCTTTTCCTATTTGTAGGATACCAGATACCCAACACGAGCTTTAGTGGGCTTGGTTTTTAGCATTTTTGCGAAAAACCCAGACCATTGGAATTCGGGTTGTTACACAAATATATAAAACTTACTTATGAATTTAACATTATATATATTCAAATTGCAAACAGAAATGAGTAAGTAATAAAGTAAAATGCGGTAAAGTAACTAACACCTGGATTTTTATACTGGTTCAGATTAACCAATCCTACATTTAGTCCAGCGCTATACTGTGCGGAATTTCACTATAATTTCTTGCTTTCCCCAGTTGATAGGAACACATTTACAATCTTGATTTCATGGGCTACAAGATACACCCTCATGATTTATATAGCTACAAGATCACCCTCTTAATTTCATAGGTTACAAGAACACCTTCTTCTCTTTACAAACAACAATAGAATATGGCAAGTAGTCATATCTTCAATATAGATTCATACAGATTCGGAACAATAATCCTATAGACCTCCAATAGTAATATATCTTTGAATTTTTTAAGGAATAGGATGAAATTAGAAAGAGAATGATATGAATTCAAGTAGAAACTCTATGATGTTGTGTGGTTTGCAAATCGATGAAGAATTGGAGTGAAATAGTTTTGATTTGCAAGGAGAATAGAAGAGTATGCAATGGAATTTTCTTATAAAAGTATGGAAGAGAAAGATTATGAGAAAGAGGAGAGAATTGATTTGGAAAATTTGTTTTCCAGAGGCTTTGTATAGTGGTTGAAGAGACATGTCTTTTGGTGAAGTCATGGCAGGAAAATCCTTGGTTTGAATTTAAAAAGTTGACAAACGGGAAGTTTGTCGACATACCAGGGGACCATATGTCAATATATAGGTGATTTTCAGAGAGAAATAGCAACACCAATAAATGTTGCAAATTTCAAATTTCTAAAGTACTTCTTATTGCTATGCAATGTGACTTCATTGAGTTCATTGATTGATGATCATCAAGTATAATTGCCATGAGGTTTTTAACAAGAGATTCTAAGGTTTAGTCAACTACTCATCCCTTCATATACTATATTGTTATAGCATTCTCCTTCATTCGGTTTATCCTTTCATATGCTCTAGTTAATCTTCGTATATAATCATTTTCTTCCACTAAGTTCTTATTATCTTTGTAAATGCCTCCATAATATATCTAGAAGCATTGCCTAACTTGAAGATTCGTCGGTAGGAATGTTACACCAAAAGTCTACCTTTCGACTAAGTCGAAAGGTCTTTCAACAAAGACAAAGAAAAAGAAGCACAGGCCAAACCTTTTGAAGGAGTCGAAGGGATGCAATCATCAGAGTTTAACAATCCCAAACCTTTCGAAGGAGTCGAAAGGTTCCATCTCTTAGTATCCAAGGAGTTCCTACCTTTTGAGGAGGATGAAGAAGTCAAAGCAAGTGTGAGCCACTCCGTGGCGATCTTTTTGAAAGCATAACAAGCCTTTCAAACTGGTTATAGCACATCCAGGATATCTTTCGACAATGTCGAAAGGTTTTATGAAGAAAGCAACACTCATAAGTCAGCAAAGAATGAAAGACAATCTTTTGATAACATTGAAGGGAAACACATCTCTCAACAACAATCAAGTAAAGAGCGACGTTTCGACAAAGTCGACGAGTTCACAACAATCAAGTGAAGGGCAACCTTCCGACAAAGTCGAAGGGTTCACAATAATCAAGTGAAGAGCAACCATCCAACAAGGTTGAAGTGTTCATAACAGCATATAAAAGGAAAACACTTCGACAAGTTGAAAGGCTCATGAAGGCATAAAGAAAAGCAGACCTTTCGACATTGTCGAAAGGTCCAAAATGGCATGTGAAGGTCAAAACCACCAACAAAATCGAAAGGTTCACAGTTACATATAAAAAGGAGACCTTCCGACTCAGTCAAGAGAATGGAGTTGAAAGGGGGGCCGCATGCATCTATAAATAAGATCCACGGGGTCATGTTTAGGAGATCTGATTTCTCTCATTCTAATCTTGTATCTTCTTAGTAAAAACATTGTAACCCTAATTAGGTGTTGATTTGGAGAATTTAATAAAATGAAGCTTTTCTTGGATAAAGAGGGAAGTCATAAGCATTGTTGATTACATTACTGTTTGCTTAAAAAAAATTCGGATTAACTTCTAATTTCCAGGTTCAATCTCATCAAAAGGTTCTTGCCAACAAGGTCGACAACACTTCTGATACAAATAACTACCGCAACCTTTCGAAGCCATTAACTCTACAATCTGAACCTTTCGACAAGGTTGACAATACATCTGATCCAGTCATCCACTGCAACTTTTCAAAGAGATTAACCCAGTGGACTAAACCTTTGGACAAGGTCTATAGTTCTTATGCTATAATAATACAGGTAATCTTTTGGAGCTATAATCCAAGTGGTCTAACCTTTCGATGAGGTCAAAATCTGCTCCATAAATATAAATATCTAGACTCGTAAAGTTTATGTCAAAGGAGGTCATTCCCATACCTTTCGAAAAAGTTGAAACCTACCTCACTTAAGTGATCTAACCTTTTGACAAGGTCGAAGTCTGTTAAATATCAACTAAAGTGCTTGACTTCTTGGTTCTACACTAGGAAAGCTATCACCTTGACCTTTCGACAAGATTAAAATCAACCTTTAAAAGACTAACTTAGGGAATTTCAACCTAGCTGAAAAGAAAACTTTGATAGCAAACTTCATACAAGTTCAATTAAGATGGAAGGAAATCTAACTCAAAGATTAAATCTTTCGACGACGTCAGAAGGTCTGACCCAAGAACCAACAACAAGTGAAGCTAAATTTAAAGGCAATTCATAAAGGTATCACGCCCTTCATTCAAACAAGTCTATCCATCCTTCTTAGAATAACTTTGGGGTGTTTGCAAGAAATCTTGTTAACAAGCAATATTTACATAGTTGTTGTCATCAAAATCAATACCCTAGGTATTGACAATCTCCCCCTTTTTGATGATGAAAATCATTTAAATATTTGAGAGATAAAATATAATACTTTTATATTTGACTCCTCCTAACTTTTTGCACTTCCCTATCATTTAACTTAGTATATACATTTTCTCCCCTTTTTTCATCAACAAAAGGAGCGAAAATATTGCTTAAGCATGACTAGATAATATGTATAGAGTTTTTATATAGAGATGAATGTATAGAATCATGAGGGGAATCAAAATCAATATAAAGCATGAAGTAAAATATTAAAAAGAATTAGATTCGCTGACTTTGTCGACGCTAATATCCTTTTGAATTATATCTAACTCACCATCTTTGTATATAATCTCGCTTGGTATCTGTGGATTATATACTTTGAACATCCACTGTTCGGTATCCGTAGTTTGGTACCTGAAAAATATAAAATATACGAACGAGTGCCTTATTTTATTTTTGGATATCGGGTTAAGTTTTGGGAAGCCAAACCCGTGAAGAGTTTGAATGCCCTTCCAAAATATAAAAATTGAACGAATGATTATTATTAATAAAATTATCAGTATATTTTCTTTTTGATTATTGTCAAACCTTCTAGGAACCCATAAATTAATGAACTTATTTAGGGTTTTGAGCTTTAATTTCATAGGTTTTGGTTTGAACTCGGTAGCCTTAATAAGCTTAGAACATTGAGTACTATTTTTCATTGATTTGGCCTTAGGGTTGTATCCAAGCCCATGTTTATTATTAGTGGGTTTAGATGCAGATAATAAATTTTCAAGATTATCCTTCCCTTCATTAAATTTACCAATATCAGTCTTCATTTTATCAATATCCTTATTACAGTTAAGAATAAAATTGTATAGAGATGCTATTTTGTCAATCAGATTAGTGATCTCTAACTTCATTGAAAGATTTTCTTATTTTAAGGATTATTTTCAGTTTTCAATTTTTCAAAACATTCAAGTGTTAAATCCTTTTTATAAATCCATTAAGTCTTTCAATTTCATCTTCTAGACAATTTTTCCTTTAGTTAACATTTCATTAAACATTTTTAATCTATCCATCTGTGCTAAACTATTCTTGTACTCTTTCCTACGAATTTTATATCCCTTGTACATATCATTTAAGACATTCATAATTTCTTTATTAGAATTTCATATCTGGTCAACCTTTGCCATGAAGCACATGTTGGCATTTTCCTTTTCTAAATCACTATAACTTGATGTTGTATTTGAATCATCCCATGTTGCGTTGAAAGCGTATTTCCCCTTCTTATTGAAAGTGATCGAAGAGTACTTCGATTTTTTTAGGTTGGATCAGTCTATTTTCAAATGACCGAGTTAATCACATTCGAAACACTTAACAACATTTCTATTTCTAGAATTATTGTTGTTAGTTTTTCGAAGTTTGTTTGTTTTCCAATATTTCAAGAATTCCTTGAAATTTCTGGTCATAAACTTGATATCATCAGCAGCAGCATCTTGTTCATCTTTGTCGTTTGTAGTGTTGAATGCTAGTGATTTCTTCTCATTTGCCTGGTTCTCTTTTCTAACCTACATATCAGAAATAGACTCATTTGGTTACATTTGAAAACATTGAAAGTGGTTAGTTAGCATAGATGTCCTAGTTTGTTTTACTTTACTAGCGCCTTCATGCATGACTTGCAATGTTCTCCAAATTTCATATGCAGACTTATAAATAGACACTTTATTAAATTCATTTCTAACTAAGGAGCAAAATAAAATGTTCATGGCCTTTAAGTTACCGAGTTCTTGTGTCTTTTGGTCTAGTGTCCGTTATGAATAGTTCACTTTGGAGCTCAGTGTACTCTATTTGGATAATGTTCCAAATATCTAAACTATTAGACTACAAATAAAATTTCATCCTACAAGCCCAATATGCATACTACTACCATCAAATAGAGGGGGTCTAGTAGTAGATTTCCCTTCTACAAAGTCTTAAAGAAAGTGTTACAAGTTTCATTAGCCATTTATATTTTTCAAAAACCAAGTTATGAATGATACCAAATGTGGATGATGGGATTTTCTATAACACAATGCAGAATTGATCTTAAGTCTATTTAAACACTAGAGGGGATGAAGTGTGTATTTTAAATCTATAAAACAAACTTATGAATTTAACACTATATCTATTCAAACTTCAAATAGAAATAAGTAAGTAACAAAGTAAAATGTAGTAAAGTAAATAATACCCGGACTTTTATATTGGTTTGGATGAACCAATCATACATCCAGCCATGCACTACACTGTGCAGAATTTCACTATAATCGCTTGCTTTACACGGTGGCAAGAACATCTTTACAAGCTTGATTTCATTGGCTACAAGGTACACCCTCTTAATTTATCAGGCTATAAGAACATCCTCTTGATTTCACAGGCTACAAGAACACCTTCTTCTCTTTACAAACTACATTAGAGTATGGCAAGTAGTTGCATCTTCAATGCAGATTAGTGCAAATTCGGTACAATGATCATATAGACCTCCAATAGAAATATATCTTTGAATTCTTTGAGGAATAGGATGAAATCAGAGAGAGAATGATATAAATTCTAGTGGAAACTCTTTGATATTGTATGGTTTGCAAATCGATGAAGAATTGGAGTGAAATATTATTGATTTGCAAGAAGAATGGAAGAGTACGCAATGGAATTTTCATATAAAAGTATGGAAGAGAAAGATTATGAGAAAGAGGAGATAATTAATTGAAAATTTTGTTTTCCAAAGGCTTTGTATAGTGCTTAAATAAACATGTCTTTTGGTGAAGAGGTGGATGGAAAATCCCTCGGTTTGAATTTAAGAACACTGACCAATGGGAAGTGTGTCGATATTCTAGGAGAACATTTGTCGACATATAAGTGATTTTCAAATAAAATAGAAGTGTTGCAAATTTCATATTTCTAGAGTACCACTTACTAGTATGCAATGTGATTCGGTTGAGGTCAATGACTGATGATTTTCAAGTATAATTTCCATAAGGTCTTTAATAAGAGATTCCAAGGTTCAACCAACTACTCATCTCTTCATATACTTTTGTCGCTATAATATTCTCCTTCAATCGATTCATTCTTTCATTTTCTCTTATTATTTTTCATATATAATTCATTTTCTTCCATTGAGTTCTTATTTATCTTTGTAGATGTCTTCATAATATATCTAGAAGTACGACATTACTTGAAGATTCATTTATAGTAATATTTATATGGTTGTTGTCATCAAAATGACTAGGGTATTAACAATGTCAACGTCTCCAACACCAATCTAAGATGGATTTCACGGTCTCTCTCATTTTTAGAATATACCAAAATATCATCAATGAAGACCAACACAAATATGTCCAACTGATCATGAAAGATTCGGTTGGTAAGATCAACAAGGAATGTAGGGGCGTTGGTCAGTCTGAATGGCATCACTAACCACTCGTCTGCTACCCTCAGTTGATGGTAACCCATCACTAAATCTAGCTGTAAGAACACTTAATCCCTAATCAACCGATCAAATATGTCATCTATCCTGGGAAATGGAAAATGATTCTTCAGTATTAACTCATTCAACATTTGATAATTAGTGCACATCCATAAAGTTCCATCCAACTTCTTTTCAAATATTAAGGATCTTTCCTACAATGAACTACTTGGCCTAATTAAACTTTTATTCTCAAGTTTCACCAGTTGCTTCTTTAATTCTTTCATCTCCTTGGATGGCATTCTGCTATGTGGTCTACTAACAGGTTGAGCATCCAACATTAGGTCTATTTGGAACTCAGTTGCCCTTCTTGGTAGTAGCCCTCTACTAATTCACAAACTACTCATACTCCACCGATCTCATTCCTTGATCTCCCATAGCAGCAACACCAAGCCTGACTTCTCCTTTATTATATCCAATCCTAACATAATTCTTTGTACCCTTTGGATTTCGTAAGGTGATTATTCTATCCACACAATAGATCCTAGTGTCATTACGCACCAACCAATCCATATCCAAAATTACCTCGTCCTTGACGAAGCAAAACACATATGAGTCACAAACAAGCAAATATCCAAACAAAACAAACTCAAGTTCAATGCACCTTAACCTGAGAGTAGCATATCCATCGATGGGATTAACCACACATGAGGACGTAAACAAATAAGTAGTATATAACCCTAACCCATCAACCAAATCATTCAAAATGAAAGAGTGTGTAGCACCAGTGCCAAACAAAACTCGAATTGACATACTAGAAATCAAAACCCTACCTCTAAGAACTCCCTTTCCTTTTTCCTCGACCGTCGGTCCAGATAGAGGTCTTTCCAAAGCGAAGACCTTCGACCGCTTTAGCTCAGGATAATCCTTCTTCATATGCCTAGGCCTGTTATAAACAAAGCATTTAACCTTCACCACTCCAACCGGATCTGGACACTTATTTGCATAGTGCCCCTCTGCTTACAATTATAGTAGGTCATGTCAGCAACCGGTTTTCGTTCCCCACTACCCCGAGGGTTTCCTTTTTGTTGTTGGCCCTTCTTGCCTTTCTGATATGGGGAAAACTTTTCCTTCTCAACTTGAGCCTTCTGCCCCCATACACCACCTTTCAGCATACATCAATTTGTACCATCTCGCCATATTTACCACCTCATTGAATGGAAGTGCTATATGAGCCATCGTTTTATCACACAATCCTCGCCTAAATCCTAAGATAAATTTCTCCAACTTCTTTCTCGAAGTACTAATCAAATCGGCTCCATAATTTGACAAGGTATTGAACCTATGCAGATACTTCAATACTATCAAACTTCCATACTGCAACTCTATTAACTCCCGAAACATCGTAAGCAGTTCCGATCCAGGAATATATTATTCTTCAAACATCTCCTTAAACCCATCCAAAGCAATTTCCTGTTATGGGAACTCCATTCTCACCGTTATCTACCAAACACTTACCAGTCTCTTGAACTTCCTGGATACAACTTCACTTTTTGGACAATAGTTAATTCTAAGTCCTCATAAATCCTTTCACACACAATATCCAATCAGTAGCCTCAAACACCTGCTTCATTCCATCAAACACTCTCCTTATGAGCTTCCAAAATCCTTATTCATCTTAGCAAAATCCTTCCAACTGGCTACACTAGGCCCCTTTGTACATTTTATGACCACGATGATGCTTATTGTTGCACTAAGTTCATCAAAGATTGCTGAAAAATCACATTCACATCCAATTTCCCTATAGTCGGGGAAGACATTCCATTGTCGAGTTTTGTACGAACTTCCAGGGATGCTTCCCCTCTTTGGTCGTTAATTTGCGTAATATCGGCTCCCTTCTGGCATTTTCTCTCACGCTTCCTACAATCAAATGCCTGTTACGTAGGTCCATTCTTGCTTTCTGTATAAGGGCTCGTAAGGAAGGGAAACAAAAAGAGTGAGAGGAATAATAGAGTGGTAGATATATTTCTTATATACCTATACCAAAATACAATTACGTTATATAGCTTATACCCTCCCTAAGACGTTCATTTTTATTACTTAATTTCCATTTAGCTATGTTTTACTTAGATGTCCCCTAACCTATGCTTTGATACCAAGATGTAAAATCCCCCACTTCGAAACCTAAAAATAGATGTCGATGATGCTGCGTTCATCACCATAATCGTTTTCAAGTAATAAAGTGAGTTCAGTATTTATTTTTCACAATATAAAGTAAACAGAGTAGCTATATATTTTTATTACATCAAATTGTCTTACATGATTCATTACATCATCATTAACCTATCTCATTTCTGTGCAGGGGTAAATATAATAAGAAACAAATATAATGTCATACCCAACTTATGAAGATGTCGACACGATGCATAACCCATAATAATTCCTGATTTTACATAGCGCATGTCAAAATAACTTTTATTTGCGCGATAAGCCTCATGCTTCGACTTTAGAGTCTTTATTCGTCTTTCTAAAAGATACATGTCTAAACCATAAAATCAGCTTACTCGAATGAGTACCCGTGAGTTTATGAGAAATAATAAAAACACGGGTCGTACATAAAGTCTGGTATGAATGATGCTTTACCCTAAACAACTAACATATAGTGAGATCACGTCTTTAAATCACGGAACGGGTTTTCTCCTCATTATTCCAATCATCGTCAATCAAGCATACTTCAATATAGTATCCGTGAGATTCATCATAATTGTGAGATTTCTTACACATGTATTCGATTAATTTATGTTGTCAATTCATTTAAAATTACCACTTAGGCCTTATGCTTGCTAGTTCAATATCGGTACTTGATAGTAAAGGGTTTCACTTAAATGTTTTAATTAAATTTTATAGTGAATACATAATTAGGTTGCCATAAAGGCTACAATTATTCTTGTATGTTATCGTGAATAGATAATTGGATGTTATGCAAGCCTTATACCATCATTCCCATATATTGTCATGAACTAACATTGGTTTGCCACTAAGGCCTTCCATTAATGTTACCAAATGCAATGTTGTGTTTTTGGCATTTGTAGCCATCCAAGCTATCAATCAACGTTACCAAATAAAATGTTGTGTTTTAGACATTTGATATCCACCCTATCCTTCCATCAACATTACCAAAAATAATGTCATGTTTTAGACATTTGGCAGCCACCCATGCCTTCCATAAATCCCTATGTATAATATCGTGCTTAGACTAAACACGTAATTGCCACAAGCGCCTTCCATTTGCATTTTATTTCTTATAAATGATTCAACTTACCATAACATAGCTTAATCAATGTAATGACCCGCTATTTTGGACCATTCAAATTGACAATAAACCACACATGTCTGACTTGAATAGCTCAAAATACCGAATTGTTAATTTAAATTTTGGCAAAACTCTGAATATGTAGTAAATAAATAACAGATCACAGACATAGAGTAATATAATGCAGCAAAAGTAAAGAAACAGTAGTTCATGAAGCTATAATATAAATATATCAGAGCTAAACAAGATACAACAGAAGTCTCAATATGATAATCAAGTACAACTCAGAATACATCACTGGAATCAACTGGATAATTGGAACCAACTGAACAAATGAAAGAGAAATAGATAGCTAGATCTTCAAGCAAAGCTCCATCTCCGAAGGTGATTCTTGAATGCTGTATCACTCAGTCTGACCCGAGCGTAAAGCAAAACACAAAACACTCGAGTCGGGACATACATAGTTATACATTGTAAACCAACACAAGTGAATTGTAATATAAGGTAAAAGTAACTTAAAGGATGCTTGGGACTGCCCATCCTCTAAGGATCCGTTAAACTATTTTCTATGTAGTAATATTTCGCTATTATAATAATGTCTATAGTTAAATAGCATTAAGGCTACATTTTCCACCTTAACACGTAATAGTCCCAGTAGTCCATCCAGTATCATAGTCACTTCTGATCGGGAAGCTACCAGAGGATACTCCACGGGCTACGGGAGAAAACCAAACTCGTACAAGGCACGGTAGGGTAGGTGACACGGCACAACTAGGCAATGCCAGGGTAGACATACCAATTATGCTTCCGGAATGGTGGTAACGCGTAGCAGCTACTACCGCGCACCTCGAGCCACACCCCCAAAATCAAAGGGCCCCAATCAATCACAAAATAAAGAATGGTATCGAAGGAGTGTGTTTGATAAAAGGTGCTACCTTTTTAGGCCGTCAATCGCTCCTGTTTTAACCACCTTATGCTAACTCACGGGAGTTGGGTCCACGTATATACCTCAAAGGAACACCGCCGCTGTCCTACTTCATTCTGGAATCTTCACCGCGTACAAGGTTGTTAAAGTGGTTTTTGGGGTTGGAAGAGAGTATGGCAACTTCCGATCCCGGTCTCTTTAACAACCAAACGTTATTATTACCCATGGATATTTATTTCAAACATTTCTATTCCAAACCATTTAAAACCAAATACCATTACTTTCCAAAATAATATCCATTTCAAAACTAAATACTATATTATTTCATTTCAAAATCAAACCAATATATCATTTAAATAAAATCCACATTTCCAAATCACTGAATATTTCCTTCAATCTATTTAACTTGAAATATTCCTTTATATTATCTTAAACTAAGCCACTTTATAAGTCATATTCTTAAATCTTTAATTTCAACAAGTTTTAAATTAATAGATGTAAAAACAATTCTTAATTAAATACAATTTCCAATAAATTCATTTCTAAAATCATATTACTTTCAAGTTATAACAACTCTGAAACCAAACATTTTGAAACCATAATACTTTGAAATCCTAACAATTTAGAAATGTTATCATTTGGAATTCATACTGCTTAAAATCATAATATTTTGGAAATGTAACATTAAAGAATCATATCATTTTTGGAATGTAATACTTTCCACTTTAACATTTTATATAATCAAAGTATTTATATAGTTACGAATTTTAACATGGTCATTTTATCATAGCCTTATAGTTAAATAAACTTTGTTACTGTAATATCTAATTTAAAGCTGAAATTCTTATATTAAGTTAAAAGTACATTATTAACTTACATTTATTATTACAATAAAGAAACTTTATTATTTTAATCATTTGAAATATACCATTTACATTAATTAAAACTTACATATCAAATGTACATTATCAACTTACATTTTATTATTACAGTAAGAAACATTTATCATTTTAATCAATATAAAATACGCCATTACATTAGCTAAAACTTACATGTCAAATGTACGTTTTAACTTACATTTATTACAATAAAAAGCATTTATCATTTTAATCAATATTACACTAACTAAAACTTACATTATCAAATGTTCGTTTTAATTTACATTTTATTACAATAAAGAGCATTTATTACTTTAATCAATAGTACACTAGTTAAAACTTACATTATCAAATGTATGTTTTAATTTACATTTTTATTTCAATAAAGAGCATTTATTATTTTAATCAATACTACACTAATTAAAACTTACATTATCAAATGTAAGTTTTAATTTACATTTCTATTACAGTAAAGAGCATTTATCATTTAATCAATATTACACTAATTAAAACTTACAATATCAAATGTACGTTTTAATTTATATTTTCATTGCAGTAAAGAGCATTTATCATTTTAATCAATATTACATTAATTAAAACTTTACATGTTCCTTTCGTTTTTGTTATTACAGTATAGAACATTTATTATATTAATCAATAAAATATTAGTTAAACTTACATCTCACGTGTATATTTTAACTTACATTTTTCCATTTTAAAGTCGTAGCTATTTCTTACAAAACATAACATCTCACAAAAGAATATTTTATTACAGTCAATATAACAATCAAATTTTCTTCATAGATCTATTCATTTAGACATCAATTAATTATGATTTTCTAGTTAAATAAATTTTATTACAAATTGTCCAATTAAGACTGTATTCTATTTTACCAGTTCAAAATACATTATTTATTATACAAAACATGTCCATTCAGGAAATAACCTTTATTAAAAATTTCAAGGTTAGATTAAGATTCCAAATTAAATCAAATTCAATTAATAAATTATTTATCATCAATAAAGATTTTTAATTCAACTTAAAACCAGTTATTAACTTTATAAGAATTTAACTTATAGAAAAACAAATGCATCTTTATAATTAAAGCATTGAATCAAATTTTAAGTTAAAAATTACATATATTTATAAAACTCAGAATACTTAATAATATTATTCAAAATAATTAATAAATATTTAGGAAAATATTATTTAAAAATATAACCATGGGCTTGTATAATATTTTCTAACCTAGGTCAAGTGATACGGATATGTATCATTTCAATCCGTAATTTGAAAAGAAAAATCTGAGTTCTATCATTTCAAACCCGCAATCCCAAGTATAATAAATATAACAAAAATCAATAAAAATCACTCGAGCCTATCATTTCAGCCCATAATGATTTTCCTTATCCTAAAGTTCGTTCGGGTATGTATCATTACAACCCATAGTGATAGGAAACTTGCAGTGTGATAAATAAGAAATAAAATAACAGTAAAGCATATAATATCATATCAGACGATTTAACGGGCATATAAACAGCATTTTACGTTATATAAATATATCACAGGCAGGTATGAATATAGCATATTAATTTATACAATTCACTTGTCATCATCTCACAATTATATAAGTACGTAATGTCTAGAGTGAATAACTCACCTTTTTAAAGCTAGAATTGAAATTCAAACCCAAATCTAAACTCCGCAAATCATGAAAAGGAACGACAAAGAACGACTATTTTTTGAGTAAATGAAGAGTCAGATCCAAATCTTGTATGCAAACAAATACAACATATACAAGAATATATTTCAATACAAAGGAATAGAAATTAGAACAATGGAAAAGTATGAGATAAACATGACATAACCTTTGCTTCAACCACCAAGTGGGCTCGGCCTTTGGATTTGGGTAGGGTCTAGGCATCACAAACTCACGGCTATGGGATGGTAAGGTCATGGAAAAGCAATCTGGTGGAGGAATATGTGTATACATGAAGAGGAGGTGAAGGAAAATAGGAGTTTGGCTAGGTTTGAACAATTTTGGGTAGTGGGTTTTGATCTAGGAGTCACGGCCTTTGTTTGGAATGTTGGTGATGATTGATGGAGGTGGTCATGGTGGTCGGCTAGAGGGGCATGGGGTGGAGGCTGAGCTAGCTTGAAGAACAACAAAGTAGAAAAAAAGAAAATAGAAAAAAGAAAGAAGAGGAAGGAGAAGCCATGGAAATTAGATCTAGCTGTATACTTTTTTACACACAAATAGAATGAGAGATGAGAAACTTTTTTTCATGTGAATAAGAAAAAAGAGGCGGCTAGGGTTTACAAAAGAAAAATGAACGGCTAAGGATGTGGGAGGTAATAAAGAGGCCAGGCAATAAAAGGCAAGAGTTTGAATGGTTTGGCAAATAAAAAGGCAATATTATAAAATAAATAACTTGATGGATTTAATTAAAAAAATTCCTTTGTATGCGCGTAATGAAAAGAGGAGTTTGAGGAACAATATGTACGTGAATTATGAGAAGAATTCATGGCTATGAATATGGAAAGTAATTGGCCATGCAAATGGAAAGGCAAGGGAAAAGAAAAAGGCAACAAATAAACAAAACAAGTAACATATATCTCTTGAAATTTCTAAGCTATTATTAAAAATAAAATCAATCAAAAATCAAATAAATATATCAAAGTTTATACAAATAAAATAGAAAATAAAAATTAGAGAAACAAACATAGGGAAATAAAATATAGAAAGTCATTGCATGTAAACACTGTATTTTATCCAGTTTAAAGAGTATAAAACAGAATTTAACGAAACAAAAAGTAGAATTAATATTAAAATAAAATACATTTTCAAAGAAAAAGACTAGAATTTAAAATTTTCAACCATGATCAAACTTTGACTTCCAGTTGACCAAAATATAAGATTTTCAGAAAAGTTTATTTTATTGTATTTGGAAAATAAATTACAAACAAATTCCAAACTTACGTTGGAAAATTCCAGAAATTCGATCTCAAATAATTTAAAAACTAAAGTTTTCAAATAAAAACTTAATTAAAAATATTTACAAAATTATGGGTTGTTACAATCAATCTTAATCTCAACTTCATTCTTCAAGTAAGTCATTTTATTAACTCATTATTTCTCAAGGCTATTTCATCTCTATGAAATTCTCAGCCATCACTTAGAGAGATAGCTCCCAAAATGCAACAAAAAGTTCATTATGCACATAATATTTTCTTAGTATTACTTGCCATATCAAATTTTTTTACGCATAGTTATAGTAAGTTGAGACTCCTAGGACCATCACATGTTGACATTACCCTAGCTATCGCAAGTTGGTTGTGGCAGTTTTGTAATTAAGTAGAAAAATATTTTATCTTCGCTAAAAAGAATTACTTTTCACCTAACCTAGATATATGTCAAATTCTCATTGGTTTACCAAATTTTTACAGTTTTCTTCTTAGAATTGATATTTTTTACTCACTTAATTAACTTATTTTTTCCAAATAATAATTAACTAATTCCTTTGTTAATTATTTAATAACAATTTCAAAAAGCATGGGAAATCCCTAAAAAATCGCCAAAAATCGAAATTAATATATTTGGTTTCCAATAAAATTTCTAGGCCAACATAATTGTTTCAATATTTTAAATAATTATTTTCGAAAATAGGCCTTTTCTTAACTTGGAAAATTTATATAAATTTCATAAATTTTCAAAAAATTTTGAAATTAAAATTCCATCTTCACATTATCATTTAAACATCATATAAAAATTTCAAGTGATTTAGAGAAGGTTTGTTTCACATTTTATCCTCAATGTTTCAAAATCATCATTTTTAAATTTCAACATGTATAAGTATTATTCAACAACATTCACTCTTGATCATTAAAACATTAAGCTTACATACAATCCTAAACCATACGGGTTTGGAAGGTTTTCGGAGAAAAGATTACTTAACTAAGGTTGTTGTGATCTTGATTAAAATTCTTCTTAGTGAGAAAAGCTCATTCCTTTATCTTTGTGTCATTCTTCTTCCTTTTAGTTTTATAGTCGACCTAGCTTCTTAGTTTTCATTCTTTTAGTTTATGGAAAATGAGAGGATGAATGAGGAGTTGGAGTGTAAGGGTTTAGCAATTTGGATTTTGGGCTAAAACCCCATTCTAGCATATTCTTATTAAATTTCTAACTCCTCATCATACATTCATTTACCCTCCACTAAATAACTTATCTTTATTTTTTTGCATAATTTAATTTAGTTAATCGTTTATTTAATTAATTTTCCCTATATCATGGTACTCCAAAGTAAGGCGTGTAACACAAACAAACATACAAACGTAGAACAGTCCACAAGTCTGGCACAGCTCATTGGTTTAGCCTATAACTCCATTTATCAAAACTCAAATTTCCTACTTAATATCAATTTCAAAATTCCCACGGACAACCAAAATTTTCTCACCCTAAGTAATTCCACATGCACATATCCACATAAGCGATCATGCACAAATTGACATGCTAGTGGATGGATAACACGTGGAAAGATCCAATGATGGAAAAGGAATGCAAGGCCACGACATTAGCAATCTGCATGATGTCATGGAACTATAAATCGGCGTGATCCTCAAATACCTGATTCACTTTATCTTTCTATCCATCCATCTGTGAATAATAAGCAGTACTCAAGCTCAATTCAGTACCTAAAGCCTCCCGAAGACTCCTCCAAAACTCGCTGGTGAAAAGTGGATCTCGATTGCTAACAATAATAGAAGGAACTCCATGTAGCCTAACTATCTCCCTCACATATAGAGTCACCAAAGATGCGGCAGTCCTCGTACTCCCAACCGAAAAAAAATGAGTGAATTTGGTCAGTTGGTTGACTATGACCTAAATACTCTCATACCCTCTCCTACTTCTTGGAATTTCATCAATGAAATCCATAGAAACACTATACCACGTCCACTGCAGTATATCTACCCTTTGGCAGGTTATATGCTTAGACACATACTTCTTCATACTCGGCCAATAAAACACTCTTTATATGATGATACATTTTGTTTCCACCAAAAGACCCCTTTATATCAATGGTATAGTGCTACAAATGACTCAACTGCTCTCCTCTACCAAGCTTCTCAAAAATATATAATAACTCCTTATCGTGTTTCTGGCTTGATCCAATGTGGTCCATAAGGGTAGTCTACACATCCAAAGTTGTTTACAATCCTTGAGTGATGTCTGACAATGGTCGAAAATAAGCCATAGAGATAAACTCCAAGTTTTTCCACTCTAAGAACATAGGACTCAACATCGCATGCTTTCTACTCAAGGCATTGGCTACAACATTACCCTTACCGAGAGTATAGGAGATATCGAAATCATACGATGCCAAGAACTCCATCCATCTTTGTTGTCTTAAATTTAAATCCATCTGGCAGAACGAATGCTTCAAAGACTTATGGTCCGTGAACAACTCAAACCGCTCTCCTAATAAAGAATGTATCCATGACTGGAGTGAAAAAACAATGGCTACCATACATGATCATCCAGCCAATTCCCAAAATCAAATAAACCCCAAAAATCCTAAGGCAAAAGTGTTGAATATGCGATTATATGACTTTTGTTTGATGATAATAAACATATATATTCGTTTAAATGTATTTGTTAATGTACTATTTTATTTTTCATAGATTAAATAAATATTTGCTGAATAAAATAAATAACACGGAATTTGAATTCAAACAGAAATTTTATTCAAACAAATATTTATTACAATTTTTGAATAGTACAAATTTCAAACACTCACTATATACAATTTCAATTACAATACAAATTTGATTAAATTACAATTCACATTTACATTGCACCTCTGAGCAATCTACAGAAATATACATTGACGCGGTAAAATTGAAAATAAAATATTTTTGCAGTATAAAATAAAACGTAGATTTTGAAAATAATATTTGCCTCGGTTATTTAGGTTGTTCGTCATCATATAATTTTGAATTCATCATACATGAATAGCTTGTGACATACACAGTGTATCACTGTATATGCCATAAGGTCGTACACACCGATATATACAGTTGATAAAATTATAGGGACAGGTGAGCACAGGTCAAACCCAAAATGCCGGGTTCAACTCAAGTGCAATAAAAATAATGTCACAATATCAGCACAAGGTCAAACCCGAGCTCCAAGCTGGATTCAACACAGGTGCAGTTCGAATATACAAGTTTAATAAAATGGTCATGTGCAAGCACACTCAAGGCACAATGCACGTCAAACCAAAAATGTGCTCAAAGCAAATTCAGACCACATGAAGGAACAAATACATGAATGTACGTACTGGCAAGAAATAAGCAAGCATATGCACCAGCATTTCAAACACAATTCACAACCAAAGACTGCACATTCAAGTGCATGACCATGAAAACTATGTCAACAGCACAGATCTCAACATCAAAGACATGATGAAGCCAGAAACAATGCAAGTGGAGACTCAAGTGGTACAAGACCGAACCAAACATCAGCAATAATGAAATGGCTATAAACAAAATACATGAAACTGCACCAAAGGAATGGCGACATGCATGCTACAGGTCTGAAACTCAAAAGCAAGCACAACTCTAACTGGAAGTACACATGAAGTATACAAACTACCAAACTCAAATAAGCAAAAATCCAAACCAAGTTCAAGTCACACGAAAACAACTCAATGCAGCCTTGACCAAAATCAAAATGAAACTAATGCAACATGAAGGCCGGAGTGTACATGAAACAAATATGCAAACTGCTTCGAATGTTACAAGTTAAAGACTGCAACACTACGACAAATACAAGTGACAACAGTGTGAAAACGAAGACCACAAGTGGTGCACACATCAAATACAAATACAACATTTCAACAAGACAAAGTGAGAGAAGTAGTAAATGGCACAACAACCCAAATCAAAATGAACCAGATGGAATTGCAACAGTAGGAATGAGCACAGCATCCATCCAGTAACCATCAAGCGAACGAAGTGCACATGAATGCACAATGAAAATTCACAAACAAGTCAAGTATGCTACAGGTTGCAAATGACCAGAGGCAATAAACACAAATGGCCAAAGTTGAACAATCTCAAGCATCATCAAAGTGATATAACAGAGAAAAGAACATAGCATGCAGGTTCAATTAAAAATCAAGCTGTGGTAATCGTGAAATCGAACTAGTCAAGTTTAAATGCCGCAAGTCAACAAGAAGGAATCGAACAGTTCAAAGTCAGAGCCGTAATGACCAAGAAGTCAAACAAATTCAAAGCCGTGATTATCAAGTTAAACAAGCAACGAAATTATATGAATTGAAGAAGTCGGATAAATCACCATCATTCAAGAATAATCAAATGGACGAAGACAAATTCAAACATACATATACGAACGAAAATTAAGGGGTTCGAACCCTATATAAAAACCCAATCATCATCGGCTACAAACGCAATCGAATTCAAGCATTCAACTAGGAGAACAAAAAAGGCATAAATTACATACCAGAGTCAAAGTCGAACTCGATCAAATCGAGGAGCCATATTCGAATTGAAGAAGGAGTCGATTGCCGAAGCAAGACAGAGAAATACCAATTGTAATCGACCATCTACCCATCGGCTTCATCGATTTTCTCAAGCCCTAATTTGCAAGCAAAGGAACAAAGGAACGAGCCGCCATTATACAGAACAAAGAGTAAAAGGAACGGCCGACATTGATAAAAGAAATAAAGAAAGCCGCATTTGTTTTTTAAATTGGGCCGGCCTTATTATTTTTTTAATTGAGATTTAATTAGGGTTTGTTAGGGTTTTTGTTTTAATTGTTTTTTAAATTATATTTTCTTTTGAAAATTGTGTAATTACTAATCGTGTGACTAGGGACAAACTACGTGGCGTAGTTTGAGAATTCGCAACTCAGTGGCTGAGTTGTGGCAGGATTTGAGCGTAGAGTTAGGTTAGTCAGTAGCGGGTGTCGTGAGTTTACACGTGTAAGCGTGTGACTACTTAATTTCAAGTAGAAACCTTGGGGGCAGCATGTAGGCCGGGTTTTGCCGAAGCTAGGTAAATTCTCTGTCGTTCTATTTCCGCATTTATTATTCTGCTAGTATCTGTGCTGCTATAATTTTGATTTATCTATGTTGAAATAATTTTATAAGCTTCCACAATAATTTTTATAATTAACAGTTTCACTCTATTCCCCCCTTTTAGGGTGAAATCGATCCTACATGTGGTATCAGAGCTAGGAATAGAAGTCAACTTTTGTTTTAAAAAATTCGTTTTTCAAAAACCAATTTTTGTTTTAAAAATTTGAATTTTTAAAATGGCTTCTTTTAATAATGCTTTTGCTGAGGGTCAATCCATAGTTAGACCACCAATGTTCAATAGTGAATACGCCTATTGGAAAAATAGAATGAAATTTTTTCTGAAAACCATTGACACTTTGAATATTGTTGAGACAGGTTATGGAGCACCAACTATAATTGTAGATAATCAGGAAAGAGAGAAACCAAAGGATCAATGGACAGAACTAGAAAATAAATTACAAAATGCTAATGCTAAAGTTATGCTTCCTGCATGTCTCCGGAAGCTTATTCATCTTAAGAGATACATGAAAATCACAACTCTCAAACTACTCAAAATTAATTGAGTACTTGAGAGTTTAAGGGGAAAACATAAACTTCGAGTCAGATATAAAGCCTTGTGTGAATAACAATCTACCATCTCAAATCATTTAGATATCTAGTGAGACCATGCCGCTTAGCAAAACAGGTTTCCCCTCACTAGTATCTCAAAACCATTATAAATCCATATACTGTGCTCCTGCATCCACAGTGGTTAAAGCAATTTAAAACAGTATAATATGATGATATGCAAAACAAATGAATCAATTCTGGATTACCCATCCCCATTTTAGACTATCTTTCTAACTTATAGTTTTTAGGATTATTATTAATGTATTATTTTTAATGGGCTAACTAATAACCGTTAAACACTTATAGACTCCCTTTCCAATTACATAGTTTTCATGGAATCACTAAGAACCTATTGGTAACTCCAATATCTTACTCTTACCCAAGTTTTTATCGGTTGACTAGGAACCTATTGGTGATCCCAATATCCTTTCTTCTTACCCTAGTATTCTGGGGCTGACTAGGAACCTATTGACATCAGCCAATTTCTCATCCGGATATAGTTTTTATGGGCTAACTACAATCCTACTGGCCTCTACCAGTATCAAATCATAGTTTCCATGGCTTGCTATAAACCTAACTTTCTGACATCTACCTTTATACATAGTTTTCATGGGCTAACTATGAACCCATTGGCTTCTGCCAATATCTTTTCATATACACAGTTTTCATGGGCTTACTAAGAACCTATTGGCCCTTGCCAATATCTTTCTTTTATATTTTAGCATCCTATATTCTGGTCTTCCTGACCTCCAAGATGCAATTCTACTCATTTAGGAGTTTAATCAAGTTGTATTCACTTCTGGGTTAACCTAGCTAGTTCTTCTACCCTTTATCCCCAAATTGCAGTTATGGGTCTAATATAAAGTAAATATATTAATATTTGAAGAAGAAAACATAACAACGTAGCAATAACATTCCTGTGGGTTTAATATAAAACATGTTTAATTCCTTTAACCTATTATTTCATCAAAGAAAGCTTCTTCTCAAAACCATTACAAAAACTCCTTTAATTTATCCATGGTTTTTCCTTTTAAAAATAGAGTTTAGGTTATAAAACCTTTCGATACCTTCGAAACCTAGCTTTCGACTTCATAGGATGATCTCGTTCGAAAGCATTAAATTCTATCTTTAAAATATTAGGCTCCTGCCTTTTAATACTTTTAAATCTTCCTTTTGAAACCTTTCGATTATATTAAAGTATTAGAATTTAACTTAAGAAGCTTAGCTTCGAAACCAGTTGAAAGTAACCCTTTCAACACCAATGGAAGTAACCCTTTCGAAATCATTGAAAGTCCCCCTTTCGAAAGCATTTGATTTATGCTTAAAACGTTATTTGGGTCAAAGTGAACATAGGCGAAAGCATCTCTTTGGAAACCATCCTTTATCATATAAAAATATTTAGGAAAACTTGATGGTGTCGGCACCATCTCTTTCGAAAGCATTTAACATCTAGGTAAAACATTAGAAGGTTGACATCGAAACCCCTTTCGAAATCCTTTCCTTCGAAACCCCTAACCCCTTTTGAAAGCTATAGGAAGTGGATTAAATTTTACAAAATAAAGTATCCTTTCAATAGCATTGATATCTTCAACACCATTGAAAGGCTATTAAATGGCAGCAGGGTTTCGACTAGGTCGGAACCCCTTCTTTCCAAAACATTCTTTCATAAGTGAAGGAACCAAGTTGAAAGTAATCTTAAGTTAATAGCAACCCTTCAGAAACCTTTTTAAAACCTTTTTCGAAACCATGTGATTCGAATCCATCAAAGGCTAAAACAAAACAAAGGTAGGTGCTTTTCTTTTAAAAAAAAACCAAGGTTTCGACTTGGATGAAGACTGAAGCTTCTATATCGAAAGATGCTTTCCAAAGTAGGCGGAACAAATTTTCTGAGTAAATCTGGTTTAGTTCTTCTTAAAGTAAACTTTTCTCTAACTAACCTACCACTTGTCAACACAAAATTGGTTGCCTTAACTTTTTCAAATTCTTTTTCAAAATAACTGCCTCTAATTTCAGATCTGAAACATGGTTAAGTTAATCAAATAAACCCTTCCATTGAACAAAACAAATTTGCACAGAAGTCCCTCTTCTAAAATAATTTATTTGCATAGCAAATCACTTTGAAAAAATCCCCAAAAATTCTAGAAATTAACTTTAATCGTGTTATCTAAAATATCGAAATTCCAGACCAAAATTCTCAATATATTTTCCAAAATAAATTTATAGAATCAAATAACCATATTTTCCTTTGAAAATTCAGAATAATATTTCCATAGTTTGGAAAATTATCAAATTGAAACCCAACTCCAAAATCATGTTTCTCATTACATAAAGTTTTCCCATGGCATTTAAACATCACTAAATCTCGATTTTACCATAAAACCGTGCTTATCTTCTTTTAAACAATCATGTTTAAACCATATAAATTTTAAATCAAGCATATCATCATCCAATATATCATAAAAATGAATCTACCCTTAAATATGAAAATATATGATTCGAAGCAAAATAGAGATGGAATTATTATTCACCTTGATCTAGATAAAGAGATTGGATTGAGATTGATTTCTCCAAAGCTCGATTCTCTAACTTTTAATTTATATTCCTCTTGTTCTCTTAATGGCCAGCCTTCCTTCTTGCGTTTAATTTTCAAATTAATGTGAATGGGTAGTGAATTGGTAGGAATGAAAATATATAAGGGTAAGGGTCATTGGGTGGCAAATATACCCTTATGTAACTTAACTAATCAAAAACCCATTCTTAAGCCTATTAATTTTATATTAGGCGTGGCCTTAATTAAAATTAATTCAAGTCTCAATCAGCTTCACTTAACATTTATATTATTCTATTTAATTTATCTAATTAAATATCCTGAATAATGTTGTAAAAAATTAAGGGTGTCACAGGCTCCCCTCCTTAAACAATTTAATCCTCGAAATTCAGTAAGGACTAAATACCAAACATAGCAATCATCTCTAACGACTCCTAACAACCATACTAGTCCACCTGACTAGGAAATATCTATATAAATCTAATATAGACATACCCTCAAAGCAGATCAGGGTAAGTATCTCGAATCCTGTCCTCTGTCTTCCAAATACAGTCCTTCTCGTTGTCGCTCCACTGAACTTTCACCAACTTCACTATCTTGTTCCTTGATCTTTTCTCATCTCTAGCTAAACCCGCACTGGTTGTCTAACAAAAGTCAAATTAGGCTCTACTACTAGATCTTCCAACCCTATCGGAGGAATGATCGTGCACATACTTGTGAAATATAAACACATGAAATACATTATGGACACCTGCCAAATTTCTCGGCAACTCTACTCTGTATGCGAGCTTTTTAATCCTTTCTATAATCTGGAATGGAATAACATATCTCGGTGCCAGTTTCCCTGACTTTCCAAACTGTATCACACCCTTCATCGGCGATACCTTAATGAAAGCCCTATTTCCCACTAAGAACTCTATGTCTTTATGCCTCTTATTTGGATAACTCTTCTGTCTAGATTAAGCTTCCTTCATCCGTTCTAGGATTAGATCAATCTTCTCTGACGCCTCCCTAATCAAATTTGGACCTAAGACCAACCTGTCTTATGGTGATTTGCATGTTCTTCCATACAAAGCTTCAAAAGGCGCCATTCATATACTAGTCTGGTAACTATTATTACAAGAAAACTCAACCAAATGAAGGTCCCAAGATCCACCAAAGTCCAACACAAAAGCTCTCAACAAATCCTCGGGTACCTTGTTTACTCTCTCTGTTCGTCTATCTGTATGGGGTGGTATGTAGTACTCAACTTGAGCTTAGTGCCTAACACATCCTGTAGACTCTTCCAGAATTCGCTAGTAGATAAAGCATCTCTGTCGCTGAATATTCTTTTATGAACTCCATGAAGTCTAACTATGTCCTTCATGAAAAACTTCGCTAAAACAGGTGCCGTCTTGGTTGACTTTATTGGAAAGTAATGGGTACTCTTGGTCAACCTGTCCACAATAAACCAGATACTTTCAATTCCTCTGCTTGAACTTGGCAACCCATCTATAAAATCCATGGATATTGAATCCTACTTCCAAATTGGAATCTCTAGAGGCTGAAGAAACCCACTCGGCTTTTGATGTTTGGCTTTCACTTGTTGATAGTTTACACACTGCCTAACCCACAAGCCAACATCTCTCTTCATGCCTTCCCAATAGAAGCTCCTCTTTATATCTTGATACGTCTTGGCCCCTCCAGAATGGATCAACAAATTGGATCGATGACATTCCTCAAGGACTTCTTCAATCAAGTTCTCAACATCTAGAACACATAACCATCCCTTCTTTCTCAACCATCCTCTCTGGTCAAGACAAAAATCTTTCAAATCATCGACCTTGTTCTAACACCAAGCCTTCTAATCCTCTCGGCTAATATTGGATCCTCCTTCTGTTTAGAAGCAATTCTCTTGATCAACACTGGTCGAACTTCTAAATAGGACAACATGGCAGTACTCTGACTAGAACTAGCAGTAGATCTTAACAACACACCACAACTGGCTAAAGTTTCTAAGTCCTTTATTATACCAACATAGTTAACACCACATTCTGATGTCTTTTGCTAAGAGCATCTGCTACCTTATTACCTCTCCCTGGGATATACTCTACACCAAAATCATAAGCAGCCAAAAATTCCAGCCATCTCTGTTGTCGCATATTCAACTCCTTTTGAGAGAATAGATATCTTAAAGACTTATGATCGGTATACAACTCAAATCTTTCCCCCAATTTATAATGCCTCCAAATGTTCAAGGCAAAAATCACCGCAGCCAACCCTAAGTCATGAGTAGGATATCTTACTTCGTGCGGTCTAAGGTACCTAGATGCATAAGTAATGACTTTGTCCCTCTACATCAACACCGCTCCCAATCCAGTCCCACATGCATCGGTGTATAATACCAACCCTTGGTTTCCAACTGGAACTACTAACACTGGAGCATTTGTCAACAATTTCTTTAACTTAAGGAATGCTTCCTTATATTTGTCGGACCAAACAAACTTCACATCCTTCCTGGAAAGCTTAGTCAAAGGCGTGACTATCCACAAGAAATCATTGATGAATGTCCGGTAGTAGCCAGCAAGTCCAAGAAAACTTCTAATCTCGGTCACCGTCTGGGGTCTCTTCCAATTGTTCATAGCTTCAATCTCATCGGGATCGATTGACAATTCTCCCTCTGAAACCACATGACCAAGAAACTTAACCTCTTTCTTTCAAAAATGACACTTGAAAAACTTCGTCTTTAGCTGATTCTGCATCAGTGTCTCAAGTACAACTCTAATATAATCTTCATGCTCTCTCTTATCTTTAGAGTATACCAAAATGTCATTTGTAAACACCAACATGGATCTATCTAAATACTATGGGAAGACTCGGTTCATCAAATCCATAAAGAAAGCAGGTGCATTCGTCAACCTGAATGACATCACTAACCACTAATACGAACCATATCTTGTTCGAAATGTTGTCAAAGGAATATTGTCCTCCACCACCCTCAACTGATGGATCCCTATTGCCAAGTCCAACTAAGAAAACACTCTGGCTCTACTCAATTGATCAAACAGATAACCAATTCTTGGCAAAGGATACTTATTCTTTATCATCCTTTCGTTCAACTTATGATAGTCGATACACATCCTCAACGACCCATCTGGTTTCTTCATGAATACCGTAGTCGCTCCCCAAGGCAGACCACTTGGTCTAATAAAATTCCTTCCCTCAAGATCCACTAGTTGCACCTTCAGTTCCCTCATCTCAATTAGAGTCATCCTGCTAGGTGGTCTACTCATAGGTTCATCTCCTGGCATAAGATCTATCAGAAACTCAATAGCTCGTTTCGGTGGTAGTCCTATAACTGGCTCAAAGACGTCTGCAAACTCTCTTGCTATTCAAACCTGACTTAGCTCTTCTCCTATTTCCATTGCACTTAACAAAGCACGACCACTATGGTCAGAATTCTCTACTGAGAATATAATTCGGTTATGACTATTATGGTGCCTTAAAGATAACTCCCCATTCTGGTAGAATATCCTAGCCTTATACTTTCTCAACTACTCCATACCTAAAATGATTATGAAATCTACGAAATCATAAACATACAAACTACATATAAATTTATGACCTAACAAATCATGTTCGAACTAGTCACATATCATCCCCAGAGTTGCATACCCTCCTATTGGATTCACAATCCTTAAGGAAGTAACAAGATATGTGGGTTCTAAGCATAATCTATTAACCAAACACTAGGATATTAATGAATGTGATGCACTAGTATCAAAAAGTATACTAACCGGTGTACTCTAAATAAAAAACATACCTTCCATCACAGTCTTTCCCTTATTCACTATAGTTGGCTTAGCTGATGATCCAATAGCAAAAACTTTCCTCTTGTCCTCCCTGACTGGCTCTGGACATTGGTTCTTATAATGCTCCACTTGATCACAGTTAAAGCATTTCACATTCTTCTTGTCTATGGCATTCTTTCCCTTTCCCAAGCGTCACTCACTTGCATAATGATTCTTCTTGCCACATTTATAGCATACTAAATCAGCCTATGCCTTCTTGGCAGCATCTCCTTTCTGGGCTCCCTTCTACTTAAAGAATTTCCTCTTCTTCTCCTGAGGACCATGGGATTCAACTGCCTTCTCTCTAGCAGACACAGTAAGCATCTCCTCAGGGAGAATGGCCATTTCCACCACCATTACAAGGTTCTAGGATATAGGTCATGGTCATTCTAACAAGTTCAGGTCTCAATCCTCAAATGAACCTCTTATTCCTTCTGACGTTAGTGTCAACCATAGCATATCCATATCGTGACAGCTCGTCAAATTTAGTAGCGTACTTGATCACTGACATTTCTTCTTGAACCAGATCCATGAACTTCCTAATCAATGTTGACTTAGTAAACTCAAACAAAAACCTCTGCTCAAACATCCTTCTGAAATCAGTCTATGTCAGTTGTAACATTCCTAAACAATTAGCCAAGTTTAATTTGACAATTAATTTGATTTTGGAATTTAATTGTGAAATTTTTTGTGAATTAATTAAAAATTTCCAGGATAAATAAATATTTTAGATTTTAAAAAGAATTTTGGTTTGAAATTCAAGGATAAATATTTTATAAATAAAAAATGGATTTAAAAATAAATATATTGGAAATAAATTGGATTTGAAAATTTTATAAGAATTTGTTTCTAACTATTTAAATACGCAATATAATTTAAAAATGAAGTTTCGAATTTGATATAATAGATTTTTCAAAGGCCTATTAAGAATAAAATTATTTATTCATATGTAATTAAATTGTAAAACCATCTTTTGTTTTAAAAGACTTTATAAATGAATTATAAAGAAAATGTACTTATTTAAATAAGAGGTATGATATAAAGTTGTATTTAAAATATTATTTGAAATGTTTAAAATATAGTAAAAAAATTTAAAAGTTGTTTAAATGCTAAATTCTATATTATACACATGTGTGTTATTTATTAAAGTATAATTTATTTTAAAATTCAAATTTTCTTAAGATTTTATAAAGGTGAATGCATTTATTAAATAATGAAAATTATATAGATAAAAACAAAAACATTTGAAATAAAATACATATGTTAAAAAATAAGTACTTAAGGGTTAAAATAAAATTTATAAATTAATTAAAATTTAGAATTTAAACACAATTTAGATCTCATAGGACATTTGTAAATTTATGAGACCGTGAGTTTAACATTTGTAAAAAGAAAATGGTAAAAATTGACAAGTATTAGCCAAATTAAAACAAGTGGCATTGATTTTAATTAAACCTTGTTTTGAAGAATAAAAAAATAAACTACATTCTTTTTTTCTCAAATCTGAAATAAGAAAAGAAAACAAAAACCAGAGATCATCTCAATATCAAAATAGAAACAAAGATCAAAAACCTAAACTAGAGTAGATTTTAAAATTCAAAGAAATCAATCTTCAAAACAGCAATTCAAAATCTTCAAAGCTTGGAAATGTAGCCTGTAATCAAGCAAAACGGGAACAAGCTTCAGGATTCAGAAGTAAAGTTGCAAATCAATTTACAAACCTGGAAAAGCAAGATGCAAATCAAAATTTAAATAGCAAGCAAAACAAATCAATTTGCAAGCTTCAGATCAAACTCAGGGTTTAGTTTCAAAACATGAGATACTCAAAGATAAATCAATTTAACAACATCTTCAACAAATTCAAAGATTAAAACAATTCTCTGATTCCAGTTCCCGGCCAAAATCTGTTCCTTTATCCTCTGTTTCAAAATTAAAAAAGTGAGCAAACTTTCTTATATCTATCTATATGTCTTGATTGATGTGGCTGATGCTTGAACATATTATGAAATTATTTTCTAATTGTTAAAATATGCCTATTTGTATATAGTTTATGTTATGCATGTCTGGGAACAGAAACATAAATGTCTCTGTTCTAAAATACTACAGGTTTTAAACCTATTAAAGAAAAAAATTTGAATCCTTCATCTCTGATTTATTTAGGCTTCATGATCTAAATAAAATGTGTTTGTATCATCAAGAATTAGGGCTAAAAAAAATATTTTTGGTAAAATTGAATTTAGTTTATCAGGGAAACTTAAAATATACAGTGAAATCATATATATGTCCAAAATTTGATGATTATAAAATTGGGTTTCGATTACATAACCAGATTCGAATTACAAAACGATGAATTTTAATGCAAGTTTCAAGATTTTTAGATCTGTATATAGTGCGCATTTTCTAGTTGAACGGAAAAGCTTTTTTCATCAACTACCGATGATCGTGGGATCTGGAGTCATTGGGGTTAGAGCTGGAGAAGGATGGGGTATCGGGAAATCTTGGAAAAATGTTTGTACATTTTTCTGATGATCAAAATGGTCATGGAATGGTGGAGTAGGGTTTAAGATCGTATTTTGGGTCACTGTTAGAATTGAGTAAATGGCATCGTCGTGGTGAACCGGAATAGCTCGGGGGAAGTGGGATCGAAGCATCATGTCGTGATGCATCTCGAGTTGGGTGGATGAGATTCCAGGTGATCGGAGTAGGTGATGCAAGGTGATTTGGTGGCTGGGTTCTGTTCCCGCAAATGATCGAATCGCTAGATTTCGATTTTGAGGTGGTACTGGGTTTCTGGGTAGTGGAGGCAGTCGTGCTTGGTAACGGCGACTTGTCGACGATGGTGGCGACGGTGGGAACGCCTGCGCTCATACTTGAGCGTGCAAGCGCGAAGCTGTGCACCTGGGCATGATGATGGATTGGGGAAGAAAGGGAATACTCGTGTTCGTCCCGAAGTAAATGGTGAAACAACTCAAAGCAGATGGGGTTATGGGTTGGCTCGGGGACAAGCTCGGGTGAAACAAGTTTTTTCTCGGGTTACTCGATTTGGTGTGAAAACAGCTTCAAACTTTAAAAGAAAATTAAGTTTTTCTTTGAAATAATTTTTGTTTAAACCGATTCTTTTGTAAAATATCATATGTTAATCCAGTTTTAAATTGGTTAAGAAAGTTTTTAATATAAAATTGTTTTAAATTAACCAAGCTTTAAAATGCTTTGAAAATATACATGACTTTTATTTTTTTAAGTTTATTTTAAATAAACTTAATAATCTTACAAATGTTTTAATTGTTAATTAACTTTAAAAGTCTAAGTTAATTTATTTGTTAAAGGAAATTAATTACTTAAAGTCAATTTCTTAATGAAAATAATTAAGGTAAATTAATGATTTAAAGATTGGTTAATTAAGTGTTTAAAGGGTAATTATTTAGGGATAATTAATTAATGTAATTAGGGTAATTAAATTAAGAAGTAATTAATTAATTAAAGGTTAGTTAATTAATAAAATTAATTGATTAACGGTAAAAGTTAATTAAGTAATTAGGGATAATTACTTATTTTAAATTAATTGGGATTAATTAATTAAATGATAATTAATTGAGGCTTAATTAAATGATTAGCTAATTAAGGATAATTAATTTAGGGTAATTAATTAATTAAGATTAATATTTTAATAATTAAAGGTTGATCAATTCATTAATTAAGGTTAATTTACAAATAATTAAGGGATAATTAATTAAAATAGACCGTAATTAATCAATGTTAATCAACCAGAATTAGTGATTAATCTGGTTTCAATTAATCATATGATCAATTAACCTTACTTATGGATGATTGTAATCTATTGAATGCTGGGAATTGGTTGATATCTCTACCATGTGATGCTTTATGATATGAATTGTTTTAATTCAAGCAGTGATGAATGTAGTTTATTTATCTATAATGTATTTATATTATCTATCTGTGATTCTGTGTGTATAGATAAGCGTTATAGGATTATACCGCTTATCAATATTGATGTGATTATATATGTAATGATTGATGATGTTGCACTATTGGGTAAAACCCCTGGACTACACTATACACACACAAATATGGATTGCACGTGGAAATTGATTAAGTCGTAGATTTTTGAAAAAGTTTTAAAATTGAATTTTTGAATCCAAATGGTTTTGGAAATGGATTGGGTTTAAAGTGAAAAGCTTTTGAAAAGGAAATTCAAAGATAAAGGTTATTTTTGAATAACTTGATTAAGTTTTGAAATTTGATTTAAATTGGAATTCTAAATTTGAAATTGAATTCTATGTTGAGAATTTATGATTTAAAAAGGTTATACGAGTTTATATGGGTTTTAAACCATTTTTAAAGTGTTTTTTTGGGAATTTGAATTTAACCAAGTTTGAAAGACTTTACCTTGTATAAATGAAATTAGATTTTTCCGAAATGAAAACTGTTTGTTTTCAATAATAAAAGCTTTCATATAAGGAAAGAATTTCCAATTTGTGTTAAAGGAATTTCAAATTTGAAATGAAAATGGTTTTCCAAGTTATGAATGAATATTTGGAAACGGGTTTTGAAAGCTATAAATTAAATCTTTGATTTAAAGATTAAGATGAGTTGATCCAATTGAAATGGAAATTGTTTTGAAATCCATGAATGGATCTTTGTGAAAATGGGTGAACTTTGTGAAGTAAATCTTTTTGTTTAAATATTTAGAAGTGGTAATTTGTTTAAACCATTTAAAAGAAAGTTTTGGGTTTTAAGTTGTGACTTAACTGAAATTCCATATCCATTTTTTTAAAATATTGCGCTCATTGTTCGGTTTAGCCGGGAGAGGACCTTGTGTCATATAACCCATTCCGAATAATGATACGACGTTATGGATAGCATTTGAAGACCGGTGGTGAAGACCGGGTATTTATGAGAACGATAGGATAACCTATCGAATGACTCCGCATTGAGTAGCTACGGTATAGAGATCTCCATATGTGATGAGGAGTCCGATCGGGATTGTGAATACCCGAATTGCAATGGCTTCTTTGGAAGTGCCTTTGGTTCTATTCGAACCTGGAACATACTTGTATGGATGTGTATCTAACATTACACTTTGAGATGTAGAACCAGTTTCTATCAAATACATTTCTGTTTGGTGGCGGAGATTTATTCTCTTAGCTTAACACCCTTCTCTGAGACGTACGAGCTCAGAGGTTATGTAGTTGATGGTTACTAGTGATACATTCCCAATTTGGTAATGTGGCATACGAAGTGCTGCTGATCATTTGTTGATCAAAGCATGGATTTGTGAAAAAGCGTAGCTTTATGTACGAGACTGCATCAAGACCTCACACCTCGAAAATGGTCGAAACAGGAAAGATGTGGTAAGGTTGTTGGGGTCACGCCCCTAGGGTGTGTCCATTCCTTCTGGAAAAGGGTGGTATCTGGTATGGATCCCAGATACTTAACTCATGTGGACACTGTATATATATTACTATGTGATGTTGCTTTGTGGTTGAGGATCCTCGAATAAAGATCGTAAACGACCGGGGGTGGCATATCTTTAGGTATTACTCTTGGGCAGGGAGGAAACCGGCCTTGTGTTGGCAAAGAGCTGGGTAAGTTCTTGGGGCATCCCTCCAGAGGCGTACCCATGTGGCAATGGGAAGTTTCTTGGCCTGACCATCTATTGGAAATCCAATCTCCAATACGTGTCCTGTACGGTTTTAGTTGTATAACCTGCCATCTACTTATGGTGGTCACCACTGTTTAGATGGTAGCTATAGTAGGCATACAATAATGGTTGTATGCTAGTCAAGATTAATATTATACTTTCGAAAGGTTTTTCTGCACTATGCGCTAATAATAATATCAAAATGGTTTACGAGTATCAAGCATATTTGACTATTATAAGGAGAAATCTCCTCCAATTCTGCATTTGCATGGTGTGTGTGGCGGGAGGCCTTATAGTAGTTTCATTTTCCAAAAAGCATTGCGGATTTCATTTTAATTTCTTGTTGTTAAAACCAAATGTTTTTGTTTGCTCACACCAGTCCCATGACTGACCTGGAGTTTATTGTTCCCTTCCTAAACTCTGGGTGCCCACAAATTTTCCACATGGACAGTCTAGAGTTTGGGTTTTCAAATAATCCAATAAAAAGGTGTAGATTCGATAGCTTTCGAAGTCTTTGGTTCAGTAGCATTTGGAGATCTTCTTCAGCTTTTGGATCTTTGAAGTTTTGGTTTAGCAATCGCATTCGGGATTGCATTTTCTACAAGTTCAACTTTATAATGGTGGATCGAGCTTGAAATTTAGAGCTTTGGCTTTGGAGTTTGGATTGGAGTTGAAGTATTGGATTCTCTTGAAGACTTAGCTAATGTTGAGCTGTTTTTCCGCTGCGGTGTTGTGTTGTGTATTCTCTGATGGTGTTGGGTTGTTGTATCATGATGTATATCACATTGTATCTATTATTGTATCAATGATATTATCTTTTGTTTCCGCTATGTTGTTTTTTATCTAATGTTGTTGCAAGCTCCGGCGATACGGATTCGATGTCGTTTGTCGGGCATCGAGTTTGGGTCGTCACATCAGCTCTTCCTCTGGAAATCTGACAGTCACACTATTCCACTAGTGAAGCACTGCCACTTGCAACTGCCTAGAGGCTAGCCTTCTCTTCTACCCATCATCCAAGCCAAGATCCGTACAGATCCGCTCACAGTGCAATAGCCAATTCTCAAATTCAACAGCATCCTCCGTTCCAACAAATAGCTTTCCACCCAAACTAGTATAGTCTCTACTTGGCTTAGCATAGTTGTTCCCAACTACAACCACAGGATTAGCTCCTTGAACATTACCAGAAACACCAACTTGCAAAAGATTGGCTAACAACTAATACACCATCCCTGCATCTACAAGCAGATTTCCAATACCTACATTGGCTTCAGCATTTGGATTAGCATTAGCATGTCGACCTTGATTCCTCATGGTACTAGGTCAAGCATTTCCGTTGGTTGTGGTGCTTCCTCCACCTAGATTTCCTCTTCCATTTCCTGCTTCCGTATATTCTTTCTCATAAATCCGCATACGAGCCTTAGTAATATACGGAAGAACAGTCTAAGAGAGAGGGAAACGCGTACTTATATATATCAAATACAAGTACGTTACTATAGCGTTAACCCACACCCCGATCGTATTTTCAAATTCATTGGATTATGTTTAAAAATCTTTTAGGTTTAACTTTCTTTTAAAGTTTCATAAACCTTTGCTATTGATACCAACTTGTAACATCCCTATACTTGGAGGACCAAAACTAATGGCTATGAAAGCTGTAGTCATCCATAGTTATTAATCCTCGACGACCAAATGCGATGGTGTTAGATTCATTGAGACACAGAAGTGAATATGGAAAAATTTAAACTTCAAACAAAATCACATTCCATTTCAAATATTTCTAACTCGTTACATAATGCCATACTCGCAAATCACGTTAAGAGAAAATAATTTATTACAACATATGCCCAAGAGTGACATATGAAGATGCCCCCTTGGATAATCAGAGTATATACATGCAATATGACAACTTTTCCATTGCAAACAACACAGCGGAATAAAAAAAAGAACTCCAAATAACTATTGTGCCTCCTGCACCTCTCCTAAAGCTTATTCGTCTTAAGAGATACCTGAAGACCTCAATTCTCAAACTACTCAAAATCAATTGAGTATTCGAGACTTTAAGGGGAAAACATAAACTTCGAGTCAGACATAAAGCCTGGTATGAATAATAATCTGCCATCTCAAATCATTTAGATATCTAGTGAGACCATACCGCTTAGCGGAACAGGTTTTCCCCTCACTAGTATCTCAAAACCTTTATAAAACCGTATAATGTGCTCCAGCATCCACAGTGGCTAAAACAATTCAAAACAGTATAATATGATGATATGCAAAACAAATGAATCAATTCTGGATTACCCATCCCCATTTTAGACTATCTTTCTAAATCATAGTTTTTAGGATTACTATTGACGTATTAGTTTTCATGAGTTAACTAACAACCGTTAAACATTTACAGACTCCCTTTCCAATTACATAGTTTTCATGGAATTACTAAGAACCTATTGGTAACTCCAATATCTTACTCTTACCCAAGTTTTTATGGGTTAACTATGAACCTATTGGTAACCTAAATATCTTTTATTCTTACCCTAGTTTTATGGGTCTGACTAGGAATCTGTTGAAATCGGTCAATATCTCATCCGGATATAGTTTTCATGAGCTAACTACAAACCTGCTGGCCCATGCCAGTATCAAATCAAAACTTTTATGGCTTACTATGAATCTGTCTTTTTGATATCTGCCTTTATACATAATTTTCATGGGCTAACTATGAACCTATTAGCCCCTGCCAATATCTTTTCCTGTACACAATTTTCATGGGCTTACTATGAACCAATTGGCCCTTGCCAATATTTTTCTTTTATATTTTAGCATCCTATATTCCGATCATCCTCGCCTCCTAAATGCAATTCAACTCATTCAGGTGTTTAATCAATTTATATTCATTGATGGGTTAGCCTAGCTGGTTCTTCTAACCTTTATTCCTAAATTGCAGTTATGCATCCAATATAAAGTGAATATATTTATATTTGAAGAAGCAAACATAACAACATAGCAATACCACTCTTGTGGGTTTAATATAAAACATGTTTAATCCCTTTAACCTATTATTTCATCAAAGAAAGCTTCGTCTCAAAACCATTACAAAAATTCCTTTAATTCAGCCATGGTTTTTTCCTTTTAAAAATAGAGTTTGGGTTATAAAACCTTTCGATGCCTTCGAAATCTAGCTTTCGACTTCATAGGGTGACCACTTTCGAAAGCATTAAAATCTATCTTCAAAACATTAGGCTTCTACCTTTTAATACTTTAAAATCTTCTTTTCGAAACCTTTCGATTATATTAAAGTATTAGCATTTAACTTTAGAAGCTTAGCTTCGAAACCAGTTAAAAGTACCCCTTTCGTCACCAATGGAAGTAACCCTTCCGAAATCATTGAAAGTCCCCCTTTTGAAAGCATTGGATTTATACTTAAAACATTATTTGGGTCAAAGTGAACATAGGCGAAAGCATTTCTTTCGAAACCATCCTTTATCATATAAAAATATTAGAGAATACTTGATGGCATCGGTACCATCTCTTTCAAAAGTATTTAACATCTGGGTAAAATATTAGAAGGTTGGCTTCGAAACCATTTTTGAAATCATTGCCTTCAAAACCCTTAACCCCTTTTGAAACCTACAGGAAGTGGCTTAACTTTTACAAAACAGAGTACACTTTCTACGGCGTTGATATCTTCAACACCATCGAAAGGTATAAAACGGCAGCAGGGTTTCGACTAGGTCGGAACCCCTTCTTTCCAAAACATTCTTTCATAATTGAAGACATCCAATCGAAAGCAATCTTAAGTTAATAGCAACCCTTTCGAAACCTTTTTAAAACCTCTTTCAAAACCATGTGCTTCGACTCCGTCAAGGGCTAAAAGGCAAGCGCTTTTCTTTTAAAAACAAACCAAGGTTTCCACTAGGAAGAAGGCGGAAGCTTTTGTGTCGAGAGGTGCTTTCCAATGTAGGCCGAACAAATTTTCTTAGTAAATATGGTTTAGTTCTACTTAAAGTAAACTTTTCTGTAACTAACCTACCACATGTTAACACCAGATTGGTTGCCTTAACTTTGTCAAATTTATTTTCAAAATAACTGCCACTAATTCAAGATTTAAACCATGGTTAAGTTAACTAAATAAGCCCTTCTATAAAGCAAAACCAATTTTGCATAGAAGTGCCTTTTCTAAAATAATTTTTTTTCATAGCACATCACTTTGAAAAAATCCTCAAAAATTCCAAAAATTAACTTTAATCATGTTATCTAACATATCAAAATTCCAAACCCAAATTCTCAATATATTTTAGAAAATAAATTTATAAACCTAAATGACCATATTTGCCTTTGAAAAATTGTAATAATCTTTTCGTAGCTTGGAAACTTATCGAAATTGAAACCTAACTCCAAAATCTTGTTTCTCATAATATAAAATTTTCAAATAGCATTTAAACATCATTAAATCTCAGTTTTGCCTTAAAAACTTGCTTATCCTCTTTTAAACAATCTTGTTCAAACCATATAAATTTTAAATTAAGTATATCATCATCCAATATATCATAAAAATGAATTTACTCGTAAATTCAAAAATATATGATTCAAAACAAAATAAGGATGGAATTATCATTCACCTTGATCTAGATAAGGAGATTGGATTGAGATTAATTTACCCTAAGATGGATTCTCTAACTTTTAGTTTGTATTCCTTTTGTTCTCTTAATGGCCGGTCTTCCTTCCTGTGTTTAATTTTCAAAATGATGTGAAAGGGTAGTGAATTGGTAGGAACAAAAATATATAAGGGTAAAGTTCATTGGGTGACAAATTCGTAATATACCCTTATGTAACTTAACTAATCAAAAACTCATTCTTAAGCCCATTAATTTTAAATTAGGCTCGACCTTAATTAAAATTAATCCAAGTCTCAATACCCTTATCAGTTAGCATTTACATTATTCAATTTAATTTATTTAATTAAATCTCTTGAATAATGTTATCAAAAACTAGGGGTGTTACATAATTCTCATAGCAACTTATTCAGGGGTAAAAAAGAATAGCGAAATGTGGGACAACAACAGCAGAAAACCCTACAGAAGTATGAAGGCCTTCTATGAAAGGGCCATGGGTGCATAAGCATCGAGGAAGCAAGAGTACTTGAAGGAACACCCCATAAAAAGAGCTGCCTTAGCTTAGAATAAAAGAAAATAGGCTACAAGCAACTATAACAACCCACCTACTAATGTGACAGCCCGCAAATCCGTACCCCTTGAATCAACATTATTCTACCCTAATTGACTCAAGTGGAACAGAAATACGAACCATTGAGGTTAAAGAAAAAAGAGATAGAAGAAGAAGAAACTAAACAATATCAGAATCTCACAGTCGCAGCGGAATAAAATATAATAGTATCTATAAATCTTTACACAAAATGAAATCTATATTGTTTATACAACATATCATCAGAGTGTCTCATACAACAATCAATCATCAATCAGACATACCATACAACATAACAGCGGATATATATATATATATATATAGGTAGAATAGTACGTCTCGGACTCCAGCTCCTCTCCTGCTCCATAGCAACCTATCCTGAACAAATAATACTCGGTCTGACCCGAGCATTATAATGAAATAACACCCGAGTCAGTCTGGCATACCAGCTGATAATAATGCACACAATTAATTATTAAAGTTTCAAAAATCCTTTTGAAAACAAAAAGCATCTCGTAAGACCACGCCACAAATAAACATGTCGGGTTTTTACCTTACGATAGCTAAAACACTTTTTATAGAAATCCTCTGATATTATAATAGTGTCTATTTACAAATACTTATAAAATAGCCGAAATTGTTACATCTATTAAATTCCAGCTACTAGCCACCGAAGTGGGTAATACAAACAAAACTCGAAAAAGGCTCGTAGGGAAAATGGATTTCCAACAATGACTAGGCACTGGGGTACCACCTATCACAGTACGTGGTCTAGATCACAGTACCGAGGACTACTCCCTTCGTCCCCTGCAACACAAGACCGGAATCACCTATGGGCAATTCCGAATAAGATCACCCCGCGGTTGGGATCAGCAACCGCACCACTAAGCCGAAATAAAAAGGAACCTCTAGACAGGGATGACCTTACTCTCCAGTGGGGGCTACCCACGAAGCCTTGCTGCATATCCCCTGATTTTCAGTCATTCCCGGTTGATGAGGCTTGAGGCTTAACGTTACCTTTAGAACGTTTCACTTAGAATGCCCATCGTCCGCTGACGATGTCACGAAAGCATTCGTCCATACAAGTCCGTCCCGGGTTCGAACGGAACCGAAGGCACTATTCCTACTACATCCATTTTGGAAATATCCTCAGGATTAGTAGCGACTA
Source organism: Allium cepa (assembly GCA_030765085.1). Lineage (NCBI taxonomy): Eukaryota > Viridiplantae > Streptophyta > Magnoliopsida > Asparagales > Amaryllidaceae > Allium > Allium cepa. Next base: position 145,536,491 of record CM060945.1, read on the forward strand.
GCCCTTGCACTTCACTGCTCCATCTTCGACTCCGAAAAACGTTTTATCGCACGAAAACGTACAAACCGGATCGAAGTGGTTTTCGAGAAATAAATCTCGATCCCGGTCTCTTCGAAACGATCAACGCAATTTGTCCAATATTGATAGTCGGTGATTTAACTATCAATTTATATTCATAAACATCCATAGCATCCATCACACAATAAATAATTCCCAAATTATTTATTTACCTCAAGTATCTTTAAAAGATATATTACCAAATTTCCAAATCTCATTTGAAAACATTTCTCAAAATTCCTCCTTTACAAGGTAAATCATTTACCATATATTTCCATTGGAAATATCCAAGTTCAAAACAGTTTAGATTTAAAACAGTTAAAAACATTTAAATTTAAAGTATACTTTAAATAGATAAAATTTACTACTAATTATTTAATCAAAATATAATTTCAAAATATTTAAAGCAAAACTGTTTAAAAGATATAGCTTAATTTAAATTAAGGTTAAGTTATACTATATATTAAAATAAAGTGGTAAAAAGATTAACTCTTATTCCAATATACTTAGGTCAAAACTAGCTTTTAAAACAAATCCATTTGTAAACATAATTATTAAAATATTTATAAAATTTTACTATTGCTAATTTATAAAAAAATCACTTTAAAATAATAATTTTTAAAACATTCTTTAAGACCAGTTTAAGATTTTAAAACTTCTTTTTTATAAGATCAATTTAAAACTCGAACTTGGATTTTCCTTAGGAAATCTCATTTCTACTAAATCATCACAGAAATCCTTAACACAATTTCTGTCCATTTATTTCAATTTAATTTTATATTTTAATAACATAAATTTAATTTCCCAAAATTTCAACTAATAACATTTAAATTAATTATCATTCCAAATTTTAAAACTTCCAATTTACATTTTAAAATAGATTTCAGATTTTAATCCCTTTTAAATCCATTATTTAACAATACCTTTATTTCTCTAAATTCAATTTATCAAATATAATTAATTTTGGATTTATAATTTATCCAGTAATATTTCTATACAAATTTATTTTAGTTTTCCATTCAAATCAGGTTTCGAATATTTATATTCTCTTAATTTCTTATTTAACCATTTCTCAATTTCTTTGAAACCCAATTTAATTTCTTATAATTAAAACTGCAATTTTCTTTATAACTAATATTCTGGGTTTATAGTTTAAACCACAATATCAAAATGCAATTAAATTCCAACTTATCAATCACAATATATAAACAGGCATAATCATCAATATAAAAATATTACTACTTTGTGAGGAATCCCGTTGGATCCCTCCAACCTGTTTCCCTGCATCCACAAATATTAGCACAACAGTATATATATCAATTCAATTCGATAATAACTAACATATTCAGCTAAACATCCCAACAAACAATCAATACTAGCTATCTACTTTACTAGTATCCAGATGTGAGTGAGAATAACTCACCTTGAGTTTCGGCGAGCGTTCGAAATTCAAATTAAACCGGACAACGTCCGATTTAACCCAAATTTCTACTTGCCCGGATTGGTTCCGGATCTGCTCCATCGCGTAGTTCACATCTCTGCGATTCCAATGCCGCGAATTTCATCGAATTCTGAGGTCGTACGAATTTGTTAGGATTTTATAAAGTTTGAATTAAATTTTGCAACAATTTCTTTTTAAATTAATTTACTTTTACCCCAAAGCAATCACGGCCCAAGACCCGTTCTCCTTCTTCCCTCTCGCGCATATCCAGTTCACACGAAACCCATCGTTCGAATCTAGGGTTCCAAACCGCTCTCTCTTGGCTCGACTAAGCGACGATCGGGCGATGCTAGCTCGAAGCTCTCCACCAACACCACCTACGCCCAGATCCTCCTGAAACTCGGTCGCTCTTCCTGCGCACGAGACGAGTGCGAACGGCGGCACCCTCAACGACAAAATCTTCCCCTCCGAAGCTCGAAACACAATCGCCACCGTCCATCTAGAAGAGCTCGGCGAGCTCGTCACTTTCGTAGTTGAACGAATTTCCTAAAACACAACGGATTGCTTGATAATTTGAGGCGAATGACAACAATTCTCGGCCATTGAATACAAAGAAGCGGCGGCCTGATGAATGAGTTAGGGTTTAGGAGAATATAATAATATATATGATTGTTTAATAATAATTTAATCAACAAATTTCCTCAATTTAACCGTTAATGCAAACGAACTCCAATTCTCACGTTCCGATAGGCTATCCTGGGGTTTTTTCGCGTTCCGGACACAATGGAACAGGTTTCGTAAGCTAATTCGGTCGTATGCACGAGTTATGGAATTAAACGTTCAATTTGAAATTAAATCGATTAAAACGATTTCGATGCGTTTCGAGCTGCCGGGGTCAAACGACAACTCCGATTGCTACGAAAATTGAAATCCGATAATAACTAACTATTACGGATCCAATGAAACTGGTTTCGTCGAATTCCGAGACTGTGCCCCGGAAGGCTATTTTAACTCGTCTATTAAATTAAGCGATTTTCAAAATTATCGAAATCACTCAAAATTTCCACGTTTAAAATTTTATTAACTTAACAATAATTCATATAACATTTATAAACATGTTAAAAATCGTTTTGGCTCATTCCGGACCAAAACCTGATTAATTGCATTTTTAACAATATTAAATTCATTTTAAATTATTATAAAATTTCAAATAATAACTTATCAACTTTTAAATTCTTCCAAAAATCCAATAATATCAATTATGTCCCATTGAACTTAAAAACACATTTAAACATCACTTTTTATATCAATTCACATCCAATTTCCCAAATTGTCTAAATCCAATATTCAATTATTATTATCAAATTTCCAATTTAGTTCCCGTATTTGAACTTTTGACTAATTTTATTAACTTAACCCAAGTCATCTATCTCTAAATTCAAATTATAATCCATATTCAACATTTAAAATGAATTAAATGTTCAATTTGAATAGCTTAAAAATACGGGATGTTACATTCCTTCCCCCTTATAAAAATTTCGTCCCCGAAATTTGTATAAGATAGAACATACTCTCAAACCCATTTACTTATCCCATTAGCTTAGTTAAAAGCTTATATACACTTCACAAAATCCTTTTTGTTCAATTCCCAAACCTATTTGCTTTATTTACCCTAAAGCCTTAAATTTCAACTTATAACTTTCCAAGTTATTTAACTTTTTCCAAAACCCCAAAAATATTCTAACTCCCAAAATTTCCGGAAAATTTTGGCAGAGTCTCCCCTGTACGGAGGAGCTTCTGCGATATCGCAGGATACACAAATATATATACATCGGCCCACACGGCCGGAAACCAAAATATATCACAATATATATATCATTTTCCAATTTTATTAGCGTAGGAGTACCTTTTAGCAATTTTAATAGCAAGTAGCTAATATATAATGCATATACGCGCTTCAACCCTCTCGAACGCCTCGCATTCCTGCACTTACTCAACATACTCATTAGTTACAAGATCTGTGCATTTTAATCAACATTTTCCAATATAAAAGCAATCCAACATATCTATGGCATAATCCAAACCAAGCAAATTTCAAAATTTACTAATATTAACCATCCTTTACCAACAATTCAAGATTTTAAATCATCTTTCCAATTATCTATTCAAGTCCAACATTATTTACTTTCACTTGAATGATTTATACTCAAATCAACCATATACAATTCATATTTATCTCAATAGGATTAACATATGCTTCACTAATAGCAATCTATTTCAATACAATTTCTAATTGATTTACAAACCACCTTTATCTTCAGGGTAGAAGCATCTTCATTCTTATGCAAAATTACTTAATAACATTTCAATGCATTCCAATTAATTCAAAACCAAGTTCAGTGTTGAATACACTAAGACAACTCATTCATATTCACTTCAATATTATGAATAGGTGCTTTAATTCATTTATATGCAACATTATTTAATTTGATTTTTAATCAAATCCTTATTTCCAATTTGAAGCACTCACATTCCTTTATTAAAATTTCGCACATTTTAGTTTCCTCCAACTAACCTCATTTTACTTCACTTGAATGATTTACATTCAAGCTTTCTATACACCATTCATATTTCTTATAACCAATTTATTTCTATTTCAAAATAATTAACATATGCCTTGTTCACACTTTTCTTTTTTTTTTTTTTTAACTTACCCTTCCAATTTGATTTGTAATCAAATTTTATTTTAACTTACATTCCCAAATTTGATCTTAAATCAAATTTTATTTAAACTTGAAACATTTGCAATTCTTTCATGATTTATTTCCATATATATGCAAACATTGCTTATTAAAATGTTAATTCATCCCAATTGATTCCAACTCAATTCCATTTGCAACTTGAAACCAATTTACTTGCATTCATTTACCAACTCTTTGAATTGGATCCTAATCCATATCAATTTATTCAAACATCAATTCAATTGCATAATATCTCAATTCTTTCTTGCATACCAAATTTAGTTTCATTTTAATTTGACTTCACTTAATCAAATTCTAATTTATCCAAAACCAATTTAGTTGTTTAAACAACTCAATTCTAAATACATTCAAATATTCAAGTCATTCAAGCAAAACAATTGCCAACTAAGCTTAACCATTTAAAATTAATTTTCAACTTAGATTCATATTAGTCTTACTCCATTACAAGGTTCACAACTCAAACATTTATTTCTTTCTTTCCAATGCAATTGTTAAATTACATTTTTCTTATGTCTTAATTTCATTAATCAATCCAGGTATATTAATTTTTCAATTTTTCATGGTTTACAATCCAATCATTTTAATTTCAATGCAATTGTTAACTTAAATTTTCCTTATCTTTTTATTTCATCTCAACAACTAGTTAATACCATTTCACTTGTAATTCATTTTAATTATCTAACAGATTACATTCAAGATTGCTTAATAAAGCTCATTCTCAATTATTACCATGCTCTTCTTATATCAATTTAATTCCATTGCCTTATCAATCAAATTTTATTCTCATTTGATTCACATCCAAAACACCTTCAATCCATTTACAAAGTTTAATACACTTTGTTTCTTTATTCAATCATTTCCAATCTATTTATAAATTTGCATGCTCTTTGTTTATAATTCAATCCACTTCCAAATTTATTTTGATTAACAAAGAGTCCATTTAAATTTATTTCACTCATTTGAATTTATTCACAATTCAAACCGTCTTTAGTATATTCAAATCCCATTATTCATTCACACTTCCAATATTTATTACCAAAATTAAATCTCAACCCAAACTGAATTTTATTTACCTCCAAATTTTGACTGATTATCATATTCTATCCATTACAATACAAATTCCATTAATTTGTAACTTAATTCAGTCAATAACCTAATCCATATTAGGTTTTAATTTACTTCCTCAATTTACCCTGAATTCACTTATAATATCACCATTTTTCCATTATTCCATTTAACAATTTAAATTTTCTACCTTTCCTTATACTTCTTTAAATAGAATTTAAATTTCTTTCAATATTATTTGTTACACAATTGAAATTCAATTTCAATTTCATTATCAAACAAATTCCATCATTCCATACATAAGTCCAAGACTTATGTGCTACTTAAGAATATTCACTTTTATCTTTTCACTTTACTTCATTACTCTTTACAATTCATCTTTATATCCAATTTAATTTAATTCCAATTCATATAGATTGAATTCAATTTCAAATTCTCAAATTTAATTCTCCATATACAAGTTCAAAACTTGTTTACTAACTGAAGTTCATTCACTTCTTTATATCCCACTTTACCTTATCTCAATTCACATTTCATTTGAGATTAGATTTTTTAATTCACCATTCCATTTCATTATTTCTCATTGTGATTATAATTTCCATTTCAATTTTATAAGTTCACCAACTTATTTATTTTAAAGCTCATATTGCTCATTTTACTCCACCAACATTTTATAATCACAATTCTAAATTCCATATGCATATATATATACATCTGAATTCTTAAGGATACAAATTCCCTTAATTTATTTCTTTGCAAACTTCAAATCCACAACTTCAAATTATAAGTATAATACTTAATAGCTTATGGGTATAATCTATTACACAACAACCCAAATTTTCAAATCAACTTACTTTTGATTTAAACCCAAATCCATTTAATTCTGGGTCCAATATATTTAACTTGTCCAAGTTAAATTTAAATTTCCATTCACTTCAATATCCTTCATTTACTTCAATACATTTTATTCACTTTCAATTACTCAAATTAAATTTTAATTCCATGATTAAAATTTCTCATTTCCTTCTTATTAGCATTAGCTCCACTTAACAAATTCAATAGTTGATTCATTTCAACTTTACTCATTATTTAATTAGAACTTTCCCAGAATTCAATTTACCCGGTTTTATCTCAAAACCATTTTGAAATATATCAAATATATATACCCATTTGGTAAATCAAATCAAATTTCCATGTTTTCCAAACCAATTTGTTTGTACCCAAAACAATTTGTTCATATCCCAAACAAATTTCCATTTTTGAAATATCCAAAACAACTGTTATCCCCAACAAATCCAAACAATACCATAACCAATTACTAGGGAAGCAATCCATCACTTTAGAAACTCGAAAATGAATTCTAATGATGTGGCCAGCATCATCAGGATTATTTTCCAGCGACTGCAGTGAGTTCAATGCTTCTTATTTTTCCCAAATTCTTTTCAAACAGTTGCCATTCAAAAATATTTCCCAAACAACATTCCATTATTGCCTTCAATACATTGGAAAACATTTCAAACTTCCCAGGATTTTAAATTTCCAAATTTTTATTTTCAATACTTTTAAAAATCCTTTCCAAAACTTCCGGGTTAAAATTCTGGTTTAAATTCAAATTTTAATTTCACTTCTTATTTGCAACATATTTAATTAATTCTATTTGGTTATAACCATTTCAATTTTATAATCTTATTCACTTATCATTTCAAATTTGGTCAAATTCAAGATTCTTATTTGATTTTCAAAATTTGGCAACCAAACAGTCAAATATATATAATTTCCAAAAATTATTCTCTTTATATCAAAATATAATTTTGGATAAAATTATTTCATTTATCCACTTTAAAACAATACTATGTCGGTTTATCTTGTTTAAGAGTTTAGAAACCCCTATCGATACGGTTGTACTTCCCGCACCGACCAGAATTCATAAACACTCAACCGATAAGTCAACACAGTATAAAAACAATTTTATAAACACTAACAAGTACGCTCTCATATTTATTATTATACTCAACTTATTATAGAGTACTATTGACTCTATTAAATGAGTAATTATCCCACCAAAGCCTAGGTTGTCGCCAACCTAAGCTCTGATACCAAGTGTGACAGCCCGCAAATCCGTACCCCTTGAATCAACATTATTCTACCCTAATTGACTCAAGTGGAACAGAAATACGAACCATTGAGGTTAAAGAAAAAAGAGATAGAAGAAGAAGAAACTAAACAATATCAGAATCTCACAGTCGCAGCGGAATAAAATATAATAGTATCTATAAATCTTTACACAAAATGAAATCTATATTGTTTATACAACATATCATCAGAGTGTCTCATACAACAATCAATCATCAATCAGACATACCATACAACATAACAGCGGATATATATATATATATAGGTAGAATAGTACGTCTCGGACTCCAGCTCCTCTCCTGCTCCATAGCAACCTATCTTGAACAAATAATACTCGGTCTGACCCGAGCATTATAATGAAATAACACCCGAGTCAGTCTGGCATACCAGCTGATAATAATGCACACAATTAATTATTAAAGTTTCAAAAATCCTTTTGAAAACAAAAAGCATCTCGTAAGACCACGCCACAAATAAACATGTCGGGTTTTTACCTTACGATAGCTAAAACACTTTTTATAGAAATCCTCTGATATTATAATAGTGTCTATTTACAAATACTTATAAAATAGCCGAAATTGTTACATCTATTAAATTCCAGCTACTAGCCACCGAAGTGGGTAATACAAACAAAACTCGAAAAAGGCTCGTAGGGAAAATGGATTTCCAACAATGACTAGGCACTGGGGTACCACCTATCACAGTACGTGGTCTAGATCACAGTACCGAGGACTACTCCCTTCGTCCCCTGCAACACAAGACCGGAATCACCTATGGGCAATTCCGAATAAGATCACCCCGCGGTTGGGATCAGCAACCGCACCACTAAGCCGAAATAAAAAGGAACCTCTAGACAGGGATGACCTTACTCTCCAGTGGGGGCTACCCACGAAGCCTTGCTGCATATCCCCTGATTTTCAGTCATTCCCGGTTGATGAGGCTTGAGGCTTAACGTTACCTTTAGAACGTTTCACTTAGAATGCCCATCGTCCGCTGACGATGTCACGAAAGCATTCGTCCATACAAGTCCGTCCCGGGTTCGAACGGAACCGAAGGCACTATTCCTACTACATCCATTTTGGAAATATCCTCAGGATTAGTAGCGACTAGCCCTTGCACTTCACTGCTCCATCTTCGACTCCGAAAAACGTTTTATCGCACGAAAACGTACAAACCGGATCGAAGTGGTTTTCGAGAAATAAATCTCGATCCCGGTCTCTTCGAAACGATCAACGCAATTTGTCCAATATTGATAGTCGGTGATTTAACTATCAATTTATATTCATAAACATCCATAGCATCCATCACACAATAAATAATTCCCAAATTATTTATTTACCTCAAGTATCTTTAAAAGATATATTACCAAATTTCCAAATCTCATTTGAAAACATTTCTCAAAATTCCTCCTTTACAAGGTAAATCATTTACCATATATTTCCATTGGAAATATCCAAGTTCAAAACAGTTTAGATTTAAAACAGTTAAAAACATTTAAATTTAAAGTATACTTTAAATAGATAAAATTTACTACTAATTATTTAATCAAAATATAATTTCGAAATATTTAAAGCAAAACTGTTTAAAAGATATAGCTTAATTTAAATTAAGGTTAAGTTATACTATATATTAAAATAAAGTGGTAAAAAGATTAACTCTTATTCCAATATACTTAGGTCAAAACTAGCTTTTAAAACAAATCCATTTGTAAACATAATTATTAAAATATTTATAAAATTTTACTATTGCTAATTTATAAAAAAATCACTTTAAAATAATAATTTTTAAAACATTCTTTAAGACCAGTTTAAGATTTTAAAACTTCTTTTTTATAAGATCAATTTAAAACTCGAACTTGGATTTTCCTTAGGAAATCTCATTTCTACTAAATCATCACAGAAATCCTTAACACAATTTCTGTCCATTTATTTCAATTTAATTTTATATTTTAATAACATAAATTTAATTTCCCAAAATTTCAACTAATAACATTTAAATTAATTATCATTCCAAATTTTAAAACTTCCAATTTACATTTTAAAATAGATTTCAGATTTTAATCCCTTTTAAATCCATTATTTAACAATACCTTTATTTCTCTAAATTCAATTTATCAAATATAATTAATTTTGGATTTATAATTTATCCAGTAATATTTCTATACAAATTTATTTTAGTTTTCCATTCAAATCAGGTTTCGAATATTTATATTCTCTTAATTTCTTATTTAACCATTTCTCAATTTCTTTGAAACCCAATTTAATTTCTTATAATTAAAACTGCAATTTTCTTTATAACTAATATTCTGGGTTTATAGTTTAAACCACAATATCAAAATGCAATTAAATTCCAACTTATCAATCACAATATATAAACAGGCATAATCATCAATATAAAAATATTACTACTTTGTGAGGAATCCCGTTGGATCCCTCCAACCTGTTTCCCTGCATCCACAAATATTAGCACAACAGTATATATATCAATTCAATTCGATAATAACTAACATATTCAGCTAAACATCCCAACAAACAATCAATACTAGCTATCTACTTTACTAGTATCCAGATGTGAGTGAGAATAACTCACCTTGAGTTTCGGCGAGCGTTCGAAATTCAAATTAAACCGGACAACGTCCGATTTAACCCAAATTTCTACTTGCCCGGATTGGTTCCGGATCTGCTCCATCGCGTAGTTCACATCTCTGCGATTCCAATGCCGCGAATTTCATCGAATTCTGAGGTCGTACGAATTTGTTAGGATTTTATAAAGTTTGAATTAAATTTTGCAACAATTTCTTTTTAAATTAATTTACTTTTACCCCAAAGCAATCACGGCCCAAGACCCGTTCTCCTTCTTCCCTCTCGCGCATATCCAGTTCACACGAAACCCATCGTTCGAATCTAGGGTTCCAAACCGCTCTCTCTTGGCTCGACTAAGCGACGATCGGGCGATGCTAGCTCGAAGCTCTCCACCAACACCACCTACGCCCAGATCCTCCTGAAACTCGGTCGCTCTTCCTGCGCACGAGACGAGTGCGAACGGCGGCACCCTCAACGACAAAATCTTCCCCTCCGAAGCTCGAAACACAATCGCCACCGTCCATCTAGAAGAGCTCGGCGAGCTCGTCACTTTCGTAGTTGAACGAATTTCCTAAAACACAACGGATTGCTTGATAATTTGAGGCGAATGACAACAATTCTCGGCCATTGAATACAAAGAAGCGGCGGCCTGATGAATGAGTTAGGGTTTAGGAGAATATAATAATATATATGATTGTTTAATAATAATTTAATCAACAAATTTCCTCAATTTAACCGTTAATGCAAACGAACTCCAATTCTCACGTTCCGATAGGCTATCCTGGGGTTTTTTCGCGTTCCGGACACAATGGAACAGGTTTCGTAAGCTAATTCGGTCGTATGCACGAGTTATGGAATTAAACGTTCAATTTGAAATTAAATCGATTAAAACGATTTCGATGCGTTTCGAGCTGCCGGGGTCAAACGACAACTCCGATTGCTACGAAAATTGAAATCCGATAATAACTAACTATTACGGATCCAATGAAACTGGTTTCGTCGAATTCCGAGACTGTGCCCCGGAAGGCTATTTTAACTCGTCTATTAAATTAAGCGATTTTCAAAATTATCGAAATCACTCAAAATTTCCACGTTTAAAATTTTATTAACTTAACAATAATTCATATAACATTTATAAACATGTTAAAAATCGTTTTGGCTCATTCCGGACCAAAACCTGATTAATTGCATTTTTAACAATATTAAATTCATTTTAAATTATTATAAAATTTCAAATAATAACTTATCAACTTTTAAATTCTTCCAAAAATCCAATAATATCAATTATGTCCCATTGAACTTAAAAACACATTTAAACATCACTTTTTATATCAATTCACATCCAATTTCCCAAATTGTCTAAATCCAATATTCAATTATTATTATCAAATTTCCAATTTAGTTCCCGTATTTGAACTTTTGACTAATTTTATTAACTTAACCCAAGTCATCTATCTCTAAATTCAAATTATAATCCATATTCAACATTTAAAATGAATTAAATGTTCAATTTGAATAGCTTAAAAATACGGGATGTTACAACTAAAAAATAAGAGAATCCAACTATACAACAAAAACCCCACTAATACATATTCCATGAACAATTTATAAAATGATAAGGACTGAGTTAGCCTACAATGTCCTAAATAAGGAAAGAAACCTAAACAAAATAAGGTGGCGCTTACAGTAGGTTTCATAGGGTGAACGACCACTGCACCAATAAGCGGCAACTATCGCTACTTAAGGAATGAAACTCAAAGTTAATCAAAAAGGGATACGTAGGCACTTTCCAAATAGACAATGAGGTTACCCTAATGCAGAATCAGTCACCAGTCCCTCATAAAGATCTAGTGGGAAACCCAAACACCCACCACTTCTATCCATGATGGACCCTATCTTATAGGCAAAAGCAAGAAAGCATATAAGAGATACACCCAAATAGCTAATACTGAACATACAACTATGTACCATATCAAATAGAAACTTACCCTGGACATCGCATTCACTTCAGTAGACTTTATTAGGGTTACTTTCTCACATTATGATCTCATGGTGATAATTGTACAAATCTGCAATTGCACTGTGAAAAAGATTTTTGTTGATTCGGGTAGTTCTATGAATGTCATACTCAAAGTTGCATACGACAAAATAGGACTTCCAGTCAAAGTCCTAAAGCCAAACTAGGAACCAATGTATATCTTCAACAATACAATGGTTATTCTAATAGATATGGCTTGACTCCTTATTACAGCAAGAACAATGCTGCTACAAAAATGCTTCTATGCAAACTTTCTAATTATAGACCAATTGTTACCATACAATGCTTTCTTAGGAAGACTTGCATTGATAGATTTCAAAGTAGTTATCTCTCAGAAAGACCTACTTACGAAGTTTCATTCCACAGTAGCAGTGGGCAATGCGAGAGGAGAACAATTATTGGCTGGAGAGTTGTACAATGTAACTTTAAAACCTACCAATAAAATTATTCAAAAGCATATTGTTGTCTCCTATAATTCTTGTAAAAACAAATATGTAATTAATAAGCTAGTTTAAAGAACTACACCATAACTAGGTACTAAGGTAGATATTGAAATAGGTCAATCTACAACCATAGTATCTACGAGGAAGGCAAAAAGAGACTATCTACACATGATAGGAATGGATGAATACAATTTCATATTTGCATAGTGCTTGTTTGACACTTCCTAAGGTCATAAAAGCACAGCTTCATCAAAGTAATGAGAGATAAAGGATGAAGTTGTTCCATAGTAGATATTTGACACTTCCCATGGTCAGAAAAGCACAGCTTCATTAAAGCAACGAGAGAAAAAGGATGTAGTAGATCCACGACTAGCAATGAAAGAAAAAGAATTGAAACTAGTGGGTGACCTGAAAGATGTTTAAATAGACTCCTAACACCCAAATAAAATTGTGAAGATTAGAAGAAAAAAAATCAAAATAGTGGGTTGCATTTAGAATTGATTGATTTTTAAAGAGATCATTCAATGTTTTTCCTTGGACTTATTCAGATATGATAGGAATCGATCCAACAATAATTGCCATGCTCTAACAAAGACCCATATGCATACCTCATGAGAAAAAAATGACACACCTGGGATCGGGAAAGATATAATGCTCTCATGAAGAAGTTAAAAAGTTGAAGTATAACATGTTCATTCTAGAAATATATTGAACAAAGTGGGTAGCAACTCTGGTTTTGGTAAAGAAGTCTAATGGAAAGTGGAGAACCTACATAGACTTCACTAACCACAACAAAGCTTGCCCCAAAGTATTGTTTCCCTTTGCCCATAATTGATTAGTTGGTTAATGCAACTAACAGACATGAACTATTGATTTTTATGGATGCTTATTTAGGTTACAACCAGATAGGCATGTTTGAGCCAAATCAGAAGCACACGAGTTTCATCACTGACAATGGATTATAATGCTACAAGATGATGCCATTTGGGTTGAAGAATGAAAGGCCAACATACCATAGATTACTTAATATGATGTTTACAGATCAAACTGGGAAGAATGTCAAAGATGATATGCTTGTGAAGTCCAAGTGGCTTCTAACCATGTGAAGGACTTAGAAGAGATTTCCGCACCTTTAAGACATTATGGAATGAAATTGAACCTTTAAAGTGTAACTTTGCAATTCAGGAATGCAAGTTTCTAGGATACATTGTGAGTGCAAGTGGAATAGAAGCCAATCCAGAGAAAATTAAAGCTATCAAGAAAATTAAAATCCTAGAAAAGCCTAAATTTGTCATGAGTTTGAATGGGAAGTAGTAGCCTGAGTAAATTTATTTCTAAAGCCACTGATAAATCTATTCCATTCTTTGATATATCAATAAAGGCAGAAATTAAGTGGATGAAGGACTGCAAAGCAGTGCTTGCTGTGTTAAAGGATCACTTATCCAATCCACTTATACTCTCAAAGCCAGTCCTAGGTGAGGATTTTTTCGTATACTTAGCTATAACTAATCAAACTATGAGCACATCAATCGTACAAGAGGAAGCAGGTGTGCAACGACCAATATATTCCACTAGAAAACATTTGCCCGAAGCCGAACTAAACCACTCCTTGATAGAAAAGCAAGTTTATAACTTACTACTCACAGTCAGAAAGCTACAACTATATTTCCATGTGCACTCCGTCAAAGTGTCGACGGACAAACCACTGAATCAAATCCTACAAAGGCCAGAAACATCCGTCCATATCTTAAAATGGGACATCCAACTAAGTTAGCATGACATTTCCTACTACCCGTATTATGAAATCAAACGTCAAGCCCTAGCCGATTTCAGTGTGGAATGCACAACACTAATGTTGCAACAATATGTAGAAATAAAATTATCCCCACAGTTGTGGTAGCTCTATGTTGATAGTACATCAAATGAATAAGGGGCGGGTACTGGCTATGAACTTGAATAAGGAGCAGGTACTGGCTATGAACTTGCCACTATAGATCGATGGAAACTATATGGTGAAGTTTAACTTGAATTCAAGGCAACAAACGATGTTATAAAGTGTAAAGCATTCATTAATGGACTCAAAATTTCATAGATAATGAAAATAACTCATATTAAAGTTCATAGTCATTCACAACTTGTTTTAAACTAAGTGCAAGAAAATTACCAAAGAACCAACTTTAGCCAAGTATGTAGAATTGTCAAAAACACTATTGGCCTAATTTGAATAGTTTGATATAGAGCAGATTCCCAAGAAGGAAAATTACTTAGCTAACTCTTTAGCCAAGTTGGTAAGTACTAAAGTGCACAAGAAATGAAGGCAGTTTCCATGGGACACTTATACAAACCTAGCATATCAAAAATAAATTAGGTCGTGGTGCTAACCTGAGCTTAATGAGAAAGGGGTCAAAATGTGGTAGATCAAGACGTGACAAATGAGATCCAATAAATTGAACCTCGCTCGCAATGCATTCAGAAGATGTAGAATTTTGGATGACCCCGATCTAGCAAAAAAATTTATTCGAAGTAACCTTACGAGTAAACAAAAATACAACTCAAAAGGTTGGATACCAAGCTCCCTATTTCACATTTTTATGATAGGGTACTTTATAAGAGAGGATACTCGACCTCCTACCTAAGATGGTTACCGAAGTGGAAGGAATTAGAGAAATGAGAGAGGTTCATGAGTAGTACTGCAGGGACCACTAGGGGGAAACGAAGTTGGCTAAGAAAATATTAAGACAAGGCTACTTTTGGTCAATTGTGCCAAGTGATGTGTAGGAGCTTGTTCATAGATGCGATAAGTGTCAAAAAATTTCCAATATTCCAAGATTACCATCACACGAGCTTACTCTCATGACCAGTCCATAGCCGTTTGATATTTGAGGAATTGATCTGATAGGCCCACTTCCAAGGTCCAAAGGGGAGTAAGGTTTGCAATTGTAGCAGTAAATGCCTTACTAAATTTTTAGAAGTTAAACCGCTTGTAACCATAACTTCAAAGAAAATACTTACCTTTGTGTTTAGAAATACCATCACTAGGTTTGGGATCACACACAAAATAATCTCTGACAATGGTATGCATTTTGAAAGTAAAGAATTTTCTGACCTTTGTGGGAAAGATGGCATAGTCAAGAGTTTCTCTTTAGTAACTCACCCATAGGCGAAGAGGCAGGTCAAAGTAGCAAATAAACTAATAAAAAAAATTCTGAAAAAGAGACTCGTGAAGGCTAAAGGAAAATGGGTAGAAGAGTTATCCCTAGTCTTATGGGCATATAGAACATAAAAAATGTCACCTACAGGACATACCTCATTCTCCTTAGCATATGGCTACAAAGCTATGCTCCTAGTTGAATTAGATGTCCCATCACAAATGTGCTTACCATATATAATCGAGTAGAATTTACACCTTAAAGAAGCTGCAAATTATCTCATACAAGAGAGGAAAGAAGAAGCAGTAGTTAGGTCTGCTATTTATAGACAGAGGATGGCCAAAAGTTATACTTCGAGACTCAAAGAAAGGAGGTTCCATAAAGGAGACCTTGTCCTAATAAAAGTAAAGGCTAACATAAAGGACCCAACTTAAGTAGCAGTTGGGCCAAATTGCAAGTGATCTTAGTGATTTTTGAAGCATCATCGAAAAGGAAATATCGGCTCTCTAGGCCTAACTGGAATCCAATCCCAATAACATAGAATTCGAAACAGCTACGACCGTACTTCGTTTGATACCTCTTTTTGTATAAAGTGGAAAGTTGTACTATGAAAGGTAAATAAAATAATAAATTGGACGTAGTGATATTAGACGACCAAATCCAGTGTAAAAATTTTACAATTTTACTTGCTTACAAACCAAAATTGAATTATAACTACATGACTTGGAATTTCATCTAATACTGCTGGACATAGGGATATTGGACTACCTGAACCAATATAAAAATAACGTGCGTGAATAAAAGGTTGTAAATATACCACCTTACTTCTCTATCAACACACAAAAATCTGCACCTCTAGCGGAGCAGTTCATGTCAAGCGCATGATAAAGCACAAATTGCTAACAAAAAATATAGAAATTATGAAGTCAAACACATTTGGAATTAAGAACTATAAAAAATTCAAAAAGCAATTCATGCAGTACAAGTAAAGGGAAAGCTAAAGCATCTACATAAAGTTGAAAAGGTAGAAACGCAACTCTTCAATCTTTACTGAATTTCCTTATAAGTCATCATGAAATATTAGATACATGCACACACAAAACAATAGGAAATATACATATTTTGTGCTTGAGACCCATAAACTTTTAAAGTACATCCTAGTCAGGCCCCGAGTCCTCCGCCAATAGGTGCCTTCTACTTCTACGGGAAGCTTAGGCAATGGAGGGCAAGAGTATCTCAATTAAGACAACTGAGGAATGTCAAGGTGCATTAATGGCTTATGACCTTGGGTCATAGTTGGAACCAGTCCAAAGATACCTTATATCTTACCTTTTAAATATGTAATCAACACGATTATATTAGAAACCTAAATCAAGTTTTGGTAAGAAATGATTAAAGACGTCGATCACGTGCAACATAGCTATGTCGACCATAACGTGCTTAACCTTCTCTTGATGAACCTCCTTAGTTAAGGCATACTGCGCGAAACCAGAAACCATAAGAAAGGAGGAATATGGACGTGAATCAACCAAAGCTGCGTAGGGGAGCTAATCCAAATATCTGGTCTTCCAGCTCATTTATGTGTTCAACGGCAATGCGTCGCACATGATCTAGATCATCCAACACTTCCATCTGGTCTTCTTATCATCTATGAAAATTCACCTAATAATTTGTAGGCGGTTGAGTGCACTTCCACTTTTTTTCTTGTAATTTTCTAACCTCCTTTAATAAACAGCCTTCCACTCATCAACCTTTGGTCTGATAGTAGGTTATCACCTTCCTTTTCCATTCAAAAACCACTTCGTTGTCCATACCAAGAGGAGTAGGAGCTACACCAGATATAAAACACCTTAGGAGGGCCCAAAACGGAGGGGAATTGTCTTTCTTATCCAGTCGTAGGGCAACTTGTGGGGATAGTTCATCAATAGTATTCTCGTATTTTTTGATCTTGGCTTCATAAGAAGTAGCATATAACCTCTCAGCCTCCTACGACCATTTCTCTAAATTGGCCACCCTCTCATGTGTGGATTTCAAGTCAATCTCAAGTCATTTTATTTTTTCATTTGTAAGGTCCAAGTCGATTCGCTGCTTAGTTATGCAACTATGTTAACAAAGTAAAGCTTCCTTCGCCTCTTAGAACTCATACGCAAAAAAATTTATATTAACTTGCACCATTCCTCTTTCAAACTCAAAATTGATAGGATCATCGTATGTCAGCTCTAACTCGCCACCAACATTTACATGCACCTCGGAAACGCTAGTTAGTGTTAGGTCATTTGTTTGCTGAACGCCCAGTGGTGCATCGCATAAGAGATTAAATAATTAAACAAAGTGGAAGTAATAAAAATGAAAGAACACATGGTTTAACAATGGTTGATTTGTTAAATTATACAAAGTTATACAAGATAAATCATACACACTACTACAGCTACCCACGCTCAAGTCTATCTTTGAACCATTGCAAGTGAGGGTGATCTAAAGAAAGCAACTCATGTCTAAGATGGTACCCAATCTACACAGCAAAAAATCACTCAATGCTTGTTTATCTTTAACCACCTGTGAAATCATGGATAGTAGCCCCTGAGTCTCTTCTTTAACTCTGCGAATGTCTCATCCAACTCTTTTTCTTATTTATGAATCATAGAAGTTTTTATAGTAAGTCTTTCTGCGGTATGAGCCTCGGGACAATTAACGATTTTCTTTAAATATTCAATAAAAATATTTTCCTTATCCAATGATGAATGATGTCGCTTGTTAAGATTCACCTTTCTTGCCTAAAATAAGAAAAGAATAACAATATATGTATGCTAAAATCATGTATGTAAACATCATAAGGCACAGTTGATAAAGAGCAAGAATAAACAGAATGTCATAGAATAACAATAGCAATTTCATACACAAGTTGAATGAAGTTACAAACTTCATAGTAATTTCTATCCAAAGAATAACCAATAAGCATACCAAGACCGTTTAAGATTAATACATAATTTTTAAAAAAAGAATTCAAGTATTTACTTCATTAAGAGCCAAGTCATCTGTAGCCATATTGGGGTTGGATGTAGAGCTAACTTAGAGCATAAAAGTGACGTCTTACCCCTAGGAAGCATCATTTGTAGAGTTTAGCTCAGACGTCAAAGGAGTAAAAAAAAGTCATACTTGACAATTCTTAACCCATTCAGCTTGGTAACAATCTTGGAATTTCTTAATGAGGTTGGCATCATCTAAGAAATCTAAAATCGCTTATGCATCCATGACATCCATGCGGTTAGTAAAAATATTGTTTCTTTACCTAGGCATAAACTGAATAAAGGACATTGTAAGTGGTTTCTTCTGCTAATTTCATAGTGCCATACAATTTTTCCTCTAATTCAGAAATATTTTGCATGATCTCTTCCTCCACTTTGTTCAGCTTCGTTGTGACCTCCTTTGCTTTCTTTCTATAGGTTGTAGCCTTGTGCAGTTAAAACGCTCAGCGCTTCTATAGCGGTAGAGGTGCAAAAGGTTATAGCGATGATATAGTGGAAAATAGAGGAGGTGCCAAAGCTTAGATATAAAATCAAATACTTATAGTTAATTTATTCTCATTCTCACGTCAATTATATAGGAAAATGAAATATTGTGTAATCTTATAATAAAAACAAAGAATATCATATTTATGCACTCCGTATTTGGTATTATAATAGATTTCTAACTTATATTAATATGCCTTCAAATTAGGTATTTTTCCTAGTTTTGTTGAAATGGTTTAAAAGAGAATCAGTTGAATCAACCTTTTTATATAACTATTTCTAAAGTGGGTGCTAAAAATCTTTGATTTAGTGCGCATAGCAGAAAATAGTGAGGCTTAAAGCGGTTCTACTATTTAATAACACTAAATTGAAAAATGTTATCGGTCAAACAGCGCTATAAGCTATAGCGAGGATATTGCGGGGCTTTAGCGGAGCTCAAACTGCACAGCCGTAGCCTTATCAGCCTCATTTTCGTACTTAATCTCCTTTCTTTAGCATGCTTTGAGGTTGAACAAAGCTTTGCCAAGTTTAACTTTCATATTAGAGTTTTTTTTTTTTTTCAAAAAAAACTTTCATATTAGAGACTTCGTTCTCCGTCGCCTTTATGGCATTTTGAGAGGCCGAAGCATGCCTATTAAATTCCAAAGCCATAGCGAGCGAGCTCCTGAGAAAGAAAAGAATATATAATGCATAAGCATCACATGTATACAAGATAAATTTAAAAAATATAATAATGATGGGACAAGATAATACTAATTTGATAACCAAATCGATGCAAATTCATGAAGACCGCCTTAATAGACAGACAGAAGGAAGGGAGAGAAGCAGGAGGTGGGGCGGAAAGGTCACCGGTAAGAAGATGTCCCGCTTGCCTAGGCCTAGATGAGATAGGCTGCACTAGGGCAGGCGCAGCAAGAGAAGCAGTCACATGACGAGAAGGATATATTATCGTGGTTTCTCTTCTAGAAGATGTTTTCTGCAATAGTCAAGTCATCCCCAGGCCTTTTTTCTCTGAGACTCCCTTGCTTTTAGGTTTCCTACTAAAAGCTTTGACAAGATCTGACGTCATACCTATGAAGTATGAAAAAAGTAAACAGGGAACGATGGAATCCATTACATAAACAACAATTGTTACGTGGCTTGAAAGTTAAACAGTTAGCTAAATTAAATAAACTTAATAAATCGAAAATGTACCCTTGCGTGTAGTAGGATCGAAAACATAAACAAAGATGGAACGAGAAAAGTGATGGTGCGAGCATAGAATTATGTGCTTGCACGGAAAAGGTTTATCAAATAGATAGGACCCCTTTTGAACATTTTTGCCAAGCATTAGGACAGTCTCTCTCTGAGAAAGATATAACTCTCTCTTAGTTTTTGAAAATTTAGGATGTCTAGCTAAGAAGAAGGACAATGTAGGTAAAAAGAATCTCTCTCTTCTAAAAGAAAATTTGAATAAAAAACAAAAACTGGTAAAGGCAGTACCATGTTTTTGAAAAGTAGGGATAAGACCGTCTAAATTGGAAGCATAAAAATTCTGCTTTTTCGAAAACATTATTTTATCTTATCTTCAAGACATTATTTTATTTTGCCTTCAAAACATTAGTTACTTTCCAAAATAAAATTTCTCCCTTTTTCAAAACATAGTAACGAATTGCCATGTCCTAGTGTTTAGGTTTCTCTGTCAACAACGTTAGGCAAATACATCGATCAAAACTCTTAAACCACTTGACGGACAAGTTAACGCAAAATAAATTATCAAAACATTTCCAATCATTTGATAAAGTCAAACTCGTATTTTATCAAATCATTTGCTTGATTATAAGAAAATATTTATTTTCGAAATTCGTATATACATCCAATTCATCAACCATCAACAACAATGAAAATCATCACACATTATCCATCCATAAAAATCAAACAAGCATCAATATAACCATAAGCACATTTTCAAACAAGCAAACAAATGCCTTCACCAGTAAACTATCTATCTATTTCCGTTGTGCACTCTGACCAATATTGGATCATTCACCCAAACTCGCCATACCATAATTTGGGACTGTGAAGTACTTATAATGCGAGATTCGGATTAAGGTCTTTTATAGCTTCCCTGATCGAACTGGTTCATTCACAATCAAGCTACACAGAGGTTTATTCTTCATCATCAATGTTGACACTACCCATTGGGCTAACAACTCTTAACTTTATTATCTCACTTAACAACTTTCATTTTCACTCAGAAGCAAATACATACAAAAGAGATAGAGATCGGGATATATATGTTATCACATTTTTTGGTCAAAACTGGAATATCAACAAATTGGCAAGGAATTATGGATATCAGGACTGGAGATAAGGCTACAATGGATATCGTCAAAATTTTGTTGAACTCCGATCGGGACGAAATTGATTGGAAATGATGATAAGGACTATGAAAGGCTATGTTTCGAATTTCAGGTTAATCGGAGTTCGTATGAAGGAAATATGATGGATTCAAAGTAGGAATAGTACGTAATTCGAACCCATCAGGTTCGAACCCATCAGGTTCGAACCCAGGAGGTTCGCATCGATGACGCTTCGAATCGATGGGAACATGATGGGTTCGAAAGGAGTAGCTTCAATGCAATGGAGATGGATTCAAAGTGGGCATGGATTCGAAGAAGGAGATGGAATCGAAGTAGACATGGATTCGAAGAAGGAGATGGAGTCGAAGTAGACATGGATTCGAAGAAGGAGATGGAGTCGAAGTAGACATGGATTCGAAGAAGGAGATGGAGTCGAAGTAGACATGGATTCGAAGAAGGAGATGGATTCGAAGTGGACATGGATTCGAAGAAGGGGATGGATTCGAAGAGGACATGGATTCGAAGATGATGGATACGAAGCAAGGGACATGGATTCGAAGAACGAGGATTCGAAAGGGATGGATTCGAAGAGGATGGACTCGTAGGATATGGACTCGAAGGAGGCGGCTTCAGAAAGCATGGATTCGAACAGCATGGGTTCGAAGGGTATGGATTCGAAGGAGTCGGCCCTATGGATTCGAAGAGGATGGTTTCGAAGTAGATGGTTTCGAAGCATGGGTTCGAACCATTCAGGACGCACGGATTCTTGAACTTGGATCGATCATATCTTCCAAACCGTTGATCCAAATGCAATGAAATTTTTACAGGAGCTTACATACATGTTGAAGAATGTTCACACCAAATTTCAGCTCAATTGATGGATTCTTGATCGATTCGAACGTCACTTCGAATCGATCCCAAACTGGGCACGAATTCCGAGAACACGGGCCTGTGGGCCCCCCTCACGTGCCAAGCAGTCTCCCCAGGTTTTAGGCGGGATTTCGGCCTTCCACACCTATAAATAGAGCCCCTGGTCATTCAGAAAAGGGGTCGGAAAATTTGGAGAGGAAAGGCAAGCCCAGACGCTGCTAAAATTATACCATAGCATCATTACTGCAATTTTCTTCAGATTTGGTCACTACAACTGTGGTAATCACTTGTAATTTTCAAGGATAATCAATAAAAAGAAAAAAAAATTGGAGTGGACGTAGGCCGGAGATAGCCGAACCACTATAAAACTTGTGTCTCTGTTCTTTACTTTTGGATTGCTGTCTATTATTTGTTGAGATTTGTTGTTTGTGTTTGAATATCACTAATTTATATTCATACACTGGTGCTTTCACGGTATTGGGTGTTTGTGACCAATTTTGGCACAAACATTTTGGTGCTTTCACTGAGAACAACTAGCACCCGCTGCATCGGATTTGAAGAGTTTGAGGAATTTGGATTTGGAAGACAATGACAAGGCAGAATAGCAGAAGGCTAAGGGCTGAGAGAAGCCAACAAGGAGGAAGTCAACAAGCATCCTCCGGAGGTGAGGAAGGACAGGCTTCGGTCTACATAACTCGGGATGAAATGGAAGCTATGGCCAATTCTTTGCAGGAGAGATTGTTGAAAAGTCAACAGGAAATGATGCAAACTTTCTTGGAACAAATGAGAGCTGCAGGGATGCAGAACTTAAGAACAGCTACAGCAGCTGCGGATGCAGGACAAGGAGCTAGGGTTGTGGAACCCAATGAAGGACAGGATACGGAGCCAGAAGGCAATCAACAAGGGCTTGGGGGTAGACCCACAGGATTCAATGCAGGAGAACCTTTGGAAGGAATTCAACAAGCTAGAGCTAACGTTGCTGCTAGTGAGCCACACGAGGAATATGTACCAGAGTTCCCTCGGGGGCATGGGGGGCAACCCCTACCAGACAATATAGGATTAGTAGAAATGATCAGGAAGACTGTGCGAGGTGGTTTGACAAACGGAGATTTGGAAGGGGTGAATAGAAGTCCATTCGCTCGGGATATAAGGATGGCTCAGAATCCACCTAAGTTCAAGCTACCTAGCGTGGAGGTATATGATGGTAAGACGGATCCAACAGATCACTTAATGAGGTACACCAGACATATGGAGGTGCTGGGGGCATCGGAGGAAGTGATGGCCCGATGTTTCCCTTTGTATTTGAAGGACTTAGCTGCAATGTGGTTTAGGCAGCTGGGAGAAGGATCTATCAGGACTTGGAAGGGATTAGTGGAAAAGTTTCTGGGACAGTTTCGGGTTCACGTCAAGAGGCCGAAGAATGTGATGACTTTAACATCGGTGAAGCAAAGGATGGACGAATCGCTTAGAGCTTTTCTAACTCGATTCAGTGCGGCAGTCGCTTCGGTGGATCGGCCTGATCCATCAATGGTTTTAATGGCAGCAGTATCAGGAGTCAAGGAGAATTCAGATTTCAAGGTATCTCTGATACGAGATCCCCCGCAAAATCTCGACGAATTCTTTCATGAGGCAGAAAGGTTCCTTCGGCAAGAAGATGCAAGTACGGATTTAAAGTTGAAAAAGGTTAGTACAATCGAGGTTGGAGCGGTATCCAAAAACGGTTCGGATAAAGATAAAGGAAAAAGGAAGTTAGATGATGACCATGGAAACGCTAGAAAACGATGGAAGGATCCAAAGTTTTCCACATACACTGGATTGAACGAGACGCTGGAGCGGATATACTTGGAAACTCGGAATCGCCTTCCCTACCGAAGGCCGGCTAGGAGGGAACCAACAGAGCGGGAAAGGACATCAGGAAGGCACTGTCTCTTCCATGATCTGGATGGACACGATACCAACAGCTGCAGGCACCTAAAGGATATAATCGAGGAGCATGTAAGGAATGGACAGTTACAGCAATACGTTGGAACTCGGGAAGCAACGGTGGAGCAGGAGCGACCACCGACCACCTCACGCCGTGATGATGGGAGGCCCAGGGATGATCGTCGATTGATCATCCATTGACCAGGATAATATGGAATAAGTAGCAAGCTACTAGCAAACGGTAAAGTCATTTACACATGTACGGGGACGGAGATAGCCCCTAGGCATGCCCTAAATGATGATAAACCGGGATGCTATGGTTTGTGAAATTTATTTCTTGCTTTTATAATGGACATTGCTTTTCTTTTTGAATTTGGTTTTGGAGCTTGGATTGAGCTCCTGGTTTTTCTTGCTTTTTTATTTGGATTTTCCTTTGGATGATTGTTTTTGGTTTTGGATGCTGGTTTGGATTTCTGGTTTTCTGGTTTTGGATTTGAATTTTGGATTTGGATTTAGATTTTGGATTTGGATTTCGGATTTGAATTTCGGATTTGGATTTTGGATTTTGGAATAGATTTTGGTTGGACTTTTATCTGGTTTTTGATAAATGGTCGTCGGGTATGGATTATGCCTGGCAAGGGATGAGTCACTTTACCCAGACAAGGTGAATTGACTCATTCAGGTCGTCAAGTATGGACTATGCTTGGCAAGGGTCCGGAGTGACCAGGATTCGGCCTAGGACTTAGGCCCTCTATTATCATTTATTATTTTCAGGTCGTCGAGTATGGACTATGCTCGGCAAGGGTCCGGAGAGATCAGGATTCGGCTTAGGACTTAAGCCATGGCATTTTACAACGTCCAGGGACACTGGACCAAGGTCGTCAAGTATGGATTGCGCTTGGCAAGAACCCGGAGAGGTTGGCTCAACGTCCAGGGACACTGGACCAAGGTCGTCAAGTATGGATTGCGCTTGGCAAGAACCCGGAGAGGTTAACTCAACGTCCAGGGACACTGGACCACGGTCGTCGGATGTGGATCACGCTTGACAGGAACCCAGAGAGGTTATGGATTTGGATATCGACCCGGAGAGGTCCTGGCTCCGGTTATTGGCTATTGGATAAGGATGGATTGGAACTTGGTTGTCGAGTTCGAATGGATACGGAATTGGCTAAGGCTTTGGCTATTGGATATGGAATTGGACATCGACTCGAAGCAGTCAAGGACGATATACTCTGGCAATATGGCTGTGGACTTCGGATATTGGATTCGTAATTATTCAAAACACGCCTTGTTATCACAAGGCATGTTTTGGGGGGCAAAATGTTATCCCATTTTTTGGTCAAAACTGGAATATCAACAAATTGGCAAGGAATTATGGATATCAGGACTGGAGATAAGGCTACAATGGATATCGTCAAAATTTTGTTGAACTCCGATCGGGACGAAATTGATTGGAAATGATGATAAGGACTATGAAAGGCTATGTTTCGAATTTCAGGTTAATCGGAGTTCGTATGAAGGAAATATGATGGATTCAAAGTAGGAATAGTACGTAGTTCGAACCCATCAGGTTCGAACCCATCAGGTTCGAACCCAGGAGGTTCGCATCGATGACGCTTCGAATCGATGGGAACATGATGGGTTCGAAAGGAGTAGCTTCAATGCAATGGAGATGGATTCGAAGTGGGCATGGATTCGAAGAAGGAGATGGAGTCGAAGTAGACATGGATTCGAAGAAGGAGATGGAGTCGAAGTAGACATAGATTCGAAGAAGGAGATGGAGTCGAAGTAGACATGGATTCGAAGAAGGAGATGGAGTTGAAGTAGACATGGATTCGAAGAAGGAGATGGATTCGAAGTGGACATGGATTCGAAGAAGGAGATGGATTCGAAGTGGACATGGATTCGAAGAAGGGGATGGATTCGAAGAGGACATGGATTCGAAGATGATGGATACGAAGCAAGGGACATGGATTCGAAGAACGAGGATTCGAAAGGGATGGATTCGAAGAGGATGGACTCGTAGGATATGGACTCGAAGGAGGCGGCTTCAGAAAGCATGGATTCGAACAGCATGGGTTCGAAGGGTATGGATTCGAAGGAGTCGGCCCTATGGATTCGAAGAGGATGGATTCGAAGGAGTCGGCCCTATGGATTCGAAGAGGATGGTTTCGAAGTAGATGGTTTCGAAGCATGGGTTCGAACCATTCAGGACGCACGGATTCTTGAACTTGGATCGATCATATCTTCCAAACCGTTGATCCAAATGCAATAAAATTTTTACAGGAGCTTACATACATGTTGAAGAATGTTCACACCAAATTTCAGCTCAATTGATGGATTCTTGATCGATTCGAACGTCACTTCGAATCGATCCCAAACTGGGCACGGATTCCGAGAACACGGGCCTGTGGGCCCCCCTCACGTGCCAAGCAGTCTCCCCAGGTTTTAGGCGGGATTTCGGCCTTCCACACCTATAAATAGAGCCCCTGGTCATTCAGAAAAGGGGTCGGAAAATTTGGAGAGGAAAGGCAAGCCCAGACGCTGCTAAAATTATACCATAGCATCATTACTGCAATTTTCTTCAGATTTGGTCACTACAACTGTGGTAATCACTTGTAATCTTCAAGGATAATCAATAAAAAGAAAAAAAAATTGGAGTGGACGTAGGCCGGAGATAGCCGAACCACTATAAAACTTGTGTCTCTGTTCTTTACTTTTGGATTGCTGTCTATTATTTGTTGAGATTTGTTGTTTGTGTTTGAATATCACTAATTTATATTCATACACTGGTGCTTTCACGGTATTGGGTGTTTGTGACCAATTTTGGCACAAACAATATATATATAGTAGGAAATATAACAAGCATGTCCCCAGATAATTACCCTAGTAATCATCATATACTCCTTCCATCCCTTTAATATAGGGTAACCACGACACACCCAAAGGGAACAATGACTCCAAAGTCACTCTAAGGCCAAGACTCATGTCATAAATATTATGTTTTGTTCCGAACCTGCTCTGATACCAAAACGTAAATGCCCCACCTCTATACCTATTCTACCAACGAGAATTAATAGGCAATCCTATATCGTATTATGGAGAACAAGGCTTGTTAGGAGCGACCATACGTAAATATTCACTTGGGCTAACACCGGTACATATCTCACCTCATAATATATCAACAATATACATACTTGGTATCGGCACAAAGCAAAAAACACATGGGCTTACCAAGATAAAACAATATATAATATATATACAAATGAATAGGGAGTCATAGATCGTAGCAGAAAAATATAATACATTACAAAATGATACCAATTGTAATGTCTGTCTCACTGTGACAATACATTCTAGGTTAAGTTCAAAATACACAACTCATATATCATCAAAATTTAAATACAAGGGGACAACCAAAGAAAAATATACATCGACAACTCAAACATGATATAATATATACCTTATATCCTCTAAAGCCTAACATCCAAATGGCTAATGTCCCTGTACCTGAAAGTCTCAGACTATCTCAAATATTATATAAATAATAAACGGGTCAGACTATATCAAGTCACAATATAAGCACAACAATAAGCATGTTAAATGAAAAACTTAGCACATCTATAACTCAATGCAATATCCAATATAGCATCATAATAATATATCATGCCACACATCCCAAATATCACCCATGAAATACGTATTGGCAAGAACAAAAGAGAAATCTATAAATCGGGTGATAATATTAAAGTCACAAAATACTATGGACAAGCCCGCAGCATGTCCATAGAACTCACCAATAAAGGAATGATTCACAAATCATACCAAATACAAAAGTCGATAACCAAAATATCAATCTTGGCTTACAATCCTATGGAAGTGAGGATTTCTAACTGTTAAGCACAAAAAGAGGAATCAAGAGATGATGATCCCAAATATATAATCAAAGCTCAACTTAAAGCCCTAATGGAAGTAATAACTTCCGACTATTAAGCCATAAAAGATAAACAAGGAAATATGGAACCAAAATAGAATAAAATTCAAACCTAATATAAAAATCAATATCTAAGAATACTATCCCGACTCATATTCCTGATGGAAGTAAAATCTTCCGACTGTTGGTCCTAGGTGACAGTAAGAAATCCAAATCCCAAATAAAACACAATCAATACAAAATATCGAAAATAATACCCAAATAATTATCTCGACTTACAGTACTAGTGGAAGGGATAACTTCAGATTGTTAGGCCCTCGAAGATATCAAGAAATTCGAACTCGGTGAATATCAAAATCGATCAAACAATTAATGTATAAAATCACATATCTCAACCTACGGTCCTTAGAGAGGTGAAACTCTCGACTGAATGGTCCTAGGAGATGAAAATAACAAGTCATACAAAAAGGAGACCACTCAGTCATAGGCACTTATGAGAGGATGACAGACAAGCTCACAACATGTCTCTAATGTCGTTGATAGACAACACGTAGCTATCTTGGGTTAGGCTAACTCAACCGACAGACTAACATATAGCCAAATCTCTAGTGTCAATGATCATCGTCTCTAATGAGGTGATAATATTAAATATCTCATATAATGGGTTCTACCCAAGACATCCGAATGGGAGACTGACATACCTCAGCACAGCTTCAGGAAATGCTGATGACCGCAACCATTTCCTATAATCCCTTATTTACTCCCAGAATCATGACACACGTATCCAACACTGGTTATAAACACACTACAGGACTATGTCGAGCATTGGCCACGACTCCTACTTTCCCTTTGTAAAGGATGATTGGTCCTTAAGTGACGTCGGGGCAATGGCTCTAATGAGAGAAATAACTCTCAGCCTAGAACTCAATAAGGTGACATCACATATCCGGGGCGCGACTCCGTAATCAACACCGCTAAGATAGATAAGTAGCTTATTTGGAGGGTCTAATTCATGCGCTCCTTATATTGCCATGAACCATATGAGTAGATTCCCAACTAATAATCTCGACTATATAAGTCCTAGTGAGAGTAACAACTAGTACTCTTGACAAGAGGAGTCCCGATGAGAGTGACAACGATTACTCTCGACTCAATAAGTCCTACTGAGAGTGATAACTGATACTCGACTTAATGAGTTCCAATGAGAGTCATGTCAAATAATCTTGATTTTAGGAGTCCTAATGAGAGTGATCGCTTTCGACTATATGGGTCCTGATGAAAACATCTCAATATAAAAAATTCTCAACTACTAGCCCTAAGAGTAGATAACAATACTCAAGTAGTTAGTCCTTAGAGGATGCAACAAAATAAACTCTCGACGAGATGAGTCCTAATAAGAATAATAATAAGTACTCTTGACTCCATGCATCCAAATGAGAGCGCCACAACATAATAATTCCTCGAATAGCCTTAAGAGTAATATAATATAACTCAACTAGTTAGTCCTAAGAGGATAAATCTATATATCCCAACATATCTCCAGCTTGAAGCCCTTGGAGTGTAATATAACTCTCGAATACTAAGCTCTAAGGAGTCGCCTTTAGACAATATAATAAAGTCCTAACCCATCTCCAAAATATAAGTGACATCTGTGAGAAATGCGGATTACGGATCTTAAGGCTAGAATTAACACTAGAGGGGGATGAATAGTGTTAATAATGAATTACTAAATCTTTTTCAATTTATGTTAATTTAGACACCGCTGTATGCAATATACAGACACAGATATGATCACAGAAACAATCACAAATACAGAAATAAAATAAAGGTAGTAAAGGAAAGAACATACCGGATTTTATACTGGTTCAGAGTTACCCTACATCCAGTCCCGCAACAAAAGTACGGATTTCCTTTCAAAAGAAATTGTACAATTACACCCTCGGTTTCAAGGCTACGAGGTACACCCTCCAGAATTTCGATCCTCTGGGTAGAGATACTTGATTTCCGGGCCACAAGTTTACCCAATTAATTTACCAAGGCTACAATCACACCTTTTCTTTCTTGATTGATTTTCAAGGCTACAATCACACCTTTTCTCGCTTAATAGATTACAAAGAAGTCTATAACTCTGAATAGCACTGAGAATCTTGTAGCGAGAGTGATAGAGAATCTAACTAGAAGTAATCGAGTTCGATTCAATGTTAATTTCGGCAGAGTAATGATAAGAATATGTATTAAGAAAAGTGGAAGAAGAAGAGGAGTGAAAAACCAGAAAATCTGATGTTAAATTCGTTGAAACTAACCCCTATTTATAGAAGAACAACAGCCATGTCCATTCGTGGAGAGTTATGGCGAATAGACACTTCTTTGAAAATGAGAGTTTGAATTTCAACCAATTGTATTGTAAACGTGTACCTTTTTCTGAGTCCATTTCTTTGAATTCGTCTGAATTATGAACAGCTGTGAAACACAAATTCGAATTATCTGTTTTCTGATCATCATCACTTGAGGATGAGTCTGAGTCATCTAGAGTAGCAGTAAATGCACGCTTCCGTTTCTTTACTGGATCATTGATCATAGGAGAATTTTGCCTATCTGGATACGGACAGTCTCTTTTGAAATGGCCTGGTTTATCACAGTTGTAGCATTTGTCATTATTTGGCACTACATTCTGATTTCCAGAATTCTTATAGTTGTTTCTCTTGAGATTATTCATCTTTCTATATTTCAGGAATTTCCTTAAATTTCTGGTCTAAATGCTATCTCTTCATCATTATCGCTGTTTGAGTCTGATCCATCGGTTAATGCATTGAATGCCACTGATTTCTTTTCAGATGCTTTACTTTCTCTTCTCCCGATCATTTGAACTTCATACGACATTAGATTTCCAATTAATTCTTCTATCTTTAAAGTACTGATGTCATTTGCCTCTTCGATCGCAAGCGTCTTTTGATCCCATTCTGGAGTTAGAGAATTTAAAAATTTTCTGACTTGATCTTCTTCAGAAAATTCCTTTTCCAAAGATATTAGAGAATGCACAATATCCTGAAATCAACTATACATATCTGAAATAGACTCATTAGGATTCATTTTAAATAATTGAAACTGATTTGTGAGCATGGAAATTTTGGTCTGTTTAACTTTGCTTGTTCCTTCGCGAATAACTTGCAAAGTTTTCCAGATTTCATATGCAGACTTACAAACTGACACTCTATTGAATTCATTTCTATCCAGTGAACAAAACAGAATATTCATTGCCTTAGAATTATTTTGTGCAATAGTCTTTTTCTCAGTAGTCCACTGTGCAAAATTAGTTGTGGGTTCAGAATATTCAGTTTGTATGATATTCCAAGTGTCTAATCCTAGAGATTGTGAATATATTTTCATCCTACATGCCCAATATGCATAGTTACTGCCATTAAAAAGTGGTGGTCTGACAGTAGACTGACCCTCTACAAATGAACTAGTGACAGGGATACTAGTGTTAGTAACAGTACCAGTGTTGGTAGCCATTTTGAAAAATTTTCAAAAATCAGATTATAAAACTTTGAAAACCTGGCTCCGATACCAATTGTGAGAAATGCGGATTACGGATCTTAAGGGTAGGATTAACACTATAGGGGGTGAATAGTGTTAATAATGAATTACTAAATCTTTTTCGATTTATGTTAATTTAGACACCGATGTATGCAATATACAGACACAGATATGATTACAGAAACAATCATAGATACAGAAATAAAATAAAGGCGGTAAAGGAAAGAACACACCGGATTTTATACTGGTTCGGAGTTACCCTACATCTAGTCCCGCAACACAAGTACGGATTTCCTTTCAAAAGCAATTGTACAATTACACCCTTGGTTTCAAGGCTACGAGGTACACCCTCCAGAATTTCGATCCTCTGGGTAGAGATACTTGATTTCTGGGCCACAAGTTTACCCAATTGATTTACCAAGGCTACAATCACACCTTTTCTTTCTTGATTGATTTTCAAGGCTACAATCACACCTTTTTTCGCTTAATAGATTACAAAGAAGTCTATAACTCTGAATAGCACTGAGAATCTTGTAGAGAGAGTGATAGAGAATCAAACTAGAAGTAATCGAGTTCGATTCAATGTTGATCTCGGTAGAGTAATGATAAGAATATGTATTAAGAAAAGTGAAAGAAGAAGAGGAGTGAAAAACCAGAAAATCTGATGTTAAATTCGTTGAAACTAACCCCTATTTATAGAAGAACAACAGCCATGTCCATTCGTGAAGAGTTATGGCAAATAGACACTTCTTTTGAAATTTAAATTTCGAACTCAACTGAAACCATGTCGACATAGGTATATAGGCATGTCGACATCCTAAAGCACTTTTTGATCTTTTGATTTTCGTTGAAAATAACCTTTATCTTATATTTAAAACTAATTTAAACTTTATAAATATACTTGAATATAGTTAAAATTCATAAGTAAATATAGAGAATACTATATATAGAATTTAACTCTAATTTTATATTTTAAATCTAAGTATGAATATTTAAAAGTTAAATATATTATATTAAAGGATAGTTTAAAATCAGGAGTAATTTGACTTTGAAATTAAAGATAATTTTGAGGCTAAAATTATTTAAAATCAGGATAGAAGGTTTTGAATCTTTTAAAAGGAAAGTTTTGAAAACATTTTGAAAATAGGATATAATTTTGAAAAATCATTTTGAATAAAAAGTTAGCGGATACAAAACAATGTTCCACTAGATTTTTCGTAGGTTCCATCCTACTTAGAGTTTCATCCCTTTAACAGGCTCGAAGTGGATTCCATTCCACGAATAAATTGGATTTTAAGATGCCAGTGCTTTTCTATGAGTTTTAACAAAATTCCTAATAATAAAAAAATACTTAACTTTGAAATCTTGATAGTCTTAATACTCATGAGTCTTCTATCTTGATTCTTGAATCTCTATACTGTACAGTCTTCTTTCTTAGCACCTGCATGGTTAAATCCTGCATATACATATATATCTAAACTTATAATGTTAGTATTTATATTTTATAAACTATTCTAAAGTTGTTGTCATCAAAATCATCATTTCATGGACTAACAACATCTACTCACCAATAATAATTGAAAAAGTATTACTTGGGCATCCCATGCTACTCGGTATCACTCGAGCATTTACTAGAAGTTAATGAAATACACTCATCAAATAACAGTTATTCTACTATATGAGTCAACGGAATAGCCACAAAAATATTACCGAGCGTCCCACACCACCCGGTACTGCTAATACGGTTATCCAATCTCTACATTATATTCATTTAATATTTCATAGTTTAATTTATCTTCAAAATAGATAGTATATTTTTGAAAAACAAACTTCATTTAAAAATATTTCTCGAATCCTTTTTTAATCAAATCAAATCAAACAAACCAATTTCAAACCAATAAATATATAAAAACGAGAATATATTTTAAAACTCTTAAAAATAGATTTTGATAATCAAAAATCCCTTTTTGAAATTTTCTTTCAATCTATTTTACTAAATATTCAATTTACAAAGAAATTTCCTTTTTGAAATATTACTAAAATCCCACATGTATACTTACAAAAATTCCATATATTCCAATATACTGAAAATTCTATGTTTTTATTTTCAAATAAACTTTTATATCCAAACAACTTTCAATAAATCATTTTATTTCTTATCTGTTTTTATTTATTTATAAATATACTTCAAATATATTTTAAAACACCATAAACAATTTTCTAAGGGTTTCAAAAATATTTTTTAAACCAGAAAATCAATTGAACATCCAAACTATAATTTATGGAGCGAAATTCTCCAAAATCATCAAACAATCATCTAATCACTTTTACCATGTGGCCGAATCTAATTCCGACCATCCATAAAATGCACACAATATATATAAAATAAACCACACATCAAAATGCAATCGGACAACATCTCCCTTGCATTTTGACGATCCGACATACACAAAACCTCAACATCAAAATCAAAAACATATCCAATATCCAAACTAAATATTTCAACCAAAAAAATTAAATCAATAATCACAATTTACTACTAAGTAATTCAGCCAATCATCGGCATAAATATATATAATTAGATAGGGAAAATAGGTATAATTGAGAGTTTAGAAACTCATCGATTCAAAGAGTTGAATAAAACATGCTTAGGCAATCTCTCCTTCAAACATTTCCAATCTAAGAGAAACAAGTCTAACAGCTTGTGATTGACTTCTCCATTGAGCATCGTCTTCCTAGGAATGGTCATGTTTCTCGCGATCGGCACAATCATCACTCCACACTTTGCCTAAATGCTAGCAACCTCATGTTGTGGACGCGGACTATCAGGTCACGACCTACACGTGATGCCCATCCCGTTGCCTCGATCACATGTGCACCATGCCCCTACTTAAGTCGCCGTCAGGCTCCATCACCTTGCATCGCTGGCTTCCCAGAATCATTGATGTCGGGCGTATTTTTTTCGTTATGTCGCGATTTTTGGTTTATAACTTAGGGTTAGGGCAAAAAGGGGATACAGGGTATTTTGTTTGAGAATAAGAAGAGGGGTTAAGATATGTAAATACGTGTGGGCTTAGGCTAAAATTTTGGGCTTTTTTAACTTATTTAATTTCTCTTTTAAATAATACTTTCATTTATTTGTAACTTTGTTATGAGCTAATTTATATTGATTTACACTTCATTCTATAAAATATACATTTCAATAATAACCCAAATTAATTCATTTTGTTATTTGTTTATCTTTATTTTCAACTATTTCAATTATATAAAAAATAATTTATGCCTTTAAAATATTTTATTCAATTTCAAAATGTTATCTGAAAAGAATTTATTAATTTAATTTATTAAAATAAAGTCTTTTATTAAATAGTCTTCAACAAAACAAATTTTTGCTTTCAAAAATAATGATTAACAAATATCGAATTCGACAATTTTATTTTCATTAAATTTATTTAGATCATGACATAAAAGTAGGGTTGTTACATTAAACGTAAACTAAGGCCAATGTATCATTTTCCTATTTTAGTGGGATGGGTAGTTTAGCAATATTAGAAGCAACTTATGAGTTTTTCAGGTGATTGAGATAATGTTCAAATGTCGAATGACCGATGTTGATCTCCCAATGGCGATTGTTTAACATCATGCTAAAAGAAGTTCATTAGTGTAATGACAGCATAGTGTTCATCAAAACAAGCAAGAATGGAAATGAAAAGGCAATGGCAGGGGCTATAAAACTATTCAACGTCCAAAAAATGATTTAAGGATCAACATAGCATCAAAATAAAAAGCAAAATGAATTGAAACAAAAGATACACACTTATCGAAATCGAGAATGAAGTTGCTAAATGAAAACAACGAAGCTAGATGCTTTTTCGTTTTTCTCTCTTTTTAATGGAAGATTTCGGCAATAGCTCAGTAGAGGTTGAAGAGGAGAAGAAAGGGGGTATTTGTAGGTAACTATGGCCATATCTAAGTTTCATCAAAAACTCTGTCAAATGAATAATCGCATCTCTAAACTTTTGTTACAACATCTCAAGAAACCAACCGCCAGCATTAATAACATAAAGAAACGTGTTAGCAGTATTATATACAAAAGTGATAAGTCTGCCTCTGCTCGTAGGTGTGAACTAGGGCGCGAACTTAGGTACCCACATAAATATAATTGTATTTTCGGTACCTACTTCCTACGTTAGAATCCGAGGGTTGGACAAAAGGTAACCATACCCTAGAGAGTGTGGTGAAACCTTTGAAAATATAATTTTCATTGTTTTGCTATTTCCCATTATATTTATATTTCTAAAGCTAGGATATTGCATATAACATCTAGAAATACTTGTTTTTCGATGAAAAGTAGATCGATGTCTAGCACTAGCATAATTCTTGTACATAAAAGCGTTTCTTGAGCTACTTACAAGCTCGACTGGCCACCATCAAGAGAAATCAAAAGGAAGATCAGCTAGGAAACGAGTAGAAAGCTTGAAGGGATTAATCAAAGGACAAATCTCAACCTTCTTAACACCAAGCTAAGGTGAATAATGATCTTACATATCATTTTTATTGATTTTAGTTTCTAGTTAGATTCGATTTAATTTCGAAAATAATATGCCATGATATGTTTGGTTAAAGTGATATATATGCTTATTGATGATTTATGTTGCTTCATATAGATTTTACAATAAGTTTAAATCAAAAGCCCCACCAAATGACATTCAAACGACTTGCGTACTTAACACATGGTCGCATATATTATTTTAAAAGTGGGTTTCAAGTTTCATAAATTTCTAGGTTATTATGAATTTATTATGAATTTTCTACGAAAGAAAATATTTAAAATTGTGTTTAAATTAATTACGACAATTATATACTAATTTTGGGTCTGAAATTTAAATATGTTAGAAAACATATTAAAAGTGAATCATGGTAATTTTTAGGGAACTTTCCTAAGTATTTTACTATGATAATAAAACTATTTAAGCTAAGGGACTTAAATGTTTTATATGTTTTATAAGGAGAAGGGCTTATTTATTAAATGTTTTAATTGATAATTTCAGAATTCGGCAGCACTTTTAGAAAAAGATTTTGACAAAAAGAATTGGCAACCAATTACAAGTTGACAAATAAGGCAAGTAAGTGAAAAGAATTTCCTTTAAAGGCTAAAAATCAGTTTTACTTAGATTTACTACTTCGCCACCACTTCCATCTGGTGATTTCGACAGCATACCTTCGCTAGAGAACCTATTCGAAACCAATGCACATTGTATTAAACAATTGATACATAGTGAATTGGAGAAAGGCGGAAGGTATAATGTCGAGACCTTTCTTTCGAAGGGGTAGAAGCTGCTCTTATCAACTTTAAGTCGCTTTTTTTTATAAACGATGCTTTCGAAGGGATTGTATTAGCTTTTGAATAAATCAATTTGCCTTTGATTTAGAAAAGAGCTTTCGAATGGGTTGCCGCCAATTTATTTTAAAAGAAGCGTTCTAAAAGATAGCCGCTTTGAATCTATTCGAAACCTATGCTACTATGTTAATACCTTTTGACCTAGTTAATGCTTCTTTTCTTTATAGCCTTAAAACAATGGTTTCAAAAGGGTGCTTTTGCCTTCTTACTTTGAAGCTGCATTCTTAATGATTTTGAAAGGGTTGGTTTTGAAACCATTCTCTTTCTTTTACTTAGGACCAATGCTTTCGAAAGTAATGCTTTCGCCCCTGTTCTTTTATGAACCTTAGTTATATTAAATGATAAACCGAAATGATTTCAAAAGGAATAATTATTAAAGGTTTCAAAACAATGTTTCCATAATCCTTTACTTGAACCCAATGCGTTCGAAAGGGCTATAATAATTGTTTCAAAGGAAAGATTCTCAATGTTTTCAAAAGGTATACTTTAAATGTTTAAATGGAAGGTTTCCAATGCTTTCGAAGGACAACTTCAAATGGTTTTGAAAGAGGATGTCTAAGGTTCTAAGTAGAGCTTTTGAAAAGGTTGTTTTTAAAGATTTTGAAAGGCATATTTTCAATACATTTGAAAGATATGTTTTGGCCTTTTGGCCTAGTGTCTCAAGATTAAAGTGGTTAACTTATTTTGAAAGGGGTGCTTTTAATGAATTCGAAAGGTGTTGTTTAAGGTTTTAAAACAAGGGTTTCGAAGGTAGTACTTTGGCTTCATGGCCTAATGTTTTCTAGGTTAAAAAGGATTTTAACTTATTTTGAAGGGATAGATAATCCCATTGTTTAGATTTCATCAACATTTTTTGGTGTAAAGCATATATCATCGCATAAGTATTATGAGTAAAGCAAAGTACATGATTTCCTTTTTTATAAAGATATGATTTAAAGGGGTAAATCATTTGCAAAGATCGTTTACGAGGAAATGAAATTTTAGTAGGGTAGTTTACGCTAAGTATATGCCAGGAAATGAAATATGAATAGGGTAGTTTACCTTAAGTTTATGACTCAGATATTAGAAGACCAGATGGGACTAGTACGGGTCATGCCCTATACTTTAGCTATTATCCCTATCGAAAATAAGTTCAAAATTCCAGTATGTAAGGCTTTGTCATAGATGGGACTAAAATGAGGTTACACATAGAAGGGAGTTACGGAGTAAGGATGGGTTATTGGTAATCTAGCAAAACCTTTAGGATTAGTTGACCCTAGAAGAGGATAGTTAAGGGCAGAAAGCCCAGTACCATGTCCAAAAGAAGTTAGATTGTTGATTATGTCTGGTAGGCCCGAGTTAGCCAATGGTTAATAGTTAGCCTGATAAAACTATGGTATGGAAAGATGGTCCATTGATATCCTAATTGTTTTGCATATATATACTTGCTACTATTGTTATAATCAGTTTAATTATAGGATTTTGATTTGTAAAAGATATGCTTTTAAAAGGATATTAGTGAGGGGAAACCCGTTCAGCTAAGCAGCGTGGTCTCGCTCAATACCAGTAAATCGAGATGTAGTAGTATTATTCACACCACGCTTTATGTCCGACTCGAAATTTATGTTTTCCCCCTTAAACTTTTGGGTGCTCAAAATTTGAGTAGATTGAGAGTTAAGGTTTTTCAAATTTAGTAGGTTGCACATGTAAGCTTCCGAAGATGTGCAAGAGGAAAATTTAGCTATGTAGGAGCAATTTAGTTTTATTGCTGTTGTGATGTATTTATAACTAATTGTTTATCTAGTACTCTGATCATCCAAGGGGGCATCTTCATATGTCTCTCTTAGCATAATTTGTAATAATTATATTTGATCAAAACTTAGGAATTCTAATGGGGTTATGTAACTGAATATGAAATATTGACTTGAAATTTATTCTGAAAAATTGATTTTGAAATATGTGTTAATTTTATTTCATATTCATGTGCTTTGGTATTATGGATAACATTAACATTACCGTATATTTTATCGGAAGTTAATACCATAGATGACTGTAGAATCTGTAGTGCTTAGCTTAGGGCTTCAAAGTAGGGGTGTTACAACTTGGTATCAGAGCATAGGTTTATGAAAACATAAAAGATATTTTAAGATTAGAATGATTTTGAAAACATAATCCTAAGGAATTAAAGAAAGGATAGGGGTATGGGATAATGCCATAGTAACGTACTTGTATTTGCTATATATACGTATATGCTTTATTCCTATTCTTCCATCTCTCTTGGCATATTCTTCTGTATCTTACAAAGACTCGAATTCAGATTTTAAGGATGTAAGATATAAATGCTGGGAATAGAATAGTTAACATTGGTGGAGGAAACATCACTGTTGCCCTGCCTTTTTGTCAAGGTTGGGATACTAACATATTGGCTAGAAAGGATGTATATCAGGACTGGAGATTGATTTGAAACAAGGCTATGATCGATACCGTTAAAATTTGACTGAGCTCCAATCAAGATGGGATCGATTAGGAATGATGAACATGGCTAGGAAAGGCTATATTTCAAATTTCAAGTCCATCGGAGTTCGTATGCTCAAGTTATGGATAGATCAATGTTGAAGAGAAATGGTTAGCATCGATACCTTCGGATCGATATTGTTTGTATCAATCAACATGGATTACTTTGGATCAATGTATGTCATTCGTATCGATATGGTTCGTATCGATCGAGGGATATCGGCAGATGGATGCTAATATGGATAACACACATGGATTTGGACCGATAGTAGTTCGTATTGATCAGGATGGAGTCAGCAATTCAATTTGGATCGATGGTTTTGTATTAATCAATACGAGCTTGGATAACTGAAATGCTCTTGGAACTTTGCTTTGGATCAGTCACAGAGCATATTGATCGTGTTCTTGATCGACACGAAATGCTACTCTTGGATCGATACGAACAAGGGAGTAGATGATGGGTATGAAAAAGCAAAGCTCGGATCGATACTAAGGATATATATGAACAACATGGATACGAAAGAGGGTTTGTCAATGGATACGAACAGCATATGCCGATAAATACGAAGCATTGATGGATACAAAGGATCATGTACTTCATGTCGATGGATACTAAGAAAATGGTCGAGGTGGAGCGAAGGATATGGATCAAAGCATGTGAAGTTCGGATCAATGTGAAGGCTACGGCTAAGGATATGGGGATTGATGTATAATTGGATGATGGATACGAAAGTGATCGAGACGATCGATACAGTATCGATACGTACCTATCAGTCTACTTGCAAATACCAACTTGCATCGATCATAACTCTCATTCTACAAGTCTAAATGTGATGAAATTTTCACAGGAGCTTCCTTACGCACTTAAGAACATCCATGATCGATCTCGGCTTGATTGAACTACTTTTGGATCGATAAGAATTGTACATGGATCGATCCAAAATCACCCTAGATCGATCTGGCGGGCCCACCTGCGCACGAGAAGAGGTATTCCAGGTTCTGGGGCAGATATTTTAGGATCTACACCTATAAATAGC
Source organism: Allium cepa (assembly GCA_030765085.1). NCBI lineage: Eukaryota > Viridiplantae > Streptophyta > Magnoliopsida > Asparagales > Amaryllidaceae > Allium > Allium cepa. The sequence continues at coordinate 145,577,207 of CM060945.1, forward strand.
AGTCCTATGGCAACTAAAAGAGGGATCTTCTTCTTCTTTCCTAGGCTAAACTCTGTCATTTTTGCTATTGATTTTCAAAGGCTTGTAACTATAATCATAGGATAAAAGGAATAAAAGGATTGATTCAAAGTGGACGTAGGCTGGAGATAGCCTAACCACTATAAACCTTGTGTTTTTTCTTGCTTTCTTTCATTTTTAATTTTGCTATTTCTACATTTTTATTCTCTACTTTATCTAGATCTTAGATTTATGCTTGAATATTGTGGATCCGTGTGCTAACACTGGTGCTTTCATGACTTTTGGAGTTAGTGACCAATTTTAGCATAAACACTTTGGTGCTTTCACCGAGAACGACTAGCTCCCGCTGCATCATATTTGGAGTTCAAATTTGTAAAGCTAAAGGATCAGATCTAAAATGAACCAAGGTTAGGCAATCAGCTAGAAAGATATTACCAGCAAGGAGCCATTAAGAGGGGAGTCAAGAGGCTTCCTTAGGAGCGAATCAGGCCTTAGTTTTCATCACTAGAGATGAGATGGAGATGATGATGGGAGCTATGCAGGAAAAATTGTTGAAAAGGCAAGAGGAATTGATGCAGAACCTTCTCAGATAGTTTGGACAGGCAGGAATAGCTGGAGTTGCTGGAGTTGCTAGAGTTCAGATCCATGGAGCTAGAACAGAAGGACTCAACGAGCAAGCAGATGGAACAGCTCAATAGGGCACAGCCCCTAATCAGCACACAGTTACCAATCTGGGTGGACCTAGGCTCGAGGGCACACCACCGGGCAACGATGAGCCGATTCATGGAGGGATTCCAGGTGAAACCACACAATAGGATGCCGGTAGGAGCACAAGAGTACATAATGAAGAGCATGTACCGAAACACCCTTGGGAACTCGAGGGGCAACCCTAGGTGAAAAAACACTAGATTAGCTAAGATTATCAAGTGAACTAGGCGTGGAGATATAGCAAACAGAGATCTGGAAGGAGGAAACGGGAGTCTGTTTACCCATGACATCAGAATGGCTCAAAATCCACTAGATGTCAAGCTGCCTACTATGGAGGTATACAGCGGCAAGGCTGATCCTACTAATCACTTGATGAGGTGCACAAGACACATGGAAGTGCTGGGGGCATCGGAGGAAGTTATGGCCCAGTGTTTCCCTTTGTACTTGACAAATATAGCCGCTATATGGTTTCGGCAGTTGGAAGATGGTTCTATCCGGACATGGACGGAATTGGTGGACAGGTTTTTGAAGCAGTTTTGGTTCATATCAAAAGGCTAAAGAACGTAATGACACTAACATCGGTGAAGCAAAAGATAGAGAATTGCTAAGGGCTTTCTTAACTCGGTTCAATGCGGTAGTTGCTTCGGTGGATCGGCCGGATCCATCGATGGTTTTGATGGCGGCAGTGTCAGGAGTCAAAGATAACTCAGATTTCAAGGTATCGTTGTTACAAGATCCACCAATGGATCTCGGGGAGTTCTTTCATGAGGCCGAGAGATTTCTTCGACAGGAAGATGCATGTTCGGATATAAAGTTAAAGGAAGTAAACGCGATTGAGGATGGAGAACCATCCGACGAAAGATCGAGCAAGGATAAGGATAAAGGAAAGAGAAAGTTTGATTACAACTCTGTCAGGGCAAGGAAATGCTGGGAGAACCAAAATTCTCCATTTACACAGAACTGAACGAAACATTAGAGCGGATTTACAAATCCGGATTGCCTTCCCTACCAAAGGCTGGCAAGGAGAGAACCCTCGGAACGTGAGAGGGCATCAAGAAGGCATGTCTTTTTCATGACCTGGATGGGCATGATACCAATAGCTGCATATGTCTAAAGGTTATAATCGAGGAGCATGTAAGGAATGGTCTGCTGTGGTAATATGTCGGGGCTCGGAATGCGGTGATGGAATAGGAGCAGCCACTGTCTACCTTAAATGACAATGGCATGAGGCCCAGGAATGATGGTCGATTGGTTATCAAAAAACATGGACGATATGGAATAAGTATCAAACTTTGGGCAAATGGTTGAGTCACTTACTCATGTACGGGGATGGAGATAGCCTTTAGGCATGCTCTGAGATGATGATAAACCATGACGCTCCAGTTTGTGAAATTTGCTTTTTCTTTTTTCTTTGGACATTTGCTTTTTTCTAGTTTGGTTTTGGAGTTTAGTTTGAACTCCTGGTGTTGTTTGTTTTCTGGTTTGGACTTTGGTTTCGCGGCACGTTTGAGTGGTTTCGCGGTTTGAGTGATGATAGCCCTTAGGCGAGTTTGAGTGGTTTCGCGGCACGTTCAAGATGGTGATGTTGACAGTCACGGTGATGAGCTCGACGAGGCACGACTTGGATTTCAAGCTGAAGCTCATCAATTTTGGCTGCTGTTCGTTTTGAGGTACTCCAAGTTAACTTTTGTTACTCTTATTAACAGTGAGATGTAAATTAGGTTACCTTTGAGGTATTTTAGTATTTATTTTAAATATTGATTCATCACTAAAGCTAAAATACATATGAATATATTAGGATTTAGAGGAAATTTACCTCAGCCGTAAACTGATTAATTTAAACAGGTATGAACAAACAGAAAATGCATGTATATAGGTAAGAAAATAAATAAATAAATATAAATGTCTAGTTTAAATGAAATTGTTAGTCAACTAAATTTATTAAATGGAAAATTATTATGGATTCTCTCAGATGTTAATAAGTCGTATAATGATTATACAAGGTCATTAATCACGATAATCAAGTTGGGGATGAAGTGGACTACAACTGGGAAAAAGGTGAGTAAATCTCACTCTGTCGGGTTCTTATTTAAATTTATATGGTTAAATTTAAATAATTGGTTGAATGTTTAAGTTGATTGGATGTATACTGATGATGATGTGACTTTGGTTTTGATTGATTCTCGAATTAATTGTGGATTGACTCGAAGTATATGGGGTTTTAAATTGTTTTAAACTTAAATCATAAATAAGAAAATGATTCATTTTAAATTTAGTAAGGGCTTGATGTGTTGTGATTCATTAAATTAGTAGGGAATTTGAAATGAATAATTGATTGATTTAATTAATTAATGATTTGGCTTAACTAATTTTAGTGGTGAAGGGTTTGAATTAATTAATTAAGTTTAAGTTAATTAATTAAGTGTAAGTAGTGGATGGTTTAATAAGTAATTACTTCATGAAGTTAGTAAAATAAATCAAGTATGATTAATATGGTATTTAAATTAATGTAATTAATTTAGATTAAGATAAATTAAAATATAATTGGAAATCAGTAATTCATATAATTAATGAAGTAATTAAAGATTTGATTAATTGAAATTAATTAGTTCATAATAAGTGACTTATGAGAAGATAATTAATATAAGTAATTAAGAATTAGTGTAATTGATTATAGTTAATTAATTTGTGAAGAAATTAAAGATTACTCATTATTTTGGTAAGAATAATTAATTTCGTGAATTTAATTAAAGAAAATTACTTGGATGGAATAGGAAGATAATTAATCCAGGGTTGTTAATTAAGATGAATGGATATGGAAGAAAAGATTAATCAATTAATTGTTTGTAATTAATTAATGAAAGAATCTAAGCGATTGAGGATTGAAAATAAATTAGAACCAACTGAGTTGATTTGTTTGTGACTAAGCTTTGCTTATGGATGATAGATTGGTATTGGTTGCTTTGAATGAGTTAATATCTCTAATATGAAATGTTGCTTGTTTCATTTGGATAACTTGGGTTAGGATGACATGAGACTCGAAGAGGCTGGAATCGGGTATTGAGGAGATACCGACACCACTTCGAATTTCTTATAAATTGATATGAGGAATGGATAGGTTGGAATGAATGGATTAAAATGAATTGGATTATTTAATTTAAATTTTGGCACATAGAATTCTTATTTTGAAAACAAGTCATGACTATGACAAAGTGTGACTTTGTAAATTGATTTGTGAAATCAAGGGCTGGAGATTTTATCCGAGCTTGGTATTTAGAATTGATATGTGAAATAAGAGTTGTCTATAACAAATTGTGAATTGGATAAATTGACATATGTTACCCCGGGTTTATATAAGTTGTTTACTTTGGTATTCCATGTTAGTTGGGTTTACTCACGCTGGTTTCCAGCCTGACCCGGGTGTTACTTTGGTGTAATGCTCGGGTCAGACCGAGTATTACAGGATTTCAGGTAAGGCGTTCTGGAGCTCAAGAGGCTAACTGGAAGGCAAGTACGTATAGAGTGTTTCCGCTGTGATTGTATTACTGTTATTCTGAGATATAATTATTGTATATATATTCAGTGATTGTTTATATATGTAAAACTCTGATGTATATTAAATGTCATCAACTGATACAGTATTCTTTTGTAAACTGTTATTATTTATTATTATATTTTATCTGCTGCGAATGTGAGATGTTTGGTGTTTTCTGTTCTTCTTCTTCTATCTCTTTCTTCTTTTCATAACTATCTGAAAATTTCGGGTTCGAAAATTTCGGGTCGTTACACAGTCACAGTGCGTATCGATTGTGTTCCTGATCGATACGAAATGCTACTCTTGGGATCGATATGAACAAGGGAGCAGCCGATGGGTACGAAGAAGAAAAGCCCGGATCGATACGAAAGATAGATATGAAAAACATGGACATAAAGGAGGGTTAGTCGATGGACACGAGCAACATATGCCGATGGATACGAAGCATTGATGCATATGAAGGTTTTGTACTTCGTGTCGATGGATACTAAGAAAACGGTCAAGGTAAAGCGAAGGATATGGATCAGAGCGTGTGAAGTTCGGATCTATGCGAAGGCTACGGCTATGGATATGGGGACCGATAGATAATTGGATGATGTATACGAAGGTGATCGAGACGATCAATATAGTATCGATACATACACTTCAGTTTACTCACAAATACCAACTTACATCGATCATAACTCTCAATCTATAAGTTCAAATGCGATGAAATTTTCATAGTTATCCTACTGCAATAATTCTTGCTAAGAAGATTTGAGAAAAAGAATGATTCTCCCAAGTCGAGTGACAGAGTTTCCTCATGCACTCAAGAACGTCCACGATCGATCTCGGCTCGATTGGACTACTTTTGGATCGATACGAATTGTACAGGCATCGATCCAAAATCACCCCGGATCGATCTGGCGGGCCTACCTGCGCACGAGAAGAGGTATTCTAGATTCTCAGGTGGATATTTTAGGATCTACACCTATAAATAGCAGTCCTATGGCAACTAAAAGAGGGATCTTCTTCTTCTTTCCTGGGCTAAAATCTGCCATTTTTGCTATTGATTTTCAAAGGCTTGTAATTATAATTATAGGATAAAAGGAATAAAAGGATTGAATCAAAATGGTCGTAGGTCGGGGATAGCCGAACCACTATAAACCTTGTGTTCTTTCTTGCTTTTTTTCATTTTTAGTTTTTCTATTTCTTCATTTTTATTCTCTACTTTATCTGGATCTGAGATCTATGTTTGAATATTGTGGATCTGCGTGCTAACACTGGTGCTTTCATAATTTTTGGGGTTTGTGACCAATTTTGACGCAAACAACCACAACCAATGGGAATGCCAGACCAAACAATAGAAGGAATCCAGGTCAGGCATAAGCTCCTAATGTAAGTGTAGGAGTGCCGCAAGTTGATATGGGAGCTCTGTATCAGTTCTTCATTAATATGATGCAGGCTGGAGTTGTTGCGGGTTTAGTTAAAGGAAATCAGAAAGTTCTGGTGGTTAATAACTATGCAATACTAAGTAGATATTATGCTAGGCTTGGAAGGAAAGCCGTTTATCGGGACTGAGGTTGCAATTGAAGTGTAGAATTGGTTACACCATTGCGAAAGGATCTTTTTTGATTTAGGGCGCAATGGTGAGTAGAAGAGGATGCTTGCTTCTAGACAGTTGCAAGGAGCAGCACTATACTGGTGGAACGGTGTTACCGTGGAAGTTAATGAGGAGACCATGACTTGGGCTGAATTTAGGAGGAGGTTTGAGGAAAGATTCATGCCAGAGATTGATAAGTCAACTCTGCTTGGGAAGTTTATGGAGTTGAAGCAGGGAGACATGACAGTGCTTGAGTATGCAACTAGATTTGAGAAGCTATCAAGATACGGATATGCTACGGTCGATATAGTTATCAAAAGGAATGAGAAGTTCATCCGTGGACTGAACCCTGAACTTTCTAAAGCCACTTTTCCACATATCAAGGATCCGTTTGATGTAGTTTCGAGAAGACTTTGAGGTAGGAGGAGATGCTTGCTTTTCATGATGGTAGCAAAGCACGGGAAGCTAAAAGTTGGCAGAACCAGAAGAGAAATTTTTTTATAAGAAAGGCACTCAGAAAGGAGGAGCAGCCAAGAAAAAGAAGGCCGGTGTAATTTGCTATAAGTGGGACAAGAAGGGCCACTATGCCCACGAGTGTCGAACAAGCAAAGCGAAGAAGGCCGCTGACAAGAAGGAAGTGAGACGCTTTAACTATGATCAGATTGGATTATAAGAACCAGTGCCAGGAACCAGCTAAGGTTGGAAAAGGCAAGATGTTTACATTGGAACTAGCCACCTTAAGACCTACAGCTAAAGGGAAAGGAAAAGCTATTTTAGGAGGTACGCTTCTGATTCGTGGTGTATCATTTAGAGTTCTATTTGATACTAGTGCATCGTGTTCTTTTATATCTCATTGTTTGGTAGATAAGCTTAACCTAGAATCCTCATACCTAGTTACTTCCTTAAGGGTTGCGAATCCGATAGGAGGGTATGCGACTCTTAAGATGAGATGTGACCACTTAGAATTTGAATTGTTATGTCATATTTTTTTTAGAGTTTACATGTATTTGATTTCGTAGGGTATGGAATTAATTTGGGTATGGATTGGTTAAGTAAATATGATGCTAGGATATTTTGCCATGATAGGAAAATATCACTTGGACACCCTAGTTGTAGTGATCGGGTCATATACTCCGTAGAAAACCCTAGTTTTAGGGTAAATGCTTTGTTGGGTGTTATGGAGGAAGGAGACGAGTTGAACTGAGTTCTTACTATTAGAGATTTCATAGACCTCTTTGAGCTTATAGTAGGACTACTGCCGAAACGAGCCATTGAGTTACGGGTATATTTAGCATCAAGAGAAGAACCGGTGAGAAACCCGCCAAGCAGAATGACACCTACCATAATGAAGGAGCTAAAGGTGTAGTTGGTGGATTTAGAAAGTAAGAAAATTATCAGACCAACTAGTTCACTCTAGGGAGCATCCGTACTGTTTGCAAAGAAACTAGACATATCTTTAAGGTTGTGTATTGATTATCATAAGTTGAATGAGAAGATGATAAAGAATCAATATCTATTACCTAGAATTGATGATTTGTTCCACCAGTTGAATGGAGCTTAAGTATTTTCCCAGTTGGATTTGGTAACTAGGTTCCATCGGCTTAGAGTAGCAGAGGATAGTATTCCTTTGACAGCGTTTAGAACAAGATATGGATCGTACGAATGGTTAGTGATGTCCTTTGGAATAACTAATGCGCTAGCATTTTTCGTGGATTTGATGTACAAAATCTTCCAGGAGCATCTATACAGATTCATGTTAGTGTTCATAGACAACATTTTGATATACTCTAGAGATGAAAGAGAACATGAAGTTCATCTTAGAGTGGTGCTTGAGACATTGAGGTAGCATCAACTGAAGGCGAAATTTTCAAATTGTCTCTTCTGGAAGAAAGAAAAGAAGTTTCTTGTTCATGTTGTCAGTAGATCCGGCTAAGATCGAGGCGGTGAATAATTAGAAGAGACTCGAAACAATGACTGAGATAAAGAGTTTTCTTGGATTAGCTAGTTATTATCGGAGGTTCATTAAGGATTTTTTGTGGATGGAAGCACCGATGACTAAGCTAACTCAAAAGGACGTGAAGTTTGTCTGGATTGATAGGCGTGAGGAGGCATTTCATTAACTGAAACACTTATTGACTAATGTCCTTATGTTGGTTGTTCCAAAGGGAAATCAGGATTTAGTGGTGTACATGGATGCATGTGGAACAGGGTTAGGAGCTATATTAATGCAAAGATATAAAGTGATTGCCTATGCTTCATGATAGCTTAGACCGCATGAAGTTAGATATCCAACTCATTGTTTGGAATTAGCTATAGTAATTTTCGCATTGAAGGTGTGGAGACGTTATCATTTAGGAGAAAAATTCGAGTTGTATATAGATCATAAGTCATTAAGATATTTATTCTTTTAGAAGGAATTGAATATGAGACAGCAGAGGTGGTTAGAGTTTTTAGCTGCTTATGACTTTAGATTTGAGCATACACCTGGAAAAGGGAATAAGGTTGCATACACACTTAGTAAGAAACATCGGAATGCAGTATTGGCAATGAAAGCTGAGTGGAATGATTTAGAAGCATTGACTACATGTAAAATACTGTGGAGATCTGAAGCTAGTTCTAGTAAGGAAACTGCTACGTTGTCATGTTTAGAAGTTCGATCGGTGATGATCAAAAGGATTTCTTCTAATCAAGGGAGGATCCATTATTAGTTGAACGAATCAAAAAACTAAGGAATGGAATGGAAAGCGGTGACTTGAAAGATTTCAGTGTTGACCAGAATGGGTGGTTGAGGAAGAAAGGACGATTATGTATTGCGATGTGGGAAACATTAGGAAGGAAGTTCTTGGAGAATGCCATCGTTCAAAGTTCACTATTCATTCGAGAGGTACTGAGATGTATCAGGACATGAAAAGGAGTTTTTTTGGGATGGTGTGAAGAGAGATGTAGGCTTATGGGTGAGGCGGTGTTTGAACAGGTAAAAACTAAACATCAGAAGCCGAGTGGGTTGCTTCAACCTTTGGATGTTCCAGTTTGGAAATGGGATTCTATCTCAATGGATTTTATAGACAGGTTGTCAAGGTTGAATCGAGGAAACGAAAATATATGGATTATAGTGGACGGATTAACCAAGAGTGCCCATTTCATTATAGTTAAGTCAACCAGGGTGACACCTGCTTTAGTTAAATTATTTATGAAGAACTTAGTTAGACAGCTTGGAGTTCCTAGTAGTATAGTAAGTGATAGAGATTCCTTATTCACTAGCGAGTTCTAGAAAAGTTTACATGATACTTTAGGCACCAAGATGAAGATGAGTACCGCTTATCATCCATAGACAGATGAACAAACAGAAAGAGTTAACAAAGTCTTAGAGGATTTGTTAAGAGCTTGTGTTCTAGACTTTGGAGGATCATGGGAAGACCACCTATACTTAGTCAAGTTTTCATATAACAACAGTTATCAGACTAGTATAGGGATGACACCGTTTGAAACTTTGTATGGAAGGCCAAGCAAATCTTCTATTTATTGGTTAGAGACAGAGGATAGGTTAGTTCTTGGTTCGGATTTGATTAGAGAAGCTGCAAAAAAGATTGAGTTAATTCGAGTTAGAATGAACAGTTTAGGAAGAAAAGTTATGCTGATAGGAGACAGAAAAACTTAGAATTGTCAGTTGGAGATTATGTTTTCGTCAAGATATCACTAGTGAAAGGTGTGATCCGATTTGGAAAATCAGGAAAACTGGCATCGAGATTCGTTTGACCATTTCCTATTATAGAGAGGATCGGGAAACTCATGTATAGAGTAGAGTTACCAAATAGTTTAGCAGCAGTCCGCAAAGTTTTTCATATTTCTCATTCAAGAAAGTGTATTTGAGATCCACAAACTACTATTGCACCGACCGTATTAGATGATTTAGCAGTGGAATCGGATATGACTATAATTAGAAAATCAGTTCATATAGTTTGCGAGGTATGAGAAGAAACCAATGAATAAGACAATCAGATTAGTCAAAGTATAGTGGAGTGACGACGAGGGAGACTGTACTTGAAAAATTGAAAGCAGGATTAGAGATACCTATCCAGATTTGTTTCATGGTATGTTTTACCTTTATGTTTGATTGTTACGAGTGCCTTATCGTAATTTCGAGGACGAAATTCTTTAAGGAAGAGAGTCGGTAATGACCTTAATTTTGACTAACATTATTTAGGGCATTTAATTAGATAAATTAAATGAAATAATGTAGATGGTTAAGGGATTAAGATTTGTTAATCAATAAGGAGGGTCGTGCCTTAGTTAATGTATAAACAAAAGAGAATTAAAAAGAAGTAAGTAGAAGGAATATGACAAGGGAAAATGGGAATAGTCTTCATTCTTATGCCCTAAACCCTTCTTACCTTTATTTCTTACTCATTTCAACATTTACAAACAAAACCAAAACACTTATAAGCTCGGTCGGCCACCATTAAGAGAAATCAAAAGGAAGGTAGGCCAGAAAACAAGTAAAAAGCTTGAAGGGATTAATCAAAGGAGAAATCTCAACCTTGTTAACACTAAGCTAAGGTGAATTATGATCGTACATCTCATTTTTATTGATTTCGGTTTCTAGTTAGATCCGATTTAATTTCATAAATAATATTGCATGATATGTTTGTTCAAATGGATATATATATATATATATATATATATATATATATGCTTGTTGATGATTAGTGTTGCTTTATATAGATTTTATGATAAGTTTAGATCTGAAAAACCAATCAAATAACATACGAAGGACTTGCATTTTTGACACACGGTCACAAATATTATATTAGAAGCGGGTTTCAAGTTCCATAATTTTCTAAGTTATTGCGGATTTATTATGAATTTTCTATGAAAGAAAATAGCTGAAATTGGGTTTAAATTAATTATGCAAATTATATATTGATTTTGGGTCTGAAATTTAAATACGTTTGAAAACATATTAAAAGTGAATTGTTGTAATTTTTGGAGAATTTTCCTAATTATTTTACTATGATAATAAAATTATTTAAGCTAAGGGACTTAAATGTTTTATATGCTTAACCAAGGAGAATGGCTTATTTCTTAAATGTTTTTAATTGATAATTTCTAAATTCGGCAGCACTTTTAGAAAAAGATTTTGACAAAAAGAATTGGCAATCAATTACATGTTGACAAATAAGGCAAGTAGGTGAAAAGAATTTCCTTTAAAGGCTAAAAATCAGTTGTACTTAGATTTACTGCTTCGCCACCACTTCCACACTACAAGAAAATTAGCTTTTGGTTGCATTAATTAGTGGCGTGTGGCACTTAAGTGCAACTAAAAATACTTTACCCTATATTATTTACGCAACAAAAGTTGTCGCCCATCCCGCCTAACTAAAAAAAATTCAGGAAACTTTTCATTTTCATTGTCACGTTTCCCTTCATCTTCGTTACTTCAAAAATTTTGTTCTTCCGTTTTCCTTTTCGCTCCAACAAAATCCACCTCGCTTCATTCTCATTGTCGCGGGAGGCCTCCTTCATTCTACTCTGCTCAACATCGTCGCATAGTCCTTCAGTCAACGTGTTCTCCTCGCGGTACCCTTATCAGGTATATTTAGGTATGAATTTTATAAACCGATTTTGTGATTCTATATGGGTTTTATATGATTCTATATGCGTATTCTATTTAAATTTATGCATAAATCCCAACTGGAATAGTTGATTTACGCCTAATTGGAATAAAACCTAACTGGAATTATTAAGGATATTTAACCCAAATTAAGTTGATTTGTTTCTGAGTTGTTTCCTACTACATGATTAAATAGGTTACTTTGATTTGTCGTTTACCCAAATTAAGTTGATTTAGTTGAGTTTCTTGAATTGCTGACTTAGTTAATGATACTTTAACCGTTGTGGTTGCTCACATTTCTGGAATAAGATATCTCTAGTCCAGTAACAAGAGTTTTCTTGTTGCCAAAGAGTGGATAAAGGTTAACTTTCAACAATTTGAAATTTTCGTAGCAAAGAAGAGAAGTTAATTGACTACCTTTATGCTTACTAACCTTCCTATATTGTTTGCTGAGTAAAAAAATTTCCAAGAAACATGATGAATAAATTGATAACTAACTGATTACACCTGATATTTACATATTCAAGCAAATGCATGTGTCATTAAGGATTGTGATGTTGCATTCTCCATATTTTTCAGCTATTTACAACTTGTAACAACTTTATTTGCAACTGATGTGTAGTGCTTATTGTTTCTTAAGCTTGTTTCCCTTCAGTCGATAACAGAGGTAGCTAGAATTCATTTTCTCTAAGCTGCCCGCTAATGTTTCTTATCAAACTAGCAGCAAATATCTTCCTCATAAATGTTGTAATCATATTTATCTGTTTTGTGTTATTGTTAAATCTAATATCGTGTTATTGTTATCTGAGAACTATGGACTGATGGTATTCTGTCTGTTTTGTACGGTTATTATGAATAAATTCCTTAGAAAAAATGTTTGTAGATTATTTTTCATTTTTATTTTATGTAGACCTTTTTTATATAGTATAATAGCACTTAAGCAGAGCTCCATGATCAACTGTATATTTAGTTTAAAAACAACCGCCGACTTCTTGTGATCTAATATTTATATTTTATAGTTTGTTGGTGACTACTAATGCACACACATATATACATAAATATATATAGTATTTTTTATATTTGTTATGTTTGCATCGATAAAATACTTAGGTAGCATTTGATTTAAAAACATGTTTTGTGTTTTGCATTTTCAATGTATACTTTTGTAATTCGCCTGACAGACAGAACCTGCGGTCCATACTCATATATGTTTTAATTTCAATGTCGTAGCTAAAAAAAATTGAACCTAATAGTTTGTTAACTGATTTTAAAGTTGAATTTGTATTGGGACTTTAAATTTCAACGATAGTTTGATGGTGAACAGTGCTCTGTATCTATAATTTCATTTATTGTTGGGATGATTCAAAATAGGGTTGTAATGTGCTGCAGCTATGCACTTACGGCTAACGATCTGATTTATTTACTGATGTTTACAGTGGACATGTTACATTATTTTTTGGCTTTTGTTGTACTGCTTTTAAAATATTTAGGTATTAAGCTTAGTTTCTTTCCCGCACCTTTACCACGAGTTTTGTTAAGGAACTGGGGAGTCTTGAGATAAATTTCATGAATTTTTGTGTTTGAAAATTTGTCAGTCCATTCCCAACGGTAGACGGTATCTCCTTTTTAACTTCAATTCTATAATAATTTACTTTGCACTACCATTTTGCAAGCTGCACCAAAGTTGACTTATTTTCCAGCCACTCCTTCGGGTTTGGAATATGTCGTACATATTTATATAAATATGTACACTTATTTTCTGGTAACGATGTTCCAGTAAGAATCGATAAACAAAACTGAGATGTGGAAGACTTATGTTAAATAGTAATGTATTCTCTATGATGTTTTGTTTATTAGTTATTAATTTTTCACCCCACTTTTTTTAAAGAATTGTTCATTAATTTATTGAACCCCTACAGTAAGAAAAAAAATAAACATCTATAAATAAACAACGATATGGCAGTTTTTGCCTTTTTTGGTGTTTTTTCTTCTTCTTTTAATTTCACAACACCTTCCCATTACTGCTCTTGTGCAATAAAATGATGGTGCTAGATGCTTCCATTCACTTTCACAGCAGCCAAGGTTTCATCTAGGCAATTTTTAATGGTTTGTAAGCTGGTGTCCAACTGCTTTGGACCAAATAGTTTTCTACGACATTGATGAAATGAGTCAGATTTGAGTACTCACTGTCACTAATGGAGAGATCAGGAAAACCTTTACATTTTTTAACTGATTTCTTAATGTATTCGTTATGCTATCTAGTTGTTGATTGCTTAATGCGTCCTTATAATAATTTTTACTACCAAAATACTATTAATATTATAAGTATTGGAGTGTATTAATCAACCACTTCTCCTTTTCTTCTAGTTGCACAAATCTTGAACTTAAGGCAATGAACCAAAACTTGAAATGAAATAAGACTAATTTGTTAAGAATGTTGCCAATGAATTAAGTTTTAGTTTTTGGGCTCTCAGTAGGTAGATATCATTTTAATAATATCAGGTGATCCTACATTCCCACTATCTGCACTGTTCTGAAACAAGTAGTTAGAAACTTAGAAACTTGAAGTATAAAGCATGCATGCAAATCAAACTCCACATTGAATCATACAAGTAAAGATGAATACTTCATCTTAGTTTCTGTAGTTCATAATATTAGATTGGGTGTAACTATTTGGGTTTTCAATAGTTCTTTGTTTGATTATAATAGCTAATCAATTTCCACGTCAAAGTTTGGAAACTTATTTGCCTTCTTATATCGATGATGGAAAAAGATTGGGTTTTTTTAAATAGGTGACAATACAATTCTTAACTTAATATGTATTTTGAGAATCAAAACATGTATTCTAATATTAAAATTCAAACATTTTTGTTTTTATTTTTTGTCATAGAACTAGTATAGAGTACCAACAAGGAGCATTGAATTTCATGCATGCTGCAAAGTGGAAGATAAGAAATGTAGAAAAAAAATTATGTCCTTGCACAAATTGTCAGAATCTTAGCCGTCATGATGACCACATCATCGTTGAACATTTAATTATGAAAGGAATGGATCCTAGATACAAGAGCAGTATATGGTATAACCATGGCAAAGAGATAAATGAAGAGAAGAAAGCAAAATCGTTTGACGTATATGACCTATTTAAGATGATTCACTATGAAGATGAAGATTTTTTGAATCATGAATTTTTTGATGATGATAAAGATAATGATGATTTTCAGAAAAGGGAGGATTGGTTACTTAAGAATTTAAAAGACGCAGAAACTCCATTGTATCCTGGTTACACAGATCACACAAAATTATCTGCAATCACCGTCTTGTATAATCTTAAATGTGAGACGGGCTTGTCCGATAGTGGGTTTGATAAGCTTTTAACTGTGCAACATTTATTTTTGCCGCAGGATAATGTGCTTCCCAAAACTTTATATGATATAAAGAAATTTTATAAAGCATTTGATATGGGTTTTGAAAAGATACATGCTTATGAGAATGACTGTTGCCTTTTTAGAAAAGAATATAAAGATTTAGATACTTATCCAAAATCTGGTTCTTCGAGATGGAAGAAAAATCAAGACACCAAAGAGATTATACATGGTATTCCAGTTAAAGTGTTGAGATATTTTCCAATAATACCAAGATTTAAAAGAATGTATAGATCTCAAAAGATGGCAGAAGATTTAAGATGGCATTTTAATAATAGAAGCAATGATGGAAAAATGCGTCATCCCGTGGATTCCATGGCATGGAAAATGGTGGATGAAAGGTGGAAATCTTTTTCATCCTATCCACGCAAACTTAGACTTTGTCTTGTTACAGGTGGATTTAATCCATTTTCCATGTTGAGTTCTAAATATAGTTGATGGCCAGTAATGCTTGTGACATACAATTTCTCGCTATATTGTGTATGAAGAAGGAAAATATTATGTTAACTTTACTTATTCCGGGCCCAAAGCAACCCGGGAATGATATTGATGTATATTTGGCGCCTTTGGTGGAAGACTTGCATCATTTGTGGTTTAATGGAGTTGATGCTTATGATGCATTTAGTAAAACATTGTTTAAACTGAATGCAATTTTGCTATGGACGATTAATGATTTTCCGGCTTATGGAAATCTTGCTGGATGTCGTGTGAAAGGGGAAAAAGCTTGCCCATTATGTGGTGTCAATACCCATAGTCGTTGGTTGAATCAAAGTCGAAAGAACATCTACATAGGCCATAGAAGATTTCTACCTATTACAGATTCACAGAGGAAACAAAAGGCTTGGATTGATAACACAATAGAGAAAGGTAGTGCTCCTAAAATTCTAACTGGGAGAAACATTTATGCATTGTTGAAGGATTTTCCAAATGATTTTGGAAAAGGAAAGGAAAAGAAAGAGAGGGAAAAGAAAGTAAGAAGAGGAAGTGTGCTCATGAGATAGAAGATGAATATGATATGGCAAACGATCCTACAAAAATGGAGTTATCAAGATGGAAAAAAGATCAATTTTCTTTGATTTGCCATATTGGGAGATTACTGGTAAATTTATTTACTTTTCGTTATTTTAACAGAATAAAAATATATTAACGCGTTATAGTTTTGATTTTCGTAGGAACTTCCCTTACGTCACAATTTAGATGTGATGCATGTGGAGAAAAATATTGGTGAAAGCATATTGGGCACGATGTTGCATGGTAATAAATCAAAAGATGGAATCAACTCTAGAAACGATTTAGAGGATTGGGGAATTCAAAATGAGCTTCATGCACAACCTCATGGGAATAAAATATATCTTCCACCGGCTCCATATCTATTGTCAAATTCTAATAAAAAGTTATTCTGTAAAAGATTGTACGATTTTAAAGGGCCTGATGGCTATTGTTCAAATTTGAAGAATCGGATTTCGTTGCAGGATTGCAAAATTAATGGATTGAAGTCACATGATTACCATGTATTAATGCAACACTTATTACCAATAGCATCAAGAGGATTAATAGCAAAGAAGGCGAGAAAAGCAATAATTCGCTTATGTTCTTTTTTCAACAAATTATGTCAATGCGTTCTTCATATAGAGAGTTGGAACAAATCAATATTGAGATTATTGAAGTTTTATGTGAGCTTGAAAAAAAATTCCCACCATCTTTTTTTGACATAATGGTACATTTGTCGATTCATCTTGGAAAAGAAGCACTAATGTGTGGACCAGTTCATTTTCGTTGGATGTACCTATTCGAAAGATATATGAAGACACTTAAAGATTATGTAAGAAACCATGCACGACCAGAAGGATGCATTGCAGAATCCTATCTTGCAGAAGAATGCATGAGGTTTTTTGATGAAATTTTGAAAAAATCAGGACAAATTGAGGAGAAAGAAGCTCGGAATGAAGATTATGAAAGCAATGTAATACTCGAGGGACGTCCGATTTCAATATCCAAGACAGTTACTTTGTCAATCAATGAGAAAGAAATTTCTCATTTAGCCGTGTTAATGAATATGGCTACGGTGGAACATTTATAGAGTAAGTTTATGTTACATTATTTTAATGTGATTGTAATGCTAAATATAAATTATAATCACTTGTTCTATACTAGTTTGCATTTCGAGGAATTAGAAAATTCAGACGAGCGCATGAGAAAAAATGTGACCTTATTTTGGGAAACACATACCAAATAAATTGTCGATTGGATTAAAAGGAAGGTTAGTTGGATTTTAAATATATTCTCATTTGACTAATAATATTACTCTAAAATATTCATGTTAAATGGAATTTGTTGTACATACCTATTAACTCCAAGGATCACAATGAAATGTTAAAATGGATTGTTTTTGGTCCGAAGAATGATGCATTGTCTTACAAAGGATATATCATCAATGGGCAACATTTTCATATAAAAGATGTAGCAAAAGAAACTCAAAATAGTGGGGTGACTTTTGATGTGACTACTATGTGTAGAGCAAGTGGAAAAGATACGTCCCAATTAGTTGATGTGGTCACTTATTATGGAATATTGACTGATATAATTTTATTAGATTATCATGTGTTTTATATTCCAGTTTTCAAGTGCCGTTGGGCACATAAAGGAAATGGAGTAAAAGTTGATGAAGATGGGTTCACTCTTGTTTATTTACATCAAAATCAAGCATCGTTTTCAAGAGATCCATATGTACTTACATCTCAAGCAAGACAAGTATTTTATTCACGAGAAAATGATATTTCAAATTGGTATGTTGTAATGAAAGCACCATCAAGAAGTTTTTATGATCTAGAGACAAATGATTGCGTTGAAGAAGACATCCAAATCGAGGAAGATTGCGAAATAACTGAAATGGATGATGAAGATATTAGCTATGTTATGGAGGATTGCGAAGGCATACTTGAGTAGATTATACGTTAAATTAGTTTTTGCAAGGAAGAAGTTTGGTTTAGGTGTTTTTTTATGTTTTGTTTTTGTTTTGTTTTAAGACCTAAATATGATACTTGAGGTTGTTATTTTGGAATATGTGAAACTTGCTCATTTAATTACAGTCATGTAGTTTACTTCTTTTAATTTTTAAAAATGATGCTATGTGAATTTGGGATAAATGGATGCACCATTATTTTATTTCTATATTTGTGTGGAATGAATAGAGTTTGTGATATTCAAAATTTAGGAATTCCAATGGTTGTTTGGCCTGGTAGAATGTGTCTTCTATAAGTTAAAAATGAAGCATATGAGCTTAAAGGAATATTGAGTGGTTTTTTCGTTTTTAACTTATATTAATCTCTATTTGAAATATACAAATTAGCTGTGAAGTCTATTTGACTCATAATGGCAAAAGTAGCGTGACTATGAAATATGAACTAAAACACTGTATTTCCTTTAATGATATTCTTTTGTTCAGATAATTTAATCAACTGTACTTGTGTAACTGCTATAGCCACAAATATGTAGGGAACAATACAGAAGTATTTTCATCTGTAATTAATAAGCTTTGGCAATTTGTTCATACTCATGGCAAACTTCAATTTGTGTGGTTCTTTCCTGAGAAAATCTTTTTATATTTGGATTATTCATATGGTAGCGCTGTACTTGCTTGAGTTGATGGCTGCAGTGATTTTGGGTTTTATTTTTCAGTGTTTTTGCGGTAATTTAACTCCCTTTGTTCATGACTGTATTTGTGGTCCTCTGAGATGCACAACACTGTATTATATAAACATCATTTAATTTTTCAAAATTTGTGCATTAGTTGTGTAGGACGCACCATAATATTCTAGCAACTGTTTACTTCTTTTATGTGATGTACATCCAAACAATATTGTATTATGTTTCATTTGTAGAAAAGAGATGTTTCCAAGCTCTGTACGTACACGCAACTACAGAAAGACCGAAGAGGAATCCTGAAAGTATAATTCATAGTGGAAGTATAATTCAAATGTCAAGTTTTAGAAGCCAACTGGTGTTTGCAATGAATGGCAAGAACAAACAGCCAATGCTAAGAAGCGGAGAAATGATTGCAACGAAGGCCAAGAACAAGTAGTCAATGCTAACAAGCCAGTTGGTGCTTGCAATGAAGGCGAAGAACAAGCAATCGACGATTTCAATGTAGACCAAGACCAAGCAATCGATGATTTCAATGTAGGCCAAGAAAGACTCTGCTCAAAAAATGAAAGGCCTTCTGACCTAAATGCTGATGCTGAGATGGAATTTGAAAGACCAAGTGAAGCTGAAACTGCAAATACATCTCGAAAAAGATTTGGTAGAGGTCCAACAAAAGCAAAAGACTCCCGTTACCCTATCAAAGTAGAATTGAAGTTGATTTCAATGATATAGGCATACCCATAGGACCAGGGTCGGTATATTTATCTTCTTTTCTTGGGTCGCTTGTGCGGGAGCATGTTCCATACACGCTTGATGATTGGAGGCTTCTAAGTGATGATTTGAAAACGGTTTTATGCGAATCGATTCAGGTATGGAAAAGTAAATAATTGCACAAGTTAAAAGTTGTTTTGCAGTTTCACCTAGGCACTGGTTAAATAATTGCACTAGTCAAATGTGTGTGTGTGTGTATACCATGTATTGTAAATGTGAGCGTTATATGTTTGGTTTTATAAGATTTCAAAGAATAAAGGCTTTGAGCACATAGTGCTTCAACTGCAAATACAAAGTGTTTAGTGCAAATGGTTTGGGATATAAAGGGATTTCGATTAATCCAAATTTCAAAGGTCGTATCTTCATTTGATTTGAATTTCAATTAATCTGATATGCCGGGTTTTATGACTTCAAGTGTGTTTGGTTCCATATATACATAAATATAGTTTCTTATACAGTTTAACCTCTTTGGAGTTTCAAGATTTGCGGTCTTGAATGTATAAACAGTTATGAGTACACGTATGAATTTATGTACCAAAGTGTATAACTTTCGGTTTTAAATAAATGACAACTCTTAAGTATCAATCAATTTTGAAGTATTTATGACTATGGGCAATGTCAAATTTTAAAAGTATAATAACACGAACTGTGGATGGATACTTAACTTTGGATACAAGGACAGTCCAGTCACATTAAATTTTATAAATATGAGCTTTTGGATGCAAGAATTTTTACATACAAATGATTTCATATAGACAAGTATCAATTCTGAATGTGCGGGTGATCTTGTATATACTTATTTTTGTGAAAATTTGGTTTTGAATGCATATATATGATGCATGAAATGTCATATATGGCTTTAAACATGTTACCTCTTGAACGTGTAAATTTACACAAAATTTTATAATAACAAAGTGTGCACATGATTTCAAAGTATTTTATTTTCAAGTACACCAGATTTAAAGATGCCTGCTTTCAAGTGAATACATCTTAAACTCTAAAATTGCAGGTGTATATACATATAAGCTTTTCAGTGAGTGATAATTTTTACAGCCGCTCTTATATGTGTACACAAACTTTATAATCCATATATAATTCATAAATGTCCTGTACAGTTTCAGTCTGTCCTATACATTTATGTGCGAATACTCCGACTACGAGTGTAACGACCCGTAAAATCCGATATTTAAATGAGTTAAATTAATAAGATTTTTAGTTAAATTTAGAAGGAAATAAAAAATCTTATAATTTATATTGGAACGAATGTTAGAAATTAGATGTAGCAATTAAAATTAAATTTTACAATTTGAAATTTATATTGCAATTATGGAAATAAATGTAAATTGAATAGAAACGTAAGTTTATTTATAAGGCAGAAATTGATGAATAAAAAGTTTGAAACCAAGTAAATAAATTATGGAGAATATTTAATAGTAATTAATGTACATATTAGGCTATTGACAATTTATGAATTTGTTAAGATTGCAAAGTTATAATTGAGTGTAAATAGGAATATTTGCTCATTAATTAAAACAAGAAAAATGTAAATGTTATAACTTGGTTACAAAATTTATATACGGAAGTGGATGTAAATATGAATTAATCAATGTGCACATTAATTTATAATGAGATAAAACGTAAATTAATGTAATAAGGATAATGCAGGTTGATAAGTATTCATAATGTTTGTGTTGTTGATACACGTTACTTTAATGATTTTAAATATAAAATAACGGAAGTGTGAATGGAAATTAATAGAAACATAAACTTATTTAAAAATAGTAATTGGATGTGGATTTATGGAATGGAGTTAATGCAAATCAATGGAATTAATGAAGACATTTTTGTAGCTACACATCTAATATATGAAAACAAAATGTAAGCATTGGATTAAATTAAGGAAATTTAATATTAATCAATGGTCATTTAATAAAATCAATGTTCTAGGAGTAATTATAATAAGTAGTTTAAAATACGTATAAACTTTGATTTGGAAATCAATTGGATTTAAAATGAAGTTTGGTATTACATTGATAAGTTTAAATGTTATTTTATTACGTAAAGGAATAAATAGTGTAATAAAAGAATGAAATCAAGATAAATAAATTTAATTGAGACTTTAATTTTAAATAATAGGTTGGATGGTAACTGTTGTGGAGAATTACCATACAAGTATTATAAAGAGTATATTGGTAATAAATGGTTATTTCGAATAAAGGTAATTAAATATTACTTTAATGGATATAAATGGAGTAACGGATAGAGTAAATGAAATTAGCATTATGAAATTGAATGTAAGATTGGTTTGCAAGCAATAAAAAGCCTATTAATGTGACTGAAGGTTAACGGTAACTATTATTGTATGTTACCTATGTATGTAGCTTGTAAATTTAAAACTTTGAAATTTGTTACATTAATTATAATTTAATATTACGTTAATGTTAATTAAGGTAATATTTGTAAGTAATGGCAAGGATATTCATATTGAACAATTTGTTGAGTTACAAGGATCGAGAATAAAGCTTTATTAATTTATTGTAATTTAAAATTAAAGAAAAGGATTAGTTGTAATTAAATGAATTAAATATTTAAAATGGGAATTTAGATGAAATGTGAGAATAGTAATGTAATGAATTTTGAATCCGATGTTAATCTCATCCGTTGATAGATATGAATCGAATAATAAAAAGAAAAGTAAATTTAATAGAAATTTTTGGAAATTAAACTTTTAATTTTCGAATTTAATGAAATTGAGGTTAATGCCGAAAATTTTAAATTTATCAACTCTAATTTGACAGTTAAATTTGGTTTAAATCATTGTAAAAATATTGGAAAATTTAAAATGATAAGAATTGGTAATTTTCAAATTTAAATTGAAAATTTGATTAAATTGACTAAATTTTTATTTAATTAATATAAAAATAGCCATTTTGGCCACTGACTCGGATTTCGACGAAACCAGTTTGATCGGATCCGTATCGGTGAATTATTGTAGGGTTTCAAGTTTCGTAACGATCGGACTTGTCGTTTGATCGTACGAACGCAAAACGCCTTGAAATCGATTTAATTGAAATCAATTTAAGAAATATTGATTTTAGCATAACTTCTTCATACGATAGAATTTGGACTTGAAACTTGTTCCATCGCATTCAAAATATTTTAAAACATCTATTTTGATATATGGGTTTACCCAATTTCGTTCCGGGGTCAGAACGGGCTTTTTGGGCCACTTTGTCGTTGGCGCGTATTCAAGTATTCAACCCGATCCATTTATTCTATTCCAACTTTCTCTATAAATATCCTGCTATAAACCCTAGTCTCCCTAATTCTCATTTGTCTATACGTAAATTCATTTTATTCCTCCTCTTCCTTAATGGCAGACAAAATTCTATATTTCCAGATCCAATTGCAAATCAAATCCAAAGCACAAAATTCAAAGTCCTCAGAAAAATTTGGAAAAAATATATATTGAAGCTCTCAATGAGCGTAATGTTATGGTGGAATTCGTTTTTCAATCCGATTCATCATTTGCCCAGAAAAACAAGATTAAACTGTGATCGTTCATATTGAATTTCGACGATCCAACGGCGGATCTACGGCTATTGGACGATCGGGAAGCACCATGATGACGAGAGAGTCGAGCAGGCCCTAGATCTATTATTCGTTCACGCTGTAGGTGGAGGGAATCGCCAGAATTTTCCGTGGATCATCGGCGGCGACGCACATTCTCTGGCGAGCCGCGATTGGCCACGTGGACAGGGGAGGGGCGCCTCGGCGAGGCCAACGCGATGACGTTCTCTGATCAATGTCAAGTGTTTCGAGGCGGCGATGAAATATGCGTATAGGGTGGTGGCTGAGGTAGGGTTTCGGTGGTCATGTGCGTGAGTTACTGTGCGTGCCTGGGAAGATGAACGTGTGTGATGACATGGCGTGAAGGTTTGTTTATTTTGTTTTGTATTATATAAATTTAATTTTCAACTCGTTTAACTCGAGTAACTTTTACATACAACCTCCATTTTACACGCAGTTTTTTTTGTTAGGATCGTGTTTAAATTTCTGACAGATTGACACTGGTTTGGACAGATTCCGAGACCGTTAAATTTTTGGGTTTAAATTGGATTTAAATTCAATATAAATTCAAAAGGTGAGTGTTTTAACCCACTCACAACTTCTAAAATTTCTTATATTTGTTAAATTAATTTTGATGAGATTTAAAATTTGTCTATGATTGTTTGGGCATATATTTAATCATCATCTCAGTTAGATTACATTTATTTAAATTAAATTGTTATTTAATTTTATTATTGCATATAAATTGCCAGTTAAATTTATTTATTATTGCATATAAACTGCCAGTTAAACAGTTATTAATTTATTATTGAATATAAACTGTTCGTTGATACCTGTTATATTTTATATGCTCTATATTGATGTTTTGTTTAAATTGGATGATGATTGTAATAAACGGTTGATGACTGATATTTGGTAAATGGATGGTGTTCTATATTGTATAAACTGCAAGTTATTATGCATTCTTATCTTATCGGGATTACGGTTTGAAATGATATATAACCGTAATTTTTATTTTTAAATTGCGGATTGAAATGATAAATATCCGTATCACTTGACCATAGGATAGAAAATTATATACAGACACCGCGGTATATATATATAATAATAATAATATTTTGAAATGATATCTATGGTTTGTAAAGAATATATATGATTTTTGAGATATTGATTTGGATATTTGATAAAGGTTATTTTATATATATTTAAATTCTTGGTTTTAAGCTATGTATAAAATTGTTTAAAGTATGAAGTAAGTTTAATAATAAAGTTGATTTTATTAAAATATATTATGGATAAGTGGTTACTTAAATCATATTCTAATATAGAGTTTATATTGATTTTTATAAATCAAAGTTGAGAAGATAGTTTTGAAATTGATTTGAGATTTTATTTAATTAAGATCTTATTGAAATCAAATTTTGTCTTTTCGATTCGCTCGGGTCAGTCCGAGCATTTCAGGATCGAAGGCTTTATCTCTGGAGGACGAAGACGAAGATTTTTGTATTATTATTAATATATATTATATTGTTTCATTACACAATTGTATTCCGCTGCATTATTGATATTCTATGTTATGTATAACTCTGATATATATCGTAAGTATAATTAAATATTTTGAAAAACTGCTTCATGAACTGTATATTTGACTATTATATTTTATCCTTCCGCTGTGAGATTCTGTTTGTTTTATTCTTTCTTGTTTTTCTTATTTACCCCATAACAATCCGCCCTTCCGTATGGTTTGAATTGGTACGTGTGTCGATTTAAACCGTGCGAAAAAGGGGATGTTACATTGAGGTTAATTGTGGTCTTTAGCATTAAACTTCAAACTGTATATACATTTACAAGATGCAACATACAACAACAACCTCGAAATGGGAATACTTCGGATAAATTCAAATATTTTCATGTATTGTTGTGGGCTTGATTTAAATTGGAAGAGGATTGAAAAAAAAGAGCTGTATTTCAGCAAATGGGAATACTTTGGAGATCCTCGAAAAGCAAATTGGTGCAAAAAATTAATAAAGCAAAGATAGAAGAGGAAAGACTTAATCTGAAACCGGCCAACATCAAAAGCATGATAGAATGAAGAAAGTTTTTAAAGGCAAAAACAAGTACGGAGTTTACGGTAACATAAAGGAAAACAAGTATAATTACATTCTTTATTTTAAATGTTATTTTCAATATGTTTTTTATACTAGTTACTAAGTTCTAACACCTTCCAATATTTCTAGAAATGAAGTAAGAAATATACGGCCCTTAGGAATAAACAACTTCCTCATACATCTGGTCGTAGAGGAATGGCTAGATTGACCCGAGGACCTGGTTAGTTAATTAACTATAGCATTATTTGCATAGGTATTTAATACCTATTAGTTTATTTATTTAATGTTATTCTAAATTTAGAAAGAGTAGAGTTCAGATCCATTGTCTATAACTAGAGTTGATGTTTGGATTAAATCTCACATTAGAAAGAATAGTGAACCGGTGAGCATGGATGCTGCAAATACTATTGTAAGATTTTTTTTTATTTTATCGGTATATTGAAAATTATCTGAAACTACGATAATTTTACCATCGTACATTATTTGTATGTATTTAATTCATGTAGGAGGAGTTTAAAAAATTAGATAACCTATCACAGTCTAGTTCGTCATATAATGTCAAAGAAGATGCCATTGCACAAGTACTGGGGCAAGATAAACCAGGACGGTTATGGGCAATGGGAAGGGGTTTCACCTTAGCCAGGCAAACTTTGTCACGGTCCAAAGATAAACAAGTATCTCAGTGTCAATAACAAATAGCAGAATTACATAGTATGTTAAAAATGCTAATGGACAAGAAGGTAAACTTTTATTGAAAGATGTTAACAAGCATACAAATTAGCTCAGTATACATTAGTATTAGCTTGTAAAATATACAAAGATGTATGTGTTTTTATATACTAAGGTTTTCTAAATGCTTTGGCACAGGTTCGAAAGAAGGAGCACACATGAATTGGTAAGAAATAAATATATTACTGAAGAAACAACACTTGGATTTTAGTTTTTTGATCCGTAATTAATATAATTTTTGGTGGAATAATTGTAGGGAAATGCCAACGTATGTGTGCTATTGAATTGGGATCGAACATCTAAAGTTGTTGCCGAAGGGAGAGTGGTGTATACTGACCCAAATGAGGTTGTCGGTGGCATTCGTATTGGACCAAATGCTGTGAGCGTTGTTATAGATTGCATAGATAAACCAGATGCTTATTTATGGAGACCTACACCTCATATGTCAGTATTAGGAAACACTGAGAATATGGTGGTAACATGGCCAGCTACTTGCATTAAGATGACGCTGCAAGGACACTTGAACGAAGTTAGTACGGTAAATTTTCTGTGCATACTATCAACCGACAATTGAAGCTTGACTTTTTTTATTCATTTCAGTCAACATTTTTCAATAAGACATGAAATAATTAACTTTTTTATGCATACTATATGTTTATATTTTTCCTTTTTAGAGTAATAGCAGTGTCCAAGACAGTAGATGCAAGATTTATGATTGGGATGAGGGTGATGTGATAGTTGCCGAAGGAAGAATCCGCTGTGGTGATTCAGGACATATTTTGAATGGTATTCCGCTTGGTCCATCTGCCGTTGTGGTTTTGGTTGACAATGTAAAAAAAGGAGATGCTTACTTATGGCGACCCACAACTGATATGTTGCGTATTAGAGATGTAGTTGGTAGGAAAGTAGCATGGCCAAAATCAAAAGTTGAAGCTGAAAAAGGAAATGTTGCGACTTCTTCTTCTGGACTCAGACCCATAATCTTGAAGAAACCACACGAATATGTAAGTATAAATTTTGAAGTATTTTTATGTATGTATGTATTCTACATAATAACCTTGTTTTTTTCCAACCAATTGCAAAGTTGATAACAAATAATAAATGTAAGATAATTGATGTGGGTGAAACAAATGAAGTGGTGGCTGAAGGAGCTATCGCTTCAACTGATCCAACATCGATGGTCCATTGTCGTCCATGGGGATGTGATGCTGTAAAAGTTTAGGTAGACTTCGTAAGAGTTCCAATTGCGGTGCTATGGAGACCTACATTGGAGTTGACATGCATGGAAGATGCTTTTGGTACCACCATAGCTTGGCCGATCTCAAAAGTCATCGGGGAAACAAAATAAAAGGTGTGATTTCTATTATATATGAAAAGTTATTATTTTAATAGTTAGCCTCCTACTTTTTACAAAGTTGTTGATCTATAAAAGGTGTGATTTCTAATATATTTATGTTGGAAAAATATTCATGAGTGAGTTGATTGGTTAGTAGTGTCGTATTTATAAAAAGGTACAAATCCAGGAATAAGTTATCGTATGTTTCATCCAGGAACTCTACTGAATATCATATATTTAATTGATAATATCTGCCTAAATCGACTGTTTGATGCTCTGCCAGCTGGTTGTTTAAAAGTTCAACCATAGCAAAGAAAAAAAACATATTTATTGCAATTTTTTAGTAATTTCAATTACACACATAATGATAATAAACTGAACAAAAATTATTTTCTTTACTAGGAATAAAAAGTAAAAATATTGAAAATAATGTACAACGATGTTGTTAATATCGTTATTGGATACTTATCGAGCAAGTACTGATATAAGATATCTGCAATACAGGGAAAATTCGAATTATGTTGGTGAAATATCAGAATTATAGTTATAGTCTTTGCTACGTAATAATAACCTAAAGATATATGATATTCTAAATACTAAGATGAAACGGTAATTTAGTAAATTATTTATGAAGGAAACAACCATTTGAAAAGACCAATCTAAAATTTGAACAATATACAAAAACAAAATTAACACACGTGCTTTTATATTTGGAGTCATCCATCATTTAGAACAATTGAATATGGGAAGTTCAACTTTTCCATATCAATATTTTTTAATAATTGCATATATTGATGATACAAATGGTATTTTGTTAATTTTTTTGAAAAGTGAACAGTGATTTCTGGCAGAAATTTTAGTAAATCTCTGGAAAATTTTAGTAAATCCAGAATTTTTGTTGCCATTTGATTGATGAAACTCTGATTTTCAGTTGTTAAATTTTCTGGTGAATAATCAGTGCATTCTGAATCAGTTTCAGCATCTTCAACTGGGACAAATTCACGTGTGTTTGATGTTTGTACTTTTTCAGGATGATCTGACATAATTTAATAGCCTGAAATATGATTTGGTTACTTGAAATAGAAATTGATTGCAGTGTTATTTCAAAATTTAGTGATCCTAAAACATATAGTTTCCGTGTTTATAAATTTTGATATATAGCTGTTGTGTTTATAAATCCAAACATATATGGTTGTTGTGTTTTATAAATACTGAAACATATGGCAGCCATGTGCCTGTGTAAGTAAATAGTATGTGTGTCTCTTCAGGTGTGTGTACAAGGTGAATGTTCTGGCGTGTGTATTTTTAAGTTTGAAGACCCTATAACACATGGACTGTATCCTGATATTGGAAATTTCTTTAACTCATAGTTTAACAAAGGCAGGCCAGTCTTGACATTATGACATATATGCAATTGATTGTGGAGTTGATATTCTAAACATATTTGAAGTTGTTTTAATTGAAATAATTTCAAGTTTCGTATAACTATCTAACATATATGTAATGTTGAAGCTTATAACTGATAACAAAAGTTAGTAACATTGGGTTGATATTGCTGTCATATTTCATTGCACTAAATATTTGATCTGGTGAGGACATATGTGAGCTTGAATTTAATTAACTATTGAAGTTTATCAATCGAAATAAAGTAGAAGGTAGATGTAGAGTTCACAGTGGGAATGAAAACGAATGCACCTGGGAAACAATTTGCATGGTTATTGATGCTAGAAAAGTGTTGTAAATTATATTTTGGTAGATATGTAATACATAGATGGAATGTTATTTACAAAAGAAAATACACAGAGCTAGAGGTGCATTTGTTAAAGACTTTTAAATACACAACATTAACATTGCAAGAATAAATTTTGTCGTCGATAACATTGATGAACCGAAGACATATATATACATACTATGTATGTACATTTCTCTTTCACAACTTACACATAGGTTTTCTAGGTAGGAAAGTTAGAAGATTTTTAGAATAAGTCGGTTGGAACTATTTGAATTATCACCTTGTACAAATTATTTGAACTAAGACTGTTTTGAGGGAAGAACCTCTGTAGCTTTTGCATTGTATTTGAATGAGTGTGCTCTGGTCTTGCCTTACTATGTACACAAGTCCCTTTACAAATATATTCCTGATACTTTGAGTGTATAACTTAAGCAGCATGTTTCTTGCCTGCTTTAAAAATATTTTATTGAATTTTGCAGATGAGTCTTTGGACTTGCTAGTTAAGTCTGGTCCTTTTTGCAGTGGTTCTACATTTCTAATAGGGTAGCTAAGAACACTAGAAATTATGGTTATACATTTTTTATTCCAATATTCAAGTTTTAGATCCTCATTCTTGATTATTACTTGTCTATAGGTGGATGAACTTCTCCGAAGAAATTATCAGTTGCTTATGGTATTTGCTTAGCTAGTTGTTTGTGGTATTTTCTTAGCTAGTCATCTACGTATGGATTTTACGATAGTTCAGT
The DNA here is from genome assembly GCA_030765085.1 of Allium cepa. Lineage (NCBI taxonomy): Eukaryota > Viridiplantae > Streptophyta > Magnoliopsida > Asparagales > Amaryllidaceae > Allium > Allium cepa. The sequence goes on from CM060945.1 coordinate 145,606,717, forward strand.
TGTTTATTTCATTTTGTTTCTGGTATTTCAGTTGTATAAACTTCTCTACGTATGGATTTTATGTTAACTTTTGTCTTGAAACTACTGTATTTATGTACTAGTTGCGTGACTATGTACGGTTATGTACTACTTCTGTATCAATGTATGGTAATGTACTACTTGTGTTTATGGTAGTTCATTTGTTCATGTATTTTTTGTTTATTATTGAACTATTTATTATTACTGTTTAATATAAATTATGAATAAAGTGAATTGGAGAGTGAACGAGCTAGCAGAATGTGAGAAATAGACATAGGAAAGCAAAAATATTTAATGGCGTTTATCAAACGCTACGGAAAAAAATGTAATGGCAGAAAAAGACGCAACAAAAAAAATATTGTTGCGGTGAAATATACAGCCTTTAAATGATCAATTTATAACAGCGTCTATTTAATGGCGTTTAGAAAACGCTACAGAAAAAAATATGTTGAAAAAAATCGCTGCCAAAAAACATGGTTGCAGAAAAAAAAAGCAACGAAAAAAAATATTGTTGCGACGAAATATATATTGTGGCATATAATAAACGCAGCTATAGTGTTTGGGTTTAAGTTGTAACCCAAACATCACTTTTGGTGACGTTTCGACATGCTATAAAAAAAAATTACGATGGCGTTTTGTTGCCACCGCAATAAGGCACATTATAACGGCGTTTACAAAAACGCAACCAAAAATATTAGTTTTTTAGTTGCATGTCGTATGGCGGCGTTTTCTAAAACGCCACCATAATTTATGGTTGCGTTTTTTATGCGCCACCAAAAGTACTTTTTGGTGTAGTGCCATCTGGTGATTTCGACAGTATACCTTCACTAGAGAACCTATTCGAAACCAATGCGCATTGTATCAAATAATTGGTACGTAGTGAATTGGAGAAAGGCGGAAGGTATAATGTCGAGACATTGCTTTCGAAGGGGTAGAAGCCGCTCTTATCAATTTTAAGTCACTTTTGTTTATAAACGATGCTTTCGAAGGGGTTGTATTAGGTTTTGAATAAATAAATTTGCCTTTGTTTTAGAAAAGAGCTTTCGAATGGGTTGCCACCCATTTACTTTAAAAGAAGCTTTCTAAAAGATAGCCGCTTTGAATCTATTCAAAACCTATGCTGCTATGTTAATACCTTTTGACCTAGTTAAGGCTTCTTTTCTTTATAGCCTTAAAACAATGGTTTCGAAAGGGTGCTTTCGCCTTCTTACTTTGAAGCTGCATTCTTAATGATTTCGAAAGGGTTGGTTTTGAAACCGCCCTTTTTCTTTTGCTTAGGACCAATGCTTTCGAAAGCAATGCTTTCGCCTCTGTTCTTTTATGACCCTTAGTTATATTAAATGTTAAACCCAAATGATTTGGAAAGGAATAATTATTAAAGGTTTTGAAACAATGTTTCCACAATCCTTTACTTGAATCCAATGCGTTCGAAAGGGCTATAATAATTGTTTCGAAGGAAAGATTCCCGATGTTTTCAAAAGGATATTTTAAATGTTTAAATGTAAGGTTTCCATTGCTATCGAAGAACAAGTTTGAATGGTTTTGAAAGAGGACGTCTAAGGTTCTAAGCAGAGCTTTTAAAAAGGTTGTTTTTAAAGATTTCAAAAGGCATATTTTCAATACATTCGAAAGATATGTTTTGGCCTTTCGGCCTAGTGTCTCAAGGTTAAAGTAGTTAACTTATTTTGAAAGGGGTGCTTTCAATGAATTCGAAAGGTATTGCTTAAGGTTTTAAAACAAGGGTTTCGAAGGTTTTATTTGGGCTTCATGGCCTAAAGTTTTCTAAGTTAAAAAGGATTTTAATTTATTTTGAAGGGATAGTGATGTGCACGTAAATGTGCATATTTTTACCACCATATTTATTCTTTTTAAATTAAATAAATGATCATATTGGGTATTTTAACTTGTTTTAACCAAAATCCATATTAATTCCAAATTATCACATATCCATCTTCATACAGGGGCAAAACGGTCATTTGTGTGCATATATTTATTTGAGAAAAATTAATTGAAAATTTATATATATTTTTGTAGTAATTTGGTCTCAAATAGGAGTGGTTTCATGAAGACACATGCATGCACAACATGAATATAAAGGAATGAAGATGGAAATAATTCAAAGTGAAGATCATTGAGGACCCCACCTACCCACCACCTTAATATACAAATTAAAGGCTAATGCACATGCTTATGGAATTAATGGCTTCATGTACATTTAAATAATGATTAGTAGAAGCTAATGATTACTTGGCCTCCACACTTTCTCAAGGGTAGTTTGGGCACTCCCCAAATTATGGATTAAGGTTTCATGCATGTATAAATAACTCCTTATGTTTCATGTAACCTCCCTCTCTTCACTTAGTCTCTCTTTAGTTAGTTTTAGGCTCAAAATAAACAAAGCTCTTCTCTTTCTTTTTTCATGGCTACTTAGCCATTTTTATTCTCATGTAATTTCTTTTTTTTTTATGCAATTTAATACATGATCTTTTCCTTTCTTTGTTTGTTTCCTTTCATGTTGTAGTGTAGATCTCTTTTTCTTTTATGCAAATAGAACATATCTTTTTTCCATTAGCTTTCATTTTTCTTTCTTTTTGCTTTTATGTTGCATGCTGCTTGTGTTGATATGATAACACAAATGAGAGGCTAATCCCTTCAATTTAGGGGTAATGAAGCCTCTAATCATGTAGCTTCAACATTTTGATGTTTTATACTCTCTTTTTGTGCTTTAATGAGAATGTATGAAGTGGTTAACTTGTTGTTTTTGCTTTGAATTTGATAGCCTATATTGTTGAAACCAAATAGGCTATACCTAAACAATCACTAAAACAAATTACCTGTTCATCTACATATGATGATGGTAATGAAGTGAATGTTAAGATTAAAATTTGATGGTCTATATTTCTAATTAATAGTTAATAGGCCATACTTAAAATAGATTTTGCTTTCAACTTTGTTATCATTTTTCATGTGAGTTAGTAAATGGTTTAAGGGGTGTGATATAGTTTGATGGCTTATGTTGAGCTAATTAATAGCACAAATAGGCCATACTTATAATAAGCACATCAATTAAGCTAACTAATGACAAAGAAAAGAGAGATCGTAACTTCATTTTGTTGATTTATGTGATTTAGAGAGTGGAAGTTGCCTCTAAATTGTCTTAACACTCTCATATTTTTTATCTATTTTCTTTTATCATTTTTCTCCTTTTTTTAGTTAATCACTCTTTCAACTTTGGTTAATTTGATTGAGTATAATTTTAAAATCATCAATTCCATGCGGATCGACCCGTATTCGCCACGTGCTACATTCGTACACCGTGCGCTTGCGGTTATTTTTGTTTTTAAATTCTTCGACGGTTTTCTAATCCGATAGAATTTCCGTCGTTGAACAAGTTTTTGGCGTCGTTGCCGGGGATTTGTTTGATTTTATTTTCTATTCTTCGGATTATTTTTATGTGATTTTATTTGTGTTTTATTTTGTGTGTCTGTTTGCTATTTAAAAAAAAAAATTGTGTGTTTGTTTTGTGAATTTTGCTTCCATTTTTCTTTGTTAGCTTGTTGCCTTTTCTATTTTCATTTTTCTTGCATTCCAACTAAGAAAAAAAACACAACACAATTTCAAAAGAAAAAAAAGGTTTTTATTCCATTTCGTTTTCAATTACATTTTTCATTTACAATTCAAACAAAAAATAAAATTCTATTTTGTTTTATTATTGTTGCTTCTCTGCCTTCAACACATTCTCTCTTCTCTGTTCACCTCCCTGACACTTCATTCCCTTCATACAAACTTCAAACATCCACTCCAAATAGTGAACTCATCACAGCTTCTCACCCACAATCATCAACCACCAACACTTTACCATAATCTACAAACCAGTCCCCTACTGTCTGCTACCTTCCTACTTCAAACCCACTCAAACAGTGCATATCACTGTGCACAACCCTGCACATACCCATCAGCCTTCATACTTCCACCGTGACATTCACTTCCTCTGTCATATACCCAAACAACCATCCCTCCATCAAACATTCCTTCTGTTTACATCGACTGAACCCAACCATACTTCCCCAAACATAAACTACCCCTGCCTTCAAATTCATTCTATACATCCCAAACACACACCATCAACTTGCCTTTGCACATCCAAACTGTTTTATCACCTTACTTGCAACAGCCTTCATCTGATCACAACTGACTATACAGCAACAATCTTCCCCTCAGACATCACTACCACCTCTAACCTCAACAAACACTACACTACGCTTCACTTCTACAAAACCTCCCTAACTGTCATCCACTCAATCACAGACAATCAACCACCATACCACTGCTCTGCATACATTCCCACTTTCCACTCACCATCACCTCTGTTCTTCAACCAGCAGCTACCCCCTCTTCCACATTCACCACATCAAAAACCATACAATCATTTTCCAACAGTCTCTACACAGCAGTGCCAACCACAACAGTTCACCCTCACAACTGCAACTACATTTCCACACTCCACAATTCTCAAAACAAACCAACGACATCAACCCCATATCATCTGCTTCACCTGAACCGCATCATCAAGCTTCTGTAACCTACCATCATTCACAAATCACCACCACGACTTGCCACCACGACTTGCCACCACGACTTGCAACCGAAATAAATCTCCGAAGCAACACAAAGCGATCAATACTCGACCTCATTCCATACGAAACCCAAATCATCGAACAAGCCTCGGCATACCAGCCTGCATCGCTCCCCTCCACCTTCAAACCGAAGCTCGCCTTCATCGACATCGCAACCACCATTGCCACCTACCAATCATTGACCAATCGCCGAACAAGTTGCAAAACAATTCGCGACTTCAATTGCGAACCTCCCCAAATCGTAAGCTCGATCCTCGAACAACAGCCCCTTCGAACAATTACCGCGACCAACCCATGTCCTCGCAATAATCGAACCACAGATACAAGCCAAAATTGGAACTTGGGGATTTACGAGCTTGGGAAGTAATTTCGATTTTAAAAATCGATTCTGGGAATAGATTTTGAAGTGCTAAGTTGAGCAGTTTATACGATAAAAAAAGGTCTGAAGTGGTCGGTTACTTGTTGTATTAAACAGGGTTAAAAGCTTTTAATTTGATTTTATTTTCTTTTTTCTCTTGTTTTTTATATTTATTTTGTTTGTTTGTTTTTGAGTTTTAGTTTAGTTAGTTTAATTTGTTTTAGTGTTTTCATTTGAATCACTTGTTTTGTTTAGAGTTGATATCTTTTGTTTCAATTTTATTTGAGTGTTAAGTATTTTGTTTGCTTCCAAAAAAAAAACAAATAAGAAAGTTTTCATTTGTGTTGGTTTCAATTCTATTTTGTTTTCATTTGCTTTATTTATTTATTTTCTTTTTTTCTCTGTTATATATATATATATAATAACTTGTATATATATCTTGTTTTTAATTTTCAGGTTGCCGGAAATAAAAGGAAGAATTGCTTGCTCCACTGCTTGCTAAAAAAAACTGCTTGCTTGATACAACTATTGTTTTTATTTGCCATGCATTGTTGTTTGCTTGCATTTTATAAAAAAATTCAAAAAAAAATTCATTGTAGTTGCATTGTTAATACATGTTTACTTTCTGCTTTGCATTTCATCTTAGAATTTGATTAATAATAACGGTTAAACATCAATAACACTTAATTGTATATTGACAAGTTGTCTTCTTTGAACAATTTAAATTCTTGGTGTCTCGGCTACGGCAGAGCAATAACCATTTATAAATATTACGTTGATTCGTAAATATTATAGTGGTTGTTTCTTTGAAGGTACTTAAACATTCGGCTGCATTGCTACGGTGATTCATGGTGCACCGATAAATCATGTCCGTTACCTGGCTGAGAATTATCTTGTTTATTTAAGACAGTTTGTGATTATACAATTTTGGGTTAAATTAGGATAAATCATTTGTAATTAAAACCTTGCATTCATTAGTTGCATTAGTTCATGCATATTTTAAAAAAAATCCAAAACTAAAAAAAAAATTGTAAATATTTGTTAACATAGTTTTTTTTCTTTTCCTTTTCCTTTGAAAATTTTCAAATCAATATTCCAAAAAAAAATTAAAATCAAAAATCCAAAAAAAAAAATCATTTCAATAACAAAAAAAATAAAAATCCAAAATACAAAACAAAAATCAATTTTTCGTTTTGAAAAATAATTCCTCTTTGTAAATATTTTTTTATAAAAAAAAATCTTGAAAATGTCCGAGTTTCCTTTTTCTTACTCACTTGAATTTAGTTGTGAAAATCAGTATAATCCATATGAGTTCACTCCAAATTCGTATGGATATTTTAACAACAACTTTTGTTTAGACAATTCGAATTTTGAACCACAAAATTTCCAAAATAATGGTCAACCCTCAACTCTTGAAAATAGCATTTCGTCGTTACTTAAACTCTCTACGCAACAAAATCAAGAGATAAACGAGTTCTACAATTCATATTTGTGCTATAACTCGAATCAAAGTTTTCAAAATAATCAAAATTTGAATTCACTTCAAAATTCAAATGATTTCGAGTGTAACCCATGCCAATTCAATTTCGAGCTTCAAAATGAATTTCAAAATCAAGATGAAAATGTGAACCAATTTTCAAATAAATTTGGCAATGTGAATAGTTTCAATAATGATAAGATTGGAAATTTTGGTTGTCAACAAATTCAGAATGAAAATTTTCAAATTAATAATCATGAATTTGATTTTGTTGACCAAATGGAAAAAGATTACGGGGATTTATTACTTGAAAAATACAAAACTTTTCGTGAAAATCATAATCAAATCTCAACCCATGAAGAATCAAATAATAATCTACCGTTTATCGAAATTGACAATTCTTGTTCTCAACAAGTCCAAATCGAAAATTTTCAAGTTAATAATTACAAATTTGACTTTGTTGAGCAAATGAATGAAATTTACGACGATCACACGAATTTGTTGATTAAAACATTGGAAAATGTTCGTAAGAAACAAAATCAAATTTCAATGTGTGACAAGTCAAACGATAATCCATCTTTTACCCAAATCGATGATTTTCAAATAACAACTTTTGAAATTGATAATGACGATCTTAATCAAATTGTTGAAAATACGGTAATTAAGTTGGATTTCAATTCTTTTGAGGGTGTGAAATTTGATTTAAACTTCGATCTTCCTTTTTCTGAAAATTTGAATACGACAACTTTGAATTTTAAACTCGATTTACACGATGAAGTTGTTGATAACCCAACAAAGGAAGTCGAATTTAACGAACATGAGTTTTATGGATTTTTTGAAAACGAGTTGTTGAATTCTAAAGGGGAAAATTTCGATCACCATTTTGATTTTGAAATCGATAATTTTGAAGAAGTTTTCAATGATAAGTTTGAACTTCAATTTGGTGAAAATAAACTTGAATTTCAGTCAATTATTTTATCAACCCTAAAAATCATCAAAAACAAAACAAATCATTCAATTTTCAATAAAACGACATTCGTTTTCCCAAATCAACATTCAACTTTGAAATCTTTTACGGTTTGGTTTTTCGTGCTTAAGCTGTGTCTCACACATTTGACGAGATAAATGAACCGGTCTTTAAAAGACCGTTTCGTTTACTTTTTGACCGTATACTTTCTCATCTCTTGCAAATAATAATCTTTCATGTAAATATTGGATTTTTATTTTATTTTTCTCCTTCCACTTGGGTTGACTGTGGGGACACAGTCAAAATCAAGTGTGGGGGAGAGACTCATCTTCATTTTTTTATTTTTCATGGTTTATTTTTGCTTTAAAAACTCAAAAAAAAATTAAAAAAAATCCCAAAAACATATTTTCTTTTGATTTATTTTTAAAGAAACATTATAGGATAAATATATGGTTTTGGTTTATTAAATTGAAATATTGGAAAATTTATTTGCCGTAACAAAAATAAAAATGAAGTCTGATTACAAATAATAATGGTTTAACTAGTATATAGAAAGATTCATATGTGTTAATTATGAAGTATATCCTAATTGAAAATCTTTCTTTTAAAAAAGTGGTTGATTTAAAGTAAAGGATATAACATCTTTTTTGTCTTCTAAGTTAAATGGTGCCAAGATGATTTTGCAAAACTCTCTTTCTCTTAAAAAAATATATCCAAGTATTCAGTCTTATTTAAAAGTCCTCACGGTTATGCATGAGTGAATTACTTGGAATCTTTGATTATGTGCTTTCATACTCATTTAAAAGTCCTCACGGTTATGCATGTATGGAACACATGTAAAAAAAACAATTGAAATCCTAGCACTATTTTTACTTAGTTGATTTGATTTGTTATTGAAAAGAAATGAAAATACCACTTTGATAAACTTTGATAATCAACTAAGGATCCATTTCATAGTTACACTTTGTTATTAACCAAAACAACGAGTTAAACTATAGTCTATTTGTTTTGATAACTAGATTTTTGTTGGAAATTTTGATGAGCAAATGACACAAATTTTCAAGATAATAGCCAAAACCTATATTTAACTTATTCGTGTCGATTTAAAAATAAATCCTTTATTTGTAAATATTTTCAAAAACTTGCATTCATCTCTTTGTAAATAAATCTTGAATTTTGTAAATATTTTCATCCTGCATTTCGATTTTGTGGGTAGTATCCGCTGAAAACCCTCACGAGACAACACTCGTCCTATTGGGGACTCCCAGAGGTTTAACGGCTTGTTGCATACGCTCAATGCAATCGTGCTTTCTACAAAAATGGATTTATCTTAGTTTCCCTTTATTCGAGGATGAATAAAAAGATAAGTGTGGGGGTATTTGATGTGCACGTAAATGTGCATATTTTTACCACCATATTTATTCTTTTTAAATTAAATAAATGATCATATTGGGTATTTTAACTTGTTTTAACCAAAATCCATATTAATTTCAAATTGTCACATATCCATCTTCATATAGGGGCAAAACGGTCATTTGTGTGCATATATTTATTTGAGAAAAATTAATTGAAAATTTATATATATTTTTTTGTAGGAATTTGGTCTCAAATAGGAGTGGTTTCATGAAGACACATGCATGCACAACATGAATATAAAGGAATGAAGATGGAAATAATTCAAAGTGAAGATCATGGAGGACCCCACCTACCTACCACCTTAATATACAAATTAAAGGCTAATGCACATGCTTATAGAATTAATGGCTTCATGTACATTTAAATACTGATTAGTAGAAGCTAATGATTACTTGGCCTCCACACTTTCTCAAGGGTAGTTTGGTCACTCCCCAAATTATGGATTAGGGTTTCATGCATGTATAAATAACCCCTTATGTTTCATGTAACCTCCCTCTCTTCACTTAGTCTCTCTTTAGTTAGTTTTAGGCTCAAAATAAACAAAGCTCTTCTCTTTCTTTTTTCATGGCTACTTAGCCATTTTTATTCTCATGTAGTTTCTTTTTTTAATGCAATTTAATACATGATCTTTTCCTTTCTTTGTTTGTTTCCTTTCATGTTGTAGTGTAGATCTCTTTTTCTTTTATGCAAATAGAATATATCTCTTTTCCATTAGCTTTCATTTTTCTTTCTTTTTGCTTTTATGTTGCATGCTACTTGTGTTGATATGATAACACAAATGAGAGGCTAATCCCTTCAATTTAGGGGTAATGAAGCCTCTAATCATGTAGCTTCAACATTTTGATGTTTTATACTCTCTTTTTGTGCTTTAATGAGAATGTATGAAGTGGTTAACTTGTTGTTTTTGCTTTGAATTTGATAGCCTATATTGTTGAAACCAAATAGGCTATACCTAAACAATCACTAACACAAATTACCTCTTCATCTACATATGATGATGGTAATGAAGTGAATGTTGAGATTAAAATTTGATGGTCTATATTTCTAATTAATAGTTAATAGGTCATACTTAAAATAGATTTTGCTTTCAACTTTGTTATCATTTTTCATGTGAGTTAGTAAATGGTTTAAGGGGTGTGCTATAGTTTGATGGCTTATGTTGAGCTAATTAATAACACAAATAGGCCATACTTATAATAAGCACATCAATTAAGCTAACCAATGACAAAGAAAAGAGAGATCGTAACTTTATTTTGTTGATTTATGTGATTTAGAGAGTGGAAGTTGCCTCTAAATTGTCTTAACACTCTCATATTTTTTTATCTATTTTCTTTTGTCATTTTTCTCCATTTTTTAGTTAATCACTCTTTTAACTTTGGTTAATTTGATTGAGTAGAATTTTAAAATCATCAATTCCCTACGGATCGATCCGTATTCGCCATGTGCTACATTCGTACACCGTGCGCTTGCGGTTATTTTTATTTCTAAATTCTTCGACGGTTTTCTAATCCGATAGAATTTCCGTCGTTGAACAGATAGATAATCCATTGATTAGATTTTATCAACATTGTTTTGTGTAAAGCATATATCATGACATAAGTATTTTGAGTAAAGCAAAGTATATGATTTCCTTGTTTTATAAAGATATGATTTCAAGGGTAAATCATTTGCATATATCGTGTACAAGGAATTGAAATTTTAATAGGGTAGTTAACCTTAAGTACATGACATGAAATGAAATATGAATAGGGTAGTTAACTCTAAGTTTATCGCTCAGATATTAGAAGACCAGATAGGATGGGCATAATACTTTAGCTATTAGTTCCTATCTAAAATAAGTCAAAAATTCCAACGTGTATGACTTTGTCACAGGTGAGACTAAAATGAGGTTACACACAGAAGGGAATATACAGAGTGCGGATGGGTTATTGGTAAGCAAGTAAAACCTTTATGATCGGTTGATCCTAGAAGAGGATATTTAATCGCAGAAAGCCCAGTATTGTGTCTAACAGATGTTAGATTGTTGATTATGTGTAGTAGGCCTAAATCAGCCATTGGTTAATAGTTAGCCTGATAAAACTATAGTGTGGCAGATGGTCCATTGATTTCCTAATTATTTTGCATATATGTACTTGCTACTATTGTTATAATCAGTTTGATTGTAATATTTTGATTTGCAAAAGATATGCTTTTGAAAGGATAATATTAAGGGGAACCCAGTTCCGCTAAGCGGAGAGACCTCACTCAATATTAGTAAATCGAGATGTAATAATATTATTTATACTAGGCTTTAAGTCTGACTCGAAGTTTATGTTTTTCCTTCTTAAACTCTTGGATGTTCAAAATTTAATTTAAGTAGATTGAGAGTTAAGGCTTTTTAGGTTTAGTAGGTTGGACGGATAAGCTTCTGAATACGTGCAGAAGGCAAAGTTAGCTATGTAGGAGCCATTTAGTTTTATTTCCGCTGTGATTTATTTATGACTAATATGTCTATCTAGGACTCTGATCATCCAATGAGAATCTTCATATGTCGCTCTTAGCGTAATTTGTAATAATTATATTTGGTCAAAACCCGAGAATCGTTATGGGATTATGTAACTGAATATGAAATATTGATTTGGAATGCAATCTGAAAAGTTGACTTTGAAATATGTGTTAATTTTATTTCATATTTATATGCTTTGATATTATGGATACTATTAACATTACCGTATTTTGTCATTGAAAGTTAATACTGTAGATGACTGCAACATTTATAGCACTTAGCTTTGGGCCTCAAAGTAGAGGATGTTATTATTTTCTAATATAATTTCTCGCTTTTCAATTTCTGATTTTCATGTTCGACAAATTTCATCTTTTCTAAAATAACAAAATTAAGCTTTGAGATCTTATCGTATATCTATGCAGTTAAAGCCCCGTAAAATCCCCACTATAGCGCATAACCTTCTTAGACTGCTACACTTTTTCAATATAGTGCTATTAAATAGTAGAACCGCTTTTAACCTCGCTATTTTCCGCTACACCCGCTAAATTAATGTTTTTTAGCACCCGCTTTCACAGCATTAATATTAAAATGTTGACTTGACTAGTTTTCTTTCGAGTCAAATCAACAAAATTAGGGTAAAGGCGAAATATAAGGCATAGATGCTCAGTATAAGTTAGAAATCAATTGTAGTCACCAAATCTGAATTGAACAAATCATGACTTTCTTCGATTTTGTTATATAAGATCAAACAACATTTATTTTTCCTATACAATGATGTGAGAATGAGAATAAATTAACTTTGAATATTTCATTTTATATCTAATAAAGCATTTCACACATCCACTATTTTCTGCCATATCTTCGTTTTATCTTCGCTATAACCTGTTGCACCTCCACTACTATGGAACTGCCGATCGCTTTAACCATACAGTTGCATATACAAACTAATTCATTATTATCTTCTACTGAAATTTATAAATTAGAAAGTACTTTTTTGTAGTCCTTATTAGTCGTGGCTTTGATAGTACCGGGTTTTTTTCTTGTTGTATTTCGACTAGATCTTTTTCAGACCATTATTCAATAATGTTGTGACGATTGATAAAATTCTAGATTCTGATACCAATTGAAAGAACATCTGGATCGACTTAGATAGTTAATTATATATTATAATAAAACACAATAATTCTAGCAGTAGTAGATAATATAAGCAATGGAAATAAGTAAATACAGTAAATCACATAAGAGATTTTATATTGGTTTGGACCTCCCATCCTACGTTCAGTCCCAAAGCTCCGTTTCGTTATTTCACTAACCATCCCCTCTCTTAACTCGAAGAAATAGGTATTTACAATCATTTGAATCTTCTAGAAAAAAGACTTCCACACTTTTGAACAAAAAGTTCTTTTGTCCAGGACTTGTTTATATGACACTAATAGTTGTCAAGTTGACATACACCCTTCCTATAATCTCCTCTCAATTAATGCGAGTGAATAGTGCAGTGGATTATGAAAGTAGATCACCAAAGAATATATATATATATATATATATATATAATTCTTGGTGACATATGAAAACAATTTGAGAGTTTGAGTGACTTTGAAAATTAAAGTGCAAAGAATAGAAGAATTGTAATCAAGTCATATATCTTCAAACTCTTGTAAAACTTTTTTATATAAATAGTGAAAAGTCTCGGTAGAAAGTTGCAACCATTAGATAAAAATCGTTGAAGAAAAAGATTTGCAGTTCTTGAACATGAAGAGAAGTGACTGTTCAAAATAATGACAGTTGAAGTAGTTTAAACGATTAAAAAGTAAGGTCGAATGTCTGTGAAAACCAAAAAGAAAATAGTTCAAAAATTAGTGGTTTCGGATGTCTAAACAAGATTAACAAACACCTAAGTACCACGTAAGATGTCCGAATAATGTTGCCAAGCTTTTAATAACCTAGTAGCAAAAGTATTCGTGGTTCAGTTGGCGAGACGTGAAATTTAGTCCTTCATGATGCAGGTTCAAATTCTAGTGTTGCATAATATTTTTATGTTGGTCAAACGTCTGAAACATGTTAGTAAGATTGTACAATGTTCTTGATAGATGTGCGTGTATGCTCACATTACTCATGGAAGATTGTATAAGTTTCAACTAAGACCAATGGATGCAAAATTAGAGTTTTACACATATAAGTCTTCATTTGAGTTATGTGAATCTTTGTTTGTACTTGTTTCTCCTTCCTTATGTTGCCTTCTCAAGTAGTGATTTTGTGTATCATTGTATGTGCTTATTACACATGCTCCAGATGTTGTTTCATCATCAGTAGATAGAGTTGAAAGCTTAGAAACCTCTAAAAAATGTCAGTAACATAATTTATATAGTTGTTATCATCAAAATGTCAAAATAGAGGTTCTAACAACCCCTGCATCGGCTTTGCCTTCCATTACAAATGGAACTATCTGTAAAGATTGTCTAACTTGAGGTAAAGATGGTCGAGGCCGAAAATAAGACGAAGTGGATGATGAAGTGGATGATTAAACGGACGTTGAAGCAGGATCCAAAGCTATTGTGGGCGAGAAGAATTCCGAAGTGGATGGACCTACACCCATAGCAGAGAGACATGAGGAACTTCTAGGGTTTATAACTACTGAAAAACTCAACAGACGAGCAAGGTTAGGTAAGGTGTAACTTTGATCTTCGTGTTGAACTTAAGTCATGTGTATTCGATGTATAAGACCTAATGGATGTCAGTGTGTATTGACCAACTATGTATCATACATTGACGGAGGTAGTGATGCACAATTCAGTCTATTTGGTGTGTGTCCTATGTCCAAAGCAAGGTGAATGTGAACACTTTGCATAGATAGTTCACTCATGTTGGCAAACGAGCACCGTTGTACTATGAAACTATGTGTTGGATTTTACCTGTTATCATATGATTTATGATAACAAAACCATCATCCGGAGCACACATGACTCTTCTTTCTAAGGACAGAGGGGTGAAGTGTTTGGCCAATGCATGAATCCATTGGATATCGAAGCATGTTCGATGCGGCCGTTATCTGAGACCGTCCCACAAGACTTGACTGACCATCGATCCACATTTGACCAACAAATATTAAAAGATATTTATTTTCCCCTTGCACTTGAAAAGACTTAACCAAAAGTATTGAATATTCACGGCTATACAATAAATTCAAAGCGAGGCCTTGGCGAACTCAAAGCTGACCCGAGGCATCAGAAGGGGAGAAGTGACTCAAGTCATGCCTTTGAAATTCATGTAAAAACACGAGTCAATATCAAGTGTCAAGGCCCCTTCTTTCTTTTGTTCAAGTCGTTTGCAAGCAGTAGTCAAGTTTAATAGGGAGATGAAGTGTAGAAGTGAGGCTGAGTGTGGTCAAAGGCCATGATTGATACTGGAAATCCTTAAAGTGATGGCTCCACCTACCCAGGCTGGAAGAAGATGATAACGACGATGTCGATGTAAGAGAAGGCGTTGAGATGAAGAAATCGAGGTAAAACTCGATCAAATTGGGGAAAAGTCTAATAACTTGGAGGTTTGAGAGATAAAATCGCAAACGAAGATAGCTGGCTAAAATAAAAGTGAAGCAGAAAAGTAATCAGAAATTACTTTAAGTAAAAAAACTCTACTAAAAATTTGGTACCGAGTTATAGTCCACAACTCAGTACTGAGTCTGAAAAAAGGGAAAAGGAAAGAGAACAAGCAGCAATGGAAATAGGATGGAAACAAATGAATAGAAAGATGGAATCCTATCCGACTGAATGAGATAAGAGAATTTCAATGTCTCTAGACTTGAATTATAAATTTGAGCAGGATACGTCATCTCTAATACCATCCAAAGAATACAAATTCATAACTGTTCAAAGCAAACCGATGATCCAAAGAAGACGCACTGTTTTGCAAAAATATTTCAGAGGACGAAGACATCTATTCAGATTGAAGTTTGAAATCGATAGCTTGTCTTGATCCAAAGGTTGCCTTGTTAACAAGGCATACTTTGAAGGTAAGTGTTATCTTGCTTTTGAAACAAGCAATATCTCGATAAGGCAGAACATTGAATGGTTGTGAAGTAAAACATAAGTCCAAAAATACAAGTTTGGAAAAATGGATTTAGACGAAGTTCAAAGAATCGATACCGAACCTTGGTTATCACTAGAGAGTACTTAGTCATTCTTCTGATAAGTCCAATGGCAAGAAGCAAGAAATGAAAACGCAACCCAAGACCATAATTCAACACCAACTTGAAGCATATGACTTTGTACAGAGTGGTATAATTAAACGTTGAGTCAGCAAGCATAATAAAAGATAAAAGACAAAGCAAAAAATGCAAAGGCAGAAGACCTCATAACTCAACACCGAGTTGTGAAGCATTACTCGGTACCAAGTTGACCAATTATTGATGATCTGGCCACAATCTTCGTCTTGAGCCTCCTGTTGGACATAGAGAACGAGGGAAGAAGTTTCTGGAGCATATTGCGTTGATCTCTATCTATAAATAGGAGGAAGAAGGAGGAAGAGTGCTCATAAAATGGATCATTTTCTTATTTTATGAATTAATAGATTTTATCCCGACACTTTATTGGATCCTTACCCGAGTTGTAAAATCATTGTTGTAAAAGAAAGTCAGAATCAGTAACAAAATTAGCAATAGACGTAGGCTATTGATTTTGGCCGTACCATTATAAATTCCGTGTGTTATGTTCCTCACTTTAATTTCGTCATTTCAATAGTTATCTCTTATAGTTCGGGTGGGTATTTGTCCCACTTTTGGTGTGAACAAACCCTGTACAAAATTTATATAAAATAAATTTAGAAAACATGTTTTCTAGACCTGCGTTGGCCGGTTATATGAAAACGAGTGACATAACAATGATTACCTTTCACTTCATAGTTCAGCCATGCAACTAATGGTTGCTATCTTTACAACTAAATTTTTAACCAAATTTACCATAAAAAATAATCAACATATAAATTTGTAAAAACATCTCAGATAACAAAGGAATTTGTATTTATTTAATTTGAACAGATCTAAAAATAGCTAGCTAAAAGAAAAAGAGAAAAAGATTTCAAGAAATGCACTTTGATTGAAGGTTGGAGGAGACTAGATTAATTTCTGCCTTGAGAAAAGAGAATAGTAAGATAGTTATAGTTTTTCATTTTTAGTGTTAAATATATGGTGCATTTAATATTTTTTAATGGAAATTTTGCGTCCATTTTTCTGAAAAATAATAAAAATTTAATCCTTTTCGAAAACCGACTACCAACTTTGATCACTTTTGTCCAATTAACGCAAGTTGTAATTTGTACTTTTACGATTTTAAATATTATAAATTCATATTTATTTTACACCGATTGCATGCGTAAATTTATTTGGTGATAGCTATTTTATTATAACTTTGTTTCAAATGTGATTGAATTTGAGTAGTTGTCCGATCTTATATATGAACGAAATAGAAGTGAATTTATGGCGTGAAAATGGGCTGTAACTATCTTTGTCCAAACTTTGTTATCGCATTCTTTTCTCCTTGACTGAACTACAAAAGCCTCTCGCCCTTCTCAACGTTGGTGAGTCCAAACACGAACCAGTCAGCTTTTCAATGTCGTTACGTCAACTCTACGGAAAAATTGCAGCAAATTCCACCGGCGACTCTGTTCTCCTCAAAATTGTCCAATCTGAGCTCTCCCACGAGCTCTCCTCTCATGTCACTCCCCCTCCTTCCTCTCAGGTAAATTTACCAAACTGCACCTTCATAACACCAAAACACTAACCCTAAGTTCTATCGCAGCTGCGTAACTTCGTTGTATCTTATGACAACCCACGAACTCAGGACGTTGTCTTGAAGCGTGAAACGGATGCGGAGGAGATTGCAGTTTCGGGTCTGATAAAGGAGGGTTCCATGAGAGAAGACGTTCTGATGAAGGTTTGTGTGAAGAAGTTTGGTTTTGACCCTATTTTGTGTTTTCATTGTAAGCTTGGTGGCAGTGGTGGTTTTGCAATTAGGACCGTTGATTATTTTAATCCAGTTTGCGAGTTGGTGACGGATTCGCGCAAGGGATCTTCTTCTGCTGTTGGGTATGCACTATTTTGCTTGATTTTCATTGTTGTTTTCTGATCAAGTGACATTTATTACCGTTGAGAGCATAGTGCATCTATGAAATAAAAAAATTACAATTATTTTGTAGTTGAAATAAATTTTTTGAATGAAGGCTAACTAACGTTGGACTCTTGAGGGTTGACAAGAAAAAAATAAAAAATAATTAAGCTTAAAGTTTACACAGCATTAGAAAACATTGAGCCTGTTGATTTATTTTGTTCCCATGTTGGGATTCTACGAAGTGATAATTTTTTAGGGGAAAATGTATACCATCCATGGTAGGTAAGGCGCTAAGGCGGGACGGTGCAAAAAGGCTCAAGTCTTGAACCTGGGCTTTGGGCCTTTTTGCTTGTCTTTTGTACAAGTTTGATCTATTATTTTACTAGCTACAAATTAAATTTTAAACCATATTTAATAATTCATTCAATTATTTAAATATTTTATTATCTAAAATTCAAACCATGTTTTATAATTCATTTAACTATCTAATTTTTTTATTTAACTATTTTGTACTAAAATTTGAATTTTGAAAAAGGCGCATCAAACTGCAAAAAAGCGCTCAAACTGCAAAAAGACGCACAACGTGCGCCTGAGCCTAGACGCGCCTTGATAACTATGATACCATCTTATCTGGATCCTAACCTCAGAATCAAGGTTGCAAATCTCGATTTTCAATCACATATTATCTTGGGATTTTCACATGCTATATCTCATAATAGATTAGATCTCAAGTGAATTTTGGGTTAATATCTCAAATCAGCATCTTTGGACAATCTCGGGTAACTTATCCACTTATCATTAACATTTTTATAAGTAATTTTTGTTATCGATTACCGTCCTAAAAAAATAAAGTTGAATAAATTGTAACATACTTGATTTTCATAGAAAGAGTTCTTCGCTAGAAAGAGAAGAACATTATTTAAAGGAGAGATAGTTTCAATTAATCTGACAGCGACCACCGACTAAATATAATAATACGACCACTGACAAAAAAAACTAAGCCTATTTTGTGATTGACCTTCCTAAATATGAAATGTAGGACTAAGTGTTATTAGATAGAAATTGAATTGAGTAATTCCTTTTGGATCCTTGTGCAAAAAAATAATATAACGATCGTATAAAAGAAAAATAAATGTAACTTCGGTGAGATCTCATGTAAAGATCTTAGCTCAATGTCGATTGAGATTTTGATATTTCAGATGTGTCAAATAAGATGTAAATGAGATATGAGGTTTCGTCTTCTCAGATGCAAAAATATATCTCAAAGAAACATAGAATAACATTTAAAACAAAGAAATAGCTACATTTGTTCCTTTTTGTTTTTTTCCCAAACAATAAACCTCTAGTAAGTAATAAACTCTATGGAACTTGTAGGACTTCGCTTAATGTAAATTCGAGACAACGAGCCCGACTATATAAAATTAAGAAGGAGAGCAAGACCGATGTGGTATGACCGTGAGGGTTGAGTCGAACTTCTAGAGCTATACTAAGTCGGTCTTAACTATTGGTAGAGTTAGCTTTGATGAATTCCCTTGTTCTTCATCGGATTCAACTACAAGATAAAGTTAATTATTATTTTAATCTAATACGTACCAAAATTCAATTCTTAATTTTCTATTGAATGACCTCCAAACAATGATGATATATATATTCCATCAAAAAACAAGAGCTTGTCATAGTTAGGGGTGGGCATAAACCGCATCGCTAGATGAAAACTGTCCGAACCGAACAGCAAAAACGGTGTGGAAACCCACACCGAATCTTCTAATCAAAGCAAATACCTCAAACCGAACCGATCTGCATCGATACAATTCGGTTGCGGTTTGGACGATTGAACCAACCATATTAAACCGGACCTAACCGAATATTTACACTAGTAATCTTATGATAAAAATACAAGAAACTCCTATCTTATTTTAGATTCTAACGATGTATATTCTATTTTTAGCATATGTTATTTTATTAATAATATTCGTTGCCATAAAGGAAGAAGTTATAGTTTTGATATAATATTATTTTTTATCTCATTTTTTTGAAAAAATGCTAATTATAATCTTATTCTAGTCATTTTTCTTGATGATTATGCAGTGATTAATGTTGATGTTTGGTTAATTTATAAAAAAATCTCACTTGTAGCTAAATATCAAATTGAAATATTCATATAGTTAAGAACTAATCTTTCATTTCAGTATAACAAGTTTCACACAGTTGCCTTCGTAAATTGATTGTTGATGAAAGTAATTCTTTTATTTCATATTTAATGTGGGTTCAAACCGGACCAGACTGAAACCGAACCGAAATCGAACCGTTTAAAAGATTAGTATAATGGTTTGTATTTTTATTAACCATTTCATGCGGTGCGAAAGCGGTTTGCACTCCAAACCGCACCAAACCGACCCGTGCGTATCCCTAGTCATAGTATATCTATTTTGCTCTAAAATTACAAATAAAGTTTCAATATGTTATTTGTCATGAGATAGTGTGGTTGTAGAAGGGGGATATTTATAATGCAAGTGAAATTATAGAATCGGTTATGATTGGTTATTTAAAGATTACTTTGCAGCTTATTTAATATGTTGTTTCAAAGTTCCATCACCATTTCAAAAATATTTTCTCAAATTTTTGAAATGGTTATATAATATCCTATTTTGTTACCTATTGGAGAAATGCTATTAGTGGCATAGGCTTAGAGTTATCGATTGTAATCCTAACCCGCAAACTCAACTTTGGCATGATTTTTGAAACATAATCCTTGATTGACTTCTGATGTAAATAACTCAAATTAGATCGAAGGTTTTTGATCAGATGTGATCTAAGGTCATCTTGTTGTGTTTGTCTAACTAGTCATCAATGCAAACTATATCTAAAACTTAATTTGTTCCTGTCAGGGTTTGAGGTTTCAGTCGAAACATCAAAATTCTGACCATACAAATTCGATTGTGGTTAGAATCGAACTAGAATATGGTTAGAAATCCATTTTTGTCCGTTGAGTTATTTTTTCTTTCATGATTAGGAAATAAACTCACAAATCAGAAGTTTCTATAAAACAAGAAAACTTAGAGAATAAAATGCTGTAAAATCATTAAAATTTGTTTTTTTGAAAAGAATAAAATTAGTATTGTAAACCTATGCAATTAAAACCCCGCTAAAGCTTCTCAAATTTTTGTTAAAACACTTATCACTCTTTAATTGTTACACTTTCGCAATTTAGTGCTATTAAATAGCTAATTTGTTCAAATCGCTGTTATTTACCACTAAACTTGCTACATCATTGTTTTTTAGCATATGCTTTAGCTGATTTAATATAAGAAAAATTAGTTAATTGGTTCCCGTTTAAGACAAATCAACATATATACCTATGTTCATGGCCCAAATGCTTAACACAAGTTATAACACTATTACTGGTACTCTAGTACGAACTACGTTGATTAACGCATTAGTAGATTTTGTTATGTAAGAGCAAAAAATGTTTTTTTCCTGCGCTAATGATGTGAAACCGATAACAAATCCATGTTAGAAATTAGATTTTATCAATATCTTAGCTATTTTCTGCTATAGTATTGCTTTGCACCTTCATCGCTATAGAACCTTTAAATGCTTTAATAACACGTTATAAATTATCTCTCAACCGCATATTTCTCATGAAACTAAAATCATACAATCCGATCTTTATTGCTCTTTGTTTTCGACTCTTCTTGCACAATTTTCTATTTTCCTCGTTCAACTTTCTTTTTTCAATAGCGAAAATACATGTGATGTTATTTACGGTTAAATTTAGGGTTGACGTAGGGAAGAATGCTATAGTTTGAACTTGGAAATAAAATATAATCTGAGTGATACAAATGAATGGGTGGATGGAAATCGTTGGACTTTTATGTAGCCAAATTAATGGGATGAGTTAGGTTTATCTTACCCAGTTAATGGGTGTGCTAATAGCATCAAGAAATATAAAACATTATTTTTGAATAACAATAATTATTATATATTAAATAAATGATGATTAATATGTATTTTTATCATAATTAATTATTAGATCTGAAACTGAAACCAATAACAGTACCTAAACTTTCAAAATTGAAGAAGTCATTCGAAATTGATAAAAAATTGAAATGCCAAAATCGATACCAATCTGATTTCTCAAACCTTATTCTTACAGTGTCATTTTAACTAAATTCTCTTCTTTTGAATCTTATAGTATTCCTATATCCAAATAACATGATCTAATATTTTTGAAAACTTGTTATAAATATCTTCATTTTAGCAAGTTATTGTAAATAATAGTTTAGTTATAAATATTTTTGAAAACTTGTTATAGTATTCTTATATCCAAATAACAGAATCTAATATTTTTGAAAACTTGTTATATATATCTTCATTTTTTGAAAGTTATTGTAAATAATAGTTTTGGGGTGGTGCCTTTTTACATTATGTTAGTTGATTTTGATTAATTCTATTTTTATCTGCTCATTCTTGGACGAGGCAAAAATTTACAGGAAGTTTACAACTAAAATTTGCAAGAAACTTATTTTTATTCATCCATCCTAGTCGACAATTTAGATAAATTTCCAAAAACTGAGGCATGAGACTAACCTATTTGACAGTTGAGGATTCTTCCTAATCAATGAGTGAAATGAGAAGTCCATATTTACGAGAATATTAAAGAGGTAATCTTAGAAATAAAAACAACAAGATTTTATTCTTAATTTGAATGATTTTTTGATTTAATTAAACATTAGAAATAACGTAATGTTTGATGTGGGAAGGGCTCTCCTATAAATGGACTTTTGATTCTTTTTTTTAAGAATAAAAAAATTAAATCACTATAATTTGTTCATGCCTACGGGTCAATCGACTTATTATTCATTCAGTGGGATCCTTTTTGGATTTTCTCTAGACAAAAGTCAATATATGATTCTTAGAGAGAGAAAATAGCAAAGTGAATTAGATTTAATTAAAGAGAAAAAAATTGTAACAAAATGCAAAACGATTTCTAATTACTGCTCAGTCGAATCAGCCTTTTTCCTAAGAGTCCATAGAGAAATTAAGCTCTGAACTCAAGCCATTTTGATCTCAAAATGGGCAAATCTATCATCTTCAATCAAAACCAATCATTATATCGGTCCCTAGGTCCCATCGCTGGAAATGCTCGACTTCAAACCATAAGTGGAGCTTACGCCTCATATGACTCCTCTAGGGATGAAGATGGATAATGTCGGCTTAAGTAACATGAGAATCCAATGCTCCGAAAATCTAAATGTTCCTCCACATGGGTCATCCACGGAGGGTGGGTTAGGGGGCAAGCCGAAAGTCGTAAATGCAAATATTAAAAATATTTTTTTTGAATTTGAAATAATGTGATGGCGAACGAATTTAATTTTTTATCTCATATTTTTTATTATATTATTTTTCCATCTATTTTTTCCAAAGTATGAATCTAAATATTAAATTCATCAAAAGTAAAAAAGTACATTTTAAGGCAACCCTTTTTTTTGGTAAAAAAATATTGTGTAACAAATAGTAAATTTGGTAAAACGAAGGAGATTCATTTGTTCATTATTTAGTATGAATCGATGAAATGAAAAAATCTATAAAAATTATTCAATATTCTGTAGAAGGAATTCCTGGAGGACCTTAAACCCTCCATTCATCCGGTTAGGACTTTATTGATGCATTTTTGTATTCACTTTTGAACATTTTGAATTTATTATTTACGACAAAATACAATTTAAATACGGAATTATCGAATGACTAATTACAGTAGCTTCAGGAGAAAAAAAACAAGGGTGTAAATTTTATATGATTGTCCGACGTTTGGCTCGTTCCGAGGCTATATGACTTTTAGTCTGTGTTCGTACAATTTTCTTTTAGGGCATAAATTAGGAAAAGAAAAAATATATGAAAATATGTCCGTTCAAAAATGTTCGATGTTTTTCTATTGTTCGAATATTGTCCATCCATTGTTCGACTCGTACGAACAATGTCCGAACTTAAATCTTGTTCGGTCCGTTTACGTTCAAATCTCTTGGTAGGATAGTACACAGACACACACCTCGGTCTGGTCCGATCCGATCCGTCATCTCTAGAAAAAAAGCATTTACCTCCCTTTCATTTCTGTTCTTCAAAATAAAATAAAATCCTTAAACTATACTTTAAAAATGGGCAAGGACAAAGCTTTGAGGAGTAAACAATTAATTTTTATCCTGAGTTGTGTTAAGATAAGTGGCACTTGAATTTAAAATAGTCATCGGCCCAGTCTTGGATGCTAAATTCTTGATCTTACCATTTGTATCGATGGCCCACTTTCATTAAATGCCGAGAAGATTGATTGAAAAAAAAACCTTCTAATTCTATTGATTTATCGGCTTTCCCTCTGCTTATTTTCTGGCAAAGCAGTCGCAGAAGCGGAGTAGCCTTATTTACTAAAGTAAAGGGTTCTATATCGTCCATTACATCGGGTGATATTAGAATTCTTTTCCGTAGAGGTTTCTAACAACTGAACTATCGTAGGCACGACATCAGATGGAAGTCTCGATGTTGTTCTTGATGTTGGCCTTTCAGTCGGAAATTGCATGTCGATTGATCGACATCTCTTTCTTTCTGGGTTTTCTCCCAGTCAATATACTAGGTGCTCCAATATTCACAATCAACGAAGGAAGCAATTGATTTTTTCACTTGTGAGAGAAATATCGTATCTAAAGATGTTCCCGGTTCCGAATCAATAGCAATGGGAAAGTTTTAGTTATGGGTTTGTAGTTGGCCAGTTGATCTCTTTTCTTTGCAGTTGGAATGAAGCATGAATAGAAAGAATGTCAGCTGGTGTTGGTGGTTATTTCTCGTTGTAAGTAAGTGATGCAATGAAAATGCTCGAAAATAACACATAATGATAGAATTCATTTATTGACATTTTGTGTTCATTTCAAAATTTCTCGATTCATTTTCAGTTAGACCTTGCTCGCTCTAGCGGGTTATTACTTCTTTAGTAGCTCGACACATCCACTCTTTACCTGCTTATGCATTCATAGCACAAAGACTTTACTACTCAAGCCATTTTATATAGGTAAGCTGCCTGGCAAATGAGGAGCTTCGTGCTAACTAAGCTTAATTGAAAAGATTGACGACATGCAGAATCTTCGTCACAAGTAATGGTGGGAAAGAGGGGTGAGGTGTTCCGATAAGGGGTAGAATATTACCTCAACCTCTCCTTTTAGTGTCAAAGATTGCATAGGTGGAGGGAGTAAAAGACGACTCAACGTTACTGGGTATATGAAAAGCGCATGACATCGCACCTTTTCATCATGCATACGTCATTAGGATACCATGGTGCATATGAAAGATGGTTTTGAATGAATCTTCATCTAAACTTAGGACAAGAATCTGTTTTATTTTGATGATTCAATTTCTAGTTAAAACAATTGTCGCATAATGTTAGGTTTTTTTGTTATTAACAAATGGTATTTTGCCAAATAATGATAAAAATAAGATAAAAAGACGTGTTCCTTGGTTGTTTTACGACTCTGATTTGTTATTAGTTAATAGTTCTTAAAGCTTTGAGCAAATATGCTCCGAAATATAATCACCTTATATGTGTCTTATTAGTCGGTACACAATGGCCAAATGTTAGGCCATTCATCCATTTAACATGTAGGCATGGTAAAGTACGCATGTGAGTTTCATACCTGTTTGATGATATGTCTCGTCATATTCTTACTCAAGGTTTAATTCTTTTACATTGATACATAGTTTGGAAGGATATGCCTACAGGTTAGACTGTGAAACTTACTAAAGATGGCATTGGCACAATATGATCAAGATATAGAAACTCATCAACTATCTTTTGATCGATTTACTTAGCATATGTAAACCTAAATACAAACTAGTTGACATGCATTGAAGTTCAAACTTTCTACCTATGGCTGATTGTTTTTATTAAAGGCTATGCTTCGAGGCATAAGCAAGCCAATGCTTCTTATATTCAATCATTACTATTGATTGCCAACGTAAAAGTTTCTAAAATCTGAATGCAAGTTGCAATTCAAGATTGATACAGTACGTTAATACATGTATACCATTATCCTTAAACAAATCGCTGTTGGATGTAATTATCTGAATGGATGACTATATAGAAGGTTAAGATAGAGAAGAATGACATTGTCATCGTCGATTATAATATTTTGTAATTATCTTACAAGATCTCTGAGAAGTGTTTATGCTGTTCATTGACGATAACATGTAAAAGGAACCTGCTCTTGGAGCGGTCATTAGAAGATGGGTCAACAATGGTGTTCCTTTTCCTGTTAGTTATCAAAAGTTCAAACAATACCAATTCTGAATAATGACCCTGTGGCTCATACTTACAGGTAAATTAGACTTGTTTGTTCCATTTGAATAAGGGATCGAAATCCGTAGGTTAGAAAAGTCTGTAATTTTTTTGCCATTAAAGATGAGCTTTCAAAATTTTGAACTAAATGCCAGTGAGAAAAAAAACAACACCAAATGTGAAAAAGAAAATATATTCTTCAGTTTTGAAGTAAATAATTTACTTGAATATAAATATAACTGAAATAGATCTAGATTAAACTGATCTGTTCGCTAACGATTCTTACATGATCCATACATGTAAAACTAAACGGATCTGGATCAAATCTTGGTATTTTTGTGTGTGTGCAAGTGGGTTGGTGGGTGTGTTTGAAGAAGTAAACTAAGTTTGATATGCAAGGAGGTATAATATATTGACATTCTGAAATGGAGGACTTGGGGCCTTTATAACAGTGTGGCTTAATGGTGCAATCTCCATTAAGTACCATCTATAAAAAAAGGTGAAACCCAGTGCACGAGGCTTCCGCATTATACCGGGCTCTGTGGAGATCGATAATATACACAGTATTTCCCTCGCATTACAAAGAGGCTGTTTCCGAACTCGAACTTGAACGCTCAGATTATCATGTAGGTGACCTAACCGTGCGCCAAGGCTCCACCTCTCATTAAGTACCATTTATACCATTCATAAATTTGTTTGTTGTTTTGAGATCGAGTTATTGAGTTAACCTTCTAACTATTGACTTTTAGTTGGTTCTGATTGATCCCCTATCATTTGTTGGCCTATTCCTTTTCTATACAAACGGGCTTGAAAAAAATGTCTTGAAAGTACAATAAAACTCAACGATTATATGTTTAACTGATATTAAGCAGAATCAACTCAACAATTAACAACATAGTAAAGTATTCTCGAGCTGTGATCACATAAACGATTATATGTTCTAATGTTTTTCATTATTGATTTAGATGTTTTTTGAATTAAATGGTTGTGTATTATATGAAAACATAAATTTAAATGAAAGTTAGTTTTATTTTCTAAATAGTAGGCATATAGGATTCATTCACTCGTGTTATTAAGACGTGCGCCTAAGGCGCAAAAAGATATTGGCGCAGCAATTGCGTCTTTTGGAACTTGAGGCACTCAAGTTATTCAAGGCGTCCAAAAACATGATTTTTGCTAAGGTGACAAAGTCCCAAGGCATCTAAAATACACGTCTCGACTAGGGTTTGGTTTATGGGTTGAAAAATAAGTACTTCCTTCGGTTCAATCAATTTCAAATTCATTATCAATCTTAAATTAAGTCAAAACTTGAGCTATTTCAACTTCAGATGCAGTAAAAAAGCTCTACCACAAATCGAGTTCTAGGCCTATGTCGCTGACCCTGTAACCTCTGCTCCAGGCCGCTTCACTGCAAACTCCTACGCAGCATTGTCGTCACGCTTGTAACTCCTGCATCATCTTCGCGACTCGTATATTTTTTTTTCCTTATGAATTTTATCTAGTAAAATTTAAGTTAAATAAAAGTTAAGTTTGAATTAAATTTAAGTTAAATAATAAAAGTTAAGTTGATTAAACTTTAAATTAAGTTAAACTTAAGTTAGTGATTAAAAGTAATTATTTTAATTTTTACTTTAAATTTTAATTTAATTTAAAGTTTAATAAAATTTAAAATTTAGTTGATGATAATTTAATTTTGACTTTGATTTTATTTAATTTTAATTTGCATTTAAAGTTTAGGTAATATTAATTTTAATATCAATTTGAAGTTTGATTAACTATACTTTAATTATACTCTGAAGTTCCGTTAATACTAACTTAATTTTAATTTTAAATTTAGTCAGTTTGAATTTGAATTTAATGGTTAGTTAATTTTAATTTAAAGTTTTGTTAAATTTAGTTTAAAGTTTATCTAATGTTAATTTAATTTTAATTTTAGTTGATTTTAGTTTGAATTTAAAGTTTAGTTAAATTCAAATTGGATATTAGTGATTAGAAATTAAATTAAATTTTAAGTGTTATGTTGAACACTTGAACTTCAACTTCTTTATGATTCTAGTTTTTTGTTGTAATTTCAATGTTTCGGTTTTGTAGACCTAATTTGTCATCATTTTGGTCAACGTTATTATTTGTGACTTCATATTTATTAGCTAGTGCTTTCTTATTTGCAAAATATCGTTTGCAAACATGTTTTAACACAAATTATCGTTTGTAATATTGATTTACAGTGCAGTTTTTTTAAAGCAGAAAAACACAAAGTTGTATAAAAGGCGCACAAAAAGGCTCAAGGCGCAAAAATAGCCCCAGACACAATCTTGACGTCCTTTTGTGCTTTAACGCCTTAACTGCCTTTATTCGCACATAATTACCCTCTCTCACACATACACATACGTGCGTAGATAAAGAGTTCATTCACATCATTGTATTTAATAAGGTGTACAGAATGTGCAAAAACTTCATAGGTTAGTCTAGGTTAGTTTTGAGACTAATCTACTGACATTGATCCATTTCAGGGTTATTTTTAAGTTATATTACGGAGACTATCAAGTATTCTATTTTTTTATGTATATATCTACGAAATATTTTTTCTTGCCCTTATTTGAGATAATTAATCAATATTGAAAATTATTTTTGATAAAATATGTTCGATGGTCTCTTAAAATTGAGTGGTACAAGAGTACAAAAGTGTAACGACTGCGATTATTCGATGCCGAAAAAACCGTACCGCTAGGGTTGAAGAAGAAGAAAGAGGTAGAAGAAGAGAGAAAAAGATAGAACAGAACAGAAACAACAGAACAATATCAGAATCTCACAATTCGCAGCGGAACAACATATAATAGATAATGAATAATCTTTAAACAAAAGAACTATATCAGTTATTACATTACATTACATCATCAGAGTGTACAACAACAAACAACAACTAACAGCGGAAAAGAAATATTATATACTAGTGAATACGCCATGCCATCCACCTTGCCTCCAGCAACTCCTAAATTCCAGAATATCCAGATAAACCTGACTCTTGACTGCCCGTGTGGAAATTGGTGGGCACCCAGAGTTTAGGAAGGAAAACAATAAACTCCGAGTCAGTCATGAGACGAGACTGGTGTGAGAACTAAAACAATTTATTTTTTTAAAAACAAAGAACAGGATAATTTTTAAAATTAGATTCGCAATGCTTTTTAGAAAATGAGACTGCCATAAGGCCTCCCGCACACACACACACAATGCAAACGCAGAATCGGAGAAGATTTCTCCTTATGATAGTCAAAGATGTTTGATACGTTAAAAAGAACATTTGATATTATTACTAGTGCATAGTGTAGGCAAAATTCATTTCGAAAATAAAGATATAAATCTTAGCCAGCATAGGCATTCCGCACTTATGCCTACTATAGCTACCATCCAAACAGTGGGGCGCCACCATAAGTGAATGATAGGTTCTACAACTAAAACCGTACAAGATCATATTGTTTCTTTGGATTTTTCAACAAATGGTCAGGCCAAGGAACTTCCCATTGCCACATGGAAACGCCTTTGGAATGACGTCCCGAGAACCAAACCGGATCTCTGCCAACACAAGGCCGGGTTACCCCTAACTGGGTAACTACTGACACGAATATGTCATCCCCCGATCGTAACCGATCTATATCCGAGGATTCTCGATTTCCAACAACCACAAAGTAATAAATTTGTAGCAACAATATAGATTAAGTATCTGGGCTCCATACGATGATACCACCTCTATCCAGAAGGAATGACATACACTAAAGAGGCGCTACCCCTTAATAATCTTGCCGCATCCTTCCTGTTTTGACCATTTCCGAGGTGTGAGGTCCGACGAAGTCTCGTCCACAAAGCCACGCTTTATACAAAAGCTGTGCTTTGGGTCAACAAATGATCAAAGTAATGATCACCAAGATAAATGATCAAACAAATGATCATATCACAAATGATTATTTCACAGCAACACTCAGCATGTCACATTACTAAATTGGGAGTATATCACTAATAACCTTCAACTACATAATCTCTGAGCTCGTACGTCTCAGAGAAGGGTGTTAAGCTAAGAGAATAAATTCTCCGTCACCAACAGAAATATAGTTGAAAGAAATCAGCTTTATATCTCAATTTGTAATGTCAGACATACAATCCATACAAGTCTGTTCCGGGCTCGAACAGAACCGAATGCACTTACAAAGAAGTTCTTGCATTCCGGATAATTTCTAATCACGTCCGGACTTCCCGTCACTAAGGGTGATAAAACCTCTATATCGGAGATCAGCCGATGCAGAGTAACTCAATGGTAATCCTTCCGTTTTCAAAAATATCCGGTCTTCAACACCGGTCATCAGATGCAATCCATTACGACGTATCACATATTCGGAATGGGTTATACGACCCCAAGGTCCTTTCCCCGCTAACCCGAATAGTGAGCGCTTATTCAAAAATAAGTGTGGCATTCAAATTCAAGAAATCACAACAAATACCTACTTAAAGGTAAATATTGATAGTCGGTTATTTAACTATCAATAAAGATGCCCAACATCACCAGATTCCAAATAATTTATCTTCCAAAATATCTTTACAAGATATATATATATATATATATATATATAATTCCCCTACTTCAAAAATAAATCGATATTTATTTTTAAACCAATTTTCCCAATTTCATTTATAAATTCCATATTGAATTTACATTTTCTAAATATCTGTGAATATACGATTTTCAAATCGATTTCAAATATTCACTTTCAATTTATCTTTACAAAGATAATTCTCAAAACGTTCATTTCATATTGGAAAACATTTCCCTACTTATTTAATAATAAGTAATTCACAAATCTATTTATTTTCAACACTTGAAAAATATTCAATATACTTAAATCGAAATTAAGTATATATTTCATTCTTTAAAGAAAACATTCTCTTAACACATTTATTTGAGTCAAAACGAATGTTGCGCAAAACATCGTTACGACGACCCAAAATCACTAGTATAGAGATTCGAAATTTAGATAGATATATAAATCCCAATACTGTACAAAAACATTTCCTTTCGGAAATCATTTACTATAACAACAGTGTTATAGTCCACTATTTCCTTATTTTTTTCGAAAACATCTATTTCAACAATGAATGTTGAAATTTATGTATTCGATACTTAATGCATTTTAAAACGTCTTTAAAATCATTAAATTCATTTCATAATATCCCTTCCCCAAAAATATATTCACTGTCCAAAATTGTGAATAAAATTCCTTAACTAATTTCAACATTTCTACATATTCTTATATAAAGAATAATTCGCTATCCAAGATCACGAATATACTTTTTTTTAAAAAATAAATTTCTATATTCAATTTATCAAATTCCATTGATTTTGAATTTATAAACAATGTCTATAAATTCCATTTCTATTTATAAACTTCGATTTATAAATCTCTTTTATTAATCCAATTCAATTTATATAACTCAATTATATACCAAAAGTCCATATTATAAGTTAAGTACTTATAATTCATTTATTTACCAAATCGTTCCTTTAAAACTTCACAAATTTTAAATCTTATTACTTATAAGATTCATTTAAATTTTATAACAACTTCAACTTATAAAATCTCCTTTATTAACAATTTCTATTAATATCCCATTTAAATGCCCAAAATCCAGTTTATAAGTTAATTACTTATAAATCTTTTATTTTACATTTATTCATTTTGTAATCTTCACAATTTTTAAATCTATAATTTTCAATTAAATCCATTTTATACTTTATTTTAACACTTAATAAACTTGTTTTATAATTCAAATATCTTTAACTTATAAAATATAAATTTTATAAATCTTTTATAACATAAAAATCTATAACGTTTTAATTATTTAAAATGAATCAATTCGAAATTTAATAAAACATATGCTTTCAAAAATCACTTTAAAAATCCTTTTAAAAAAACAAAAATCATTATTTTAAAACTTCAAAAATGGATCCGATGATGCAACATCACCAAATAGTCAATCACGACATCCAAATATCATATATCGATATGATAATCAACAAATATCACAATATCTGTAAATAAATTAAATACAATTGAGGAATCCAGTTGGATCCCTCCAACCTGTTTTCCTGCATCCACAGATGTTAGCACAATACCAATTCCGCTTCAAGACGGAATATCGCGGTATATGAGATTTTATAAAATATTATCCGCTTAATAGGCGGCGCAATAGGGTCTCATCCGCTATATAATGCGGGAAATCATCAACTGCAATATATACATATGCCAATATATATATATTGCTATATATTACTATATATATATATACATTAACATCCAAACAGTCAATCAATCAATAACTGCAAAATCAACTTTATATTTTTGAGTCAGAAGATCTCACCTTAGCTTTTATTTTGCAATCCGTTTCCAATCTAGTTTGTTTCCTTTGTAGTTTTGACCTTGTATAAATATTTATACAATTCATTAATATTTGAAATTATCGAACAATCAATTTCTTTTCAATGGATTAAATTGTTTAACAATTTGAATTTGAACTAATCTAACAATTAATTAATTTTTTGATAATTTAAATTAACCAATGATTTTGTTTTAAACTAATTTTCTTCTTTTAATAGATTATTCTTTTTAACCAAATTTCTGTTAAATAAATTTATTCAACTAAACATTTTACTTTCAAACTAACTTTCCTTTTACTGTAAACTAAATTCTCATTTACCCATATATTTATTTTCTGTTTATAAATTTTTCTTTTTTTTTCTTTCAAACAACTAAACAGACAGTTTTTTTTCCTTACTGTAAAAATCAAGGGCTATGATATACATATATAAATTTCAGTTTTAAATCGAAAAGCAAAACAAAAGTCAAGTACCTCACTGACGAATTCAAAATCAACCCAAACCCTAGCCGATCACGATTTGATTGCGAGCCACCTCGTCACGGCCTCCGTCGCTGAACCCTAGTTGCAGTCGCCACTTCCAGATGCTCGAGAACCCATGCCAACTTCAGCATCCACCTCGGCCTACGCGCGTGCGCAAATCTGCCTGTCGCCACCGAGCCCTTCTCCCCAATCGCGAGCTCCACAGATGTTGCGACCCTCATCTATCGCCATCAGCCTAGCCCTTGCTCGACTCCCACGACGCCACGATCGATCGCGACCCCCCTTCATGTTTCGCGCGTGCCCTTCTCCCTTCTAGCCTGGCGATTTCGATTTAGGGCTTCGGCCATTTTGATTTCATTTGGAACGAGTGAGAGAGTGAGGCGCGAGATTTTTCATTTAACTGTACGCGGCCATTTTTTTTTTGTTTTTGTTTTACGATGCCTGCTCTTTTTAAAAAAGAAGAGGGAGACAGAATTTCGTGCTTGCACGATCTCTACACGATCGAAGGCGTGATTTTAGGCATAATCGAAGGGAAGCTACAGTGTTTCTGATGTTGACTAAAGTGCAAATTTTAAATTTTAATTTCAAGTTGAATTCGATTTAATTTCAATGCGTTTACTCACCGTGTGCTCACATATCAACTCCGAAAAATACGAAATTTGAAACCCGGTAATAATTCAATATTACGGACCCAATGGAACTGGTTTCGTCGAATTCCGAGACTGTGTGAAAAGTGACTATTTTTAAATATCGATTCAAACGATGTAATTTCAAAACCGATCAAATTACTTTCAAATTCAATTCTGAAGCTTCTATTATCTTCAGTATTATCAATATGAATTTTACAAGCCTTTGAAATATTTTTTTAATCAGCTTATAATTGAAGATTCAAATTTTTATTCAACTTTCGATAGATTAAATTTTAGAATTTAATCGCCAATTCATCCTGATAATTTGAAATTCAAATCAAACCATCATTCAAATATTTAAAATTAATTAAATATTTTCAAATTAATTGGTTCAAAATTCTGGGTCGTTACAATCTTCCCCCCTTAAAAGAATTTCGTCTCGAAATTACAAGTTAGGAAGAATGGTCCTTAACTCGTCTACACAATCCAATAGTTTTATCAACTTACTAACCTAAATCTTTTTATTAAAGATTCACTATTATTTCAACTAGCTTTCCAACTTCACTTATAAGTTCCAAACAACATTGTTCTACTTAACAATTTAAATTTAAATTTAAATTTCAAACTTTCAAAATTTTCTCAAAAATTTTCTAACACACTAAATTTTCGAAAAATTTCGCCAGCGTTTCCTTTGCGCGGCTAGCTCGGTACGACTACAAAATGGCGCTACGGCCCCTCCGAATCAAAAAGAAAAGAGAAAGCCAAGTGGCTGGAGAAGAAAATCACCAAATTTCATATTGAAATACGTACCTTTTTGTCGAGCAATTCAATTTTATCCTTGAAACCAAAATCTCAATTCCATTATACACCTGTATATCCTGCTAGTAGTAGTATCCAATTCCAACATATAAAACATTTTGCACATTTCTTTACAAAATTTTCAATATATGCTTCTTATACACTTTTACTTCACTATTGAAGTTATATATTCAATTTCATTCAATTTTGCATTTCAATTTCATTTGGATTCAATTTACAATTTCAATTTAATTTGGATTCAGTTTACCTTCTGAATATTGAATTTTATCAACTATCTTTTATTCATAACTACACTATTTTAAATTAGTTCCCATTACTAATTCATTACAAGTTCTAATTCATTTCATCTCGCACAATTCAAATTGGTTGTCAATATTCAGTTTTCAATTTCAGTTTATAACTACATATATTTAAACTGGATTTCAAATTCCATATGAATTCAATTTACTTCATTTACTTGCAATTGTAAATTCATTCATTCTCAATTTATTTCCATAATTCAATACTCAATTCCAATTCATTTTGATTACTCCAAATTTATTTTCAACTTAATAATATTCCATAAATATTTTTATATAGCATTCCAGAGTCTTTTCAACCTTTCAAATCCATTTTTGAAAACAATTCAAATTATTCTTTGAATTTCAAAACCAAACCCCAAATTTTCTAAACAACTTCCATTTAAAATGACTTGGCAGCAATTTCTCTTTTGGAAACCCGAAAATGAACACCGATGATGTCGCGATCATCACCGGAATTATTTTCCAGCGACCGAAAAGAGTTTAGAGCTTTTCATTCCTTCAAAAATTCTTTTCAAAACCTTTTAAATTCATTTTCCAAATCAAAAAAGGAATTTAATTTCTAAAATTTCCAAATTCTTTCAAAAACATTTCTAAATACTTCTCTGGAATTCTATTCCTAATTATAAATCACATTTATAATTTACATTCTCAAATTTCATTTGTATATGGATTTTATTTTCTTATATTTATCTCAATTTTCATATAACAATGATTTCAATTCTTTTTCAATTTCAATGGTAATAGTTTAATATTATTACTACCTAACAACCATGCATCCATATACTATAATAATTTACAGAAAATCATTTCTTTTATATACAAAAATAGTTTTGGGCAAAATTATTTCATTTACCCGATTTTTTTAAAACAATACTGTGTCAGTTTATCTTGTTTAAGAGTTTAGAAACCACTATCGATTCAGTTAGCTAAACTGCACCGACCAGAATCTATAAACAATCAACCGATAAGTCAACATAATATAAAACAATTTATATTCACTAACAAATACGCGCTCATATCTATTATTACACTCAAACTCATTCTAGAGTACTACTGACTCCATCTCTAATGAGTTAACACCCAACAGAGCCATGATTGTCGCTTAACCATATGCTCTAATACCAGATGTAACGACTGCGATTTTTCGATGTCGAAAAAACCGTACCGTCAGGGTTGAAGAAGAAGAAAGAGGTAGAAGAAGAGAGAAAAAGATAGAACAGAACAGAAACAACAGAACAATATCAGAATCTCATAATTCGCAGCGGAACAACATATAATAGATAAATGAATAATCTTTAAACAAAAGAACTATATCAGTTATTACATTACATTACATCATCAGAGTGTACAACAACAAACAACTAACAGCAGAAAAGAAATACTATATACTAGTGAATACGCCATGCCATCCAGCTTGCCTCCAGCAACTCCTAAATTCCAGAATATCCAGATAAGCCTGACTCTTGACTGTCCGTGTGGAAATTGGTGGGCACCCAGAGTTTAGGAAGGAAAACAATAAACTCCGAGTCAGTCATGAGACTGGTGTGAGAACTAAAACAATTTATTTTTTTAAAACAAAGAACAGGATAATTTTTAAAATTAGATTCACAATGCTTTTTAAAAAATGAGACTACCATAAAGCCTCCCGCACACACACACAATGCAAATGCAGAATCGGAGGAGATTTCTCCTTATGATAGTCAAAGATGCTTGATACGCATTAAAAAGAACATTTGATATTATTACTAGTGCATAGTGTAGGCAAAATTCATTTCGAAAATAAAGATATAAATCTTAGCCAGCATAGGCATTCCGCACTTATGCCTACTATAGCCACCATCCAACAGTGGGGCGCCACCATAAGTGAATGATAGGTTCTACAACTAAAACCGTACAAGATCGTATTGTTTCTTTGGATTTTTCAACAAATGGTCAGGCCAAAGAACTTCCCATTGCCACATGGAAACGCCTCTGGAATGACGTCCCGAGAACCAAACCGGATCTCTGCCAACACAAGGCCGGGTTACCCCTAACTGGGTAACTACTGACACGAATATGTCATACCCCGATCGTAACCGATATATATCCGAGGATCCTCGATTTCCAACAACCACAAAGCAATAAATTTGCAGTAACAACATAAGTTAAGTATCTGGGCTCCATACCATGATACCACCTCTATCCAGAAGGAATGACATACACTAAAGGGGAGCTACCCCCTAATAACCTTGCCGCATCCTTCCTGTTTTGACCATTTCCGGGGTGTGAGGTCCGACGAAGTCTCGTCCACAAAGCCACGCTTTATACAAAAGCTGTGCTTTGGGTCAACAAATGATCAAAGTAATGATCACCAAGATAAATGATCAAACAAATGATCATATCACAAATGATCAAACAATGATCATTTCACAGCAACACTCAGCATGTCACATTACCAAATTGGAAGTATATCACTAATAACCTTCAACTGCAGAACCTCTGAGCTCGTACGTCTCAGAGTTGGGTGTTAAGCTAAGAGAATAAATTCTCCGCCACCAACAGAAATATATTTGAAAGAAATCAGCTTTATATCTCAATTTGTAATGTCAGACATACAATCCATACAAGTCTGTTCCGGGCTCGAACAGAACCGAAGGCACTTACAAAGAGATCCTTGCATTCCGGATAATTTCTAATCACGTCCGGACTTCCCGTCACTAAGGGTGATAAAACCTCTATATCGGAGATCGGCCGATGCATAGTAACTCAACGGTAATCCTTCCGTTTTCAAAAATATTCGGTCTTCAACACCGGTCATCAAATGCAATCCTTTACGACGTATCACATATTCGGAATGGGTTATACGACCACAAGGTCTTTTCCCGGCTAACCCGAATAGTGAGCTCTTATTCAAAAATAAGTGTGGCATTCAAATTCAAGAAATCACAACAAATACCTACTTAAAGGTAAATATTGATAGTCGGTTATTTAACTATCAATAAAGATGCGCAACATCACCAGATTCCAAATAATTTTCCAAATTATTTATCTTCCAAAATATCTTTACAATATATATATATATATATATATATATAATTCCCCTACTTCAAAAATAAATCGATATTTCTTTTTAAACCAATTTTCCCAATTTCATTTATAAATTCCATATTGAATTTACATTTTCTAAATATCTGTGAATATACGATTTTCAAATCAATTTCAAATATTCACTTTCAATTTATCTTTACAAAGATAATTGATGTAGCACGACCTATAGAAGTCCAGAAGTTAAACCATTCACGAATTAATGAAGTGACTTTAAGTCGTTTGAGAAGCATAAGTCACTCACGACTTAACAAAGGTTGTTCACGAGCTAATGAAGAAGCCCTAAATCGTTTCCGAGTTAACAGGGTCAGGAATAACGAGTTACGACCTAAGGAAGAGGAGCTACGAGTTAAAGCAGCCGTGTTGAGTTATCTGCGAGCTAAGGAATTAAGTCGGCTACGGCTTAAAACCCTAAGACGTCTACGACTTAACACGAAGGAAAGGAAAACCCAGCAGGTGAAGGCTTTGAGTCGGAGGGAGTTAAGGCGGCAAGGAGTTGAGTCGGCATACTATATGAGTCGGTCTTGTATGAGTCGTGAGTCGTCATATTTCTTGAGTCGGAGGAGTTGTATTGGCAGGCTTGTTAAGTCGCATGATGTTGAGTCGGCTAGCGACCTAGTGAGTCGTTTGCATGTACTGTATTGGGTCGGTTGTAGTTAAGTCGGATGAAGCGGCTGTGAATGAATGGTAGGTCGGTGACGACCTTGCGTAAGTCGTTTGCCTAGTGTTTTGTTAAAAAGGGTTGAGTCGCGAGTCGGTAACGACTTATGATGAGTCGGCCGAGATGAGTCGTGTATGTTGAGTCGGTGCCGACCTAGGAGTTGGGTGTTGCATGTTGTGTTGAGTTGTAATGCCTATAAATAGCGTGTGTGTTGTAAATTTTAGGTGGTTGAATATTGAATAAAATTTCCTTTTGTTAGCTTTGTGCTTTCATACCAATTGGTAGTTGAGTGTAATCTCCTATCTCCACTTACGTCATTCGAGTGCGCTCGAATCCACGTTTGTTGAAGCCGATTCACGGAATCTAGTGCGCTAGATCAACGTGCGAAGAATCGTAGATCTTTGAACACGGTATAGTGCGCTATCAACGTGTTTGAGATAGCTAGAGTTCGGTATCTTTGGATCAACGAACTTGGGCATTTTGGTATCTTCAACTCACCGATTGCTACAGTTCATCGATTGAAGTTTTGTTCGAATTATCCGCTGCGTCATTATTTGGTATCGGAGCCATTCTTAGCCAATCATAGCTAAGTTTGATTCTTGGAGCCAAGTTTTTGAAGTTTTTGAAGTTGAAGGAGTTCATCGTGTTCATATTGAAGTTGCATCAAGTTAGGAGTGTTTGATCCATTTCATTTTGGATCGAGGAGTTGGACTTTGTTTGGATTTTGACTTGGAGTTTTTGCGCGCCAAGGAGTTTGAATTTGAAGAAGGCCGTGTATACTTGGGAGTAGCCGTGCCTTGTTGATTGCATTGAAGTGTTTGTAGTAGGTGGCCAAGACAAGTTGTACCGAGGCAAGTCATAGCGAGTCAAGGTAGAGCCGGCCTAACTTGAACCGAGTTAGTGTGAGCCGTGAACATCTATTGCCGATCTAAGGTTGAGCCTAGATTGCTTTATTGTGTGAAATTTTGAAGTATTGTGTTCAATTTGTTGAAGTTTGTGAAGTTTACAACCATGCCACCAAGGAGAGCTAACCGACATCAAAACGTTGAAGCTTTGTATCATAGAGAAGAAGCCGAGCTTATGGAACAACGTATTAATGAAAAGTTTGATGAAGGCATTGGTAAATTGGAGAGATTGATGACTGATTTGAATCAAAGGAGGAGATCACCAAACTCGAACCATGGAGGAAACCGAGTTTCGCCATTGGTTACGGAAGCGAGGAGGGTATCACCACATTCTTGTAGAGATAGAAGAGAAACATCAATTTCATCACGAAGAGATCATCATGACTATGCACATGAAGAAAGAAGAAGTCATCGAGAATTTGACCATGAAGCATATAGAGATGAAGAGAGATATAGTCAAAGAAGCATGCATGAGAGAAGGGATGATGTTAGTCGAGATCGATGTAGGCGTACCTTTGATTTTGTTGAAGAGGGTGATAGAGCAAGTATTCATTATAGAGATCGAGACCAAATTCGAAATTCTTACCGTGATGTGGAGGATGATCGTCGTTGGGAGTCGGGTATGAAAATGGAAATTCCAGAATTTAAAGGCGGGATGGTTGCTGAAGAGTTTTTAGATTGGTTGTCTAATGTGGAGGAAATCTTTGATTTCAAGGAGGTGCCGGAGAATAGAAGGGTGAAGTTAGTTGCTACAAGGCTGAGGGGAAGAGCATTGGCATGGTGGCAGCAAACTAAACTTACTCGAGAACGAATGGGGAAGGCAAAGATAGAATCTTGGGAGAAGATGAAAAAGTTGATGAGATCT
The DNA here is from genome assembly GCA_030765085.1 of Allium cepa. NCBI lineage: Eukaryota > Viridiplantae > Streptophyta > Magnoliopsida > Asparagales > Amaryllidaceae > Allium > Allium cepa. The sequence continues at coordinate 145,646,664 of CM060945.1, forward strand.
ACTTTCTTACCTTACAACTACCAGTCACTTATGTACCAAAGGTTGCAGAATCTGAGGCAAGGGACGAAATCTGTTAGCGATTATGCTGATGAATTTTACCAACTCATTGCCAGGAATGATATTATGGAGACAGAAGAACAGCTAACTGCTAGATTCATTGGGGGTTTGAGAATGCAGATCCAGGATATGGTTAATATGTTTGATCCTAGATCCGTTGCAGAGGCACATCAGAAAGCGTTAGCTTGGGAGAAACAAGGAAGGCGTGGAGGTGGTGTGTTTACTAATTCCAATAATCAAGCAAGGGGTGTTGGCGGAAGTTCTAATGTTCCTAAACCAGTTACCAAGCCAGTGGTGAAGGAGGTTGAGAAGGCGAAGGCTAGTAGTGTTTTCAAATGTTATAATTGTCAGGAGTTGGGTCACAAAAGCAACGAATGTCCGAAGCCGAAGAAGAGAACCATGGTTGCAGAGGTTGAAGCAGATGATGGTGAGGAGGCAGAGTATTCAAATGTACCATATGTTGAGGAGGAAGAAGAAGTGTCGGGTGATGAAGGTTGTAATCTTATGATGAGGAGAAGTTGTTTGACACCTAAGCAAGAGGAGGATTGTAGTTGGCTGAGAAGCAATATTTTTCAATCGACATGTACTATTCTGGGGAAAGTTTGCAAGTTCGTTATTGATGCGGGAAGTTGTGATAATATTATTTCTACAGAGGCAGTGAGAAAGTTGAACTTGAAGACCGAGAAGCATCCTAAACCATACAAGCTTGCATGGTTAAGAAAAGGGGGTGAAGTGAAAGTGTGTCGAAGGGCTTGTGTTAATTTTTCGATTGGGAAGAAATACAAAGATGAAATCTGGTGTGATGTCGTAGATATGGATGTTTGTCACTTATTGTTGGGCAGGCCATGGCAGTTTGATAGAGCAGTACAACATGATGGTCGTGCCAACAGTTACAGTTTCATGTTCGAGGGTACTAAAATCACTTTAGTTCCTAAGAGACAGCAGCAGAAGGAGAGCAAGCTAGAAGAGATTGAAGAATTGAAAACTCTGTTGACTTTGAAGGAGTTTGTTAATGAAGTGGAGGAAGAACCGGAAGTGTTTTTGTTGATTGGGAGAGAGAGTAGTGAAGAAGTTGAGATTCCCGAAGAAGCAAAGCCAGTTTTGGAAGAATTTGAGGATGTCTTTCCAGATGAGTTACCAAAGGAGTTACCGCCACTTAGAGACATTCAACATCAAATTGATCTTGTTCCAGGAGCAGTGTTACCACATCGACCACATTACCGTATGAGTCCGAAGGAACATGAGGAGTTACGAAGGCAGGTGGAAGAGTTGTTGGAACAGGGACGTGTTCAGGAAAGCTTAAGTCCTTGTGCCGTGCCAGCCTTGTTAGTACCAAAGAAGGACGGAACTTGGAGGATGTGCACTGATAGTAGAGCTTTGAATAAGATCACTGTTCGTTACAGATTTCCTATGCCAAGGTTGGATGATTTGTTGGATCAGTTGAGTGGGGCAACTATATTCTCGAAAATTGATTTGAAGAGTGGTTATCATCAGATTCGAATCAGACCTGGAGATGAATGGAAGACAGCTTTCAAAACAAGAGAGGGGTTGTACGAATGGTTGGTTATGCCGTTTGGTTTGTCAAATGCACCAAGTACATTCATGCGGGTGATGAATCAAATCTTTCGACCATTCATTGGGAAGTTCGTCGTAGTTTATTTCGATGATATACTGATTTATAGCAGGAATACAGAAGAGCATGTTCTACATTTGAGGGAAGTGTTGCTTATTCTTCGTGAAGAACAATTTTATGCTGCTACGAAGAAATGTGTGTTTATGACGCATACTGTTTTATTTCTGGGTTATGTTGTTTCAGGGAAAGGTATTCAAGTTGACCAGAGTAAAGTTGAAGCAGTCAGGAATTGGCCACAGCCAAAGACAATTACAGAAGTGAGAAGTTTTCATGGGCTAGCGTCATTCTACCGAAGGTTCATACCACACTTCAGTAGCGTGATGGCTCCAGTGACTGATTGCATGAAGGGTAAACAGTTTGTGTGGTCAGAGGAAGCGGGGGTTGCCTTTGAAAGGATCAAGGAATTGTTGACGTCTGCACCAATTCTTGTTCTACCTAATTTTCAGTTGTTGTTTGAATTGCATACTGATGCTTCGAAGGTTGGAATTGGAGGAGTTCTGAGTCAGAATGGGAAGCCAGTTGCATATTTCAGTGAGAAACTGTCAGGGGCAAAGATGAGATACAGTACATACGATGTTGAGTTTTATGCTGTTGTTCAGGCTGTTAAGCATTGGAGACATTACTTATTTCAGAAGGAATTTGTTCTGTACACTGATCACGAAGCTTTGAAACATTTACAGGGACAGGATAAAATTTCAGCGAGACATGCGTCATGGATTGCTTATTTGCAGCAGTTTACTTTTGTCGTTAAGCACAAATCAGGGGTGACAAATCGAGTAGCAGATGCTTTGAGTAGGAGGAGTCATTTACTAACGACAATGAAGGTTGAAGTGACGGGGTTTGAAATGTTGCCTGAGATGATTGAAGGAGATCCTTACTTTGAGAAATATGTTGAGAAAGTGAAGGATGGAAGTACCGATGAATTCATGTTAGTTGATGGTTTTCTGTTTAAAGGAAATCGTTTATGTATTCCGGATTGTAGTTTGAGGATGAAAATTGTGAAGGAATTGCATGAGGAAGGACATGTGGGCCGTGATCGTACTTTGCAGTTGATTTCACAGTCTTATTTTTGGCCGTCGATGAGGAAAGAGGTTGAAAGGTTTGTGGAGCGATGTCATATTTGCCAGGTTTCAAAGGGGACAGCAACGAATGCAGGGTTGTATATGCCGTTACCAGTACCATCTAAGCCATGGGTTGATATTAGCATGGATTTCGTTTTGGGTTTGCCGAGAACTCAAAGGGGAAATGATTCGATATTTGTTGTGGTGGACAGGTTTTCAAAGATGGCACATTTTGTTGCTTGCAAGAAGACAGCAGATGCAGTTCGAGTGGCGCAGTTATTTTTCAAGGAGATTTATCGACTTCATGGTTTACCAAAATCTATTGTTTCTGATCGAGATACTCGTTTTCTGAGTCACTTTTGGTTGAGTTTGTGGAAGATGGTGGGAACGAAACTGAAATTTAGCAGTGCTTATCATCCACAAACTGATGGGCAGACAGAAGTTGTTAACAGGTCATTGGGAAATTTGTTGCGCTGTCTTGTACAAGATAATTTGAGAAGTTGGGACATGAAGCTATGCCAGGCAGAATTTGCTCATAATCATGCAGTAAATCGAAGCACAGGATTCAGTCTGTTTCAGATTGTTTATTCAAATTTACCCAGAGGACCGTTGGATTTAGCAGTTGTACCACAGTCAAAGAGAACAGTAAAACGAGCTGCTGATTTTGTTGATGAGCTGACTGAATGTCATAAAGTCGTTCAGGAACGATTGGAGAAATCGAATGAGAAGTATAAGAAGTCTGCAGATTTGAAACGTCGAAATATTGAATTTAAAGAGGGTGATTTGGTTTATGCTATATTAACAAAGGATCGTTTTCCGGTGGGTGCTTATAACAAGTTGAAAGCGCGAAAAATTGGTCCAGTTGAAGTTTTGAAGAAAATCAATGAGAATGCTTATCGATTAAAGTTACCAGATGGTGTTTATACTTCTGATGTTTTTAACGTCAAACATTTAATTCCATATCATGGGGGTGAGATTGTTGAGGGAGAATTTACAAATTCGAGGTCGAATTTTTCTCAACCAGGGGAGGATGATGTAGCACGACCTATAGAAGTCCAGAAGTTAAACCATTCACGAATTAATGAAGTGACTTTAAGTCGTTTGAGAAGCATAAGTCACTCACGACTTAACAAAGGTTGTTCACGAGCTAATGAAGAAGCCCTAAATCGTTTCCGAGTTAACAGGGTCAGGAATAACGAGTTACGACCTAAGGAAGAGGAGCTACGAGTTAAAGCAGCCGTGTTGAGTTATCTGCGAGCTAAGGAATTAAGTCGGCTACGGCTTAAAACCCTAAGACGTCTACGACTTAACACGAAGGAAAGGAAAACCCAGCAGGTGAAGGCTTTGAGTCGGAGGGAGTTAAGGCGGCAAGGAGTTGAGTCGGCATACTATATGAGTCGGTCTTGTATGAGTCGTGAGTCGTCATATTTCTTGAGTCGGAGGAGTTGTATTGGCAGGCTTGTTAAGTCGCATGATGTTGAGTCGGCTAGCGACCTAGTGAGTCGTTTGCATGTACTGTATTGGGTCGGTTGTAGTTAAGTCGGATGAAGCGGCTGTGAATGAATGGTAGGTCGGTGACGACCTTGCGTAAGTCGTTTGCCTAGTGTTTTGTTAAAAAGGGTTGAGTCGCGAGTCGGTAACGACTTATGATGAGTCGGCCGAGATGAGTCGTGTATGTTGAGTCGGTGCCGACCTAGGAGTTGGGTGTTGCATGTTGTGTTGAGTTGTAATGCCTATAAATAGCGTGTGTGTTGTAAATTTTAGGTGGTTGAATATTGAATAAAATTTCCTTTTGTTAGCTTTGTGCTTTCATACCAATTGGTAGTTGAGTGTAATCTCCTATCTCCACTTACGTCATTCGAGTGCGCTCGAATCCACGTTTGTTGAAGCCGATTCACGGAATCTAGTGCGCTAGATCAACGTGCGAAGAATCGTAGATCTTTGAACACGGTATAGTGCGCTATCAACATGTTTGAGATAGCTAGAGTTCGGTATCTTTGGATCAACGAACTTGGGCATTTTGGTATCTTCAACTCACCGATTGCTACAGTTCATCGATTGAAGTTTTGTTCGAATTATCCGCTGCGTCAATAATTCTCAAAACGTTCATTTCATATTGGAAAACATTTCCCTACTTATTTAATAATAAGTAATTCACAAATCTATTTATTTTCAACACTTGAAAAATATTCAATATACTTAAATCGAAATTAAGTATATATTTCATTCTTTAAAGAAAACATTCTCTTAACACATTTATTTGAGTCAAAACGAATGTTGCGCAAAACATCGTTACGACGACCCAAAATCACTAGTATAGAGATTCGAAATTTAGATAGATATATAAATCCCAATACTGTACAAAAACATTTCCTTTCGGAAATCATTTACTATAGCAACAGTGTTATAGTTCACCGTTTCCTTATTTTTTTCGAAAACGTCTATTTCAACAATGAACGTTGAAATCTATGTATTCGATACTTAATTCATTTTAAAACGTCTTTAAAATCATTAACTTCATTGCATAATATCCCTTCCCCAAAAATATATCCGTTTTATCTAGTAATATATTCACTGTCCAAAATTGTGAATAAAATTCCTTAACCAATTTCAACATTTCTACATATTCGTATATAAAGAGTAATTCGCTATCCAAGATCGCGAATTTTTTTTTTATAAATAAATTTCTACATTCAATTTATCAAATTCCATTGATTTTGAATTTAATAACAATGTCTATAAAATCCAATTCTATTTATAAACTTCGATTTATAAATCTCTTTTATTAATCCAATTCAATTTATATAACTCAATTATACACCAAAAGTCCATATTATAAGTTAAGTACTTATAATTCATTTATTTACCAAATCGTTCCTTTAAAACTTCACAAATTTTAAATCTTATTACTTATAAGATTCATTTAAATTTTATAACAATTTCAACTTATAAAATCTCCTTTATTAACAATTTCTATTAATATCCCATTTAAATGCCCAAAATCCAGTTTATAAGTTAATTACTTATAAATCTTTTATTTTACAACATCTATTCATTTTGTAATCTTCACAATTTTTAAATCTATAATTTTCAATTAAATCCATTTTATACTTTATTTTAACACTTAATAAACTCGTTTTATAATTCAAATATCTTTAACTTATAAAATATAATTTTTATAAATCTTTTATAACATAAAAATTTATAACGTTTTAATTATTTAAAATGAATCAATTCGAAATTTTAATAAAACATATGCTTTCAAAAATCACTTTAAAAATCCTTTTAAAAAAAACAAAAATCATTATTTTAAAACTTCAAAAATGGATCCGATGATGCAACATCGCCAAATAGTCAATCACGACATCCAAATATCATATATCGATATGATAATCAACAAATATCACAATATCTGTAAAAAATTAAATACAGTTGAGGAATCCAGTTGGATCCCTCCAACCTGTTTCCCTGCATCCACAAATGTTAGCACAATACCAATTCCGCTTCAAGACGGAATATCGCGGTATATGAGATTTTATAAAATATTATCCGCTTAATAGGCGGCGCAATAGGGTCTCATCCGCTATATAATGCGGGAAATCATTAACTGCAATATATACATATGCCAATATATATATATTGCTATATATTACTATATATATATATATATACACATTAACATCCATACAGTCAATCAATCAATAACTCCAAAATCAACTTTATATTTTTGAGTGAGAAGATCTCACCTTAGCTTTTATTTTGCAATCCGTTTCCAATCTAGTTTGTTTCCTTTGTAGTTTTGACCTTGTATAAATATTTATACAATTCATTAATATTTGAAATTATCGAACAATCAATTTCTTTTGAATGGATTAAATTGTTTAACAATTTGAATTTGAACTAATCTAACAATTTTTTTTTTGATAATTTAAATTAACCAATGATTTTGTTTTAAACTAATTTTCTTCTTTTAATAAATTATTCTTTTTAACCAAATTTCTGTTAAATAAATTTATTCAACTAAACATTTTACTTTCAAACTAACTTTCCTTTTATTGTAAACTAAATTCTCATTTGCACATATATTTATTTTCTGTTTATAAATTTTTCTTTTTTTTCTTTCAAACAACTAAACAGACAGTTTTTTTCCTTACTGTAAAAATCAAGGGCTATGATATACATATATAAATTTCAGTTTTAAATCGAAAAGCAAAACAAAAGTCAAGTACCTCACTGACGAATTCAAAATCAACCCAAACCCTAGCCGATCACGATTTGATTGCGAGCCACCTCGTCACGGCCTCCGTCGCTGAACCCTAGTTGCAGTCGCCACTTCCAGATGCTCGAGAACCCATGCCAACTTCAGCATCCGCCTCGGCCTACGCGCGTGCGCAAATCTGCCTGTCGCCACCGAGCCCTTCTCCCCAATCGCGAGCTCCACAGATGTTGCGACCCTCATCTATCGCCATCGGCCTAGCCCTTGCTCGACTCCCACGACGCCACGATCGATCGCGACCCCCCTTCATGTTTCGCGCGTGCCCTTCTCCCTTCTAGCCTGGCGATTTCGATTTAGGGCTTCGGCCATTTTGATTTCATTTGGAACGAGTGAGAGAGTGAGGCGCGAGATTTTTCATTTAACTGTACGCGGCCATTTTTTTTTGTTTTTGTTTTACGATGCCTGCTCTTTTTAAAAAAGAAGAGGGAGACAGAATTTCGTGCTTGCACGATCTCTACACGATCGAAGGCGTGATTTTAGGCATAATCGAAGGGAAGCTACAGTGTTTCTGATGTTGACTAAAGTGCAAATTTTAAATTTTAATTTCAAGTTGAATTCGATTTAATTTCAATGCGTTTACTCACCGTGTGCTCACATATCAACTCCGAAAAATACGAAATTTGAAACCCGGTAATAATTCAATATTACGGACCCAATGGAACTGGTTTCGTCGAATTCCGAGACTATGTGAAAAGTGACTATTTTTAAATATCGATTCAAACGATGTAATTTCAAAACCGATCAAATTACTTTCAAATTCAATTCTGAAGCTTCTATTATCTTCAGTATTATCAATATGAATTTTACAAGCCTTTGAAATATTTTTTTAATCAGCTTATAATTGAAGATTCAAATTTTTATTCAACTTTCGATAGATTAAATTTTAGAATTTAATCGCCAATTCATCCTGATAATTTGAAATTCAAATCAAACCATCATTCAAATATTTAAAATTAATTAAATATTTTCAAATTAATTGGTTCAAAATTCTGGATCGTTACAAAAAGCACACTTGGTATTGAGATTGAAAGTGGGATTGACGTGCAATTCTTGTCATTTGTAATTCTTAAAATTTAGAAGTACCTAGTATGATTGACAGTGCGTTTATGGATAAGTTTACAAAAGCAAAGCTAGAAGTGAGATTGAAAGTGGGATGGATGTGCAATTATTACTATTTGTGATTTCCTTTTTTTAATATAATGACTGTTTAAAGTTGTTTAATTTAATATCATGATATTATCTAACCTCGACTTAAACTTTAAATGAAAAGGGAAACGTGGTTAATGTGAAAACAATCATAGGACTCATATAAAAACTCTCTCTACTTTCCCTGTATGTGTACCTCCGTCAATGTGCTCAAGTTTTCTGCATTTTCTCCACTTCTGTCATCAACAAAAAAAGATAACAATTTGTAAAATATACACAGATGCTTGGTAAATATATTTCTCTTCCTTTGTAAAGTTAAGTTTTTTTGTAATAAAGATAAATAGTTATTTTTAGTTCAAGATGTTTACAACACAAATTCTCAAGTATCATCAAAACAAATGTTTGAGAACTCGGTTTTGGTTTCGGTTACTTGAAATTTTGTTAGTTTCAAAAGATTTCTAGAATTTCGGAAGTTTCGGTTTTGGTTTCGGTTCCGGTCTCAGTTTTAATGGTTTGCTAATGAAAATGTAACAATGATCTTTATAAATAAATTATAAATTATAGCCTATGAATTAATAAAATACAACATTATAAATTTATAAACTAAATTAAATTAGACAATAATAAATTAAACTAAATTAAACGAATTAAATCCATTATTTATTCCAGCCCAACCAAATTGAACTAAACTCACGCAACAACTATTTCCAGCCACACAAATTCTTCCAATTCTTTTAGTTCATGCGGCAGCCACTTTTCAACGCAACCAAACTAATTACTTCTCCCGCTCAATCAAGGTCAATCTGGGATTTGCTGAAGCTAGGGCAAGGAGGAAATCGATTTGCTGAAGCTAGGGCAAGGGAAAATGAAATCGATTTTTTTTTTCGCTCTCGGTTCGGTCGATGACGATACCGGTATGGTACCTCCGAAATTTTGAGGTACCGTCCGATGCCTCGTACCTTGGTCAAAAAACAAATTTTCATTTTGGTGAATATAAATGTCCCGTGTTACTAAAAATCCAAAGTGATATGACACTATTTTTCACATTTTTAAATTCATTCATTTTTATGAATTAAGGGTTTCCTTACCTCGTTTGTGACTTTTTTTATAGCTATAAAAATATAATATTTCTAAAAGATCAACTTTTCTACCTATTTCTAATTTCTCATCTCTAAAGCTCAAATCTCTTTTAAGAGATGAATTTCAAGAACTAGAAATGTTCATTGAAATTTCTAAAAATTTCGATTTTCAATTGTTTATTTCCTTGAGTAAATTATTCTTAAAATCACTTTCAAAATACGATTTTCAAAATCTTCAATGGTTTTCAATCATTTTAGCCCAGTATTTTCGTAAAGAATATTTATCTTTTTAACGGATAATTTAAAAATAAAATCTAAGCAGGATTTTTGTATAAAATGAGTTAGATGTACCCATATTGCTAACATTTCTTTTTTCATGATGTGTCCATTTTGATTCTTTTTAGCATTTATAATTTAGTTATCCAACCCTTTTTATTGTTTTTGGGTACTTGCAAAAAATAATTATATATATGGGTACTCACTTTCCATGTTAGGGTCTAAGAGGTTAGTCGGAAGGCAACCATACTCATGAGACTTTGGTAGAACCTTTGAAAATCAAATTACTATTATTATGGACCTCAAAAGCAAATTTATTTAGATATTTATTTCTATTTAAGCTATTATTTGTAGCATCCCGCCTTTTCGCATACTTTAAACCGACACACATGCCGATTCAAACCATACGGAAGGGCGGATTTGTTATGGGGTAAATAAGAAAAACAGAGAAGAAATAAAACAAAATAGAATCTCACAGCGGAAGGATAAAATATAATAACAAATATACAGTTCATAAACAGTTTACAAAAGCTTGATTCTTCTTTTACAATAAATATCAGAGTTACACATACCAATACAAACAATGCAGCGGAAATCGAAAGAGTGTGGTGTAATACTATATATAAAATAATACTGATTCTTCGTCTTCGTCCTCCAAAGCTAAAATCTGCTATCCTGAAACGCTCGGACTGACCCGAGCGAATTTGAAAAGACAAAACACCCGAGTCAGACTAGAATATCTTATGTGAGTTAAATAAACAGAAATAAATATGAGTACAGTAACTCAAGAGATGTTCGGGATTTACATCTCCTAAGGATCCGTTAAACTATTTACTATGTAGTATATTGCGTTATTATAATAGTGTCTATTTATAAAATACTTACTTTTTAATAGCGTTAAGGAGTGACCCAATATTCCCCTTAACACAAATAATGCCAATAGTCTATACAGTACCGTAATACCTCCTGATCGGGAGGCTACCAGAGGATACTCCATAGGTACGACACAAATAGAAACTCGTAGTAAAGGCTCGGTATGGTAGGTGACACGGCACAACTAGGCAATGCCAGGGTAGATATACCAATTGCTATCCAGGCTGGTGGAAACGCGTAGCCGCAGTTACCGCCCACCTCGGACTAACTCCCCAAAATCAAAATATAGAAGTGGCCACTGAATCAATCCAAGTCAAAGTATAATATCGAAGAGGAGCGTCCGATCAGAGGAATGACCTCATTGGCCTGAGAATCGCTCCTGTTTTAGCCACCTTATGCCAACTCACGGGAGTTGGGTCCACGTATTTACCTTACAGGAAACGTCGCCACCACCTACTTCATTCTGGAATCTCCACCGCGTACACGGTTAGTCAAAGTGGTTTTCGGTATCGACAGAGAGTATGTCCATATCCGATCCCGGTCTCTTTGCCAACCCATCGTTATTATAACACCGCGGTTATTATTTAAAAATAGTTTATACTTTAAAACCAGAATATAATCCATTTCAAACCATAATATTACGATATCATTTCTTCTTTTAAAACCCAAACCAATATGACATCGTTTATCCCAAATAAAGTTTTCCAAAATCATAATGCTTTAAACTTCATAACTTCTGAAACCCAAATATTTTCAAGCATAATATTTTGAAATCCATAATTTCAAACCATAACCTTTGAAACTCAAATGGTTTGGATATTCAACGGTATATAGAGCAAATGGTTTAACTTTTAAAGTTTACTTTGTAATGAAATAATTTCTACGGTTTTATAAATAAAATTCTTTATTTTAAAGTCTAAACCATAACTTAAATATCACTCTTGAGTTCCAGAATCATTTCAATTTATATACATATATGCCTATATTCATTTGGAGTATTTATATTTCAAAACTAGAGTTGAGTGTTTTTTTTTTTTTTTTCTTTCTACAAATCAAATGTTTTATTAATTAGCCTTGCATATACCCATAAACCCATAAATAAATGAGCTCCAATTTTTAGAAATAAGACATATATATTTTCCAATGCAAATTATACCAGAATATTTTTCCCATTTCAATTTATACTAGAATATTCATTTCAATTTATTTTGGGAAAATCCAATTATAAATATCATATCTTAAAGTTCCAAACTTAACATTTAAACATGTGATGTGAATTATCAACTCCATTTTCTTAATTTTCTTCCATTTGTAATAAAGAAATTAAACATCTCTTAATTTCAAAATTTTCAACTTCATATGTATATAAATATGGAAGAAAATATTTATACAGTACACAATTTAAGATTATTATAAACCGTATTCCATCCAAACCATAGAAATTACATTTAAAATAGTTATATATAGACCGCGGTGCCTGTATATAGTTTTCTATCCTATGGTCAAGTGATACGGATATTTATCATTTCAATCCGCAATTTAAAAAAATAAAACTGCGGTTGTATATCATTTCAAACCGCAATCCCGAATGAAATGTAAATGCATACTAACTTGCAGTTTAATGATATCCAAATAAAACATTCATTCAACAACACATCCATCATCCAATCACAACATCGATCAATATCAATCAATAACAATTATATATATGATCATATATAACAGGTGATAACTGGCAGTTTATTCAAATTAAATTTTATCAATTATTAATCTAACAATTTATATTCAGTGATAATTGACATAACTGTTAACTAGCAGTTCATATGCAAACAATAATTTCTAACAGCCAATTAACACGCAATAAATCAATTAAATTAACAGTTTCATTCAATAAAATGCAATTCAACAGATATGAATGAAATAACATGTCAAAAGCTCATAAATAAATTTCTATTCATTTCTAAAATTTATTTAGCAAACATAAAAGCTTCTAGTAGTTGTGAGTGGGTTAAAACACTCACCTTTTGAATTTAAATCGAATTCAAACCCGATTTAAACCCAAAAATTCGCCCGTCTCAGAATTCGTCCAAACCAGCGTCATCAAGTCTGGAATTTTATTACGATCCTAACAAAAAAAATTTCGCGTGAATCCGACTTCGTATGAGAAAGTTATGGCGAAAAATGATGATTGAAATCAAAATTAAAAATAACCAAAAATGACACACTTCACTCACATTTAATATGTACACGTCATCGCGCACGCACCTTCTTCTACAAACAGAACGCACGCAACACAGCCGCCGCCAATCATCACCAACCCTAGTCGAATTCTACAGCCCAATCTAGCCGTTGAAACTCGAAACAAACCACATAGATGCGATCCCCTCGGTTCCCTCTCCAAAACCCAGAAACCGTTTTCCGATCCGACGAAGTTTTGCGCGACGATGATGAACGGTTTTGGGGCTGTTTGAATTTATTCTGGATGAACGACAGCTCCAATTGAAAAACGAATTTCACCAGTAGGTTACGCGTATCGAAAACATCAACATATATTTTTTCTGGAATTTTCTGAAATTTTTGAGTTTTGACTTTTGATTTTGAACTGTGGATAGATCTGGAATTGGATCTGAGATGTATACATTTGGGGAAGAGAAAGGAGTGAAGAAATGAACTTACAGCAAAAGAATAGAGACTAGGGTTTATAGCTGTATATATATAGGTAGGCTAGCGACAGGGTAGATAGGCTGAAGAATGAACGTGCGCGACAAACTATGGTCTAAAAAGCCCGCTATGCCTCCGGAGTCGAATTTGTTAAAACTATATATCCAAATAGGTGTTTTAAAATATTCTGAACGCGATGGAAAAAGTTTCGCGACCAAATTCGATCGTATGAAGAAGTTATAAAAAAAAACAAAAATTTTACATTGATTTCAATTGATTTCAAAATGCATAAATTTCAAGGCGTTTCGAGTCCGTACGATCAAACGACCAGTCCGATCGCTACGAAACTTGAAACATTATTATAATTCACCGTTACGGATCCGATGAAACTGGTTTCGTCGAAATCCGAGTCCGTGACAAAAATGGCTATTTTTAATATTTATTAAATAAATTAAAATAAATCATAAAATCCAAATTTTCTTTCAACTTTAAATATTGGCCAAATTTCATTACTTATATAATCCAATCAATTCCAAATAATTTAGCAAGCTTGGATGTGAATTAAAATTTATAAGTATATAAATTTCGCAGTGTTAACCTCTGCGTTTTCTTATTATTTGGGAATTATAAATTTCATTCGCAAAACCCAATTATTAAATCATATACTTATACTCTCATCTTAAATCTAATTATATAAATAACTTGATTTCTATTATCCAACTCAAAATATATCAATTATTCTCCAACTACATAGTTAACGTTTCTTTTATATATCACTGTGGTAATATTTCAAAATGTTCATCTTTTGTTCGCATAAATTACTGTATTTAGATAAAATTGTAATTTTGGTAACTTATCACATAAATAAACTTAAAACCTCAACTAATACATTCCACCTTTGTTTCATCTTATTCATTCACTCATCAATATTCCGTACTAACTACAAAATTTAGTGTATTCCTTTAAATTGATCAAAATAAGACTTATCAACTAATAGAAAGATTTACGTACAAAATTTATTGTCATACATCTAATTTACAAGCCTATACTTAATTATTATCCTACAATACGTTTTACGTTACTATAATGTTCATTCTTCCGTTCCTACGTTTCTATAAATTTATTCCTTTATAATTTATTTAACGCAACACTTAATCTACACCTATTGCGATGTTTCAAATTTACTTGAATGAACAATTTCTTTACTCAAAATAGTTGTTGTAAACTCTTAATTCCACATTTATAAGTGTATTATTATTTTCACTCAAATATTATACATATATATAGAGTATTGGGTTTTTATTTAATCATCATTTATCATATATATTAATTAATTAAATTCAATATTTAAGTCTGACTAAATTTATTCCCCAAATACACATTTACCTTTCTCAACCAATAAATATAACCAATCAAATTCTCATTTTATTGAACCTTGGTCAATTCCACACGTTAATTTTACTTAAAGTCTCAATTAATTAATTTACCTCGGTTTCATTACCTTATTACCTTATATGCATAATTGACATTGTTATATCTTCCATTACATCAATAATTTACCATTTCATCTTACCATTTATTTACGTATCCTTTTATTGCACTGATTGAAATAAATTCACTTATTAAATTCCCAATTCCACCCTTCTATTCAAACCAAGTATCATGCTATGATAATATTTTACGTTGGTTACACTGAAAAAAATCAACTTTTTATCGTTATCAATTAAACATACATTAATTGCACAAATTAAAGGAATTAATTGCCATTTATCCAATTAAATTTTTCATACATCAATCTATTTCATCTAAATCCTTACCTATGAATATTGCAACCTTTAATTCCATTAAATACCAATTAACCCAAATTATTTCATTTATTCTAAGTCATATTACTAAAATAATTCATCATAATAAACTTAAAATCTATACGTTTATTGATTTATTTCTATTTGTCTTATGTTAAATTCTAAATTTAGTAAGACAACCTAAAGTACTCCATTCAATCGACAGTCCCTTTCAATTGTTAATACGTACTTAAATTACTACAGTTGCCTTCCATCTGCACTTCCGTTACTATGATAAAAATTAGTAACGTTTATGCCGTCAATCCATCATAATTACTTACCCTTAATTGAGTTTGATTTCCAAATAAATTTGCTGACCCTTAATTAGACAATTTATAAAAGTTTGTCATCATACCTATAGTTCTACGCTTATGCTATGTCTTAAATTTCAATAAATTTATAAATTTTGAGATGTTCATTAGGGTTTACAAATTTATTGACTTGCAATAACAGGGTTTCTTAATCTATTCAATTTATCGTTCACAATCTTTTATTGCATTAAATTGGTTTAATATTCCCATATTAAATTTTATGTCCAGGTAAGAATTTTTCTTTCTTTCTCTACTTAATTCATTTGAATTTTATTCAAATGTCTTTAAATAGGTTTCTAAGTCACTTCTATATAATTTATTCTAGCCTTCATTTTAATATTTATCTACCACCTTTATTCTTTCAACTAAAATAAATTACAAAATCCTATTAAACAAACAATTTCAAATGGTCGAACTTTACGGGTCGTTACATTATTTGTCTTCGGAACCTTATTTTAATCGTTCTATTATTTGATTTGGACCAACTCTTAGTGGTTTTCTAAACTTTGTATATAATGATGCATATTTCTTTGGATTAGGCCCATTTTCTCTAGTTTTCTTAAAACCTATCCATTTCTATTATTTGAAGTTTTCAAACTATTTATGAAATTATATAAAATTCTTTTCCTTTTTTTAGATTAGCTATATTAGTAGTTAAATTTTTTAATAGCTCTAAAGGTGATTTTAAATTATGATTTTTCTTTGAGATCTTAACCTTCTCTTCTCTATGACTCTTTGATCTCATTATTTAACACACAATTTTGAGATGTTAAATTCTCACAGGAAATTCGTGACTTTTCTCATTTTTCTTTTAAGAATTATTATTTCATCTTTGAGCATATCTATATTCTAAATGATTAATCCTGGCTTTGAACTCATTCCTTTTCTAGTCATTATCTGGTTTAAAGGTTACTTCAAATAAATTTTCATACGAAATTTCAGATTTGACCTCATTTATAGCCATGAAACAAACGTTTGCTTGCTACGTGTCAGTCTAAAAATGATTTTGAATCATGTTGTGTGACTTGAAATGACTCATTCTTTTCTTTTGAAGATCCTTGTAATTCTTGATCTCGTTTTTAGGCGATCTTTCATTATGTGACCATAACTTGAAAATTTTACTGTAGAAGAGTTGCTGCTATTGCCAAATTTTTGATTTTTTTGAATACTTTGTAGTGCTTCACTATACAAGCAATATAGTCTTCATCAAAATCTTCATCATCTTCTGCTTGAAATGCTATTATTCTCTTTTCCCATGTTTATTCTTTTCCAGTTCGCATATTCACTTCATACACATTAAATTTTCTATTAGTTAATCAACTTTAAGTTGGGAATGGTCATTGTTCTTCAGTAGCGATTACTTTCCTGTTTATCAGTTAATGAATTTAAGAAATTTGATACTATGTCAAAATCTGTAAAAATTTCTCCTAGTTGCATGGGTGTACGTTGTAATTCTTGAAAAATGTTCATTTCCCCGTTTTTCATTTTAAAATTCTACTTTGATTTTTTAGTATTGATATTACCTTAGTGGTCCCTTCATGAGTGATTTTCAAAGTGTTCCAAATATCATATGCAATAGTGCAAACCATAAGTCACATCAATTCAGTTTTATCCAATGCGCAATATAAAATTTTCGTTGCTTTTGAATTACTTACAGTTGCGTCCTTTTGAGCATCTAGCCTTGTACTCAACGTTTAGTAGGAGCTACATGCCAAGTTTGAGTAGTATCTTAGACTTCAAGGTCGTTGGCTTCCATATAAATTTTCGTACGTGTGGACCAATATACATAATTTGATCCAGTGAATAGTCGAGATTCATGCAGTAGACTGTCCTTCACATGGAGTAATAAGTTTACAACGATCTTCCCCGAGCTGTCGAAAATGACTTCACAGATTGCCTGATAACTCCACAACATCACTTCAACTTTAATATAAACTGTATTTGTAGACTTTTGTATCTTGCTATACAAATGTCTGCTTTTCAGTCGAAACTTCTATAACCCACACGGTAAACCTTCGAATTGAACAAACAAGAGTTATAAGAGCGTTTGAATATTGTTGATATGAAAATGAATGATAAAAGAATGTTTGTTTCGGAAAATTTGAATAACAGGGAAAAAAATGCAGAGTAAGAATTGTTGTTTGATCTGGAAGAGAGCAATTCCTTATGTAGATGTTGTGTGGATGCTCTTGAGTGGATGTTACTATTAAAAACTGAGGAGGAAGTGACTCTAGAATAAAAAGGAAAAACTAAATGAAGAGACGTGACCAAATTCAAAATAGAGTTTTTCGAAAATTGTACATAGGAAATTAACTCAGTTGCTTAGGTTCGCACGTAGGGAGACTAGGGTCATGCATAGGGAAAGCTCGGGTTCCACTCTGAACATCATGGCTAAGGTCTGGTAAGCTATACTCGAGGAAGAAGATCAAAACCCCGTAGTCGACTTAAGAGGAAATCATCACAACCAATAGCCAACACAGGTTGACCCTTATGTTTTACTCAGGTCGACCTAAGTAAAATCATAGGTCGACATGCGTTGGCATATTTCTCTTCTTTTTTTATTTAGATTTTAAACTTGTTTTTGTTCTAATTTTTGTTTGAGCCTTTTTGACACTCGGAAAAATCTGAAAAGTCCTCGGAAAATGTTTTATGCTGTTTGGAATGATTTGTCGAAATTTGAAGTGATTCGAAGATTGTTTGTGGGGTTTTAACAAATCTTGAGTAACATGACTCGATAAATAAAATATTCAACTTTTGTACCTTTTTGTTCATCTTCGAGTATTTCTTCAACATTATCATGTTCCGGTAGATTTGTTAACTTCATTAAATGTCTTAGAATGTTTGTTTTCCAGACTAGATGTCTCTGATTTATTTTGATATTTTTTATATATTCGCCTATATTGAACTTCTATCGGTCGCCGTCGTAATTCAGTTTATATACTATTGCCACTGTACCTGAAATAACTCGATGAAATCGTTAGCAACATTGTCATATGGTTGTTATCATCAAAACACTAAACATATTACTAACAAAATCAAGCATCATAAAAGTGGCTATGCCTTTAAAAGATATACCATGCTTGGGTACATTATACCCTGCAGAAGCATTAAACAGCTGGCTATGCCTTCTTTATAGGTACATTATTCACTGTTAGTTTACGAGATATTCTAGTTCTTTGTATAAATGAAATTAACAAACAAAATTACTCTTTTTAGCTCCATCAAACCTGTGCAATTAATTCAATAATTATCTTGTAGATATAATACACTATCATCTACCACAACTGTATACAAAATATAGCCTTCAATTAGAGAAGGGTTTCAAATTAGGGATTTTGTCTTGAAAATGTATTTATCGATAGTATATTGTATTGACAAAAAAGACCGTGTAATAGAATATATATAATAAGATAGTAATTTCAAGAATTAGGTTACAATACTAGAAAATATCAAACATTTGTGAAGTAGACGATGAGACTCCTATAGTAGTGTTGCTTGTTTTGATGAAAGCGGAGGTTTCTAATGGGAGGTTAGGGTTTTTGGTGGGAAGGCTAGGTTTTGGAAGGAAGTAAGGTGAAGAATGAAAATGAAATTATCAGATTAGACACGGTAGATTATATAGAAGAAACTACGAGTTGTATCTATATATTTCAATTGTTACATTGTGCTAATTTTAGTTGTGTGTGGTGGAAAATGAAGTTAAGATATAGGTGCATCTTAGAGTTGTCTTGGAAGAAAAAGGTTGCATATTATAAGTGCATCTTTGTCTAGCTTTCAAAAAGGGGGAAAGAAAATCGGTGATGCAGAGAATACTCAGAAGGAAGTTTGAGTTTGAGGTAGAAGGTGAAATAAGAGGAGAATGAGGCAGAGAATAGAACGTTGAGACAGAAAATAGATGATTTCAAAGACACAATAAAAAGAAATTCATGACAACCACTTGGTTTCATTTCATAGTTCACACAGTACATAAATAGGCCAGCAATTTCTACAAAAGCTAACGAAAATGAGACAACTGTCCAGCCATATAACCACATTTGTTGTGATATTAAAAGTAAATATTTTATATTGTGCTATCCGTCTCATGCTACAGTCGTAGAATTGTAACATTTGGGGCAACTACTGTTCTAAGATGTTAAAGGATCCTATGCAGATTTAGGTGTAGATAATGAACGGTTTGCATCATGGGTAAATAATAAGGTACCGTTTACAACAATTTTTTACCCAGTTGGAGTCGGCGTCACGTCCGACGCATCAGAGGTAGGTCCTACACAAATGGTCCATTTGAGTAAACCGTTGAAATTGTGTAATTTGTGTAGGACGCGTTTGACGTCAGCCGTAGTTAATGACAATTAACATTTGGTTTAGTGTATATTAAATATTTTAATTCATCTCAAAATTTAAGGTTATACAATACAACCTAGTTGGTTTCAATTGTCATAACCTCTTGTTGTTTGAATTCAAATCCAAACACAAACAGGATGTATCATTTTTCGGATGGGGTGCTGCCCCGCACCTTGCCATGGTACGTTGTCTGTTGGACCCTGTGACCCAACTGGTCAGGTCGATTGCCGTCAGCAGGGAAGTTGCTACCCGTCCTAGACCCTTCTTGTTAGTGGTAATCAATTGTTGTATAGAAGAAAACAAACTGAAGTTGTGTTATGTAGGAAAAAATTATGAAATTGTTTTTAAATTGAAGTTTTTAATGTCATATTTTGATAAACGATTCATATATTATTGTATTAATTTTAACCACACATATATCTCTACTATTAATAAAGAGAATTCGATGAACATGATTTTCATGGTGTCTTTTTGGAATTCCAAAAATAGCCCATCCATCCACAGAATCTCACCAATCTATTTTCCTTTCCAACACAAATAATTCACTCACAAACATAATTATAATAACAAAACAATTAATTTCTCTTTCAAATGTCACTTTTCAAATCGTGAACCTTTCCTGTAGCCCTTTTGTGTACTAAAAGAATGCATCCTAAATTTTAAAACGTTCTCATAATCATAATTAGTTGTTAACAATATATTTTGAGAACTACCTTTTTTTCTATTGGTCATTTAAAATTATCTTTAGATGTGACTCGTGCTTAGGTTCCTTAAGGCGAACATCCATTTGAAGGTCAATTGCTATTTGTTTGTCACCGTACCATTGCAAATTTCTTTGAATTTAAAAGAGGTGAGGAAGAACCAATGATAAAGCAAATGGTAAGAATTCTGGAGAAATTTTTTCTTTCGGGTTTAGATGTAAGCTTTCATCTGATGTGAACGTTGAGATCTGTAGCATATTGAAAATGCAATTGGTTGTAGACGGAAGTACTCTTTTCAACATATATCATCCGACATACGTGGCTTTAGAGATAACAAAAAATGTCACTATTATTAATTATTATTATTATTCTTGTTTTTTTTTTCTTTTTCTGTTTACATGGTTAGTTACGCTCTCTCTCTCTCTCTCTCTCTCTCTTTTCCCCCTCCTTTTTTGCTTGCTTATGCTAGAATAATATGTGCTCGTATGATTCAAACTTCTTATTGGGCTCACTTATATATCTTTACTCATCCTGTATTTGTAGTCAAAAGAGATATGCAGATTTTCCTTTTCAAGCTCGACAATCTTCTTGTATCGCTTATAAGGTTTAATCCTTTTTTTTTTTTTTTACCACTCTTCTACTGCAGATGTTTAGATCCTCGTTTGCAGAAGTCATTGAAGGAATATCTTTTGTCCAGAGGGATTGATGGTGAATTAACCGACTTTCTCAAAGAATACTTGCTTAACAAAGAGCAAAAACAGTATATTGCCTGGCTTCATACATTGGAAGGTTTCATTGCAAAGAAGGATTCATAGTTAACTTTACAGTGCAGCACAAAAAATGATTTGAATACCGAAATTCATTCTGATTCAGATTATTTCATCTTGTATACTCTAATCAGCATAATAAATTATTAGTTAGAATCATTGTTGCCTCCTGTTTTAGCTCATTTTATTAGGTTTAGTTATGCTTCTCTGGAAGCCATATCAATGTCTAGCAAAATCTGATAAACCAAAGATCCAACTACTGTGACACTAAACTGATTTTATGTGAACGATATATCTCTATCTGCCATAAAAATCAACCTCCATCTTTTTTATTTAAATGGAAAATCGTTTTTTTTTTCCTCTATTAAATGAAAACATTTCAAGCTTGATATTTCAACCTTGATCTGGTGGTAGATATTTTATTTATCAGAATTATAATTCCATTCTAACAACTACTGTTGAGTGATATTTATTTCAAAGTTAGAAAATTTGAATTTATTTGAAAAACGTACGATAATTATTATCTAAAAAATCATAAAAATGTTGTAAAAACAAATCGTAACCTACGACGCGTATATATGTTTTCAAAAGCCATTTATAATATTTAATAAAATTTGTTTAACATAACAAATTTACAATGTTTGAAGTATAGTAAGCACATCAATAACCTGCTTTAAAAGTTATGAAACACGCTCTCTCTCTTTGTGTGTGTAGGGCTGTCAATGGGTATTCGAAAATTCAAAATATGTCTGCATCCGTATCAGGAAAGTGGATAAATATCCGATATTTAAAAAACGAATGCAGATAAGAAGACGTTTGCATTCAAAAATTATCCATCCGCTTTTTTCTTCAAATTATAGTTTAAATCATGTATTTTAGTACAATGAAATATATTTATTTACTGTTTTATTAAGTTAGAATTTAATATTGTATGCACTAAATGCATATTAACTGTTCAAAACTATTTATTATCATTATATTTGTTTATTTTTAACACTTTAATAATCACTGAAATTGAAAAAAGTTTTTGTTAAAATAAAATTTTATATTTATGTTTCTTGATTTATCGATCGTTAGAGGATAGGATAATTATTCTATATTCGTCTGTATCCGCGGATACAAATACAGATACAGCACTATCCGCATCCGAAAGTATCCATATATATATATAGGGCCGGTTATTTGAACACAAAATTAAACACAAAATGATGACACAAAAGATCCGGATCATTGGATTTTTTTGTCTTTACGGGGAGGGTGGAATTCAGAGGGCAATCCAATGGTGGAGATTCTATGTGTCACCGACTGTGTCTACATTTTATGTCTAAATAGACTTTTCCTACACACACACACACACACACACACACACACACACACATATATATATATATATATACACACACACACACGCACGCACGCACGCACATACATGCACGCGTGCTCACATGCACTCGTTCATTGACACCCCTATCATATCTTGAGCTATGCTATTTCAACTACTACAAAATTTGATAGATGTTCAACTAACTCGAAAATTGTAAACGGTAAGTGTCACTAGAAATAACTGCATCTTTCCATTATTCCTTTCCACTGCCTTTCCACTTTATTCTCTCTTTTCTCTTTCTTCGAACCACTACATTCCAGATCCATGACGGCCGATGCTCGAACAAACCTAACAATGCCAAAAGAATTTCATTTTCCCTCACAACACCGGTAAGCAACTTTGATTTGATTCTCTTGCTTGTAATTCTTATATCTATTCCAGTTATTTTACCAATATGTTCTTCCTTTCTTGCTTTGTTTCAGAACATTCTACGGTTTCTCTCTTTCCACAAATGATGCACTGAAGTTGTCGCTATTATTTGTTTTACTTATGGCTCAACTTCGACCTCCAATGGTTACTCAAGTATAAAATCTCCTCTTTTAGGCCTTTTACCACATGTATGTTATTATTTTTAGTTTTCACTGCTCGTATAATATTCTTGCTGAAGTTACAATTGAAGAAAAGATGATCATGCGATTTATTTTCTCTGAGATAGTTTGCATGGTAGATCCACTTCCATACCCCATTTTGCTAATCGATCTATATCGACTCGAATATTCGA
Organism: Allium cepa; assembly: GCA_030765085.1. NCBI lineage: Eukaryota > Viridiplantae > Streptophyta > Magnoliopsida > Asparagales > Amaryllidaceae > Allium > Allium cepa. The sequence goes on from CM060945.1 coordinate 145,669,795, forward strand.
TATTTAATTTGGAATATTTAAATAGTTTAAATATTGAATTTGTAATTTTAATTTAGTTAATAACTTTTTAAAACTGAAATTTCAAGTGATTTCATAAAATTTTGAGTCGATTTAATCGACGCGTTAAAATAGCGATCCAGGATACTGTCTCGGAATTCGGCAAAACCAGTTCCATTGGATTGTAATAGTGTATTATTATCAGATTTCAAATTTCATAGCGTTTGGAGTTCGGTCGTACGGGATACAAACACGTTGAACTTAATATCGAAAGTTCAATATAATAATTGGGTCCAAAAAGTTATCTTCCACATACGATCGAGTTAGGTCTCAGAACTTGTTCCATTAGTTCGGAATAGGGGTATAACATTATGAACGTCAGACGACACGCCTCGATAGAGGTTCAGAATTTTGAGGTTTATAAACGAGATATTTTTGAATATAAAAATAGATTTTCCTTTATCTTCTGGAGCACGCAGCCAGGCTTTAAAAAACACGATCTATCTCTTTCCATTATCTTCTTCAGGAATTCAAAATTGAAAACAAACGATAAAAAATCGTTTGAAACTAAATCCAACGAATCGAAAAAAAATATAAAATCGATCCGCTCTTCCTTCTATATGTTGCCGCTTGTCACTCAATTTCGTCGGCCGTGAATATAAACCCTCCACTATTCAACCTCATCGTCGTCTAAGGAGCTTGTAGTTCTCACTTGAAGTGTCGTCGCTTCGCCTGAAGAATCATCGCTTGAGACTGGAGGCCGCTGCCCACGAGATTTGAAATTTGAAGTAACGTCGATTGGAATTATCGTACTGTGTGAAAGGCATGTTTACGGGTGCGAGGTAGTCCATGAATTCTCAAATGACGTTCATGCCATGTGAAGTAGTAGGCAAGATAACCAAAAGTCGTAGGATTTTCTGGTAGCTTTGATATGGCAGAGAGGTATAGACATGATGTGTCTCTTGGCATATATGTTCAAGTCTATTGCTTGCTGAATCTATTGCAAGACTTGAGTTGTACCATATTGCAAAAGGGACAGGGTTCACAATATTTGGATGTTCAGTTTGGAGGATTAAAGTTTATAGACATGACTGATCAAAATATATAGAGCACGATGGTTGTAGAGCACTGCTCGGAGGTCTTTGGTTATGCATCTGCTTCCATGGTATCACTAAGTGCCTTTAGATGACCTTATTGCAACGAATTTTTTTAGGTACGACTAGTGCTTTGATTTTCAGCTGTTTAGTGGCGTACTGGGAGAGGGAGGCTACGGGCAATAAGGTGAGAAACTCTCAATCATTTAGATTGCCAAATTTAATTTTTAAATAGTTAAAATAAATTATTAGATGCTTGGTTGAATTTATAAATTGTTATCCGTTGAATGATATTATATATATACACCAAAAGATTATCTAGAAACCAAAGACAGATCGTCTCCGAAGATCGGTTGCACACAGGTCTGCTATGGATGCTAATAAATTTTTCCCGAGTCTGGATCGGGCTACAATTGATACAACACGACAAGCGAAGCTAACATTTCAAATTTCAAGTCAATCGGAGCTCGTGTGCTCAAGATATTGATCAATCAAAATCGATTTGCTTCAAGTTGTTTGGGGTTTGCTTCGAGTCGTCTCAAGCTTTACTTCGGGTTTCCAAGAAAAATGCTTTGAGTCGGAGATGGGTCTGCTTCGGGTCTTGGACAGGTTAACATGTTTACAAGCTGCTTCGAGTCACCACAACACTTGCTTCGAGTCATCGGAGTGTCTACTTCGGGTTAAGGAGGCGGCTACTTCGGGTCAGAGCCATGAATCGATTAGCAACCAAGGTCCCACCAATTTCGTATCCATGCTATTCGTATCCATAGAGTTTCCACTCATTCCTTTCGTATCCATCGGACAAATGTATCTCCCAGGCCGATCAAGGTTGTTCACTTCATATCGATATATTTTTCGTATCGATCAACTAGATGATTGATACAAAACCCAACCCTTTCCATCGATATAAAGTAGCCCATGGATTTCTACTCCGTCTCGGTCATGTTGATGTATATTTCGTATCGATCAATCGGATGATCGATATGAAACTATCACTTTTCATCGATACGAAGCCAAGGGTGATCGATACGAAGAGTGCATGCCATGCGTCGATACAAAAAAAGACGGGGATCGAAGCACAACACCCGATGGATACGAAGGAAGAAGCAGTCAATGCGGCATAAAAGATGGATCTACCCTAGCTTATCGCTCCACGTCACCATCGTCTGATCGATACAAACAAGATCGGTGTGAACGACATCGATATGAGCTCGACAATTCCCTACAAACACAAACTTGCATCGATCATGACTCAAAATCTACAAGTCTAAATGCTACCAAATTTTCATAGAAGCTTGCGTACAACCTTAGGAATGTTCGTGATCGATCTCGGCTCGATTAGGCAAGATTTGGATCGATACGAAACTCATTCGTATCGATCATGGATCGAGTCGAAACGACCAGAGATCGATCACGTGGGTCCACCGACGTGAGAGAAGGAGTCTACAGAGATCTAAGAAAGATATTTCCATTCTACACCTATAAATAGCAGCCCAGGGTCTTCGGGAAAAGGATCTTTTTGGTTCTTCTACGCCGTTACTCTGTAGAACTCTATGGTAACTCGATTACTATCATCTATACTCTTCTAATCAGTGAGTGGTAATCAATAAAACAGTATTTCTTCAAAGTGGACGTAGGCTACAACACCGAACCACTATAAATCGTGTATTTCTACTGCTTTTCTTTTAATTTTGAGTGTTCTTCACATTACATTCTCTACATGCTTTCTTACCTATGATCTGTGATTGTAAACGGGTGCTTTCATCAACATTTGGGTGTTTGTGACCAATTTTGGCGTAAACATATATAGTAGTATATATATTAGTAGTTGGATTGATATTCCCGCATATATTTAGCGGATGAGACCCTATGAACCCCGCATAATAGCAGATGACCCTATATACCGCGATATGCCTCTCGAAGTGGGATTGGTATTTTTATGTTGTATTAACATCCATGGATGCAGGAAAATAGGTTGGAGGGACCCAACTGGATTCCTCAAAAATTTATATTGATTGTTTTTCATATATAGTAATATATGATGTGTTAGAATAATCCGTTATAGATTATTGCTATGATGTGAATTATTGGATGCTATAGTAGCACCGACCTAAATTTTGGTATTTTGAATACCATAAATATTATTTTTAAATTTGAAGAAATTAAAAGGAGATTTTGAGTATAAATATATGCATATCAAAGTTTAGATTATTTTAAAGGAAACTGATTTGGATAAAACGATAAATTGATTTTTGGATTGTATTTAACCATTCGTAAAATTATTTTAAATAGATATTTTTTTAAAATAATTTATATAAAGGATTTTTAAACGATGGATTTTTAAACGATATTTCTGAAAAATATGGAATGAAGTTGAAATCGATATTTAAAGTAGATCGGAAAAAATGAATAGTATTTATAAGGAATTGAATTTATAAAATGGAATTTTATAAATGATATTTTTTTAAAAAAAAATGAAAGTCGGAGAAGTTATATACTTATAAACGATGTTTATAAATAAATGAAATCGATAACAGATGAAAATTTGGAAATATTAAATTCCACGGTGTGAATTTCTATCGAGATATGAAAACATGATTTGGAAAAAAATATAGTGGACTCTATTTGAGAAGTGAAAATGGTTAGAAAATTGGAATGGGATCGAAGTGCTGTAAATCGTGAGGGATTTATAAGTTAAATTGGTTATTGGGATTTTTGAAGAAAAATATACTTTTATTAAGAAACTAAGTTTTGTTTTAAAAGGAAATTTTATTTATTAAACTATATGACAAAAGACTAGTTATTATTGGAATATTTTAGAAGTGCGTATTTCAAAAACCAAATATTAATTGAAATAAAATTCATAATTTTAAAATCAGTTTTGTAAACCGATTAGTTTATATTAAAATGAGTTGGAAATGACTTTTGATGTTTTATTTAAAATGTTTTTAATTTTAAAATAAATTACATAAACATGTTTTGAAATAAATTACTATTCTTTTAAAAATACTTATTATACATGTATAGAGTTTTGAAAATGATTTAATTCATTTATAGACTCCCTCGAGATGTGAAAAATGGATGTGACTTTAGAAGTTGTAAATGGATAGACGAAATTATTAGTGAGTATAATTGACTTGGTTATAGAAAGGAATTAATATAAATTCTGGAAATATAGGAGATAGGATAAGAAAACTCCTAAGTATTGATATTAGAAATGATTTTAAGAAATGGGCTTAGAATATTTTCCTATGTGATGAAATGGAAGTTTTTGAAAATATTTAGAGACGAAGTATTTATATCGAGATATTATCTAAGTAAGAAATATTTCACTAAGTGTTGAAGTGAGGTACGGGTGGAAATATCCTGTTATGGAAGCAAATATTCGAAAATGTTTTCAAATATTGATAAATTTGAAAGTGATTTGGAATATATATCTTTGTAAAGATTTTTTTGAAATGAATGTTTTAAAGAATTATAAATGATGGCCTAGTGACTACTTATGGATGTTATTTGATAGTTAAATAACCGACTATCAATATTGGCCAATTTCATAAATCGTTTTGAAGAGACCGGGATCGAATTCAATTATCAAAAACCACTTCGATTCGGTTTGAACGTTATGAATAGATATCATGAAGATAGTGAAGTTGGTGATTCGGTTTGTCAAGACCCAAGACAACTTATATGGACGAATGCTATCAGAACATCGTCATTGGAGGACGATGAGCATTCTAAATGGAAGTGTTCTAGAAAGGTAACGTTTAGCCTCAAGCCTCATCAACCGAGAATGAATAAAACAGGGGAGAAGCAGCAAGGCTAAGTGGGTCGAACCCAATTAGGGTATGTTATCACTTTTCTAGGTACCCTCGAATATATATATGTTTGGATATGGTTGTGCATGAAAAAGGGAGCGCTCGATTTTTTTAAGAGTGGGAACACCCGAAGTGGTAAAATATTGGTTCTATCTAGGTTAAGGGTAGGTCGGTCTTGTGTAGCAGTGGATCCCGGCAAGGTCCTCGGTACATTTTTCTAGCGGTGTACTATAATGGGCGGTATCCAGTAGCCCAGTCATTGTATGAGATCCATTCATGAATACGAGCCTTTACGGTTTTGTTTGTAGAGCCTAGTATGCTTGAATTTAATTAGTGTAACAATTTCGGCTATTTGAATAAGTATTTGTATTTAGACACTATTATAATATCACTGGATTTTCTGTAAAATGTTTTGGTTATCGTAAAGGAAAAACCTGTCGTGTTTATGTGTGACGCGGTCTTATGAGATGCCTTTATTTTTCAAAGGATTTTGGTGACTCTAATTATTCAAATTAAGTGTGTTTTCTCACGCTGGTTTTCTAAACTGACTCGGGTGTTATTTCATTATAATACTAGGGTCAGACTGAGTATTACATATTCAGATTAGAATGCTATGGAGCTCAGTAGACGGGCTGGAGGAGTTCAGACGTATATCACGTACTTGGTTATTTTCGTTGTGTGAGTTATGTATATCAGGACAAGTTATTATAACTGTCCAGATTGATGTATTGATTATTGTACTCTGATGATTGTAAGTATAAAACAGTTATAGGTTCTTTGTACAAAAATCTGTTATTATATATTATATTTTGTTCCGTTGCATTTGTGAGGTTCTGTATTGTTGTTCTATTTTCTTCTACCTTTTCCTTCTTCACCCCTAACAATCGGTATTTCCAACATTTGAATATTCGGCATATTATATAATGAACATGTAGATATCGATTTTCGAGAGTCGAAAATTTCAGGCTATTACAGTTGGTATCAGATTGAGTTATTTATAGATATGAGCGCGTATTTGTTAGTGAATATAAATTGTTTTATATTGTGTTGATTTATATGTTGAGTGGTATAAATTCTGGTCGAGTAATGCGATGCCACGTCATCGATAAGGGATTCTAAACACTTGAATAGAGTAATTCAACACAGTTTGTTTTAAAGGGGATAGATGAAATAATTTACCCAAATCATATTTTTATATAAAGGAAATAACTTTAAGAAGTTATTATGGTATATTTAGAGTGTTTGGATGATAATATTATAATCAAAATAAGATTATAACATTGGAAATGGTTTATAAAAGCCAAAATTAAATTTGTGTAAGAATGAATTATACAAATGAGTTAAAACTAAAAATTGGATTCAAACTAAAATTTAAATCCCGAAAAGTTGGAAAATATTTTTTGAAGTGTTGTAAAAAAATAAAATGGTACTATTTTGACAATATTTTTGGGACAAAAATGGTTTTAAAGGGATTTTGGAAAGTGACAAAGCACCAAACTCACTTCAATCACTGAAAAATAATCCTCGTGATGACTGCAGCATCATCAGTATTTATTTTCGAGTTTCTAGGTGATGGATTGCTACCATAGTAATTTGATATGGAGATTTGTGATTGGTGAACAGTGTTGTTTGAAAATTCCGAGGGAATTGTTTTGGATAAAAATCAAGTTGAAGGAAATGGTTTGTTAAAACAGAGTTACATATATATATGTATGTATGTATGTATGTATGTATAATTTCAAATGATTTGAAATAATGAAGGGTGTTTGAATTCTAAAAATTCTAATTAAATGAGATGTGAAATCAGAAGAGAATAAGTTTTTAAAATAAAACTTGAAAAATGGTGAATTTCAAGATGAAATTAAAATTTAACTCATGTAGGTTAAATGAATTGGATTTGTATAAGAAAATTTGTAGAAATTGGAATTTAACTTAAGCAAAGCAAATTAAATCAATAAATGAAGTGATTATAGTAAATGGAATGAAATTAATAGAATGTAATGCGGATAACTAAATATAAAAGCATATGAACATGAATAAGTGAATGGAACAAATAAACAATAAGTAAAGAAGTGTGGAAAAAAATTGAAATTGGAATTGAATTCTTGCTTGATTAAATTGAATGAATTAAAAATAAACATGTTCGGAGTGAAATTAGTTTAAATATGAATAACTCGAATATGGTTTTGAAATGTTGGTTAAAAGGAATTGAAATTTAAATAAAAAGTGAATTGGATTCAAATCATATTGAATTGAATTGAATATGTAAATATGAGTTATAAAGTGACTGTATAACTATAAGTCATAAAATTGGATTGGATTAGAAATAATATCGAATTGAAGTAAACATAAATTTTGAGTTGTGAAATAATTATATAATCATAAAGTATAAATTTTGAATGAAATAAAATTTAAGTGAAAATTTGGAATTGTGAATAAATAGATTTGGATAGCTTATAAAATTTGAAGTTAATGGAATAAAAATATACTTAGGCTATAAATAGATGTATAATCTCGAGTTAAAAATAAAATGTGAACATACTCCAGTATAAAACTGATGGAAATGTGAAGAACAAGTGTGTAACTCATTAAATTGGAAAAATGGGATAGAACAACCAAAATAAAAATGGTATGATATTTTAAAGGTGAGAAATAAAGGGTCGAACTTAGATTTTGAAATAAATTTGAACTCAAGAAACTAAATAAGGTGATTTTTGAAATGAAATCGGATATTGGAATATAAATTGAAGTGAACTCAGGATGTGTTAAATAGAATTGGATTTGAATATGCAATAGCTTAAATAAGTGAATATAAGACTTGAGTATAGAAAACAAATTGAAGACAATTTGGAATGAATTAAGGGAAAGCAAGCTTAGATGAAGAAATAAAAATCAAAACTTGAATTATAAAATAAATTTGAACTCAAGTAAATTAAATAAAGTGGTTTTCAAAATAAAAATCAAATATTGAATACAAAAATGGAACTTAACTTGGCTGAATAAAATAGGATTATGGATTAAAAGTGAATATTGGAATTTGAACATGAGTTGTAAATGAAATTCGACTTGAATATAAGCGAATAAAATATATTTTGAAATTTGTGGAATTAAATAAGACTGGATTGAAATAGCAATGACTTAAGTTATAGATAAGTTCAAATTAAGGTAAATAAATTGAATTTGGCCTTGGATATCATTTAAATAAATTCTAGAATGAATTTGAGAATGGGATTAAAATTTGAAGTGGATTGGGTGAATGAACTAATTAAATAAATTGGTAAATGGAATGGAATTTGATTGAATAAAAATCAAATCAAATGTTTGAGTTGGAATTTAATGCCAAGGGAAACATACTTAAGTTATAGAGTTGAATTAATTGGGAGTAAATGAATTAACTTATGTTAATAATTTTGGATGGAAGTTTGGCTTAAATAAATGTATGAAATGGTTCATAAATAAAATAGCATGGAATGATTCCAAGCTTAATAAAATGGATTTGAATATGATACGAACGAAATGTAAATAAATTGATTGAGAATTAATTTGAAATAGAATAGAACTAAATAAAAATTGATTTGGAATCAATTTAAAATAGTATAAACTGAAATGGTTATTTTATTAAAGGAATATCACTGAATTTACATAGAATAAAAAATTGCTATGTGACATAAACGGATGTAAATCAAATTCTGTGAATAAATAAAAGGTGAATAAATTGATTTTAAATCAATTTGGAATGAATATGAATTTGTTTGGTATAAATATGAGTTGGATGTAAATAATTGGTTGTAAATCATTTCGATTTGAATAAAAAGGTATAGGGATTGATTGAAAGTAATTAAATTAGTATCGAGACCCTATAATTGGTTATAAATATATGTTTAGCATGATTTGGTTATGAAGCTTATGTGTTTTAATTATTTAAATGAATGAAATGTTAGTGAATTTCAAATTTTAGGAGTTACATATTTAAATTGAGTAAGTAAAGGTATGTGGAGCTGTTTTAGTTGATTTTGTTCGCGCAAACTGCATATAAAATAGGCCACTCGCTAAAAGCGCTAAAATAAGGTACGTTTTCAGATTAAATACCGAAAAATATAAATATAAATATAAATATATATATATTGTTTTCCGACCGTGTGGGTCGATGTACATATTTTCACCTCTCTTGTCATATTGCAAAAGGTCCTCCGTACAAAGGAGACTCTGCCAAAAAAATTCGAAAATTCAGGGTGTTAGAAAATTCTTGAAAATTTTTGTTAATGAAAATTTGATTTTGAATTGTAAATGGAAATAAGGATTTTGGGTTAGGAATACAAATTAATTGTTTTGGGTTGGAACTAAAAGATTAGAAAAGTGAAATATCGAGTTTTCACTAAGTGGGTTTTGAATAAGTTAATGGGTTTGGAACATTTTTCTACCTTACCAATTTCGGGGACGAAATTCTTTTAGAGGGAATGAATTTAACGATCCGGATTTTTGATATTTAATTTGGAATATTTAAATAGTTTAAATATTGAATTTGGAATTTTAATTTAGTTAATAAATTTTTAAAATTGAAATTTCAAGTGATTTCACAAAATTTTAAAATTTGTCGATTTAATCAAGCGTTAAAATAGCGATCCGGGACACAATCTAGGAATTCTATGAAACCAGTTCCATTGGATTCGTAACAGTGTATTATTGTCGAATTTCAAATTTCATAGCGTTTGGAGTTATCGTTTCTTCATACGGGATACAGACGCGTTGAATTTAATATCAAAAATTCAATATAATAATTGAGTCCAAAAAGCCATCTTCAACATACGATCGAGTTAAGTCATAAAACTTGTTCCATTGGTTTTGGAATAGGGGTATAACATTATGAACGTCAGGTAGAATGCCTCGATAGGGGTTTAGAATTCTGAGGTTTATAAGCGAGATATTTTTGAATATAAAAATAGATTTTTCCTTTATCTTCTGGAGCACGCTGCTAGGCTTTATAAAACATGATATATCTCTTTCCCTTATCTTCTTCAGGAATTCAAAATCGAAAACAAACGATAAAAAAAGCGTTCGAAACTAAATCGAATGAATCGGAAAAAAATATAAAACCGAACTTCTCTTCCCTCTATACGCTGCCGCTTGCCACTCAACTCCCTTAGTCGTGAAAAAAACCCTCCATTATTCAACCTCGTCGTCTAATGAGCTTGCAGTTCTCACTTGGAGTGTCGTTGCCTTCGCCCGAAGAATCATCGCTTGAGACTAGAGGTCGCCGCCGCCGAGATCGGAAATTCGAAGTAACGTCGATTGGAAATTATCATACTACGTGAAAGGCATGTTTATTGATGTGAGATAGTCCATGAATTATGGAATGACGTTCATGTCATGTGAAGTAGTAGGCGAGATAATCAAAAGTCATAGGATTTTCTAGTGGCTTTGATATGGTGGGGAGGTACAGACACGATGTGTCTCTTGGCAGATATGTTCAGGTCTGTTGCTTGCTAAATCTATTGCAAGACTTGAGTTGTACCATATTGCAAAAGGGACATGTTCATAATATTTGGATGTTCAGTTTGGAGGAATAAAGTTTGTAGACACGACTGATCAAAATATATAGCGCACGATGGTTGTAGAGCACTGCTCGGAGGTCTTTGGTTATGCATCTACTTCCATGGTATCACTAAGTGCCTTTGGACGACCTTACCACAACCAAAAAAATTTGGGTATGACTAGGGCTTTGATTTTCGGCTGTAAGGTGAGAAATACTCACTTATTTGGATTGCCAAATTTAATTTTTAAATAGTTAAAATAAATTATTTGATGCTCGTTTGAATTTCTAAATTGTTATATGTTGAATGATATATTATATATATAGTAGTATATATATTAGTAGTTGGATTGATATTCCCGCATACTTCTAGCGGATGAGACCCTACGCGCCCCGCATAATAGTAGATGACCATATATACGAGATATCCCCCTCGAAGTAGGATTGGTATTTTTATGTTTTATTAACATCTGTGGATGCAGAGAAACATGTTGGAGGGATCCAACCGGATTCCTCGATAATTTATATTAATTTTTTTTCATATATAGTAATATATGATGTATTAGAAAAATCCGTTGTAGATTATCGCTGTGATGTAAATTATTGGATGCTATAGTAGCACTAGCTTGAATTTTGGTATTTTAAATACCATAAATATTATTTTTGAATTTCAAGAAATTAAAAGGAGATTTTGATTATGTATATCGAAGTTTGGATTATTTTACAGGAAATTGATAAACTGATTTTTGGATTGTATTTAACTATTCGTAAAAATATTTTAAATAGAGATTTTTTTTAAATAATTTGCATAAAGGATTTTTAAACGATGGATTTTTAAACGATATTTTTGGAAAATATGAAAAGAAGTTGAAATCGATATTTAAAATAGACTGGTAGAAATGAATAGAATTTATAAGGAATTGAATTTATAAAATGAAATTTTATAAATGAGATTTTTTTAAAAAGTGAAACTCGGAGAAGTTATATATTTATAAAAGATGTTTATAAATAAATGAAATCGGTAACAGATGAAAAATTGGAAATATTAAATTCCACAGTGTGAATGTATATCAAGATATGAAAACAGGGTTTGGAAAAAATATAATGGAGTCTATTTGAAAAGTGAAAATGGTGAGAAAATCGGAATGTGATCGAAGTGTTGTAAATAGTGAGGGATTTATAAGTTAAATTGGTTATTGGGATTTTTGAAGAAAATATTTTTTATTAAGAAAATAAGTTTTGTTTTAAAAAGGAAATTTTATTTATTAAACTATATAATTAAAACTAGGTATTATTGGAATATTTCGGAAGTGCATTTTTCAAATACCAAATATTAACTGAAATAAATTTCAAAATTTTAAAATCAGTTTTTCACTGATTAGTTATATTAAAATGAGTTGGAAATAAGTTTTGATGTTTTATTTAAAAAAAATTAATTTAAAAATAAATTACTTAAACATGTTTTGAAATAAATTACTATTCCTTTAAAAATACTTATTATACATATATTGAGTTTTAAAAATGATTTAATTCATTTATAGACTCCCTCGCGATGTGAAAAACAGACGTGACTTCAGAAGTTGTCAATGGATAGACGAGATTATAATTAAGTATAATCGACTTCGAAAATGTAAAACGAATTAATATGAATTTTGGAAATATAGGAGATAGGATAGAACTCCTAAGTATTGATATTAGAAATGATTTCAGAAAATGAGCTTAGAATATTTTCCTATGTGATGAAATGGAAGGTTTTGAAAATATTTAGACACGAATGATTTATATCGAGATATTATCTAAGTAATGGATTATAAATCGAAGTTGGAAATATTTCATTAAGTGTTGAAGTGAGGTACGTGTGGAAATATCCTGTTATGGAAGCAAATATTCGAAAATATTTTCAAATATTGATAAATTTGAAAGATATTTGGAATACATATATTTGTAAAGATTTTTTTTTTGAATAAAGAATTATAAATAATGGCCTAGTGACTGCTTATGGATGTTATTTGATAGTTAAATAATCGCTATCAATATTGGCCAATTTCGTATATCATTTCGAAGAGATCGGGATCAGGTTTAATTATCCAAAAACAACTTTGATCTTATTTGAACGTTATGAATGGATATCGTGAAGATAGTAAAGACGGTGATTCGGTTTGTCCAGACATAGAACAACTTGTATGGACGAATGCTATCAGAACTTCGTCATTGGAGGACGATGAGTATTCTAAGTGGAAGTGTTCTTGAAAAGTAACATTTAACCTCAAGCCTCATCAACCGGGAATGACTAAAATAGGGGAGATGCAACAAGGTTATGTGGTCGCACCTAATTAGGGTATGTTATCACTTTTCTAGATACCCTTAGAAATATATATATATATATATATATATATATATATATATATATATTATGGATTTGGTTGTACATGAAAAAGGGAGCGCTCGATTTTTTGAAGGGTGGGAACAACCGGAGTGATAACATATTCGGTTCTATCTAGGTTAGGGGTAGGCCGGTCTTGAGTAGCAGGGGATCCCGGCGAGGTCCTTGGTACATTTTTCTAGAGGTGTACTGTGATGGACGGTACACTAGTAGCCCAGTCTTTGTATAGGACCCATTCACAATTACAGGCCTTTACGGTTTTGTTTGTAGAGCCAAGTATGCTAGAATTTAATTAATGTGACAATTTCGGCTATTTGAATAAGTATTTGTATTTTGACACTATTATAATATCCTTGCATTTTCTATATAATGTTTTGGTTATTGTAACGGCCCGCCTTTCATTCCACAAAAAGACGCATCATTATTAAGAAAGAAAGGGACAGAAAAGAGCAAAGATAGGAAAGAAATAAATAAATAATATCAGATTCTGACAGCGGATCGAACAAAATATATTAGTCACATAGTTATTACATATTATACAACATATTTCAGAGTTACACAGCTTTACATCACAACACATTAGACAGTTATGAAAACCTGTCTATCATACAACTCAAGATACAACACAGATATTAACACAACGGAACCACAATATCTATATATGCTGAAGCCTCCTGCTCTATACCTCCTTCAGAATTCGTCAAAGAAATCTTGAAGCCCTTGGCTACTCGTAAAAATTTGAGTACCCAAGAGTTTAAGAAAACAGAAAATAAACTCTGGGTCAGACATGGGTCTGGTGTGAGTAAACGGTTAAAGTTGCTTAACTTTGAAAATCATTTGAAAACAAAGGTATCTCGTAAGACCACGCCACAAATAAACATGTCATGTTTTTACCTTACGGTAATCAAAACATTTGATAGGAAATCCAATGATATTATAATAGTGTCTAGGGTTTTCAAGTAAAATACAAAAATAGCTGGTATACTTACATCTCACGTTCCAACATAGTTGGGAACAATCAAAACGTAAGACACTTATTGGAGATTGGATTCAATACAATGGCATGGCTACTGGGGTACCGCCCATCACAGTACCTGGTCTAGATCAGAGTACCGAGGACCCACCCTAATCTCCTGCAACACAAGACCGGAATCATCCCTTATTGGATAATCCCAAATAAGACAACCGTGGTAGTTGTCACGACCAACTTCCCACACAGCCGAAAAAAAGGGACCTCTAGACAAGGAAATCTTATCCTACTTGGGTGCTACCCACTTAGCCTTGCTGCATCTCCCCTGTTTTAGCCATTCCCGGTTGATGAGGCTTGAAGCTACGTTTACCTTTTAGAACACATCTCTTAGAATGCTCATCGTCCTCCAATGACGATGTTACGAAAGTATTCAATCCATACAAGTCCGTTCCGGGTTCGAATGGAACCGAAGGCACTATCTTGCTACACACATTTTGGAATCAACCTCAGAGTTAACGACAATAGCCCTTGCACTCTGAATCTTCATCCACGAACATCACTTGAGATTTCACTACCTATCGTTTAATTTGGATCGATGTGGTTTTTAGAATTCCAATTTGGAAATCCGATCCCAGTATCATCGAAATCCAAATCGCCGTCTTTTAAGGCCAAGTTGTTTTAAGTTAAACAATTTAACTTATTTAGACTAACATATTCACATAGATATATAACTCACATTATCAAAGATAGATAATCCATATCATCACAATTCAACCAAAGCATCCCATATCACAGAGCAACACATATCACATACCAGAGACATCAAATAATCCAAGGCATTCAATATCATTCAATCATCCACAAGCAAGATTAATTAGTCACATCATTTCTAATTAATTTAAATAAATTAAATTAATTACTTCAATCACTTTTAAATCCTGCTTACTTAACATTAATTAATCACAACCCAATTAATTAATCATCCCTTAATTATCATCTTAATTAATTAATCATCCTCAATTAATTATTCTTTAATTACATTAAGTAATTAGCCTTTAATTAATTACATAAATTAATTAACCATGCGCATTAATTAACCTTTAGTTACTCTGATTTATTAATTATACTATAATTAATTACATTAATTTATTAAAATTAATCAAATTAATTAATAATCCTCTAATTACTTCCATTAATTTATTACTCTTTTAATTAATTGCATTTAGTAATTAATCTTTAATTTATCATATTCATTAATTAACCTTAATTAATCACATTCTGTAATTAACTATCCTTTAATTACTTACACTAAGTAATTAATTCCTTAATTACTTCCATTGATTAATTATACTTTAATTAATCACATTAATTAATCTTTAGTTAATTACATTCAGTAATTAACCATTAATTACTTACACTAAGTAATTACACTTTATTAATTACATTAAGTAAGCATACTTAATCAATTTCATTAAGTGATTATCCTTTAATTTATTTATTTTATGTAATTAACCTCTAATTACTTCCATCAATTAATTATTCTTTAATTAATTGACCTTTAATTACTTAGATTAATTAACCCTTATTTAATTACGCAATTAACTCTCCTTAATTAATTTAACCAATTAATTATCTTAATTAAATTACATTAATTAATCATCTTAGTTAATTAAGTAATTATACTTTAATTACTTCTATTAATAAGACCTTAATTAATTAAGATAATCCATTTACCTTAATTAAACACTTACTTATCATTTAAATTAAATTCAATTAAATGCTTGAAATCAATTTATACAAACATCATTTAGAGAATTCTTTGATTAATTAAAGTTAAACACTTTTACTTTAATCACATCTTAATTCAAAACATCATCTTATTACTTTAAAAAAACACTTAGGAATTTAATTACAAAATTAATATAATTACCATAAACAAAACAATCTCAAACAATTTAAATCTTTAAAGTCTTGTTTAACTTGTTTAATTACTTTGGAACTTAGTTTATATTGCTTTGGAAACCTATTCAAATATTCTTTTAAAACTAGGCTAAACATTCTTTTGAAAATTAAATCATTTTTAATAACTTAAAAATAAACTTTAAAACTTGTTTAAACATTTTATGTTGAAACTTAATAAATACTTAAACTTGGAAAACTTATTTTTGTTTTTCTTTTAAACTTTGTACCTATTCTCCTATGCTTGAAATTTTGAATCCTTATTTTTTTCTATTCATGCTTTCCATACTAAATATTAAAACCCGGTTAGCAACCAAATAACCCGAGCAAAACCACAAAAATTCTCGAGTCAAACCCCGAGCTACCCCGCGTCACTCATTCCCAACCCTCTCCTTCGAGACGAACACGTAACTGCATCGAGAACGACCCGAGCAACATCTTCTTTCCCAACCCACGAAACCTAGACAACACCACAGTGCACATGTGCACGTGTACACCGAATTTACGCGTCTCCGACCATTCCTCTGATCCCCGATCAGTCGACGCCATCCCTGCCGTCCTACACGACCACCCAGATTCGTTAATCGCGACGTAAATCGAAATCGATTTCCATAGGAACCCAACCCAATCGGGAAAAACCACCCTAGCCACCGCCTTAGACCACCAGCGCCCTCACCGACCTCACTAGAGCTTCATCTCGAACCCAAGCATCGATCCCCCTTCTCACGATCAACTACGATACTTCCCAGTGAACACACGACCTCAAAGATCAACGCCAACCAAACCTGTCAGTCGAACCCTAGTTCGCCGTCCTTTGGCCACCACAGTCACCTAGGAATATTCCCAGCATTTTCCCACGACCCTCGAGTATCGAGCCTCCTCCAGCCTTGGTCACGGCCACTATCATCACGCCATTCGTCGACAATCGATGAATACCCAAATTCCGATCAACTCAGAATATCCCATCATACATATACTTTAAAATCATTAAATTTATATCACAATTCAAAATTTTCAACCAGTAATTTGTTTACATAAAAACATAATTTCCAGATGATCAAATTTTGACATGCCTTTGATTTTCTTTGAAATTTATCATTTTTGAAGTAATTACTTAATATAAATTCTTGAAACAAATTTTATAATTGATATTACATTGTTATAATTAGTTAAAGATCCAAGCCTAAATCTGAATATATGAAGAGGAATCAAATTTATTTGTTCTGTTCTTAAGTTTTGTGATCACAACAGAGTCCAGTATACTTACACCCAGACATATTTACAAATATACAGTGCACTTCAAACTAAAATCCTGTTAAAATCATCCACACAAATCCTATTTACAACTTTAATATACAGATTCATCACATGCAACAAGTATCCTATTTACAACTTTAATATACAGATTCATCACATGCAACAAGTATAAACATAGATTAAACTGTTTTTAAAAAAAGTTTACTCATTTGAACCTTAAAACCAAAGAACATGATCTTATTCTTTTATCTGGAATTTTGTTTTTGAGATGATCTTTGAAACTGAAATTTGAATTGCTACTTGCTGTTTGTATTTGAAATCTTTGCATTGCTGAAGCTTTAACCTTTGTATTTCTTTGCTCAGATTTAAGGCTTTGAAACTGATGTTGTTGTTTGAAAGAATTGTTTGAATTTATTTTCTTTTGATTTTAGTCTGAAGGTGAAAGAAGATGGGAGAAAATTTTGAACTGAAAATCAATTAGTCTAGTTTTCTCAATTCAGTTTTATGAATATATTTGCATTTATTTCAATTTTTTTAAAGAACATACTTGCCACTTGTTATATTGCATGACACATAAGTTACAAATGTAATTGCATGAATTTATATTTTTGCAAATGTTACAAAGCAAGAATTTTATGTTTTAACCCTTGCTTTAAAAATCTCTTATTCTTTTATATTTATGTAATATGAATTTATGTTTATATTTATTATTTATACTTATGTTTTATCAATATATACTTATGTTTATATCAATTTATGTTTATATACAAACTACACTTATTTATATTTAAACTTTTTTATATATACAAACTAATCTTTTTACCAAATATAAAAGAAACGTGTATTAAACCTTTTTATAAAATCTCATTTTAAACTTAAGCTATTTATCTTGTGTTTTAAAAATATAGAATTAACTTTAAATAGCTTTTCAAAAACTATTATGTTAAATTCAAAACAACGCTTCCAATCATAATATATTTATATATTACTATTTGAAAACATTTTTATTGAATTCAAACCAAAACTTCTTATTCACAATGTATATACATATATATACATTACAAGTAGAATACATTTTTGTTAGTTTTGAAAGATAAATTCAATTAAATATCATTAGCTTTTGAAAAGAATAAATTTGCCAATTTAAAATAATTATAAAAGAAGATTATTAAACCAATATTGCACATTTCAAATAATTATAAATGAAGATTATCAAATAAATATTGCTCAAAATTCTGGGACATCACATTCCTCTCCCTTAAAAGAATTTCATCCCCGAAATTTAAAAGCAAAGATAATTTAGTAATCCAATAAGTGTTTTATTTACAAACACCAAAGCATACATCAACCTTATACTAACAATCATAGCAACCCATTCATTCAAATAAACTAACTAACTAACTATCTTGACATAATTCAAGATAGGTCTTCCTAATACTATCTGGAGTTTCCCAGGTACAAATCACTGGGATCCTCGCCCTACTGAACGTTAACTAGCTACACTACTCAGATCCTGAGCTCCTCCTTATCTCGATCTATAATCTGAACAGGATGTCTGACCACAAACAAGTCCGACTCAACTTCCAAATCTTCCTGAACCGCTGGTTCTACAACCAGTGAAGGATCAAGCACGTATTCCCTTAGAGATACGTGAAATACATTGCGAATCCCAATCATCCGGACTGGTAATTCAATCCTGTAGGTTAAAGAACTTATCCTTTCAAAAACACAGAAAAGAAATCCCATATACTTCGGAGCTAGCCTTCTAGTTTTACCAAATCTTATTGCTCCTTTGATCGGAGAAACCTTAACAAAAACCAAATCTCTGACTTCGAATTCCAAATTCCTTCGTCTCTTATTTGCATAACTCTCCTGACGATCTTGGCTGCCTTCATTCTTCCTTGATTAGCTCAACCTTCGCAGTGCCTCTCAAAACAAATCTGGACCAAGAATAAGATGATCTCTGGATTCTTCCCAACAAAATGGTCCTCTTGAGATCTTTTGAAAATCCAAAACACAAACTCTACTTCACATGCATCGCTAGACCTCGAACTTACTTCTCCAATCCGTAGTAGCCAGAACAGGTGTACTAGATAACCTAACCTTCCAATCTCGAATGTACTTCCTGTAGAAACCCTCTAATCCAAGAAAACTACGAACTTCAGAGGAGTCCAAGGTTGCTTCCACTCTTGCACAGCTGCTACCTCACTTCCGCTGTGCAACTCTGATTTGAAGAAGATGAGAATGCCGTCGATGAACACGAACACAGATTAGTTCAGCACATCTCGAAAAACACGATTCATCAGATCCATACTATAAGCTGAAACATTGGTTAACTCAAAAGACATAACTAACTACTTAAAGAAACAGTTGAGTTCTCTGAAAACAGTCAAGGGTACTGTCTTCAGCTACCCTTGGCTGGAGAAAATCCAAAACTAGATCTAACAGAAGTACCTTGAAATTGATCAAAAAGATCCTCACTACGAGGCAAGGGGTACTTATTCCAAATGATCACCTTATCCAACCCCCGATATGGGCAAACCTTTGACTTTTAAAAGACATCTAGAAAAATCTCTGGCATCTTCGATAGTTCCTACTTTCCTAAAAGATGCCCCAATCCATGGAAAAGAATTACCCAAGAGAACACTCAACCTATTGCAGGTCACTTTTGCGATTCTACCTAGTTCAGTTTTCAAAGACATTGTTTTCTCTTCACAAATCAGAACAGCTTATGCTTAACCAATCCATTTCCAAAATAAGATCAAATCCTTCAAGAACGACTTTTCTTATCCTATCAAAAGAAACCGATGGTCCACCTTCAATAGCAAACCCCTAGTCCTACTGAACCTTCTGAAGAATTGGGCAAGCTTCCACCAAATGACCGGGCTGTTGAAAGTTGAAACCAAAAGACCTTTGAACCATCGAAGAAAAAGGATCCACTCCGCTGCTTCTAAACTCTATCTCTAGGGCACTGCTTAGCCAGATGACCTTCCTACACAAAACACCTCCGAGTTGCACTGCTGCCACAAATGCCAAAGACTTCTCATCCATAAGCTCCTCGAACCTCAAAGCCATATCAACTAATTCTACAAACGATCCTTTGAGATGGGCAGACATCTTCTCAAGAAACTCGAGCCTCAAACCAAACACAGACACCTTACCGAACTTAGTCTCATCTTCGATACTGACAAATTTCCTTGCTTGATATCCAGAAAATTCCTATACGCCGAGTATTCCCTACGGTGGGTAGAACTATTCCTCTAATACTACCTTAAACTTGCTCCAAGAGAAAACATCTTCGGAAACATCCATGGTTGTTGCGTCTCACCACTCAACGGCTCCTTCCTGAAGTTGCCAAGATGCCTTCACTTGCTTCTGCACTTCCGACTGATCCAAACTCTAGAAAATCCTCTCATACGAGCGCAACCAAACTCGCACTTCAATGATGGTCTTTGAACCTTTAAAAGGCTTCCCTCTGAGATTGAAGAAATCCTTACACCATGCTGCAAAGCTTACTCGAGGTGGTATTGGGTCTACAGCCTCGGTAAATACTCTTCCATCTTCAACACTCGGACCTCTTCCATTAGTGGTAGTCGTGCTACTCACACCACTACCCCTCCTACCTCTAGAACTCATGTTGGAAAACCCAGACAGATAACCCAACAAATTAGGTATATATATATATATATATATATTACAAGTACGCTCTCTCAAGAAAGATATCACTCCAAAGCCTAGGTATTCTCTCAACCTAGAGCTCTGATACCACTGTAACGACCCACCTTTCATTCCACAGAAAGACGCATCATTATTAAGAAAGAAAGGGATTGAAAAAAGAAAAGATAGGAAAGAAAGAACTAAACAATATCAGATTCTCACAATGGATCGAATAAAATATATTAGTCACATAGTTATTACATAGTATACAACATCTATCAGAGTTACACAGCTTTACATCACAACACATTAGACAGTTATGAAAACCTGTCTGTCATACAAATAAATATACATCACAGAGATTAACACAGCGGAACCACAATATCTATATATGCTGAAGCCTCCTGCTCCATACCTCTTCCAGAATTCATCAAAACAAACCTGAATCCCTTGGCTACTCGTAAAAATTTAAGTACCTAAGAGTTTAAGAAAAAAGAAAATAAACTTTGGGTTTTACATGGGTCTGGTGTGAGTAAATGGTTAAAGTTGCTTAACTTTGAAAATCATTTGAAAACAAAGGTATCTCGTAAGACCACGCCACAAATTAACATGTCGTGTTTTTACCTTACGATAACCAAAACATTTGATAGGAAATCTAGTGATATTATAATAGTGTCTAGGGTTTTCAAGTAAAATACAGAAATAGCTGGAATGCTTACACCTCACGTTCCAACATAGTTGGGCATAATCAAAACGCACGACACTTATTGGAGATTGGATTCCATACAATGGTAGGGCTACTGGGGTACCGCTCGTCACAGTAACCGGTCAAGATCAGAGTACCGAGGATCCACCCTGATCCCCTGCAACATAAGATCGGAATCATCCCTTACTGGATAATCCTGAATAAGACAACCCCAGCAGTTGTCGCGACCAACTGCCCACACAGCCGGAAAAAAGGGACCTCTAGACAGGGAAAATCTTATCCTATGGGTGCTACCCACTTAGCCTTGCTGCACCTCCCCTGTTTTAGCCATTCCCAGTTGATGAGGCTTGAGGCTACAATTACCTTTTACAATACATCTCTTAGAATGATCATCGTCCTCCAATGACGATGTTCTGAAAGCATTCAATCCATACAAGTCCGTTTCGGGTTCGAACGGAACCGAATGCACTATCTCGCTACACTCATTTTGGAATCACCCTCAGAGTTAACGATAATAGCCCTTGCACTCTGAATCTTCATCTAAAACATCACTTGAGATTTCACAACCTATCGTTTAATTTGGATCGATGTGGTTTTCAGATATCCAATTTGGAAATCCAATCCCGGTCTCATCGAAATCCAAATCGCCGTCTCTTAAGGCCAAGTTGTTTTAAGTTAAACAATTTAATCTATTCAGACTAACATATTCACATAGATATATAATTCACATTATCACAGATAGATAATCCATATCATCACAATTCAACCAAAGCATCTCATATCACTGGGCATCACATATCACATACCAGAGATATCAAATAATCCAAGGCATTCAATATCATTCAATCATCCATAAGCAAGATTAATTAGTCACACCATTTCTAATTAATTTAATTTAATTAAATTAATTACTTCAATCACTTTCAAATCCAACTTACTTAACATTAATTAATCACAAACCAATTAATTAATCATCTCTTAATTATCATCTTAATTAATCATCCTCAATTAATTATTCTTTAATTACATTAAGTAATTAGCCTTTAATTAATTACATAAATTAATTAACCATTCACATTAATTAAACTTTAATTACTCTCATTTATTAATTATACTGTAACGACCCAGAATTTTGAATAATTTAATTTGGAAATATTTAATTTATTTTAAATATTTTAATGATGGTTTGACTTGAATTTCAAATTATCAGAATGAATTTGGCGATTAAATTATAGAATTTAATCTATTGAAAGTTGAATAAAAATTTGAATCTTCAATTTTAAGCTGATTAAAAATATTTCAAAGGCTTGTAAAATTTATATAGATAATACTGAAGGTTATAGAAGCTTCAGAATTGAATTTAGAAGTGATTTGTTCAGTTTTGAAATTATATCGTTTGAATCGATATTTAAAAATAGCCGTCCGAGGCACAGTCTCGGAATTCGACGATACCAGTTCCATTGGGTCCGTAATATTGAATTATTGTCGGATTTCAAATTTCGTATTTTTCTGAGTTGTTATGTGAGCATACGACGAGTAAACGCGTCGAAATTTTCAACGATTTAAATTTAAATTTAAATTTAAATTTAGTCAAACATCACGTTGCCTCCTTTTTTCACGCCTAAAATCATGACGAGAATCACGAAGAAAAATCGTGCAGTGCATACTTCGTTCCATTTCAAATACTCCCCTTTTCTGTTCGTTCAAAAATTTATTCAGAGAAACAAAAATTTAATGGCCGACACTCTCTATATTAATTTCCAAATTTAAAAGGGGCCGAAGCCCCACTTCGAACATTCGTTCGAATGAACGAAATAGATTCAAATCGCGCGTACGCAGGCATGGAAAAGAGGTCGCGATAGGAGATGCGTATGGCTATAGATCGAAGTGGCATGGGGTCACGATTTCGATTGGAAGCTTCGGGTTGAGGTGATGGGGATTCGCGAGGCGATGGTGAGGGGAGATTGGGGATTTATGGACCACACGGCAGATGAGTCGCGCGCGCTCGCGTACGCGATGGGGGTATCGACGGCAACGGCGGCGTCGCAGGAGTTGCGTGGAGTGGCCGCGAGGTGGGGTTTGGCAAGCGGCGATGTTGGCATACGCGTTGGAGGCGGCCGCGTGAAGCTAGGGCTTAGGGAGATAGCCGCGAGCAGTTAAGGTATAATTTTTGTTTAATTTAGAATGATAGATATGTAATTTAAAAATAATTACAGTAAGGTGAAGTTTGAAGCAGTTTTGATTTTCAGCTAACCCTAATTAATTTGGAAGTTTATAAAAAAAAAAATTTAGTTAACAGTGAGAAAGATGAATAAGTAATTTATTATAAATTAGATTTTGGTTTTAAAAGGAAGTTGTTAGTTAAAATAAAATCTAGGTTAAATAAATTTAATTTAAAAGGAAATTTAAATTTTAGTTAAATAAAAATTTTAAAGACAAAACTGGTTTAAATAAAACCATCAGTTAATTTAACTATTAAAATGAAATCACCGATGAATCAAAATTATCACATGAAAATTTATTATTCGATTATTTCGAATATTAATAAATTGTGTAAATATTTATACAAGGTCTAAAATGGTGAAAATCGAGTCAAGATGGAAATGGATTGCAAATAAAAGCAAAGGTGAGAACTTCTCACTCAATCGAATCAGTTTCGATTTTAATTTTAAATAGTTAGATTTAAAATATTTGAATGCATGTTTGAATGATGATTGTTGTCTATTGATTGTTAAAATAGACATTATGCGCCGTTAGTAAGCGGATGTTATTTATTAAAAACATATACCGCGAATATTTCATAAACAATGAAATTGGTATTATACATAATAGAAATATATATATATTGGCATATGTATATATTGCAGTTGTTGATTTCCCGCATTTTTAGCGGATGAGACCCTATTGCGCCGTCTATTAAGCGGATAATATTTTAAATCCCATATACCGCGATAATTTCGTACTGGAGCGAAATTGGTATTGTGCTAATGTTTGTGGATGCAGGAAAACAGGTTGGAGGGATCCAACTGGATTCCTCAACAGTATTTATTTCATTTCAGATATTTTGATATTTGATTGATTATCATATCGATATATGATATCGTTGTTGTCGTGATTGACTATTTGGTATGTAGCATCATTGGACCAAGTTTTGGAACTTTAAAATGATTTTTAAAGTGATTTTTGAAAATATACTATATGTTTGGAAATTGATTCATTTTAAATAAATAAACGTTATAATTTTTAATGTTATAAAAATTATATTTTTGAGAAATATAGTTAAAAGCTGATTTTTGAAAATATGAGATTAATGATTTTATAAAATAGTTTAAATTGGGATTTCTGAATTTATTATTAAAAGTTTAAAAATAGGATTTATAAAAATTGATTATTTTAGAAATCAGAATGGTGAAATTATAAAGGAGATTTAAGATGTTTTAAAATAATAGTATAAATTGATTTTATAAAGGATTTATAAATTGATATTTATAAATTAAAACATTTGAATTATAAAACGAGTTTTTATAAGTGTTAGAATGAATTGTAAATGAATTTCATAAATGAATGAAATTTATAGAATTATAAACGGTGGAGTTATAAATGGAATTTTATAAGCAGTAGGTTTATAAAATTTATAAAGTTATTAAAAGAATGGTTTTGGATAAATAATTGAATCTTATAAGTTATAAGATTTATAATTATGAAGTTGAAAGGAACGATTTTTGCAAACAAATAAATTATAAGTATTTAACTTATAATATGAACCTTTGGTATATAATTGAGTTATGAATTGAATATAGGGTAATAAAGGAATTTATAAACGTTGTTTTATAAATCCGCAAACGACTTATTTTGATAAGTAAATTGCTATAGCATATTAAAGGAGTTATATTCACGTTTTAGACAGTGAATATTCCTTTAAGATAAAATGTATAGAAGTGATGAAATTGGTTAACCTAGTATATTCACGTTTTGAATAGTGAATAATATGTTAAAGAAAATGTTTTGAATGTGATGTTTTAAATAGAGTTAAAACGACCTAATGATGTTTTCAAAATGTGTTAAGATTCGAAATCATAGATTTCAACAATCATTGTTGAAATAGACGTTTTCGAGGAATAGAAGGAAATGGTGGACTATAACACTGTTGTTATAGTAAATGATTTCCGAAAGGAAATGTGTTGTATAGTATTGGGATTTATATATCTATTTTAATTTCGAATCCCTATACTAGTGATTTTGGGACGTCGTAGCGATGTTTTACGCAACATTCGTTTTGGCCCAAATAAATATATTTAAGAGAATGATTTCCTTAAAGAATGAAATATATGCTTAATTTCGATTTAAGTATATTGAATATTTTCCAAAGATTGAAAATAAATAAATTTTGTGAATTACTTATGAATAAATAAGTATGGAAATGTTTTTCTAATGTGAAGTGAATATTTTGAGAATTTATCTTTTTGAAGATAAACTGAAAATGAATAACTGAAATCGTATATTCATAGAAATTGTGAAATATAAATTCACCATGGAATTTATAAAGGAAAGGGGAATTTGTTTAAAAATAAATATTGATTTATTTTTGAAGTGTGAAAATTATATATCTTGTAAAGATATTTTTGAGAAATAAATAATTTGGAAAATTATTTGGAATCTAGTGATGTGTGCATATCCATTGATAGTTCAATAACCGACTATCAATAATTACCTTTGAAAGGTATTTGTTGGGATTTGTTGAATTTGAATGCTACACTTATTTTTAAATTATTGCGCTCGTTATTTGGATTACCCATTCCGAATAGTGATACGACGTAATGGATAGCATTGATGACCGGTGTTGAAGACCGGATATTTTTTAAAGCGAAAGGATAACTCGTCGAATGTCTTTGCATCGAATGGTCCCCGGTATAGAGACTCCATATGTGATGGGAAGTCCGGTCGTGATTAGTGAATATCCGGATTGCAAGGACTTATTTGTAAGTGCCTTCGGTTCTGTTCGAGCCCGGAACAGACTTGTATGGATTGTATGTCTGACGTTACAGATTGAGATATAAAGCAGATTTCTTTCAAATATATTTCTGTTGGTGGCGGAGAATTTATTCTTTTAGCTTAACACCCTTCTCTGAGACGTACGAGCTCAGAGGTTATGTAGTTGAATGTTATCAGCGATATATTCCCAATTTGGTAATGTGACATGCTGAGTGTTGCTGTGAAATGATCATTGTGTTGATTATTGGTGATAGGATCATTTATTTGATCGTCTATCTTGGTGATCATTTCTATGATCATTTGTTGACCCAAAGCATGGCTTTTGTATAAAGTATGTTTTTATGGACGTGACTTCGTCGAGCCTCACACCTCGGGAATGGTCAAAACAGGAAAGATGCAGCAAGGTTATGAGGGATAACGCCCTTTAGGGTATGTGTATTTCCTTCTGGAAAAGGGTGGTATCATGGTATGGAGCCCAGATACTTACTCATGTTGAAAACACTTTATGATTTTGTGAATTGATTGCGAGCGCTCGGTGAAAGGTCCCAAAGGACCGGGGGATGGCATATTCGGTCAGTTGTTACTCGGTTAGGGGTAACCCGGCCTTGTGTTGGCAGAGATCCGGTTTGGTTCTCGGGGATGTCCTTCCAGAGGCATTCTCATGTGGCAATGGGAAGTTCCTTGGCCTGACCATTTGTTGGAAATCCAATTCCCAATACGAAACCATGTATGGTTTTAGTTGTAGAACCTGCCATTTACTTATGGTGGTCACCACTGTTTAGATGGTAGCTATAGTAGGCATAGTTCGAAATGTCTATGCTGGCTAAGATTTATATCTTTATTTTCGAAATGAATTTTTCTCTACACTATGCACTAGTAATAATATCAAATGTTCTTTTAAATGCGTATCAAGCATCGTTGACTATCATAAGGAGAAATCTCCTCCGATTCTGCGTTTACATTGTGTGTGTGTGCGGGAGGCCTTATGGTAGTCTCATTTTTAAAAGCATTGCGAATTGACTTTAAAAATATTCCTCTATTTGATTTTAAAGATAAATAAACTGCTTTGAGTTCTCACACCAGTCACATGACTGACTCGGAGTTTATTGTTTTCCTTCCTAAACTCTGGGTGCCCACCAATTTCCACACGGGCAGTTAAGAGTTAGGTTTATCAGGATATTCTGGATATTCAGGAGTTGCAGGAGGCAAGCTGGATGGCATGGCGTATTACTAGTTTATATAGTATTTCTTTTCCGCTGTTTGTTGTTTGTTGTTGTACACTCTGATGATATGATGAAATGAAATGTAATGTAATGTAATAACTGATATAGTTCTTTGTTTAAAGATTATTCATTTATCTATTATATGTTGTTCCGCTGCGAATTGTGAGATTCTGTTATTGTTCTGTTGTTTTCTGTTCCATTCTATTTTCTTTTCTCTCTATTTTCTACCTTCTTCTCTCTCTTTCTTCTTCTTAAAACCCTAAGTGTTCGGTTTTCCGGCATTCGATTGCTCGGCAGTTGATACAATGGACGTATTGATGTCAGTTTTCGGCAGACGAAGAATCGCAAGTCGTTACATTTGGTATCAGAGCATATGGTTAAGCGACAACCATGGCTCTGTTGGGTGTTACTCATTAGAGATAGGGTCAGCAGTACTCTAGAATGAGTTTGAGTGTAATAATAGATATGAGCGCGTATTTGTTCGTGAATATAAAAATTGTTTTTGAATCGGGTAAATAAGATAATTTTGCCCAAAACTATTTTTGTATAGAAAAGAAATGATTTTCTATATATAGTATATGGTTGCATGATTGTTAGGAAGTGATAATATTGAATTATTATCATTAGTATATGGAATTAAAATAAAATGGATTGAATTCAAGTAAACTAACTTGATAAATTATTAATTCATGGACTAACGAATTGGAATTTGAATTGGTTAAATTAAAGTTTAGTCGTGAGCTAAATTTGAAGATAAATTTGAATTTGTATATAAATTCAAGTAAGTAAAAGAAATAAATTGAAATTCCCTTTGTTAGTAATTAAGTAAATTCGAGATGAATTGAATATGGAAATTGGAATTTAAAATGGATAAGTGAGTGTACCAATTGAAATGAATCAGTGAATGAAACTAATTTAAAGTAGTAATTTGAATTTGTAAATGAAAGTTAATCGATAAAATTCAATATTAAGAATTGAGAATTGAATTCAAGTAAAATTGAATGAAAATGGATATGTAACTTCAATAGTGAAGTAAAAATGTATAAGAAGCATATATTGAAAATTTTGTAATGTGCAAATTGGTTTGAATGTTGGAATTGGATATTATGACTAGCAGGATATACAGGAGTATAAAGGAATTGGGATTTTGATTTCAAAGATAAAAATTGAATTGCTCGACAAAAATGTACGTATTTCAATTTCAGTATGAAATTTGATGATTTTCTTCTCCAGCCACTTGGCTTTCTCTTTTCTTTTTGATTCTGAGGGGCCGTAGTGCCATTTTGTAGTCGTACCGAGCTAGTCGCGCAAAGGAGACGCTGGCGAAATTTTTCGAAAATTTAGAGTGTTAGAAAAATTTTGAGAAATTTTGAAAGTTTAAAATTCGAATTTAAATTTAAATTTGAGTTGTTAGTAAAACAATGTTGGTTGAAACTCATAAGTGAAGTTGGAAAGCTAGTTGAAATGATAATGAATCTCTAGTAAAAAGATTTAGGTTAGCAAGTTGATAAAACTATTTAGATTGTGAAAAATAATAGACGGGATAAGGGCATTCTTCTTAACTTGTAATTTCGGGACGAAATTCTTTTAAGGGGGAAGATTGTAACGACCCAGAATTTTGAATAATTTAATTTGGAAATATTTAATTTATTTTAAATATTTTAATGATGGTTTGACTCGAATTTCAAATTATCAGAATGAATTTGGCGATTAAATTATAGAATTTAATCTATTGAAAGTTGAATAAAAATTTGAATCTTCAATTTTAAGCTGATTAAAAATATTTCAAAGGCTTGTAAAATTTATATAGATAATACTGAAGGTTATAGAAGCTTCAGAATTGAATTTAGAAGTGATTTGTTCAGTTTTGAAATTATATCGTTTGAATCGATATTTAAAAATAGCCGTCCGAGGCACAGTCTCGGAATTCGACGATACCAGTTCCATTGGGTCCGTAATATTGAATTATTGTCGGATTTCAAATTTCGTATTTTTCTGAGTTGTCATGTGAGCATACGACGAGTAAACGCGTCGAAATTTTCAACGATTTAAATTTAAATTTAAATATAAATTTAGTCAAACATCACGTTGCCTCCTTTTCTCATGCCTAAAATCATGCCGAGAATCACGAAGAAAAATCGTGCAGTGCATACTTCGTTCCATTTCAAATACTCCCCTTTTCTGTTCGTTCAAAAATTTATTCAGAGAAACAAAAATTTAATGGCCGACACTCTCTATATTAATTTCCAAATTTAAAAGGGGCCGAAGCCCCACTTCGAACATTCGTTCGAACGAACGAAATAGATTCAAATCGCGCGTACGCAGGCATGGAAAAGAGGTCGCGATAGGAGATGCGTATGGCTGTAGATCGAAGTGGCATGGGGTCGCGATTTCGATTGGAAGCTTCGAGTTGAGGTGATGGGGATTCGCGAGGCGATGGTGAGGGGAGATTGGGGATTTATGGACCACACGGCAGATGAGTCGCGCGCGCTCGCGTACGCGATTGGGGTATCGACGGCAACGGCGGCGTCGCAGGAGTTGCGTGGAGTGGCCGCGAGGTGGGGTTTGGCAAGCGGCGATGTTGGCATACGCGTTGGAGGCGGCCGCGTGAAGCTAGGGCTTAGGGAGATAACCGCGAGCAGTTAAGGTATAATTTTTGTTTAATTTAGAATGATAGATATGTAATTTAAAAATAATTACAGTAAGGTGAAGTTTGAAGCAGTTTTGATTTTCAGCTAACCCTAATTAATTTGGAAGTTTATAAAAAAAAAATTAGTTAACAGCGAGAAAGATAAATAAGTAATTTATTATAAATTAGATTTTGGTTTTAAAAGGAAGTTGTTAGTTAAAATAAAATCTAGGTTAAATAAATTTAATTTAAAAGGAAATTTAAATTTTAGTTAAATAAAAATTTTAAAGACAAAACTGGTTTAAATAAAACCATTAGTTAATTTAACTATTAAAATGAAATCACCGATGAATCAAAATTATCAAATGAAAATTTATTATTCGATTATTTCGAATATTAATAAATTGTGTAAATATTTATACAAGGTCTAAAATGGTGAAAATCGAGTCAAGATGGAAATGGATTGCAAATAAAAGCAAAGGTGAGAACTTCTCACTCAATCGAATCAGTTTCGATTTTAATTTTAAATAGTTAGATTTAAAATATTTGAATGCATGTTTGAATGATGATTGTTATCTATTGATTGTTAAAATAGACATTATGCGCCGTTAGTAAGCGGATGTTATTTATTAAAAACATATACCGCGAATATTTCATAAACAGTGAAATTGGTATTATACATAATAGCAATATATATATTGGCATATGTATATATTGCAGTTGTTGATTTCCTGCAGTTTTAGCGGATGAGACCCTATTGCGCCGTCTATTAAGCGGATAATATTTTAAATCCCATATACCGCGATAATTTCGTACTGGAGCGAAATTGGTATTGTGCTAATGTTTGTGGATGCAGGAAAACAGGTTGGAGGGATCCAACTGGATTCCTCAACAGTATTTATTTGATTTCAGATATTTTGATATTTGATTGATTATCATATCGATATATGATATCGTTGTTGTCGTGATTGACTATTTGGTATGTAGCATCATTGGACCAAGTTTTGGAACTTTAAAATGATTTTTAAAGTGATTTTTGAAAATATACTATATGTTTGGAAATTGATTCATTTTAAATAAATAAACGTTTTAATTTTTAATGTTATAAAAATTATATTTTTGAGAAATATAGTTAAAAGCTGATTTTTGAAAATATGGGATTAATGATTTTATAAAATAGTTTAAATTGGGATTTCTGAATTTATTATTAAAAGTTTAAAAATAGGATTTATAAAAATTGATTATTTTAGAAATCAGAATGGTGAAATTATAAAGGAGATTTAAGATGTTTTAAAATAATAGTATAAATTGATTTTATAAAGGATTTATAAATTGATATTTATAAATTAAAACATTTGAATTATAAAACGAGTTTTTATAAGTGTTAGAATGAATTGTAAATGAATTTCATAAATGAATGAAATTTATAGAATTATAAACGGTGGAGTTATAAATGGAATTTTATAAGCAGTAGGTTTATAAAATTTATAAAGTTATTAAAAGAATGGTTTTGGATAAATAATTGAATCTTATAAGTTATAAGATTTATAATTATGAAGTTCAAAGGAACGATTTTTGCAAACAAATAAATTATAAGTATTTAACTTATAATATGAACCTTTGGTATATAATTGAGTTATGAATTGAATATAGGGTAATAAAGGAATTTATAAACGTTGTTTTATAAATCCGCAAACGACTTATTTTGATAAGTAAATTGCTATAGCATATTAAAGGAGTTATATTCACGTTTTAGACAGTGAATATTCCTTTAAGATAAAATGTATAGAAGTGATGAAATTGGTTAACCTAGTATATTCACGTTTTGAATAGTGAATAATATGTTAAAGAAAATGTTTTGAATGTGATGTTTTAAATAGAGTTAAAACGACCTAATGATGTTTTCAAAATGTGTTAAGATTCGAAATCATAGATTTCAACATTCATTGTTGAAATAGATGTTTTCGAGGAATAGAAGGAAATGGTGGACTATAACACTGTTGTTATAGTAAATGATTTCCGAAAGGAAATGTGTTGTATAGTATTGGGATTTATATATCTATTTTAATTTCGAATCCCTATACTAGTGATTTTGGGACGTCGTAGCGATATTTTACGCAACATTCGTTTTGGCCCAAATAAATATATTTAAGAGAATGATTTCCTTAAAGAATGAAATATATGCTTAATTTCGATTTAAGTATATTGAATATTTTCCAAAGATTGAAAATAAATAAATTTTGTGAATTACTTATGAATAAATAAGTATGGAAATGTTTTTCTAATGTGAAGTGAATATTTTGAGAATTTATCTTTTTGAAGATAAACTGAAAATGAATAATTGAAATCGTATATTCATAGAAATTGTGAAATATAAATTCACCATGGAATTTATAAAGGAAAGGGGAATTTGTTTAAAAATAAATATTGATTTATTTTTGAAGTGTGAAAATTATATATCTTGTAAAGATATTTTTGGGAAATAAATAATTTGGAAAATTATTTGGAATCTAGTGATGTGTGCATATCCATTGATAGTTCAATAACCGACTATCAATAATTAACTTTGAAAGGTATTTGTTGGGATTTGTTGAATTTGAATGCTACACTTATTTTTAAATTATTGCGCTCGTTATTTGGATTACCCATTCCGAATAGTGATACGATGTAATGGATAGCATTGATGACCGATGTTGAAGACCGGATATTTTTGAAAGCGAAAGGACAACTCGTCGAATGTCTTTGCATCGAATGGTCCCCGGTATAGAGACTCCATATGTGATGGGAAGTCCGGTCGTGATTAGTGAATATCCGGATTGCAAGGACTTATTTGTAAGTGCCTTCGGTTCTGTTCGAGCCCGGAACAGACTTGTATGGATTGTATGTCTGACGTTACAGATTGAGATATAAAGCAGATTTCTTTCAAATATATTTCTGTTGGTGGCGGAGAATTTATTCTTTTAGCTTAACACCCTTCTCTGAGACGTACGAGCTCAGAGGTTATGTAGTTGAATGTTATCAGCGATATATTCCCAATTTGGTAATGTGACATGCTGAGTGTTGCTGTGAAATGATCATTGTATTGATTATTGGTGATAGGATCATTTATTTGATCGTCTATCTTGGTGATCATTTCTATGATCATTTGTTGACCCAAAGCATGGCTTTTGTATAAAGTATGTTTTTGTGGACGTGACTTCGTCGAGCCTCACACCTCGGGAATGGTCAAAACAGGAAAGATGCAGCAAGGTTATGAGGGGTAGCGCCCTTTAGGGTATGTGCATTTCCTTCTGGAAAAGGGTGGTATCATGGTATGGAGCCCAGATACTTACTCATGTTGAAAACACTTTATGATTTTGTGAATTGATTGCGAGCGCTCGGTGAAAGGTCCCAAAGGACCGGGGGATGGCATATTCGGTCAGTTGTTACTCGGTTAGGGGTAACCCGGCCTTGTGTTGGCAGAGATCCGGTTTGGTTCTCGGGGATGTCCTTCCAGAGGCATTCTCATGTGGCAATGAGAAGTTCCTTGGCCTGACCATTTGTTGGAAATCCAATTCCCAATACGAAACCCTGTACGGTTTTAGTTGTAGAACCTGCCATTTACTTATGGTGGTCACCACTGTTTAGATGGTAGCTATAGTAGGCATAGTTCGAAATGTCTATGCTGGCTAAGATTTATATCTTTATTTTCGAAATGAATTTTTCTCTACACTATGCACTAGTAATAATATCAAATGTTCTTTTAAATGCGTATCAAGCATCTTTGACTATCATAAGGAGTAATCTCCTCCGATTCTGCGTTTGCATTGTGTGTGTGTGCGGGAGGCCTTATGGTAGTCTCATTTTTAAAAGCATTGCGAATTGACTTTAAAAATATTCCTCTATTTGATTTTAAAGATAAATAATCTGCTTTGAGTTCTCACACCAGTCACATGACTGACTCGGAGTTTATTGTTTTCCTTCCTAAACTCTGGGTGCCCACCAATTTCCACACGGGCAGTTAAGAGTTAGGTTTATCAGGATATTCTGGATATTCAGGAGTTGCAGGAGGCAAGCTGGATGGCATGGCGTATTACTAGTTTATATAGTATTTCTTTTCCGCTGTTTGTTGTTTGTTGTTGTACACTCTGATGATATGATGAAATGAAATGTAATGTAATGTAATAACTGATATAGTTCTTTGTTTAAATACAAACTACACTTATTATATTTAAAAATTTATATATATATATATATACAAACTAAATATTTTTATCAAATATAAAAGAAAAGTATATTAAACCTTTTTATAAAATCTCATTTTAAACTTAACATATTTATCTTGTGTTTTGAAAATATAGAATTAACTTTAAATAACTTTTGAAAAACTATTATGTTAAATTCAAAACAAAGCTTCCAATCACAATATATTTATATATTATTATTTAAAATCATTTTTATTAAATTCAAATCACAACTTCCTATTCACAATGTATATACATATATATACATTACAAATAGAATGCATTTTTACTAGTTTTGAAAGATAAATTCAATTAGATATTATTAGCTTTTGAAAAGAATAAACTTGCCAATGTAAAATAATTACAAAAGAAGATTATTAAACCAATGTTGCACATTTTAAATAATTATAAATGAAGATTATCAAATAAATATTGCTCAAAATTCTGAGACATCACATTTACTGTAAGGGAAAAACCCGTCATGTTTATGTGTGACGCGATCTTACGAAATACCTTTGTTTTTCAAAGGATTTTAGTAACTCTAATAATTCAAATTGAGTGTGTTTTCTCATGTTGGTTTTCCAGACTGACTCGGGTGTTATTTTATTGTAATACTCGGATCAGGCCGAGTATTATAGATTTAGGTTAGAATGCCATGGAGCTTAGAAGACGAGCTGAAGGAGTTCAGACGTATATCACGTACTTGGTTATTTTCGCTTTGTGATTTATGTATACCAGGATAAGTTATTATAACTGTACAGATTGATGTATTGATTATTGTACTCTGATCATTGTAAGTATAAAACAGTTGCAGGTTCTTTGTACAAAAATTTGTTATTATATATTATATTTTGTTCCGTTGCATTCGTGACATTCTGGGTTGTTGTTCTATTTTCTTCTACCGTTTTCTTCTTCACCCCCAACAATCGGTATTTTCGGCATTTGAATATTCGACATGTTATGTAGTGAACATATAGATGTCGATTTTCGAAAGTCAAAAATTCCGAGCTGTTACACGATCTGACATTGGTATTTTGCAATTAATTGCTTTATATGTCGTTAACGCCGTCTTCGGGTTGTTCTAAATAGAATCAGCCCAGCTTCTTTGTTCATGTTTCATCCTTGTAACTTCCCGTGTCGATTTAGTTGAAATGCACCATCTGTTATAGGGTTTCAAGTCCAAATGTTATTTTCTTGGTTAATAAAAATTGGGATATACTATACCAAAACTACTCCTATCTGTCCATCTGGCCTACCTTATATGCAATCATCCCTCCTCCCTCCCTCTCTGACCACTCTCCGATCATTCTTACTTGGGGAAGACTTCCATAAGAAACCATTCTCCTTTTCATTTTTTAACAATTAGTTAAGTCATCCTGATTATGTTGATACTGTGTTCAATTGCCGGAATTCTAACTCTAACCTATTTGGTAATCCTATGTATATTTTGTAGGTAAAACTCAGGAATCTAAAACCTACGCTTAAAGCTTAGGCTAACACTAAATTTAGGAATGGTTCAAGCTTGTCATATGCTATCAGGACTAAACATCATTCTGTTCAAATTTCCCTCCTCTCCAACCCTATGACAATCAACTCTCTTCTATAGAACATGTTCTTAGATTATCTCTTCGAAAAGCCATACAAGATGAGCACAAAATGACTAAGCACAGACTAAAAGTTCAATGGGATCTGCATGGTGATTGTAACTCTTCCCTTTTCCATCAATCTTTGAAGATTAAGCAGATTCAAAGAAGTGTTTCTTATATTTTAGATTTTCATAACCAACCTGTAGTCAGCGGGAAGACATTCATATGGCCTTCCTCGACTACTTTCAGAACACTCTAGCCAACAAGCACCTTATCTCCCTTCATTCCTATCCTTAGGCAATATAATTTACCCAGTATCTCTAAAGCCTCTAAAACTAACCTCATTGCTGAGAACACCCCACTTGAAATCAAACAAACTATTTTCTCCATCAATTCCTCAAGTTCAGCTGGGCCCGATGGGTTTAATCCCCATTTCTTCAAAGTGACATAGGACATAATAGGTGAGAATGTGATCAAGGCTACTAGAACCTTCTTCAAAAGGAACAGAATGCTTGTTGGAATTAAAGCTACTAAATTAGCTCTCATTACTAAAGTCCCAATGCTATCTAATATTACTCAGTTTCATCCTATAGTCTGTTGTAATGTCATATATAAATGCATATCTAGAAATAATGGCTTCTAGGATGAAAGCTGCCATTGCTCCTATTAGTTCCTCCAACCAATGCGCTATCCTTCCTTTGAGAAACATCATTGATAACATTCTCTTGAATCAAGAACTTATGAGAGGATACTCAAGGAAAAACATATCCCCTGGATGCCTTCTTAAGTTGGACATATAGAAAGCATTTATTATGATCCACTGGAAGTCTATTATAAATATCCTGTTTGTTATGAACTTTCCTATTCCTTTTCTAGCTTGGATTTACACTGCCATTTCAATGGTCACATATTCTCTAGGAATTGATGAAAGTACTTTTGGTTACTTTAAGGGGACTCAAGGCATTAGGCAAAGGGTGCCTTTATCCCCATATATATTTATTTGTGTTATGGAGCTCTTGACCTGCATGATTATTAAAGCCATTAATGAAAAATGCATTGATCTTCATCCACTTTGTAAGTGTCCTAGAATCTCAATATTGATATATGCTGATGATTTAATCCTATTCACTAAACCTAACACCAAATCAGTTGGTAATGCTTTATCCACTCTTGAATTTTTTTATCACCTGACCGACCCTACCATTAACAAATCTAAGTCCAGGTTATTATCCGCGGGTATCTCTCTGGCACAAATGGATGATTTGCTTTCTTTGTCTGCTATCTGGCCTTCAACTAATGATTCTTATCTAGGAGCTCCCCATCTAACCTCAAACATTTCCACTACCCATTGCCTTCCCTTTACGATAGAACTATAGGAAAACTTAGGGCCTGTTTGGTTTTATTTTGTGTTTTACGTTTTCAACATTCATAACAAATTATGAGGATAGTGGAAGAGAAACATAAAATTTTAGACCATTACGACAACTATGGAGGGATGACGGAATGGATGGATGGTCAGTGGAAGGGATAGATTGTTTTCCATTCTTTTGTTATTTCTTAAAACGTAAAAAAAAAAATTATTTTCTATTTTATATGTTAGTTCCATTTTTCAAATCGATTGTTTTCTAAGAACACATGTTATGTGCGCACAATTTTTTTTGTCGAAAACACAAAAATAAAAATGCCTAACCAAACAGGGCTTTTTTCTTGGCCTAGCTTCAAACTTTCCACTACTGGCGAATTGGTTTTGGTGAAATCAGTTGCTACCTCTATGTGTATCTACTATGCCAGAATTTACATTCTCTCATTCAAATTGATTAGCATGATTAACTCTGCGTTAAACCATTTCCTTTGGCATGACAACCCTCACTCATCCAAAACGATTCCTATCTCTTTTAAGAAAATCACTAAGCCATATATACATGGGGGTTTGGGCATCCTGAATTTAAAATAATGAAACAAGGCTGTTTTTACTTCTCTCACTATTAAACTGCTCTTTGATAATCATAACTTATGGACCCTTTGGTCTATGTTTAAGCTTATCAAATCAAGCAATTTCTGGACTATGCATATTCCCTTAGATTGTAGCTGGATATGGAGATCTATCGCACATCTGAGAACTATCTTCCTCCCTCATTCCAATGCTCCATGTCTAATTCCAGCTCTACTCTATTTTGGCATGACTCTTGGTCTACTAAAGGAGTTATCTTCTCCAACATTATTGATACCAATCTTAGACGGCTAACTGGGACCCCTAAAAATACTAAAGTTGCAAGCTTACTTCACGAAGGAAAAGCTACCCTTCCTTATTCTACCTCGGCTATGATTAGATCTATTTGGTCTGGATTGGCATTTATCCTATCTCAAGCATTCCTAGTTTTTGGTGTGATTAAGCACACTTTATTTTCATTGTCTATTTGGTCTGGGTCAACAATGCTTTCATACCCGAACCTCTTTTATCTTTATTTTTTTATCATTATGGGCCAAGCATGTTTAGCCCATCAAACTGCATTTATATACATTTCTCTGTACAATGTTTCTATCATTCAGTTCTACAATAAAATTCATTTTCTTCTTCAATTCTGCAAATAACTCAAATATATCAAAACACAAGTAAATCAGAATTTCAACTTGGTATCAGAGCAGTCATCGTCGCCTAACGGCAAATCATCTGAAGCTATTGAATCTGAATTATCATCAGATATTGTGTCATCATTTGATAATCAGAATACTCATCAGAAACTCTTTCATCATCTGAGTATAGATCAGTGCCATACCTGAAGATCATTGATCTTGGTTGCAACTGATCGAAAAAAGG
This sequence comes from Allium cepa, assembly GCA_030765085.1. Classification (NCBI taxonomy): domain Eukaryota; kingdom Viridiplantae; phylum Streptophyta; class Magnoliopsida; order Asparagales; family Amaryllidaceae; genus Allium; species Allium cepa. The sequence goes on from CM060945.1 coordinate 145,708,634, forward strand.
CAAATCAGAAAGAAGTTCATCAGAAAACTCAACATCAGAGTGAAGAAACTCATCAAGAAATCAAAAGAAAGCTGTTACCTCGCCAAGAACTCATCAGCAAACCATCATTTGGGTTCTGGCTGTAAATAACCTCTTGTTTTAACTGTCTTGATCACTTCTGACTCTGTAAGTTCTTTCCAATTTATCTTTTGATCATATATCTGTCAAGATATCATGGCAGGAAACAATGACAACACTGCCACATCAAGCACTTCCTCCAACTCTAATCAGAATGCCACAGAAAGTCTCATAAAGACTGTGATAAGCCCACAAAACCAGCTAGTCACCTCACATCTTGAAGAAGATAACTATCTACTATGGAAAGTTCAAGTGGAGACAGCCATTAGAGAGTATGGTCTTGAAGAATTTCTTTATGGCACCATCATTGCTCCACCCAGATTCATAACTGATCAAGAAAATAAAACTGTCAGCAAAAACAACAAAGACAAGATAGTCTGATTTGTTCTTGGTTATTATCATCTATAAGTATAAAACTGCTACCACAGGTAATAGGAAGCAAGACAACAAATGAGATCTGGTCAACTATAGAGAGAATCTTTAATTCTCAATTTTGCTGCCAAGATCATGCATCATAAAAGACAATTACATAGCATCAAGAAAGATAATCTGACCATGGGTGAGTATCTGACAAAAATAAAAACATTATGTGATATGCTTGAGGCTGTTGGTCACAAAATTCCTCACTCAGAGAAAGTATTGATAATATAAGTGGCTTAAGTGAGGAATATGAAGCAATGGTAGTTGTTATATCATCACAAAGACTGACACCTTCAGTTGAAGATGTACACACAATCCTTCTTGCTCATGAAGGAAGAATTGAGTACAAGAAATCCAATGATATAGATATGTCAGCAAACTTTGTCTCAAGTTCCAAAAATAAAAATCAGTACAACAACAAATCAGATCAGAATCAGCAAAGAAACAATCAGTCCACAAGAGGAAGAGGCAGAGGAAGATGGAACAACAATAATAAACCAAAGTGTCAAATCTGTGAAAAAATAGGTCACACAGCTACCAAATGCTATTTCAGATTAAATTTGAACTATGTACCAGGACAGAATTCAAACAATCAAAGAGGTGGAAATCCAAGTGCAAATTTAGCACAAGTTCAACAAGATCAGAATGGTCAGTGAGATATGTGTAGGAATCAAATTACTACACCAGAACATATTCAAGATGAAGCATGGTACCCAGATTCTGGAGCAACCAATCATTTGACAAGCAATCTTGACAACTTTAATCTTGGAAACAAAGAGTATAAAGGTAAATAATCAATTACCATGGGGGATGGTAAGTGTATCAGAATAACTCACACTGGTAAAACCTATATTAAAGGTGCTAGACAGTTATTTCTAAACAATTTAGTAAGAGTTCCAAAGATAAAAAAGAATCTTATTAGTGTCTCTTAGTTTGCAAGAGACAACAATGTCTACTTTGAATTTTTCCCCAAATATTGTCTAGTAAAAGATATTTTGACTAATGAATTTCTTCTACAGGGTGATGCTGATAAAGGGCTTTACAGATTCAATTTTGTTAACTCCATCAGTACTGTAAATCAGCAGAATAATTGTAATTTGACTGAGGTGAATCAAACAGAAGAGAATAGAAGTATTTTTGATCCGTGGCACTACAAATTGGGACACCCAAATGCAACCGTTGTTAAACAAGTTCTCAATGAAAATAAAGTTTCTTTTGAAAATATTCCTGATCCATATATCTGTACTTATTGCCAAATGGGAAAAAGTCATAAATTATCATTTAATGATTCTACTACTATGTATTCTAATCCACTTGAATTAGTTGCTGCAGATATTTGGGGTCCTGCTCTAGTATGTTCTGATTATGGCTACAAATATTACTTATCTTTTATTGATGCTCATTCCAGATATACTTGGATTTATTTAATGAAAACTAAGTCTGAAACATGCAATGTAGTGTTACATTTTATAACCCTTGTTGAAAAACAAATAGGTCATCATGTCAAAATTATGCAAACTGACGGGGGTTCTGAATTCAAGCCACTGACTAAATTCTTTAATAATAAGGGGATAATACATTAGACTACATGCCCCTACACTTCTGAACAAAATGGTTTGATAGAAAGGAAGCATAGATATATAGTGGAATTAGGACTTACACTTTTAGCACAAGCACATTTACCACTAAAATTTTGGCCAGACTCTTTTAATATAGCCGTATACTTAATTAACAGATTACCCACAAAAGTGCTGAAAGGTAAAGGTCCTATAGAAAAGTTATTATGTATTAAACCTGATTATCATGCTTTAAAACCATTTGGATGTCCATGCTTCCCTAATTTAAGGCAATACAACACCAATAAGTTAGATTTCAGATCTAGACCATGCACCTTTCTAGGTTATCCCAATAACCAAAAAGGTTATAAGTGTCTGGATAGTAAGGGAAAATTGTTCATTAGCAGACATGTAGTATTTAATGAACATGTATTCCCAACAATTCAAATATGGAAACATCCAAAAAGGTATACAATCCAAAGGTATCTATACCTGATTTGCCTGTATATTCTAAAATCTGGGAACATGAGACTGAAAGGACTGCAAGTACTAGTGATTCACAACCTGCTATGTCAAATGAATCAAGTCATGAACCAGTAGATGGGCCCAGCTATCTCAATCAATCTCCCACCTGCACAAATCATCAGGACCAACAAATTAGTCATACTACAAATATTCAACAGGATCAAAACAGAAGTAATGACAATGAAGCCCACACTGAAGATTTACAAACTAAGCCAGGTCATCCAATGATCACAAGGTCTAAGAGTGGTATATTCAAGCCAAAAGTTTATACTGCAGTCGAAGCAACAGAAGAACCAGAAAGCTTTGAACAAGCTATAAAAGATAGCAACTGGAAGACAACAATAGATAAGGAGTACAAAGCTCTCATCAAAAATAAAACTTGGGACTTGGTCAATATTCCAAACAACAAAAATATTGTTGGCTGCAAGTGGACATACAGATTAAAGAAGAATGCAGATGGGACTATCAACAGATATAAAGCCAAATTAGTGGCTAAAGGATATACACAACAATATGGATTTGACTTAATGAAACTTTCTCTCCTGTAGTAAAACCAGCTACCATTAGAGTAATTTTCACTGTTGCCTTACATAAACAGTGGAAAATTAGACAGTTGGATGTTAATAATGCATTTCTAAACGGGACATTGTAAGAAGAAATTTACATGGAACAGCCACAAGGTTACAATCAGAAACAAAATTATGTGTGCAGATTAAACAAGGCTATATATGGTCTGAAGCAGGCACCAAGAGTTTGGTTTGAAAAACTTAAAAGCACACTTGTCAGATTGGGATATCAATCAACAAAATCTGATAACTCCTTATTTATTAAAATCAATAAAGAATCTATTATATATTTTTTAGTTTATGTTGATGACTTACTAATTACAGGGAATGATGAAATAGCAATCAGTGAACCGGTTCAGTATCTAGATAAGCAATTTTCTGTCAAGGACCTTGGTGATCCAAATTACTTCTTAAGCATTGAAGTCATCAGAAAATCAAAGTCAGAAATATTCTTAAGCCAAAGAAAATATATCAATGAAATACTGCATAAATCAAACATGACAGAAGCCAAGTCTCAACTAACACCTATGGTCTGCAATCATCAGCTCTCAAAACAAAGGGGGAACCAATATTTAACATAAAACAATACAGAAGTGTTGTGGGAGCATTACAATATGCAACCATAACAAGACCAGATATATCATTCAGTGTTAACAAGTTGTCTCAATTTATGCAGGAACCTCTTAATGAGCATTGGAAAGCTACAAAGAGGATACTAAGATATCTGAAGGGAACAACAACTTATGGTCTATCTCTAAAAGCATGCAAAGAACTCAATGTGACAGGGTTCTGTGATGCAGACTGGGCTACAGACCGAGATGATAGAAAATCAATTTCTGGGTACTGCATATACATTGGAGAAAATCCAATTTCATGGTGTTCAAAAAAACAGTCAACCATATCTAGATCTAGCATGGAAGCTGAATATAGAAGCGTAGCTAGCGCAACAGCAAAAATCATGTGGATTCAATCTCTACTTGGTGAACTAAAGATCAAATCCATCATCAAACCAGTGCTATGGTGTGATAACCAAAGCACTGTGTATATGTCTGCTAACCTAGTGCTTCACGCAAGAACAAAACACATAGAGATAGACATCTATTTTGTTCGTGATCATATTCTCAAGGGCAATTTACTTGTTAATCACATATCTGGAACTTACCAAAGGGCTGACGTGCTTACAAAAGCTTTAACTTATAGAAATTTCATAAGATTCAGAGAGGATCTAAAAGTGAAAGATACAATCGGTGATGATTCTGCTGGCGAATCTGCGTCTCACATCAAAGCCTCGGTTCAAGGATCTCATCAAATCAGCATCCTTTCGGCGCTCAAGCTATTAAACTAGGATCAATCAGGAAAAGCTGACTGCTTTTTTCTCAAGCTAGCAGAAAATTTCTAATTCTCTCTCTCAATTTTTTCATGAAGATGAAGATGGCGACATGCCTTAGATTCTGATTTGAGGGGGGGGGGGAGAAAAAGATAATATGAGAACGGCTAACCCTAATCATCTCAAATGCAGAAATATACAAGCATAGAATCGGGTCAACAATGCTTTCATACCCGAACCTCTTTTATCTTTATTTTTTTATCATTATAGGCCAAGCATGTTTAGCCCATCAAACTGTATTTATATACATTTCTCTGTACAACGTTTTTATCATTCGGTTCTACAATAAAATTCATTTTCTTCTTCAATTCTGCAAATAACTCAAATATATCAAAACACAAGTAAATCAGAATTTCAACTCGGAGAGATTATCTTGGCCTCATCATATCTTCTATGTAATAATGTTGTTGAAAATATGTATCACTTATTTTTCTCATGTGCTTTCTCCTTCTATATTTGGAAAAGGCCGATGACTTTTCTTCATCTTCATAATCCCTTGATTAACTCAAAGGCTGAATGTTTTAATATCTTCAAGGCTATTAGACGGAGAATGGTTAAAGGTAGGCTATTGTTGGAAACTGTCAATAAATTTGTCTTTATTTGGGAAGAAAGAAATTTGAGGTTTTTCACATGAAATAATAGAACAATGAATGAGTTATATGCATTACTGCTCAGGAAATTGGCTTAGGAAGTTGGCTGCTTAGAGTTGAAAGCCTAATCAATTCCTTTGGGTATTCATTAGGATTTCTTATACTGGTCAGTGCTTGTATTTTGTATTCCCTTTTTAAGAGATTTATTTTTGCTATCTTGTATCTCATTTCTTATTTATTAATAAAATGGTAGGGGGCCATTCAACCCCACTTGCTTTGCCAAAAAAGTTATAATTTGAATCTGGTCTAACTGCTTGCATGCATCTTATTGTTTCTGTACACCATTCTCCATTCTCAATAATCCTCTCAACTTTACTATCATATCCTCCAACACTAGCCAACATGTTCCAACTAGTTTAGAAATCAAAAAATGCCCATTTAACAATGAATCTTTCCATAAACTAGCACTTTTTATCATCAGAAAATTTACTCTGAATGTGTTTTTTCAGCTCACATATGCATTTAAGAAGATTTTTCCACACATTAAAAGTGTTATTATAAGCATCACCCAGAAATTGTCTCTAATGTATCTGGTTCTCATCTAATTGACCTATATAGATTTTGAAGTGATGATATTTCACTCTAGTTTTATGTTGTAAACCTGTTTGAGCTCTTTTAAGTTAATTAGATCAACCCACCTTCATGCTTAGCCCTACATAAAATATCATAGCTCACTTTATGAAGTCCACCTCTACATATGAGTTAATTTTCTCGATAAAACAATTGAGGATTTGATAAGTTCGTATTTAAAATCTCACTTTGATAGTTATAATTGTATATACTATTTCAACTCTACCTGCAAAAGAGAGAAGTCTGGAACTCTATGCATTTAGTCTGTCTTTGATTTTTGTAACCAACTCCCCCACATTCTTTATTAGTAATTATGTTTGTAGACTAGGGGACCCCTAGAGATTTTAATAGTAAGTTATCATCCTTTACTTCTAAAATATCCAGAATATTACGTTTTCCTTATAGAATTTGTTGAAATAGCACTGTGATTTCAGATTATTGAGCTTAAGACCAGTAAATTTCTCCAAGTTATTAAATATACTTGTTAGACCAAATTTTGGTCCAACATCAATACGTTTTAAATAAAATTCAAATAAAATTCCAAATATGCCCATAATCAAAATAATATAAGTGTAAAATGTCCAAAAGTCCAAATTTCAAGTCATCAAATGATATGAAATTCAAATACATGTGCAATAATCACTATCCAATGGTCAACACACCAAAAATAAAAGTCATCTCCTTTGTTCCAGTCCAAATATCAAGGATGGAGTCAATATGCAAATTCCTATTTCTAAGGGTCCTTATGTTCAAAAGTTCAAGTCATTTTCCTCTTCGTCAGCCAGTAGAGAAGGTCTTAAGCTTTTAAGGGAGCTTAGAAACGTCAAGTCCCAAATAATGATTTGTGCTAAGAAAGAGAAAGAGGAAAGGATTCAATTCTTAAGTAGGGGTGAGTTTCTATTTATGTTGTTTGAAGAGTGGCGTGTCATGCTTGGATTGATCGATAGAAGTTGACATGGATTGATGAATTGGCAACTTAGATGGTCTTGAGGGTGTCACTTGTCATCATCTCGGGACTATAGTAGTTTATGTGGATCACTATCTTAGCTATGGTATCGACAAAGGTGGCATGGCTGTATAGGAGTGCTTTGAAGCTTTATTACATAGAATTTCATTCATATTAATGTACTAATTCTTAACATGGATAATTGTTATCCATTAATATTGAATGTTGCCCACATTTTCCTTTTTGCACATCTTTGAATTACTTATTTAATGTGGCAACACCATTATACTCTAATAAATATTTCTTATTGTGGTGCCCTTAATTCTCCTATTGTTTAACATTCCACCCCAATATAATAGTGTTTTCTTTTATATTTCTAATAGCTTTTACGCAATGATGATAGCTTTACTTTTTTGCACAAGGCAAATTAATTCCTTTATGTGCGATAATTTCTTTATCCTCGACTTGTGATAGCATGGATATCACCATCGTGCGACGACTCAAAATTCTTCGACCTGCGATGACTCTACCGGTGACAACTCATAACTTCAAGTTATAATGGCTTATAACTTCAACCAGCCATGGCTTATTGCACCAACTTACGATAGCTCTACTTCCTAATATGTGATGGCTTATTCTTCACATTCGACTGTTATTTGTCTAGTGTACTAAAACAGATAGCACGCTACAATAAATTAGTCGCACAAGTTTATTAATTAGAATTCCTCTACGCTGGAATTATGTATTAGATAAATGTACAATAAGTTACGTTGTAAATAAATTACAACAACAACGTTATACTATTGTAAGAAATAGTACAACTTATAAACGGAAAAGATTACAGTGAATCTAACCAGTATATAAAGGAAATTCCGTCTGAGGCTTGTCGTAACAATTTCCTTAAGAATTTTATTTCAAAATTCTCCCAAGATACAACAGACGTATTCTGCTCGAGATCGTAATGAGTATATCACTCTGTGATTTAGAGTATGGCAGTAGAAGTGAAGAAGTAGATTCGGATTCTGAAAAAATGAGCAAGGAAAGTGATCAGTTTTCCTTCTTATTTATAGTTGGTCCGTATCTCTTCTGAACGGTCGTGTCTGCACCCGTTCGCTCAAACAGTTGCGTCCGTACCACTTCGTACAGTCGCACCCGTCTGCCCGCGCCACTTCAATCGGGTCGCACCCGCTCATGCCGCATCCATTCGCCCGTGTCTGCTTCTCGCACCCGCTTCTGTTCGCATCTAACGGCCGTCCGCTTTATGAACAGCCGCGTCCGTCTTCACCCGCCCGCTTCTCTTTAAATTACAGGCCCAGCCCAGTTTCAGCCGAAGCCCAAAACCGTTAAACGATGGCCCAGCAAAAGAATGGTCATTTTAGACCCGTATCCGAGCCCGGCCAGGTTCGGTTCGGTCGGTCGGACGGACGGCGGCGGCGGCGCGCGCGTGTGTAGTGGTGATGCATAATCTCCCTCCTCACAACGAAGCATACATTTTGGAGCCCCAGGCCCCCAACCTCCTCATGAGAAAGGCATATATAAATTAATATACCTCTCAACAAATTGGCGATGTGGGACTTTATGTATTTTTCATTCACTTGATTTCTTAAGGAATTCCAACATGAATCGGGCCGGATTCAGTTCCGAAAATATTTTAATCCCCCACATGAATGATAATATACATATCCCCCACACAAAGCGAAATATCACAGAGTACATATGGAATAATGCTTTATCGTGGATAAGTAGATATTTCTCTTTGAACTTTCCCTAGTTAAAACTTATCGGATCTACTTGGCTAATCAGTGAATTACTTCATCTTGAACCGTCGGCCTTTATTGTATACCCAGACAATAAGCTTTACGAAGCATTGATTCCCTTCTCATCCAATCTCTTGGTTGTGTTCATTTTGGTCCTGAACAATTTTTGGTTCTGCGAGTGTTTTAGAGAATAAAAGCCTTTTAATATTCTCATAGAGCCGACCCAGCTCACACTTACATAGGTGATCGCAACCATTAAGAGTATCCTACATATACCCCACTTGTTATTTCCAAGATATGGTCATCATTAAAAAACATAGTTTTAACCTTAAAACACCTCTGTAGGCATGCATTTATATTTTTCACCATAGGAATGGAGTAGGACCAAGTCCAGACAAATGCATTACTTCTTGAGTTACTCATAACTGGTTTGCCTATTGATCCTAGTCCGTGGGATCTCCAGTCGCTAGGATAGGTTTCCGTATAAGGTAACTCTTGTTGGTTTAGGCTTTTAAACCCATTCCCCTCGATGCGCAGTCAATTTTCTCTCTTGATAAACCTTTAGTAAATGGATCCGCTAGGTTATCATTTGTTCTCACATAATCTATGGAAATAGTTCCATTAGAGAGTAACTGCCTAACTGTGTTATGGCGACGACGTATGTGTCGTGATTTACCATTATACACAAGGTTTTTCGCTCTACTTAGCGCTGCTTGATTATCGCAGTGAATACATATGGCCGTCACAGGTTTTGGCCAAAATGGAATATCTTCTAAGAATTGACGAAGCCATTCTGCCTCTTTGCCTGCTTTATCTAATGCGATAAACTCAGATTCCATGGTGGATCGAGCTATGCATGTTTGTTTAGTAGATTTCCATGACACTGCTGCTCCTGCAAGGGTAAAGACATAACCACTTATGGATTTTGATTCCTCTGAATCTGCAATCCAGTTTGCATCACTATATCCTTCTAAGACGGCAGGATATTTTCCATAATGTAAGGAAAAATTAGTGGTATTTTTTAAATATCCCAACACTCTCATTAGTGCTTTCCAGTGTTCCTTCCCTGGATTACTTGTATACCTGCTTAGTCGACTTATCGCGTAAGCAATATCTGTCTGGTGCAATTCATCAGATACATTAAGCATCCTATTACACGAGAGTATTCCAGTTGCATTACACTCTCATCAGTGTTTTTATGCAGTACTTCCGACGGATTAAAAGGTGTCCTCACTCCTTTAATTCCATACTCGTGGAATTTTTCAATCACTTTGTCTACATAGTGTGACTGAGATAGTTCAATTCCATTAGGTATTCTTATTATTTTGATTTTCAAAATAACGTCCGCAACTCCTAAGTCTTTCATATCGAAATTGTTGATTAACATCTTCTTTATAGTCTCTATTACTTTAGTATTAGGACCAAAGATTAGCATATCGTCTACATATAGACAAATCATCACATATGATTGTCCAACCTGTTTGTAATAAACACATTTATCAAATTCATTTATACGAAAACCATTTTTCATCATGACACTATCAAATTTTTCATGCCATTGTTTTGGAGCTTGTTTTAGTCCGTATAGTGATTTCACTAACCGACATACTTTGTTTTCATTTCCTTTGGAAATAAAACCCTCAGGTTGCTCCATGTAAATCTCCTCATCGAAATCTCCATTTAAGAATGCTGTTTTGACATCCATCTAATGAATTTTCAGATTATATATGGAAGCAATTGCTATTAACATTCTTATAGAGGTTATTCGTGTAACCGGTGAATAGGTATCAAAGAAGTCTACTCCTTCTTTTTGACGATATCCTTTGGCTACCAATCTGGCTTTATATTTATCTATAGAGCCGTCTGATTTCAATTTCTTCTTGAAAATCCATTTGCAGCCAATTGGTTTTATTCCAGGTGGAATATCAACTATTTTCCAAGTTTTATTACGTAGAATTGAATCAATCTCACTTTGGATTGCTTCTTTCCAACATGAAGATTCAGAAGATGACATTGCTTCCTTGTACGTTTGAGGTTCATGTTCTAACATATAAGTTAAAAAATCCGAATCAAATGTTTTGGAAATTCTTGCCCTTACGCTTCTTCTTAGTCCAGCATCCTCAATTTGATGATGAGTTTCATCTTCATGTGAATCGTTTGATTCTTCTCTTGTCCTTTTTGGGACATTATTTCCTTCATTCCTTTTGTGTGGAAACACATCTTCAAAGAATGAGGCATCTCTTGATTCCATGATTGTATTTACATGAATATCATTTATATCAGACTTGAATACCAAAAATCTGTAGGCACTACTATTTTGGGCTGGCCCAAGATAATAACAATCCACTGTTTTTGGTCCAAGTTTGACTCTCTTGGGAGGCGGAACTGGAACTTTTGCCAAGCACCCCCACACTTTGACGTATTTAAAGCTTGGTTTGTGTCCTTTCCATATCTCATATGAAATTGTTCCCGTTTTATTGTGAGAAACTTTGTTTAATATATGATTAGACATATTTAAGGCTTCCCCCCACAAGTTCGTCGGTAGACCAGAAGTTAAAAGCATGGCAGTAATCATGTCTTTTAACGTTCTGTTCTTCCTCTCGGCTACACCATTTTGTTGTGGTGAATATGGAGCTGTTGTTTGATGAATTATACCATTTTCGACACAGAATTGTTCAAATGGTGATTCATATTCTCCACCTCGATCAGATCTCAATATCTTGATCTTTTTATTTAACTGATTTTCTACCTCAGCCTTGTATTTTATAAACGCGGTTATTGCTTCATCCTTACTATTTAAAAGATATACATAGCAATATCGCGTATAATCGTCAATAAAAGTAATAAAATACTTTTTCCCACCTCTTGTAGGTAGTGATTTAAAATGACATAAATCTGTATGTACCAAACCTAATGGTTCAGTGCTTCTGTCAACGGATTTAAATGGTTGTTTGACCATTTTTGCTTCTACACATGTCTCACATTTGTAGTTCTTATCTACTTGAAAATTTGGAATCAATCCCAAGTTTGATAATTTCTTCATTTTTCGGAAGTTTATGTGTCCTAATCTATCGTGCCATAGTAAAATTTCGTGCTCAAGCAAGTAAGAGACTTCAATTTTATTAATAGCACAATCAGAATACATAGATTTATTGTCGATAACGGCTATGTTTGCCTTAAATAGGCCATCACATAAATATCCCCTTCCTATATACATTCCAGCTTTGGACAGAACCATCTTGTCTGTCTCAAACACCATCTTGAATCCCTTCTTTGATAGGACTGCACCAGAGATGAGATTCTTGCGTATGTCTGGAACGTGAAGCACGCCATTCAATTTGACAGTTTTTCCAGAAGTGAACTTGAGGATAACTGTGCCACTGCCTTCGATCATGGAAACTGCAGAATTACCCATGTAGAGTCTTTCTTTCTGATCGAATTTCTGGTATGTTGAAAACATGGATTTTTCAGAGCAAACATGACGAGTAGCTCCTGTGTCAACCCACCATTGGTTAGGGTTCTGAATCAAATTACATTCAGAAATAACCGCTGAAAAGTTGGACTTATCCATTTTCATGTTGTCAACTGTTAACATCTCTGTTTTAGTGTAAAACAGTAAAAATTCTTAAGATGTTATTTGTCTAGTGTACTAAAACAGATAGCACGCTACAATAAATTAGTCGCACAAGTTTATTAATTAGAATTCCACTACGCTGGAATTCTGTATTAGATAAATGTACAATAAGTTACGTTGTAAATAAATTACAACAACAACGTTATACTATTGTAAGAAATAGTACAACTTATAAACGTGAAAGATTACAGTGAATCTAACCAGTATATAAAGGAAATTCCGTCTGAGGCTTGTCGTAACAATTTCCTTAAGAATTTTATTTCAAAATTCTCCCAAGATACAATAGACGTATTCTGCTCGAGATCGTAATGAGTATATCACTCTGTGATTTAGAGTATGGCAGTAGAAGTGAAGAAGTAGATTCGGATTCTGAAAAAATGAGTAAGGAAAGTGATCAGTTTTCCTTCTTATTTATAGTTGGTCTGTATCTCTTCCGAACGGTCGTGTCCCGCTCATGCCGCATCCATTCGCCCGTGTCTGCTTCTCGCATCTAGCGGACGATGGTCCAGCAAAAGAATGGTCATTTTAGACCCGTACCCGACCGGTCGGACGGCGGCGGCGGCGCGTGGTGGTGATGCATAATCTCCCTCCTCACAACGAAGCATACATTTGGGAGCCCCAGGCCCTCAACCTCCTCATGAGAAAGGCATATATAAATTAATATACCTCTCAACAAATTGGCGATGTGGGACTTTATGTATTTTTCTTTCACTTGATTTCTTAAGGAATTCCAACATCGACTACCTTCAATCATCAAATTGCGATAGCTAAGTAAACTCAACCTTCGATAGCTTCATTCATCAACCTTCGTTAACTTCATAACATCAACATTCGACGGCTTTATAACATCAACCTTCAATAGCTTCATTTATAAAACTTCGATAGCTTCATAACATCAACCTTCGATAGTTTCATAACATCAACTTTCGATAGCTTCATCTATCAACCTTCGCTAGCTTCATTCATTCACCTTTGATACCTTAATTTTTCAACCTTCGATAGTTTCATATTATCAACCTTTGATAGCTTCATCTATCGACCTTCGACGGCTTCGTTCATCAACCTTCGACAGCTTTACAACATCAACCTTCGATAGCTTCATTTATCAATTGATGGCTTCATTTATCAACCTTCGATGGCTTTAATGCTTTATTTTTTGTGACACATTGCTATCAATTTGTGACAGCTCTGACATTATCAACTTTTGATGACACCACACTTTATTTATCCTTGGAAATTTGGGTGTAACAATAATTTTGATACAGTGAGCTGGCTTAGGACTTGACTTCACTATAATAATCAAGTCATCTGCAGAGAGTAAATGATGAGTAATAGGTTAATTATTAAATGATGGTGGGAACAGTCCATTATGCATGTAAGCTCCATCTGTATGCAGAGATATTCCATTGCTATAACAAATAAGTAAGCGGACATGGGGTCTCCTTGCCTTAGCTCTTGTTGTTGCTTATGTACCCTCTTGGGGAGCTATTTATAATTATAAATAAAGTAGGGATTGATATACGTTACTGTATAAATTTTAAAATCAAACTAGGGAATCCCATGCTAGCAAGCATATATGTGATTCTATAAAAAAAATCATATGCTTTATGAAGATCCATTTCCAAGCATAACTTGTCTTCCCTTTTCTTGTTAAAATTTCTTACCAATTCATTAGCCAGGAGGGAATTTTCTAATATGTGCTTGCGCTTAATGAAAGCTGATTGAAATTTTGAAATTAGACCACTTAGTTTTTGTATCGGTCTATTACACATAACTTTGCTAAGAATCTTATACACCATATTGCAACATGTTATTGGCCTGTAGTCCTATGCTTTATTTGGTTTGTTAACCTTTGGTATTAGAGTAACAAAGGTCTATTGATTTCTTGGAGAATTTTCATATTGAATGATTCTTGCACAACTTCTAATGCCTTATCTTTCATGTCCCCCCAATGCAATTTAAAGAATTTGGAGTTCCAACCATCAGGCCCTAGGCTGTAATCATCATGAGTCAAGAAAACAATTGGCTTAACTTCTTACTTAGTTATAATAACCCTCATTATATTAATCCCTTCTTCATTAACCAGGGCCTGCACTTAATATGAGGTAAGCCCCTTTCATAATTTCTATTATATTATTCAAATTGCTCAATATTTATGACTGTTTCTCCATTATTTGTAAGGGTATTGAGGTGATTATTATGATTTTTCCTGCAAAACATATTGGTATAGAAAAATTTGGAGCATTCATCTTTTTGTGTCAACCATTTTTCTTTTGCCTTCTGTTTGATGTCTATTGCTTGTTGATGTAGAGCCAACTTTAATTATTTTTGCGCTTCATGATATTCTTCATTGAGCGTAGCATTGAGTAGGTCTTGATTTGGATAGTTCAGTGCTTTATCAAATTGTTGTTGTATAGTGTTAATGTTGTCATGTTGTTTGGGTCTTTGCTTGTTCCAACTATTTAACCCATTCTTAATTTCCTTTAAGAAACAGAAGTATACCAACAAGTGTCATCAGTGTGTTCTATATTATGAATATCAATGACATTGTAATAATCACCAAACATACACCAATATTTTGCATACCTGAAAGGTTTTCCTATGTTTTTTCTTTAGTATCGTTAAATTGGATACGTGATAGGCAATGATCACATCTAGACATAACTGTAGCTTTAAGTTTAGAGATTTTATTGATCATTTCTTCATTCACTAGCACTCTGTCCAGTCTATAAGAAATTTTTTGACTCGCCACTTTTCCAAATATATTTTAGGCCAACATGGTAGACTTTCAGTAGTCCAGCAACTTCAGTGTAAACCCCCCGTTTTCTCTTTTTTGAGTAAGACTACATTGAAATCTCCTAACATCTGCCATTCTCTTTAGCTGTTTAGTTTGATATATGGACAAGTTTATCACACAGTGAGGCCCAATTGTTAGCATATGCAAATGTTCACGCAAAATTTAGTCCACTAGCATTTTGACTCATGCCAGTAATTTATTGCTTATCCATATCTAATATGTTGACAATCAAAGCTTTATGCCAAAACACTATGATTCTAACTTTAGAATGTTTAGATTGGAACATTGGAAGTAGATGACGAGACTTGTTCCATTGCATAGAGCTCATTTTTCTCCTCAGAATGATATGTTGTTTTGTTTGGATTGGAGTTCAAATGTAGGAGTTACACGAGTTTTAAGTTATGGGTTTTATAAAAGGGCTTAACCCATTAAGGTTTTGATTTGAATATGGACAGCTATCATTTTCCCACTTCTCTCTCTTATTAGTTTCTGAAACTGTAAAAACTTTGATTTCCTTTTCCTGACTCCTTTTTCTTCCTCTGTCTCACCACAAATTTGTCAATGCTTAACGAAATTCGACAAACTAATATTCTATACTAGTCAACATGAGAATAGGAGTTTGATTATACCATCTGTTTGCGATTTAGGGATCGAAAGGACTGCTATAATAACCCATAAATTCAACATTTTGAAATATTAAAATAATTAATAGTGAATTGTTAATAGAAGGGTGAACTGGGTATTATATTTACAACTGTTGCGAAGTTCATTCCATGACGATCGATTTGATATATTTGGATTTACGGTTTATGAAATAGAAATGTGTTTAAATAGCATGCTTTTTTGGATCGAACTGGACATGCAATCCACAACCCAACCTAACAATTATATAAGTAAGACTATGAAACCCTAGCTGCCATCTCTATTCTTCAGTTTTCTTCCATAATCCTGAAATTTCTTAATTACATGTTAATGGTGATTAGAAAATTGATCAAAAGAGTGATTAAAAATCAAACAGTCCAAACTTTATAGAAATATATATCATTGCAAAGCTATCGAAAAATGGAGTTGAGGGGTGGTGTCCGTTTGTCAAGGTAGTGCTTTGGTTGGTCAGAATTTTGCGATCACTTCTCAACTGTTCAATGTAGGGTTTTGCAATCAATGGTTAAATGGCGATATCAGTATGATCAGAGTGTACCGTCGAGCAAAGGATGATAACTAGGGTTTATCCATCGTTGTCGATCATCCAAACAACATCGGAGTTGGACAAAATTCATGATTTTTCGAGCCGATCTTGTTCACGGCGACGATGTAGTCGGCAGTGGCGTAGGATGGTGTGATTTAGGTGATGTTAGCATATTGGGCTTTTTAGCCTTTTTTTCTTGTTTATGCTTTCTATCTATATAAACCTATCTCTGTAACCCTAATGTAATCAATCTCTTTTTTGCTCAGCCGTCTTGCTGAATAATATGAATTATCTTTTTCTTCTTATTTGATTATACAAACGTTTACATGGCATCAGAGCCTCGTTCCTGTTTCCGCCTGCTGCCTCGTCGCTGTCTAGCCTTCCTGCCTCAACCCGAAACCCTAACCTGGTATCATCATCTGCTCCAAAACCTAGCACCTAGCATGTCGTCAATTTTGTCCTAAAACCTCAGAGCCCCGTCCCCAAGTCCCCAGCCTGCCGATCTTCCTGCCTGCCCCTAAGTCCCCAGCTGTCGATCTGCCTGCCCCAGCTGCCGATCTCCCTGCTGAAACCCTAGAACCTCGAAACCCTAGCCTGCCGAAACCCTAGCCTGCCGATCTCCCTGTCCCGAAACCCTAGCCTGCCGATCAACCCGAAACCCTAGTTTCCCAAAACTCTAGCCCAATTGATACCTGTCTTGACCTGAAGCAGTTGCTGACTTCAAAATATGGCAGGAGATGATGATTCATTACAGGCTATTAGTGTTCGTTTAGATGAAAAAAACTATTCTTATTGGAGTTATGTCATGAAAAATTTTCTAAAAGGAAAACAGATGTGGGGATATATTTCTGGTATTATTGTGGCTCCTAAAGCTACTAATGTTGAATTGATGGAGAAATGGGATACTAACAATTCAAAGATCATCACTTGGATTAATAATTCTGTTGAAAATAAAATTGGTATGCAATTGGCTAAGTATGATACTGCTAAGCAAGTTTGGGACTATTTGGAGTGACTTTTTGTGCGTTCTAACTTTACCGTTCAATATCAATTAGAGGATGATATTCGGTCATTGTCTCAGAATGATCGAAATATTCAAGATTTTTATTCTGAAATTACTGCTCTTTGGGATCAATTGGCTATGACTGAGGTTGCTGAGCTTAGGTCATTTGCTCCATATATCGCTCGTAGGGAGGAACAACGTCTTGTTCAATTGTTGATGGCTCTTCGACCAAAGTACGAGCATTGTCGTGCGCCATCCTACATCACACTCCTTTACCTTCTGTTGATTCTGTTCTACATGAATTATTAGCTGAAGAAACTCGCTTGAAGTCTCAAACTGAGAAAGTTGCACAGACTTCTTCTGCATCTGTTTTTGCTACAGGGATTTTACCAATCCCATCTTAACGCAACAAGGTAAATATCAAGAATGGTCGTGATTGTAATTATTGTAAACAACCAGGCCATTAGAAAAATCAATGTCCTGAATTATTGGCTCGACAAAAAAATCAAAGTTTTAAACCAGGTGATAGATCACAACAGCAACGACGTGGTAGCCAACAACAGTCCCTCTCTACTGCACAAGGACATGGACAGTCACGAGGTAATTCCCAGCCTAAGACTGCCGCATTGGTACATCCTTCTGGTGAATCAGTTGTGGATTCCTCTATGGACTCTCTTGTAGAACAATTTCAGAAGTTCCTTGCTAGCCAGTCTTTGTCTCAAAACATGACTGCTCCTCAATCTCAGCACTTTGCCATGTCAGCTTCCTCCATATCAGGTTTGAATTCTCCTTTGTGGATTTTGGATTCTGGTTCCTCATATCATATGTCCCATGATTGTTCATCGTTTATATCTATGTCTTTTGATTCTCGCTCACCTTCTATTTTGACTACTGATGGCACACCTTTGCCATTAATAGGAATCGGTACAATTCAAACCACACACGTTTCCCTCCCAAATGTTTATTGTATTCCTAAATTAACTATGAATCTTGTGTCGGTCAGACAACTTTGTGATCTTGGATATCTTATTCATTTTTCTTCTACCACTTGCTCTGTGCAGGATCCCAACTCTAAGAAGTTGATTGGGACAGGCCACAGGCAGGGCGGTCTCTATGTTTTGGATGACTTGCACATTCCAAGTCATGTCGTTGCTGCTAGTATTGACCTTTCTTCTTTTCATTTAACCCCATTGTCTTCTAAGTTTTATTTGTGGCATTCTAGACTTGGTCATATTTCAAGCTCTCGTCTTAAATTCTTGTGTAATTCTGGTGTTTTGAGAGATTTACGTTCTCATGATATTTCAGATTGTAGTGGTTGTAAACTTGGAAAATTTTCTGCTTTGCCCTTTAATCAAAGTGTTTCTGCTTCCACTGCACCTTTTGACTTAGTTCACTCTGATGTTTGGGGTCCAGCACCCATCCCCACAAAAGTTGGGTGCAGATATTATGTATCTTTTATCGATGACTATACTCGTTATTGTTGGGTTTTTCTGATGAAACGTCGTTCTGAGTTTATTGATATATATATTGCCTTTCAAGCATATGTTAAAACACAACACTCTGCTATTGTTAAATGCTTTCGTTCTGATTTAGGGGGGAATACACTAAGGGAGACCTTTCTAACATATTCACGGTTGATGGTACTTTGCATCAGACTTCCTGCACTGATACCCCGCAACAAAATGGTGTTGCTGAAAGAAAACATAGACACATTGTTGAAACTGCCCGTTCTATGATTCTTTCAGCTAGCGTTCCAAAAGAATTTTGGGGAGAAGCTGTTCTTACTTTCGTTTATCTTATTAATAAGATCCCGATTTCTCATAACTCTGGTATTTCTCCTCATGCCAAGTTGTTTGGTCAAACTCCTGATTACTCTCACCTAAAAGTGTTTGGTTCCACTTGTTTTGTTCTTCGTCCACACGTAGAACGTTCAAAATTATCTTCACGTGTTGCTATATGTGTTTTTCTTGGGTATGGTATTGGACAAAAAGGCTATCGCTGTTATGATCCTTCTTCAAATAAACTATATGTTTCTCGTCATGTTTTCTTTATTGAACATATTCCCTTCTACTCTATTCTAGCTAGTCCTCATAGTATGACTAAGTCTGATCTTATTCACATTGATCCATTTCCTGCTGATAACTCCTCTGATTCAACACCTCTTACCATTGATACTCCGTCATCCATACATTCTTTTCCTCCTCCTTCTGCAGGTGACACTTTATCCCCTGCTACTACGACTGTTCAAACACCTCCCGTGATGACTGATCCTGTTCAACCTTGCTATCCCACTCGCACACGTAAATCTACTCAATTATCTGATTTTGCTTACTCTTGTTACTCTCAGGCTGTTGCTTCATTTCTTGTTTCCATTGACACTTTCTATGAGCCTTCTTCTTACTCGGAGGCTGTTCGTTCTCCTGTATGGCAACGTGCTATGTCTGAGGAAATGTCTGCTTTAGACAAAACTGGTACCTGAGATCTTGTATACCTTCCTACTGGGAAGAAAACTATTGGTTGTCGATGGGTGTATAAGATTAAAACCAAGTCAGATGGTTCTATTGAGCGATACAAAGCTCGTTTAGTTGCTAAAGGATTTGCCCAAGAGTATGGCATGGATTATGAGGAGACATTTGCTCCTGTGGCTAAGATGACATCTGTTCGGGTTCTTATTGCTGTTGCGTCCAGTCGTCAATGGGACATCTCTCAAATAGATGTTAAAAATGCTTTTCTTAATGGATATCTTAAGGAAGAAGTTTACATGGTTGATCCACCTGGTGTTTCTCATGCTCCAGGTCAGGTTTGTAGGCTTAAGAAAGCTCTATATGGTCTTAAGCAAGCACCACGTGCTTGGTATGAGAGATTCTCGACTGTAGTTACATCACTTGGTTTTACCTCTAGTCCCCATGATTCAGCACTTTTTGTCAGATTGACTTCTGCAGGCCGTATTCTTCTTCTACTATATGTAGATGATATGATCATTACAGGTGATGACAGTAATGGTATTGTGAGTATTAAAGCCACATTGTCTCGTTGCTTTGATATGAAGGATTTGGGTCATCTACGTTATTTTTTAGGCATTGAAATAGCTTCCTCCGAAAAAGGCTATCTTCTTTCCTAGTCCAAATATGCCACTGACATTATTCATCGTGCTGGTCTTACCGATACACGTCATGTTGATTCACCACTTGAGGTAAATGCCCGATATACTCCGACCGATGGGAGTCCTCTTTCAGATCCCACTTTATATCGTTCTATTGTTGGTTGCCTTGTATATCTGACCATCACTCATCCAGATATTGCCTATGTTGTTCACATTGTTAGCCAGTTCGTATCTTCCCCTACCTCTGTTCATTGGGCTGCTGTTATACGCATTCTTCGTTACTTGCAAGGAACACTTTATCAGAGTCTTTTGTTCCCATCGACCTCATCTTTGGAGCTTCGTGCCTTCTTTGATGAAGATTGGGCTGGTGATTCAACGGATAGAAAATCCACAACTGGTTTTTGTATATTTTTAGGAGATTCCCTTATTTCATGAAAGAGCAAGAAACAGGATGTTGTTTCTCGGTCTTCCACTGAGGCAGAGTATCGTGCTATGGCCTCTACTACATTTGAGATTATTTGGTTATGTTGGCTGTTGGAGGATATGGGTGTTTCGATTTCTTCTCCACTCCTATGTATTGTGACAATAAGAGCGCTATTCAAATTGCTCACAATACTGTTTTTCATGAGCGCACCAAACATATTGAGATTGACTGTCATTTCACTCGGTATCACTTGCTGCATGGAACTATTTCTCTGCCTTTTACTTCGTCATCGACGCAACTTGCTGATTTCTTCACGAAGGCTCACACTATCGAACGTCATAGATTTTTCATTGGAAAACTCTCGATGCTTCTTGCCGTACCATCGCGTGTTTGAGGGGGGATGTTAGCATATTGGGCTTTTTAGCCTTTTTTTTCTTGTTTATGCTTTCTATCTATATAAACCTATCTCTGTAACCCTAATGTAATCAATCTCTTTTTTGCTCAGCCGTCTTGCTGAATAATATGAATTATCTTTTTCTTCTTATTTGATTATACAAACGTTTTACAAACGTTTACAAAGGTGTGGTTGGTGATTTAGAGGATCATGGTGGTGGTTGTCTTGGTCTAGAGACTCGTGACGGCGGCGATGGTTGGATGAACGTGGTGGCTAAGATGGTTACCGGGCTCGAATGCGATGTAGAAGGGGTATGGGAAGTACGTATTGGTATGGTATATGTATTTTACTTTTATTATTAAATTAAATACAGTCCTATAACTTCTAATCATGATATCTTGTGCATATGAACTTGGATTTACACACAGTTTCTTCCTTTGGACGTATATTGAAATTCCGGACAATATGACGCTGGTTTGGCTGAGTCTGGAGACTATTTGAAAAGCACATTAGTATGGTTTGCTTATCTAATTTAATTTAATTTATAAAATAGATATATATCGATGAAAAATTATAATTATTGATGTATGTTGAGATATATTAGTAATCGTTTGGATATTTTAGACAGTTTGGATATGCTGATCCTCGAGTGGATTGTTTATTACTGATTGTTGTATTATTGGATTTTTAATCATTATTATTATGGATTTAAGATATGTCTATTATTCATTAAATAAAATAAGTGGAATTATGTAATAAGGATCAAATAAGATAAATAAATGATTAATGTCATTATTTATAGTTTTTGTGTGATGTTTTTAAACAACAATATTTGAATAAAATAAAATTAACTAGAGAAATTTAATAAGTTTATCATTTATGGATTCATGGGAAATCCATAAATAATAACGAAGAATATATTTTAAACTTAATTGGAAATTATTATTATTATTATTCAACAAAGTGTGATTTTATGGAAATTACGTACACTATTTTGAAATAAATAGAAATGAACTGATTTTGGAGTATATATGAATATTATTATTTCGGTGCAAAATAATAACATTGTTGATTTGGAAGGTAATTTGACGAAATCACTATTTTTAATATTAAATATAACATTTGGAGATTTGAAGTAATAAGTTTACAATAATATATTTTGAAGTATATTATCATTTTTGGAAGAATTGTTAATGACTTGTGATAAATAAAAGTGCTTTTATAATAAATAGTAATAAAATTATTTTATACGTAGGAGAATAATGGATGAAAAATATTATTTTGATGATTGTTGAATGTATGATTAACATATGTTTGATGCTTGACAGGGGTATCGCATTTCTTATGAGTGTGCGATATTTTATCATTATTACTACTAGTTGATTGGTGGTTAATTGTGAATATTTTATGATGGAAATTGTGTTACTAATTTTGATTGTATTATTTCACATTAAATTATGGGTTTATGTCACTGTTTTGGGGTGATTAGGACACATTTAATAATTCTATGGTTGCATTGTAGAAACAAGTATTTGGATGTTGAAGAGCAGAAAATAGAACTACGTGGACTTGATCCCACAAAAGAGGTACATAGGCAGTCTTTTCCTATGTAATAGCTATCGAGCCTATTGACATAGTGTATAGGGTTAGGCGCAGTCCAAAACATAGTTAAAACCGCTTTTTAATCTTATATATCCGTATAGATAAAAATTTATAGATAAAAGTAGAACATGAATGGAAGATGGTGATTGCTGGGCTATATCAGAGATAGCTGATTTGGTATATCTTCCTATGCTATGGTTATATCATAGTGATAATTAATATGTTGGAATGTGTATATAATGCTTGATATACTAGATTTCTATAATGTTTTAATTATTAATATGAGATTATATACGTATATATTGTTTTTTAAATTCCGTTGTGATGTTCTTATTTTTATTTCATTATTCCGAAAATTTTAATCTTTTTATCTACCCACGGTCCACGGCGTTTAATATCTGAAATTAGTTGTAGATGAATTTGACATCGTTTATAATTAATTTTAAATTTTAAAAATAGTGGGTTATAACACTTGGTATCGGAGCCAGGTTTAGCAATTCCCTTAGCCTTGGGTATGACCATCAAGTTATAAAAATTTATAGGTTAGGTTGGGTTAGAATATAGAATGATAAAGCATTTCAATTGATGATTGTATGCTTTATGTGTATGTATTGTTTGTTTAACCACCACTTCCTCACCATAAAATGATGTTTATTTATGAGAACTCTTGTGTGGAAGATAAATAAAGTAGGAGTGAGATAAGAACACTTATAAGAGGGATTAACTGCATGGTTACAATCTGAGTGGCATACACACACGATGTTAAATTATATCGAAACCTTACCATATTAAGATGGAATTATTTTAATTTTTAAATAATATTTGTTTGGTAAATCTATAAAATATACATATTTGATTTTAAAGAAATTTTTATTAAATAAGGGGAAATAGTTATTTTCGGGCATGCAAGTGATTTATTGAAATTTTTAATGAGAAAAAAGTATTTGATTTCGAAATAAAATGTTTTTATAAAGAAATATTTTCATTAAAGAATATTTTAAAATACAAACTATAAGGTTTGAAAAGCGTTCAATTAATAAGATGTTTGAGGAAGAGAAAATATTTTGATAATAGTATAGAATTTAAAATATTCTTGTTAAGAGTACCTTGTTGGAGATTGGTTAGTGAGAACTCTTAATTTTCAAGAAAATAATATTTGTTAAAATATTCTTTATAGTAAATATTATATGGGTTGGAGGAGATTTATCTTACAGAAAGGTTATTTCCATAAGAAAATATTTTATTTTTAAAGAATTATTTTCTCAACGGAAGTATTTGAATTATATATATATAAAGAAGAGCTATTTGTATATCGATAAATTAGACTAGTAGTGGAAATAATTTGGTGGATGTATATTTTTTGAAAGTAACCTTTTGAAGTATATGATATAATAAAATATTTATTTTATACGAAAATTTTATCAAATGGATGTATTTGATTTAGAAAACTTTTGTTTGGGAATTGATCTTGGCTGTAAAAAAATTTCACTCAAATGATACTTTGATAAATTATGGTTTGAGAAGAAAAACACTTTGTTTGGGAAAAGATTATTCATTCGAAAATTGTTTATTTGAAGATATATTTGGAGATAACATAAAATATCTAATTCTATAACACCTTGAAAAAAAATTTACTAAGAAGAGGGTGATGTAATTTGAAAAGTAAAATATTTAATTGAAGGACAAACTTTGGGGATGTTATTGAAAAAGTATATTTTATTAAAAAGATGTTTTAATAATAACAAGGACTATAAAACTATATTTTTGTAACATGGGGTGTAAGATAATGGGGTAAGATGAGTTTTGAGTCTACCTAACACCTATTATGATGATGCTACCTTATGACTATTGCGTGTGACTTCCCTTTTAGAGTCGTGTGAATGTCTAGTTATTAACTTCCATAGAGGGGATTGAGAAACGATGCAAAGACTGCCCTATTGGATGTGTGGGGTGGTGACCTTTTACATGTTATTACTTTTGTTGAAATTGATTATATCATTATAATTAAGAAAATGTCGTTGCATGTTTGTTTATATTTAGTATTACTCCATGTCATGCTTATATAAATTGATTTCTCCTACTTATATTATGTTGTTGGTTGTTTTGTTTCTTTTACTATGGTTGATTGAATTATTTGCTTGATTTCTTGTTGCTTGTTTACTGGATTCATTCTTATCTGTTTGGTTGTTCACTTGGTTGCTGTTGATTGTTTGCTTAATATAATTGGTTTGTTTGTTTGTTGTTTGCTTGTTTGCTATGTATGATAATTGTATAATTTGAAGAGGTTAAGGGACATATTTAACTTAGTCAGAATGGAATGATAAAGTTTCCTAAGCCGTGGAAGACTGGATAACAGAATTGACTAAGAGATGGAGATTTTGTTGAATACGCTAGTACATGATTTTTGTTTGATGATAATTAATATATACGAGCATGACGGCATGCGCTTCGCGCGTAATGAAGACATCTAAATTGTTTTTCTATAAATTTTATTTGTTTAATACATTGATTTTCACAAATATTTAGTTATATTTTTGTATTGAATCAAACGTAGTTAATTTGAATTTTTATTTTTAAGTTGCAATATTTTTTTTATCAGTTTAAGTTTTTATTTATAGTATTAATTAATAAAAAATGAATTTGTAAAGTAGTTTATTTGTTAGATCCTATTTTTAAGTGATATGAAGACTTGGTAAATATTTGTAAAAGAAATTTTGAATTTGTAAATAAAGCTTAATTGTCAGATCCTATTTTTGAGTGATGTTAAATTTTAATAGTATCTATACATAGGCATTTTTGGTATTTCATACTAACACCAAAAGAGTGTGACATCAAATATATTACAACGATTGCTAAAAGAATACATATAAAGGGCAATTTTGGAACTTCGAGGCCGGACCAAAAAATTGCGCTTCCAAGCCAACTATATATATATGTATTCATTTAAATGTATTTGTTATTGTACTATTTAATTTTTCACATAATTAAATAAATATTTGATAAATAAAATAAATAACATAGTATTCATATTTAAACAAATATTTTATTACAAATTCAAACAGTACAAATTTGAGCTCTCACTATATATACATTTTTTAGTTACACTACAATTTTGATTACATCACAAATTTCAATTTACAATTTGACCTCACTACATGTATTCACTCACACTCGTATTTTATCTTCAACTTTGTTCCAGCATGTATCCAGCATCTGAATTATCTGCAAAATAAACACTGACGTTGTAAAATTGAAAAAGAAAATATTTTGCAGTAAAAATTTAAAGTGTGTGTTTTTTGAAAATGTTATTTGCCTCAGTTATTTGGGTTGTTCATCATCATTTATTTTAAATTCATCTACATAAATAACTTGTGACATGCACAGTGTACATGCTGCAAGACCATGCACATCAATGTACACTTGATAAAACTGCAGGAACAGGTGAGCATAAGGTCAAACCCAACCAAATAGTGGATTCAACTGAGGTGCAACATAAAACAAAAATAGAATGGTTAATTACGAGAGTCAATGAACATGAATAAAAGTTCAATACAATGGCAGGACTCAAATGTACACGATCAGGTTCAACACATCAATGAACCCAGACCACCATATGTACAAAGTACCAATATCAGACTCAAATGAATGGAGCATGCAACATACATCAGACATGAACCAAAGACTGGTTTATTCAGTACATTCAGACACAAGAGCACCAGACCACACTTCAATGAGACCATAATGTCAAAGCAATCATACACCAAGAGGACATGACAACACATACAATGATTTTGAGCCTGACAATATTGGACTCAATGCAACATGCTTCAGATCAAACATCAATGCACAAGATTGCAACTCAAAAGGAAACAGAAAATATAAGGCGGTACATGAAGCAACGCAACAACAATGACTCAAGTCCAAAAACATGTAACATGAAGATCTCCAACAATCAACAAGAACTCAGACCAACTACATGTGAAATATGACTCAAGAGGAACCATATGACAACATGACTCAATTGCAACAGAGACCAGGATCAACATGTAGTGAAACATGAAGACCAGTACAACCAGACCAACCACAAACAAGTACAAGTTTTAACACAACACATATACACACACTTACATATGCATGTATATACATGGTGACACACATACAAACATGGTTCCGGTCAAATGCAAGACAAAAGCATGTTCAAATGATATGGTCAGAGCAGTGGTAGCATACATGTGAAGTTCTACATGAATTGATACAAATGTTCGAAAATCATTAACCAATGAGCAGTTAAATGATTCACAATACAACATGATAAACAAGACTCAACAAAATGTACAAGCTAGTGACTTCAATGCACATGAGCTCAAAGCAAGACAAGTGTACAGACCAACATGGATAACAAGACAATGACATATAACACATATATGAGAATACACATAGAGCTCGAAGCAATACAAGTATGACTTGAAGAAATCTAGACCAGTCGAAGTCAACATGCAACAGGACTTCAACAAAAGTACAAGTCCGGTTACAACATGAACAAGCACTGAAGTGGATAGAGCTCTTAGCAGTTCGAATAACAATTGCCATCAAAGCAGTGGAAATCAAGTAAGTGTACACAAAAATTCAAACAACAAGTATGAAGGCATGAATCCACACATGCACAGGTGACTCGAAGAAACCGTCAGCACTCAAAAATACAACAGTGGACAGAGCATAACAATTATGAACATGGATACAACATACATTTCAAGACCAAACTCCAAATTCAACTCAATGCAAAGACCGTGTCAACATACTTGGGTGGAAAAAGTTGCAAAAGAAATAATCAAACAATTGCAAATAACAGTTCGAATAAGTCAGAGATGTTTCATATACAAATTTAAATGCCAAGGTAAAAAATTCGAACCTAGCTAGAAAATCAAAATTTACCTAAAGTATTATCCAATTTCAAATTTCGAAGTCATTGGAACTGACCCAAAGCAATTCACGAAAATTCATAAAGAGTACAACGAACAAGTCAAGGCCGAAATGAACGTAGTAAATTCAAAGTCATGGAGCAACACGTATGGGATGAACGAGTCGGAATAAATCACAAATGCTCAAGCAAAATCGAATGGACAAGTGCAAATCACAAAGAATTCAAAGAAAAATATACGAACTTATATTTAGGGATTTTATTCCTATTAAATCCCATATCATCATCGGCATTCAAAGCATCGAGTTCAAGCATCATCAAACAGAGAAATCAAAGTAAAAATCACATACCAGTAGTATTCAAACTGGATACAATTAGAGCGACCGAAAGCCTATCATAGCCAGCAATTCGATTGACAAAGCAACGTAAAGCAAATTTCTCAAATCAATCGATTGATCATAAAGCGGCGTTTCAATTAAGGAAAACTCTAATTCCTTGTTTGAAGAGGAACAAAGAAGGCAGCCGCACAATAGAAGAAAAAGAAAAGGGAATGAGCATCTTATTTTTACAGCACTAATTATTATTTAGGCTGGCCTTTTATTTCTATTGGGGTAAAAGTGTTAAATTAGGGTTTTGTTTAGTATTTTTATTTATTTTGTAATTTTCCTTTTTAAATTGTGTAGCCCTCTAGTCATGTGACTAGGTTACGAACTATAGTGATGTAGTTTGAGAATTCGCAACTCAATGGCTTAGTTGTGGTAAGGTTTTGAGTGTAGAGTTAGGTTAGTCATTAGCGTGTGTCGTAAGTTTACGTGTGTAAGCATCTGACTACTTAATTTCTAGTATAAACCTTGGGGGCAGCACGTAGGCAGGGTTTTGCCAAAGCTGGCTAAATCTATGTTCTATTTCTGCTTTTATTATCATGCTATTATCTGTGCTGCAATTATCATATATATTTCCGCATTGATTTTTATTATTATTAGTATCACCCAATTCACCCTCTCTCTAAGGTAAATTCGATCCTACAGATTTTCCTTGAAGATAGATAACAGTGGTTGGAAATTTTTGATTGTTATGGACTTCAACGGTACTATTGAGGAATTAAGGATATGCGGAATGTTCATTACAGAATTTTTGAAAATATGTTTAGAAATCTATTTTTCAAAAACGATTGTTGGCTTCCATAAATATTAAGCCAATGATTTTTCAAAATTAATTTTTCTAAAAAGATTGTTCTATAAAGGTTAGTAATTTGATTAATTAATGTAATTGATTTTAAATTATTGCAATTGATTAGAATGTTAGAAATCCTAGAATTTGACTTGTTAAATTTAAATTGATGAAGTTTAAAGCCTAAATTTGATCCCTAAACCCTAGAATTGAATTTGTTAAATTTACACTAAATGAATGATTTAATTAGTTAATTAAACACCCATTTAATGTCAAAGTTGTGACCCTAAATCCCTAAATCCTAAATTGAATTTGAAATTGGGTAATTAAACTGGTTGCTAGAAAAAAATTAGGCTAAGTTACATACAAGGGAGTATAGGGAAATATGGTTCCCTATCGTAGTTGTTAGGGAAATATTATTTCACAATGGTTAGTATTGATTGGGAAATTTTATTTCGCAATGATTGTATTAGTTTGGGCGAAGCTTCACTTCGCAATTGTTGGTATTGAAGGGGAGCGATTTCATTTTGCATATACGGAGTTCATAGGGCGATTCGTTTAGCATAGGCTCATGGGCGTTACGTGGGGTGGGCGCAGCACTGGAGGGAACACTTCCTGATAGAGCCTAATACTAACGAGAGATCTAGATATGCACATTTTCTTACGCAAATGTGGTACAGGTGGATGCCGGTGCAGTACAATAAGTGGCTATATGTACAGAGTAAATTGGAGCATGGTACTAGCGGGTGTTCACATACGGTGTACCCTAGTGTAGTACAATAAGTGGCTATAGTTATTGCACATTAAAGCTCGGTACTAACAGATGTTCACATACGGTGTACACCGATGCAGTACAATAAGTGGCTATAGTTATGGCATATTGGAGCCCGTTGCTAATGGTGTTCACATACGGTGTGCCCCGGTGCAGTACAATAAGACACATTTTGCCACTATAATTGAGTGATGAACATAGGTGTATACGATGAGTCACTTATGGGTTTGAATTTTTTGTGTTCTCCCTCTCTAGGCATACTGTTGGCATAGTTGTGTTGTGAAAGTAGTTCCTATTTTGGTCGATCATTAGTTTGAGGTTCAAGTTATAATTCGAACCATTGTGTTAGATAACAATTCTTAGGCATTAGACCCTATGATCTCACAGACACTTGTTTCACACGTGTTATTCATTAAAATTTTGATGTGGTGATTGCTCTTTTTGACGTGTGTGCGCTTTATTTTTATTTATTTTTGAGTTATGTTGATTGCTGATTTTTGCGTGTACATTTATTTGCACATGCATGTTTGGACGATCCACTGTTTGTTGTGGACTTTAATTATTGTCAATCAAGATTGAATTATTATGGTGTGTAATATGGATTAATATGTGATTGATATTGTTTCACCCTTTGTTGATGGAGTTGAAAGTGCTGCTAAGAATCATAATATGGAATAGTAAATAAATTATCTAGTAATGCGGAATAAAATAAAAATGGTAAATAGTAAAGTAAATAACACTAGGAATTTTTATACTGGTTCGAACTTCCGTTCGACGTCCAGTCCCAGACTTCTTTTGAAATTTAACTATCGGCCCTCACTTAACCCAGAGGAACATGTATTACACCGCCTGAGCAACCGAACAGGAGTTCTACCTCCTAGGCAATCGAATAGGACTTCAACAATACAATAAGTTTTTTGACTGATTGTGCTCTACAGATAGCATGAACATGACTTTAGAGCACAACATTCCTATAATCTTCTCCTTTGTAGTATACAATGCAGTACGTGAAGATAGGAAGTAGTTTGAATCGCAAATAAATTTATGCTTGAATGTGCAAGTGATTTTAATGCGTTTATGAATGCAAATGGCAGAATTTAGATAGCAAGAATATGAAATAGAACCAGAGAATTAAGTTATTAAAAATAATTGAATTGAAGGTTATTTATAGAGTTAAAAAGATGTAAACATTCGTGAAAAGATTCGGCCAAGAGATACGGAAACAACTGTTAGATTAAATGTTGTTTCTGTTCGTTGAAAGAAGGTGACCATTCAGAAAATAGTCATTATGAATATTCAGTTGACTAAGGTAACAAATTCAGTCATCTGAGCATTAAAAAAAATTGAAATTGAAATTTATTTTGGAAAGACGCCTGGTTCAGTCGACAGAATAGGGGTGTTAAGTTGATTGAACCTTCAAAGTGATTTGTGCACTTGTGCATGTTTTAGTCGACTACACATCCTGGTTCAGTCGATTGAAACTAGTGTTTTCTACCCAGTAAACTTCTTTTTGAAAGTAATTTGTTTAAAAAATTAATAATCAAACATTTAATGTGTGTGTATATGTTTTTGAATATGATTTAAAGTATGTGCGCGTGCATATACCACCGAGTAGAGATTTTAACAATTATTAACCGCTAACTAGACTATAGACAAATGAAATTATATACATTAAAATATCTCTTTGAAATCTTTGGTCTTCGATCCATCATCGAGTAGAATAGTATCCTCTCCTACAAATTTGGTTAGTTCATATAATATATACTTATATAGTTGTAACGATCAAAACATCAAAATATAAGGTTCTAACATTCTCCCAACTATGTAAGTTAGAATATGTAAAAAAAATTAGAAGCGATAAAAAACTCCCTCTAAATTAATGAACTACCTATTTATCGTCATATTTCTCCCCCTTTGTCATCGATAAAAGAAGCATCAATTGTATAAACATAAGAATACCGATAAATATGAATATAACTTAATAATGATAACATGGTAAGCATGAATAATGTGAATCAAGAACAAAAGAAACTAAACATTATAGTACTTAACAAAACATCAAGAGAACAACAATGATTTAAAAACAAACAACATACATAATGATAATTGTTCACGGATACATCAAAAAATTGAAAAATATGCATAAGCATGAAAAAATGACTAAACTTCCTCACTATCGGATTCTTCCGCTTCCTCTTCTTCCTCTTTTGATGTTATCTAAGAGAAAGGAGTGGGGTAATTTTCAGAACACTTGTGGAAGTAGAGCCAGTGTAAGAGATTTTTTCCCAAATTTATTCAAGAAGCCCATGATAGAGTTGAGCTTCTTATTGGTCTTGACGACGGTTTTCTCGATGTTGACCAATCGTCGATTTAATTTGCTTTGATTCCTTGAGAGAGTGATTAATCCTTGCTTTAGAGGAAAATCACTATGAAGCTCTATGATGTCATCTTCTTCTTCTTCGACTTGTTGGGAGGATTAGGAGGAGGAGGAGCCGATATGAGTCTCATGGGTTTGCGAAATCCCTTGAGCCCGTTTAGTAGCCCATTGTTTGAAGCTAATAATTTCTTGAGGCGGTTAGCATTTTGGCAAGCCCAAAAGACTTAACGTCTTAGTGTTTATCTCACCGACGATAATGAAATCGGCGTTGCGGATGGTGACACCAAAGTACATGAGAATCTACATAATGCAAGCTCCATAAAAGATTGTTTTATAGCTCCGTTTGCGATTAACTGTGGGGAAAGAAGTACTCTAGCCCAATTGATGTTTTGATAAGAGTAGATGGCATAGAGGGCAAGGAAGTCTTTCTTGTAGACTTTCTCATAGCTTTCGGTATGAGATTGGATTGAGTGGATGAGAGCACAACGAAGGATCCGTGTCTTTGGTTGCAAGGCGACGAATTTGAGAATAGTCACGTCGTCGGAGAGGAAATGATGGGAGACCTCATCTTGATTGTCCACTTCTACTTTAATGTCATTGATGTCGATGCCTTTGTAGGGAAAACAAAGAATATAATCAAGGCATTGGAGAGGAAGGTAGATTCAGACGCCGCAAACAAGTTTTCCAGATGCAATCATTCTTTTTTCTTGGATCTTGATGATCCAAGTTCATGTTAGAAAAGAAGAGTTTGATTAGGAGAGGGTAGATCTTGACGTTGTTGGCGTTTAACTAAGCAAACTCTCAAAACCACTTGCCTCCGTAGTTTCATGGATTGTATAGTCACTGAAATCCAGATACTTGACAAATGAACCATCGAAAATTTTAGAGCTCCGCATGGCATTGTAAGGGGTAATAGCAGTTTCGTCGTGGTGCCAAGACCTAATTGGCTTTCAGATGGTCCGACAGTTGATTGAAGAGATATTTTGTTCTTGGAGCCATTTGATTTTAGTGGATTTGAAGTAGAAAATTTTGATTGAAGAAAATGGGGACTAGGATTTTTACTGAAAATGAAGTAGGGTTTTGGAGAGAAGGAGATGTATTTATATGGTTGGCGAAAATGTGTGTGAGGAGTTGTGTAAAATTATTAAAAACCAGAAATCACAAATTCAGTCAACTGACTGAAGGGGTGCAGTCGACTGAAATAGTCAGGTTTTCAACCCGAAAGTTTTTGCCTAGAAATTGCCTAATTCGGTCGACTAAAAATATAGAATCAGTTGACTGAAATCTGGAAATTTCTAGTAGTCAAGAATTTTCAGTCGATTGGAATTACAATTCTGTCGACTAATGTGCAAAGAAAATTTTCCCGCATCAAATTGCCTAAAAAACTTCAAATTCAGTCGACTGAATTACCAAGGTCAGCCGACTGTTTTTCCTTATATAACAAATTTTGTTTTGAAATTTCAGTCGATTGGTTCTGAGGGTTGAGTTGACTGAAACTGTGGTTATTTGCCTTTTCAGCCTTTATACTAAAGGTTTTCTTATAAAAAAAATTAACATAAAAACTTGTTAATTTTGTATATGTTATATATTAAAAAACATTATTTTAAGACATATAAAACATATAAATATGCAACAATCAAGAAAAAAATATACATAAAACTCTAATTTATTGAGGAGTGAGAGTCATCAGAGTGCGGTTCAATCTTTGTTATTTCTTGTAATGGTTGGATTGCTGACCAAACATTACTGCGTTCCTAGGAGTTCGATGAAACCTAAGGACGTTGTGGACTTCGTTCTCAAGAAATTGGAGGAGCCTGAGAATGGTTTGGCAAAAGTTGATGTATGCTCTCTTTCAATGAAGACCGACATAACTTTAATGCGACTTACTCCAGAAAACTTAAAAGCTTAGCGTTTACTTTCTGTTCGTAGTATAGTTCGTACTTCAGTTCCAGAGTCTCTCTCTGATAATGATGAATACCATCGATTTTCTCCATTGTTGATGGAGAACCAAAATGAAGAGTACGTTTAGTTCTTTTTCCTTAAAGAGTATATCCAGTATGATGAGTAGGAGATGGTGTGATTTTTACTGGAATATAAACTGGTGTGGAGTTATTGGAGTGTTTTGATGATTCTGAGGAAGGTATGCTGAAAATGATAAATGATTGATTGGATTCATCCTGGGAAGACAGGTTGATATTTGTCGGAAGAAATAATAACAAGAACTTAAGCTAAAAAAATTATATTGAGAAATGATGAAGTGAAAACGAGGATGAGTTATAAGCCTTTACATGCAGAAGTAAAAGCTATTTTTAGTTATATAAGTTGAGGATGAAAATTCCTAAACGATTATGGCCAGAAACATACATGAGGTAGGAAAAGATTAAGAGATAAGAAACATTCAGGTAATAGGAGGAAGGTAGTAGCTAATGCAATAAGAAATACAATAGCATAGTGGAAAAACATGTAACTTCCTTACCAGCAACCCGGGTTCCAGTGCCAGCATCAATAATTTTTGAAAAAAATATGATTTGCCTCAATTTTTTAATTTTTTTAAATTATAAATCATTTAAAAATATAATATCCAATTCTTGATGCAATTTTATAAATATATTTTCATTTAAAGGTTTTGTAAATATGTTAGCTATATGATTTTCTAAATTTACAAATTCTAATGAAATACTGCCTTTTTCTATACTATCTTTGAGAAAACGATGTCTTGTATCTACGTGTTTAGTTCTAGAATGATTTATTGGATTTTTTGATAAATTTATTGCACTCGTATTATCACAGTAAATTGTTGAATTTGAAATATTTACTCCAAAATCTTGTAGTATTTGCTGCATGTAGATTACTTAAGCACATGCCAAAGCAGCAGAGATGTATTCTGCTTCACACTACGAAAGTGAAACACAATTTTGTTTCTTACTATACCAAGATACTAAAAATTGTCCAATAAAGTGACAAGTACCACTAGTACTCTTTCGATTCGTTCGACATCCTCCAAAATCAGCATCACTATATGATACTAATTCAAAAGGACATTCTTTTGGATAAAAGAGACCATAGTATTTAGTTTGCTTAAGTATCACAGAATTCGCTTCACTGTCCGCAAATGTGATTCTTTGGGATTTGTTTGAAATCGTGCACACAAGCAGACACTTATTATTATGTCTGGTCTACTAGCAGTTAAATGTAGTAATGAACCAATCATATTACGATATAGTTTTTAGTCAACACTTTTGTCATTTTCATCTATACCAAGATGTAATGTTAGTGCTCATAGGAGTAGGTTTAGAAGAAGTATTTTCCATACCAAATCGTTTTATGGTATTATTGCAATATTTTTCTTGGTTGATAAAAATTCCATTTTTAACTGTTTAATTTGTAAGCCAAGAAAATATGAATGTTCTCCCATGTGAGACATGTCAAATTTTATTGTCATAATTTTTGAAAAAAATATGTGAATAACGTTAGCACCCAAATTTTTATTAGGGTCCTAAGATATAGATCTTAGGAAGCCAAACCCAAGAGGGGTTAGAATTTCCTTTATAAGTAAAATCTTTATTATTATGAACCGTAGTTATAAATTTTTTTATATACTTGTCTCTCATTGAATTATTATTAGTTTTTGGTACCCAAATTTTTGTAGGATTTGTTTTACCAGTTTCTTTCTTTTGAGCAACAACCTTTGTCTTTGTTTTTTCTTTTACAAAATTATTATGCAAATTGAAATTTTCATATGATGTATAATTCTTCTTTGAAATTGTCTTTGAATTTTTTTTATATCCTAATCCATTCTTATTAGAAATAGTTTGAGAGTTACTAATAATTTTGGAAAGATTTTCTCATCCTTTATTAAAATTAGTTACATTTTTAATAATGTTCTCTAAATCAGTATTAAGACTAGTATTTTCAATTCAAGAATTTTGAAATTTGATTTTAGATCATGGTTTTCTGAAGCTAATGTTGTATTCTTTTCTTTTTGCACCTCTACTTCATTTGTTAGCATAGTCGGTTGAGAAGAAATATTAGGCAAAGATTCTTGTGCATTAACAAGTTCTTCTTTTAAAATTTTCTTTTCATTTCTTATCATATCAACTTCTATTTGATTTTTCTAGAGCATCTTTATACTTTCTTTTAACTTCTTTGAGTTTATCTAAAAATTCTAAATTTATCTCAATTAAATCATCAAAAGATAAATCATTTACATCGTTGGTTGAAGCCATAAAGTGGACATTAGCTTGTACAGAATCACTGTTTGATGATGAAGATGATTCCGAATCATCCCATGTAATCGAGAATGCCTGTTTATTTTTGCACTTGTCCTTTTTATTCTTGAATTTTTCTTTTTTTCTATCAGGACGGTCTTTCTTTATGTGACTTTTCTTATGACATTTGTAGCATTCGAGATTTGAGACTAGCAGTTTGCTGGAGTTGTCTCTCCTATTATTTCCAAACTTCTTGTTCTTTCTGAATTCTAGAAATTTTTTGAAATTCTTACGATCAATGCATATCATCTGAATCCGAATCCTCTTGTTTAGCTTTGAATGCAGTATTCTTTTTATCTTGTGCTTGATCTCGCTTAGCTCGCAAATTCACTTCATATGACATAAGATTTCCAGTTAACTTTTCAGGTTTGATGGTAGAAATGTCATTAGCTTCTTCAATAGCTACGACTTTTCGTTCAATTCATCTGTTAAAGAGTTTAAAATTTTAAAGACAATATAAAAATTTGGAAAAATTTCTCCTAATGCCAATAGTGAATGATGTATATCTTAAAATCTAGAATGCCTCATTCTGAAACTTTGGAACTGATTTTTAAGCATAGAAATCTTGCATTGTTTAACTTTGTTAGTTTCTCCATGTGTGACTTTAAGAGTTCTCCAAATTTGATAACCAGTTGTACACATGCTAACTTTATTAAATTCATTTATGTCTAAGGCACAAAATAACATATTCATAGCTTTTACATTTGATGTAGCATCTATCTTTTGTGTATTTGACCATTCTGCAAAGGGTATAGTGGATATTATGTATTCATTTGAGTAATATTACAAGTATCATATCTATTTGCTTGCATAAAAATTCTTATTCAAGTTGACCAGTAATTGTAGTTTAAACCATTAAATAGTGATGGTCGTGTAGTGGATCGACCTTTAACAAAACTTGTGTAAGTGTTATTTTCCATATTAATCTGTGTACCAAATAACTATATTACGATTATAAGATGGCCTTGCTCTAATACCAAATGAAAGTGCTACTAAGGATTGTAATATGGAATGGTAACTAAGTTATCTACTAATGCGGAATAAAATAAAAAGGTAAATAGTAAAGTAAATAACACCACGGATTCTTATACTAGTTCGAACCCCATTCAAAGTACAGTCCTAGACTCTTTCTAGAATTTAACTATCAACCCTCACTTAACCTGAAAGAACAGGTATTACACCATCTATGCAACCGAACAGGACTTCTATCGCCTAGACAACCGAATAGGACTTCTACCGCCTGAGCAACCGAACACGACTTCAACAATACAATAAGTTTTCTTTACTAATTATGCTCTATGGATAGCACGGATATGTCTTTAGAGTACACCTTTCCTATAATCTTCTCCTTTGTGGTATATAGTGTAGTACATGAAGATTAGAAGTAATTTAAATCACAAATAAATTTGTGCTTGAATGTGCAAGTGATTTAAATGCATTTATAAAAGCAAATGGCAGAATTTACATAGAAAGAATATAGAATAGAATCAGAGAATTAAGTTATTAAAAACAATTAAATTGAAGGCTATTTATAGAGTTAAAAAGATGTAAACAATCGTGAAACGATTCGGCCAAGAGATACAGAAATAACTGTTAGATTAAAAGTTGTTTCTATTCATTGAAAGAAGGCGACCGTTCATAAAATAGCCGTTATGAATATTCATTTGACTGAGGTAAGAAATTCAATCATCTGAAAATTCAAAAAAATTCGAAATTCGAAATTTATTTTGAAAAGACACTTGGTTCAATCGACTAAATGGGGGTGTTAAGTCTACTGAATCTTCAAAGTGATTTGTGCACCTATGCATGATTCAGTCGACAGCACTCCCTGGTTTAGTCGACTAAAACCGGTGTTTTCGCCCAATAAACTTCTTTTTGAAAGCAATTTTGTTTGCAAACTTAATTTATTCAAATCTTTAGGGTGTTCATGTTTTTGAATATGATTTAAAGTATATGTGTGTGCATATACCACTGAGGAGAGATTTTAAAAATGATTAACTACTAACTAGACTATAGACAAACCAATTATACACATTGAAACTTCTCTTTAAAATCTTTGGCCTCCGATCTATCATCGAGTAGAATAGTATCTTCTCCTGCATATTTGGTTAGTTCATATAACATATACTTATATAGTTGTCACGATCAAAACATGAAAATATAAGGTTCTAAAAGGAGTGTTATTTCTACATACCATAGTTTGGATTGAATGATGAGGAAGTGCATGTGCTACTATAGTATGTATATATAGAAAATCACATTCATTGTTGCGAATTAGTTGTTTTGTGTTATAATCAGTACGGTCGCTATATATTTTTATAAATGGTTAACTTGTGATTGATGTATTTTCCTATATTCAATGATTGAACCAATAATTACAACCTATTAATTTGGTTAAGGGGTGTACTTAGAAAATTGTGAGGCCGTAATTCTTTTAAGGAGAGAAGAATGTAACAACCTGTAAATTCAACACTGAAAAATATAAAATTAATTAAAAGTGAATTTTTAATAAAAGGGTGAATTGGATATTGTATTTATAACCATTGAAAAATTCATTACGAGATGATTGATTTGATATGTAATTTTTATATATTTGGAGTTACGGTTTGTCAAATAAATATGTTACAATGTCTAAACAGCGTACATAGCTGTTTCGAGTCGAACTGGGTACCAAGTTCATAACCCAGCCTAATAATTATATATGTGAGACTATGAAACTATAGCCCTCATCTCTGTTCTTCAATTTTCTTCCATAATCCTGAATTTCTTAATTACATGTTAATGGTGATTAGAGAATTAATCAAAAGAGTGATGAAAAATCAATCTTTCCAAACTATATGGAATTATATATCGTTATGGAGCAGTCGATGAATGGAATTGATGGGTGGTGTCTGTTTGTCAAGATGGTGCTCTAGTTGGTCAGAAATTGGTGATCAATTCTTAGTCCTTTAATGTAGGTTTTTGCAAACGATGGTGAAAGGACGGCATTAGCAAGATCAGAGTGTACCGTTGGGTAGAGGACAATAAACAGGGTTCATGCAATGTGGCCAATCATCTAAATGGCGTCAAAGTTGGACGGAATTCATGATTTTCTGAGTTGATCTCGTTTACAGGGGCTATGCACCAAGCATCGACATAGGGTGGCATGACTCAGGTGAAGGCGTGGCTAGTGACGTAGAAGATCATGATGGTGTCCAATTTTAGTCTAGAGGCTCATGACAACGGCGATGGGTAGATGAACGTGGCAGCTAAGATGGGTTGCTAGGCTCAAATGCAATGTAGAATGGGTGGGAGAAGTACGTATTGGTATGGTATACGTATTTTACTTTTATTGTTAAAGTAAATAGAATCCTATAACTTCTAATCATGATATCTTATGCGTACGTACTCGAATTCACACGCAGTTTCTTCCTGGACCCATGTCCCAATTTCGAATGACATGACGTTAGTTTGGCTGAGTTTGGAGACTATTAAAAAAAGCACTTTGGTATAGTTTGCTTAATTTAATTAATTGAATTTAAATTATAATATAGATATCTGTCGATGAATAATTATAACTTGTGATCTATGTTGAGATATATTGATAATCGTCCGAATATTTTAGACATTTTGGATATTCAGAACCTTGAATTGATTGTTTATTGTTGATTGTTGTATTATTGGATTTTTAATTGCAATTAATTACAGATTTAAAATATGACTATTTTTCATTAAAATAAAATAACTGGTATTATGTAAATAAGGATAAAATAAGATAAATAAATGATCAATGTGATTATTTATAGCTTCTGTGTGATGTTTGTAAATAACAGAACTGGAGAAATTTAATAAGACTATCATTTATGAATTTTTGGGGAAATCCAAATATAATAACGTAGAGTATATTTTAAATTTAATTGGAAATGTTTATTATTATTATTCAGCAAAGTGGGATTTTATAAATGATAATAAATGGTTTTTATGGAAATTACGTACACTGTTTTGAAATATATAGAAATGAACTGATTATGGTGTATACATGAATATTATTACTTTAGCGTAAAATAATAACACTATCGATTTAAAAGGTAATTTGATGAAATTACTATTTTTGATAGTAAATATAATGTTTCGAGAGATTTGAAGTAATAAGTTTACAATAAAGTATTTTGAAGTATATTATCGTTTTTGGAAGTGTTATTATTTACTTGTCATAAACAATAGGTGCCTTTATAATAAAAAATAATAAAATGATTTTATGCTTAGAAGAATAATGGATGAAAATATTATTTTGATGATTGTTGAATGTATGATTGATTGTTGTGATTATCACCTATGTTTGACGCTTGACAGTAGTATCGTATTTCGATGAGTGTGCGATATTTTACTACTATCACTAATAGTTGATGGGTAGTTAATTATGGCTATTTGATGATGGATGTTGTGTTATTAATGTTGATTGGATTACAACACATTTGATGATTGGTTTGTGTCACTATCATTAGGTGATTAGCATATATTTAATGATTTATTCTTACATTGGTATTAGTATGTATGTAAGTATCCCCTTGTTTGATGATTGAGATTGGTATTGAATGTTGCTGGTGATCGAGGCTGTGTACTATTATTGTTACTACTACCACCACCACATCCCCATATGATGATTTGTTTAGATGGACGAGTAAGAATACTATTTTCTGTTTTTACCGTCTATAAAGGTTGCAGTAATTGCATTGTTTATGATGGTTGCAATGGTTGTATTGATTCTATGGTTGCAATGTAATAACAAGTATTTAGATACATGAGAAGAGCAGGAAATAGAACTGCCTAGCCTTGATCCACCGAAAGGGGTATGTAGATAGTCTTTTCTCCTATACAATATCTATTGAGCCTATGACCGTAGTGTATAGGTTAGGCGTAGTCCAAAATATAGTTGAAATCATTTTTTTTGTTTTTATCTTATATATTTGTACATGTGTAAAGTTGCAAATAATGGTAGAATAGGGAATGGAAGATGGTGATTGTCGTGATATATCAGAGATAACTGATTTGATATATCCTATATGCCATGGTTGTATCATATTAATAATTGATGTATTGAAATATATATATAATACTTAATGTACCAAATTTTTGTAATGTTTTATTTATTAATATGAGATTATATATATATATATATATATATATATATATATATATATATATTG
Source organism: Allium cepa (assembly GCA_030765085.1). Classification (NCBI taxonomy): domain Eukaryota; kingdom Viridiplantae; phylum Streptophyta; class Magnoliopsida; order Asparagales; family Amaryllidaceae; genus Allium; species Allium cepa. Next base: position 145,749,962 of record CM060945.1, read on the forward strand.
ATGTTTAAATTCCTCAATATAGTTCTTCCTTTTATTTCATTATTTTAGAAAATTTAACCTTTTTTTCTACCCATGGTCCACTACTTTTAATATCTAAAATTAGTTGTAAACGTATTTGACATCATTTATAATTGATTTTAGTTTTAAAAACAGTAGGTTGTCACAACCGCATTTTCTGGACAGCAAAGATTGAGAGTCTGGTTCGAAGATTTCTGGAACTAGGCGACTAGAATTGGTGATTGGAAATCATCTCCTTCGATTATAATGCCTATATGTAAGTATACCGTTCTATAATCACCGTTAGGGTTAGAAATTGAATATACACACACATACACACACATGTAATGTTGACAGAGTGTGTATATATATATATATATTAATCTTAAACAATATAATTGTTAATTAACCTAAATTATTATTGAAGTGTTGATTAGAATGGATTTTATTAGATTAAAATTATTTAAATGCTGAAAGGATTGAATTTGGGTGAAATTGGTGGAACGGGATGATTCAATGAAGTTTAGAGGGATATAAATGTATAGTATAAGACCCTAAACAAGTAGAAAACATTAGAAATGGAAAATGTGAATGTATGGATGAAATATGGCGGAGATTGATGGAGAAAAGGCTTTAGGCCATAGGTAGAACGCTCTATGTGGATCGTGCACTGGTCCACTGGTCTATATCATATCAGTGCACTGATGTGACCTGCAAATGGCATGTTAAACCTTGGATCCCTAGGGCTGAATCGAATATATGATCGTTTATCGTTTTGGTTTCTATTCCACATAAGAATCTAATATGATGTTTATATGAGTGTTTACCAGGCGTTGTGTAATATTTTAGTATATGTGCTTAGATGAGTGATTGAGTGTTAATATTGTTTACTTAATACTAGTGCGATCATAAACTAATCTCTGTTAACTAGTTCTACGCGTTTATGTTGTGTTATACTACATTTATCTAACATAATTCTCATTTATAATCAGTCTATGTTTAACTGGTTATGGTTAGGCTATGTTTACCTAATCACGATCATCTATGGGTTAGTATGTGTTTAACTAACTCATACGTTGTACTATGCTATATTATGGTATTATAGTCTAAAGGTAGTTTAGGATCACATATTATGTTTATTATATCGAGCTAACTTTGTGAATGCATGTGAGACAGGTTCAGATACGTCTTTGTTTATATGTAGCCTTTATATAATGTTATCTGGACATATTTGCAATATACTTTTGGTAATGTTTTTCACTCACCATACTCATGTCTAATCCCCCCCCCCACCTCATGTTTCCTTTTATCCATGGATTTATAGGTTATGATGGAAGTCTTGCGTAATATAGACGGTGCAAGCGACGATGACGTTGCTTATGTATATGGTGTGTTGTATTTATCACTTCACATTATTAGAGTATGATGTATTAATGTATATGGATTTGGGTTTGATCATGTGTAATGGGATATGATTTGATATTTGTGATATATATTATATTTGTTTCCTTTAGCTATGAGATTGTAAAAATTTTAGTTAGTTATATAGCTTTATGTATACTGTATGTTGACCATAAAGATCCGTCATTTTTGATTTTTGATCATTTACATACGGAGGTCAAAATGACAAGTTGTTACATTTGGTATTAGGGCTAAGGTTAGGATGTACTGATAGAGTGTACTTGTATATTTTTATAACCCGTATTAATAATTAAAATAGGGTATGGACATATACCGTTTGTTTTGAGATTAAGTTTACCATCTTTGTTTACTATTCTATGAGGAGTTGCTAACGAAACTCATTTTATAGATAGTAGAGATGAGTAACCCTACTGAAACTGGCACTGTAGTGGAGGCTATAGAGATACCAGGATTGAACATTCCATTATTGCTCCGATGTTATCTACAAGCCAAGAACCGAGACACTATTAATACTGAAGTTCCCATCTCTTCGGTACAAGGTGTTGTAGCTGCTTAGACTCCCGCTTTGAATTTTCCGAAGTTGTGCAAAGAGTTTATGGGCATGGGAGGTAAACCGTTTAATGGGATCGAGATGTTTGTGGAAACATGCGAATGCATTTGTGATTGTGATAAAAAAATTAATTTGCTTGGATTGGATGATAGTGTTAAGAGAAAGCTTACCTCTTGGTTTTAAGTGGAGAAGCATGTAACTGGTGGGGAATTGTGGTGCTAATATTATCGAGGGGAAAACTACCGTGTTGACTTTAAGAAAAGATTTGAGGTAAAGTTTATATTTAGAGATGAATGGAAAATGATGCTTGAAAGGTTTGTCAACCTCCATTAGGGAAGAATTCCTATGAAGGAGTATATAAATAAGTTTAATGAACTGGTGATGTTTGGATTTAAGCTACTGAACACTGTATCAAAGAAAGCTACGAAATTTGTGAAAAGATTGAATTCTCCGTTAATGGAATTAGCATTTAGTCAGATTCCTATAGGATTGACATTCGAGAGTTTAGTGGAAGTTGCATTGTTGAACGTTATTATTGCGGGAGTTTCTATAGGACAGTTTAAGAAGGATGCTTATTTGGGAAAATGTAAGGCAAGTGGAATCAAAACGGCCAAGAAGTAAGATATTAAGTATAAAGGGTGTAATATGATAGGACATGATGTGAAGGAATGTAGGGCCAACATCTCGAAGATCAAGTGCTAAATTTGCAACTGGATGGGGCACATGAAGGGAGAATGCCCGACTTTGGCAAGGAACTGAAGGTGTGTTATTGATTTTGTTTTGAAAATTTTGATGCAGGTTTTGTACGTAACAGATACACGTACACAACTGTGCATGTTTATGGATATATTGTGTATGTTAAACGATATGTGAGTGTGCGAATTGCATTTTTTATTCTTTGGGAAACTTGAGGATGAAATTCATTAAAAGGGGAGAATGCAATACCCGTAAATTTTTGAAACTAATATAAAGGGTATTTCAATAATTTTAATTAAGAAGGGCAACATTGTAATTTATAAATGTTGGAATTAGACGACAGACTTATGCCATTGCATATAGCTTTTTTGGTCAGAATGGTATATTGGATTGTCTGGATCAGAGTTCGTATGAAGGAGTTACGTGAGTTTTAAGTTGCGGGTTTTGTAAACAGCTTAACCCATTAAGATTTTAATTTGAATATGGGCAGTTATTATTTTTCCTGCTTCTCTCTCTTTTATTAGTTTTCGAAGCTGTACGTACTTTCATTTCTTTTTCTCGACTCCTTCTTTCTCTTTCTCTATCTCACCACAACTTTGCCAATCCTTAACCAAATTCACATGTACTAAATCGATGAGTGCGAGGAGAGGAGTCCAATAATACCATCAATTTGGAGATTCAAGAATCTTAAAAGGACCGCATTTTCTGGCCAACGAAGATTGAGATGTTGATTCGAAGATTTCTAGGACTAAGTGACTTCAATTGGTGAGTGGAAGTCATCTCCTTCGATTATAGTGCCTATGTGCAAATATATCATTTTATAATCGTTGTTAGGTTTAGAAATTGAATAAACACACACATACATATATATATATACATATGTATGTATGTATGTTTGTATGTATATAAATATATTACACGTAAATAGAGTGTGTGCTTGTGTTAATCTAAAACAATATAAATGTTAATTACCCTAAATTATTATCTAAGTGATGATTAAAATTGATTTTATTGGATTAAAAGTGTTTAAATGCCGAAATGATTGAATTTGGGTAAAATTGATAATGCAGGACGAATATACAAAGTATAAGAGAGTATAAATGTATATTATAAGGAGATAAACGAGTAGGAAATGTTAGAAATCGTAAATGTGAAGGTTTGAACGAAATATGGCGAAGATTGATGAAGGAAAGGTTTCAGGCGGTAACCAGAATTCTCTGCCTGGACCGTGCACTGGTCCACTTATGTATACCATACCGATGCACCGGTGTAACCTATAAATGGCATGTTGAACCTAGGCCTGACTGATTTGAATATATGATTGTTTATCATTTTGGTTTCTATGCAACATAAGGATCTCATACGATGTTTGTATGAGTGTTTACCAGGCATTGTGTAATATATTGGTATATGTGTTTAGATGTGTGTTCGAGTGTTAGCATTGTTTTACTAATATTAATGCGTTCAATGGTGCAGGCAACAACAAATGCTGCTTATGCATGTAGTGTTTTGTATTTATCACTTGACACTATTAGAGTATGATGTATTGATGTATATGGATTTGGATTTGATCGTGTGTACGGGGACATGATTTTGATATTTATGGCATATATTATATTTATTTCTTTTGTTGTGAGATTTTGAAAGTTTAATTTAGTTTGTTTATATAGCTCTTTACATACTATATGTTAATCACAACGATCGGCTATTTTTTTATTTAGGTTTGTTTACATGCAAATATCAAAATGATGGGTTGTTACACAATCACTACCAAGATTCTCGTCAAATATGTTGATCTACTCATTCCCATTTATTTTCTAGAGTTGTAATTAAAGTAGGGCTTAGCTTACTCCTAATGTTAAAGAGATCTGATTTTCTCGTGTCATTATCTTACTTTCGACATAGAATAGACATTAAGAAGATGATGCTTGGCTTTATGTTAAAGGAGTTGATGCTGGCCTAGGCTACTCTAGTTTCTCCTTACCTTTTCTGAACTGTTTATTATATGTTGGGTTTCATTTAGTAAAGTTTGTGCTTTTTTCATCATTATTTTCCGATTCCACATCACTGTTCTCGTGATTTATATTTATTTTACTCATTTCCTACATATTTGCAAGACCGTTCTTCTCTAGCTCTGGATCCAAACTTTCATTTAGCTCAAGGTTTTCATCCACATCCATATATGATGAGTTCGGTTTCAGTCTTGGTTTTATTTGTTCATTTATTCAAAGTCAAGGTTCGAGAACCGGTTTCGATTATTTGAAAATTTCTCCGTTTCAATCAATTTCGGAAATTTCGGTTGTTTCGGTTTCCGTCATGGTATCGGATTTTTATACTTTTAATGAAAAAATAATAATCAACATTGCAAATAAAATAGAAAATATAGTTTATAAAGAGATGCTGATGCAAATAATTTTTTAAACATAAGTTAAAATAAAATTTAACCATATATTTTAACGTGACTATTTTAACTAACAATACTAACCACATATTTCAAATCAACCTAACCCTTTTATATAGAAAACGTATTAGCCCGGTCTAAAGACCGCCTATATTTTATACCCTAACTTTCCAAACGGTAATTTCTAAACTTCTAATCCTGCATACAGAAAAGAGCAAATGAGAAGAAAAAGAGTGCAACTACTCAAGAAGAAAATTCGACGTGATCGATGATGCAAACTTACTTGAACTCCTTTTCTCCTCAAGCTCAAAATTATTTTCTCCTCTCGATGCTCGAATTTTCCAATGTCAATTTTGTTGGTAATTTATGATTTTGGTTGAGATTAGGCTTTTTTTGCTAGATTCGATTCCATTTGATTTTTTGTATCTTATTCCTTTCTTTCCCACCACTACAGCAAATCCTAATATATATTTTTCTGATTTTTTTTATTATTTTACAGTTACTGGGACATGATTTTATCCTAATCCCGTCTCTTAGCTGAAATCTAATCGAGAGAGCCGGAACCTAGAGATTCCGTTTGAAACATTATACCATGGTTCAAAGTAATAAAACGGTCAATGGTTTCTTTGAAGGTTAGGATGCCAATGGCTTTGTCTAACGTGGAATTCTAGTTGAACCTAAGATGATGTTTTTCTTACATCATTTGAACAAAAGGTTGACAAAATCATCAAGAGAAACACATGGATGTCATTTTTCACATTGAGTTGCACAAGCATGGGTGATAACATCACGTTATAAATGATATGGTAGGTAGTGAAGAAGGGGCATTTGGTTCAATGGTTAGTGGCTTAGCATATTGAAGATAACCATTGTAGAGAAACTAAAGGAGTAAATGATCTTTCAAAAGGAGACGGATCTGATTGATTTCTACAATTGCTCAAGTGGTGAGTTCAAAATTGAATGTTTATAATCAAAAAATCATTGTTATGGTTTTTTTTCAAACATATCACAAGAATGGCCATCTCACTTGCACCAACAAGTTGCTTAGTTTTAACATGAAAGACGTGCTAATGACTACCATGTTTTCATACTTGCTAAACATATTTCAAATCTGGAATCAGCTGAGATTTGAACTTCTTTATACTTGCTCTAAATATCTTATGAAAATAAAATTCATGTTGCAAAAACTTGAATTAATAATTTTTGAATTTCGCGTCAATTGTCATTATATGCACTTATGTATAGATGACGGTTCCAGTTACCTCAAGTTTTTCCCCTCAAATGTTTCTTAAAGAAAATCATGTTTCTTCCTTGTTCGTTTAGTGATGATATTTCCAAGAACAAATTTTCAAATAAACTTTTTGATAACCTAATTATCATTTTAAATCCTTACTAGAACTTATTATCAAAACAAGCTACTTCTGGCCCTGTTAGCAACCACGTTAATCTTTTTTCTTCGACAATAAAACGTAGGTATGCCTATGATATGCGTCTATTTTTCCTTATGTTTTAGCAAAAATTTAAGTTGTGGTTCTATCTTAACTTCATTTTCTATGGGAAACATTTAAATGTAGCTCTATAATAATATTTGAAATATTTAGGCATAACTCATAGTTTCTACTATATATTTATATTATTTTATCCTTCCAGTTAATTTCATTTCCTTTGTTTATCTCACTTCCAAATCTAGCTTTCATTATAAAAAAACCTTGTTCTCCTTTAGAAACATCAAATTCCATTAATTATTTTTCTTCTATCAAATAATAGGCTATACTACAATGGAAGGATCTTCATCATCCACTTCACAAGTATTTGATATCTTCTTAAACCCTTATCTTGATTTTAAAATTAGTTAGCTTATTTGTATAAGTCTGTTATAAGTTTTTTTATATTAATACACTAGATTATCGCTAAACAAATGTTTAGGTCAAAATCCCTAACTTAAAACTCTTAAGTCTCTAGTTTGGATCGGTAGATGCTATTATTTCTACAAAATGGAAGTTAAATTAATTACAAAAATTTGATAAGGTAAAATTGAGTAAAATATCAATTATTGATTTCATTCGATAGTTGGTTTAACACTTGTTGAAAAATAGTAAAAGTTATTTGCTTGTTTAGACCACTTAGATAAGTACATTCGCTTCGATTGACCTCTTACAACGCCTTATAGAGTAAATCAAGATTTGAGACTAGCACCTTCTGTTCCTCGATTTGATAAATCAGTATTAATCTAGCAAACATTAGTGTATTATTATGTTTATTCTAGACGATTAAACTATTTTGAAAATGTAGATATTAATGGTTTCATGAGATATACAATGAGTCATTAGGCCTTCTGTGACGTCAAATTTGATAATAAAAAGGTTAAGGTTAGTTGGATAAAAGATTTTCTAAAAGAGAACAAATCTTATTATTGGTCATCGTTATTGATGCAAATGTTATACCATGCTATTGTACCTTTTCTTATTACTAGCTGACTTTTTTAAATCATTCTAAAGATTAAATGTTAAGTTGGATATATCAAGGTTTTAAACCTTGAAATCTATAATATCAAGGTTTAAAAACGTGGGGCATAAGTCTTTAAAATTGAAACATTATTTTGCTCCCGATGTGAGACATAAGTCTATAAACATTGAGGCATAAGTTTTCTCATAAAAATTGAGACGTAAGTTATTATTGCTTTTTTTTGAAATGTTTCTTTATATACAACATATCACTAGGACAACATATCACATGTCAATAAACATTCGAATCACACTGCACAAGTTTCGAACTTGTGACCTCTCGCACCAATACCGAATCACTTAACCACTTGGACAATGGTGCTTGTCATTATTATTACTTTGTTCTTAATAATTTTTGGTTAATAAACAAAAGTTAGCAATTAATCACATAAAACTGTAAATAGATAACAATATAAGAACTCAATTTTAAAGAGTTTGGACATAATTATTCTTTATTATTCATCCCTAAAAGTATAACTAATTAAAAATATAAATAAAATTTAAGCACTTGATAATGTATGTATGTATATATAAATGAGTCAATTTTTGAAGAATTCGTATTTAGTTTATAGCATTGCAATTGTACACATTTTATTTTATTTTCATTACTTCATGTTATTTGTCTTCAAACTTTTTCTAGATTTTGAAAAATGATTATTTATCGATTCTAGTGGAATCTATTTCATTACAAGTAGTAAGAAATCATATAAGTTATTATCTTATTTATTTCTTCTTCTATCAATTTAAATCGATTTTTAAAGTTCATTCGGAGGTTAACGATGATAATTTATAAATTTTCTTGAAAGGCAATTGAGAAAATCCATTACTGGCTCTCAATTGTTGTTTTAAAAAAAATCGTACTTAATCATGTCAATATTGAAACTAAAAAGTAAAAAAATATTAACCTCTATTTTCTTAAATTTTCTTTTTTTCCCATTAATTAATTGAAGTTTAATTATAAATTCTGTTAGTATCAACATTTATAGTTGGAAGTAAAAAAAATCTTAAGTCACATGCCTTAGCCATTTGAAGCGTGCGAGGCATACGTTTTGTACGTTTCATATGCCTTAAGTTGTTGAGGCGTAAGCCCTAGAGGTAAAAAGCCTTTTTGAGAGAGCCCTGAGACTTTTATCTCTTGTTGCCTCGAGGCGCTTCTAGAAGCGAATATCGAGGCATGATTTTCAAAATAATAGGATATATGCCTTGGATATTCATGAGGTAGTGTTGTTTTATGTACATTATATCATAGGTTAGAAAATGTAGGATTAAAGAAGAAATATAGCATACCTAGTTGTTTGAAGTTTTCAAAATACAAATCTATGAATTTTAGGATTCAAGTTTCTGATTTTTATTTATTTGAGATTTTTGAATTCTCAATCAATTCTAAGAACTTTGAAAATTTTGATTATGATTCAAGTTCTCAAAAAAAAATTATACGGTTACATTAATAGGCAGTGCATACTTGTGTTTACGAACAAAAAAATATGTACTATGCTTTGAAAGATTGATTCAGTTATCGATTTTACAACATTTTCATGTTCTTCTGCCTTGTTGGGTCAGAACTGACACAAATATCACATTTTTCTACAATATTTGATCTCTTGTGCATTTTTTGTATAATTTTATTTGATTGGTCACAACTTTTATTTCATAAATATTTACTACATTTACTTCCCTTTTTGGTTGTTATTTTTTTTGCTAGAAGAAAATTAGCACTTAGAGATGAAAGCCAAAATATAAACTAAAATCGGAAATTTTACCTGGCTTTGTCACAATAATCACCAAAACGAAAATAGAACAACTCCATGCAACATTAATATTGATTAAAACAAGTTTTAGCATCCTGTTTGGCAACATATGAAGATACAACTTTCGACTCCATCCAAATACCACTTCAACTAAATCGAATAGGGATGGACATTCGATTGATTTGGTTTGTTTTCCTACGAAAATATTGAACCAAAGTAAAACTAAAAGAATTGAAAACTGAACTGAATAAAAAAAAATCTATTTTAGTTGGTTTGGTCGATTTTCGATCTAACACTCAATTATTTTACATATAGTTTATATTTTATGATTAGAATGTACAATTTATTTCGAAAGAAAACATAAAGTTAGAACTTTTATATTTATTTTGAGTAATATTGATTTATTGATGATATATGAAAATTATTTGATTACTAAACCAATCTAAAATATTACTAAATTTAGTAATGTTTGTTACAAATCAATATAGCTTTACAATCAAAACGAACTAGTTCAGTTAGTTTATTCAGTTCAAGCCAAAAAAAATTCACTCCTAAATTGAGTATATATTGAATTAAACTAAAGTGCATCTTAACTCAGATAATGCATATACCAACGTGTTGTAGGCAAATAATGGACGTTTGTTATAATCAACTTTACATGTATCCCAAACAAATATGTAGAGTGGCTTGGATACCCCAAGTATGTGTATTCTATAATGTATTATCATCGTCATGTTTAATTTATTTCATAAAATATGACATGACGATTTGAATTACCACTCAATGTTTATTACCTAAAGAATAACTAAAATAATGCATGATCGGTTTCAATTTAGATTATCCATCATCACATTAAACTCATTAAATATCGCTTAAATATGATGCACAAAACTACCAGTTTAATATAAAAAAATATTATTTATTTAGCAACTATGGAAAATCATACATGGTAAAATCTAAAAATCTGTAGGTTAGATCAATTCATATGCCAATTAATTAAATTAAAAGTTATAAAAGCTACTAATTAACAAGTTATGAGATATATAATTAAGTATATAATGCAATGGAATAAAATAAAATAAATCAAAAAATGCATACTATAATTTTTATATTAGTTCGCACTCTTGTCCTACGCTCAGTCCTAGAACCCCTTTTTTGGAATTTCACTACATCAACCCTCACTTCGTCCAGAGGAATACGTGTACAACAACCTTGCCTAACTTGTCAGATAGGACTTCACAAACTACCTGATGACCCCACAACAAAACTTCAACTTAAACATAAAAAAATGTATTTGTAGTCTTTTGCATATTGTTATACAAATGTTTTCTTCTTAGTACAAACTCCTATAACCCGCACAATAAATCTTCCAATTGAAAGAATACGAGTTACATAAGCATTTTGAATATTATAGATATGAAAATATATGATAAGAGAATGTTTGCTTTGAAAAATTTCAAGAAAAGTGAATGTATAGAGCAATAACCAGAGACGGTAAGAAAAATTGCAGAGCATTGTTGTTTGATCTGGGAGAGAACAATTTTTCATGTAAATGTTGTGAGGATGCTTTTCAGTGGATGCCATCGTTAAAAACTAATCTGCAATGAAGAGGATGAAGAACAAAATGAAGAGATGTGATCGTATTCAAAATAGGGTTTCAAAGACCATAAACGAAATTAACTCGGTTACTTTGGGTCACACGTAGGGCAAGACTTGGGTAACATACAAGGGAGGCTAGGTTGCAGGCTGAACATCATGGCTCGGGTTTGGTAAGAGATAGACTCGGAAAAGAAGATCGGAATCCCTGAAATAAACATGATAGAAGGAAAGTGCAATAACCCGCAAATCCGTACCCCTTTGAGTCGATAATATTCTCCAACAGTTTAACTCAGAGTGGACGAAAATACGAACCATTAGGGTTAAAGAAGGAGTAGTAGAAGAAGAAGAAACCAACATCAGAATCTCACAATCACGGCGGAACAATATATAATTATAACAACAGATTTTATACAAAAGAATCTGTAATTGAATAATACATTACATCATCAGAGTACTACAACAAATCAATAACACAAATTCCGGACAGTTACATTAACTTCTCCTTCCAAAGCTGAATATAGTGCTTACTCTGCACAGCGGAATATATATCAAGTACGTGCGATACGTCTCGCCATCGAGAACGTCTCTTGAGTTTCATAGCAGTCCATCCAGAATCTGTACTCTATAATATTCGGTCTGACCCGAGCATTATAATGAAATAACATCCGAGTCAGTCTGGAAAAGCAGCGTGAGAAAACACGCTCAATTAGATTATTAGAGTTTCCAAAATCATTTTTATAAATCAAAGGTATCTCGTAAGACCACGCCACAAATAAACATGTCGGATTTTTACCTTACTATAACCAAAATAATTTCTTATCAAATCCTCTAATATTATAATAGTGTTTATACACAAATAGCTAATCAAATAGCCGAAATTGTTACATTCATTAAATTCCAGCATAATAGGTATACAAGGAAGTCTGAAGGCACTTATTGGAGATTGGGTTTCCATCAATGGCAGGGCTACTGGGGTAACGTCCGTCATAGTACATGGTCTAGATCACCGTACCGAGGATCCACCCTGATCCTCTGCTACACAAGACCGGAGCTACCCCTTACCGGGTAGCCAAATAAGATCACCCCGCGGTTGGGATCAGCAATCGCCCACACAGTCGAGAAAAGGGACATCTAGACAGTGATAACCTTACCCTAATTGGTTATAACCACTTAACTTTGCTGCACCTCCCCTGTAACTCCCGACCCATATACCCACGCCAACCAAGAGCAATACTAAGTATTACTGTAAGAAAGCACGGAGAATGAGACTCGATAGGCTAAATGTTGTACTCATTCCCTTGAACTAACACTAGCACGAAAAATTTTAAGACTTTTTTTCTACTTACCGTTCATGCTCAGTCTTGGTTCAAAGCAATGGTACAAGATAAAAAAAATTCCAGGTTACATAGTACATAATATAATATAATGTACAGTTCAGCACAACAATAGCATAATGCATAATACATATCATAATAGTAATGTCCACGATACATAGTCCATAGTACATATCACTTCTAAAATACATAATAACATACATACCATCATACATATATTAACTACTTCTAAGTCCAAGCTGTAAAGTCCAAAACCCCAAAACGTGAAAAATAATATGAATGCTGCTACAGCCCATGCAACCTAACCTGCAACCACAATCCTCAGACTGACCCGAGGATTATAAAGCAAATCACATGGGTCAGACTATTTCTAGTGTGAGTGAAGTAAGATCTATGAACAATAATTGTCTTAAAAAACAAAAAGGAAAGAAAGCGCCGCATGTATAAACCAACATGAGGCATATGTGTGTGTGTGAACCAACATGCAAATTTGGTTTCATAAACAATTCATTTAATCAAACAATGGTTTTAGGCCAAAAATATCATATGTAATCCAATACGATTCCAACCCAATTATCATATGTAAAACAATGAATATGTTCACATACACTTTCTACAAAGATACTGGGTTTTTTAAATCAACTTCAATATTTTCAAAAAAAATCATAAGATAAAGAAAATTGCATTATGGGAATTATGAGATAAATGTAACATGACTCATAAAATATACCAAATAAACAGACGCTAGTATTGTAAAATCACAGTGGTAGAGCTCGAGCGCGCGCGGAGGCATCAGCACCGTAACCTACTCATAACGCCATAATACACCTGGAGATCAACCCAGGATAACCAAGACGGTCTAAGGCAAATGATGTATGTTATCCGTTCACGGATCTACAAGTGGGCCCCCCACGCCTCCATCCATCATATTCCGTGACCCACCAATCGGAGATCCTGATCAAAAATAAGATTAGCCCTGTGTAGCAGACCGTTGACCTTTGGTGGTAAAAGGGCAAGTGATATACCACCGATTCAGGTAGCGATCTTGAATCAGGTCGGTCAAGATGGAGTTTTGACCTATTGGTACAACATAGTCCAATCTATCCGTACCCAAAAATCAAGAAGATTTTTAAGTTCCATTATTTAAAAACATGCCATAAGAATTCAAAGTGTTTATAATTTTAATAAATTTCTTAAGAATAAAATTAATGATGACAAAGCCTCTAGAAATCCCAATATATGGTTTAAAGGAAATTAAAGTCTTTTATAAAAAAACCAATAGGAAAATAAATATAATTACATCTCTATTTCGCAATACCGTCCAGTAATCCCATAAATTTTGTAAAATAATTTATTAATTCTAAATATTATTCTAATTATTTTTTATTATTTTTTTCCCATCAGGCTGGAGTTGCTCACAGTGCAGCCATACTGCACTACAGTGCACCTCTGCGTAGGGCTGCACTGCTGCAGCAGCTGCAACAGCAGTGCTGCTGCTGTGCTGCACAGTGCAGCAGTGCTGCTGCACAACAGCATAGCACTGTGCAGCACAGTGCATCACAGCACTGTGCAGCCGAAGCTGCACCCCAGTGCAGCGTCTGGCTGCACTGTCCAGCCGGAGCTGCAGTGCAGCTCCCTGCTGTACACAAGTGCAGCGGCACTGCACTGTACAGTGCAGCATTGAGCTGCACAACAGTGCAGTGCAGCTGCGCTACAGTGCAGACGGCTGCACAGTGCTGTAGGATCGATTTCACCCTAGAGGGGGGGTGAATAGGGTGATAGTGTAAATTATAAAAACTTAATTGCAGAAGTTAATTTATATTAACACAGATCACAGAATAGCAGCACAGATATAGCAGAATATAAATAACAAAATAGAACAACACAGAATTTACCCAGCTTCGGCAAAAACCTGCCTACGTGCTGCCCCCAAGGTTTCTACTAGAAATTAGATAGTCCCTCGCTTACACACGTAAACTCGCTATACCCGCTATTGACTAATCTAACTCTACGCTCAAAACCCTGACCACAACTCAACTACCGAGTTGTGAATTCCCAAACTACACACCGTAGTTTGTACCCTAGTCACACGACTAGAAAATTAAAACGGTTTAAAAAGAAAATACAATTAAAAACGATTATAAAACAAAATAACCCTAATTAAAAATAAAACAAAAAAACAAAAACCCCTTTTCTTTATATGAATAAGGCCGGCCCTTCTTTTTCTTCAGCCCGTCTCTTTTGTTTTTCGTTCGTGAAAAAGAAAATGGCCGCTCCTCTTTTGTTCCTCTTTGCGATTTAGGGCTTCTGTAAATTGTCTTTTCCTCCTTGCGATTCAAACAGGGTTGTGCAAATTGAAGTCGCCACTTGATATGATTCGTTAGTAGGTTTCGTTGCTCTTCGATTTGTTCACAGCTCTTCAATTTGGATTGAGTTCGTTCTGATTCTCTGGTATGTGTTGTTTCCTTTTGCTTTTTTGGTTTTTGGATTGTTCGAACTCGATAATAAAATTTGCCGATGATGATTTTCTTATATAGGGTTCGTAATCCTAGATTTGCGTTCGTATAATTATTTTTGAATTTGTCAACTGATTATTTTGGCCATTGATTTTCGCTTGTATGTTCATGATGATTTCTGACTTGTTCAATTCGAATATATTTGATTTCTTGGCATTCACGGCTTTGTATTTACTCCTCCGTGAATTTCTTGTTTTGAGTCACGGCTTCGAATTGATTTTGGTTGATACTGCATTGGAACATGATGTTGATTTTCGTTTATCACTGTGACTTTCGCTTCTGGTCATCTTCTCTGACCGATGGCATTTTGGTTTATCACTAGTGCCTTCAGTAGCTTCACAGTTGTATTCATGTTTAGTTTAGTCGTACACTTGGTCATGTTGCTTGAGTGACTTCCATTGGTGCATTTTCCTTACTGACTTGATTCACTGCATGTTTTGAGCTACAACTGTGCTCGAGCTCTGTCCATTGTTGTTTGCATAGCTGAACTTCACTGTTGCACTCGAGATTTTGCTTCTGGCCTGCATGTAGTTTGCATATCACCTTGTTGCATTGTTGAGTCACTTGAGTGTGTTGATGGAAGATGTTGCACTGTTTCATATGATTCACTTGTGCACATTGTTCATTGTGAAGTAACTGTCTTCACTGATGCTGCACTTAGTCTTGTCTTTGATGTTCCTCTCATTGCATATGAACTTGGTCTACTTGGTGCTGTAGCTTTCAAGTATATGTGCATTACTTGACTTCATTCCACTGTGCATTTCTGTTTTATTAACCTAAGACAGATGCTATGTCTTTGTGCATTTCATTCACTATATTCATTTGCTTCATGTCATACTATTTTGTTTCATTGCTGCACTTGACTTTTGTTACTTGAGCTTTGAATTGTACCATGATAGTCATGTTCCATTGTTGTACACTGCATTCATGTCACTGGTATGCTGCAGCTTGCATCTTTGTTGCATTTGCTTCATGTACCCTACTGCTTTGAACTTCTCTTGACCATTGCTTCATGTCTTACTGTGTTGACCATTATGCACTGTAGCTTGAGTCTTTGTTGAAGTTGTTGTGCACTTGTTCATATGAGTGTGCTCACTGTTGTTGCTGCAATCTTCATTGAGCTTGTATGCTTCAAGTTGTATTCATCGTCAGTTTAGTCGTGCACTTGAGTTTCTTGGCACTGATGCACTCTGGTCTGTCCACTGCAGTTTGTGTTTTGCCACTGACTTGCTTGCATTGGTGCTGTTATGTTCTGTTCATTCCTAGTTGCCTTGTTGCAGTTTGATTGTGATATCCATGTTGCAGTCCATTTTAATGTTGGTCTTCGTTGCATTCATGTCATGTCGCCTTGTGTTGAATCCAGTTTCAAAACTCGGATTTGACCTTGTGCTTGTGTCGTGATTTTCAATGTTATTGCACGTAAGTTGAACCCGATTTTTCATTTGGGTTTGACCTGTGCTTGCCTGTCCCTGTAAATCAATCAAGTGTATATATCGGCGTGCACGGCCTTGTGGCATATACAGTAATATACTGTGTATGTCACAAGTTGTTCGTGTATGATGAATTCAAATTTAAATGATGACGAACAACCCAAATAACTGAGGCAAATATCATTTTCAAAATTCACGTTTTATTTTATATTGCAAAAATATTTTATTTTCAATTTTACTGCGTTAGTTTATATTTTTGCAGATAGCTCAGATGCTGGATTCAAACTTGAATGTAGTTGAAGATAAATACGAGTGTGAGTGATATGTAGTGAGGTGCTGATGTAAAATAGTGATGTAATTGAATTTGTATCAAAGTTGTATAGTGAATAGTGAGAGCTTGAATTTGTATACTATTCAAAATTGTAATAAATATTTGTTTGAATAAAATATTCGTTTGAATTCAAATTCTGTGTTATTTATTTTATTCAGCAAATATTTATTTAATCTGTGAAAAATAAAATAGTATATTATCAAATACATTTAAATGAATGAATATATGTTTATTATCATCAAACAAAAATCATATAAGCGCATATTCAACAATCTCCCCCTTTTGATGATAACAAACATATATTTAAGATTTTGAATATGTTAAATGTATTTGATCATTGATATATCCTAATTGCTCCCCCTATTTAAATGCTTCCTCTCTACACAAAGCTCCCCCTACATATATGCATACAAATAGAAATATATAAATGAGCCTATATGCAAATGGAAAATTATTTGACCTTTGCTTGATTCTATTTGACAAAATCTTAACTTTTCTCTCCCCCTTTTGTTATCAGCAAAAGAATAATAGTGTTAGAGAAAATAGAGATAAAGTAATCGATATCAATCCAACATTAAAACTCAATTGAATATAAATATCAAATTTCAATAAAAAATCAAACAAAAATCATAAAATTTTGTTAGGCGCATATTCCATTTTTAGAATGATGGAGATGATGTCATCATATAAAACCATACAATTTGTGTCTGTTTGTGGTATTTTTATATCAGGAATTTGAATATCTACTAATCATGCATAACCGTTAGGACTTTTAAATGAGATTAGTAGTATTCCAAATTTATTTTAGAAAAATGAATTCAAGTATCTTCTAACCACGCATAACCGTGAGGACTTTCAAATGGGATTAGAATCAACTTGTTTATTTTTTTTATTTTTTATTTTTTTAAAAAAAAATAAACTTTTGATATGTGTTCCATACATGCATAACCGTGAGGACTTTTAAATGAGCATGGAAGCACATAACAAATTCCAAGTAATTCACCCATGCATAACCGTGAGGACTTTTAAATTAGAGTGAATACTTTGGTATTTATTTATTGTTATTAATTTTTTTTTATTATTATTTTAAAAAAAATGAAAAACGAACGATTCCTGTTTAAAGTACCACATATCGACAAACTATATAGAGTTTTGATGAGTGATGGTTGATAGAAATATGATAGGTATAGAGATGGTCATGGAATTTTTACCAACAAAAAGTTTTATAACTCTTGTTTACATTTCTAAAGAAATTTTCTAATTATACTTTCTCGAGTTATAATATATAATCAATATCAACACTCATCACTTTTTCAATCACTATTTTTCTTTTCAATAATTTGTAGGGAGAAAAAAAATGTTAAATATTCAGCAAATTTCTAAAACACCTAGACTGAGTCGTAGTTTACAAAAACTATTTTCTGGTAGGGGTTTTGTAAAGATGTCTGCCAATTGAGAATCAGTTGAAATAAAATTTATGCAGATATTTTCTTTGGAAATATGATCTCTAATAAAATGATGTCTTACATCTATATGTTTTGTTCGCGAATGATGTACAGGATTATTTGTGAGATCAATTGCGCTTTTGCTATCACACATTAGTGGTACACGTTTAAAATTTAGGCCATAGTCATGCAAAGTTTGTATCATCCATAAGATTTGAGCAGAGCAACCGCTCAAAGCAATATACTCTGCTTCTGTTGTGGATAATGCAATACAATTTTGTTTTCTACTCGACCATGCAACTAATGAATGTCCTAGCATAAAACATGCTCCACTAGTACTTTTTCTATCAACCAAATTTCCAGCATAATCAGCATCTGAAAAACCTATCAATTCAAAATTATCATTTGATGGATACCAAAGACCAAACCGTGGGGTGTGCAATAAATATCTTATAATTCTTTTAACAGCTTTTAAATGAGATTCTTTTGGGTTAGATTGAAAACGCGCACATAAGCAGACAGAAAACATGATGTCAGGTCTAGAGGCGGTAAGATAAAGGAGTGATCCAATCATACCTCTGTACAGCTTTTGATCAACTGTCTTACCCTTTTCATCTTTGTCAAGTTTAAGTGTTGTACTCATGGGAGTTCTTGCTGGTTTAGCATCTTTCAATCCAAATTTGTTGACAAGTTCCCTAATATATTTTGTTTGAGAAATGAATGTGCCTTTATTGCTTTGTTGGATTTGAAATCCTAAAAAGAATTTTAACTCTCCAACCAAGCTCATTTCAAACTTTTCCTGCATGACTTTTTCAAATTTCTCATACAATAACTTGTTAGTAGCACCATAAATGATGTCATCAACATATATTTGAACAATCAAAATATCATTGTTTTCATGCAACAGAAATAGTGTGGTATCTACACATCCCTTTTTGAACCCATTTTCAAGGAGATAAGAAGTAAGACATTCATACCAAGCTCTGGGAGCTTGTTTTAATCCATATAATGCCTTCCTTAGTTTGTATACATGGTTTGGATATTCATGACTTTCAAAACCTTCTGGTTGTTCAACAAACACATCTTCTTTTAAAACTCCGTTAAGAAAAGCACTCTTAATGTCCATTTGTCTTAGTTTAAATCCTTTGTAACAAGCAAAAGCTAATAATATTCTAATTGATTCTAGTCTAGCTACAGGTGCAAAAGTTTCATCAAAGTCAACTCCTTCAATTTGATTGTATCCTTTAGCAACTAGTCTAGCTTTATTTCTAATTATATTTCCAGACTCATCATATTTATTTTTAAAAATCCATTTTGTTCCTATAACTGGATAATCCTTAGGTCTAGGTGCTAGACTCCAAACATTATTTCGTTCAAACTGATTTAGCTCTTCTTGCATGGCCATGAACCAGTTTTCATCATTAAGGGCTGAATCTATGTTATTTGGTTCTATTTCTGAAATAAATCCACTATATAAGCACAGATCACATAGATTTTTAAAAGATGAACGAGTTTGTATACCTGCTATAGGGTTTCCAATTACCAATTCTGGTGGATGGTCTGTTTTGTATTTCAGCTTTTCTGGATCCAGATTTCTTCTGACTTCTTGAGTTGTGGTAGTTTCTCTAGCATCAGCAGTTTCTTTTGGTTTTTCAAATTCATCTTTTTCTTTCTCCTCTTCAACGTTGCTTTTGGATGTATTCTGTTCGTCAATGCCTTCATCAAATTTCACATTGATTGACTCTACGATTGTTTTAGTCTTTTTGTTGTAGACTCTATAAGCTTTGCTTCTCGAAGAGTAACCCATGAAGATGCCATCATCAGCCTTTGCTTTAAATTTTCCTAACTGATCACCTGTATTAAGAATATAGCAAGGACATCCAAACACTTTGAAGTAAGCGATGTTTGGTTTTTTGTTGAACCATAACTCATAGGGGGTTTTGTTAAGAATCGGTCTGATGATAACTCTATTCATTACATAACATGCTGTATTTACAGCTTCTGCCCAGAGATGCAGAGGTAGTTCATATTCATTTAACATAGACCTAGCCAATTCTTGTAAAGTACGATTCTTTCTCTCAACTACCCCATTTTGTTGTGGAGTACGTGGTGCAGAGAACTCATGTTTGATTCCGCTTTCATCACAGAAAGTTTCAAATTCATAATTTTCAAATTCTCCACCATGATCACTTCTTAACGAAACAATAGAGACTTCTTTTTCATTTTGCACAAATTTTGCGAATCTTGTGAAGTATGAAAAAGTTTCTGATTTTTTAGCTAAGAAGTATACCCATGTATATCTTGAGTAATCATCAACTAACACAAAGCAATATTTCTTACCTCCTAAGCTAGCAATGTCATTAGGTCCAAATAGATCCATATGAATTAGTTCAAGAACTCTAGAAGTGCTTACATTGTTTTTGGCATGAAACGATGATTTTCTAAGTTTTCCCAAAGTACATGCTTTACAGATGTTTTCAGTTTCAAACTCATGTGATGGCAACCCTCTTACCAAACTTTTCCTTTTTAATTTGTTTAATAAGTTCATACTAGCATGCCCTAAACGTCTATGCCATAAATTCACTTCTATATCCTTAGCTACCAAACATTTAGAGAGGATGAGATCATCAAAAGATAGAGAATATATATTACCTTTCCTTTTTCCTGAAAATAAGATTTCTTTTGATGATTTGTCAACAATTTTGCACATGTCAGAATCAAAGATAACATTCATACCTTTATCACATAGCTGGCTGATTGATATCAAATTGTGGTGCAGATTTTCAACATATAAAACGTCATTCAAGGTAAATGTATTGTTACCTACTTTACCTTTACCGACAATTTTACACTTGTCATTGTTCCCCATTGTGACTCTGCCACCTTTGTACTTTTCTAGGCTAAGGAACTTCGATTTATCGCCTGTCATGTGCCTGGAACAACCAGAATCCAAGTACCATTGCTGTTGTTCCTTAGCCTGCCAGCATACCTACACGAGAAGAGAGTTTAGTGACCTATTTGTTTTTATAGGTCCATGGTTGTTAGTGGCAGAAAATTTTGAAAAATGATTTTGTGTAGACCCAAAACTATTTATAATTGTTCCCTTTGGCACCCAAATTTGTTTAACTTTGAGAGATTTTATATTTGTGCCTTTTGAAACCCAAATCGGTATAGTTTTCACATGTTTGGGTCTATACCAACAATTATTGTGACCGTGTCCAAATTTTCTACAAATAGAATTAACTTGATTAATCTTGTTTTCAACAATTTTCGAATTATTATATCCAAGTCCTTGTCTAACCGTATTAACAGTTTGCTTTCCTAATAGCATATTCAATGATTTTTCACTTTTTGAAAATTTATCTAAAGTCGTTGACAATTGTTGGACTTGTGATTTGAGAGATTCATTTTCGTTTAACAACTGTGTGCACTTTTTAATAGAATTCTCTCTCCTAGTATTTTCATTCTCTTTTAAAATCAGAATTTCATTTTCAAGTGATTTTATACTGATTTCCGATTTTTTAATTTCTTCTTCAAATGTTGGACACTTATCACACTTAGGAATTCTACATTGATAGTTCTTAACTAATTGATCAAGTTGTTTATTGCATTCTATCAAAGTATCCTTTTGAGATTCAAGTTTAGCATATTTTTCCCTAAGTCGTTCATAACAGCCATTTACTTCATGGAAATAAATTAGTAATTCAGAATGAGTGAGTTTTGATACCTCGCTTGGCTCGTCGTCATCACTGTCTGTAACTTCACCATGAAGACACATATTTGCTTTTTCACTCTCACTCTCGGTGTTATCACTTTCATCTTCGTCAGTTTCATCCCAAGTAGCCACAAAGCTTTTCTTCTTTAGTTTCTTTCCTTGATTTGATCGTTTTTGAGGACATTGTGGCTTGATATGGCCGGGTTTGTTGCATTTGTAACAGATGATTTTCTGATCTTCTGGGTTGTCTAGTGCTTTGCCTATTCTGTTTTTCAATTCATGATTTCGAGCTGGATTTCCGTATTTGCGATTCCACTTTTTGAATTTCTTTATTAGTAGCGCTAGCTCTGCTGCTCCATCATTATCGTCATCATTCTCATCATCACTTTCAGTTGTTCCTTTGAGAGCTATTGATTTCTTTCGAGTATCTCCACCTTCACGCTCTTCCTTGAATTTCATTTCTAGCTCATAAGTGGTGAGATTTCCGATGAGTTCTTCGACTTTGAGTTGTTTTAAATCTTTCGATTCTTGAATGGCAGTTACTTTTGCTTCAAAGCTTCGTGGAAGGACTCTGAGGATTTTACGTACTATTTCCAATTCGGTGTATGTTTTTCCGAGAGCTTTTGATTTGTATACGATGTTGGAAAGTCGTCCGTACATCTCTTTGACATTTTCTTCTTTCGCCATTGTAAAGTTCTCGTATTCGCTGCTTAGCATGGCAATGCGAGATTCTTTGACTTGAGATGTTCCTTCGTGAGTTACTTCTAATATGTGCCATATTTCCTGCGCAGTTAGACAATGTGAGACACGATTAAATTCAAATTGATCTAATGAACAAATAATAGAATTCATAGCTTTGGCATTAGTATTCTGTAATTTATTTTCTAGTTCTGTCCATTGTTCCTTTGGTTTCTCTATTTCCTGATCATCTACAGTTATAGTTGGTATTCTATAACCTGTCTCAACAATATCCCAAGCGTCAATGGTTTTCAAAAAAAAATTCATCCTATTTTTCCAAAAAGCATATTCACCATTGAACATTGGTGGTCTAACTATGGATTGACCTTCTGCAAAAGCATTATTAAAAGAAGCCATTTTAAAAATTCGAATTTTTAAACAAAAACTGATTTTTTCAAAAAAAATAGAATTTTTAAAACAAATGTTGACTTCTATTCCTAGCACTGATACCACTTGTAGGATCGATTTCACCCTAGAGGGGGGGTGAATAGGGTGATAGTGTAAATTATAAAAACTTAATTGCAGAAGTTAATTTATATTAACACAGATCACAGAATAGCAGCACAGATATAGCAGAATATAAATAACAAAATAGAACAACACAGAATTTACCCAGCTTCGGCAAAAACCTGCCTACGTGCTGCCCCCAAGGTTTCTACTAGAAATTAGATAGTCCCTCGCTTACACACGTAAACTCGCTATACCCGCTATTGACTAATCTAACTCTACGCTCAAAACCCTGACCACAACTCAACTACCGAGTTGTGAATTCCCAAACTACACACCGTAGTTTGTACCCTAGTCACACGACTAGAAAATTAAAACGGTTTAAAAAGAAAATACAATTAAAAACGATTATAAAACAAAATAACCCTAATTAAAAATAAAACAAAAAAACAAAAACCCCTTTTCTTTATATGAATAAGGCCGGCCCTTCTTTTTCTTCAGCCCGTCTCTTTTGTTTTTCGTTCGTGAAAAAGAAAATGGCCGCTCCTCTTTTGTTCCTCTTTGCGATTTAGGGCTTCTGTAAATTGTCTTTTCCTCCTTGCGATTCAAACAGGGTTGTGCAAATTGAAGTCGCCACTTGATATGATTCGTTAGTAGGTTTCGTTGCTCTTCGATTTGTTCACGGCTCTTCAATTTGGATTGAGTTCGTTCTGATTCTCTGGTATGTGTTGTTTCCTTTTGCTTTTTTGGTTTTTGGATTGTTCGAACTCGATAATAAAATTTGCCGATGATGATTTTCTTATATAGGGTTCGTAATCCTAGATTTGCGTTCGTATAATTATTTTTGAATTTGTCAACTGATTATTTTGGCCATTGATTTTCGCTTGTATGTTCATGATGATTTCTGACTTGTTCAATTCGAATATATTTGATTTCTTGGCATTCACGGCTTTGTATTTACTCCTCCGTGAATTTCTTGTTTTGAGTCACGGCTTCGAATTGATTTTGGTTGATACTGCATTGGAACATGATGTTGATTTTCGTTTATCACTGTGACTTTCGCTTCTGGTCATCTTCTCTGACCGATGGCATTTTGGTTTATCACTAGTGCCTTCAGTAGCTTCACAGTTGTATTCATGTTTAGTTTAGTCGTACACTTGGTCATGTTGCTTGAGTGACTTCCATTGGTGCATTTTCCTTACTGACTTGATTCACTGCATGTTTTGAGCTACAACTGTGCTCGAGCTCTGTCCATTGTTGTTTGCATAGCTGAACTTCACTGTTGCACTCGAGATTTTGCTTCTGGCCTGCATGTAGTTTGCATATCACCTTGTTGCATTGTTGAGTCACTTGAGTGTGTTGATGGAAGATGTTGCACTGTTTCATATGATTCACTTGTGCACATTGTTCATTGTGAAGTAACTGTCTTCACTGATGCTGCACTTAGTCTTGTCTTTGATGTTCCTCTCATTGCATATGAACTTGGTCTACTTGGTGCTGTAGCTTTCAAGTATATGTGCATTACTTGACTTCATTCCACTGTGCATTTCTGTTTTATTAACCTAAGACAGATGCTATGTCTTTGTGCATTTCATTCACTATATTCATTTGCTTCATGTCATACTATTTTGTTTCATTGCTGCACTTGACTTTTGTTACTTGAGCTTTGAATTGTACCATGATAGTCATGTTCCATTGTTGTACACTGCATTCATGTCACTGGTATGCTGCAGCTTGCATCTTTGTTGCATTTGCTTCATGTACCCTACTGCTTTGAACTTCTCTTGACCATTGCTTCATGTCTTACTGTGTTGACCATTATGCACTGTAGCTTGAGTCTTTGTTGAAGTTGTTGTGCACTTGTTCATATGAGTGTGCTCACTGTTGTTGCTGCAATCTTCATTGAGCTTGTATGCTTCAAGTTGTATTCATCGTCAGTTTAGTCGTGCACTTGAGTTTCTTGGCACTGATGCACTCTGGTCTGTCCACTGCAGTTTGTGTTTTGCCACTGACTTGCTTGCATTGGTGCTGTTATGTTCTGTTCATTCCTAGTTGCCTTGTTGCAGTTTGATTGTGATATCCATGTTGCAGTCCATTTTAATGTTGGTCTTCGTTGCATTCATGTCATGTCGCCTTGTGTTGAATCCAGTTTCAAAACTCGGATTTGACCTTGTGCTTGTGTCGTGATTTTCAATGTTATTGCACGTGAGTTGAACCCGATTTTTCATTTGGGTTTGACCTGTGCTTGCCTGTCCCTGTAAATCAATCAAGTGTATATATCGGCGTGCACGGCCTTGTGGCATATACAGTAATATACTGTGTATGTCACAAGTTGTTCGTGTATGATGAATTCAAATTTAAATGATGACGAACAACCCAAATAACTGAGGCAAATATCATTTTCAAAATTCACGTTTTATTTTATATTGCAAAAATATTTTATTTTCAATTTTACTGCGTTAGTTTATATTTTTGCAGATAGCTCAGATGCTGGATTCAAACTTGAATGTAGTTGAAGATAAATACGAGTGTGAGTGATATGTAGTGAGGTGCTGATGTAAAATAGTGATGTAATTGAATTTGTATCAAAGTTGTATAGTGAATAGTGAGAGCTTGAATTTGTATACTATTCAAAATTGTAATAAATATTTGTTTGAATAAAATATTCGTTTGAATTCAAATTCTGTGTTATTTATTTTATTCAGCAAATATTTATTTAATCTGTGAAAAATAAAATAGTATATTATCAAATACATTTAAATGAATGAATATATGTTTATTATCATCAAACAAAAATCATATAAGCGCATATTCAACAATCTCCCCCTTTTGATGATAACAAACATATATTTAAGATTTTGAATATGTTAAATGTATTTGATCATTGATATATCCTAATTGCTCCCCCTATTTAAATGATTCCTCTCTACACAAAGCTCCCCCTACATATATGCATACAAATAGAAATATATAAATGAGCCTATATGCAAATGGAAAATTATTTGACCTTTGCTTGATTCTATTTGACAAAATCTTAACTTTTCTCTCCCCCTTTTGTTATCAGCAAAAGAATAATAGTGTTAGAGAAAATAGAGATAAAGTAATCGATATCAATCCAACATTAAAACTCAATTGAATATAAATATCAAATTTCAATAAAAAATCAAACAAAAATCATAAAATTTTGTTAGGCGCATATTCCACTTTTAGAATGATGGAGATGATGTCATCATATAAAACCATACAATTTGTGTCTGTTTGTGGTATTTTTATATCAGGAATTTGAATATCTACTAATCATGCATAACCGTTAGGACTTTTAAATGAGATTAGTAGTATTCCAAATTTATTTTAGAAAAATGAATTCAAGTATCTTCTAACCACGCATAACCGTGAGGACTTTCAAATGGGATTAGAATCAACTTGTTTATTTTTTTATTTTTTATTTTTAAAAAAAAATAAACTTTTGATATGTGTTCCATACATGCATAACCGTGAGGACTTTTAAATGAGCATGGAAGCACATAACAAATTCCAAGTAATTCACCCATGCATAACCGTGAGGACTTTTAAATTAGAGTGAATACTTTGGTATTTATTTATTGTTATTATTTTTTTTATTATTATTATTTTAAAAAAAAATGAAAAACGAACGATTCCTGTTTAAAGTACCACATATCGACAAACTATATAGAGTTTTGATGAGTGATGGTTGATAGAAATATGATAGGTATAGAGATGGTCATGGAATTTTTACCAACAAAAAGTTTTATAACTCTTGTTTACATTTCTAAAGAAATTTTCTAATTATACTTTCTCGAGTTATAATATATAATCAATATCAACACTCATCACTTTTTCAATCACTATTTTTCTTTTCAATAATTTGTAGGGAGAAAAAAAATGTTAAATATTCAGCAAATTTCTAAAACACCTAGACTGAGTCGTAGTTTACAAAAACTATTTTCTGGTAGGGGTTTTGTAAAGATGTCTGCCAATTGAGAATCAGTTGAAATAAAATTTATGCAGATATTTTCTTTGGAAATATGATCTCTAATAAAATGATGTCTTACATCTATATGTTTTGTTCGCGAATGATGTACAGGATTATTTGTGAGATCAATTGCGCTTTTGCTATCACACATTAGTGGTACACGTTTAAAATTTAAGCCATAGTCATGCAAAGTTTGTATCATCCATAAGATTTGAGCAGAGCAACCGCTCAAAGCAATATACTCTGCTTCTGTTGTGGATAATGCAATACAATTTTGTTTTCTACTCGACCATGCAACTAATGAATGTCCTAGCATAAAACATGCTCCACTAGTACTTTTTCTATCAACCAAATTTCCAGCATAATCAGCATCTGAAAAACCTATCAATTCAAAATTATCATTTGATGGATACCAAAGACCAAACCGTGGGGTGTGCAATAAATATCTTATAATTCTTTTAACAGCTTTTAAATGAGATTCTTTTGGGTTAGATTGAAAACGCGCACATAAGCAGACAGAAAACATGATGTCAGGTCTAGAGGCGGTAAGATAAAGGAGTGATCCAATCATACCTCTGTACAGCTTTTGATCAACTGTCTTACCCTTTTCATCTTTGTCAAGTTTAAGTGTTGTACTCATGGGAGTTCTTGCTGGTTTAGCATCTTTCAATCCAAATTTGTTGACAAGTTCCCTAATATATTTTGTTTGAGAAATGAATGTGCCTTTATTGCTTTGTTGGATTTGAAATCCTAAAAAGAATTTTAACTCTCCAACCAAGCTCATTTCAAACTTTTCCTGCATGACTTTTTCAAATTTCTCATACAATAACTTGTTAGTAGCACCATAAATGATGTCATCAACATATATTTGAACAATCAAAATATCATTGTTTTCATGCAACAGAAATAGTGTGGTATCTACACATCCCTTTTTGAACCCATTTTCAAGGAGATAAGAAGTAAGACATTCATACCAAGCTCTGGGAGCTTGTTTTAATCCATATAATGCCTTCCTTAGTTTGTATACATGGTTTGGATATTCATGACTTTCAAAACCTTCTGGTTGTTCAACAAACACATCTTCTTTTAAAACTCCGTTAAGAAAAGCACTCTTAATGTCCATTTGTCTTAGTTTAAATCCTTTGTAACAAGCAAAAGCTAATAATATTCTAATTGATTCTAGTCTAGCTACAGGTGCAAAAGTTTCATCAAAGTCAACTCCTTCAATTTGATTGTATCCTTTAGCAACTAGTCTAGCTTTATTTCTAATTATATTTCCAGACTCATCATATTTATTTTTAAAAATCCATTTTGTTCCTATAACTGGATAATCCTTAGGTCTAGGTGCTAGACTCCAAACATTATTTCGTTCAAACTGATTTAGCTCTTCTTGTATGGCCATGAACCAGTTTTCATCATTAAGGGCTGAATCTATGTTATTTGGTTCTATTTCTGAAATAAATCCACTATATAAGCACAGATCACATAGATTTTTAAAAGATGAACGAGTTTGTATACCTGCTATAGGGTTTCCAATTACCAATTCTGGTGGATGGTCTGTTTTGTATTTCAGCTTTTCTGGATCCAGATTTCTTCTGACTTCTTGAGTTGTGGTAGTTTCTCTAGCATCAGCAGTTTCTTTTGGTTTTTCAAATTCATCTTTTTCTTTCTCCTCTTCAACGTTGCTTTTGGATGTATTCTGTTCGTCAATGCCTTCATCAAATTTCACATTGATTGACTCTACGATTGTTTTAGTCTTTTTGTTGTAGACTCTATAAGCTTTGCTTCTCGAAGAGTAACCCATGAAGATGCCATCATCAGCCTTTGCTTTAAATTTTCCTAACTGATCACCTGTATTAAGAATATAGCAAGGACATCCAAACACTTTGAAGTAAGCGATGTTTGGTTTTTTGTTGAACCATAACTCATAGGGGGTTTTGTTAAGAATCGGTCTGATGATAACTCTATTCATTACATAACATGCTGTATTTACAGCTTCTGCCCAGAGATGCAGAGGTAGTTCATATTCATTTAACATAGACCTAGCCAATTCTTGTAAAGTACGATTCTTTCTCTCAACTACCCCATTTTGTTGTGGAGTACGTGGTGCAGAGAACTCATGTTTGATTCCGCTTTCATCACAGAAAGTTTCAAATTCATAATTTTCAAATTCTCCACCATGATCACTTCTTAACGAAACAATAGAGACTTCTTTTTCATTTTGCACAAATTTTGCGAATCTTGTGAAGTATGAAAAAGTTTCTGATTTTTTAGCTAAGAAGTATACCCATGTATATCTTGAGTAATCATCAACTAACACAAAGCAATATTTCTTACCTCCTAAGCTAGCAATGTCATTAGGTCCAAATAGATCCATATGAATTAGTTCAAGAACTCTAGAAGTGCTTACATTGTTTTTGGCATGAAACGATGATTTTCTAAGTTTTCCCAAAGTACATGCTTTACAGATGTTTTCAGTTTCAAACTCATGTGATGGCAACCCTCTTACCAAACTTTTCCTTTTTAATTTGTTTAATAAGTTCATACTAGCATGCCCTAAACGTCTATGCCATAAATTCACTTCTATATCCTTAGCTACCAAACATTTAGAGAGGATGAGATCATCAAAAGATAGAGAATATATATTACCTTTCCTTTTTCCTGAAAATAAGATTTCTTTTGATGATTTGTCAACAATTTTGCACATGTCAGAATCAAAGATAACATTCATACCTTTATCACATAGCTGGCTGATTGATATCAAATTGTGGTGCAGATTTTCAACATATAAAACGTCATTCAAGGTAAATGTATTGTTACCTACTTTACCTTTACCGACAATTTTACACTTGTCATTGTTCCCCATTGTGACTCTGCCACCTTTGTACTTTTCTAGGCTAAGGAACTTCGATTTATCGCCTGTCATGTGCCTGGAACAGCCAGAATCCAAGTACCATTGCTGTTGTTCCTTAGCCTGCCAGCATACCTACACGAGAAGAGAGTTTAGTGACCTATTTGTTTTTATAGGTCCATGGTTGTTAGTGGCAGAAAATTTTGAAAAATGATTTTGTGTAGACCCAAAACTATTTATAATTGTTCCCTTTGGCACCCAAATTTGTTTAACTTTGAGAGATTTTATATTTGTGCCTTTTGAAACCCAAATCGGTATAGTTTTCACATGTTTGGGTCTATACCAACAATTATTGTGACCGTGTCCAAATTTTCTACAAATAGAATTAACTTGATTAATCTTGTTTTCAACAATTTTCGAATTATTATATCCAAGTCCTTGTCTAACCGTATTAACAGTTTGCTTTCCTAATAGCATATTCAATGATTTTTCACTTTTTGAAAATTTATCTAAAGTCGTTGACAATTGTTGGACTTGTGATTTGAGAGATTCATTTTCGTTTAACAACTGTGTGCACTTTTTAATAGAATTTTCTCTCCTAGTATTTTCATTCTCTTTTAAAATCAGAATTTCATTTTCAAGTGATTTTATACTGATTTCCGATTTTTTAATTTCTTCTTCAAATGTTGGACACTTATCACACTTAGGAATTCTACATTGATAGTTCTTAACTAATTGATCAAGTTGTTTATTGCATTCTATCAAAGTATCCTTTTGAGATTCAAGTTTAGCATATTTTTCCCTAAGTCGTTCATAACAGCCATTTACTTCATGGAAATAAATTAGTAATTCAGAATGAGTGAGTTTTGATACCTCGCTTGGCTCGTCGTCATCACTGTCTGTAACTTCACCATGAAGACACATATTTGCTTTTTCACTCTCACTCTCGGTGTTATCACTTTCATCTTCGTCAGTTTCATCCCAAGTAGCCACAAAGCTTTTCTTCTTTAGTTTCTTTCCTTGATTTGATCGTTTTTGAGGACATTGTGGCTTGATATGGCCGGGTTTGTTGCATTTGTAACAGATGATTTTCTGATCTTCTGGGTTGTCTAGTGCTTTGCCTATTCTGTTTTTCAATTCATGATTTCGAGCTGGATTTCCGTATTTGCGATTCCACTTTTTGAATTTCTTTATTAGTAGCGCTAGCTCTGCTGCTCCATCATTATCGTCATCATTCTCATCATCACTTTCAGTTGTTCCTTTGAGAGCTATTGATTTCTTTCGAGTATCTCCACCTTCACGCTCTTCCTTGAATTTCATTTCTAGCTCATAAGTGGTGAGATTTCCGATGAGTTCTTCGACTTTGAGTTGTTTTAAATCTTTCGATTCTTGAATGGCAGTTACTTTTGCTTCAAAGCTTCGTGGAAGGACTCTGAGGATTTTACGTACTATTTCCAATTCGGTGTATGTTTTTCCGAGAGCTTTTGATTTGTATACGATGTTGGAAAGTCGTCCGTACATCTCTTTGACATTTTCTTCTTTCGCCATTGTAAAGTTCTCGTATTCGCTGCTTAGCATGGCAATGCGAGATTCTTTGACTTGAGATGTTCCTTCGTGAGTTACTTCTAATATGTGTCATATTTCCTGCGCAGTTAGACAATGTGAGACACGATTAAATTCAAATTGATCTAATGAACAAATAATAGAATTCATAGCTTTGGCATTAGTATTCTGTAATTTATTTTCTAGTTCTGTCCATTGTTCCTTTGGTTTCTCTATTTCCTGATCATCTACAGTTATAGTTGGTATTCTATAACCTGTCTCAACAATATCCCAAGCGTCAATGGTTTTCAAAAAAAAATTCATCCTATTTTTCCAAAAAGCATATTCACCATTGAACATTGGTGGTCTAACTATGGATTGACCTTCTGCAAAAGCATTATTAAAAGAAGCCATTTTAAAAATTCGAATTTTTAAACAAAAACTGATTTTTTCAAAAAAAATAGAATTTTTAAAACAAATGTTGACTTCTATTCCTAGCACTGATACCACTTGTAGGATCGATTTCACCCTAGAGGGGGGGTGAATAGGGTGATAGTGTAAATTATAAAAACTTAATTGCAGAAGTTAATTTATATTAACACAGATCACAGAATAGCAGCACAGATATAGCAGAATATAAATAACAAAATAGAACAACACAGAATTTACCCAGCTTCGGCAAAAACCTGCCTACGTGCTGCCCCCAAGGTTTCTACTAGAAATTAGATAGTCCCTCGCTTACACACGTAAACTCGCTATACCCGCTATTGACTAATCTAACTCTACGCTCAAAACCCTGACCACAACTCAACTACCGAGTTGTGAATTCCCAAACTACACACCGTAGTTTGTACCCTAGTCACACGACTAGAAAATTAAAACGGTTTAAAAAGAAAATACAATTAAAAACGATTATAAAACAAAATAACCCTAATTAAAAATAAAACAAAAAAACAAAAACCCCTTTTCTTTATATGAATAAGGCCGGCCCTTCTTTTTCTTCAGCCCGTCTCTTTTATTTTTCGTTCGTGAAAAAGAAAATGGCCGCTCCTCTTTTGTTCCTCTTTGCGATTTAGGGCTTCTGTAAATTGTCTTTTCCTCCTTGCGATTCAAACAGGGTTGTGCAAATTGAAGTCGCCACTTGATATGATTCGTTAGTAGGTTTCGTTGCTCTTCGATTTGTTCACGGCTCTTCAATTTGGATTGAGTTCGTTCTGATTCTCTGGTATGTGTTGTTTCCTTTTGCTTTTTTGGTTTTTGGATTGTTTCACAGTTGTATTCATGTTTAGTTTAGTCGTACACTTGGTCATGTTGCTTGAGTGACTTCCATTGGTGCATTTTCCTTACTGACTTGATTCACTGCATGTTTTGAGCTACAACTGTGCTCGAGCTCTGTCCATTGTTGTTTGCATAGCTGAACTTCACTGTTGCACTCGAGATTTTGCTTCTGGCCTGCATGTAGTTTGCATATCACCTTGTTGCATTGTTGAGTCACTTGAGTGTGTTGATGGAAGATGTTGCACTGTTTCATATGATTCACTTGTGCACATTGTTCATTGTGAAGTAACTGTCTTCACTGATGCTGCACTTAGTCTTGTCTTTGATGTTCCTCTCATTGCATATGAACTTGGTCTACTTGGTGCTGTAGCTTTCAAGTATATGTGCATTACTTGACTTCATTCCACTGTGCATTTCTGTTTTATTAACCTAAGACAGATGCTATGTCTTTGTGCATTTCATTCACTATATTCATTTGCTTCATGTCATACTATTTTGTTTCATTGCTGCACTTGACTTTTGTTACTTGAGCTTTGAATTGTACCATGATAGTCATGTTCCATTGTTGTACACTGCATTCATGTCACTGGTATGCTGCAGCTTGCATCTTTGTTGCATTTGCTTCATGTACCCTACTGCTTTGAACTTCTCTTGACCATTGCTTCATGTCTTACTGTGTTGACCATTATGCACTGTAGCTTGAGTCTTTGTTGAAGTTGTTGTGCACTTGTTCATATGAGTGTGCTCACTGTTGTTGCTGCAATCTTCATTGAGCTTGTATGCTTCAAGTTGTATTCATCGTCAGTTTAGTCGTGCACTTGAGTTTCTTGGCACTGATGCACTCTGGTCTGTCCACTGCAGTTTGTGTTTTGCCACTGACTTGCTTGCATTGGTGCTGTTATGTTCTGTTCATTCCTAGTTGCCTTGTTGCAGTTTGATTGTGATATCCATGTTGCAGTCCATTTTAATGTTGGTCTTCGTTGCATTCATGTCATGTCGCCTTGTGTTGAATCCAGTTTCAAAACTCGGATTTGACCTTGTGCTTGTGTCGTGATTTTCAATGTTATTGCACGTGAGTTGAACCCGATTTTTCATTTGGGTTTGACCTGTGCTTGCCTGTCCCTGTAAATCAATCAAGTGTATATATCGGCGTGCACGGCCTTGTGGCATATACAGTAATATACTGTGTATGTCACAAGTTGTTCGTGTATGATGAATTCAAATTTAAATGATGACGAACAACCCAAATAACTGAGGCAAATATCATTTTCAAAATTCACGTTTTATTTTATATTGCAAAAATATTTTATTTTCAATTTTACTGCGTTAGTTTATATTTTTGCAGATAGCTCAGATGCTGGATTCAAACTTGAATGTAGTTGAAGATAAATACGAGTGTGAGTGATATGTAGTGAGGTGCTGATGTAAAATAGTGATGTAATTGAATTTGTATCAAAGTTGTATAGTGAATAGTGAGAGCTTGAATTTGTATACTATTCAAAATTGTAATAAATATTTGTTTGAATAAAATATTCGTTTGAATTCAAATTCTGTGTTATTTATTTTATTCAGCAAATATTTATTTAATCTGTGAAAAATAAAATAGTATATTATCAAATACATTTAAATGAATGAATATATGTTTATTATCATCAAACAAAAATCATATAAGCGCATATTCAACAAGTGCAGCACAGAACTGCGCTACAATGTAGCACATTCACAGTGTCTTCCACACAGTGCAAACAATAAGTTTTTTCTCAATTTTTTTCTCTGCAGCAATTAACCAAACAATATGCATGCAATTTAGTTTTATGCATAAATATCCATTTCTCCTTCAATTCCCATCAACAATACATAATTGGGAAATGACGAAGCAATCTTTTTATTCAAAATTTCACACTTTTATTTGCATGCATATATAAAAATGAAAAATAAAATATTGTTATAACTTCACTCACCTAAAACTCCAAATAGCAATGTTCAAGCTCTAAATCAGCTATCATTTGGATTGCTTGTCTTTCACCTTCTATTGTTAACAAATCAAAAAATCCTAAATAGCTATTCACTGAAGCAAAAAAAGATAGAATATGATTGATTTAGGGATACTTACTCTAAGAATTGGGAATCTTTTCTTTTTAACCTTTAATTGCAACGTGAAATTTGTGTTTGATTGAGAAGATTAGAAATTAGGTTTTAGGTTTTCTCCTTCTTTCTCTCATTTCTGTTTCTGAACTATGTACGTACAGTAAAGTGGAGATTGAGAAGAGGGAATGATATTTTTATTATAAAGTCCCTCCTCAAGAATGTTCTCCCAATTAGTCTCTTATTTTATTTATTTATTTATTTATTTTCATACAAAGTATTCATTTTATTTTGTCCTTATTCTAGATTTTTCTTTTGCTTAACATTAATTTATTCAATTTCTAGATCTTTCCTACAAGACACTATAAAAATGATATTATTATTATTATTATTATTATTATTATTATTATTATTATTTACTTTTCCTTCTTTTTTTATTTTATACCTAATTGTAAATCAACATAAAAAAATTCTTATCTAAACTTTTCATACATAAAATGCATTTTATCTCTTGTAATTAGTTACCGTTCTTTCATTAAAAAACATAACATTCTCAATGTTTAACTCTCCAAATAGTTTAGGTTAATAAAATGGTTTATTTATTAAAATAAATTACACTACCACTAAAAAGACATAATTTATAACTCCAAATAAAAGTAAATGAATTTGTTACCATTTATTTTCCTCTCAAGGCTATTAATATTAAATTTCCATTTTATTTTCTTTTGTTTTCATTTATTTTTATTTTATTTTCATTTAATTTTTTCCATAAATATTTAATTGTTTGTTATTATTAACAGGTTAGTTATCAATTTATTAGTTGATTCCCAATTTAGTATCCCTAAAAAAAATTGGGTTGTTACAGACTTCCCCCCTTACAAAAATTTTATCCTCACAATTTCTACGTAATGGCGATATCTGTAACTTTATTAGTTGATTTAAATTTCAAAAAAAATAAGACATACTTACTCGAGCGCCAAACAATTCAGGATAATGCTTCTGTATCGACTCTTGTGTTTCCCAGGTACAGTCCTTCGGATTGCTCGACCATTGCACCTCGACTAGAGGAACCACCTTACTATGCAACTTCTTCGTCTCAGAGGCAATGATACGAATAGGCTCTCGAGTATATGTCATATTAGGAGCGATCCCAAGCTGTTGCAACTGCTTTGGCTCTATCACCTCCTCAGAATCCCTCAAACACTTTCTCAAGTGTGACACATGAAACACGTTGTGCACACTCGATAAGTGTTCAGGTTGAGCAACTCTATAGGCAAACTTCCCAATCCTCTCCACAATAGGATAAGGCCCAATAAATCTAGGAGCAAGCTTACCGGTCTTGCTGAATCTCATTACCCCCTTTAAAGGAGTAACCTTCATGAACACATGATCGCCGACGCTAAACTCCAAGCCCCTTCTTCTTTTATCTGCATAGGACTTTTGTCTATTTTGTGCTTCTTTCATCCTCCTCCTAATTATCTCTACCTTCTTTGAAGCTTCTTGTACAGTGTCGGGACCAAGAACTAACTTATCTCCAGTCTCAAGCCAACATGCAGGAGATCTACATGGTCTTCCATACAGTGCTTCAAAAGGAGCCATGCCTATACTTGGACTGAAAGCTGTTATTATATGAAAAATCTACCAAATACAGATGGTCCTCCCAGGACCCTCCAAAATCCAGAATACAAGATCGCAACAAATCCTCCAATATCTTGTTGACTCGCTCAGTTTGTCCATCGGACTGAGGATGATAGGCTGAGCTAATATTCAACTTCGTCCCCAAAGTTGCTTGTAAGCTCCTCCAAAATCCACTAGTAAATAATGGATCTCTGTCACAAACTATAGCGCTAGGTACACCATAGAGACGAACAACTTCCTTCACATACAACTTCTCCAAATAAGATGCAGTCCCCTTTGCCTCGACAGGGATAAAATGGGCAGATTTTGTCAAACGGTCCACTACTACCCATATGCTATCACGTCCTTGCTTCGATCAAGGCAAGCCATCGATGAAATCCATTGATACCTAAATAAAGTATTAATGGAACACTAATTGGATCACATTAAAGGGTTTATATAAGTGAACCGTTATAAAATCAAAATTCACTTATACCTGATCCCATTTCCATAATGGAATCTCCAAGGGCTGAAGAAGACCGCTAGGCTTTTGATGCTCGTATTTCACCAATTAGCAAGTAATGCAATTCTTAACATATTCACCTATGTCACGCTTCATTCCTTCCCAGTAATATAGACGCTTCATGTCCATGTACATCTTGCTGCCACCTGGGTGAATAGTGTATCACGAACAATGGCAGTCGTTCATTGTCTCTTGTCTAAGCCCTGCAACATTAGGTACAAAGATCCTACCCTTCTTCCTCAAACAACTAAGAGCATCCATCTCAAAACCTTTCAGATCATCAGCTCTCTCTCCATTCTTCAACCGATGAATACGATCTAAAGTAACAGAATCTTTCTTCTGAGCAAGAGAAATTTTGTCCATAAGACTTGGTCTCACAACCAAGCTAGTTAACATCCTCCCTGAGCTATGAGTTGGCATACTGTAATAGATCCCACTAGAAGCTAACACCTCTAGGTCACGCCATTCAGCCACCATCATCGATACAACAGCCTGGTATTTGCGGCTGAGGGCATCCGCAACACGTTTTCCTTTCCCAGGAGTATACTGAATATCAAAATCATAGGCTGCCAAAAACTCCAACCACCTTTGTTGGCGCATGTTCAGTTCCTTCTGGGAAAATAGGTATTTCAAGGACTTATGGTCTGTATAGAGAACAAACCGCTCACCTATAAGATAGTGTCGCCACAACTTCAAAGCAAAAAACCACGGCTGCTAGCTCCAAATCATGAACAACATACCGAGTCTCATTGGGCCTCAATTGCCTGGATGCATAAGCTATAACCGGTCCTTTCTGCATCAGCATTGCTCTAAGGCCAGACCCACTAGCATCAGTATAGACCACCAGATCCTGATTACCCTTTGAAATCACCAAAACTGAAGCGTTAGTGAGCATCTCCTTCAACTTTGAGAAAGCTTCTTCACACTTATCTGTCCACTCATACTTGACTCCTTTTCTCGTTAGCCTCGTCAAAGGAGTCACAATCTTGGAGAAATCTTTAATAAAACGCGGTATTAACCAGCTGGTCCCAAGAAGCTCCGTATCTCGGTAACAGATTCAGGTCTCTTTCAATTCTGTATGGCCTCAATCTTAGAAGGATCCACAGCCAGACCAGCTTCGGAGACTATATGGCCCAAAAACTTTAACTCCTTCTGCCAAAAGTGGCACTTGGAAAACTTAGCTTTTAGCTTATGTTCCCTTAAGATCTCCAAAACCATCCTCAAATGCCCTTCATACTCTTGCTCAGACTTGGAATACACTAGAATGTCATCAATAAAGACCAGGACAAATTGGTCAAGATAGCTTCTGAATATTCTATTCATTAGGTTTACAAAGAATGCAGGAGCATTCGTAAGCCCAAACGACATTGCTAGCCATTCGTATGAACCATAACGAGTGCGGAAAACAGTAAGAGGAATGCTATCTTCCGCTATTCTCAGCTGATGAAATCCGGTGGCTAAGTCCAGCTGGGAAAAGACCTTTTCTCTGCTCAACTGATCAAAAAGATCATCAATACGAGGTAATAGATACTTATTCTTTATAGTCAGCTCATTAAGCTTCCTGTAGTCAATGCATAAACGAAGAGAGCCATCCGCCTTCTTTACAAATACAGCAGCGTCTCCCCAAGGAGAGCTACTTGATCGGATAAACTGCTTCTCTTCCAATTCAGTCAACTGCTTACGAAGTTCCTCCATCTCAACTCTAGGCATACGAGTAGGTGGTCGACTGACTGGTTGGGCTCCAGGGATTAGATCTATGCGGAACTCCACGGCCCTCTTTAGTGGTAAGCCTCTAACAGGCTCAAATATATCACCAAAACCTCTGACAATTGGTGCTCTGGCTATCTCATCTTCCTCTCGTGACTCTATAGAAAACAAAGAAACATAAGCATCAGTGCTCGGTATATCCAGAGTCATATTAACATGCCCTTTGTAGGATGGATGCTTTAAAGTAACAGCTCTGTCTGAGAAGGAAAGCCGTGCACCATAATGATCCAACCAGTCCATCCCCAAGATAATATCAAAGCCAAAGCACTCAAATACATGCAAATCACCGAGAAAAGAGTGTCTGCAAAAGGAAAGCTCAAAGCCTTTACACAACATTCCAAGTGTTGCGGACCCACCAATGTGATTCGCAACCCTTAGAGATGTCATGAGGTATACAACTTCCAAATCATATCTATCAACTAATTCCTTAGATATGAAAGAATGAGAGGCACCAGTGTCAAAGAGTATACGAATAAAAATATCTCTAAAAGGAATCGTACCTTCCATGACCGCCACCTACTTTCCCTTCCTCTGGCTCGGGCCTGGATCTCCTTCCATCACATTTAGCTTAGCTTCTTGCCTCTTCTTCGTAAGCTGTGGATAGTTGTTCTTCAAATGACCTGTCTGGTGACACTCATAGCACTGCCTCTGGGGGAAAATATTAGCAAAATGCCCCATTACTCCACACTTGTAGCATATCACTCCACTTTTATCTCGCTTCTGCGAGCCTAAAGCTTGACCTTTTTTTGCTTCTTCTGAGGATTCTGCTTCTTCTTAGGGAAGAATGGAGCTTTCCTCTTAGGCACAAAGCTCTGTCGGTTCGGTGGTGCATCATCATCTCTTTCCCGATACAAGTCTTCATACCGCATGGCCAAATCAACTATCTCATCAAAAGTGGAGCGAAGCTGAGTCAAAAGCTGTTCCTTCAACTTCCTACGTAGACCATCCATAAATTTCTTGTTCTTTTTGAAGGGAGTGTTGACCAAATCGGGGCCATACTTAGAGAGGGAGTTAAAGGTATTGACGTACTCCTGAACTGTCATATCTCTCTGCTTCAGCTCAATAAATCTACGAGCGAGGATGGCCTTCTCTACCTCAGGAATGAATCTAAACTCGAATCATTCCCTAAATCTTTCCCATGTTAGCTCCTCCTCGCCTATCTTAGCACTAACCACATCGAACCAGTCAGATGCACCATCTTGGAGGAAGATGGAAGCAAGCAATCTGGACCTTGGCTGTCCGTCACACCCATGTGCCCAAAGACTCGTTCATAAGTTTTCAACCAAGCCTGAACTCCAACTACACCTTCATTTCCATGAAAGGGCTTCCCTCCAAGGCTCACAAAGTCCTTACACATACGAGTGAAATCAACTATAGGAGCAGCATTAGGAGAGGGTGCGGCCTGTGGCATGTTCCGCATCAACTCTAACCACTGCTCCATCGTCAAACGGGGAGGTCTTTCAGCCATCTTTCTCACTACTCTGCATAGTGAGAAATGTTGTTAAGCTGGAATTAAAATAATTCTCATGCTAAAAAGATCAAAGATTTGGGGTTTTGGTTTAGGAATGTATGACTATTATTATATTATGGGAGTGATACTTATGGTATATAGACATGTACAATGCTTCTACTGCTTTGTGATAACTTACATTCTAAATATATTCTATACTATTGTTAATCTGGCTCTGATACCAAAAATGTAACGCCCGGCCCCTATATCCATGCCAACCAAGAGCAATACATAGTATTACTGTCAGAAAGCATGGAGAATGGGACTCAATAGAGCTAAATGTTGTACTCATTCCCTTGAACTAGCACTGGCACGAGAAATTTTAAGACTTTTTTTTCTACTTACCATTCGTGCTCAGTCTCGGTTCAAAGCAATGGTACAAGATAAAAAATTTCCAAGTTACATAGTACAGAATATAATAGAATGTACAGTTCAGCACAACAACAACATAATGCATAATACATATCATAATAGTAATGTCCACGATACATAGTCTATAGTACATATCACTTCCAAAATACATAATAACATACATACCATAATACATATATTAACTACTCCTAAGTCCAAGCTGTAAAGTCCAAAACCCCAAAACGTGGAACATAATATGAATGCTGCTACAGCCCACGCAACCTAACCTGCAACCACAATCGTCAGATTGACCCGAGGATTATAAAACAAATCACACGGGTCAGACTATTTCTAGTGTGAGTGAAGTAAGATCTATGAACAATAATTGTCTCAAACAACAAAAAGGAAAGAAAGCGCCGCATGTATAAACCAACATGAGGCATATATGTGTATGTGAACCAACATGCAAATTTGGTTTCATAAACAATTCATTTAATCAAACAATGGTTTTAGGCCAAAAATATCGTACGTAATCCAATACGATTCCAACCCAATTATCATATGTAAAACAATGAATATGTTCATACACACATTCTACAAAGATACTGGCTTTATAAAATCAACTTTAATATTTTCAAAAAAAATCATAAGATAAAGAAAATTGCATTATGGGAATTATGAGATAAATGTAACATGACTCATAAAATATACCAAATAAACAGACGCTGGTATTATAAAATCACAATGGTATAGCACGAGCGCGCGCGGAGGCATCAGCACCGTAACCTACTCATAACGCCATAATACACCTGGCGATCAACCCAGGATAACCAAGACGGTTTAAGGCAAAGGCTGTATGTTACTCTTTCACGGATCTACACGTGGGACCTCCACGCATCCATCCATCATAGTCCGTGACCCACCAATCGGAGATCCCGATCAAAAATAAGATTAGCACTGTGTAGCAGACCGTTGACCTTTGGTGGTAAAAGGGCAAGTGAAATACCACCGATTCAGGTAGCGATCCTGAATCAGGTCGGCCAAGATGGAGTTTTGGCCTATTGGTATAACAGAGTCCAATCTATCTGTACCCAAAAATCAAGAAGATTTTTAAGTTCTATTATTTAAAAACATGCCATAAGAATTCAAAGTGTTTATAATTTTAATACATCTCTTAAGAATAAAATTAATGATGGCAAAGCCTCCAGAAATTCCAGTATATGGTTTAAAGGAAATTAAAGTCTTTTAAATAAAAAAGCAATTGCCAATAGGAAAATAAATATAATTACATCTCTATTTCGCAATACCGTTCAATAATCCCATAATTTTGTAAAATAATTTATTAATTCTAAATATAATTTTTTTTATTTTTTTTCCCATCAGGCTGGAGCTGCTCACAGTGTAGCCATACTGCACTACAGTGCAGCCCTGCGTAGGGCTGCACTACTACAGCAATGCTGCACAGCGATGTGCAGCAGTGCTGCGCTGCACTAAAGTGCAGCCGAAGCCGCACCACAGTGCAACTCTTGGCTGCACTGTCCAGCCGGAGCTGCACTACAGTGCAGCGGCACTGCACTGTACAGTGCAGCACTGAGCTGCACAACAGTGCAGTGCAGCTGCGCTACAGTGCAGACGGCTGCACAGGGCTGCGCTACAGTGCGGCACCCGCACAGTGTCTTCCACACAGTGCAAACAGTAAGTTTTTTTTTTCTCTGCAGCAATTAATCAAACAATATGCATGCAATTTAATTTTATGCATAAATCTCCATTTCTCCTTCAATCCCATCAACAATACATAATTAAAAAATGAGGAAGCAATCTTTTTTTTTAAAATTTTACACTTTTATTTGCATGCATACAAAAAAATAAAAAATAAAATAGGGTTATAACTTCACTCACCTAAAACTCCAAATAGCAATCTTCAAGCTCTAAATCAGCTAGCCTTTGGATTGCTTGTCTTTCACCTTCTATTGTTAACAAATCAAAAACCCTAAATAGCAATTCACTGAAGAAGAAAAAAGATAGAATAGGATTAATTTAGGGATACTTACTCTTAGAATTGGAAATCTTTTCTTTTTAACTTTTAATTACAACGTGAGATTTGTGTTTGATTGAGAAGATTAGAAATTAGGTTTTAGGTTTTTCTCCTTCTCTCTCTCGTTTCTGTTTCTGAACCATGTACGTACAGTAAAGTGGAGATTGAGAAGAGGGAATGATATTTTTATTATAAAGCCCCTCCTCTAGAATATTCTTCCAATTAGTCCCTTATTTTATTTATTTATTTATTTCTCAATACAAAGTATTCATTTTATTTTGTCCTTATTCTAGATTTTTTTGCTTAACATTATTTTATTCAATTTCTAGATCTTTCCTACATGACTTTATAAAAATGATATTATTATTTATTATTTATTATTAATATTATTATTATTTACTTTTCCTTCTTTTTTTTCTTTTATACCTAATTGTAAATCAACATAAAAAAATTCTTATCTAAAATTTTCATACGTAAAACGCATTTTATCTCATGTAATTAGTTACCATTCTTTCATAAAAAAACATAACATTCTCAATGTTTAACTTTTCAAATAGTCTAGATTAACAAAATGGTTCATTTATTAAAATAAATTACATTACCACTAAAAAGACATAATTTATAACTCCAAATAAATGTAAATGAATTTGTTACCATTTATTTTTCTCTCAACGCTGTTAATATTAAATTTCCATTTTATTTTCTTTTGTTTTCATTTATTATTATTTTATTTTTATTCATTTTTTCCATAAATATTTAATTGTTCGTTATTATTAACGGGTTAATTATTAATTTATTAGTTTATTCCCAATTTAGTATCCCTAAAAAAATCGGGTTGTTACATCCCCTGTTTTAGCCATTCCCAGCTGATGAAGCTCGAGGCTATGCGTTACCTTTTTAGCACACATTCACTTAGAATGTTCATCGTCCTACTGCTGATATTCTGATAGCATTCATCCATACAAGCCCGTTTCGGGTCTGAACGAAACCGAATGTGCTATTCCTACTACATCCATTTTGGAATCACCCTCGGGATTAGTAGCGTTTAGCCCTTGCACTTCGCTGCTCCATCTTCGACTCCAAACTCTTATCTTCCTCACGAAAATATTCAAATCGAATCAAAGTGGTTTTCGAGAAATTAATTCCAATCCCGGTCTCTTCGAAACGATCAGCGTATTGGCCAACATTGATAGTCGGTTATATAACTATCAAATAACATCCACAAACAACCATCAGTCCTTAATAATTTCCCAAATTATTTATTCAAAATATCTTTGCAAGACATTTTTCTACACTTC
The DNA here is from genome assembly GCA_030765085.1 of Allium cepa. Lineage (NCBI taxonomy): Eukaryota > Viridiplantae > Streptophyta > Magnoliopsida > Asparagales > Amaryllidaceae > Allium > Allium cepa. The sequence goes on from CM060945.1 coordinate 145,793,686, forward strand.
AACCTTTTGAAACTGTTTTCAAATTACTTTTTCTCTTGCGAAATAAATTTCCACCCAATTTTTTATTTCCACTGAAAATCACCAAGTCTTAATACTTTAGAGTTTAAAATCAATTTAAATCACTTAATTCAAAATATATAATTTAATACACTTAAAAATAAAACTGCTTAAAAACACTTTATTTAAAATACTAGTTATGATAATTTTATAATAATTTTCATGTAAAACTTAAGCCAAAACTAGATTTAAAATAAAAGTCATTCTATAAGGTATAAATATTAAATAATTATATTTTAAAAATCATAATACTAGTTAAACCTTTAAAATTATTTACTTATATAATTAACTTAATAAATCTTTATTTTTTTAAAAATTTTAAACCACTAAATAATAATTTCTTCTAAAACCATCTTTTAAAACCACTCTAAAACCTCAAACTTATACTTAAAATCTTCTTTGAAAACATACTTGGCTTTTTAGGAAAATACACCTTCCATTCCACACTTTTAAAAATAAAACCACTATTTATTTTTAAAACCAATTACTCATTCCTTTATAACTTCCCACCGTGAATTTATAGTTTCAAATATCCTGTGATATAAGATATCACTTTATAAACCCAGTTTATAAATTCCATAGTTTCATCCTCCTTTAAATCACAGTTTCAAAACTTAAATCAATTCTCAAATCGATTTCCAAAATTTACTCCATTTTGAAATAAATTCCTTTACTTACTTAATTTTATTACAAAACCCATTAATTCCATATTCACTTCTATATTTATGATTTAAAATCTTATTTTAAACTGAAATACCCACTTCATACTTCATTCAAAGTTTTCCCTTTTTTATTTCTTTCCAAACATTTTAAATCTTTAAATTTTGAAAATAAAATTTATTAATTTTTAAATAGTATCACTAAATCTCCAAAACTCTTTTATTTCCGTTTATATAAAATTTCTATTTTCGTTTCCATACTCAGAATTTATTTAATAGAATTTAAAAATCAAACTTTTATGCCTTTTCCAAATTCAATCTTTAATTTACCCAAATTTACTATAATTATTTTACTTAAAATCTTTCCTTTTTATTTCCTTTAAAAATCCAAACTTATGTATTTTCATTTCTCAAAGTACCAATATATATATTCAACCAAGCCATAGCATTCAATAATTTCAATTCCCAATATAATCAATATAATCATCACAGATTATCACATAAATCACATTACTGAATATAAAATAAATTCAACATTTTGAGGAATCCAGTTGGATCCCTCCAACCTGTTCTCTGCATCCACAGATTTTAGCACAACAATTTAAAATACAAATCCCTCTTCAATGCGGGATATCGCGGTATAAAGTGTCATCCGCTATTATGCGGGATGCACAGGGTCTTATCCGCTATATAATGCGGGAAATCAATCACTCCAATATATATATATATATATATATATATATATATATATAATATTACATCCAGTCAATTCAATCATTCAACCAGCAATTTAAATTTAACTATATAAATTTAATAGTAATCCAAATAAGTGAGATTAACTCACCTTTATTTTATTTGCAACCCATTCCCATTCCGGCTTGATTTCTTCAGGATTTCAGACCTTGTATAACATTTTACGATTTGTTAATATTGGAAATAAATCGAACCATCAATTACCATTTAATAATCAGCTTAAAATTTAGTTTCAATTATTTTCCTTAATTAATTATTTTTAGAAACTAAAATAATTATATAAGTTTATTAAACAAATTTGTATCCATTATTTTAAAATTAAACTAGTAAATAAAATAGGTATATATGTATATTCATTTTATTTTATAATTATTATTATTGAAACAACCCATATACCCTTTAAAAATCTAATTTTGATAACTCTATATAACTTTTTTAAAATTCCTATATTTACCCAAATCTTATATATACGTATATCCTGCTTATCTCAATATATTAAATATGCATGTGTATTTACACATATTTATTAAATTGAATTAATAAAATGATACCTCATTTCTATAGCCAACATCGCCGAGCTTGACCACCCCCCGAGACCCCATAACTTCATGGCCCAAATGTCCAAATCACGACGCCACATCCAGAAGTCACTGCCTCATGGCTTCCCCGCACGTGCACGCGAGCTTGACTTCACCAATCCCCAATATTGCGGTGCGATTCAAACTTAGCCAACTGGCAATTGCGATTTAGGGCTTGCGATTCCTTCTGTATCTAAACTCACTGCCTGAGTCCTTTCATCCCGATCGCAAAATCCACAAAGCTCGAGTCTTCCCTCTCACAAGCTTATGGCCATCAAACACCCTCCCCTTTACTGCTAGCATCGCGTCTCACGCACGTGCATGTGCTGCTCCCTCAGGGTCGCCCCTCTTTTCCTCGTGTAGGTGCCAAGGTACGCGACAGCCTCCCACCCTTGCGGCGTGCGCATGTATGAGCTTCGATTGAGAAGCTCGGTTTAGGTTCAGCTAGAGAAACTTATGAATCTTGAAGGTCGAACGAAACCCTGAGCTCGGCCATTAAAAATTTGAACGATGAGGTATTTCGAAATCTAAAATAGAAGAGAAGAGGGGAAGACATTGCTCTGTATTTAGTTTTGTTCGGCCAATTTTTTTTTTTTAAACGAGAATGGGAAACAAGATGGAAATGTGTTGATTGTTTATTTTTTTGAGGGGACACGTGTTGTTAAGGAGGAAACGTGCTTGATTGTTTATTTTTTTGTGAATATATACACACATACACATACATACATACACATATATTATTCAAATTCAAATCGTCCCGATTTACACAGTCTAAAATTTCGAACCCCTATCGAGGCATGCCGCTAGGCGTTCATAAGATTATATCCCTATTCCGAACGTAATGGAAAAGGTTTCGAGTCCTAATTCGATCATATGGAGAAGATAGCTTTTTCAATTCAATTATTATATTGAATTCTCGATATAAATTTCAGCGCGTCTACCATACGGGCACACAACAACTCCAAACACTACGAAAATTGAAATCCGATAATAATATACTCTTACAGATCCAATGGAACTAGTTTCGTCAAATTCCGATACTGTGCCTCGGAAGGCTATTTTAAATATCGGTTTAAACGATATATTTTTAAAACTGAACAAATCGCCATATATTCAATTTTAAAGCTTTTATTATTTTCAGTATTATCAGCATAATTTTATAAGCCATTGAAATATTTTTAACCGGCCTAAAACCCAAGATTCACCTTTTTAACCAATTTCCAATTATTAAATTCAATAATTTAATTGTCCAATAAACAGTGATATTTGAAATTCGAGTTAAACTAACTTTCAAATCAATTAAATATTTCAATTTCAAACATCCAGAAATTCCGGGTCGTCACATTCCTCCCCCCTTAAAAGAATTTCGTCTCCGAAATTACTAGTTAAAAGGAATGATCCATAACCCGTTAACTATTTCCCCAATCCAAATAGTTTTTAACAACTTTCCAAAACAATCTTTTTATTAGAGACACGCTATCATCCTTACTAACTTTCCCAAACTGAACCATAGGTTCCAAACAATATCACTTACTCAACTATTTCAAATTTTAATTTAAAACCAAATTTTAAACTATCAAAATTTTCTCAAAATTTTTCCAACTTCTTAAATTTTCGGAAAATTTTGTTAGCGTTCCTTTACGCGGCTAGATCGGTACAACTACAAAATGCCTCTATGGGCCCCCAAATTCAAAAAGAAAACAAAAAGGCAAGTGGATAGATTAGAAAACCATCAAATTTCATATGACAATTTATACATACCTCTTTGTTGGGCAATTCATATTTATCTTCTGAAATCAAAATCATCAATTTCCTTCTTGCTTTTAAATACTTGTATACTACTTAGCAAGAATATCCAATCATAGCATTCAAAATCATTTTATACATTTCTTTATAAAAGTTTCAATATCTATTTCATTCGAGTCCGTACGATGCACATATATCATCCGTACGCAATATCAAATTCGATCGCTCACTCGATCACACCATTTCACTTCCGAACTAGTATCATCCATTCGACTTCCTAGTGCGGACTCGGATCTGATTTTTTGATCAGAAACCGTCATTCTCCTTGCGTAGCTACAACTATGATAGAGAATTTCCAGAATCTATCAAAATCCATATCCAGGGTTCGCCGTCGAAAATCGAGTGAAAAATCCCAACTCGGATTGATATAACTATCACAAAATTCTATCATGAATCTGGATCAAATCACTATGCGAATAACACAATATACGTACATCCTACGTATTTATCCCAACTGATTATTAGCTAAATCAATTTTCTTTTTATTTACATTTATTTTGATTCCTATCCACTCATTCACAATTTTTCCCAAAACCAAGTTTACTTAAGAATTTCACCATTCATTTCTTAAGTTCAATATAAGTATTTTATATACTTCTTATATTCATTTCACTTCACACTTAAGCTTTAATATTTACTTTCATTTAAATTTGGATCTCCAATTCTATATGAATTCAATTATTTTTAATATTGAGTTCTATTCACCTTACCTCAAACCATACTTAATTAACCCTTTCTTTAATTAGTTTCACTTACTAATTTATTTTAAATTTCAGACAATTTTTGTTTCCAAACTTTTGTTATTTTAGTTCACTTCGAACTAATTTTACAACTTTACTTAACTCAATCCAAATTGAGTTCGAATATTCAGCTTAAATTCCATTTACTTACAGTTTAAATTAATTATTCATTCACAAATTTTATTTCCAATTTATAAATTTTTATTTAAGTAACCATATCACTTAGTCTGCTTAGACTTTTCCTTTAAATTCACTTTTTTTAACTAAATTCACTTACATTCCAATTCAATTTAAACTTTCAACTTCTAGAAGTTTTTCCAACTTATTTATATTCTATTTACTAGCCGCTTTTAATTTACTTCATTTAATTGCCTCGCTTGTCTAACTTATTTTATTTTCACCTTATTTTAGTTTAACTCTCCTTAAGTTAAATTTTATCTCAAACAAATTTCAAATTTTTATAAGTTTTTCAAACTTATTTATATTCCATAAAATTTTAAAATAAGATTCCAGAGTCTTTTAAACCATTTCTCAATATTTCAAAATCATTTTTGAAATCAATTATACAATAATTCATTTGCTTATCAAATTATCCTTCGAATTTCATAACCGAACCTAGTTTTGCAAACAACTACAATATAAAACATTTTGGCAGCAATTCCTCTCATGGGAACTTGAAAATGAACATCGATGATGCTGCAGTCATCACCGAAATTATTTTCCAGCGACCGAAGAGAGTTCAATGCTTTTATCCCTTCAAAAACATTTTTCAAATATTTTTAAATTCCAATCTCACCAGATTTCAAATCCAATTCAAAAATATTTTCCAAATAATATCACCATTATTTTTCCAAAACCTTTGAAAATCATTTTAAATCAAAGGAATTTAATTTCTAAAATTTCAATCCCAAATCCTTTTAATCCCTATTCAAAAATTACACTGGCATTTTATTTCAATTTATAACTCACATTTCTAATTCACATTTCAAATTCCATTTCGTTATCTGAATTTATTTCCTTAACCTATGGTTGTGATTTTAATCCTATTTTAAATTTCTACACATCAAGGATAATAGTTTACTATTATCATCCCCTAATAACAAGCAACCATATATAACTATAATAATTTCATGAAAATTATTCCTTTTATATAAAAAAGTAATAATTTGGGCAAAATTATTTCATTTACCCTATTTTAAAACAACACTGTGCTGATTTATCCTTTTTAAGAGTTTAGAAACCCCTATCGATGACATGGTGTCCCACATATCGACCAGAATCCATAAACACTCAACCGATTAGTCAACACAATATAAAAACAATTTTATATTCACTAACAAATACACGATCATATCTATTAATACACTCAAACTCATTCTAGAGTACTTACGAACTCTATTTCTAACGAGTAATCCCCACCGGAGCCAAGGTTCTCGCTTAACCTTCAGCTCTGATACCACTGTAATAACCCGCAAATCCATACCTGTAACGCATACGGATTTTCGTTGCCGAAAAACCGAATAGTTAGGGTTTTAAAAAAAGGATTTAGGAAAAGAAAAAGAGAGAAAAAGGTAGAAGATAGAGGATTTAGATAGGGAAAAGAAGATAGAAAATTTTAAAATAGAAGAAAAAGAGAATAGAAAATGGAAGATAGAACAGAAAGAGAAAATAGAACGGAACAGAAACAGAACACAACAGAACAACATCAGAATCTCACAATTCGCAGCGAAACAACATATAATAATAAATGAATAATCTTTAAACAAAGAACTATATCAGTTATTACATTACAACACATTTCATTACATCATATCATCAGAGTGTACACCATCAAACAACATCAAACAATGCAGCGGAAAAAGAAATACTATATAAACTAGTAATACGCCATGCCATCCAGCTTGCCTCCAGCAACTCCAGAATATCCAGAATATCCTGATAAACCTTAACTCTTAACTGCCCGTGTGGAAAATTGGTGGGCACCCAGAGTTTAGGAAGGAAAACAATAAACTCCGAGTCAGTCGTGTGACTGGTGTGGGAACTCAAAACAGTTTATTTACTTTAAAATCAAAATAGAAGAATATTTTAAATTCAATTCGCAATACTTTTAAAAATGAGACTACCATAAGGCCTCCCGCACACACACACATGCAAACGCAGAATCGGAGGAGATTTCTCCTTATGATAGTCAAAGATGCTTGATACGCATTTAAAATAACATTTGATATTATTACCAGTGCATAATATAGGAAAATCATTTCAAAAATAAAGATATAAATCTTAGCCAGCATAGACATTCCGCACTTATGCCTACTATAGCTACTATGTTCAATAGCAGGTTACCGCCACATTCCATAGCAGGTTATACAACTAATACCGTACAAGTTTCGTATTGTTTCTTTGGATTTCCAACAAATGGTCAGGCCAAGGAACTTCCCATTGCCACATGGAAACGCCTCTGGCTGGACGTCCCCGAGAACTTAACCAGCTCTCTGCCAACACAAGGCCGGGTTACCTTTATCACTAGGTAACTACTACACGAATATGGCATCCCCCGGTCCCATTGGACCTTTTAACCGAGCGCTCGTCACCAACAACACCACACAGTAATAAAATATAGTGTTTCGACATGAGTAAGCATCTGGGCTCCATACCATGATACCACCCTTTCCAGAAGGAAATGCACATACCCTAAAGGGAGCCACCCCTCATAACCTTGCCGCATCTTTCCTGTTTTGACCATTCCGGGATGTGAGGCTCGACGAAGTCACGTCCACAAAAACATACTTTATATAAAAGCCATGCTTTGGGTCAACAAATGATCATAGAAATGATCACCAAGATAGACGATCAAATAAATGATCCTATCACAAAAAATCAACACAATGATCATTTCAGCAACACTCAGCATGTCACATTACCAAATTGGGAATATATCGCTGATAACTTCAACTATATAACCTCTGAGCTCGTACGTCTCAGAGAAGGGTGTTAAGCTAAAAGAATAAATTCTCCACCACCAACAGAAATATATTTGAAAGAAATCGGCTTTATATCTCAACTTGTAATGTCAGACATACAATCCATACAAGTCTGTTCCGGGCTCGAACAGAACCGAAGGCACTTACAAAGAAGTCCTTGCAATCCGGATATTCACAATCCTGATCGAATTCACCATCACATATGGAGAACTCTATACCGGAGCAACTCGGTGCAGAGTCAATCGACAGGTCATCCTATCGCTCTCGCAAATATCCGGTCTTCAACACCGATCTTCAAATGCAATTCATAACGACGTATCACATATTCAGAATGGGTTATACGACCCCATGGTCCTTTCCCGGTTAACCCGAATAGTGAGCGCTTATTCAAAAATAAGTGTGGCATTCAAATTCAATCAAATCACATCATATACCCATTCAAAGGGAAATATTGATAGTCGGTTATTGAACTATCAATTGATATGCACACATCACCAGATTCCAAATTATTTTCCAAATTATTTATTTTCCAAAATATCTTTACAAGATATATAGTTTCAACACTTCAAAAATAAATCAATATTTATTTTTCTAAACCAATCCCACTTTCTTTTATAAATTCCTTATTGAATTTATATTCCAAAATATTCATGCATATACGATTTCAATTATCCAATTTAAATTTATCTTTAAAAAGATAAATTTTAATTATTCACCTCATATTGGAAAACATTTCCTTACTTATTTAAAATAAGTCATTCACAAATCTTTTTATTTTCAACTCTTGGAAAATATTCAATATACTTAAATCGAATTAAGTATATATTTCATTCTTTAAGGAAATCATTCTCTTTAACATATTTATCTGGGTCAAAACGAATGTTGCGTAAAACATCGTTACGACAACCCAAAATCACTAGTATAGGGATTCGGAATTAAAATAGATATATAAATCCCAATACTATTCAAAACATTTCCTTTCGGAAATCATTTACTATAACAACAGTGTTATAGTCCACCATTTCCTTTTATTTCTCGAAACATCTATTTCAACAATAAATGTTGAAATCTAGGGTTTCGAATCTCAACACATTTTAAAACATCGTTAGATCGTTTTAATTCTATTTAAAACATCACATTCAAAACAATTTCTTTAACGTATTATTCACTATTCAAAAACGTGAATATACTACGTTAACAAATTTCATCAATTCTATGCATTTTATTTCAAAGGATTATTCACGGTCTAAAAACGTGAATATAACTCCATACATAAGTTATAATAATTTACTTATCAAAATAAGTCATTTCGAATTTATAAAACAACGTTTATAAATTCCATTTCTATTTATTTATAAAAACTTCCTTTTTATAAATTCCTTTATTAACCTATTCCAGTTTATAACTCAATTATAAACTAAAAGTTCATATTATAAGTCAAATGCTTATAAAACGATTATTTTATAAAATCGTTCTTTTAAACTTCATAATTATAAATCTTATAACCTATAAGATTCATGTATTTATGCAAAAATCCATTCTTTTGATAATTTCACAAATTTTATAAACCTACTGTTTAAAAATTCCATTTATAACTTCACAGTTTATAATTCTATAAATTTCATTAAGTTATGAATTTCATTCACAATTCATATTCAACACTTATAAAAGCTCGTTTTATAATTCCAACGTTTTATTAATTTATAAATATCGATTTATAAATCTTTAATATAAATCAATTTATTATTATTCTTTAAACGTCTTTACCCTTCTTTATGATTTCATCATTTTGATTTATAAAATAATCAAATTTTATAAATCCTATATTTAAACTTTTAATAATAAATTCAAAAATCCAGTTTAAACTATTTTATAAAGTCATTAATTCATATTTCTCAAAAATCAGCTTTTAACCGTATTTCTCAAAAATTATAATTTTTACAACTTTAAAAATTATAACGTTCATTTATTTATAATGGATCAATTCCAAAAATATTTTATCTTTTCAAAAATCACTTTAAAAACCCTTTTAAAATCCCAAAATTTGGGTCCAATGATGCTATACATCAAATAGTCAATCACGACTACAACGATCCATCATATATCGATATGATAATCCATCAAATATCAAAATATCTGAAATCAAATAAAAACTGTTGAGGAATCCAGTTGGATCCCTCCAACCTGTTTTCCTGCATCCAAAAACATTAGCACAATACCAATTTCGCTCCAGTACGAAATTATCGCGGTACATGTTCTTATTAAATATTATCCGCTTAATAACGGCGTAATAGGGTCTCATCCGCTAAAAAATACGGGGAATCAACAACTGCAATATATACATATGCCAATATATATATATTGATATTATATATAATACCAATTTCACTGTTTATGAAATATTCGCGGTATATGTTTTTAATAAATAACGTCCGCTTACTAACGGCATATAATGTCTATTTTAACAATCAATATATAACAATCATCATTCAAACATGCATTCAAATATTTTAAATCTAACTATTTAAAATAAAATCGAAACCTATTCGATTGAGTGAGAAGTTCTCACCTTGGTTTTAATTTCCGTTTTAGCGATTTATTTCGAATAAAATTAAACGGACGTTTAATTTTATCCGAAATTCTCACTAACTCCAAACGAATCCAATCCAACTCCATCATGTAGTGCTCGTCCATACGATTCCAACGCAAAAAATTTCGTCCGAAACGGACCTCGTATGAAAGAGTTACAAGTATTTGAAGTTACACGAATTTTTAATAAGCTAAATTACAAATTTTCTTTATATAAATTTCAACCTTCATCTGGGCCGTTAGATCCAAGTCCATAGCATCTCTGCCGTGCGTTGCGTCTCCCCCTTCTTCCAGTTAACATACGCGACTTTGCCTCCAAGCCGAACCCATACTTTCGAATTTAGGGTTCGAATTTACACCCTCAATACTCGACGATACCACGATCAAGCGACGCCGTTGTCCTCGCCTCCATCCCCTCCAACTTCGGCCCCAAGGACACGCAACTCGGCCACCTGTACTGCCTTGAATCACGTGCGCAGCTGGCCCCCTTCCACCTCCATTTGCCGCTAAACCAATGAACTTTAGACGATCTCCACCGTTCACATCGTAGAGCTCGCAGAGCTCTTCGATCTTCGTTTAGAGAGTTTGCAAAAATATTGTGTGGATTGATCACGAATTGAGGAAGAAATTTAGGCAATTTCGGCCATTCATTTCTGGTGGAGGCGGCTAGGGCAAATTAGGTTTAGGTTTTACTTTTTTTTTTATTTAGAGTGAGGGCTATTTATAAGAAAAATTCGAACACTATTCATCCGAAAATTCCGAACTCCGATTTACGCGCCGTAACCAGCGTTTCTAAGGTTTACCCCGCGTTTCGGACACAATGGAACAGGTTTCGAAAGCTAATTCGGACATCTGTGCGAGTTATGGCTATAAACGCTCAATTTAAATTAAACTGATTTAAATCGATTTCTAGGCGTTTTAATTCGTACCGGACAAACGGTAAATCCAATTGACTTGAAATTTGAAACATTACAATAATATCACATTACGGATCCGATGAAACTGGTTTCGTCGAAATCCGAGACTTTTTGAAAAATGGCTATTTTGACTCGCCAGATTTAAATTAAAAACGATTCGATGCGTTTCGAGCTGCCACGATCAAACGATAACTCCGATTGACACGAAATTTGAAATCCGGCAATAACTAACTATTACGGATCCAATGGAACTAGTTTCGTTCAATTCTGAGACTGTTCAAAAATTGGCTATTTTCACTAGCCGATTTAAATATTAAAATATTCAATTTTCACAAATTAACTTTTAATTCGATTTTAAAAGTTCTAAAATATCATTCTAACTCTAATATGATAAAATAATATTTTACAAATCATTTTCAATCATATTTAACCCAATTTCAATTATTTCTATAATTTAACATAGTAAATTATCGATTAAATTATCCAATTAAATCCAATAATTCAAATTAAATTTATTTGACTTATAAATTTCACTTATTAATATTTAAAATTAATTAAATATCCAAATTTTAATTAATAAAAATTCTGGGTCGTTACAATACCCCTTTGAGCCGATAATATTCTCCAACAGTTCAACTCAGAGTGGACGAAAATACGAACCATTAGGGTTTAAGAAGAAGGAGGTAGAATAAGAAGTAGAAAACAATATCAGAATCTCACAATCGCAGCTGAACAATATATAATATATAACAACAGATTTTATACAAAAGAATCTGTAACTGAATAAAACATTACATCATCAGAGTACTACACAAATCAAATCCTCTAATATTATAATAGTGCCTATGTACAAAGACTTATTCAAATAGCCGAAAATTTTACATTCATTAAATTCCAGCATTATAGGTATACAAACAAGTCTGAAGGCACTTATTGTAGATTGGGTTTCCATCAATGGCAGGGCTATTGGGTACCGCTCTTCACGGTACGTGGTCTAGATCATTGTACCGAGGATCCACTCTGACCCCCTGCTACACAAGACCGGAGCTACACCTTACTGGATAGTCCGAATAAGATCACCCTGTGGCTAGGATCAGCAACCGCCCACGCAGCCCAAAAAAGGGACATCTAGACAGGGATGACCTTACCCTAATTGGTTGCTAGCCACTTAGCCTTACTGCACCTCCCTTGTTTTAGCCATTCCCGGCCGATGATGCTCGAAGCTATGCGTTACCTTTTTTAGCACACATTCACTTAGAATGCTCATCGTCCTCCTGCTGATGTTCTGATAGCATTCATCCATACAAGTTTGTTCCGGGTCCGAACGGAACCGAAGGCACTATTCCTGCTACATCCATTTTGGAAGCACCCTCAGGATTAGTGGTGATTAGCCTATGCACTTCACTGCTCCATCTTCGACTCCAAACTCTTGTCTTCCTTATGAAAATGTTCAAACCAGATCGAAGTGGCTTTTGGAAAATTAATCCCGATCTCGGTCTCTTCGAAATGATCAACGTATTGGTCAATATTGATAGTCGGTTATTTAACTATCAAATAACATCCACAAACAACCATCAAACCTTAATAATTTCCAAAATTATTGATTCAAAATATCTTCGCAAGACATTTCTCTACACTTCAACCTTTTGAAATAGTTTTCAAATTACTTTTTTGTCTCGCGAAATGAATTTCCACCCAATTGTTTATTTCCACTAAAATACCAAGTCTTAATATTTTAGAGTTTAAAATCAGTTTAAATCACTTAATTCAAAATATATACTTTAAAACACTTAGAAATAAAACTACTTAAAACACTTTATTTAAAATACTAGTTATGATAATTTTATAATAATTTTCATGTAAAACTTAAGCCAAAACTAGATTTAAAATAAAAGTCACTCTATAAGGTATAAATATTAAATAATTATCTTTTAAAAAATCATAATAGTAGTTAAACCTTTAAAATAATTTACTTATATAATTAACTTAATAAACGTTTATTTTTTTAAATTGTAAAACTACTAAATAATAATTTCTTTTAAAACCATCTTTTAAAATCATTTTAAAACCTCTAACTTATACTTAAAATCTCCTTTGAAAACATACTTGGCTTTCCAGGAAAATACACCTTCCATTCCACACTTTTAAAAATAAAACCACTATTTATTTTTAAAACCAATTACTCATTCCATTATAAATTCCCACCGTGAATTTGTACTTTCAAATATCCACTGATATCTTATTTCACTTTATAAACCCAGTTCATAAATTTCATAGTCTCATCCTCCTTTAAATCACAATTTCAAATACTTAAATCAATTCTCAAATCGATTTCCCAAATTTACTCCATTTTAAAATAAATTCCTTTACTTATTTTTTTTCTTTTCAAAACCTATTAATTCCATATTCACTTCTATATTCATGATTTAAAATCTTATTTTAAACTGAAATACCCACTTCATACTTCATTCAGAGTTTTCCTTTTTTTTATTTCTTCACAAACATTTTATATCTTTAAATTTTGAAAATAAAATTCTTTAATTTTAGACAATATCACTAAATCTCCAAAACTCTTTTATTTCCATTTATATAAAATTTCTATTTTCGTTTCCATACTTAGAATTTATTTAATAAAATTTAAAATTAAACTTTTATACTTTTTCCCAATTCAATCTTTAATTTACCCAAATTTACTATAATTATTTTACTTAAAAATTTCCCTTTTTATTTCCTTTAAAAATCCAAACTTATATATTTTCATTTCTCAAAATACTAATATATATATATATATATATTCAACCAAGCTATAACATTCAATAATATCAATTCCCAATATAATCAATATAATCATCATAGATTATCACATAAATCACATTACTGAATATAAAATAAATACAACATTTTGAGGAAGCCAGTTGGAACCCTCGAACCTGTTCCCTACATCCACAGATGTTAGCACAACAAATTATATACTAATCCCATTTCAAGGTGGGATATCGCGGTATAATGGATCATCCGCTATTCTGCGGGGCGCATAGGGTCTCATCCACTATATAATGCGGGAAATCAATCACTCCAATGTATATATACACTATTATATATATTATCACATCCAGTCAATTCAATCATTCAAACAATACTTTAATTTAACTATATAAATTTAATAGTAATCCAAATGAGTGAGATTAACCCACCTTTATTTTATTTGCAACCCATTTCCATGCCGGCTTGATTTCTTCTGGATTTCAGACCTTATATAACATTATACGGTTTGTTAATATTTGAAATAAATCAAACCATCAATTACCATTTAATAATTAGCTAAAAATTTAGTTTAAACTAAATAAATTATTTTTAGTAACTAAAATAATTATATAAGTTTATTAAACAAATTTATCTCCATTATTTTAAAATTAAATTAGTAAATAAAATAGGTATATATGTATATTCATTTTATTTTATAATTATTATGATTGAAACAACCCATATACGCTTTAAAAATCTACTTTTTATAATTCTATATAACATTTTTAAAATTCCTATATTTACCCAAATCTTATATATATATATATATATATCCTTCTTATCTCAATATATTAAACATGCATGTGTATTTACACATATTTATTAAATTGAATTAATAAAAATGATACCTCACTGCTACAGCCAACATCGCCGAGCCTGACCACCCCCGAGACCCCCACATCTTCGTGGCCCAAACGTCCAAATCATGACGCCACATCCAAACTTCACTGCCTCATGCGCGTGCGAGCGAGCCTGACTTCACCAATCCCCAATATTGTCGTGCGATTCGAACTTAGGCAGCTGAAATGCGATTTAGGGCTTGCGATTCCTTCTGTACTTCATCTAAACTCATTTCCTGAATCCTTTCATCCCGATCGCAAAATCCACCAAGCTCGAGTCTTCCCTCTCACGAGCCTATGACCATCTAACACCCTCCCCTTTACTGCTAGCATTGCGTCTCATGCATGCGCGTGTGCTTCTCCCTCACGATCGCCCCTCTTTTCCTCGCATAGGTGCCAAGGTATGCGGCAGCCTCCCACCCTCGTAGTGGGCGCGTGTACGAGCTTTGATTGAGAAGCTCGGTTTAGGTTGAGTTAGAGAAACTTGTGAATCTCGAATGTCAAACGAAACCCTGAGCTCAGCCATTAAAAATTTGAACGACTAGGGATTTCAAAGTCTAAATAGAAGAGAAGAGAGGAAGACATTAGTCTGTATTTAGTTTTGTTCGGCCATTTAATTTCTTTTTATTTTTTTTAAAACGAGAATGGGGAACAAGATGGAAACGTGCTTGATTGTTTATTTTTTTGTGAATATATATATATAATTCAAATTCAAATCGTCTCGATTTACAGAGTCTAAAATTCAAACCCCTATCGAGGCGTGCCGCTAGCCGTTCATAAGGTTATATCCCTATTTCGAACGCAATGGAAAAGGTTTTGAGTCCTAACTCGTTCATATAGAGAAAATATATTTTTGAATTCAATTATTATATTGAATTCTCGATATAAATTTCATCGCGTTTATCTACCGTACGACCACACGACAACTCCAAACACTACGAAAATTGAAATCCTATAATAATACACTATTACGGATCCAATGGAGCTGGTTTCGCCAAATTCCAAGATTATGCCTCAGAAGGCTATTTTAAATATCGATTTAAACGATATATTTTTAAAACTGAACAAATCACCTTAAAATTTAATTTTAAAGCTTTTATTATTTTTAGTATTATCAGCATAAATTCTATAGGCCATTGAAATATTTTTAACCAGCCTAAAACCCAAGATTCACCCTTTTAACCAATTTTCAATTATTAAATTCAATAATTTAATTGTCCAATAAATTGTAATATTTGAAATTCGAGTTAAACTAACTTTCAAATCAATTAAATATTCCAATTTCAAACGTCTAGAAATTCCGGATCGTCACAGAAAGCATCACAGCTAATAATCCACATAGGTTGACCCATGTGCTTACTAGGGTCGACCTTTATATTTACTTAAGTCGACCTATGTAAAATCACATACTGATGACATGTGTTGGCAAAAATTTGATTTGTTTAAACTTGTTTTTGTTCTAATTTTTGTTTGAGGCTTTTTATTACTTATAAGAAAATCCCGTAATTTTTTGAATAAAATTTTATAATGTTTGGAATGGTATGTCAAAATTAGTGTGATTCAAAGATCATTTGTGGGGTTTAGATAAATCTAAACTAACATGGCTCAATAAATAAAATATTCAATTTTTTGTACTCATTTGTCTATTTTCGAGTATTTCTATAACATTGTTGAGTTTCGTTAGATCTGTTAACTTTATTAGATGTCTTTGATTACTTATTCTTCTCCTACCTGTGTTTGATTTATGTTAACCCGCCTTTTAGCAAAGTAAATTTTAACTGGACTTAAAATATTCAAACGAGGATAAAACAACTTGAAAACTTGGAGGCACACTTAAAATGACTACAACATTGAGCCTAAAAAATTTTGGATGAAAAATACACTAAGGAGAGAGGTCGATACTGAACTCTTAGGTAGGCGCCGACCTCTCTTGTTAACTTCATAGATATTGCGACCTCTTTGGGACACCTCCATGGAATTAGAAGAGTGCTGCAAAAGAGTACAAGTCATTTCAGGCTAAGGAAAAAACCCACTACCGACCTCTTAAGGAAAAGGCTAATACTGTGCTATTTTGGAGAGAGGTAGGTTTCGACATGTTTTGGACGACCAACGATCGATGGAAATAGCATGTGACACCTTAAAATAAAGTAAAAAGAAGGATGCAAGATGGCTCTTAGTGATTTGATGTAAGGGGAGAAGTAATCACCGACTTGAGAAGTCGGTATCGACATCTAAGGTTAGCTCGGGAGATCTTGCTAATTTGCACACTCCTTCAGGCTGATATTTGGACTCTGCTTCTGGTGGATTTTCAATCCATCACTACTGTTTCTCCTATAAATATAAACAATAGAGCAAGAAAAATAGGGTCTAAATTCTCTGACCGTGGAGACCCTACCATTTCTTCACCTCTGATCACTCCTCCATTAAAGTCACCTAGGAAACAACGATTTGCTATTGTAGGACTTAGATAAGCAAATTCTTAGTATAGTGACTTATATACAACCTAGAAATCTATTGTAAATCTAGGATCCACTAGGTTGTGGCCAGATCTGAGATAACTAGTTGTAATGCAAAGAGAACAACTAATAAAATAGGTTGAAGTGGACATAGGTCAAAGATTATGCCAAACCACTACAACAACTTCTATCTCTTCTTTACTGCTTTTGTGTTTATTTAATCTAAACTGGTACTTTCGTCTTGATTCTTAATGTTGATCCATATTTTAGGTTAACATTTTGGGGGTTTCACTGAGAAAAAAGATAGATTTGAAAACTTGAAGCTTGAATATGATATTTGAAGAAGATGAAGATGCCTAATACTAGATCTAAAATTGGTGTAAGTCAACTAGAGCTTGAGAGCAGCTAGGAGGTGTTCTCAAATTCTCATCAATCTTTCTACATGACTGGAGAAGAGATGGAGAGAATGATGAAGGAGATGGAATAGTTAAACAACATAAGATGCTGGAAGGATTTCTTCAAAGGATGAGATAATAAGGAATAGCTAGGGCTACTGAAATTTTCAGAACCAAGGACAATAAGCTAATGCAGGAGTGTCTGGGATTGGAGCGGAGAAAATTGAAATAATTCCCCCACAAATGATTAACTCACTACCAACCTGAATCAACTCGGTACCAAAAGAACTATACTAGGGGGAAATGTTGGTGTGACCACTGGAATGCCGGGAATGGCGGGAATGGATAGTGCTGGAATTGGAAACACAAATCAGAATGTGAATGCACAACAGCTGGAGGAATATGTGCTACAGCTACCCTATAGTAATGAAGGACAGAATGAAACCAGAAGAGCATGGAAGAATGCTAATGTTCAGCCAGTGGAATATGTGCTAGAGTATGTGCCGAAATTCCCCTACTAGAGCATGGGGGCAGAATATTGCTTTAGGATAAAGATCTTCATTGGATGGTGAAAACTGAATTAGTAAGAAGAATAATTAGAGGATGGCCCCTATACCTTGGTCTGGAGGATGTACACGAAAATCCATTCGCTTTTAATATCTGAAACGTAAGGAATCCTCCCTATTTCAAGCTTATGACGCTGGAAATGTAAGATTGAAAGACAAATCTGACAGTTCATCTAATGAGATACATTCGGCATATGGAGGTGTTGGGTGCTTTTGAGGAGGTAATGGAGCGGTGTTTTCCATTATACTTAACAGACTTGGCCGCGATGTGGTTCAAACAGCTGGAAAATGAGTCTATAAGAAATTGACTAACCTAGTGAGCAGATCCTTGAGACAGTTCAGAGTTCATATCTCATGACTATGTACCGATAAGAGACTTTAAGAAGCTATTTAACAAGATTCAATGCAGCGACATATGCGGTTGACAAGCCAGATCCACCGTTAACCCTGATGGCGGCAATATCTGGATTCGCGAGTAAGACCGACTTAAAGGGATCCACCAATGGATCTTATGGAATTCTACTATGAAGCTGAAATCTATTTGCGTCAAAAAGATGCTGAAGCTGAGGATGCTGGAATTAATGATGTGGATGACCAGGGATTGTCCAAAGCGGGAAATGGAAAAGGCAAAGGAGAAGGAAGAACTGAAGACAACTTTCGGGAACAAAAATAACAAAGGTGGGAGTCGAAATTCTCTTCCTACACTAATTTGACCAAGACCCCAAAGAGGATATACCAGACACTGGGGGCCAAATCCCATATTGAAAGCCAACAAGAAAAGAGCCTACTAATTGGAAGAAAAGATATGGATAGTTCTTCATCTTCCATAAACTAGATGGACATGAAATGAACGAGTGCCGAAACCTTCATAATATGATAGAGGAACTGGTTCGGAGCAACCAGCTGCAATAGTACATAAGGAATCAAACTGCAATGGTGTGGCCGGAGCAACCACCACCTGCACCGAATGCATCAAGCAACAACTAGGGATGTGGTTTGAGACTCAAAATTCCATGATCAGGATGAATGGGAGTCGAATCTAATTCCTGCATTGTACTTTTTCATTCCTTTTCTTGCATTTTTCTTTTTATATTTAGCAATAAAGACAATAATGACCCAGAGCACTTAAACGTATACAAAACCTAGATTGGTCCCTAGTCATGCTCTAAGTCGGATGTCTGGGGTGATTGCTCATAATAATAATCTTGGACCGCTTACACGTGTACGAGACCTAGATTGGTGTGAAGGCAGGCTCCGAGTCGGATGTCTGGAATGAACACTTGGGATTTCTGCCGATTTTCCTTGATTTGATTTGAATATTTGAATATTGAAAAAATCCATAATGAATGTGTTGACTGATATCGATCACTTTATGTCCCGTCCAGAGAGATGACACCGGGTGCAAGGTGCAAGCTCCCGTGCCGGGAGTGAGTGGATGGGATCGTAAGAAAAGTAGTTCCTTCACCGGAGAGTGAGCGGATGGGCTTGCTTAGTCATTGAGTTCCTTTATCGAAGAGGAAGCGGACTCAACAAGGATCCAGAGAGATCAAAACGCTATATTGGACAATAGATGATCTGGATAGATTTTCCACTTGGTTTAAGCATTAAATGATCTGGAGAGATCATCCTCTTGACTTAAAGATAATCGAACTGGAGAGATCACATGTTAAATTAAATGAAAAATGATCCAAAGAGATCGAACCTTAGAACGGAAACAAACTTGATAAAATGTTTTGAACGTCTTGTAGTTAGAATAAAATTGATAAATCCTGGATGAATACCTGACGATTCTGGATATGTGATGTAATAGCTCCGAACGAAATCGGAATGATTATGATGTATAAACTATAATTAGGCAGAGTCCAGAGTCATGGGCTGTAATATGTTTTGTATGATTGGTGATTGATAAGAAAATCCAAAGGAATTGGATGAATCACCAAAACTGAAGTAGCCAGAGAGCTCAACAATTGAAGACGGATTACTGCAATACGTTCTTGAACAAAGCACACCTTACATTCGAAAGGCATACTTTGGGGGGAAAGTATTAACCCATTTTTTAGCAAAGCAGATTTCAACTAGACTTAGAATATTCAAACGAGGACAAAATGATTTGAAAATTTGGAGGCACACTTAAAATGACTAGAGAATTGAGCTTAAGAAATTTGGATGAAAAATACACTAAGGAGAGAGGTCGATACCAACCTCTTAAGTAGGTATCGACCTCGGTACCGATCTTTCTTGTTAACTCTGTAGATGTTGCAACCTCTTTGGGACACCTCTATATGAAATTAGAAGAGTGCTGCAAAAGAGTACAAGTCATTTTGGGCTAAGGAAAAAGTTGCTACCAAACTATTTTGGAGAAAGGTAGGTTTCGACTTATTTTTGACGACCAATGGTCGATGGAAACAGCATGAGATACCTTAAAATGAAGTAAAAAGAAGGATGCAAGAAGGTTCGAAGTGATTCGATCTAAGGGAAGAAGTCATCACCGACTTGAGAGGTCGGTACCAACATCTGAGGTTAGCTCGGGAGATCCTACAACTTCGCACACCACTTCGGGCCGATATTTGGACTCTGCCCTAGGTGGATTTCTCACCCAACACGACTGTTTTCCCTATAAATACAAACCATAGAGCAAGCAAAATATGATTTGAATTCTCTAACCGTGGAGACTCTACCATTTCTTTACCTCTGACCTCTCCTTCATTAAAGCAAAGCCATATAGGAAACAACACTTTCAAATTCTTAGTACTACTTCCTTACAAACAACCAAGAACCCATTGTAAATCTGAGATCCACTAGATTGTGGCCAGATCTGAGATAATTAACTGTAATCCAAAGGGTTAACAACTAATAAAATAGATTGAAATGGTCATAGGCCAGAGATTATGCCGAACCATTATAAAAATTTATATTGTCTTCATTACCGATTTTCTATTTATTTAATTTGAACCAGTGCTTTTATCTTGATTCTGGATGTTGATCCATTTTTTGATATAGCAATTTAGTTTGATATTTTTTTATGTATTTGCCACTATTGAACTCCTATCAATCGTCGTCATAACTCAGCTTCTATACTAGTTATATTGTACATGAAATAACCTAATAAATTTATTACTAGCATTGTCATATGGTTATTATAATCAAAACACTATAGATGTGTTCCTAACAGTGTTTCTCTATTTTGATGATGATAACCATATGACCTGCATAAAAACTCTCTCTTAATTATTACTTTCCCTGTATCTATGTATCCCCTATCGATATGCTCAAGTTTTCTGCATTATCTCCACTTTATCATTAATAAAAAGGGATAAAATTTTGTGAAATATATACGTATACTTGGTATATATTTCTCTTCCTTTTGTAAAGTTATTTTTTAATAAAGACAAATAATTATTTTTGGTTTAAGTTGTTTAAAGCAAAAATTCTCAAAAGCCATCAAAAAACAGATTTTCAATTTTGTGAACATGTATGTACTACTTACCAAAAAAAATCCAAATGATTATATCACACTATTTTTCGCAATTTTAAATTCATTTTTTTTTGAGTTAAGGATTTTAAAATAAATTTTTGAATGATTTTTTCCTTATCTTCGCTAATGACAAATTTTTTGTAGTTATAAAAAGATAATATTTTGAAATATCAATTTTTTACTAATTTCTAATCTCTCATCTTTAAAGCTCAAATTTCTTTAAGAGATAAAATTTGAGAATTAGAAATTATTTTTTGAAATTTCTAAAATTTTGATCTTCAAATATTTATTTCCTTAAAAAAATTATTCTTAAAATCATTTTCGAAATATGATTTTCAAACGTTCAAGGTTTTCAACTTTTTTATCCCAATATTTTCATAAAGAATATTTATCTTTTTAATGGATAATTTAAAATAAATTTATAAGTAGGATTTTTGTATAAATGGGTTGGATATATCTATATTGCTAACGTTTCCTTTTCCATGATATATCCATTTTGATTCTTTTTTAGTTATCCAACTCCTTTTATTGTTGTTAGGTACTTGTAAAAAATAATTAGATACATATTGGTAATCAATACCTATATCATAGTCCAAGAAGTTACTCGAACGGTTAACATACCCATGAGAGTATGATAAAACCTTTGAAAATCAAATTGCTATTATTATGGACTTAAAAAAAATGTGTTCATATACTTATTTATAATTAACTATTATTTGTCTTCGAAACCTATAATTTAATTGTTCCACATTTGATTTGGACTAACTCTTAGCGGGTTTCTAAACTTTGTATATAATGATGCATATTCCTTTGGACTAGGCTTGTTAACTTGGGTTTCTTAATGCTTAGTCCATTTCTATTATTTAGTTTTCCAAATATTTATGAAATTAGATATATTTTCCTTTCCTTTATTAAATTAGATACATGAGTATTTAAATTTTCTAATAGATCTAAAAGTGATTTTAAATCATGATTTTTCTTTAAGATTTTAACATTCTTTTCTCTATATGCTTTGATCTCATCATTTAACACACAATTTTGAGATGTTAAATTCTCACAAGAAATTCGTGGCTTTTGTAATTTTTCTTCAAGAGTTATTTTTTCATCTTTAAACATATCTACGGTTTTAAATGATTAATCCTGGCTTTTAGCTCTTTATTTTCTTTTCTATTTGCTCTAAATCCATTACTTGACGAAATTTCAAATTTAACCCCATTTATAGCCATAAAACAGATGTTGGCTTGCTAGGTATCACGATTACTGTCAATGTATGAAGATGATTTGGACCATCGTATGTGACTTGAAATGCCACATTCTTTTCTTTCGAAATTTTTGATCTCCTTTTTAGGCAAGCTTTTATTATGTGGCCATAACCTAAAATATTTTATTGTGGACGAGTTGTAACTATTGCCAAATTTCTGATATTTCTTGAATTTTCTAAACTCTTTGTTGTACTCGCCTATAAAACAATACAGTCTTCATCAAAATCTTCATTGTCTTCTACTTGAAATGCCACCGTTCTCTTTTCTTGTGTTTATTCTTTTTAGATTTGCAAATTCACTTCATATGACATTAAATTCCTACTAATTTATCAACTTTAAGTTAGGAATGGCCATTGTTCTTCAACAACGATTACTTTCCTTTCTTATTCATTAGTTAATGAACTTAAGAAATTTAATACTATATCAAAATTTGTAAAAGTTTCTCCTAGTTGCATGAGTGCATGTTGTAATT
Source organism: Allium cepa (assembly GCA_030765085.1). Classification (NCBI taxonomy): domain Eukaryota; kingdom Viridiplantae; phylum Streptophyta; class Magnoliopsida; order Asparagales; family Amaryllidaceae; genus Allium; species Allium cepa. The sequence continues at coordinate 145,817,036 of CM060945.1, forward strand.
CTTGAAAACGTTCATATGTTTCTAAAATGCTTTCCCTATTTTTCATTTTAAAATTCTACGGTTGATCTTTTAATATTGATATTTTGGTTTGTATTACCTTGGTGGCTCTTTATGAGTGATTTTCAAAGTGTTCCAAATATCAAATGTAATAGTGCAAACCATAACTCATGTAAATTCATTTTTACCCAAAGCAAGTACAAAATTTTCATTGCTTTTGAATTATTTGTAGTTGCGTTTTTTAAGCATCTAATCATGTACTGAACGTATTAATAGAAGCTACATACCGTGTTTGAGTAGCATCCCAAAATTCAAAGTCGTTATCTTCCATATAAATTTTCATATGTGTGGACCAATATAAATAATTTGAACCAGTGAATAATCAGGATCTACAGTAGATTGTCCTTCTAGAAATGTAATGAATGTCTCCATAATGATATCTAAAATTTTGTTCTGGTTTTTAAATGATCAGAATCTGATACCAAATGAAGGTACTAGGAAGTTAGATCGATATAAGTGGCTAGTTAATTAACTATTAAAATTATAAAAGCTACCAATTAATAAGCTATTAAATATATAACTCAGTATGTAATGCATTAGGATAAAATAAAGTAAATTAGAAAATGCACATCGGATTTACACTGGTTCGAACTCATGCCACACTTCCTGTCCCAAAATGTTTTTCTGGAATTTCACCAACTCAACCATCCCTTCACATGGAGTAACAAGTTTCCAACGATCTTGTCCGAGCTATCAAAAATGACTTCACAAACTACCATAACTCCGCTACATGACTTCAAATTTAATACAAGAAATATTTTTGTAGACTTTTGTACCATGCTATACAAATGTCTTGTTTTTAGTAGAGACTACTATAACCCACATAGAAAATCTTTGAATTGAACGAAAAAGAGTCATAAAAGTGTTTTGAATATTGTTGATATGAAAATGAATGATAAGTGAAATGTTTTTTTGGGAAAATTTTAAGAATAGTAAAAAATTACAAAGTAAGAATTGTTGTTTGATCTTGGGGGGAGCAAATCCTTATATATATGTTGTGGGGATGCTTTTGAGTGGATGTTACTCTTAAAAACAGAGGAGGAAGTGACTCTGGAATAAAGAGGAAGAACCAAATGAAGAGACACGACCAAATTTAAAGTAGAATTTCAAAAAACGTATGCAGGGAATTAACTCAGTTGCTTAGGGTCGCACATAGGGGAAGACTCAGGTCATGCATGGGATAGCTCGGGTTCCATGTCGAGCATCATGGCTCTGGTCAAATAAGGATATACTCGAGGAAGAAGATCAAAATCCCAAAGTCGACCCGAGAGAAGGAAAGCATCACAACTAATAACCAATGGTCGACCCCTATGTTTTACTCAGGTCGACTTATGTAAAATTATAGGTTGACATGCATTGGCTATATATTTTTTAATTTAAACTTGTTTTCGTTTTAATTTTTTTTTGAGCCTTTTGACACTTCAAAAAATCCTGAGAGTTCTAGAAACATAATTTATAATGTTTGGAATGATGTGCCAAAGTTTAGAGTGATTTGGAGATCGTTTGTGGGGTTTTAACAAATCTAAATTAACATGACTCGATAAGGATTGATAAACAAAATATTTGACTTTTGTACCATTTTGTTCGTCTTCGAGTATTTCTTTAACATTGTTGGGTTTCAATAGATTCATTAACTTCATTAGACGTCTTAGGATGTTTTCAGACTAGATGTCTCTGTTTAATGTATCTTAATATTTTTGATATATTGGCTTCTATTGAACTTCTATCGGTCGCCGTCATTATTCAGTTTAATTATATACTATTGCCACTGTACCTGAAATAACTCAATAAAATCATTAACAGTATTGTCATGTAGTTATCATCATCATCAAAACATTTGAAACGTATTCCTAATAAAATCAGGCATGGTTGGACGATCGACCTAATTATGCATATAGTCACACTTAGACAGCCAAATTATGATGTATGGATTCTACCCCCACAGAAGCATTAAACATATGGATATGCCTTCTTTAAAGGTCATTCCTCATGATGTAATCTATATGAAACAATGTTATTCCATGAACACATACATACATACATACATATATATAACTTCCACAAGAGATACAACCATTTAATGTTTACACGACCTTCAGAATGCTTTTGCTAAATTCAAGAAGCTACTGAAAGTATGATAGCCCGAGCATACCATTCTATCTCAATAAGTGACGACTAATAGGTAAGAATATTCTATCTTCAAAAATCTTTTATCCAATTTACCTTAATCTCTTTATTATTAAGTTTAATGAAATAATAACTTGTAATATATCTCAAAAATAGTTACACCGCCAAATCAATTAATCGCCAAATCAATTAACCATCAAATTTCTTTTAACACAATAACATACAAATGCACAACATTGCTTTTCCAACCACAAATGTATAGGGCGTGACCTATACAAGTCTCATCTGGTATTTTAATATCTAAGTCATTTTACTTAGGGATGCCTTCCCATAATTTTCCTTGAAAAACCTTTTTCTCAAATTGATTTAAAATCTTTAAATCAAACTCATACAAGGAAAATACAAATACTCTATATTTTACTCAAAGTCATCTTGCCATGTTACACACACACACACTTTACTCAAACCTTAGTTGATGAAAACATTTAACACTTATAATTACCCCTTTCGATTTTATTGAAAGCATCTCTTTCAAAACCAAGTAAAACCCTTTATTTATCTAGGCCGAGAGGCCAAAGCTTTCCTTTCAAAACTGTACTTAAATCTTTCAAAAACCTTTGAAAACCTTCCTTTCCAAAGCATTAAAACCTTTGACATCATATCTTAAAATACTTCAAAATATTGCCTTTAAAAACCTTGGAAAAGTCTTCCATTTCAACCCTTTCGAAATCATTAGAAACACTACCCTTCGACACCTTCAAAACTCTTTGGGGAACCATTCCTTTGAAACCATTTTAAATACCATTCGAAAGCATCAAACCTTTACAAACTCAAACCTTTTGAAAGCACTTGGTTTCAATTTAAAACAAGTGGAAAAACACCTTTCGAAGCCATTTAAACCAAATCTTTCGTAACCTTTAGGTTATACTTCAATCAGAATAAAAATGGTCATTTAAAACATCTAAATCAAAAGCCTTCTTTTCGAAACCTATTCCTTAGTGAAGAAGTGGTGGTGTCGAAACCATCCATCGAAAGCATTGGAGAAGTGGTTAATTTTTAAAACAAAATATACCTTCTGAAACTATTGACTTTGAAAGGTAGAAATGCGACAGCTAAGGGTTTTGACCCCTTTGAAAGCATTACTTAAAATAAAAGAGTGCAACCCATTCGAAACCTTCCCTTTTAAAATATTTGACCTAGTCGAAAGCTAACTGAGTCGAAACCCAACCTTTCAAAAGCAAAGCAGGCGTTACCTTTTATTTTAAAATAAGGCATACTCCAATCCCTTCGGAACCTAGCGTTTCGACCTAGTACCATTCGCTTTTATCCAATGTGCTACGTACCAAGTAGCTTCATACCATGCGCAATGGTTTCGAAACCATTGTTGTGAAAGGTCTGGGTCGGAACCCCCTATGCCAAAAGTGGCGAAACACACCAAAAACATGTTGTTTGTGTTTTCAACTAAAAGAGAAATTTTTTAACTAACCTGCTATTGTTTATCAAAATTTCGTTCGTTGCTACGTGCCTTTTTCAAAAGTGCTGCCAATATTTTCAAAATCAAATAATGATTTTGTTTTGCAAAACACCTATTCTTCTTAATTAAATGTATAGAACATTTAAGTCCCATACCTTAATAATTTTATATATTCATGAAAACACACAACGTTTCTTTTAACATAATAACATACAAACGCACAACGTTGCTTTTCCAACCACAAAATCGCCCAAATATATTTCTTCTAAAAAAATGCTACTATGACCGAAAGCTGGTTAGTCATTTAATGATGCAAAAACATACACCGTCAGCTTTTCTTAAGCCCCTGAATACAACTGTATAAAACCATAACCGCAGCTTTTTACTGTAAATGTTCGGGTATTGCAGCAGCCTCCTTTCTTCTATCCCCAATTCTGGTTTTCTTAACCTTTCGTCGACACCGGCTTCAAGATTGAATTGTACCAACAAATTTACTCGAACTTTACTTTCCATCCAACAACCGACATAATTTATGCCTTTCCTAATAATCGTTATCTTCACTGTACCACCTTCACCCAGCCAACGTTGGGCGGAATTGGCAAACATACCACCGCAAACTGATTATTAGGTATTCACTCAATCTATATTTATCATTTTCTCTGATACCGTTCTGTTTTAGTGTTACCAAACATAAATCTATTTTTTTAACAGTTTTCGTGTTATTATTACTTATTTTCTTGATTTTCAATCGGAATCGAATTCCAATCCTACTACCCTTTTGTTGATTTATGTTGTTTAAAATACGATTTACTTCATAACGGTTTGTCGTTGAATACTTCTTCGTACTGTCATTCAAACCCTAATTCGATAGACGTTTCTTTTAATGGTAATTCTAAGTTTTACCCACTGCTCGTCTGAATTTTTTGCAAGTCATGAACCTAACATTAATTTCTGGTTGACCTTTTTTTACAATTTTTTCTGTTGTGTACTTGTTGAATTTTAATTGATTTCCCTTATTTATGAGTTACACAGAACAACCATATTTTTTTTTACGGTGTACGCATCTGAGAAATGTTGAAAGCAGTTCCATGTCAAGCCCGTTTCTTAGACATGATGCTTACTGCTGACCTCTTTTTGGGCAAGCATCATATTGATTTACCATAATTTCCAATAGAAGTTTGAACGTTAATAGTTGTGTTCAAGCAATTTCTTTCCTAACACCATGACTGTTTTTTATTCATCAGTTTACACTAACTTATTTATGCATATACAACTTGGATGTATATCACTGAATTATGCTTAAGCCAATAAGAAAATTTTATATATCTTATCTTTTGCCGAATGTATTCACCAATTGATGCGCAAACAACTTGGATGCAAATCAGTGAATTATGCTTAAGCCATATGTGGTAAATAATATTTATGTACTTAACTCTATATTATGTTGCTATTCAACAGTCATATCAAGTTAAATACTAGAAAAAACAAAATTGAAAGAATTTTTTCTTTATATTCTACGTTTTAAGTTCAAGTTCTTATTGTTATGGTCTGAGTCTCAATAAAGATTATTTGCATTAGTCTATTAGACAACGTATGAATTTGGCGTTAAGAACCCATATAAGTACCATTATGATTTAGAAAGAAAAACAATTGGATAACTTGGAAACTATTAATTAAATAATAGAATGGATCGACGGTTTACTTATTTCTAGACCCGTTAACGGATGCTTTCATTTGCGGATGGTACCATATTCTCATCCGCATCCGAAATCATTTTCGGATATCGGATATCCGCATCCGCGGGTAAGGACAGATATCGGATAATAATCTTATCAGCTAACGACCGATAAATCAAGAATTATAATTTTTTTTTAGTTTAATATAAATAAGTTTTAATCCCATTAATTATAAAAGTGTTAAAAATTAACAAATAAGATGATAATAAATAGTTTCGAGCATTTAAATAGCATTTAGTGCATATAATATAAACTACTAACGCAATAAAATAATAAACAAATATCTTTTATTGAACTAAAATACACATAATTTGAATTATAATCTTGATAAAAACTGGACAAATAATTTTCGGATGTGGGTGTCTTCGTATCCGCATCTGTTTTTCGAATATCGAATATTTATCCACTTTTCGGATGCGGATGGATATCAGATTTTTTGGGTACCCATTGACAACCCTACTTATTTCATTCCCCCCGCACTCATGCTCCATCAATGATATTAGTGCATTTTTTTATTCATGTACCATTGAAATTTATCAGCAGTTGTTTTAGTAGTTAGTGACATCGGTCTGGACTCTCTCTCCCGCCCCAAACCCTGCCGTCCACCCTACACCTCCCATCTCCACCCCACTCCCCCCATCCCTCCCTACACACACAAAGGTACATGCATAGTTAAAAAATTGATTTCAAATTTGTACCCCAACTTCACCATTTGTAGACAAGTGTAATCTTCATAGATGTACTATTTATGTTCGCTGTTGAGCATAAGATTCTCATGATGAACTCCATTTGGTCTGCAAGTTGCTTTATTTTCATGTGTTATATATCAATTTTTTCTGTTTACATACATACGTATGTGTGCATATGTCGTTGTGTGTAAATTTACATATATAAGCAAGTTTATATTTCTATATATATACAAGACTTTCTTCATTCGATCAGTTGATGATGCTACCAACTTTGTGGGTAAATTCATTGCATAGGCATTGACTTGCATCTATTTTAATATCTGATTTTTTTAGGTTTTGTTATTCTAAATTTATATTCTTAAAGCTAGCTTCGTTTCATCATGCACTTACATCACTCTGACCTACTGGAGTTCATGACACCAGTAGCTTCATATGTGCGAATTATGAATTTTTTATACCTAAATACTTCTAAAACCACTAAATTTTTTCCTTCATCGTTTGGTGTTTAAGTGGTGAGATGAATTTTAATGTTGTTGCAATATGATTCATTATTTCAGGAAGGTCCAAAAGCATTCACCTAAAAAGCAGTTTAGTCAGGTTGTCTCAAAATTGAACTAGTTGTTTGACAAATCTGTTGTTATTTTAGAAATGTATGTTTAAGTCTTTTTTTCCCTTTTGGAAGCTCCCTGATACAAGGGACCTCCAGCAGGGCCGGCATACCAGCCAACTTTTTTTTTTGGGGGGTAAGTTATGTCTATCCGCTTCAATTCATGGCACCTATAACCCTAATGGTATTTTTTTTGCAAGAAATGTGTGCAAGACATGACTCGAAGTTGGGTCTTTTACCAGACCTAGGAACCCTTTGAGTCATTATGTTAAACAGTAATTAGTTCAATTGTATTTTAAATTGTCGTTATAAGAAAAATTAACTTTTATTTATGTGTTGTTGACCGTTGATTAAGTTCGCACCAAATCTTTTTTTTTTCAAACACAAACCAGGCATTTTAAGTTTTATTCTGAACTCTCTGGTCTTTTCCTTCTACTACCTTTTTGGGTATATAAGTATGGCCAATGTCCTATCTTTGGTCGTTAACACCTCTGTTTCGTACTGTTTTTTTGTTTGCCCATTACTCCAAGCTTCCAACTATACTCATCTATATGTAATGGCTGTATTTGAAACATTATTCCTGGAATTTATTTTCTAAACTAAACAATATTGTTGATTAGGGTATATTGTTGTATTAGGTCTTGTGTGGTCTTTTTTTTCCCTTCTATGATTTTTCCAAAAAAAATAGCTCTTCTCGCTTAGATTAATCTATGATGATCACTAATTTTTTACCGTAATTTTTTTTTTTTTGACTTTTTCCCTTTTTATCACAAAAAAATCCTTTATGGAAGTTATGGTATAAAAAATGTTTAACTTCTTTGTAAATCATCATCAAAAGTAGATGAAGTGTATAGATGTTTTTTGTCGGTACAAATCTACAACTTCGATACAGTACTACATACCATAATGCTCTGGCACATGTTTTTAACCCGACTATTTTCTCATGTACGTACGGTAAAATCTCATATAAACCAAGGAGTTTGAACGTATAAAATTTTAATTTGGCTATCAGTACATACATTTTTTTGTATGCATGCAACATCGAAATTATTAACAATTGTAACTACAAAAAAAATTGTTTCATCACTTCAGTAAATTGTAAATAATAATATTGTAAATAGGACAGTTAAATTACCGTTACACATAAACAAAGTCCACAGTCTAACATCCATCTTGAAACCTGCATATATATGTAAGAAAAAAAAACAACTTGGTTAGAAAATACGATAGTTGAAATTTTTGTATATGTGCAGTTGAATACAATAATAATCCATGTATTCTTGTAACAAATAGATAGAAAAAATAATGTACAAATTTCTTACCGTTAAGATTATTCAACCCTTTTGTGAAGTTGTGACATACACCCTGTTTAATCATTTGCCTACTAACATTTAAAAATCGAATATAATTCTACATCATGTCGCATGGAATTTTTAACAACAGTGGAAAAAAATTGTTTCATCACTCATATGCATGTATGACCTTGAGTAGCAATTACACACATAAATGTGTGTGTGCGCGCGCGTGCGTGTGTGTGTGAGTGAGAGAGAGAGAGCGCGAGAGAGCGAGCTAATTGTCTTAGTAATCTACTTAGTGCACTACTATGATAATTGGGATAAAATCCAACATATACATTAAAAGGAACAATATGTATGAAATTGGTAATAAATCGTACAAGTATATTTCTAACTATCTTAGTAGACAGTTAAAAGTAGATCGGAATAAAATCATATAATTCAAATGGTTCTAGTTCATATAATCGGGATAAGAAATCTACTTTTAACCATCTTAGTGGTAACTTGTAGGATTTTATCCTAATTATTCCAAGGGTGCACCAAGTAGGTTTCTAAGTTAAGAATTACTAACCTTATTACCTTTAATGTTCTATATTCAGAGTCTTCTAATTTTATCCTTAAAATCTATAGTCTCTTCGTCCAAACGATTTATTACCAATAGTCATTATATGTATCTATACAAAAATAGTATGAGCTATTTTGTTCTTCTATATCTTTTCTCTGTTGTTTAAGGATATCGCGATATTCTTCGCAGATTTTATAGAAAGTCCTTTTACTTATTGGTCTCATTTCTTTTAGATTATTTATTATAGTATGTTTGTTAATATTACTAATAGTATAAAATAAATTTATTTCTGGGTCGTCTGTTAGGTCTAATAGTTCTTCTGTAAATTTGGTTTTAAATATTGTTGCTATTTCATATTGTTCCTTTTCATTTATATTCATGCTTTTCATTATAGAGAATAATTTTACCAGAAAATTTTCTTTTAAGTGCTGTTTAATATTTTCATATGTTATTTGTTATGAAACTAAATATTTTTAGAATATATGTAAACATTTATATGACAATAAGATCTGTTTGTGAAGTTAAACAAAGCTTTCTAGAATAATCAGATAAAAATATATACAGTATGAAAATTATTTTGACCAATCATTCTTACAAAATATTACTTATGAATATTTATACTTGAATTTAAGTATGTCTAGAATATTTTAGTTTTATTATCAAAATACCATTTTCTTTAACATGTAAAAATTTTCACCTTGCGTCTCTCCTCTTATTACTTTCCCCTAACGGTATCACTTACCTAGACGTGTACCTTTTCAAATTTTTAATGAGTTCACGTCTGTTGGATTAAGGGTTAAAAGAGATTTGGATGGTCTTAGTGTTTGATGTCAAAAAACAATTATTCAAACAGAAGATATTCAGGCAAAAACATTATAAAGCATTAGTAAATTAAATAAGACTAGAAAAATTAATCTTACATAGCTGTATAACTTTATCTTTTCTTCCTTCGACTTTGATCAGAAAAGTGTAGCTATAGATCATTTGGTAATTGCCAAACGCCATGAATGAAAAACTTTAATATTGTTGCTCACAATAGTTTTTACAACACAAGATTTGATAATTCAACTTTCGATGATCATCACAACATACCTTTGTCAATTATATAGTTGTGATACGAAACAACAGTACATTATTGTAACTGGTTAATCTGCCTATATAATTGGCAGAGGTATGTTGGGATGATAAACGAAAGTTGAATCATCAAATCTTGTGCTGTAAAAATTATTGTAAGCAATAATATTAAAGTTTTTCATTAATTGCGCTTGGCAATTACCAAATGATCTGTAGCTAAACTTTTCTGATCAAAGCTGAAGGAAGAAAAGATAAAGTTATACGTAAGATTAAATTTTTCAGTCTTATTTACTTAATTTACTTATGCTTCATAATATTTCTGCCTAAATATTGACACCAAATACTGAGACCATTCAAATCTCTCTTAATTATTAATCCAACGGACGTATACTCGTTTAAAATTTGAAAAAGTATCTGCCTAGCTAAGTGATGCCGTTAGGGGAAAGTAGTAAGATGAGAGAGACAACGTGAAGATTTTTGCATGTTAAGAAAAGTGTATTTTGGTAATAAGACTAAAATATTCCAGACATAGTTATATTCAAGTATAAATATTCATAAGTATAAGTAATATTTTGTAAAAATGATCGGTTAAAATAATTTTCATACTGTATACATTTTTATCTGATTATTCCAGAAAGCTTTGGTTACCTTCACAAACAGATCTTCTTGCCTTATAAGCGTTTACATATATTCCAAAAATATTTAGTTTCATAACAAATAACATATGGAAATATTACAACAACACTTAAAAGAAAAATTTCTAGTAAAATTATTTTCTATAATGAAAAGCCTGAATATAAATGAAAAGGAACAATATGAAATAGCAACAATATAAAGCCAAATATACAAAAGAACTATTAGACCTAACAGATGTAACGACCCAGATTTTTGGCTATCGAATTTGGGTAATTAACTAATTTTAATTTTTGAAATATCGATGAATTTCTGATAATTGAAATGTCTGAATATATATAAATTGATTTACAAACTATATAAAATATTGAATTATAAAATTTCTGAATATGATAAATCTTATAGAAAATAAATTACATGTGTATATAAACTCTACCATATAAATTAAGGTAAAATATCCATAAGTGTGTAAATAAATATATTCAAGCTTTATGGCATTTGATAATATATGTAGGTATATAAATGCGTATATATGTGCATATATGCCTATATGAAGCAAAATATAGGGAAGTTTGTATAAATATGAATAAATATATGTTTAATATCAAAATATACATGAGCTATGTATATGAGAATATGTATAAGTATAAATGTATGTATATGATGGTAAAACTTATGTAAGTAAATAGATGTGTACAAATATAGGTAAGCATACACATGCAAATATAGATAAATATGTAAATAGGGGATAGTGTGTGTGTGTGTTTAATATAATGACAAATACAAGTAAGTGTCTATATATATTAAATAGTGAAAATGTAAACATACATGGATAATATAAGTAAATGACAATATGTACGAATGCTAGTATAATAGGATAAAATACATATGCATAATTATATATATATATATATATACACACACACACACATAAAAATGCATGTATAAGCTTAAAGGGGACATCATCATAACATATTTCAAAATCATGTCAAGGTCAAGATAAAAATCAATGTCAAAGCAAAAATCAAATCATCTAATTTAGAGATGAACGAGAACTGGGTTTTTGTCGAATTCTGGCAAGCGGGCTAATTTCGAGTTACAGTGGTGGGTGAGGAGGAGCGCGGGGAAGTGGCACACCCAGAAAAAATGGCGGTTGATTTTTCTACCTAGCGGGTTGTCTGGTCGAGGCAGATTTAGGGTTAGAATGGGTTAAGGCATGGTCATGGGTTTTGAGGAGATGGTGGAGGAAGGGAAGAGGCGAGGGCCGCGCACCTGAGGGAAAAGGAGGAGGGTGATGTGTCGCTTGTTTTGGCGAAGTTTGGAGGTTGGCGAGGCGAGGTGTTGGAAGAATGGTTAGTTTTGTTCCAGGTTTGGGGTGGTGGTTGTTTTCGTAAGCTAGTGGGTTGCTGTGGCTCCAGGGGTTGGCATGAGGTGTTTGGGTCGAACGTGATGGGCGTAGGTGATCGGTGGCGAGGATAGTTGGTCGGAGGGGGTGTGTACGTGCACACGTACGTGCACGAATGGTAGATTCGAAGAAAAGAAAGGGAGAAGGGAACTGGAAGAAAAGGAAAAGGCGGAAGGAAAAGAAGTTGGCCAGTAAGAAAAAGGAAATGGGCTAGAGAGAAGGAAAAAAAGAAAAAAAGGAAGGAAAAAAAAGGAAACGGAAAAAGAAAGAAGAAATAAGATATATATATATATATATATAATAATGTATATTTTCTTCTTCAACTAAAAATCTATTTTCTTTAAAATCGGTAACCTAAAAATTAATGATATCTTACAATGATAATTAATTCATTTTTGACTTAAACTTATGGGTAATTAATGGTATTTTATAAATTATTATTAGTTAATAAATCGATTAATTTGTAATTAATTTGAAATATATATATATATATATATATATATATATATATATATATATATATGAAATTAGCTATGTAAAGTTAACAAAATCCTAAGGGGTGGATCGTCTTGAGATTTGTTATTTAAATTAGTAACGATCTATATCTTTGCTTATCTATATTGGATATTGGATTCAATTAGTCTTGTCTTTAACAACGAGTGGTCAAACAAGCTAAATGATTGGATTAAAAATAATAATACGCTTTATTTGGAATAAAGATCTGTAATAAATTCACATAATTGAATATGATCGCCTTTAAATATAATTTTTTATTATAAAACAAATTTCCCTTTAAGATATATTGCTTGGACTTGAAGTGACCGTGATCGAATATTAGTGTTATCCGAAACCACTTCGATTTAAAAATCACTGCTAGCCTTTACGGTTTTTTTATTTTAAAATTTAATATGACGGAATTGGATTGATTTTCAAAATTTGACTATTTTAAATAAGAAATCTATACCTAAACATTTATACAATATCAATGGATTTGAGAAAAGCATTTGGTTATAAATGAGATAAAAATTCGTCGTATTGTACGAGTTACCTTGTTTTCAAAGAAGTTTTATAACTTAAGTATTTCATTCTAAGTGGGTTTACTCATGCTGGTTTCCAGCCCGACTCGGGTGTTACTTTATTGTAATGCCCGGGTCAGACCGAGTATTACAGATTTCAGATTAGGATGCTTTTGGAGCTCAAGAGGCGAGCTGGATGGCAGAGACGTATTGCACATATTTGACTATATGCCACTGTGTATTGTAGGTTGTATAGACAGCAGTTGAGGACAAGTTATTATAACTGTCTAAATTTGTTATACTGCGACATTTTTTATGTATATTAACAGTTACAACTTTTCTTGTATAAAATGCTACTATTATATATTATATTTTGTTCCGCTGCGATTGTGAGATTCTGTGCTGTTGTTTCTGTTCTTCTATCTCTTTTTCTTCTTTACCCTAACAGCATGGTGTTTTTGACACTCGATTGCTTGGCACTCTATACAATGGACGTATTATTGTCAATTTTCGAGAGTCGAAAATCGCCCGGTCGTTACACGTGGTATCAGAGCTGAAGGTTAAGCGAGAACCTTGACTCTGGTGGGAATCGTTCATTGGAGATAGGGTCGGTAGTACATTAGAACGAGTTGAGTGTAGTATATATGAGGGCGTACTTGTTATTGTCATTTTAAAAATGATTTTAAAGTAATTTTTACACAAGGTTATATTTTAATATAAAAGTAAATAATTTTGTAGATTACTATAGCATGTTAAGTTGATTGGTTGTTGTTATTGAAGTTAAGTAAGATTATGGGACTTAAGTAAGTAAAACATATATAACCAAATAGAAATTTGGGTAAGGATAAATTATACAAATAAGTTAAGTAGAAAGTAGGCTTAAAACCAAAAATTAAAATTCCGAAAGTATTTTTCAAGGTGTTTTAAAACGAAATAAGTTAGCCCGATTATATTTTAGAGAATTTTCCAGAAAGTTATTGTGGAATATATGGTTTCTAGATATGATAATATTGATTATATCATGAACTGGTTATTGTATCTTAATAAAGGATGTTTATTACAAAATAAACAATGATGAATGGAGTGAAATGTTTAAGGAAGCGAAATTATATAAGCATGACTCATAAATAAAAAAAATGGATCTTATGTGTTGAAGGAAATAATAAATATTATTATTTAGAATATTTTTGAACGTAGAAATCTTTGTTTTAAAACAAGAGTTGTTTGAAGATGAATTCGTTTTGGATTAAAAACCAAGAATGACTTAAAATTTGAAGGGTGATTTGATATGTAAATAAGATAAACATGTATATATATGTATATATGTGATTTCAAAGTTGAGTTTAAATAAATATTGATGTTTGAACTCAGGAATCTCCCTAAAAACGAGAAGTCCAACCCAATGAAAAGTAAGTTTGTTTGAACTCATAAGTGGAAAGTGATATTGATAAGAATTTAAATTTGGAGTAAGTTTAATAGGAACAAAACGGGTTTGAATTCTGGAAATTAGAAGGAACCAGATTATCAAATTAGTGGATTAAATTATAAAAATGACCATCACAAGATTTGATGATTCAACTTTCGATGATCATCACAACATACCTTTGCCAATTATATAGTTACGATGATAAATCAAACAACTGTATGTTATTTTAATCGGTTGATCTGTCTATATAATTGGCAGAGGTATGTTGTGATGATAAACGAAAGTTGAATTATCAAATCTTGTGCTGTAAAAATTACTATAAGCAATAATATTAAAGTTTTTCATTCATGGCGCTTGCAATCACCAAATGATCTGTAGCTAAATTTTTCTGATCAAAGCTTAAGAAAGAAAAGATAAAGTTATACAGCTATTTAAGACTAAATTTTTTAGTCTTATTTACTTAATTTACTCATGCTTTATAATATTTCTGCCTGAATATTGACACCAAATATTGAGACCATCCAAATCTCTCTTAATCATTAATCCAACAGACGTATACTCGTTTAAAATTTGAAAAAGTACCTGTTAACTAAGTGATGCCGTTAGGGGAAAGTAGAAGATGAGAGAGACAAGGTGAAGATTTTTGCATGTTAAGAAAAGTGTATTTTGGTAAGAAGACTAAAATATTCCAGACATAGTTATATTCAAGTATGAATATTCATAAGTATAAGTAGTATTTTGTAAGAATGATCGGTTAAAATAATTTTCGTACTATATAAATTTTTATCTGAATATTCCAGAAAGCTTTGGTTACCTTCACAAACAGATCTTCTTGCCTTATAAACGTTTACATATATTCCAAAAATATTTAGTTTCATAACAAATAACATATGGAAATTAGAATAGCACTTAAAAGAAAAATTTCTAGTAGAATTATTCTCTATAATGAAAAGCCTGAGTATAAATGAAAAGGAACAACATGAAATAACAACAATATTTAAAGCCAAATATACAAAAGAACTGTTAGACCTAACAAATGTAACGATCCAGATTTTTGGCTATCGAATTTGGGTAATTAACTAATTTTAATTTCTGAAATATCGATAAGTTTATGATAATTAAAGTGTCTGAATATATATAAATTGATTTAAAAACTATATAAAATATTGAATTATAAAATATCTGGATATGATAAATCTTATAGAAAATAAAAATATATTACATGTATATATAAACTCTACCATATAAATTTAGGTAAAATATCCATAAGTTTATAAATAAACATATTCAAGTTTTATGGCATTTGATAATATATATAGGTATGTAAATGCGTATATATGTGCATATATGCCCATATGAAGCAAAATATAGGGAAGTTTGTATAAGTATGAATAAATATATATTTAATATCAAAATATACATGAGCAATGTATATGAATGTATGTATATGATGGTAAAACTTATGTAAGCAAATAAATGTGTATAAATATAGGTAAGCATACATATGCAAATATAGATAAATACGTAAATAGGGGATAATGTGAATATATATACATATGTAATATGATGACAAATACAAGCAAATGTCTATATATATTAAATGGTGAAAATGTAAACATATATGTATATATAACTAAATGACAATATGTACGAATGCTAGTATAATAGGATAAAATACATATGCATAACTACACACACACATAAAAATGCATGTATAAGCTTAAGTGGACATCATCATAACATATTTCAAAATCAGGTCAAGATAAAAATCAAATCACCTAATTTAGAGATGAACGGGAACTGGGTTTTCGCCAAATTCTGGCAAGCGGGCTAATTTCGAGTTACAGTGGTGGGTGAGGAGGAGCGAAGCTGTGACGCCCCACCTCTATACCCACGCTAGCCAAGAACATTACAGTGAATGCTGTCAACTAGCACGGAAAATAAGGCTGTTGAGGAGCGACCATCTGTATAATTGCTTTGTGCGAGTACCGATATACCGGATAAAAATATAACTTTTCATCTCAAGAGGAAATCCGACATACCGACACAAACTCAAAGCTACTACACAGTGGCTATAATATCTTCGGAAACAAATACAGAAATAAACATAACATAAATCAGTCACAGACAATTCATATCACAAAGGCGGAAATAGATATGAATACTACACATAAAAGTGTATATCAGAGTAGTGGTCAAAAGATCCACGATAATACAAAAGAATAGCAACACGTGCTATACAAAAGAATACAACTATGAGTCTATCTCTCAAGTGTATACAACAAAATAAACTACTAATTTAAGTAGTTATCCAAAAGTCAGAGTAATGATCCTGGATGAGAAGTCAAGCAGAAGCACCTGTAACATCTCGGTCTGACCCGAGTATTATTTAAGAAGAAAATAATAAACGGATCAGTCTAACTATAAATATCAGAAGAAATGATATAGAATAGGAGATACGACATAAACATATAATAATCACAATGCCAAGCTGTGATAAATAAGTAATTGAAAATCAATAAGAGATTAATCAATATCACAATAATCTTCTCAAAGATAAAAAGGAATGTCATACTCCTGATTTCATTCACCAAGCCACAATAAATGACATATATATCAATGCCAATCGTAAAAGTAGGTGAAACATAAATTCCAGAATTCAACACACGAAATGCAGAAATCACAATAAAAGGATGGCCAATACATTGATGTAGTGCAAACGGTACATCCAATGTATCAAAAGCATATCATTGATGTAGTGCAAACGGTACATCCAATGAATCAAAAACAAAGACATTGATGTAGTGCAAACGGTACATCCAATGTATCAAAAACATATCATTGATGTAGTGCAAACGGTACATCCAATGAATCAAAAGCAAAGACATTGATATAGTGCAAACGGTACATTCAAATCCAATGAATCAAAAGTAAAGACATTGATGTAGTGCAAACGGTACATCCAATGTATCAAAAGCATACCATTGATGTAGTGCAAACGGTACATCCAATGAATCAAAAGCAAAGACATTGATGTAGTGCAAACGGTACATCCAATGTATCAAAAGCATATCATTGATGTAGTGCAAACGGTACATCCAATGAATCAAAAGCAAAGACATTGATGTAGTGCAAACGGTACATCCAATGTATCAAAAGCATATCATTGATGTAGTGCAAACGGTACATCCAATGAATAAAAAGCAAAGACATTGATGTAGTGCAAACGGTACATTCAATGAATCAAAAGCAAAGACATTGCACATGCTAGTCTAAGTCATAAAATGATCGTCATGATCAAAGAGAAGTGTCAATTACAGTAAGCTAGTAAATATATGAGCTTAGCTTCATGTCCCATAACCACTAACTTAACTTAAATATTTACGAACAAATTGTAGATCTCCACTAGAAAATTGTCACAAGAGATTCAATTGAACAAGTCCAAGAATTAACCGACGAAGTAAACGCAAACGTTTCATACCACTTGTTTTACTAAGTCGTTTAATTAGATTTCTCATACGAGTGATGTAAAGGTTTGTATATACTAATAGATTGGAAATCGTTTGAGAAAATGAGCTTTGTAATAAAATAGTGTTGAAATCATTTGAAGAAAGAGTTTTGATATTTACTACCAGTATAGAAAACCTTTATATTTTTAAAGTGACAAATCACAAAGGTGATTGTAGGAACAATCAATTCATAAAGATTCACATTCAAAGACGTGAATAAAATTCAAAGAAATCGATACCGAATCCATCAAAATGGATATTCCCATAAATCACGAAGAAAATGTCATCAAAGTCGATAATAAGTGATAATAACAAAAGGGAATCAACACGAATCGATTAACATTGGAAATTCAATCCAAAAAGGCAAAATGGACTCAAACAGCAGGTTCAGTCAACTGAACAGAGTTTTCAGTCGACTGACCCTGTGCCTGGAAATTTTACAGGTTCAGCAAACTTTCTGTTTCCAGTTTCAGTCGACTGAACAGAGGATTCAGTCGACTGAATCATGCCTGGAAACTTTCGGGTTTCAGGTTCAGTCGACTGAACAGACTTTTCAGTCGACTGAATCTTGCCTGGGCTGTTTTTCAGCCTATCCAAATGAAGAGCAAACTCTTCCAAAATGCAACCGGACGAACATTGGCTCTAAGGGTTTATGCCAATCGGCAACCCGGCCCTATATGCTGCTCGATGCATCACAAAAGCATGGTCAAACATCCATAAAAGGATTTCACACAAATTTGACTTAAAAACCCAAAAATTGGAATATTCACAAAACCAATCCAAATCAAGAGCAAATTCTCATGAAGAAGTGTTAGGAATTCAAACCTAACAACCAAAGATAATTATAATCATAGATGTAAGATAAAAATCTCACATTTGAACCCAAACGATTGAAGAAGAAGCTTGAAAGCAAAGGGGGAATCAACCACACTTCAAATCCAACTCAAGAAGCTTGATTCTCAACTCAAAAGAAGAACATTCCTAAATTTAGGTTTAGCAAATTTCAGAAATTAAAGAGAGAATGAGTTGGAGAAGAAGAAGGAGGTGCTTACCGATGGGTTCTCTAGAGTTTGGAGCTAGAAGATGGATTTGCTAATGAAGACTAGGGCTTGGAATTTTAGTTTCCTCTTCCACTCCTCCATTATTATGAAAGCTTGAGTATTAGGAAAGTAGAAAGGAAGTAAATGAAGAGAAGAGGGTTGGGACTGAATACATAAGTGGGGTTAATGGGCTCAGCCCAAACCAAAGCCCTAAGTGAAAAAGTGGCAAAAATCAACTTTCTCCAAACATATCGAAGCTTATACTCAAAAAGGTTGCAAACGGCATTTTGAACTCAATGGAGGTGGTCTCGAGTCCTAATTCGACCGTATGCAAAAAGTAGGTTTTCGGACCAAAATCCGATGAACGGTAAAATATTTAAATAAAATATTTAAATATATAATTCGATAAATATGCGGGTTGTTATAGACTCCACTCCTTAAAGAAATTGCGTCCTCGCAATAATTAAGAAGGAAATATAAGAAGTAACAACCATAGAAGCATATTAACAAAAAAAAAATTTGAATCAAGAAGTTCACCATAAAGAGCACGAAGGAGTAAATCCGAAAGTTTTCGTTCGATGAATTCTCAAGATTTCACATGAGTAATTTTGAGAACCATTGAACTTCTATCAAAAAGAATATCTTTATATCGAAGGCGCTCAACCTCCGAAGCAATGATGCGAATGGAATGGTGCTCAAAAGTCAAATTTGGTGAAACTTCAATCCCTCAATAATACCGGGTTCAAGAATAAAAATAGGAAACCTAAAAGCATTTCCATGGTTAAAAGACGTGGAAAACGTCAAGAATAGCAGAAAGTTGAGCCGGTGCAACGGCGTAGTACAATCACGGTACGCCCGAGAAACTAGAAACTCGAATAATTTGGAACACCGACGTAGTACAAAGACGGTACGTCCAGTGAAGCAAAAAGCCAAGTCATTGATGTAGTGCAAACGGTACATCCAATGAATCAAAACCCAAATAATTCGGGACACTGACGCAGTACAAAAACGGTACGTCCAATGAACCGAAGCCCGAATGATTTTCGGAACACCGACGTAGTACAAAAACGGTACGTCCAATGAACCGAACACAATAAAAGAACATCGGACGCAAGTTCATAAAAGAAATGAGATGAAACTCAATAAAACGAAGTACATCAAAACGCCCGATGAACTTGATAAAAAGATAATTTCATTTAGTCATCAACAAAGAAACAACCCCTTGTTGCTTACGACTAAACGCATTGGCAACACAATTTCCCCTTCGGGAATAAAAAGAATATCAAGATCGTAAGAAGCTAGGAACTCGAGCCAACATGCAGTTCTTTAAGAGAACATAAATATTCCAAAGATTTATGATCGAGGTAGAGAACAAATTTCTCATCCAAATATGATGATGCCAAATTCCAAAAGCAAAAACAATAGCCACGAACACTAGATCATGAGTGGCATATCTAGTCTCAATAAGCTATAATGATTTAGAAGCACAAGCGATAGCACGTTCTCCTTTGCAAGAGAATGGCATTCCAAACCAATACGACTAGTATCGGTACAAATAGCAAAGTCTTGGTTCCCCTTCAGGAATCACAAGAATAAGAGTATCGAAAGGAAAGAATTTCTTTTAAATAATCTTCTTTCCTGAAAAGTTAAAACTTTCAAAATAACATTTATCATTATGTAATAATCATTCTAGAAAAATTTACTATTTTCAAGTTAATATACTGTGTCTGATTGTCACATCAAAGCGTTTAGGAAATTCCTATCGATAACGTTGATCAAGCATATCGACCAAAATTCTTAAAGCACTCAACGGGCAATACAATCACAAAATCATCTTTTATAGGATAAATAAATCTCTTAAAAAGTTTTAAGAATATTCTTTGTTCGTTTCAAGAACAAAATCCAATTTTACTTATAAATAAATCTTATGAAAAAGATTTGCAAAATTTTAAATTGCTATTTTCATCCAAAATCAATAAATACAAGAATGGAGTCATCGAGATATTCATAGAATATTCGATCTATAAAATGGATGAAATAAGCTGGACAAACTGAATGACAAAATAAGTCATTCATAAGAACCGTAACGAATGCGGAATGCGGTAAGTGAAATGCGAACACCCGCAACTCGTAGCCAAATGAAAATCGGTGACAATGTCGAACTAAAAAGACCTTAACACCACACAAAAGATTTCTTAGGTGGTAATCCTAAGACAAACTCAAAAATACCGGAAAATTTCTCAAACTACATGAATGAGAGAAATAACACTTTCCTTATAAGTGGGCTTAAGAAATAAAATGATGCCATCAAGTTGGAATCAAAATCATAAAGGAAAAATAGAAATCTGCTTAACAGATTGAAAATGTCGAAGATGAATAGTCCACTCGAAAAATAGGATAGGGGCTTCGCAATGATTAAGCCGATCCTTTCAAAAAATCAATTCCGAAGCCTAAGTAAAAATATCGGCTCGGAAAGAAAAGTCTCATAAAATAATTTCGACGTCAATAAAAAGCAAATTGAGTGTTGCGGATCTACCATCCGGATTCACAATCCTCAAAGAAGTCATCAAGCCCAAAATATTTAAAGAAAAAGAATCGACAAGTTCTTTTGATATAAAATAGTGAGATGGAACCCATATCAAAAAGAACTCAAATAAGAAGATCACGAAATAAAACAATGCCATCAAGGATTGAGTGAAAAATACCTTGACCGAGAGGAGAGTTTCTAGGGGCTTGCACAATATTTAGCTTTCTCATGTCCTTGTTCAAAAGTTTGGGACATGCAGATAAAAGATGACCCGGTTTCTTGCAATAGCGACAAGAATGAGGTTTTGGACACATATTCGCATAGTGTTCTATAGAATTACAATTGTAGCATCCTCCACGATTAGGGATTGGAGTCTTTGCTACAAAAGTAGTTTGCTTCACTCTCTTATTGGGATTAAGGCTCTTGAACTTAATATGCCTCTTCTTGGAAGTCCCAATATCACAAACACTTTCTTTACCAACCTCTCCATGAAGAAGAGTAACATTCACAAGCTGATTGAAAGAAACTTCAAGTTTCAAAGGTAGAACCATTTCGGGTTCTTACTCAAAGCATAGATAAACTCTTGATTCTTTACAAGATCCAAAAATTGTTGAGCAGACATGAATACTCCATCCTGAGGAGTAGCATTAGATTGACCGGCGCTGGGACGGTCTGGTCTAACCATTTCTCTTCTTTAAGAAAGAAATAAAGAAGAAGAAAAAGTTATTCTCAAGATAAATATCAAGCAATTCTTGATAGATAAAACAAGGAATCATAAAGGAAAATAGGATGAATCGGTACGAAGACTCGAATTAAATCCTAAAGCACGACTCCTAAGATAGACTTAGGACGATGATCCTTGTTATAAGATTCCATATTGTTCCGAAGTTTGGCTCTGATACCAAGCTGTGAAGCCCCACCTCTATACCCATGCTAGCCAAGAATATTACGGTGAATGCTGTCAACTAGCACGGAGTATAAGACTGTTGAGGAGCGACCATCTGTATAATTGCTTTGCGCGAGTATCGATATGTCAGATAGTATAACATGCATTTCTTATCAAGAGGGAAATCCGACATACCGACACAAACTCAAAGCTACTACACAGTGGCTATAATGTCTTCGGAAACAAATACAGAAATAAACATAACATAAATCAGTCACAGATAATTCATATCACAAAGGCGGAAATAGATATGAATATTACACATGAAAGTGTACATCAGAGTAGTGGTCAAACAAGATCCACAATATCAAAAGAATAGATACAAGTGCTAGACAAAAGAATAAGTATACATCATAGAGTCTGTATCTCAAATGTATACAACAAAAACTACTAATCTAAGTAGTTAGCCAAAAGTCGGGATGATAGTCCGATAAGGAGTCAAACAGAAGCACCTGTAAAATCTCAGTCTGACCCGAGTATTATTTAAGAAGAAAATAATAAACGGATCAGTCTAGCTATAAATATCAGATGAAGTGATATATAATAAGAGATATGACATAAACATATAATAATCACAATACCAAGCTGTGATAAATAAGTAATTGAAAATCAACAAGAGATTAATCAATATTACAATAGTCTACTCAAGATAAAAAGGAATGTCATACTTCTAATTTCATTCACCAAACCACAATAAATGACATATATATCAATGCCCATCGTAAAAGTTGGTGAAACATAAATTCCAAAAATCAACACCCGAAATCCAGAATTAACCGACGAAGTAAACGCAAGCGTTTCATACCACTTGTTTTACTAAGTCGTTTAATTAGATTTCTCATACGAGTGAGGTAAAAGTTTGTATATACTAATAGATTGGAAATCGTTTGAGAAAACGAGCTTTGTAATAAAATAGTGTTGAAATCATTTGAAGAAAGAGTTTTGATATTTACTACTAGTATAGAAAACCTTTATATTTTTAAAGTGACAAATCACAAAGGTGATTGTAGGAACAATCAATTCATAAAGATTCACATTCAAAGACGTGAATAAAATCCAAAGAAATCGATACCGAATCCATCAAAATGGATATTCCCATAAATCAGGAAGCAAATGTCATCAAAGTCGATAATAAGTGATAATAACAAAAGGGAATCAACACGAATCGATTAACATTGGAAATTCAATTCAAAAAGGCAAAATGGACTCAAACAGCAGGTTCAGTCGACTGAACAGAGTTTTCAGTCGACTGACCCTGTGCCTGGAAATTTTTCAGGTTCAGGAAACTTTCTGTTTCCAGTTTCAGTCGACTGAACAGAGGATTCAATCGACTGAATCATGCCTGGAAACTTTCGGGTTTCAGGTTCAGTCGACTGAACAGACTTTTCAGTCGACTGAATCTTGCCTGGGCTGTTTTTCAGCCTATCCAAACGAAGAGCAAACTCTTCCAAAATGCAACCGGACGAACATTGGCTCTAAGGGTTTATGCCAATCGGCAACCCGGCCCTATATGCTGCTCGATGCATCACAAAAGCATGGTCAAACATTCATAAAAGGATTTCACACAAATTTGACTTAAAAACCCAAAAATTGGAATATTCACAAAACCAATCCAAATCAAGAGCAAATTCTCATGAAGAAGTGTTAGAAATTCAAACCTAACAACCAAAGATAATTATAATCATAGATGTGAGATAAAAATCTCACATTTGAACCCAAACGATTGAAGAAGAAGCTTGAAAGCAAAGGGGGAATCAACCACACTTCAAATCCAACTCAAGAAGCTTGATTCTCAACTCAAAAGAAGAACATTCCTAAATTTAGGTTTAGCAAATTTCAGAAATTAAAGAGAGAATGAGTTGGAGAAGAAGAAGGAGATGCTTACCAATGGGTTCTCTAGAGTTTGGAGCTAGAAGATGGATTTGCTAATGAAGACTAGGGCTTGGAATTTTAGTTTCCTCTTCCACTCCTCCATTATTATGAAAGCTTGAGTATTAGGAAAGTAGAAAGGAAGTAAATGAAGAGAAGAGGGTTGGGATGAATACATAAGTGGGGTTAATGGGCTCAGCCCAAACCAAAGCCCTAAGTGAAAAAGTGGCAAAAATCAACTTTCTCCAAACATATCGAAGCTTATACTCAAAAAGGTCGCAAACGGCATTTTGAACTCAATGGAGGTGGTCTCGAGTCCTAATTCGACCGTATGCAAAAAGTAGGTTTTCGGACCAAAATCCGATGAACGGTAAAATATTTAAATAAAATATTTAAATATATAATTCGATAAATATGCGGGTTGTTACAGCGGGGAAGTGACACACCCAGAAAAAATGACGGTTGATTTTTCTACCTAGCGGGTTGTCTGGTCGAGGCATATTTAGGGTTAGAATGGGTTAAGGTGTGGTCACGGGTTTTGAGGAGATGGTGGAGGAAGGGAAGAGACGAGGGCTGCGCACCTGAGGGAAAAGGAGGAGGGTGATGTGGTGCTTGTTTTGGCGAAGTTTGGAGGATGGCGTGGCAAGGAGAGGTGTTGGAAGGATGGTTCGTTTTGTTCCAGGTTTGGGGTGGTGGTCGTTTTCGTGAGCTAGTGGGTTGTCGTGGCTCCAGGGATTGGCATGAGGTGTTTGGGTCAGATGTGACTGGCATAGGTGGTCGGAGGGGGTGTGTACGTGCACACGTACGTGCACGAATGCGAGATTCGAAGAAAAGAAAGGGAGAAGGGAACAGGAAGAAAAGGAAAAAAGGAAAGGAAAAGAAGCGGGGCGGTAAGAAAAAGGAAACGGGCCAGAGAGAAGGAAATAAAAAGGGAAAAAAAGAAATAAGGAAGGGAATAAAATAAGGAAAAGGAAAAAGAAAGAAGAAATGGAATTTGTATATATACATTTATATAATAACTTATATTTTCTTCTTCAATTAAAAATCTATTTTTCCTTTAAATCTGTAACCTAAAAATTAATGATATCTTACAATGGTAATTAATTTATTTTTGACTTAAACTTATGGGTAATTAATGACATTTTATAAATTATTATTAGTTATTAAATCACTTAATTTGTAATTAATTGAAATATATATATGAAATCGACTAAGTAAAGTTAATAAAATCCTAAGGGGTGGATCGTCTTGAGAATTGTTATTTAAATTAGTACCGATCTATATCTTTGCTTATCTATATTGGATATTCGATTCAATTATTTTTGTCTGTAACATCGAGTGGTCAAACAAGCTAAATAATTGGATTAAAATATAATAATACGTTTTATTTGGAATTAAGATCTGTAATAAATTCAGATAATTGAATATGGTCACCTTAAATATAAATTGTTTATCATAAAACAAATTTCCCTTTAAGATGTATTACTTGGATTCGAAGAGACCGGGATCGGATATTAGTGTTATTCGGAACCACTTCGATTGAAAAATCACTGCTAACCTTTACGTTTTTATTTTATTTTAAAGTTTAATATGGCGGAATTGGATTGATTTACAAAATTTGACTATTTTAAATAAGAAATCTGTACCTAAACATTTTTACAATATCAATGGATTTCAGAAAAGCGTTTGTATAATGAGATAAAAACTCGTCGTATTGTACGAGTTACCTTGTTTTCAAAGAAGTTTTATAAATTAATTTCATTTTAAGTGGGTTTACTCATGCTGGTTTCTAGCCTGGTCCGGGTGTTACTTTACTGTAATGCTCGGGTCAGAACGAGTATTACAGATTTCAGGTTAGGACGCTTTTGGAGCTCAGGAGGCGAGCTGGATGACAGAGACTTGATTATATGCCGCTGTATATTGTAGGCTGTATAGACATCAGTTGAGGACAAGCTATTATAACCTTACAGATTTGTTGTACTCTGATATCTTTTATGTATATTAACAGTTGCAGCTTTTCTTGTATAAAATGCTATTATATATTATATTTTGTTCCGCTGCAATTATGAGATTATGTGCTGTTGTTTCTGTTCTTCTTCTATCATCTTTACCCTAGCAACATGGTGTTTTCAGCACTCGACTGCTTGACACTCTATACATTTGACGTATTAGTGTCGATTTACGAAGGTCGAAAATCGTCCGGTCATTACAACAGACGACCTAGAAATAAATTTATTTTATACTATTAGTAACGTTAACAAACATATCATTATAAATAATCTAAACGAAACGATACCAATAAGTAAAAGGACTTTCTACAAATTCTGCGAAGAATATTGCAATATCCTTAAATAACGGAGAAAAGAAATAGAACAAAATAGCTCATATTATTTTTGTATAGACACATATAACGACTATTGGTAATAAATCTTTAGCACGAATAGACTATAAGATTCTAAGAATAAAATTATAAGACTCTGAATATGGAATATTAAAGGTAATAAGGTTTCTAATTCCTAGCTTAGAAATTTATCTATAATTGGAATAAAATCCTACAAGTTGCCGCTAAGATAGTTAAAAGTAATTCCTTGCTCCCCTGTTTTGGAACCATTTGAATTATATGATTTTATTCTTAGTTGTTTAAGGATATTGCGATATGTCTAAGGAAATTGGGTAATAAATCGCACAAGTGATTTTCTAACTATTTTAGTGTATACACACATTCTTACATACATATATGTGTGTGTAATTGCTAATAAACCGTACGAGTACATTTCTAACTATCTTAGTAGATAGTTCAAAGTAGATTGGGATAAAATCATATTATTTAAATGGTTCTAGTTCATATAATTAGGACAAGTAGGTTTATTACCATGCTTCTTAGTGTATGCAACTTGTAGGATTTTATCCCAATTATCTTAGTGGTGCACTAAGTAGATTACTAAGACAATTAGTATATACACACATTCATACAAATATACACACACACACACACACACACATACACATATATATATATATATGTGTGTGTGTGTGTGTGTGTGTGTGTAATTGCTATTCATGGTCGTATATGCATATGAGTGATGAAACAACTTTTTTCTTCGCTTTTGTTAAAAATTCCATGCGACAACATGATGTAGAATTATATTCGATTTTTAAATGTTAATAGGCAAATGATTAAATAGAGTGTATGTCCCAACAACTTTACAAAAGGGTTGAATAATCTTAACGGTAAGCTATTTGTACATTATTTTTTCTATCTATTTGTTACAGGAATACATGGATTATTACTGTTTTTAACCGTACATATACAGAAATTTTAACTATCGCCTTTTCTGACCAAGTTGTTTTTTCTTCTTACATATTTTATATGCAGGTTTCAGGATGGATGTTGGACTGTGGGCTTTGTTTATGCGTAACGGTAATTTAACTATCCTATTTACAATATTATTATTAACAATTTACTGAAGTGCGCAACACAGAGACTTCAGTGTATATCATTTACTTCTATATAACGGTTGTAAAAACAATAATTGTTTATAACATCATCGGTACCATATACGGTACACATTTATGAGTACTGCATTGTTGTATTGGAAGATAAATTTTCCATCCCTTGCTTTGTAACCACACATCAATTCTCTTTTATATTTCAATGATTCTACTACATCCACGATATTATTGAGGTGGCAATCCTAAATTATAATTTCTAAGTTATCTTTCATGATTATGATTCAGGTGAAGAGCGTAGCGAACATAGTCGCATATGTTTTGCCTCGCATATGTTTTGCCTGTCACATACAATGATATCCAGGGTGTGATGTTATTTGAATTCTACAGGCATTGAAACTCTATAGGCATCGATGACCCTAAAGATGATATTCTTGTTGTAAAATCACTGTGAATGAACATTATCCTTAGTATTATGAATGTATTTGTGTTTATGGTGGCTCTATGTGCCAATATTGCGCATAAGTCTTTGTATCAGAGCTTTAATCCAATGTCAGAGCCCTTCGATGACTGCTAATCTAAATTCGATTTAAATCTAGAACAGAAAATGGACATTGACGGATGAGTGAGTGGGGCAATCCGCAACGTGGCAAATTAACACTTCAATCTTTGATGCTTGCGAACAAAATGACGAAGTTACTGAGGAAAAAAAAATTATTAAAGCATTTTTGGATGAAAATGTTTTGTTGATGATATTTTCTTTCTACTTACAATCCTGTTTGCGTCAGTATTAACTCACTGAGCCTTTATCCACATGTCAGGCTCTTGATTTAAGGAAGGGTACAACGACCAGTTCTTCTGTATTCAAGAACAACTTCAATATAACAAAAATATATGAACACTACTACTTGCATATTCAAATCATTGTTCAGCCATGATATCTTCCAAACATAGAGGAGCATCTTTCTCCCAAACTTAATTTATCTTTGCAGTTTGAATAACGTCATTGATTTAGTGCTCGATGAGCAAAGAAGACCAAGAGCTCTGTCATCGTACGTGATACTCAAGCTCATATTTACTATATTATTTTCTTTTCATATGTACATTAATGGATAGAAAGACATTGCTTTTGTTTGAATAAAATATCAGAAATTTGTCAATAAAGATTTTCAAGTACATAGTGATAACTCTAGATGTGGAGAATAACAACAAAAAAGAAAGGAATCTCAGTATTGTCAGTTTTCATGGTCGTGTACCATCTTGAGTCAACGTACTCCACCAAACATACTTAATATATTCGTTTTTATAATCTTCAAACCTTCTCCCGTATTCCTTTTTCATGTAAAACAATGCTTAGAAGAGGTTACTGGGATGGTTCAAGATTCTGAATGAGGGTTGAGTACCATTCATGTAGTTACTTACAATGACATACGTTTAGTGTTTTGTTGAGTTAAAGTTCTAATAAGCAAAAAAAAAGGTAAAAGAAAGCCTGAATTCTACTTGCATCTTTCGAGTTTTCTTTTGAAAACTTGAATCAGTTCATGAATTCTACTTGCAATGTCTTTTAATTAGAATTTATAATTTAGTAATTGTTAGGAAGTAAAACTTCTTGATCATAATTCTTTCATTTGTTAGTCACTTTGCTATTCAAAATAATTAGACAGCAAACGAATTATATTATTCGAATGCTCCAGACTTTAACACTAAATTTTATTTTAGTATTTCAAACAATATTATTATAGCCAAATTTACATTTAACACATTTGTTTTTATCAAGATGCTGTATATTGATGCATGTGTTTGACTATTTTTCATTTAAAATAACAGACGGTAGCCAAGAAACTCAAACATTACATCAGTCAATACTAAGTCAATCGCTCATACTTTGAAAACCAATTCAGAAAGCATATATCTTCATCTCCACAAGAACCTTCAATTTCAATGTTGTCTTGTCTTGATAAAAATTTTTTGGAAGAAACAACAAAATTTAAAAACAATTTGCAACTTATGCACAAAACAAATCACGCAAAAGAATTCCTTAAAATCGTTGGGGAAAATCTCTTCAGATGTTCAGTCTAAGGAAATAAAAGAATCCAATGCAGTGAAAAACAACTGGATCGTGATTGGAGTGATACGAAACAAATAGAGATAAACACTGGAACAGACAGTCACAGATCTATGCAATGCAGAAAAATAAATAACACCGGTATTCAAGGACGGATGTATGCATAATATTACCTGGGCTACAACTCGGTGCTATTTTCTTAAAAAAATACTATGTATTATTCAGCCCAATATAATTAGAACCCACTTACCACTACCAATGCATTCAGTTGATATCAAACTCGAGCTACTCAGCAGTCAATTAATTACACGTTACTTTTTACTTTTCTTCTCAGCACAGGCAACAGAAAATGCTATTTAATTGTTCAAGCTGCTGTCTTTGA
The DNA here is from genome assembly GCA_030765085.1 of Allium cepa. Classification (NCBI taxonomy): domain Eukaryota; kingdom Viridiplantae; phylum Streptophyta; class Magnoliopsida; order Asparagales; family Amaryllidaceae; genus Allium; species Allium cepa. The sequence continues at coordinate 145,846,928 of CM060945.1, forward strand.
TCCGTTCAAGCCCTAAAAATGAGGTAGATCCATCATTTTTTTGTGTGTTCTAATTCCTTTTTGTTCATTAATGTCTCATCTTATGTTCATAAAATTGTTGCAAACTTCAAATTATTTGTCATATTGTAATCAATTTTTATCTTAATTTGCTTATTCTTTTTATTCCATTCAATTGAAACAATTTGTTGAATGTATTACCTTTCTTTTGATGTGAGTCAAAATTACTATTAGTGAACTTAAATATAAAACCCTAATTTTTTTATTAGCATAATTGTTGTTGTGATTTCATTTTATGTTCACGTCAATTGTTAGAAACGAAAAATTAATATGTTTCATTTATTTTTGATTTTATTTAAAAAAAACTTATGTAACTTAGGTCAAACTCAAAGTCTAGCAAAACTTTGTTGTCGTTTTACAAGTTAAAAGGAGATAACACTTTGGATCCAAAAAATGAAACTTCTACAAGTTCTACCGAACAATGTCCTTGCAAAATGCAAAGAATTATAGTTGATAATGGCGGAGATCATTTTACAAGAGATCCGGGGAGACGTCAACAAATATGGAAAGAACATGTAAATGATAGAGATGAAATTCGCAGAAAATATCTTAGATTGGGACCATTTCTACCACTTCTTGACATTTATCCACCAACAAAAGATGGAAAACAACTCCGTCGGTTTTAAAGTAGTTGGTTTAAAAAATATCCATGGATTGAATATTCGATTGAGTGCAATATGGTCTTTTGTTTATATTGTTTCTTATTTGAAAGTAATCCGCCAACACGTGCATCATTTACAGTTGATGGGTTTCAAAGTTGGAAAAGAGTGGGAGGAGTTAATTGTGCATTTTTGCAACATATAGGAGGGTTGGGTTCATCCAATTTGTGTGCCGTTAAGGCCACGGATGATTTAGTGAATCCTTTTTTGCATATCAAAAGAGTATTTGATGCACAATCAAAAGAAATGGTTGAGAGAAATCACTATGCCTTAAAACATCCATTGAATGCGCCCGATGACTTCCTTTGCAGTCATGCTCTTTTAGAGGTAATGATGAATCTCTTGAATCTAAAAATCGTGGAAACTTTATTGAGATGATAAAGTACTCGGTAAAATGTAGTGAGATATATCTAAAGTGGTTTGGAAAATGCTCCGAGAAATGCAAAATATACTTCACCTACTATTCAAAAGGAAATTTTAACTATTTTAGGTGATAAAATAAGAAATAAAATTCGAGAAGAAGTTGGAGATGGAAATTTTTGTATTTTGGTTGATGAAGCACAAGACACTTCTACCAAAGAGCAAATGGCTATTGTCCTAAGATTTGTTAATAATGGTGGTTTAGTTCAAGAATGTTTCTTTGGGATTGTTAGTGTTGAAGATACCACATCATTGACTTTGAAGAATGAAATATCAAAACTTCTTTGTCTTTATAATCTTGGAATTAATAAAATAAGAGGATAAGGATATGATGGTGCAAGCAACATGAGAGGAGCATGGAATGGTTTGCAAGCATTATTCCTAAAAGAATGCCCATATGCATATTATGTACGTTGTTTTGCCCATCAACTACAACTTGCATTGGTTTCTGCCTCAAAAGATGTTCGACATATTTGGTTATTCTTTTCAAAATTGAGTATTATTGTTAACCCTGTTGATGTTTCTCCTAAGCGTCAGCGAATTACAATCAAGTCAAGAAGCATAGATTGCCAATAAAGTAGCACTTGGTGAAATTGAAACAGACCTTGGAGCTAACCAACTTAAGACATTACAAAGAGCTGGAGCTACCCGTTGGAGCTCTCGTTTGAGTTCCGTAAGTAGTTTAATTGATCTCTTTTCTCCTTCCTGTGATATAATTAAGAATATATGGGAAAGTCGAGACATGAAACCAAATAAATGTGCTGAAGCAAAAGGTGCCTACCTCGCTATGACTTCATTTGAGTTTGTTTTCATTTTTCATTTGTTGAATGAGATATTAAGTATCACGGATGTGCTTTGTAAATCTCTTCAACTAAAAGCACAAGATATTGTAAATGCTATGAATCTTGTCACCACTACAAAAACACTCCTTCAAAAGCTAAGAGACAAAGGTTGGCTTGCTTTCTTTAAGAAAGTGGAAGAATTTTGTAAGAAATGTTTCATTGACGTACCCGATATGAATATATCTTACAAAATTGACACATCTCGCTCTTGTCAACAACATGATGATATTAATGTTCTCCATCATTATCATATTGACATCTCTAATGCTGCTATTGATTTTCAAATAGTTGAGTTGAACACTAGATTCTCTGAAGGAGCAATGAAGCTACTAATCCTTAGCACTGCTTTGGATCCAAGAGATGCTTATAGATCATTAAAAATTGATGACATCTGCATTCTAGTGGAGAAGTATTACCTGCAAGATTTTACATTCCAAGAGATACATATATTAAAGTGTCAACTACAACATTATGAGCTTGATATTCCATCTCATCCAAGTTTTCAAAATCTATCAACTGTCTTCGAGTTGTGCAAACAATTATTTGAGACGAGAAAGAAAGACATTTATTATTTGGTTGATCAATTGATTAGTCTTATTTTAACTCTTCCAGTTTCCACGGCAACGATGGAGCGAGCTTTTTCAGCTATGAAAAATGTTAAAAGTATTTTATGTAACAAAATGGGTGATGACTTTCTTAAGGATTGCATGATTATCAACATAGAAAGGGCACTTGCTGAAGATATTGATTTGGATTCGGTAGTTTGTGATTTCAACTCACGTAAAGAGCGTAGAGTACAACTTATCTAGATTAGTGTGTCTACCTTTTGTATTTATCTAAGTCATGCATGAAATATACATGAATGTCTCTTGTTTTTGTAAGCTTTCACTAGACATGATTAAAAATTAGTTGTTGCAATTTTTCATATTATTTAGCTTTATTTTTCATTTGTTTCATCTCTTTTACTTAGCCCAAGTTACAATAAAATCCTGGCTCCGTCTCTGCCAGTATTTATAGTGGTTCCACTACCGCGAGGCAGTGTACGTCCACTTGGAAAGAGAAGATTTTATTAATCATTGAAAGATTAGAGTTACAAGATTGATTCACTTTTGGAATCTATACATAAGAAGAATTAACAATAGAGACAAAATTCTATAGAGTTTCAACTCTCTAGGATGGATGGCTTTGTTGTCCAGAAGCTCCACTATTTATAGAGTGAAGAAGTGAGGAGTGGCAGCTGCTATATAGCAGCTTTGAGGTTTGGCTCGACATCCATTTGGTTTGGCACATCACTTTGGTTCGGCATTTGCATCTGGTTCGGCAAACACAACAGATCGTTTGCTTCGGCATTACCCAAAACTAATTTAGTTTGGCATAGTGCCCGAACGAAATAATTGAATCGTCATGCCACCTAACGAAATATTTCGTTCGACATTATTTTCCACCGCTTCAAGACTTTGTCTCCAGATCTCCTTTACCGAACGAAGCCCTAGCTTCACTTCACCGAACGTAATCATCACAAAGCCCAAGCACAGAATGAAACTGCTCCTCCACCGAATGAGATTACTAGTTCGACCTTCATAGCCTCAGCATCGAGCCACAGTCTGGTTTGGTCCTCCTCAATGCTGCTCCAGCTAAGATTTCTAACCCCGTGACTTCCTCCTCCGCCTCTTCCTTCGAGTTGGAATTTCAGGTATCAAATTCAACAATCTCTACCTTGATACCAAATTCCATCAAGGCATCCAACTCTATCTACACCTTCATGCTCCAAGCAATGGATACTTATCCAATGAGGTTCGGCAATGCCATCACCCATTACATTCTATCAACAAACTCTGGCAAGACCACCGTCCGTCAACAAAGTGTTTGAAGCACGCAGTCCGTGTAGAACCTATCAATCTCCACCATGAAAACAAACGTCTCTATGAACCATCTCAACTCTCCCCCCGTGCCACCCCGTGGCAGCTAGCACTTCATTAAGCGAATCAAGTCCGAGCAATGCTTGAACTTAGCGACATGCAATGACTTGGTAAACATGTCTGCTGCATTCTCCTTTGTATGAACTCTCTGAAGACGAACTAACTTCTCTTCACTTATCTGGACAAGTTGACTCTCTCACCTCAATATGCTTTGTCCTCAAGCTGAATGCCAGATTTTTAGCTAAGTGAATTACACTCTGACTGACACAGTACACATCCACGCTTTCGTATACGAAGCCCAAATCAGACAACAGTTGCTTCAAATAAAGCGTCTCCTTAGCTGCTTCAACCGCAGTTATGAGCCTTGCCACTGTAGTGGACAAAGCTATAATCATCTACAATCTCGCTCTTCAACTTATCGCTGTCCCACCAAAAGTGAACACATATCCAAAGGTTGACTTCCTTCGATCTCTATCACCGGCACAGTCAGAATCACAAAATCCAACCAAGCTAAAATCTCTTCCTCTGCCGCCAAAGACAAGTCCATGGTGTGGAGTTCCTCTAAGGTATTTGAATATACATTTCACTACTTCTCAATGCGTCTTTCCTAGATTTGCTATGAATCTACTCACCAATCCAATAGCATATGCAATGTCAGGCCTAGTGCAGACCATGACATACATCAAGTTGCCAACTGCACTTGCATATGAGACCTTCATCATATAAGCCTTGTCCTTTTTCGAGATCAGAGAGCCTTTAATAGAAAGCTGTATGTGCAAAGACATGAGTGTGCTGATTGCCTTTGCCCCTTCCATGCTAAACCGAGCAAGCACCTTTTGAATGTACTCCTTTTGAGCGAGTCTCAAAAGTCATAGCTTTCTATCCCTCTGGATTTCCATACCCAAAATTTTATTTGCTTCTCCAAGGTCTTTCATTTCGAATTTCGCTTTTATCTTTCGCTTTAAACTATCGATTTCAGCCTTATCCTTGGAAGCAATCAACATATCATCCACGTACAAGAATAGGTGCACCTATCTACCATTCTTTAAATGCTTGGAATATACACTAGCGTCTTTGATACTACGATCAAAACCAAGTGAAAGCATAAAAGAGTCAAATCTCTTGTACCATTGTCTAGGCGACTGCTTAAGTCCATACAATGACTTTTTCAATTTGTAAACCCAATTTTCTTTCCCATCTATAACAAATCCTTCTGGCTGCTTCATATAGATGGTCTCATTCAAGTCTCCGTGTAAGAAAGCAGTTTTCACGTACAATTGCTCCAGCTCCAAGTCATGAGTTGTGACGATAGTGAGAAAAATGCGGATGGACATATGCCTCACTACTGGAGAGAATATCTCATCATACTCCACTCCCTTTCTTTGTGAAAACCCTTTGGCAACTAGTATAAACTTGTATCTTCCACCATCCTTCACCTTGAACACCCATTTGCAACCTATGGCTCGGCTTCCTTGAGGATATGGTACCAAATCCCAAGTCTTATTCTTTTTCAACAATTCTAACTCCTATTCCATAGTGCACATCCACTTCAAACTGTCACATGACTTCAAAGCTTCATCAAGGTCAAGCGGCTCCTCATGAACCACATGTAGGGCATAATCAAACTGATCACCAAGGCTAAGGTTTGAAAACTGCCAATCACCATACCTTTCGGGCGACCTAATTGTCCTACGACTGACACGGGTAGGTACTGCTTCGCCTAAACTCCTTTTAGATCCACCTTGAACTGAACTTCCTTTAGATTCATGCACATCACCAGCAATACTAGAAGGTACCTATGGATTATTCCGTAATGTTTCATCAACTGCATTTTCCTCGACGGCATCAACAACAACTCTACTATTTGGTTGAAACATGGGAATTTTTTCTATCTCCTTAGACCTATCAGAATATTCTAATGTGGTAGGTAGCTTCCCTTTCGGATTGAACATAGAAGACCCATCAAAAGTAACATGTATGGAATGAATAATCTTTCATCAACAGTGTTCGAAATTCGATACCCTTTAATACCATCGGTGTATCCCATTAGTATGCCCTTGTATGCTCTAGCCTCCAACTTGTCATCACCTGTAGGGTGAGATGTGATAACCTGGATTTTTGAACATCTGTTAATTTGATAGTTAACTAATTTTAAACTATTGAGATACTGAATTCATTTGATTAAACAAATGAAATTTGATAAATAAAGATATCTGGATATATAAATGAATTTAAATTTTTAAGAAAAGTTGAATTATAAATATCTGAAAATAATAAAGAATGAATATATATAGATAAGTAGATTTTAAATAGAGAAATTTTTACTTTTAAAACAAATTTAAGATGTGTTTGCTTAAAAGTGTATATTTATATTTATGAGTTGATTTTTAATTTTGAATTAGAATTAGAATTCTGGATTTAAATTGAAATTTAAAAGATAAATACTTTAAATTATTTTGGATTCAAAATAGGATTTGTCTTATGTTATTTTCCTTTAAGGAAAATTTCTTTATATAAATTAAGAAAGTGATTGTTAATTGAGAAAATAAATACAAAAGCTTTATAAACATTTAAAATAAATATATCATGCATAATTACAAATGTAAGTTTAATAAATAAAATTTTAACAAAGAGAAGTTTGATTATTAAACACACTTAAGATATTATTAATATAAAACTAAAATTTAACTATAATAAGATATATATAAAAATAATAATTAAAACACATTAATACATTATAATTACAAGTGTAAACCTATTATTACATGCAAATACAAGTGTAATTAATTTACTCCATAATTTAACAAGTGTCTCAATTATATTTATTTTCTTTTATTCAAGGATATATATCATCATTATTTCCTACTCCATTTTTCTTCTTGGATCGGTTCAAACAAAAAAATAAAGAAACTCATCAACAAGCAAAATCTGTAAACCAGTAAACAAATCAAAAAAAATTTCTTCACAAATTCAAAATCTGAACAAAAACAAGAATCAACTCAGAAATCCAATCCAGATCAAACATCAAGGGCAAGGGCAAGCTTTAGTTTTTAAAGAATTCTTAGATCTTAAGTGTTCAAGTTTCAGTAACAAGTTTTCAATTTTCAAGTGCAACAGCTTCCAATTTTCGTGGTTCTGTTTCTAAGTTCTGTCCTTCAACTTTGAGTAGACATTTTCTTTAAAAACAGCTTTAAATCTGTGATTAAATTTGTTGCATGTGATGAAAATTAGTAGAAACATAGCACATAGTGATTACTTGAATATTTGGTTGAGAATATATGTATACAATGCCTTTGTATTGACTGTACATATAGTCTCTGTTGTGTTTCAAGCTTGATACTCTAAGAAAATTCACTTCCACTCTTCTCAATCGATGCTAGGTCTTGATCTATAAATAAAAGTTGATTGAAATTGCACAACATTCTTTTTAAAAATAATACTAAGAGTTTATATTAAGAAATCATTACAAAAATTTGAAATTACAGTAATAAACTAATTTAGGTCGGAAATCAATGATTTTAAATTCATGATTTGATTTTATAATGGGATTCGTATGGACCAACGATGAATTTAGGCATAGAAATTGTGATTTTTAGTTACACGATTTTTGAGTTAATTCGAGATGATCGACATTGGGTTTAAATTCGATTCTCGGCGATCTCGAAGTTTGGGAATATCGGGACTGAGGCCAGAGATGGACTATTGAGTAACGAACAAGGGAAAATTGGTTGGAAGGAGTACTAACCAACGTGGCGGTGCGGCAAAGCCAAACTAGGGTTTTAGTGGTGATATGAGACGTGATTGGTTTCAAGTCGATTTCTCCGACTATGGTGCATCAGAATTAGTAAGGGAGGGTTGAACAGTAGCGTGGGACGACGGCAAGTCTCTGGACAGGTTGTCGAGACTTCTGATGATCAAAGCAAGGCGCGGCGAGGAGTTTGGTGACTGGACCTTGTTCCTGATGCACTCTGTGATCTCGATTTCGATTTTACTGATCGATAGGGGCTCTAGGCAACTTGGAGGGTCGGGAAGGTCGGAGGCGACTCGAAAATGGCATTAACATTGATCGGCGTTGCTCTGATGCCTTGTGCACGTGCACCATGCATCGACATATCAGTGGGTTTTCTTCTTTGGTTGTTGCAGTGGGAAGTGGAAGAAGATAGGGATTCGACTCGAGAGGTTTTAATGTCTGGCTCGTGATTGTCATCAGGGAAATTTTGGTTTGTGTCGAGTTCGGTCTCATGTGTTTTATTTTGAGAATATTGATTTGGCTGGAGTTTCTTTAACCTGTTACTAAATACAAAAGTTTTAGCTAGAGCCTTAACCCAGGTGTTTTCAAATTATAATGAAACGTAAGAGTGTTAACCTATCCTTTTAAATTTATTTGTTATAAATGGAAGTTAATAGTTTATGTAATAAATGATTTATCTTAATTTTAATTATGTTTTGTTAACAAAAGTAATTAAAGTATAATTACTTAATTAACTTAAATGTTTAATTTAGGTAATTAAATTAAGATAAATTAATTTGTGTAAATTAATCGAGTGTAATTAATTACTTAATTAATATTTGATTAATCAAGGTTAATCAATTAAGGAATACTTAATTAATAAGTAATTAAGAGGTAAATTACTTAATGTTAAGAAGATTATTAAAATAATTACTCAATGAAGTAATTAAAGAAAATTAGTTACTCAGTGTAATTAATTAAGTTAATACGGATGATTTAAATTAATTAATTAGGTTTAATTAATTAAAGATAATCATTTGATGTTGGATTAAGTATAAATACTTAATGTAATTAAAGGGGTGTAATTACTTAGTGAAGTAATGAATGAATAATTACTGGATGTAATTAGGTTAAAGGAAATTACTTATTGGAAAGTAATTAAAGGATAATTACTTAGGGAAAGTAATTAAGAGATAATTACTCAATGTAATTAAAAGATCAATTAATGTAATTAATCAAGGAGTTGATTTAATGGATATAAGTAATTAAGGGAAGTTAATTACTAATGTGATTAATCAGGATTGATTAATGAATTAAATTGTTTTGAAGATTATTAATTTGTGTAATTAATTAAAGGATAATTACTTTATGTAATTGAAGATAATTAATCAAGGATGATTAATTAAATGGATAATTAAAGGATGATTAATTTATTTATTTGTAATTAATTAATGTTAAATAAGCAGGATTAAGGGTGGTTGAAGTAATTAATTTAATTTGTTTAAATTAATTAGAAATGATATGACTAATTTATTTTGCTTATGAATGATTGAATAATATTGCATGCCCTAGATTGGTTGATTTCTCGGATATGTGATTTGTGATGCTATGTGATATGATATGATGAATTAATGTGCATAGGTGACACCCTGTATTTGAAGTTTGAATAGTGTTTCATTTGAATAATTTGGGATAAGATGGTATTGAATTCGAAGAGAACGGAGTCGGGTATTAGTTAATACCCGAAACCACTTCGATTCTTTATAAATTGATATGTGAAATCAATAGGCTGGAATGGAATGATTTAAGTGAATTGGACCATTTGATCTAAGTTTTGGTACTTAGAAAATAATGTGTGAAATAAGTGATGTCTATAAGAAATTGTGAAGTTGTAAATTGATACAAGTTACCCCGGGTTTTATGTAAGTTTTATGCTGTTGTATTCCATGTTAGATGGGTTTACTCACGCTTGTTTCCAGACCGACTCGAGTGTTACTTTGATGTAATGCTCGGGTCAGACCGAGTATTACAGATTTTCAGGTAAGGACGATCTGAAGCTCAGGAGGCGAGCTGGATGGCAGAAACGTATGGAGTGTTTCCGCTGTGATATATTATTTTATATCTGAGACAGATTGATTGTATCTGTCCTGTGTTTGTATATATGTTGTTACTTTGATATATTAAAGTGTATTTTGACAAGTATAGTTTTCCTTTGTATAACTATTATTTATGTGATATTATATTTTGATCCGCTGCGAATGTGAGGTTTCTGTGACTTGTTTCGGTTTCTTTTCTTTCTCTTTTCTTCTTTTCCTAACTATCTGGAAATTTCGAGATCGAAATTCCCGGGTCGTTACAGTGAACGTACATATGACAACCAAAAGTTTGGAAGTAACTAAGATACAGTGCTTTACCTCTCCACTTCTCCTCTGTAATCTTCCCATCTAGGACTGAGCACAGAATTTGATTTATGATATGCGTCGCAGTTGTTAATGCCTCAGCCTAAAAGCCTCTAGACAAGCCCACCGTCAATCTCAAGCAACGAGCCTTCTCTAGTAGAGTCTTATTCATCCTTTCTGCAACCCCATTGGATTGCGGATTGCCAGGTGTAGTGAAATGTCTCTGAATGCCATGCTGTGTACAGAAATCGAGGAACTCCCTAGAGACAAATTCACCGCTATTACCAGATATCACCACCTTTAACCTAGAACCAGATCGGTTCTCAACAAGCGCTTTTTGGTCTTTGAACTTCTCAGAACTCTTTGATTGGCCTTCATCACATACACTCATAATTTTCGAGAAAAGTCATCAATAAAAGAGATAAAATACTTTGCTCCTCCAAGAGAAGGAGTAGCAACCGGTCCCCAAACATCTGTATGCACGTACTCAAGTACTCGCCTCGATCTATGGAGTCTAACTCCAAAAGATACTTTAGTTTTCTTACCTAACACACACTCCTGGCAAAATTCCATCTTGTCGAAGCTTCCTTCTTTGATCATCTTCCGTATCCGAAGCAACTCTTAGACCTTCTCTGAAACATGACCCAACCTAAGATGCCAAAGCTTTGTAGCATCCAATGCACGAGAACTATCTACTCCAACACACGACTCTCCAAGAACCGTGGTTCCTTTCAAAAAATACAGATTTCGAAACACATCTCTTTTCATAAGAACTAGTGCACCTCTCGAAACCTTTAGAATATCCTTCTCGATAGTTACTTTGCATCCCAAAAATGCCAATTGTCCTAAAGAAATTAAGGACTTTCGAAATCCTGAAACATACCGGACACCTGTCAAAGTGTATGTAACAACCCGCATATTTATCGATTGTATATTTAAATATTTTATTTAAATATTTCATCGTTCGTCGGATTTTAGTCCGAAAAGCTACTTTTTGCAAACAGTCGAATTGGGACTCGAGAACCCTCTCATTGAGTTCAAAACGCCGTTTGCGACCTTTTTGAGTGTAAACTTCGATATGTTTGGAGTTAGTAAAGTTTTGCTACTTTTTCACTTTGGGTTTGAGTTTGGGTTTCAGCCCAATGTTCCACCTTAAGACTCTAGCTCCACTCCAACTCTTCATTACTTCATTTCACATTCCTAACACTTCAAGCTAAAGTAAAAATGGTGGAAGAGATTGGAAATGGAAATTCCTAAGCCCTAGTTTTCTTTGCAAATCCAACTTCTAGTTCCAAATTCAAGAGAACCCATTGGTAAGCCTTTTCTTCATCTTCCCCAACTCATTCTCTCTTTGATTTCAGAAAATTCCTAAACCTAATTTGGGAAATATTTCTCTTTTAAGCTTAGAATCAAGCTTCTTGAGTTGGGATTGAAGGTGGTTGATCTTCCTTTTCTTTAGAGCTTCTTCTTCAATTGTTTGGGTTCAAAGGTGAGATTTTTATCTCACATCTTTGTCTATATTTATCTTCGATTGTTAGGTATGAATTCCTAACACTTATTCTTGTGCAATTGATTTTGATTTGGATTGATTTGGTGAATATTTCAATTTTTAGTGTTTAGAGTTCAAATCTTTAAAAATCATAACTTTGATGTTTTGATCATGTTTTTGGGGACGAATCTATGAGTTTATAGGACCGGGTAGCCGATAGGCGTAAACCCCTAGCATCCGTGCTTGTCCGTTTGCAAATTGAAGGAGTTTGCACCTCATTTGAAATGAGTTTCAAATTGCAGAACATCAGGTTCGGTCGACCGAGCTCTGTAGCCGGCCGACCGACCTGCTACTAAAAGTGCATAGCACTTCTCTGTCTCAGGTCCGGTCGACCAACTACAGAGCTCGGTCGACCGACCTGCTTCCCGAGGATTTTTTCAGAACAGGGTCCGGTCGACCGAGCTCTGTAGCCGGCCGACCGACCTGTTGCTATTTTTCCTATTTCGCCTATTTTTCTTGGTTTCCAAATTTAAATCGATTCGTGATGATCCTATTTGTTGTTATCATTTATTATCGAGGTTGCTCGATCCTATCCTCACTTAGGTCTTCACTAGGTCGTACCGTTTTGGACGGGGCGCTGCCCCCTGTACCCCCGCGACCTGACCGGGCAGGTCGAATCCCGTAGCGGGGGCGTTGCCCCCGCACCCCCACCTTGGGGGGTTGCCACCCCCCAGACCCTCCTCCGTAGGGGATCTTATCTGAAAAACATTCAACAGAACTTTCTTTGTTGAGATGATGAGTTGACCATTCTTCGAGACAAACTATCTTGGGCTTCTCGGTCGATTTTATGGATTTTTGAATATCTATTTCGGTGGATTCTTTATCGGTTTCTTTGGATTTTATTCACGTCTTCGAATGTGAATTTTTATGATTGATTGTTTCTACAATCACTTCTATGATTTGTCACTTTAAAATATAAAGGTTTTCTATACTAGTAGTAAATATCAAAACTCTTTCTTCAAATGATTTCAACACTATTTTATAACAAAGCTCGTTTTCTCAAACTGATTTTCAATCTATTAGTATATACAAACCTTTACATCACTCGTATGAGAAATCTAATTAAATGACTTAGTAAAACAAGTGGTATGAAACGCTTGCGTTTACTTCGTCGGTTAATTCTTGGACTTGTTCGATTGAATCTCTTGTGACAATTTTCTAGTGGAGATCTACAATTTGTTCGTAAATATTTAAGTTAAGCTAGTGGTTATGGGACATGAAGCTAAGCTCATATATTTACTAGCTTACTGTAATTGACACTTCTTGATGATCGATGATGATCATTTTATGGTTTAGACTAGCAATGTGCGATGTCTCTTTGTCCATGTGGAGGTCCGTACCTCAATTCATTGAGCTTCGTCTCATTTCTTTGTGGGCTGGCATCCCATGTACTTTTAATGTGTTTTGATTCATTGAATGTACCGTTTGCACTACATCAATGTCTTGCTTTTGATTCATTGGATGTACCGTTTGCACTGCATCAATGTCTTGCTTTTGATTCATTGGATGTACCGTTTGCACTGCATCAATGTCTTGCTTTTGATTCATTGGATGTACCGTTTGTACTACATCAATGTCTTTTCTTTTGGATTCATTGGATGTACCGTTTGCACTACATCAATGTCTTGGCCAACCCTTTTCTTGTGATTTCTGGATTTCTATATGATGATTTCTGGAATTTATGTTTCACCAACTTTTACAATTGGCATTGTTATGTATGTCATTTATTGTGGCTTGGTTAATTAAATAAAGAATATGACATTCTTTTTTAGCTATGAGATTCGGGAGATAATTGTGTGATTTTCCTTTGTTGATTTCCTAATGTATACTTGTCGCAGTATGGCTTTTTGGTTATCATACGTTTTTATTACGTCTCTTCTTATATCTCATTTTATCTGATAATTATAGCTAGACTGATCCGTTTATTATTTTCTTCTTAAATAATACTCGGGTCAGACTGAGTTTTTACAGGTGCTTCTGCTTGCCACCTTATCGGACCATCATCTGATCTTTTGGTTAACTACTTAGCTTGTAGTTTTTGGTTGTGTACAATTTGAGATATAGACTCCTTGATGTATACATATTCTTTTGTCTAGCACTTGTATCTATTCTTTTGTGATATTGTGGGTCTTGTTAGGCCACTACTCTAATGAACACTTTTATGTGTTATATATATTCATATCTATTTCCGCCTTTGTGATATGAATTATCTGTGACTGATTTGTGTTATGTTTATTTCTATATTTGTTTCCGAAGATTATTATTGCCACTGTGTAGTAGCTTTGAGTTTGTGTCGGTATGGCGGATTTCCTCTTGAGATGGAAAGTTATATTTTTATCTGGCATATCGGTACTCGCACAAAGCAATTATACAGATGGTCGCTCCTCAATATTCTCCGTGCTAGTTGACGACATTACACCGTAGTGTCCTTGGCTAGCGTGGGTATAGAGGTGGGGCGTCACAGTGTATCACTCCGTCAAACATCCAGATCCTTACTGTACCTTCACTCATTACTCTACAGCTAGCATCATTAACCATAAGAATAGAGCTTCTCTCTCGTCCAATGAAAGAACTGAAGTAATCCTTATTAGGCGTCATACGGAAAGATGCCCCCGAGTCCAGCATCCAATGGACTGAGACATCCAATATTGCTGCAGACAACACATCATCAGATACAGACTTCTCCGTCGCAAATGATAAGACCCGTCTTCTTCCTTCCTCTTAAAATCTGGACAATCTTTTTTCAAATGACCAGGTTTCTTGTAGATAAAGCACTTCCCATCCTTAGACTTTCCTCTCCTACCATCACCGGGCTTCTTGGACTTGGAACGCCCTCTAGAGTGCCAGTTCTTATTATCATATCTATCTCTTTCAACAAACAGGCTGTGACTACTACTTCAATCTCTACTTCCTTCACTTATATCCTTCATCTGATCTCTCAATCCCTCAGATAGAAGGCCAACTTCACATCTTCCACTGTCAATGTGTCTCTAACGAAGATAAGGCTGTTAGCAAAACCTGAATCATTGCCATTTGCTCCTCATCCATCTTCAAGTCATCAGTCTTCATCTTCATCACAGGATCATCAAAGAAATTAAGACGTTCCTTCACTGAAGTACCCTCTCTCATCCGCATGGTGAAAAATGTCTTCAGCAATATCAAACGGTTTGTCAGAAATTTCTTCAAGTAGAGATTTTCTAGCTTGGTCCAAATGCCCCTAGCAGTGGTCTCACTGCTAATCTCTGAAATAACATTCTCTCCCATAGCTAGTTGTAAAGTAGTAAAGGCCCATTTCTCTATCTCCTTCCTTTCCACGACTGAGATGTCAGCCGTCAACTCCTTAGGGGCAAACACTATTGGATGGACTTCATTGCTTATTAGAACAGCCTTCTTCCTCCATGCCACTTCCCAAAGTCTTCATTTTCATTCCATTTCTCAATTGCCAACTGTGATCCTAACGCGATATACATCCCTCTTGTATAGGGTCTTGTAATAACTGGAGTCGCTTCATCTCCTGCCATAGCGTCTAACACTACTCAATCAACCTTGCAACTCTGATACCAAACTGTTGTGGAGAATCCCTTCAGATTGTCAGTCTAAGGGAATAAAAACCCAACGCAGTGGAAAACAACTGGATCGTGATTGCAGTGAGACGAAACAAACCGAGATAAACACCAAAACAGACAGTCAAAGATCCATGCAATGCAGAAAAATAAATAACACTAGTATTTATAGTGGTTCCACTACCGCGAGGCAGTGTACATCCACTTGGAGAGAGGAGATTTTATTAATCACTGAAAGATTAGAGTTACAAGAATGATTCACTTTTGGAAGATATACATAAGAAGATTTAATAATACTGACAAAATTCTACAAAGTTTCAGCTCTCTAGGATGGCTACCATTGTTGTCCAGAAGCTCCACTATTTATAGAGTGTACAAGTGAGAAGGGGTAGCTGCCATATAGCAGCTCTGAGGTTTGGTTCAGCATCCATTTGGTTTGGCGCGTCACTTTGGTTCGGTCAACTGGTTCGGCATTTGCATCTGGTTCGGCAAACACAGCAGATCGTTAAGTTCAACATTACCTAAAACTAATATAGTTCGGGATAATGCCCAAACGAAATAATTTGACCGGCATGCCACCAAATGAAATATTTTTTTCGACATTATTTTCCACCACTCCAAGACTTTGTCTCCAGATCTCCTTTACCGAATGAAGCCTTAGCTTCACTTCACCGAACGAAATCATTATGATGCCCAAGCACCGAATGAAACTGCTCCTCCACCGAACGAGATTACTCATTAAGCCTTTATAGCCTCAACACCGAGCCATAGTTTGGTTCGGTCCTCCTCAATGCCGCTCCAGCTAGGGTTTCCAACCCCGTGACTTCCTCCTTCGCCTCTTCCTTCGAGTTGGAATTTCAGGTATCAAATTCAACAACAAAAAACCTGGAAGTTTCTCAAGCAATATATGACTTTAATCAAAGTCCTGGCCATTATTCAACATGGTATGTTTGGAAACTTTCATAGGAAGATTACCTTATTATTTTAATACATACTTTTCAAATTTTTTTTCTTAAAAGTCGATCGGTGCTTTAAACAACAAAAATTCATAATGTAAGATTGATAAGATTTTCAATAATACATGTTACCGAATTACTAACGAAATGAGATAAACTTGAGCATTGAACTACAGATGATAAAAATAGATGTGATAAGTAAATTACAATGTTGTATTTACCGATGGTATATTTTATTGACAAAAAAGACCATGTAATAGCATTTAGGTTACAATACTTGAAAGTATCAAACATTAGTGAAGTATACGATAAGACTCCTATAGTAGCATAGCTTGTTTTGATGAAAATGGAAGTTTCTAATGGGAATGGTCATTGTTCTTCAGTAGCGATTACTTTCCTGTTCATTGTTTAATGAATTTAAGAAATTTGATACTATGTCAAAATCTGTAAAATTTTCTCCTAGTTGCATGGGTGTATGTTGTAATTCTTGGAAAATATTCGTACATTTCAGAAATGCTTTCCCTGTTTTTCATTTTAAAATTCTACTTTGATCTTTTAATATTGATATTAACTTAGTGGTCCCTTCATGAGTGATCTTCAAAGTGTTCCAAATATCATATGCAATAGTGCAAACCATAAGTCACATCAATTCAGTTTTATCCAATGCGCAATATAAAATTTTCATTGCTTTTGAATTATTTACAGTTGCATCCTTTTGAGCATCTAGCCTTGTACTCAACGTTTAGTAGGAGCTACATGCCATATTTGAGTAGCATCTTAGATGTCAAGGCCGTTCGCTTCCATATAAATTTTCGTATGTGTGGACCAATATACATAATTTGATCCAGCGAATAGTCGAGATTCGTGCAGTAGATTTTCCTTCTAAAAATGTAATTTTGCCATACTTATATTAAAATTTTGTCATGATTTTTAAGTGACCAGGCTCTGATACTAAATGAAAGTACCAGAGAGTCGAATCATTTATGTGGTCAACTAGTTAACTATTAAAATTATAGTAGCTACTAATTAATACACTTTTAAATATATAAGTAAGTAATAATGCATCAGAATAAAAACAGGTAAATTAGAAAATGCACATTATAATTTTTACACTGGTTCGAATTCCTATCTCAAAACTCTTTTATGGAATTTCACTGACTCAACCACCACTTCACATGGAGTAATAAGTTTACAACGAACTTGCCCGGGATATCGAAAATGACTTCACAAACTTCCTGATAACTCCACAACGACTTCAACTTTAATATGAACTGTATTTGTAGACTTTTGTACCTTGCTACACAATGTCAACTTTTCAGTCGAAACTTCTATAACCCACACGGTAAACCTTCGACTTGAACAAACAAGAGCTATAAGAGTGTTTTGAATATTATTGATATGAAAATGAATGACAAAAAATGTTTGTTTTGGAAAATTTGAATAACAGGGAAAAATTGCAGAGTAAGAATTGTTGTTTGATCTTGGAGAGAGCAATTCCTTATATAGATGTTGTGTGGATGCTCTTGAGTGGATGTTACTATTAAAAACTGAGGAGGAAGTGACTCTAGAATGAAGAGGAAAAACCAAATGAAGAGATGCGACCAAATTCAAAATAGAGTTTTTCGTAAATTGTACATAGGAAATTAACTCAGTTGCTTAGGTTCGCACGTAGGGAGACTCGGGTCATGCATAGGGAAAGCTCGGGTTCCACTATGAACATCATGGCTAAGGTCTGGTAAGGTATACTCGAGGAAGAAGATCAAAACCCTGTAGTCGACTTAAGAGGAAATCATCACAACCAATAGCCAACACAGGTTGACCCTTATGTTTTACTCAGGTCGACCTAAGTAAAGTCATAGGTTGACGTGCGTTGGCATATTTCTCTTTTTTTTAGATTTTAAACTTGTTTTTTCTCTAATTTTTGTTTGAGCCTTTTTGACACTTGGAAAAATCTGAAAAGTCCTGGGAAAATGTTTTATGTTGTTTGGAATGATGTGTCGAAATTTGAAGTGATTCAAAGATTGTTTGTAGGGTTTTAACAAATCTTGAGTAACATGACTCGATAAATAAAATATTCAACTTTTGTACTTTTTTGTTCACCTTCGCGTATTTCCTCAATTTTACCATGTTCCGGTAGATTTGTTAACTTCATCAAATGTCTTAAAATGTTTGTTTTCCAGACTAGATGCCTCTGATTGATTTATTTTGATATTTTTTATATATTCGCCTCTATTGAACTTCTATCGGTCGTTGTAGTAATTCAGTTTATATAGTGTTACCACTGTACCTGAAATAACTCAATGAAATCGTTAGCAGCATTGCCATATGGTTGTTATCATCAAAACACTAAACATATTCCTAACAAAATCAAGCATCATAAAACTGGCCATGCCTTTAATGATATACCATGCTTGGGTACATTATACCCTGCAGAAGCATTAAACAGCAGGCTATGCCTTGTTTAAAGGTACATTATTCACTGTTAGTTTACGAGATTTTCTAGTTCATTGTATTGAATGATATTAACAAACAAAATTACTCTTTTTTTAGCTCCATCAAACCCGTGGAATTAATTCAATAATTATCTTGTAGATATAATAAACTATCATCTAAAACAAATGTATACAAAATATGGCCTTCAATTAGAGAAAGGTTTTAAATTAGGGATTTTGTCTTGAAAATGTATCTACCGATAGTATATTGTACTGACAAAAAAGAACGTGTAATAGAATATATATAATAAGATAGTAATTTCAAGAATTAGGTTACAATACTAGAAAATATCAAACATCTGTGAAGTAGACGATGGGACTCCTATAGTAGTGTTGCTCATTTTGATGAAAGAGGAGGTTTCTAATGGGAGGTTCGGGTTTTTGGTACAAAGGTGCATCTAGCAGTGTAGCTTGTTTTGATGAAAGCGGAGGTTTCTAACGGGAGGTTAGGGTTTTTGGTATGAAGGTGCATCTAGTAGTGTTGCTTGTTTTAATGAAACAGAGGTTTCTAATGAGAGGTTAGAGTTCTTGGTGGGAAGGCTAGATTTTGGAAGGAAGTAAGGTGAAGAATGAAAATGAAATTATCAGATTTTACATGGTAGACTATATAGAAGAAACTACGAGTTGTATCTATATATTTCGATTGTTACATTGAGCTAATTTTAGTTGTATGCGGTAGAAAATGAAGTTAAGATATTGGTGCATCTTAAAGTTTTCTTGGAGGAAAAGGTTGCATATTCTAACTACATTTTTGTCTAGCTTTCAAAAAGAGGGAAAGAAGATCGGTGATGCAGAGAATTCTCAGAGAGAAGTTTGAGGTATAAGGTGAAATAAGAGGAGAATGAGGCAGAGAATCGTTTAGATAGAAAATAGATGATGTCAAAGATAGAATAAAAAGAAATTCATGACAACCACTTGATTTCATTTCACAGTTCCCATAGCGCATAAATAGGCCAGTAATTTCTTCAAGGCAAATTCTATTTCAACCCAAGTATTTACTTAGTAGCTCCCTAAAAATTAAAAAAGTCTGCAAACTCATAAAATAACTTACTAGCCCCTAAGAACTACCCTTCCCATCACACAAAATGTGAAAAATTGGACTTTTCCTTCACTGATTTAGAAACTAGGGTTAGAATTTTTTCTTCACTTATTTAGAAACTTAGGAATGAAAAATTGAATTTTGTCTTATTAAAGTCCATAAACCCAAAAAATAACATAGTAGTAAAAAACTAAATTTTGCTTCACTGATTTAGAAACCTGATTCATATTTTCTTCAGAACTACAATTAAAAAGTCTGTAAAACCAAAAAATAACATAGTAGTGAAAAATTAAATTTTTCTCTTCACTGATTTAGGAAATAGAGTTTTGAAGAAGCGGTGGTTTAGACAGTCATTTATTGTGGTATTAAAAGTAAATATTTTATATTGTGTAATCTGTTTCATGCTATACTCATATAATTGTATCATTTGGGGCCATTACTGTTCTAGGATGTTAAAGTATCCTATGAAGATTTAGGTGTAGATAGTGAATGGTTTGCATCATGGGTAAATCATAAGGTAAATTTTTTACCTAGTTGGAGTCGACGTTACATCTGATGTATCAAAGGTAGGTCCCACACAAATGGTACATTTGAGTAAACCGTTGAAATTGTGTAATTGTGTAGGACATGTCTGACGATAGCCATAGTTAATGACGATTAACATTTGGTTTTAATATTAAATATTTTAATTCATCTTAAAATTTAAAGTCATGCAATATAGTTAGTTGTTTCTTAATTGTCATAACTGTTTGTTATTTGAATTCGAATCCAAATACAAACAAGATATATCATTTTTCGGACGGGACGCTAACCCCATATCATGCCATAGGAAACTGCCTCCTAGACCCATGCGACCTAACCGGGAAAATTGAGCGCTGTCGACCGAGTGTTGCCCCTGCACCTCCACTTAGAGGGTTGTCATCCCTCCGGGACCCTTTTTGTAGTGACAATCAATTGTTATATAGAAGCATGCGAACTAAAGTTGTGTTATATTGAAAAAGTTAGGAAATTATTTTTAAATTGGAATTTTTTATTATCGTATTTTGATAAACTATTCATGTATTACTGTATTAAATTTTAGCCACACATAAGTTGATAAAAAATAATTATCACGGTTTTAATGATCCAACCAATTCAAATTTCGAAATCTCCAATCATGGACTGTTATGGTTTTGTGCACGGTTTGATTTTCAAATTATGCTTATTTATATGTTTGTTTTCCTTTCCAACGTAAATCATAAATACTCGCAAACATAATTACTGATGAAAAATAATAAATTTTCCTTACAAATGCTCATTTCACAACACAATAACATATTCTCATTTTCATTGACTAATGTGTAATCAGCGCGTTGCACACGATAGTGTTGTTAAAAAATAGTATTTATGTTTTAGTTATTGCAAAAATATATTTTATAACGCAATATATAATAAACTTATTATGATATATTAATCATAAACTAAAATGACTTGCAAAGCTCAGATACAAGGTTCAGAGTTCAATACTCGCTAACTATGTGTCTATTTAAAAATTAATATCCTAAGTCAAAAAATTATAAATTAAAATTGTTAATACTATATGTGTAAAATATTTATGTTGATATACATTTTCTATATGTATGAGTGAATAAGTAAGTTCACCATTTTGTTAATATAATTGTTGTATACATATTGAATTATTTGTCATGTTTTTTAAACGATTTATAAATGGATAACGAACATTAAATAATTGATTGATATGAATTAACGATCAACATAACTAATTAAATATAAGGAGTTAAATGTAAATAAAAATTAAAAAATAGAAGAGCTTTGTACAAATTTGTAATTGAGAAAAGCATAGATCTTATGGTTAGCTGTTTGTATGTAATTTTTTTTTGAATTAGACATGTGAATTTTTGTTTATTATTAAGTTTCCATTTTAAAAAAAAATTACCCTTGTAGTTAACCATATATTTCATGTTCTCGTAAAAGAGTCATGCTTATAACTTTGATAATTGCAAAATGATGTTATATAGTATTTAGTTGTGTTATGAGTTATGTTAGATATAGTTTGACAACACTTTGAAAGTGAGATTGTTTATGTTATCTAATTTTTATCGGTGTAAACTGTACGTTTACAACGTAATGTTGTAAAATATATTTTTATCTTATAAAAGTTATTAAAAATAAAATTATGTTCTGTAATCTACAATAATTTTTTTTGAGATAATTATGAATTAGAAATTAAAAGAGTTATTATTATTTATGTATACATATTATGTTACGTGATTTAAATATCTTCATATATTTGTATAAAAAAGAAATAATTTTATTATTTCGCTCATATATATGGATATTGTATATATTGAAATTCTCGTATTTTAGGATTTATTAAATGGATTAATAAATATTAGTTAATCATATTTATTTAAATAGTTTAAATTTAAGGTTAATTAAATATATGGACTTTAATTTAAAATAGTGGATGATAATTGAGAAGGGTTTATAAGCAATCGTAAAAATAAAATAAAATTTTAAGTATTTAAAGTTAACAGAATTTTATAGTGCAATGAATGATAAATTCATTTAGTAAATAAATTATAAAATAAATTTGTTTTTGTCATTAATGTATATAATTTATGTTATGTGATTTACATATATTTACATATAAAGGGATTTTTTTACCAATTTGTTAATGCATCTGTAGTATACATATTGAAAATTTTATCTTTTAGGATTTATTAATAAATATTAGTTGACTAGTTTATCAATTAGTTTAAACTTTGGATTATATATGTAGTTGATTTAAATTTGTGGGCCATAATGTAAAATTTCGAAAGAAAGCCGTGAAAGATTTGTAAATAATTATAAACTATTTTAAAATTAATTATTTAGTGACAGTAGTGAAGGATTATACTTTTTTTTTCTTTTTCTTCTGTTTTTGTCCTAGTATGATGCAAACTTCTTATTAGGCTCACTTATTTGTCTTTACTCATCCTGTATATGTAATCAAAGGTATATGAAGATTTCCCTTTTCAAGCTTTACAATCTTCTTCTACTGGTTACAAGGCCGGACTTTTTTTCCTTGCACTTTTGCTGCAGATGTTTAGATCGTCGTCTGCAAAAGTCATCGAAGGAATATCTTTTGTCTTTCAACTTATAAGCCATCGGAAATCTATGTAAATTTTTTTTATCAGCAGCCCAACAGTGCATCAATATCAATATATATCATAATACATCAAAATTAATATATATATATATATATATATATAACAAAAATATAAGATAAAATCAATACCAATATCAATAATAATATAAAATTCAAACATTACCATCTCAAACTCAAATATTCCAATCAATACAAACCAAACCATCCATCATCACCCCAACAATGTCTAAATCCAATATCAATGTACAATATATACATCCAACATCAAACCCCACAAATCAATATCAAGCACCAAATGTCCATAAACCAATATCAAGCACCAAATGGCCACAAATTAACCTCACCATCTTCCATTGCATATACACACAAGTTTTAAAAATAAAAACTACAAAACGTACCTCATGACTCGTCATCAGCTCCGAAACCACTAGACGAAGGGAATGCTCCATCACGCTCCATATACTCGACCAAACGCTGGTTCAGTTGCTCCATTTGCGCTGCTCGGAGGCTGTCCTGCTCCTGTAGCTATACAATCTGCTAAGCTCATTAATCTTCGCATTACCTGAGCTCTTTGGTAAGCCCTTTGTGACGCCCGAGCCTATAAAACAAGTCGAAATATGTTTAAGTTACTACGCAACTGTTATAAAAATTAAGCAAAATTTACAACTTAGTTCATTTTTATAAATTATCGATTGATTGCCATTCCCATAGTGCCTATTTTTCTATGTCGAGTCCATAACAGGCGTCCTCCTCATCTATGGTCAACTGCCCCATCCCGAATGCTCAAGCATCTACGCACGTGCTTGCATAATTTTTTCCTGCAACGCAAAATTAAATACAAGTAAATATTACATGACTTTATTATAATAATTTATTACTAATTAATTAAAATGATCATTATTAATAACTTATAACTTAAAATAAACTTACATGTGCAGTGTATGCTTTATCATCCTCATGCTAGACATAGTCACCGATCCCTCATTGTCGATGTGCCTGACGGCTTGAATATGCGCAAATACGTCCATATACAAGACGGGAGCCCCATGCACTCTTTCCTGTAATAATTGGTGTACATTATTCTTGTTCATACAAATTTATATGAAAAATGTAATAACTGTTCGTAATTGCAATTAATCAAGGTCCTTGCGATGATGTTGAAATGATTTCGAGTTACCACGGCGTGAGACTGAATTTTTCTGCCTGTTCGCCGAGTTCCTATCCAACTCGGCGTGCAAATTAGAACGTTAGATTATATTTTACAGGTATAAAGTATGTCTTATCTACTAAAAAAATTAAGGTGACAACTGATAGACTTACCCTGAACTCATCGCTACCCCACCATGCACCCAAGCATCCCATACACTGACGCCCATCCAGTTTGGCTTCTTACCGGATATTCTGATGTTCGACATAATATCCCGGTAATTCTTTGCAATTTTGGAGTTCTAGTAGTGCTGGCAAAGAGCAACATACTCCTCTTATAGGTCTATGACACTCTGTATATATGTGTAAAAAATATAAGTTATACATTTATACTTAGTTGACAAATTGTAAAGTGATTATATATATACTTATTAGGAAGTCCTACCAGATGCTCTCCCAGACATGCTTGGGGATCCTACTCCATTTCGGCCAGCATGCAGTTATATGGCTCATGTATGCCTGCCTAGATATGTTGAGCACTATATTGGAAGGCTCAAGCTCAAAGCCCTCTGCATTAAATATGATACAGACAAATCATAACTGATATATTATAGAAAATATTTATAATGCTAAAGTAAATTTAATACTTACCAACCATTTGCTTTCGGTAACAATCTATCGTATGCGGTGCCTCCTGGGATGGGCCGGTTCCATCACCTCTACTGCGAACGGTCCCTCTCTGAGACGAAGAGGGGGAGCCGGACTGCGAAGAACTCCACCGTCTAAAGAAAGACATCTGTAATACCTGTCATATACATATTATTTTATTATGGCAGAACATATCATTCAATTATGGGTAAAGGTATCAAGATTTAACTTCAATAATCGCATATAACATACGAAAAAAGTGTAACATCAATACACCCAAAAATTATCTTTTTTCAACATATATGCTATTAACTCAGTCCTCGTCATTTTCTGATTCAGACTCGGTCTCATACTCTATATTGTTTTCCTATATGGTCTCAAATGCTTCTACTAATACATTTGATTCTCATTTAGAGGTCCAAAATCTGTTTGACAATCTGTTACTGTAATTTCGCCATTTTCCTTGATATCCGCTTGGTACACTTGCTCGTTTGGAGCATTCTTTCAATCAAATGTAAATCTTGCCTTCGTTTTAAAAAACTATCGACCAATCTACTTTATCTCTTTTTAGAGATAGATAAGTAGCATATTAAACTTATAGGGCTTGTTTTGCTGGTATAAGCAGATCGTACTTATGATAAAACGATGTATGCTTTATTTCAATAATATTATATTTTTGGTGCACGTTGATTCCATAGCCCGGAACATTACTGAACCAGTTGCATATAAATAAATAAACTTCTTCCACAGGTTTAGTGAGAAATGTTAATTGCAAAACCTGAGTTAACATGCCGTAAAAGTCATTTATGTGATCATTTGGATCATCGCTGCCTTTAACATACACACCGGTATTGTTAGTTAATTTTTCAACGCATATTCTTTGGTGTTGAATTTGTATCTATTAACAAAGAATATTGGATATGTCTTGACTTTTATTTTTGGTCCCATCGTAAGATATTTCAACCCTTCATCGACCACACAATTTATCAGATCATATACGTGGTTCTAAAACCAAGTAGCAATTTTTTTGCTGATATCGCCGCTTGGATGCTGTGATTCGTATATACTGCATACATAGATAACATATTGCATTATAATGAATACACACATGTATTATTCAAGTAAATAATTTTAGATATGTTATTTAATAATACCTAATAAATGGCGCAACTTCTGCACAGTTAAGAAGAACATATATATAGGCTACATGGTAATCTCTGTCGTCTAATCATTCTTCCACACATTTTCCAATAGGGCGTCCCTACTATCTAAAAATAGGTAGTACTAATTCAGAAGAATCTTGTTCAATGCCCTCATCATTTCGCATAACACTTTTAAAAGATAAGTTCACATGGTCACTGAAATAATGAGAGAAAAAGAACGAAGCTTCTTCTTCGATGTATGATTTGCATATCGAACCTTCAACTCATGCTTTTTATCTCACTTTTTTCTTTAGATGATTTAAGTACCTGTTAAGAATAATCATAATTAAATTTTATTACATGTAGTTAAACTAAAATTTAACATACTCAATATTAATACCTTTCAAATGGATACATCCATCCATATTCCATAGGACCTCGAAGACGTGTTTCAAACGGAAGGTGAACAGGTAAATGCTCCATTATATTAAAGACATCTGGAGGAAATATTTTCTCCAGTTTGCAGAGCAGTATAGAAATTTTTTCTCATGTTTACGTAAACGATCAACTTTTAACATAGTTGAACAATGCTCCTTATAAAACAAACTAAATTTTGTTACAACCATCCAAACTTTTGTGGACAATAGTTCTTTGAAAGCAACGAGTAACTAATTTTCCATCATTACATGATAATCATGACTTTTCATCCCACTCAATTTACCATTCTTATAGCCGACACATCTACGTAGATTAGAGGAAATCCTCATCAAGAAATCTTAATCCTTCCATCCACTTTAATAGATTTTAACTTGATTACTGTTTAGCTCATATCATGCTTTGGTTTTTTTTTTTGTCATTTGGCTTCATATGAAGCTCGGGACGATTGCATATTGCCTCTATATTACGTCTTGATTTCAAATCATATTTAGTCTTTCCTTTAACATTCAGAACCGTGTTAAATACATTATCGAACACATTTTTCTCATTGTGCATCACATCGATATTACGAATAAGTAGGAGATTTTTCCAATAAGGCAACATCCAAAATATACTTTACTTGCACCAATTATGAATCATTTATTTACCTTGAATTTCAATTTGTTCGCTAGTTTTATGTATCTTTAGATAATCTTTTATAAGATCATAAATATATTCGTTTGACCAAATCATTGGTGGTCATAAGGTCTCAAGTCTATTACTTGTAAAAAAAATTATCTTTTCTAAAAGGATGATTAATATGGAGGAAACACCGATGACAGTCAAACCATAAAATTTTCTTCACATGTGGTAAAGAAAATGCTTGTGTTTCTTCAATGCAATAATGACAAGCTAGACGACAAGCCGTACCCCAACTCGAAAGCATTGCATGCACAGGAAAGCCACTTATAGTCCATAGCTAAGAAGAGAATATTAGAAAATATTTTTTTTTTAAATGTCGCATTTTTCAACACCTTAATACCACAATATTTTCAACTCTTCCATCAAAGATTGTAAATATACGTCGATTCCTTGTATCGGATCATCAAGGCCAGGGATGACAATAGTGAGAAACATATACAGAGTTTACATACACATCCACGGAGGTAAATTGTAAGGCGTAATGATTATAGGCAAGGATGAATATTTTGAACCAAACTGAGAGAACGGTGAAAATCCACCTGTAAATAAACCAAGTTTAACATTACGGCACTCCACTGCGAAAGCGGGGTATGTCTTATCAAAATTCTCCCATGCTTCTCCATCAGCTGGGTATGTTAACGTACGTTCTTTCTGTGTACTCACACAGTGCCACCTCATATGATGTGTGGTTACAGAAGATGCATATAACCTTTGAAGCCTAGGAGTGATGGGTAAGTAATGCATACGCTTGTACGAAACTTCCTTTCCCTTCTTTTTACTTGGTTTTTATCTTTCCCGATCACATATTTTACAATTCCTAAGGTTGATGTCTTCTTTTTAAAACAATATGCAACCATTTAAACATGTATTTATTTTTTAATACGACAAACCAAAAGCGGACATAATTTTTTTTTTAACTTCATAATGATTTTCGCACATTAAATTATTGTGTGACATATGTCATTTTGTAGCTTGTACTATAGCTGTAAACTCGGCTTCTGTGAAGTTGTATTTTGATTTCATCGCAATGTACTCTTCAGTTACTGATAGTTGAATACCACTTGTACAACCATCCCAAAGGGGTTTCTTCGCAGCATCCAATAAACCATTAATTTTTTTGCTCCAATACTTGGTTCTTATTCGACGTTAACATGGTTACCATCAACTTCAATAGAAGGAAACATTGAACTTGCTGCATCTTCAACCATATATTCTATGAGTTCGTTGAATTTTTTTTAGTATCTATCCCCTCCTCCGAATGTACGAGATTAGGTGCTATAAGTTCTCCATGACTATCCCACACCAAATAATTCGGCACGAAACCATATTGGTACAAATGAACTATTACCATATCTGATATTAAATGCTTCAATAATTTACACCTACTACATGAACAACAAATTTCTTCGTCGTTCTCATTATTACCTAAGCGAATTCAATAAAGACGTGTAAACCAATATAAAATGTTCACGTATTGAGACTCCAATTTCTTTTCTTTGTTGGTACATCCAGCTCCGATCGATAAAATAATTGAACATTTTTCCTACTTTAGAACATAAAAACGTATTAATCATTTACTTGTTGACATTTTATTTTTTAATTAAATCATACATTTAAATTTTTGCAAATATATAATATTATTCTATTTAATTTTATTTTTAAACGGATTTACACGAATTATTATATACATATAATATACAATTTTTAGGTTATTGTTTTACACTTTGATAGTTGGTAGTCATACTTCGCATTACAAACATAGTAGTAATTATATTTTGTAAATCATTTCATTTTAAATGATTCAATAAATTTTCGGCAGAAATTTTGTTGTATCATTTAAAATTGAATGATTTGCAAAATGTAATTACTCTATTGTGTTTGTAACTTATGCAATATAGGGACAAATCTGACAAATATTGTATAGGATGAATATAAATGTCCGTTCTGTGATAAAAACGAACATCCATACAATGATCATATACAATACTCGTCAGACGGGGCCAAAAACTCTCTAGGAGATTTATAAATTTTAAATCGTATTATACAATAATTTTTACAATAATTTATTTACATTATAAAAAACACATACACTAACTCGTCGTTTTCGTCATCTTGAAACGCATACACTAAATCATGAGCATCGACTCTAATTAATCCAAACTAGCCCTAATGCGCGTATGCTCTAACTAATCAATGCATATACACCAATTAACGCACATATACATTAAATTTTTTATTCTCGCAACATTTCAATGATAAACAATTATAACAACAATCTAATTTGCATTTGATCGGTATACCAAGCAATCAATGGGGTATTATACTGCTATAACAAGGGTTTAGGAAATAAACCTAATTGGAGATTGATGAAAGGCCTAGGCTTGTCAAGAGAGGAGAATGATGAAGTTAGAGACGCTTGGGGAAGCGCGGCGGTTGGCTGACGTCGGGGAAGAGTTGGTGGAGGTAGGTTTTCTGGTGAAATGAGGGGATTAATGAATAATGAAGCAGCTCTCGACGTGAAGCTTGTACACACGATAATTTCCGATGGCTAGCGACTATAAGTTTACGACGGTTTCCGAACGCCTTGCGACGACTATTATATTTTATTTACGAAAACGCCATGGGGATCGACAGCCGTCGGAAACAGCCGTCGACCGTCGGAAGGCTTGATCCCTATTTGTTGTTGTTCTAATAGTGAAATTATCAGCTATATCAAAGTTTAGCAAAATTTGATAGACCAAAAGTGCAACTATTGTGATACTAAACTGAATTTATGCGAATGATATAGCTCTGCTATAAAAATCCACCTCTATCTTTTTTATTTAAATGAAAAGTCAAACTTTTTTATTAAATGAAAATATTTCAATCTTGATTTGACGGTAGAGATTTTATTTACATGAATTATAAGTCCAGTCTTACAACTATTGTTTAATGATATTTATTTCAAAGTCAAGTTAATTCATTTAACAAATAAATGTTCTTTTATAAATATTTCTTAATAATATACGATGTTTGAAGGGCACTAACCACATCAATAACATGTATTAAATGTTATGAAACACCTCTCGCATGCATATTACATACATACATGTATGTGTGTAAGCCCCTTTATGCAACACTCAACCAAGCCTTCTAATCTTAGTTACTAATTCTGATTTAAAAATTAATATCGTGTGATAAGAGGGAGAAAATATTATTATTTAAATTGGAATGAGTGGCTGAAATAGTATGTTGTTTATATTGTATGACATTAAATGTGTAGGATTTGTCAGCGAAATTTTGTGAAGGTTATTAATCGCATGGCAGTTTTCCCTTTTCTTCTTCTATTGGAGTACTTTTGTTATAATATTATATAAATTTGTATAGGCCTAATCCTATTAATGCTTTGTTGTTTTTATGTTGGTTACTTATAGCAGATGGCTTCGTTTGAGTGATTTCGTGTTGAAATTGAGAAATGATATTTTTGTATATTGGCCTGAATTAACATCTGATTCTATTGAATTGATTTATAATAGAGATGATAGGAAAAAAATAATTGAACCCAATTTGGATTTACTTAGCATATAGTTGCTTGTTGCTCATAGCCATGATGATTTTCTACTTGTTTCAATTATATCCAAGCAGTGTAAAAGTAGTTCGGCTGGTGTTAGTTCTTATAGTTCTTCGTTTGCTGGTTCTTTTACTAAGCGTGGGTCGTCTACTTTTTCAATAGTTTATTCTTCCATGGATATTAGTTCTACTTTGAAACGATTGTTAAAAATAATTCTAGCAATTCAGTGTTTACTAATGTCGATTAAAGATTTATTGGTGGTGTTATCTTATAATATATTATATTAAGAACAGATATAAAGTTAACGTTGTTAAAAATAATTCGGAGCGATTTATGGCTATCTGTTCACGGGATTGTTATACTTGTGTATCCGTGCTTCTTTTTAATTTAACCAACCATGATTTTTTGTTATTAAAAACCATGCAATATAATCATTCGTGTGGAGATGGTATTGTAGATGTTAACTATCCACATGTTTCTAGCAGACTGGTTAAGTAGCCGGTTGTTGATTTTATTCATTCAAATCCTCTAATGAAAATGAAGGATATTGTTCCTTTATTTCAGACCGAGTACAGTAGTGTCAAATTACTATTTTGCATATACGGAACAGAGATTAGCTCTTCAAATACATGGGAATGATTAGTTTTTGTATCATTATTTGAAATCTTTTTGTGAACCTGTGATTGTTTGTAATTCTAGTTGAATTGTTGAACTGCAAGGTGATCCTACTAGTGATGAATTTGAGAGGGTTTTCATTGGGTTTGAAGCATGTAAATATAAATTTGATTATTGTCGTCCTTCGATTTTTCTTGATGGAACTTTTATGAGGGGTAGATGACACGATTGTATTATGTCTACCACTGGTAAGAACAATGAAGGAACCAGACCAGTCTAAAGCGGGAGAAATACGCAGATTTCAATCTTTTTTTCTATTTTCGATCTGTTGTGACTATGAAGTCTAAACATGATTAGATCCAATATAATGAAGTTTTTAAATAAAATCTTATTTCATTCAAACTATTTAAAAAAGAAAGTTTTAATTTACACTGTACTATACTTATTATAACGAGTGTATAAAATACACTCATGTGTAAATAATGCAAGTGCAACATAACATAAGGTGTATATAGTTCATGTCTACGTATATTGATGTAGAGATTTGCATTTATAACATATACATTGTCAATTTATATGAGGAATGGTCTTCATATAGCATTTTAAACTTGAATATAAAAGTTTATGCACACACATTCAAATATACTTATACATTAAATAAAATAAACAACATAAATTATATAAGTAAATAAATTTGATTAAAAGGAATCAAATTATTAATGGGTAATGGTGCATTCAAGTGACATTAAAAGAATGAGTAAAAGACATTTATGAGATAAATAATGCGTGATAAAGAAGGAAATCTTTTGGCATTCTTTTAGTCTTTCTTTAGCTTGTTTTTAAAATGTAACGTCCCGCCTTTTCGCACACTTTAAATTGACACACGTGCCAATTCAAACCATACGGAAGGGCCGATTGTTATGGGGTAAATAAGAAAAGCAGGGAAAGGAAACAAAAGAGAATCTCACAGCGGAAGGATAAAATATAGTAAAAAAAATATACAGTTCACAAAACTGTTTACAAAACATTTGATTCTTCTTTATACAATAAATATCAGAGTTCACATACCAATAAATATCAATGCAACGGAATTAAATAGTGTAGTGGAATAATATAGTTGGTAGTAATACTACAAATCTTCGTCTTCGTCCTTCAAAATAAAATCTTCAAATCTTGAAACGCTCGGACTGACCCGAGCGAATTTGAAAAGACAAAAACACTCGAGTCAGAATTAAAAGATCTTATGTGAGTTAAATTAATAGAAATAAATATGAGTGTAGTAACTCAAGAGATGCTCGAGATTTACATCTCCTAAGGATCCGTTAAACTATTTACTATATAGTATATTTCGCTATTATAATAGTGTCTAATTGTAAAATAAACTTACTTTTAAATAGCGTTAAGGCTTTACATCTTCCACCTAAACACATTTATATATTCCCATAGTCTATACAGTACCGTAATCTCCCCCGTACCGGGCGTCGTCAGAGGGCACTCCATAGGTATGGTACAAAACCAAAATCGTATAAGACGCGCTAGGGTAGGTGACACGGCACAACTAGGCAATGCCAGCGTAGATATACCAATTACGCTTCCGGGTTGGTGGTAACGCGTAGCCGCAGCTACCGCCCACCTCGAGCCACACCCCCAATAAAAAAAATTCAAAAGTGGCCAGCGAATCAATCCAAAAGTCAAAGTATAATATCAAAGGGATGTGTCCGATCAAAGGTCCTACCTTATTAATCCGTCAATCGTTCCTGTTTTAGCCACCTTATGCCAACTCACGGGAGTTGGGTCCACGTATTTACCTTACAAGAAATGCCGCCACCAACCTACTTCATTCTGGAATCTCCACGGCGTACACGGTTGTTAAAGTGGTTTTCGGAGTTGGCAGAGAGTATGACAACTTTCGATCCCGGCCTCTTCAACAATCAAACGTTATTATAACACCGCGGTCTTTAAAAATAGTTTATACTTTAAAACCAGAATATAATTATCCATTTCAAAACCCATAAGTACGATATCATTTCCATTTCCAAAACAACTCATTTTGATATTATTTTTATAAAACCCAAATCAATAACATCATTTATTTCAAATATATTTCTCTTCCAAAATCATACTGCTTTAAAATTTATAATATCTGGAAACCAAACATTTGAATTATAGCTTTCAAAACATAATACTGCGAAATTCATAGCTTTAAAACCATAACTTCTAAAACTTGAATGGTTTGGATATTCAAACGGTATATAGAATAAAATAGTTTGAATTTAAAATTTCTTTAAAGGTAAATAATTTCCACACCTTCACAAATTTTTATTCACCTTAAATTCAGTCTAAACCCATACCTTTTTATATTTACTTTCAGTTTGAATAAAACATTCTCAAACTTTGAATATTTAATGAATTTCAAAACTAAGGTTGGGAATTTCAAATCAACAATTCATTTTCCTATTATTTAGTTTGAAAGGTTTACATGGTAAATCCATAACCATTTAAAATAAACTAAATTTATTAACACTAATTATTTCCTTCCATTTATTTATACTAGAATTATTCATTAAATCCAGTTATAAATATCATACCTTAAATTTCCAATTTTAATAAGTTAACCTCAACTTATGGAGTTAAAATTTCAAATAAGCTCAACTCCAATTAAATTTCCAATTTATCTTTCAATCTTAATTGATTTGAATCATTTAAAACTCTCTCTCTATATATAAAAGATCTTAAACCTTTACTTAATCATATAATATAAATTATCAGATTCCATTTTTCAACTTATTTATTTTTATTTAACAGATTTATGCATAGCTTAAATTCAACAATTTAACTAGATATGTATATAAAAAATATATTTATATCATATCCAAATTTAATATTTATCAAACCGTATCATATCCAAACCATAAAAAATCATTTCAAAAATAATTTTATATATATACCGCGGTGCATGTATATAATTTTCTATCCTATGGTCAAGTGATACGGATATTTATCATTTCAATCCGCAATTTAAAAATAAAAATGCGACTGTACATCATTTCAAACCGCAATCCCGAATAAAATGAAAATGCATAATAACTTGCAGTTTATATAATATAGAACACATCATCCATTCACCCAATATCAATCATCAACCAATTTATTTCAATCATCATCAATTTAACCAATCATCAATATAGAGCATATAAAATATAACAGGAAATAAATAACAGGTATTAACTAACAGTTTATATTCAATAATAAATTTAATAACTGTTTAACTAGCAGTTTATATGCAAATAAATAAATTTTAACTGTCAAATTATATGCAATAATAAAATTAATTAACGGTTAAATTAAATAAATGCGATTTAACTGAGAAGATGAATAAAACACGCCAAACGTCATAAATAAATTTCTACTCATATCTTAAGTCAATTTAATAAACATAAGAAATTTAAGAAGTTGTGAGTGGGTTAAAACACTCACATTGAATTTAAATCGAATTTAAATCCGATTTAAACCCAAAAATTTGACTGTCTCCAAATCCGTCCAAACCAGTGTTAAAGTGTTCGGAATTTCGATACGAACGCAACGGAGAAAACCGCGCGTCAATCCGAGCTCGTATGCAAAAGTTATTCGAGTTAAAAGATTTAAATTTTAATATAACATAATTAATTAATACATAAAAAATATAACGTACCATCCTCTTCTTCCTTATCCACGAACCTACTAACCCATCACGCACGCACCACTTTTTTCCGTGCGCACACAACTCGAGACATATAGAGTTCGATCAGCGACTACCAGTGTGTGCGCCACCTTGAGAGCCACCTACGGACCAAGTTTCACATCACCACTCGCTACCGTTTGCACGCAATCCAAGAAAATACGTACATGCTTCCAAGCCAGATTCTAGCGAATCCGTGGTCCAATAGCATAGATCAACCGTATGGATTTGAAGAGCTCGCCGAGATCTACAACGTTGCTTTTGGAAATTTTTCGATTTCGTTGAACGGATTGAAAGATATTGAGGAAAGAAGATAAGAAATTTCTGGCCATTGAATAAGTGTCAGCCATGGTATAGAATTAGGGTTTCTGAAATAAAATAATAATAAAACTGTCTCGGTTTGCGTGCGTATTTATAGAGTTTAACGTCAAAAACGGGCCAAAGTCCAATTTAAGCGTGCTGATAGGCGATCCTAACATAAAAAGGCCTTCTGAACGCAATGGTACTGGTTTCGAAGCCCAGTTCCATCATTTTCGTAGGTTACTGTTCAAGTCAGTTTGTTTGAATGACAAAAATGCCCCTGAAAAGTCCGTTTCGGCTCCGGAACGAAAATGAATCATCCCATATATCAAAATAGATGTTTTTAAATATTTTAAATGCGATGGAACAAGTTTCAAGCCCAAATTCCATCGTACGAAGAAGTTATGTTAAAAACAATATTTTCAAATTGATTTCAAATGCATAAATTTCAAGGCGTTTCGAGTCCGTACGATCAAACGACATGTCCGATCGCTGCGAAACTTGAAACACTATTATAATTCACCGATACGGATCCGATGAAACTAGTTTTGTCGAAATCCGAGTCAGTGGCCAAAATGGCTATTTTCCTATTAATTAAATAATTTAATAATTAGTAAATAAATCCATTTTTTTTTCAGTTTTAGAATTGGAAATTTTTATCACTTATGATTCCTCAATCATTTACAATGATTTTAAACAAATTAAAAATGTAAATTTAGATAATTCGTTTATAAATTTAAATATAAATTCTCAACTTCGTTAAATTCAAAATTTTAAATTAACTTTCTAATAATTCTATTAAATTAAAGGAAACAATGATTATTCCATTCATATATTTCAAATATAAGGGTTTACCATTGGATTTAAAAATTATCGCATAAATATTTCCCGTTTCATAACTTTACATGTAAAATTATCGCATAAATATATTTCAAATATAAGGGTTTACCATTGGATTTAAAAATTATCGCATAATTTTTATCACTTATGCTTAAGCTAGTTTCATAACTTTACATAAAAGTCCTATTATAATATTTAAACTGAAACTATATATATGCATGTATGTATATATGTATGTAGATAAAACAATACTATAATTCAAAAAATAACATACACATGTAAAACTTATAATGTCATATGTTTGCAATTTAAAATCAACAATAAGAAAACTAGTTTTGACCTAGAAAGAATTCAACTTTAAATTTGAGATTTTACATTAAAGACCTTTTTAATTTTGAGTTGATAGAATGTAAATAACAACCAAAATAATTGATAGTCAAAATAATTAAATTATATGTGAAATTTTCATACTATTTCCTGAAGTAATTTCAGATATGGTTAAGATCTGAATAATATATTCAATTTAAATATATAAAACAATTAGTTTCAAATAAAATATCCCTTTTTTCATACTTTGACTTCTATAAAATAGCGATTAATATATTAAACAGTATATGCATATATAAATTCATTGTATAAGAAATAAAATCTAAACTATGTTGATAAGATATAACATATTATCATGATAAGATGTATACACAAAGGATCTGAAATATTCTAATAAAATATAACAAATATAAAAAGGATATTGGATGGTTACCTTGATACCTAGTTAAAAATTTCACATCTTGAATGAAGATATCTCCTTAGATCTCCAAGATTCATATTTGATTCTTGCAATAGATGGATGAACCACGTATGTTCCATTATTTTTAATGTTTGAATTTGATTTGTAGTTGATAAAACTTTGGAAATATTTATTTTGTTTCCAGCCATAGAAGGTTAGGAGGAAAGAGAGAAGTGACTGAAGAAAAGAATGAATTGTCTATAGAAAATGAATTAGTAGATTTGTTTTAATTGAAAGGATGAAATATTTTTCATTTTTTAATTAAAACTTCCCTAATTAATTCCCTTGATTATCCCTCTCATCCTCTCTCTCTACACATGGTATGAATGAAATTACATTCCATCAAATGACATAAAAATTTCTTAAATCACTTCATGCAATTATCTTTTATTTAAACTCATTTAAAATTACATCGATATCGTATATCGATGCACGTAAATATAACTTTTATAAATGCATTCAAATAATTGCAAACAACTTTCGAACATAAACTAAATTAGATAATAATTAATACTCATTAACTATTAATTAATTCTGTTAATTTATAACATTTTATAAATTAATTAAATTATGTAATTTTTTGAAGAATTCATCATTACGGTTGTGCGGCTCAAATATGTGAATTCAGTCATCAATTAATGTCGAATAATTCGAATATTAATGTTTACACGTCACTTTAGTTAGTGTTTGACATTTTGGCCGAATTTATAACTTACATATCTTTTGGTAGAATTCAATTTTACTTATTATTAGTGGTACCTGGTAGTAATGATTATCTACACCAATTCTCTTCGTCAAATCTATATCACATTAAGACTTATGGAATTTGGTTTTTGTCAAAACTCTAATTCATCCACATTCAACCTTGCAATTCCGAACACAAAATTCTTAGTTCAATAATAATAATTATTATTATTAACCTTACAGCTCTAATTAGATGATTTGATTTTGATTTGACTATAGTTGACCGTGATACTAACCTATATAACCGAGGAGCTAAATTTTCTATTGAATAGCGTTTCACTTCCAACACTTCAACCCAAACCAAACTATAGTCTTCGATGGACGCCCCGCCATGATTTAACTATAATCAAAGTGGAGTGTCCACATTGAAGTTCCACGATATTCTCAAGTCGAGGAAATTGTGTAACATTGCCATTTCAAGATTGTCTGTTTGACTGTAGTTATATTAACCAGTAGAAAAAATCATGAGTGAGTTATTCCAGAATTTTCCCATAACTACAAGTACCTAACCCCTTGGTGCCTCAAATAGGCATGAGAAATACATTGCTCAATATTGAAGAGCATAGCGCACTTTAGTCTCAACGGATGAGTCGATATCCTTTCTCGAAACATCTTGACTAGGAATATTTAAAAACGTGTTATTTTCATGTTGATAAAATTCTCGTGATTAAATTCTTTGTAATTACTACCGCATAACATATCATTTAAGGATTTTATATCTATATACTTTAAATAAATAACTTAATTAATTGTATCACCATATAACAAGTATATGATAGAAAGATAAACACCTTTTATTTTAAAAAAAATTGGTCACATAATTAGACATATGTAATAAATTACATAATTACCCCTTGAGCATACCCTAACTCCATCAAATGGTAATCGAGGTATGATTTTCTTCTAAAATTTATATTCTAATTGTTTAGTATTTCAATCAGTCAATTATTTACAGGTCAAATATTTGCCCTATTTAGCTGGCAAATATTTGATAGAGTTATTTTATTGTAATTTTTCATTTTATCTATCTATTTTGTTATTATATTTGTTAAATTAGTGTTATAAATGTTATTTTATTTTCTTGCAAACAATTTTTCCGTATATTTTAGTTTCTTTATTATAGTTGCGAATTTGGCCTGTCTAATATTTGAATAGAAAATATTTGCCATATTTTTATGACAAATATTTGACATACCTGTGCTTTAGCAATTTGTATGTATTGTAACTATTTTTATTTTATTAATCCAACATATGTATTTTTCTTTATTTTAGGTTTTTTCCGGCTACCTTTTGGCATTGTATTTGGTGATGATAAACCTAATTGGTACTAGTTTCTAACAGAGCTTAGAGAAATACTATGTGATGATGATCATGATTTCACCTTTGTATATGATAGACATCCTAGTCTTGTGCTTGTCGTTCCTCAAATTTTTCCAAGACCAACTCATGATTCTTTTTATTATCATTTGAAGAATAGTTTGAAGAGATTTTAACAAAAAGGTATCCCTAAGGCAAAAAGAAATGGATTATTTCTTTATTTTATCGAGTTGCTAATGCCACTTCAATACATGTATTTAATCAAGCTTTATCTTACTTTAGAAGTGCTGGTGGGACTGAAGCAGAATTTTTCTACATGGTTTGTCTTTTGAAAAGTTTTCTAATTTTTTTATTGTTGGCAATCGATATGGGAAAATGAGTTCTAATTATGTGGAAAGTTTTGATCATCGGATTTTAGAGAAAAAATATTTACATATCACTGGATGTTTTGATAGAATTCATTTGAAGCTCATAAAAGTTATGTCTGATCGACGTGAGCTAAGTAAAACTTAGAATATTCAATTGTGCACTGTTATGGAAAAAACATTTAAAGGATTTATACGTTGAGGGTATTAAATGGAAAGTTAGTAGATCTATTGTTGATGTTTATAGTTCAGTTAAATAAATATTATTATGTAGATTTGAGTGTTTGACGGTGCAGTTATAACTTATAGCGCATTGATGGGTTATCATGTGCTCATTGACAGGGTTAAGGGTATATACTATATACAATTATGTAATTTTTTACATAAATCGAACTCGATAATCAATCTTGTTCAAAATAAAAGGTGTTTCATTTCTGTTATATATTTGTTATAAAATGTTATAAATAAATAATTAGTTTATTTAAGTATATATGTTAGAAAGTTCATAAATGATGCTTTTGTGATAGCAGTTACTAATAGTTGTAATCATGCGTATTAAATCACAATATGACAAACACATCATTTTATATATTCCTAGTAAAAACGTATTGAGACTGGACATCAATGCATCTATTAAGGCTAGAGTACGTAACGCTCTTCAAATGTTGGACGGTGTATTACTCATGGTTGTTGAGATCACCAAGGGGTTACGTAAGGATAGTTATTGGATAACTAAGGAATGACCCACTCAATAGTTTTCTGTTGATTAATATAACTAAGGCCAAACAGAAAGTATCAAAGTGACTAATTTACATAGTTCTATTGACTTAAAAATACTATTGATCTTCAATATATGAAAGCTATGCTTTGATTATTATTAATCATGGCACGACGTCCATCAAACAACCATAGTTCTCTTGACTTAAAATACCGTTGATCTTCAATATATGAAAGCTATGCTTTGATTATTGTTAACCATGGCACGACGTCCATCAAACAACCATAGTTGGGTGGAGTGAAAGTATCAAAAGTGAAACACTATTTAAGAGAGGATACATCTCCTTAGTTATAGGGTTAGTATCACGGTCAACTGAAGTCAACTCAAAGTCAAAATACCTGACTATAGTAGTTCGGTCAACAATAATGGTTATTGCTAAACCAAAAACCTTGTGTTTGCACTTTAAAGTTGAAATGGATGATATTGGAATTTTTGACCATTAACAAATTTCGAAAATCCAAAGTGATACAGGTTTGACGAAAATAGTTGGTGTAAATAATTGTCACTAGCGGATAACGCTTATTGTACATAAAATTAGATTCTACCAAAAGATGTGTAAGTGTTAAATTCAGACAAAATGTCACGCCACTAGCTAAGATGATGTGTGAATGTTAATATTTGAATTTTTCAATATTAATCGTTGACTGAATTTACACTTATGAGTTACACAACCGAAATGATGAAGATTCTGAATGAACGACACAATTTAATCGATTTTTAATGGTTGAAAATTAATTATATTAATATTTTTGAAATATTAATTATTACATTTTATTTAATTTATTTTAATTCCATTAGTATCTAGAAAAGCGCGTAAACAAAAGTTATAAATGCACGTATCGATCTTGGTAGAATGTTTAAATTTGATTTGTATAGAATAATATTAGAAAATGCTTTAAATAAATTAAATTAATTAATATTTATGAAATATTAATTGTTAAAAATTTTCTTATTTGATTTACTTGATTTCCATTAGTATTTGTGCGTAGATAAAAAATATAAGCATGTATATCGACATACGATAACAATATGAAATTTAAATTGGATTTAAATGTGAATAATACTTTAACGACCCTGAATCCAGCGCTCGAAAATCGACATCCAATACCTCACTTGTATTCGAATGCTGGAGATTCAAACATCGGAATTTAGTTCGTTGGAGCTTATAACAACATTAGATGAATAACAATACAGTGGAAACAAAATAAATTTCATTAATGTACAACGTGGATACAAGATACATACAACATCCATTACAACAATGACCACCAACATAAAGCATAATGTATGATATAACAACAGAATAATAACACCACAGTGAAAAAAAAAACAACAGGGTCTTCAAAAGAATCCAACATACTTCGACTTCACTCCAAAGTTCCAAAGCTCCAAATAGAAAAGCTCAAAAACTTCAA
The DNA here is from genome assembly GCA_030765085.1 of Allium cepa. Classification (NCBI taxonomy): domain Eukaryota; kingdom Viridiplantae; phylum Streptophyta; class Magnoliopsida; order Asparagales; family Amaryllidaceae; genus Allium; species Allium cepa. The sequence continues at coordinate 145,888,188 of CM060945.1, forward strand.
AGACTTCCAAATCCAACAGCTTCCAAACCAAAGACTTCAAAAGACTTCTAGATCCAAATCTACATTCCAACTTCACTCCAGAACACGGATAACCTGACTCTAGGCGGTCCGTCTGGAAAATTATGGACACCCAGAATTTAGGAAAGCGAATAATAAACTCCGGGTCCGTCATGGCACCGGTATGTGTAAACATAAAAAAGTTGTTTGAACAAAAAAATCACAAGAAGAAATCCATTATGCTTTTTGGAAAATGAAACTACCATAAGGCCTCCTGGCACACACACAATGCATCGCACACTTAGGTGAGATTTCTCCTTATGATAGTCAAACATGCTTGATACGTCAATTTTTTTTTTGATATTATTATTAGTGCATAGTGTGAAAAACATTTAATATTAATCTTATCTAGCATAGGTATCATTATATTATGCCTACTATAGCTACCATTTAAGAATGGCAGGTTATACAACTGAAATTATACATGGCTCGTATTGAGTGATTGGATTTCCAACAAATGGCCAGACAAAGGAACTTCCTTTCCGAATGGGTACGCCTCTTGAGTGACGCCCCGAGAACCTAATCGGATCTCTGTCAAAACAAGGCCGGGTTACCTCTGTAACTAGGTAATTAACTGTCATAAGTATGCTATCCCCCGGTCGTAACCACCTTTATCCGGGGCCCCAACAACAAACAACAACCGCATAAGTTAAAAATCCGGACTCCATACCAGAATACCACTTTTTATCCAGAAGGAAAAGCACATACCCTAAGAGGTGCGACCCCCGTAACTTTGCCGCATCCATCCTATTTTGACCATTTCCAGGGTGTGAGGTTCGATGAAGTATCATCCCATAAAGCTATGCTTCTCACAAAAGCCATGCTTCGATCAACCAATGATCAACACTTAGCATGCCACACTACCAAGTTGGGAATATATCACTAATAGCCATCAACTACATAACCTCTGAGCTCGTACGTCTCAGAGAAAGGTGTTAAACTAAGAGGATAAATTCTCCTCCACCAAACAGAAATGTATTTGATAGAAATCAACTTTATATCTCAAAGTGTAATATCAAACAAACATCCATACAAGCCCATCCTGGGTCTGAATGGAACCGAAAGCACTTCTCCAATAAAGGAAGAAGCCCTTGCAAATCCGAATATCCACAATCTCGACCGGACCCCCCATCACATATGGAGATCCCTATACCGGAGCAACTCAGTGCAGAGACAATCGACAGGCAATCCTTTCGTTCTCAAAAATACCCGGTCTTCAACCACCATCTTCAAATGCACTCCAATTTCGTTGTATCAATATTCGAAATGGGTTTTTATGACTTAATGTCCTCTCCCGGCTCAACCAAATAATGAGCGCTTATTTTTTTTAAAACACGTGGATATATAAGTCACAACAAATTTCCATTTATAATCTTTTAAACAAAAGATTCACCTTTAAGATTCGATGTGATTTTCGGATAACCATCAAGAATCCGACCCCCGGTCGCATCGAAATTCAACTGCCGTTTTACGGACCAAGTTATTTAAGCAAACAATTTCACATTCACACAGTAATATATCACAGATATCACAGCTCAACTCACAGCTGTTCATATCACAAAGTATCACAAATCACATATCAGAGATATCAAACAATCCATGGCATTCAATAATAATCCAATCATCTATAAAAAAGATTAATTAACATTAAATAATTACAAATCATTTTAATTAATTAATCACATAACTACTTTCATTAATTATCCTTTAATTAATGATTAATTATCCTTAATTATTAATTAATTAATCCTTAATCGTTAATTAATTAACCTTATTTATTTATTAATTAATCCTCAACCATTATTTGATTAACCTCTAATCATTATTTAATTAACCTTAAATCATCAATTAATGAATTAATTACTTATTCTTTAATTACTGACATTAAGTAATTATCCTTTAAGTAATTATCTTTAATTACTTTCATTAATTAATTAATCTTTAATTACTTAAGATCTTAATTAATTAAAAGATAAACCTTTTTTTCTTAATTAATTACTTTAATTATCATTTAAATCTTATTTAATAACCTTAGAATTAATTATCATTAACACATTAACCTAGACTTCTAAGTTAATTAACAACTAAAAACTTCTTAATTAATTCCTTAATTACATTATTAAGTTTATTTAAATTAAACTTTTTTTGAGAGAAATGTGTGATCCTCTAATGAAAGAGGAGAGCACACATGAATCTATATATATAACACATAATATGGTGCTGCCAACATGCCTGGCAGGTGACGAGTCTATGTACTTGTAATGATCCCGGTTTAATGACGAATTTAATTTTGTAATTAAATTAAATTCTTGGGTTAAATTGTGGGTTTATTTGAATTTTCAAATTTAATAAGAAATGTATATTTTCAGTTGAATTGAATTATAAATAAAAAGTATAAAAATAAAAACTACTTGTCAATATTGAATATAAGTGTAAGGTATAAAATAAAATATACATATAAATTTAATACTTAAGTTAGCAAATATCATTATAAGATAAATTATAACATAACAAGTAAATTACAAAGTAAACTATAAAATTATAACAACATATTAATTTTTGGATGTCATTTGAATTACAAAGTAAAACTATAAAATAATAACAAAAGAAATACAAATATAACTCAAAAACAAACAGCAGTTTCAAGCTGGAAATTTAGTTCCAGGACTTAGTTTGAAAATTAAAAGAGAAAAAATATATATCTGTTTTTCATGGGTAGCCTGGAAACTATCAAACCCGAAGTAGTAGATACAAATCAAGTATCAGGTCAGAGCAAATCAGATTCAAGCAAGTCCGAAATAAATTAAAATCCAGATCAAATATTTCAAGTATAGATCAGCAGCCTGGAAACCATAGTATCTAAGTATCAAAATACAGTACAAACCTGTACATGCAGAAAAACAAATAGTATAAGCTTGTAAACAAATAGGACATTGCATTTAATGCCACATCTCCTCAGCACGAATTGATATCTTCTCAGCCGAGATAAGATCAAATTATATCAGTAAACAAACAAAATAAATAATATCTTTAGTCAAAAGAAAAGAAAGTATGCTCCAGTTAGAACTTCTCCTTTGTACAAGCCTTTCTTCTATATATACATGTATATTTTCTTATTCCTGCTCGTTCAAGAAAACAACATGGCAAAACCAGGAAAGAAATATAAGCAATATCATTCAATTTAACAACAAAGAAAGTTTAAAAAAAATCAAAACAAAAGCATTCCAGCTTAAGTGTCAAGTAACAAATCAAAACCAGAACCTGGTCTTTGTCTTCAGCATAAAGGTGAGCAAACTCTAAAATTTATGAATATACCTTGGATCGAATGTAATCAATATTGATTGTGTGAAATGAAAATGGTATGAGTATGGTTATGGTTGTATATCTATGACTGTAAATACATATATGTCTGTTACAGGGATATCTCCCCTTTCTTCTTCCTCTGTTTAACATTTTAACAGTCTAAACCCATAAAACAAATCAAATACTTCTTCCTCGATTTGTTTTAGGTGATAATCTTTGAATAAAAAGTGATTCTAATAACATAATCTAAATTTTAAAAATAATTCCGACAATATTTGTTAAAGATTTATTTCTGGAATAATTTTTTTCAGTGAGCTTCTTGAAAATGATAAAAATAAAACATTTTAATCTCTAGTTTGGAATTTATAAACTGAATTGTATTATGAAATGATGAATTTTAGTGATGAAGCTGAGATTTTTAGTTTGCTAAATTATGGGAAATCGTGAGTTGCATGGGTTTGGGTTCTCTGCCAATTGCTGGTGATCGCCGATGAATTGAACGTCGAGGTCATTACTGGAGGAAGTTCAGATGTTGATGGTTGCAGGAAAAATGCTCGCTGAATTTTTAGTATGCCGTGGAGGTGACGCGATGGCGTTATAGGGTTTAAAACCCTGTTGGGGTTGTCTATGGTTTCAGGTCATATTCTTCGACGTGGAAGCATCAGAATTGGCCAGGGTGTAGGGGATAGACGTGTGGGCCAGAGGCGAAAGCTTGGGTGAAGGTGCGTGTTCGATGGTGGCCAGAATCATCGACGAGGGAAGGATTTTTGATCGTATGTGGTTCCAGTTTTTTTCGTCGTTCGACTCGTTTTTCAAATCACGGTGAAATTGAGGGTGTCGGTTGGTCGATGGTGACGAGGAGGTCACCAGTGACTCGTCGAGGGTGGTGGCAACGATCGGAGTCGCCGCGAGTAGTCGTGCATGTGCACGCGTGACATTGCGTGTCTGCTTGGGTTTAAGATTGGGGAAGATGAAGCTTTATCGGGTTTGATGGGGTTTTAACTCGAGTGACACTCGAGAATTTGGGAAGCTTGCTTCGGGTTTCACTGGAGCATGCGAATAAATTTCCTGTTGCCTTAGTGTGAAAACTTAAGTAAACTAAAACTTTAAAGAAAAAAAAAAAAGAGGAAGAAGAAGAACGAACGAGAGGGAGAGAAGAGGTCTCGGGTAATATGTGGGCTTAGCTCGAAGTAACACTCGAGTTAATTTGGGCGTTTTCTCGGGTTTGTTTCAATTGGCAGCATTGTAATTAAAAGTAAGATTAAGTAACAGTTTTTCATCAAAATTTGAACGCTGTAAAACTTATTAAGGTTTAACAGTTTTAAGTTAAAAACATAATACAAATTTAATTATCTTAGTTAATACATAACAATGTTTTAATGATTAATTATTATTACTTTAATTAAGTAATCACTTCAAGGTAAGTATGTAATTTATTAATATTTAAGTTTGTAGTTAGTAATACATCGATTTTCACCAAGTTAAAGAAGACTTTTAAATGTTAATTAAGATGAATAATTAACATTAAGTAATTATATTAGAAAGAAATTAAGAATAATTTCATTTTAATTGTAATTAGAGTTTGAATTAATTAAGGTTTAAGTTATAAGTAAATAGTAATTAACTAATTAAGTTAATTAATGAATAATTAATAGTAATTAATTAAGAAATTTAATTAAGAATTAATAATTGATTAACTAAGTAGTTAATGGTAAATAAATGGATAATCAAAGTTATTAATTTATAATTAAAGTTATTAATTAATGATTAAAGAATAGTTAATCAAGGTTAAATAAATTGATTATGAAGTAATTAATTAAATAGTGTGAATAAAGTAATTAAGTAATTAAGACTTAATAATTGATTAAGAATTGATTTGTTAATTAACTAATTTGAAATGAAATAAAGAATCAATTGATAATTAATGATAAGTTAAACAGGGTTAAGGAATTAATTCTCAAGAAATAAATTTTAAATTGAATTAATCACAATAAGAATTAAAGATGACTGTTTGTGGATTGTGTATGTAGGATATCTGATTTGTTGTATAATGAATTGATATTTCTGTTTATGAATTGTGATGCTATGTGATGTGAATTACTCTGTGCTGGATTATGATTGGTGATTTTATTCTGTATTGATGAGAAAACCTTTTTTTTGCCTATAAAACGGCATTTGAAATTCGATGCGACAGGGAGTCGGATTCCGGTTAGTTATCCGAAACCCACTTCGAATTGTAATGATTAATCTTTATGATTGATAAATTTATTTATCTATGAATCTGTGAATAAAGATAAGCGTTGTGGATTACCTCGCTTATCGATATTGATATCTCTGTAATAATTGATGTGTGCACTATTGTGTAAAATCCCTGGACCACACTATACATACACAAATATGGATTTCACGTGGAAGTCGGTTAAGTCACAGATTTTAACTAAGTTTTGAAATTGAATTTTTAAATTCAAATAGTTTTGGAAATAAATTAAGTTTTAATGTGAAAAGCTTTTGAAAATGTGTTTTAGGAATAAAAGTTATTTTGAATAACTAATAAAGATTTGGAATTTGAATAATTCGATTTAAATTGGAATTCAAAAATCTGAAATTGAATTCTATATTCAGTATTTATGATTTAAAAACGGTATACAAGTTTATATGGAGTTTTAAAACCATTTTTTAAGTAATGTTCTGAGAATTTGAATTAACCCTAAAATTTTGACTTGTGTAAAGAAAAAATCGGATTTTCCGAAATAAAAACAGTTGTTTTCAAACAATAAAAGCTTTCATATGAGTAATGAACTTCCAGTTTATATTAAAGGGATTTCAAGTTTGAATTGAAAATGATTTTCCAAGTTATGAATGAATCTTTGGAAATAGTTTTGAAAGCTATGAGATAAATCTTTGATTTAAAGATTTAATAAATTAATCCAATTGAAATGGAATTGTTTTGAAATCCGGGAATGAATCTTTGTGAAACTAGGTGAACTTTATGAGGTAAATCTTTTATTAAAAAAAAATTGAAATGGTAATTGGTTTAAAACCATTTGAAAGAAATGTTTGAATTATTAAGCTGTGGCTTAATTGAAATCCTATATCCATATGTTTTAAATGTTGCGTTCACTATTCGGTTTAGCCAGGATTGCTAGCTGATTTCGAAACAATTTAAGATGAGTTTTAAACTCACATTTCTAATTTATCCTTTGCTATAATATGTGCGTACCTGATGTAATGCACACGAACGAAGTCCAAGATATAGCCGCGCATTATTGAATTTCAGGTCATTTACACTTTCATTTTGTACGAATGCACAACTCAAAATATGCGAAACTGTGTCATTGTAACTATCTATTGCGTGTAAATGAGTCAATAGGCTGTTATTCTATTCATTTTCATACGTGCGTCGGTTATAGTATATAAAAGTTTGGGTCTAAGTCATTTTGATCTTGCGCAGATAAGTGTGCATGAGAACTGTTTTGTTCTTGTGTCAGTAAAACATTGTTTACATTTATTATTTGCATGCGAAAATTTTAATTTCCAAGCATTAATTATTTCATGTGAGCAAAGTGAATCATAACCCAGGTCTTTATATATGTGTATAAAGTTATAACGTGTAAGTTGTGTACGTACGTACGTACCATACTTTAGTTGCATGGAAATCAAGTCCACAGTGTACATTTTTCGCCTGTTATATTCATTTTCATTTTATAATTTGCTTTTGGAAACATGTGTATCTAGAATACCAATTTAGTCCTTTTGAAGTGGTGTCAGGCATGTATAGGTTATCATTTATCAACAAGATAATGTATTACGTGTCAGGTCTTTAAAAGTTATAAAAGGTAACATTAGAGTTGTATATGTGATGCACGAAAACAAGTTCAAGTTATAAAAAAATTATATGCGAAAATAGGGTTCTGGAAGATAATGCATACACGTGTGTAGCATGTTGTAATACAAGCCCACGTTAATATTTCGTGTGCAACGTGTCATTAGGTGATGTTCAATAGCAAGTCCAATTTTGTGTTGCCAGGTTTTATATTTCGTCAACATGGCATTTGGGTCATGTATGCGTGTATGTCATGCACGAGAATTGGTCAAGTATACATTATTTTATTTCATTCTACGTGCAAGGGGTAGCATGCGAAATGAAACCAGTTTCAAAGTCATTTTTACCTTTGCATATGTGATGTGTCTGCATAATAATAACGTGCATGCATTTAGGTGTAGCACCCTACTTCATATTTGCGTGCAAGAAGTTCAAGTTCTATATCACCTGCTTTTGTATTTTATTCGTGCGTACAATATTTTGATGAAAATATGGTAGTGTAATCTGCCGATTATTTTACGTTGAACCGGTGTTTGAATTTAAAACATATTTTATTGCCGTTATTTTTATAACGAAATTTTTACACCGGTATTATATTTTTGAAGCGTGTTGTTTTGATGGCATTTTTGACGAATAAAAATTACTGTTGTTTTGACTTCAGTAACCGTCAACTTTAAAGTGAATTTTTAAGCGGCTATCCCGCAACGCTGATTCGGTATCCGTTTTTATGGTGATTTGTGAAGCGCAATTTCCTCGTCGAAATTGCTATAATTGTTGCTTTTTTAATCACGGGTTTTAAAAATCATTTTAAAATAAAATTGTTTTCAAAATTTTTACTGTTTACTCTTTCAAAAGAATGAGGAAGTGATTTAAACGATTCAGCAAAAGTGAGGACTATGAACCCTTACTTTTAGTGATTCACTTAATTCCGAACTTGTCTATTTGAGAACGTAAATTTTATTTATACAAAATACACAATTTTTCACTTTCAAGGAAACGATGAAGAGATTTAAACGATTTAGAAAAAGTGCGGAGTATGGAACCATGCTTTTACTAATTCGGTTAATTCCGGACTCGTTAATTGAAATATTTTGTTGTTTGATGATTTTATTTGGCTTTCGAGCCACTCTGCTGGACCTTCGGGTCATATGATGGACCTTCGGGTCAATTACCAGTACTAGACCTTCGGGTCATTTGTTGGGCGCCAAAAAACATTATTGTACTTGGTAGGCTTGGGCCATATGAGATGCACGTGCGGCATAGCTAAAACTCGCCATCTGCTGTGATCGATCCATCTTTTATGTTGATTTTCTAGTTATCTTATTTTTCAATTCTAGATTTTGTGACTGCTGATTTTCTAGTTATCTTATTTTGATTTCTAGATTCTACGTATTGTTGTTTTGAATTCAATTGTGAATTTGAAAGTTGATTTTGATGATGTTTAATGGGGTTTCTTCCTTTAAACTATGTTGATTACTATGTTGTATGGTCTCAACCGAGACTATAATTTTGTGTATAGTCTCATCCGAGATTATAATCTGTTTATAGTCTCATCCGAGATTATAAATTTGTGTATTGTTGTTTTGAATTCAATTGGGAATTTAAAAGACGATTTTGATGGAGTTTAAATTGAGATTTCTTCATTTAAACTATGGTGATTATTTATGTTATATAGTATCATTCGAGATTATTGATTTTGATGGAGTTTAAATTGAGATTTCTTTATTTGAGCTATGTTGATTATCTATGTTGTATAATCTCATTCGAGATTATGATTATTTGCTTAAGTTTTGTTTATCATACACTTATTTTTGAAGTTTAAATTAGATTGATTCATTTATTATTTTCTTTTAAATAATACTCGGGTCAGACCGAGTCATTTCAGGAGAGTCGCTATCTCTGATTCTGTTGCCGCTTTAGCTTTTGGGATTTCACTTCATCTTTCGTCAAGGCTTCGAGGTGTTTCTTTTTTGGCGCATTAACTCTCGTCTCATGTATGTTTATGACATGTAAATGTACATTTGGTTTATGTGAACTATCGATTGTTGTAGCATGTATTCCAGACTTGTCTTCCGCTATATATCTGATATTTCTGTTCTGATGTGGTTATAGTTATCTGAGTTGTTGTTGTTATTATGAGTTGTTCTGAATTCTTCTCTAGCCACCGTGGTTTCTTTTTGGATTTGGATTGAAATTATATCGATGGGAGTAATTTACACAACTCCTATCGATGTACTCAATACCCATCTAAGGCATAACTTACGGATGGTCGCTTCTAACAAGCCTTATTCTTCGCAATAACAGACGTTATTCCTTATAATAACCTTTGTTATTGTGAGCATAGAGGTGGGGCGTCACAGCTTGGTATCAGAGCTGAGATTCAGAACAAAGTATAATAAACACGGAACAGAAGGAGTATGGAACATGCGTTACAACTATTCGAGAGTTTATTCGTGCCTTTCTAATCTATTCCTTCGTTGTTCTTAAACTTTTATCCTCTCTAACAAGTTGGAATATGTCTAGAAATATATCTCATATTTCAGTAGTATTCCATTTTTTGAATTCCTTTTCAATCTTAGATTTGAAAGTAGGACATTGGGTTTCTGATTGTCTTACTGCTCCTAAGGGTTTCAAATCTGGGAAGCTTAATGTTGCTTAAGCTTCTAGTGATTCTCCTCAGCCCAAAGGTATTACTCCTTCTATTTTGGAAGGTTTTGTTTTATTTTATGGCCGTTATATTAGAGTTCTTTTCGATATGGGTGCATCACATTCATTCATGTCAAAGGAGTTTGTTGGTGTTATTCCTTTGGATGTTGTTACACTTTGCGACCCTTTGAGGATTGTGAATCCTATAGGTGGATCCGCTACTCTTGATTTGCTGTGTGTTAGTGTTGAGATTATTCATTGTGGTTTTTCCTTTCATGCAAAAATGTATGTTATGGATCATCTTGGTTTTGATATGATTTTGGGTATGGATTGGCTTGTTCGTTATGAAGTTCAAATCCTATGTCCCAAAAGAACTTTATATCTCAAACATCCTGATGCTGTCGAGCAGTTATCTATTATATTTCGAAGCACAAACCATACTTCGAATGCTCTTATTTCTTCCTTCGAATCGGAGGATGTCATTGCTAATATTCCAGTTGTTTGTGATTTTTCTGATGTCTTTGAGCCTATTTCGAGTTTGCTGCCGAATAAGGCAATTGAGTTCCGTTAATATCTTATCTATGGTGCTCATCCTGTGACTCGTCCTCCCACGAGGATGTCTGCAAAGGAAAATGAGGAACTCAGGTAATAATTATCTGAGTTGGAAGCTAAGCATTTTATTCGTTCTAGCTTATCTCCTTGGGACACCGCCGTTGCCTTCGTTAAGAAGTCAATGGTACTCTTAGGCTTTGCATTGAGTATCGCAAGCTTAACGAGCTCACTATCAAAAATAGGTACCCATAACCTAGGATCGACGACATGTTCGATCAATCAAGTGGCGCTAAACTGTTCTCCCAACTCGATCATGCCACCGGTTTTCATTTTGCTAACAGTTCCGGAAGTTTGCATTCCACTTACCGCATTCCGCACTCGTTATGATTCTTACGAATGACTTATTATGTCATTCAGTTTGCCCAGCTTATTTCATCCATTTTATGAATCGAATATTCTACGAATATCTCGATGACTCCATTTGTGTATTTATTGATTTTGGACGAAAACAGCAATTTAAAATTTTGCAAATCTTTTTCATAAGATTTATTTACAAGTATAATTGGATTTGTTTTTATCATATAGAAGATGATTTTGTGATTGTATTGCCCATTGAGTGCTTTAAGAATTCTGGTCGATGCGCTTGATCAACGTTATCGATAGGAATCTCCTAAACGCTTTGATGAGACAATTTGACACAACAATTGACCTATAAAAAGTAAAAAAATTCCAGAAAATGATTTCGTAAAGATAATTGTAATTTTGGAAGTTTTAGCTTTTCAGGAAAGAAGATTATTTGAAGGAACTCTTTTCCGATGCTCTTATCTTAGTGGTTCCCGAAGGGAATCATGGTCTTGTTGGTTATACCGATGTCAGTGGTTATGGTTTCGGTGTTGTTCTCGTGCCAAAAAAGATAGAGTAGTTGCCTATGCTTCTAGACAACTAAAGTCTAACGAAATTCGTTATGCTACCTAGGATTTGGAGTAGCCACTATAGTCTTTACACTAAAGATTTGGCGACATTATTTTGGGCGAGCGTTTTATTCTCTTCACTGACCACAAATCTTTGAAGTATCTATTTACTCAGAAAGAACTTAATTTGAGGCAACAGCGTTGGCTCGAATTTCTAGCTTCTTATGATTTTGATATTCAGTATACCCCTGGTAAGGGTAATCGTGTTGCTAATATGCTTGGTCTCAAGCAGCAAGTTGTTGTTTCCATGATGCTAGCAGAGTGGAATATATTGGAAGCTTTGTCTCTTTCTGATATTAGAGACCGTCCTTCAGTTTCTGATTCTTCCGTGCTTTTATTTAGCATGGAAACTCGTCCTAGTTAGTTGGATCGTGTTACCGATGCCCAGAAACATGATCCAAATCTCTCTTATCTTATTCAGGGTTGTAAATCGAAATCGTGAAGTGATGATCTAAAGGATTTCGATATTGATATTCATGGTTGTATTCGGAAGAAAGGTAGGTTGGTCATGCCTAATGTTCGAAATCTTAGAATGACATTCTTGAGGACTGTCATCGTTCTAAGTATACTATCCATCTGGGTAGTAGTAAGATGTATGCTGATATGAAATGCTTATACTATTGGGAGGGTATGAAGCGTGATATTGCAAGTTATGTAAGTCGTTGCATGACTTGTCAACTTATTAAAGCAGAACACCAGCGTCCTAGTGGTCTTTTGCATTATCTTGAGATTCCATTATGGAAATGGGATCAAAATTTCTTTGGACTTCATTGATGGTCTACCTCGTTCCAGGTCGGGCCCTACTAGTGTTTGGGTGATTGTTGACCGATTGACCAAATCAGCCTATTTTATTCCTATCAATTCCAATCGGATTGCTTCTTGTCTCTTATGGTAGTTGGGAAGACCACATATCTCTTGTTGAATTTGTTTATAACAACAGTTTCCAATCCAGTATCGGTATGGCTCCTTTCGAAGCCTTTTACGGAAGACCGTGTCGATCACCATCTTATTGGTTGGAATCCGAGGAAAAGTTAGTTCTCGACCCCGATTATATTCGTGAATCTTCGAAGAAGATTGATATTATTAGATAGATAATGAAAGAGGCTCAGAATAAGCAGAAATCTTATGCCGATCATTGTAGAAAGCCTTTAGAATTTTCTGTTGCGATCTCGTATTCATTCGCATTTCTCCGATGAAGGGTGTGGTGCGTTGTAGTAACTTCGGGAAATTGGCTACTCGATATATTAGACCATTTCCTATTACATAACGCATTGGCTCTGTTTCTTATCATGCATCGCTACCTATTCAGTTTTCGAGAATTGATGACGTGTTTCATGTATCCCAGCTTCGTCGATGCCTTCGAGATTCAGATTCTATTATTGATCCTCCTATGTTGCAAGATCTTGAGATCTCACCCGACTTTCTATGGTGCAAAATCCAATTCGTGTGCTAGCTCCGGATGTTAAGCGCCTTCGGAATAAAGAAGTCCCGCTTGTGAAAATTCAATGGTCTACAAACCCCAAAGATTGCACTTGGGAAATCAGAGAATTCATCGAGCGTTCTTATCCGGGTTTTCTCTCCTCTTCGGTTGGGGGTGAGCATTCTTGATCTATCTTTTATATTTTAAATCTTTGTTCTGATAAATTATTTGTGCTATTGACTGCTTCTAGTATGAAAATTGCAAGGACGCAATTTTTATAAGGGGGAGTTTGTAACGACCGTGATTTTTAATTACTGTTGGAGTAAATAATTTAAATAGAAATTTTAAATTAAAAATTTTGAAAAGAAAAATAGTGCAAAATCATTTGGCAAAGTCAGCAAATGCTTAAATTGGTGAACTTGATAATGCACTGCATTTATTTCTTTCACGTGTATGGTCTCGGTTCAATTCAAGAACAAGAAAATTGATCATTTGTTGTCACATTTTTGTAAAGTAAAGTTTGGACGCAATTTTGTGACAAAGTTTGTAAAACAAAGCGGAACATGGTAGCCTTGCTGTCACTTTTATTTCAAAAGTAAAATATAAACAGTTGCTGTTCCAATATTGTAAAGCTTGTTTGAACATTTTTGCAAGCAAGCATGAACACAATTTTGTCTTGCTGTCATCACTTATTATTTAAAGAAAAAGTGCATACTTTTCCATCATCATTTAGTATAGCCATGTCCTTTTTATTCACGTGAGCACGTTTACATTAATTGTATATGTACAATACAAGACGGCACACTCATTTTATGGCTTGTGCAAAATGAGAAAAGAAAAAGGTAAAGCTGCATTCCAGAAGAAAAAAAACACTTCAACTTTCATTTTTCGTTTCAAAGTTCCTGTTGCTCTACAGAGCTTTAATGGCAGCCAAAATAAATGCTTTCTTTGAATCCGGATTACTAGCTGATTTCGAAATAATTTAAGGTGAGTTTTAAACTCACATTTCTAATTTATCCTTTGCTATAATATGTGCATACCTGATGTAATGCACACGAACGAAGTCCAAGATATAGACGCGCATTATTGAATTTCAGTTCATTTACACTTTCATTTTGTACGAATGCACAACTCAAAATATGCGAAACTCTGTCATTGTAAATATCTATTGCATGTAAATGAGTCAATAGGATGTTGTTCTCTTCATTTTCATACGTGCGTGGGTTATAGTATATATAAGTTTGGGTCTAAGTCATTTTGATCTTGCACAGATAAGTGTGCATGAGAACTGTTTTGTTCTTGTATGAGTAAAACATTGTTTACAATTATTATTTGTATGCGAAAGTTTTAATTTCCAGGCATTAATTATTTCATATGAGCAAAGTGAATCATAACCCAGATCTTTATATATGTGTATAAATTTATAACGTGTAAGTTGTGTACGTATGTACCATACTTAAGTTGCATGGAAATCAAGTCCAATTCAGTGTACATTTTTGGCCTGTTATATTCATTTTCATTTTATAATTTGCGTTTGCAAACATGTGTATCTAGAATACCAATTTAGTCCTTTTGAAGTGGTGTCAGGCATGTATAGGTTATCATTTATCAACAAGATAATGTGTTACGTGAAATAGTTAGTGTCAGGTCTTTAAAAGTTATAAAGGGTAACATTAGACTTGTATATGTGATGCACGAAAACAAGTTCAAGTTATAAAAAAATTATATGCGAAAATAGGGTTCTGGAAGATAATGCATACACGTGTGTAGCATGTTGTAATGCAAGCCCAGGTTAATATTTCGTGTGCAACGTGTCATTAGGTGTTGTTCAATAGCAAGTCCAATTTTGTGTTGCAGGTTTTGTATTTCGTCAACATGGCATTTGGGTCATGTATGCGTGTATGCCATGCACGAGAATTGGTCAAGTATACATTATTTTATTTCATTCTACGTGCAAGGGGTACCATGCGAAAAGAAACCAGTTTCAAAGTCATTTTAACCTTTGCATATGTGATATGTCTGCATAAAAATAACGTGCATGCATTTAGGTGTAGCACCCTACTTCATATTTGCATGCAAGAAGTTCAAGTTCTATATCACCTGCTTTTGTATTTTATTCGTGCATACAATATTTTGATGAAAATGTGGTAGTGCAATCTATCGATTATTTTACGTTGAACCGGTGTTTGAATTTAAAACGTATATTATTGCCGTTATTTTTATAACGGATTTTTTACACCGGTATTATATTTTTGAAGCGTGTTGTTTTGATGGCATTTTTGACGAATAAATATTACTGTTGTTTTGACTTCAGTAACCGTCAATTTTAAAGTGAATTTTTAAGTGACTATCCAGCAACGCTGATTTGGTATCTGTTTTTATGGTGATTTGTGAAGTGCAATTTCCTCGACGAAATTGCTATAATTGTTGCTGTTTTAATCACGGGTTTTAAAAGTCGTTTTAAAATAAAATTGTTTTCAAAATTTTTACTGTTTACGCTTTCAAAAGAATGAGGAAGCGATTTAAACGATTCAGAAAAATTGAGGACTATGAACCCTTACTTTTACTGATTCGCTTAATTCCGGACTTGTCCATTTGTGAACGTAAATTTTATTTATACAAAATACAAAATTTTGCACTTTCAAGGAAACGATGAAGAGCTTTAAACGATTTAGCAAAAGTGCGGAGTGTGGAACCATGCTTTTAATATTTCGGTTAATTCCGGACTCGTTAATTGAAATATTTTGCTGTTCGATGATTTTAATGATTTTATTTGGCTTTCGAGCCACTTGCTAGACCTTCGGGTCAATTACCAACACTAGACCTTCGGGTCATTTGTTGGACTTTCAGGTCATTTGTTGGACTTTCGGGTCATTTGTTGGGTGCAAAAAAAATTTATAGTACTTGGTAGGCTTCGGCCATATGAGATGCACGTGCGGCGTACCTAAAACTCGCCATCTGCTGGGATCGATCCATATTTTATGTTGATTTTCTATTTATCATATTTTTGATTTCTAGATTTTGTGACTGCTGATTTTCTAGTTATCTTATTTTGATTTTTAGATTCTACGTATTGCTGTTTTGAATTCAATTGCGAATTTGTAAGTTGATTTTGATGATGTTTAATGGGATTTCTTCCTTTAAACTATGTTGATTACTATGTTGTATAGTCTCAACCGAGACTATAATTTTGTGTATAGTCCCATCCGAGATTATAATCTGTGCATAGTCACATCCGAAATTATAAATTTGCGTATTGCTGTTTTGAATTCAATTGGGAATTTAAAAAGCTGATTTTGATGGAGCTTAAATTAAGATTTCTTCATTTAAACTATGGTGATTATTAATGTTGTATAGTCTCATTCGAGATTATTGATTTTGATGGAGTTTAAATTGAGATTTTTTTTATTTGAGCTATGTTGATTATCTATGTTGTATAATCTCATTCGAGATTATGATTATTTGCTTAAGTGTTGTTTATAATACACTTATTTTTGAAGTTTAAATTAGACTGATCCGTTTATTATTTTCTTTTAAATAATACGCGGGTCAGACCGAGTCATTTCAGGAGATTCGCTGTCTCTGATTCTGTTACCGCTTCAGCTTTTGGGATTTCACTTCATCTTTTGTCTAGGCTTCGAGGCGTTTCTTTTTTGGTGCATTGACTCTCGTCTCATGTATGTTTACGACATGTAAATGTACATTTGGTTTATGTGAACTATCGATTGTTGTAGCATGTATTCCAGACTTGTCTTCCGCTATATATCTGATATTTCTATTCTGATGTGGTTATACTTATCTGAGTTGTTGTTATTATGAGTTGTTCTGAATTCTTCTTAAGCCACCGTGGTTTCGTTTTAGATTTGGATTGAAATTATATCGATGGGAGTAATTTACACAACTCCTATCAATGTACTCAATACTCATCTAAGGCATAACTTACGGATGGTCGCATCTAACAAGCCTTATTCTTCGCAATAGCAGACGTTATTCCTTATAATAACCTTTGTTATTGTGAGCATAGAGGTGGGGAGTCACACAATTTATTTTTTTAAGAATATTTAAATTTGAATTTCAAATTTCAAATTACAATCTATTTATATGTGTGTATATATATATATATATATATATATATATAAAATAACACATATCCAATTTGTTTTTGGTAAAATTTAAATTGATTCACAAATTAATTCCAAAATAAATATTAATTATTAGATTAAATTTGATTTAAAAAGGGGATCGTTACAGATTCCCCTCTTAAGAAAGTTGTGTCCTCGAAATTTGAAAGACAGGGAGACACCAAAGAATATATGAACACACATAAAAAGAAATAGAGAAATGGCTTACCATATTAAGCCGAAATATCCACTCTACACTTGGGATAGGACTTCTACATGCTTTTCTCTTTTCCCAAGTACAATCATTTGGATCTCCACTCCATTGTACTTTTACCAATTTCACCACTTTGTTCCTCAACTTCTTTTCATCTCGATCAATTATCTTCAATTGTTCTCTCTTCACTGCCAAATTAGGTGTGATCTCCAAATCCTGTTGAGCGGCCTCCTTAATGATATGATCTGGATCGTATACATATTTCCGAAGGTGAGAAACATGGAACACATCATGCATGCTAGCTGACCAGTTAGGTAACTACACTCAATAAGCAAAGGACCAATCCCCTCAAATATAGGAAAAGGACCTATATATCGCGGTGCTAGCTTACCCGTTTTTCCAAATCTCAGTACTCCACGCTTTGGAGAAACCTTTAGGAAAACCGAATCTCCAACCTGAAACCCTAGAGTTCTACGGTCGGCATAACTTTTCTGTCGACTTTGAGCAGTTTTCAACTTCTTTCGAATTAAATCAACCTTCTCAATAGCTTCCTTTATCATATCTGGACCAAGAACAAGCCTGTCACCCGACCGAATCCAACACGCAGGTGATCTACAAGGACGACCATACAATGCTTCAAAAGGAGCCATTTTTATATTGGCATGATAACTATTATTATATGAAAATTCAACCAAATGCAAATGGTCCTCCCATGGACCTCCAAAATCAAGAATACAAGCACGAAAAAGATCTTCCTAGATTCGATTTATTCTCTCAGTTTTCCCATCAGACTGCGGGTGGTAAGCAGTACTGAAGTTCAACTTGTTTCCTAGTGCGGCTATAAATGCCTTCCAAAATCTGCTAGTGAAGATTGGGTCGCGATCACTCACTATACTAGTATTACATGGAGTCGAACAATCTCCTTCACATACAATTCTGCCAAACTCGCTGCTGTTCGGGTGATTTTACTGGGATAAAGTGGGTAGTCTTGGTCAGACGATCCACAATAACCCAAATTGCCTCATTACCCTTCCGAGTTCATGGCAAACCATCTATGAAATCCATAGACACTTGGTCCCATTTCCATTTAGGCACTTCTAATGGGTGGAGTAAACCCACCATCTTCATTTGATCACTCTTTATTTATTAACCAGTTACACAGCGACTAACATAAGTAGATATATCTCTCTTCATCGTTTTCCACCAAAAGGTCCTCTTAATATCTCGATACATCTTGTTAACCCCTGGATGGATACTAAACTTGGACTTGTGACACTCGTCCAATACTTCTCATTTGAGATTTGGGATGTCTAGAACACAGATCCTCCCTTTCAACCTTACAATTATACTCTTATCGACTTGAAACCTGGAATTTTCACCTCGACATATTCTTTTAGAAATTTCTAGAAGAAACTTATCTTCTTTTTTCTTACTTGCGATCTTCTTAAGAAGAATAGGAGTGACAACGAGATAAGCAAGAACAACATGTCTTCTACTCAAAGCATTATCTACCACGTTGGCTTTACCAGGTGTATACCGAATATCCAGATCGTATGACGCTAGGAATTCCAACCAACGTTGCTGCCTTAGATTCAAATCCTTCTGGGTAAAGAGATACTTCAGAGATTTATGGTCTGTGAACAATTCAAATTTTTCACCCAGAAGATAATGACGCCAGTCTTTCAAAGCAAAGATAACTGCCAAAAGCTCAAGATCGTGGGTCGGGTAGTTTTTCTCATGTGGTAGAAATTGTCTACTTGCGTAAGCAATCACTCTACCCTCTTGCATCAGAACAGCGTCCACACCTTCACCACACGCATCTGTATAAACAGATAAACCTTGATTCCCATTAATAATAGCAAGAATGAGAGCAGTGGTAAATCTTCTCTTCAATTCCTGGAACGCTTCCTCGCACTTCAGAGTCCAATCAAATTTGGCATTCTTTATAGTCAGCTTAGTTAATGGACTGGCTAACTTGGAGAAATCCTGGACAAAATTTCGGTAGTATCCGGCTAATCCCAGAAAACTTCTGACTTCCTTTGGAGTTGTGTGTTGTTTCTAGTCTAGGATAGCGGAAACCTTACCAAGGTCTAAAGAAATTCCTTCTTCGGTTACAATATGTCCCAATAATCTAATTTCTTTGACCCAAAAATGAATTTAGAAAATTTTTCAAATAGAATGTTTCTCCTCAATATTTCCAAAATAATTCTCAAGTGTTCTACATGCTCTTCTTTATTTTTGCAATATATCAGAATATCATCGATAAATACTAGAACGAATTTATTCAACACTTCTCGAAATACTCGAGTCATCAAGTCTAGAAAATATGCAAGGGCATTGGTTAGTCTGAAGGGCATAACTAACTATTCATAGAATGTATCTGGACCCCTAAAAGCAGTTAAATGAATACAATATTCGGCAATTCTCAGTTGATGGAATCCTTGGGCTAGATCCATCTTCAAAAAGAATCGAGCGCCATGCAATTGATCGAACACGTCGTCAATTCTAGGAAAAGGAAATTTATTTTTAAGAGTTAAATTTTTGAGATCGCGATAGTCTACGCACAATCTTAAGGATCCCTCAGACTTGGCTACGAATACCACAGCTGAATCCCAACTGGAATGACTTGGTCATATGAATCCTTTCTCCAGTAAATCTTGGGTTTGTTTGACTAACTCTATTCTTTCTGTTGGTGCCATCCTGCGACTTACATGCACAACAGGACGAGGATTAGGAACCAAGTCAATTCTAAATTCAATTTCCCTGTGCGGAGGTAAAGATTTATCCTCTTCGAATACGCCT
Organism: Allium cepa; assembly: GCA_030765085.1. Lineage (NCBI taxonomy): Eukaryota > Viridiplantae > Streptophyta > Magnoliopsida > Asparagales > Amaryllidaceae > Allium > Allium cepa. The sequence goes on from CM060945.1 coordinate 145,908,097, forward strand.
GAAAATTCCCGAACAATAGGTATAGATTCCAAACTTGGGTCGGGATACCCTTAACTATACATTAGCTTATCCCTTTTCGGACTTGGGTCCTTACTAGGAATCATAAGGAAATTCCCAAATTTGGTTTTGACCAAAATCGTTCGATTGGTATAATCTAGTTTAGCTTCGTATTTCGTTAACCAATTCATTCCAAGTAAAATTTCAAATTCATTAAAGTCGAGAATGAAAAGGCTGATAGGAAACAGATGACGAGAATACGAGATAGGAATTTTTCTACAAATCGCAGGGTCTCCTACCGGATTCTTCACACAAATGGGTTCATCTATGAATTCGGGTTCAAGTTTTAATTCGTTTATAGTCTGTTGGGAAATAAAGCTATGCGTGGATCTAGTGTCGAACAAAACTCTAACAACTTTATCATAAATAAGAAGATTACCTTCCAGAACTCCTTTCCCTTTATTTTCCTTTGAGGTTGAAGGTTGATACTTGATCGCATAAACCTTTGCTACCTGAGCTTGCTTCATTGTTGGGCAATATTTAACTAGGTATCCTGGCTTATGGAAATAATAGCATTCCCTGGCTTGTTGTCCTGGCTTCTTCTGTTGATCCTTATTTCCTTGCTTCTTAGGCTTTTTTCAACTACTCGAGTAATGGACTTTCTCTAAACAATTAAAACAAGTAACATTCTTGGCCTTGTTCTCCTGATTATTCTTCTTTTCTTTGCCTTGCCACGGTTTCTTTCCTCCGAACTTCCTTTTCTTCCAATTCGGATTGCTTGCACTTCCTTTCTCCACTGAAACTTCTTGTTTATCCAAAGTAGCATATCTATATCCCATGCCTATCAAGTCAGAAAAAGACTCCTTCATATGGGTTGTCATCCTTCCATGGAATTTCTTGTTCATCCCTCTAATAAATCTTTCATTCTTCTTAAAAGGTGTATTCACCAACTCTAGACTAAACCGAGATAACTCGTTAAACTTGTTCAAGTATTCTTTAAAAGATAAACTCCCTTGCTTCAAGTCAGTAAACTCTTGATAATTGGAGATACCAGCAGACGGCATATAATGCTGGTCAGACACTTCCTTGAATCAATCCTAAGTGAACTCATCCTCCGGTTCAGCCTATGTAATAGTCTCACACCATGCTAAAGCCTCTTCTTGGAGCTGCCAAGAAGATATCAATCTCATTTGATCATCCTCTAACTTCAATCCATTGAAAATCCTTTCGCAAGATCGAATCCAGTGTAACAACCCTAGATTTTTCATATATTTTAATATTTGACTTTATTTTATTTTGAAATTATTTTAAACTTGTTTTATTTCAAACATTTCACTTTTTTAAATATAAATGTTGATTATTATGTGAATTATAATTTCAAACAGGTATAAATTGGATATTTTACTGAAGGATGAATTTCTGTTCAAACTGGTCAAACTTTAACTATTAAATTTCAAATTTAAATATTTAAACTCCTAAATTTTATCTTTTATTATTGAAATAGATTTATCAACTTGAATACTGCTTTTTGTTTCGTTGAATACGGACTTAAACTGTGAAAGTTATGCACATTTCAATTTTGAGTATAATTTGTTTTATTTTGCAATTTTGTCTATTTTAGATTATATAAATCATATTTTCTTTGTTAAAATTTATTTTAATATGTGTTAATATGTTATTTTATGTATATTTTTGTCTTTTAATACTTTTAAAGTGATAATATAATTTTTCCAAAATTTATTGCATATATTTTCTATTTTTAAAGGTTGTTTTCTAATTTTCTGCCATTTTCTTCATTTTAAATTTCTTTATTTTATTTTAAATTTGTTTTATTTGTGAAAATTCATCTCTAAATATCTTTAAAATAATAATAGAATTTTTCCAAAAATTACTGTGTTGATTTCCTATTTTTAAGGGCTGTTTTCCCATTTTCTACATTAAAATTTTATATTTAAATTAAATTTTAAATATTTATTTTGTGAATATATTTGTATTTTATGTTATTATTTATTTTTAAAAATACTTTACAAGCTTATATGAATTTTCTAAAAATTATTTCATTTAACTTGAAATTTTGCTAGTCTAGTTCACTGTTTTAACTATTTTCCTTAATTTTACTTTAGATAATTGATAAATATTATATATATTTGAATATTTGTTAAAAATTTTGAAATCTTATCTGATATTATTATTATTTCATCTACATAAATTTATATCAATAATAAAAGGTAAATTGAAAGGGTTTGTGACCTTTTGTTTCCTATGGCTTTTGATTTTCCCACCTTTTCACATTTTAACTTACTTTTGCCATCAATTAGCCATAACTACTCACATAATTCAGCTGCCTACCGCCATTCTTCATTCACGTACATCTTTTTCCTCCTTTCTGAAAAAAATTTCGGCCTCCTCTTGATTGAGAAGTTTGATAAAATTCTATTTCCTTTTATCTTCTTTTGTTCACTTATGTTGATTTTTCTAGTTTGATTTTGCACTTGCTTCACCTCATGTAGGTTCAACCATGCCACCTTGCTGCCTAGCCGCCTCCACCATCTGATGACACACCACCATCACCTCCTCCTCACCAGCCACCCAAGCCATGAACCCCCTTGGCGATGCATATCCGCAAAAATTTCAAAACACCCTTCATATTGACCTAGCCGAGCACTAGCTTCCACATCCACCACTTCCACCAACCATGGCCGCCCCTACTCCACCACCACCACCTCCAGCACCTCCAGAACCCACGGCCACACCACCACAGTGGACCCCACTCCTCTGGCCGTGACACCTAGGGCCTTGGCCGGGCCCAGTTCATGGCCCAAAACCCATGTGTATGCATGATTTTGTGTTCTTGCCTTCACCCACCTTTACACCATCACTCAAACTCATGTTAGGCCGACCTTAGCAACCCAGACCTGACCCTAAATCATTGTCTTAGACCTGTACTCTACCTCTGGCCGAGCCTATGAGATGTCGGAAGCAAGTGCAAAGCATTTCAGCTTTGTTTTATGAAGTTATTTCTAGCATCGTTTATCGTATTTTTGGTCTGAAACCTTATAATTGTTATATTGTTTGTTTGATTTGTATTCAAGGGAATTGATCCTTGGCTCCTCCATTTCGTATCTGTATCGTGCTTTTGTGCTTGTGTAGATCCCGTAGTGCAATTCGTCGTCGTGTCATCAGCTCAAAACAGTGAGTAAATCGCACCAGACTAATATGTACTTATATAGTGATAAACTGACATCACCTGAATCTGTAAATGAATATCATCCTGTTATAACTGCTATATCATATTCATATGAAGTTCACACCTATATTTACACTTGTTATACCATATGTTACTGTTATTTCATGCTATTCTGTTATTTTCATCAGTTTATTACACTGCAAGTTCCCTGCAGACTAGAATCACTATGTGTTGAAATGATACATACCCAAACGGACTTTAGAATAGGAGAAAATCGTTATGGGCTGAAATGATAGGCCTGAATGATTTTCAATTATTTTCTTTTACTTGGGATTGCGGGTTTGAAATGATCAAACCTAGGTTTTCTTTGTAAATTACGGGTTGAAATGATATATTACCCGTATCACTTCATCTAGGCTAGAAAATGAAATACAGACCCATTGTTAAAATATGTTTTTCTAAAATTTTTAAATTATTTTAGAAATGTAAGTATTATAATATTTTGATTTAAATTTGATTAAAAATTTGTAAAGCATTATTGATTTTCTGAAAATTTATAAGTGAAATAAATAAAGGGTAAAGTTAGAAATCTGAAATGTAAGTTATTTTGGAAATTATAATTTGGTGATAAATGGAATTTAAATTAAGTATGAAAATATGATAAATTTATGAATCAAATGAATTTAAAATTATTTTTTAATACATTAATGATTTTTGAATAAAGTTAAATGTGAAATGAATGAATATTTATGTTGAAATTTTGAAATATAACTAAAATTGGAAATTTGTGAATTTGGCTTAAAAGTGAATTTTAAGTTAAGTAAATAAAAATGAAATTAAGTTATATTTGAAAATTTTAAACTTAAATGTTAAGTTAAATTTAATTTAATGAATTTAAAATTTAATGTTGGAATTTAATAAGTGAATTATTATTAAATTTTGATTTTTGAATGGAGATTTAACTTTATAAAATCATGAATATAAGGGTATTTGAATGACTGTTTTAAAAGTGAAATTATATTATTTTATAAGCTGAAAATGATTTAAATAAAATATAATTGTTTGTGAAATTATATTGAATACTTGAAGTTAATTAACTGCATTTCTGAAATGCTATTAATTCTAATGTAAATGATAATACAGCATTTGTAAATGCTGTAGTTGATAATATTGAACCAAATGGCTAAGTTTAATTAAAGGTTATTATAGCATTTTTGTAAATGCTATAATTGTTGAATTTAACTAAGATTTATTTGAAACTAATGTAACACTATTACAGCATTTTTAAATGCTATCTTTTGTTAAATTGAACTGTTTTGAATGTAACTTTCCGTAGCAATTTCTAAATGCTGCGAAAGTTGAATTTTCATCTGTTTTAATAAATTAAGTGAATAAATGAATTTTGAAAGACTAAAATTTTAGAAATTTAATAATTTAATTATTAAATATAATAACTTCATTTTATGATTTAAAATGAAGTAATTTGTTTTGAAATATAAACTATTTTGAAATGTGTTTTGTAATGGTATTTAAATTAAATAAAAATGAATGTGGTTTGGAAGATATGATATTTTGAATGATATTGAATTTTGAAATTACATTTGATTTTGAAGTATAAAATACCATTTTGAAATTTTAACCACAGGATGTAATTAATTTATAGTTTAACCGATTCTTAAAGGATGGGCGATCCCAAGCATCCTTTAAGTTATTGTGCATTTCTACTACAGTTCACTTGAGTTGGTTTACATTATATAAGTATATATTGTCCTGACTCGAGTGTTTTGTGTTTTACTTTACGCTCGGGTCAGCCTGAGTATTTACAGCTTAGCTTTGGATTTCTTTTCTAGAGCTAGGAATTGCTGGAGATTCTGCTTGTCTGGTTATCTATCCCTTCAGTTTCAGTTGTTCTATTTCAGCTTTGGTATTGATAAACTGCTATGTAATTGAGATTTCTATTGTATATGTTTTCAAACTGATATTATGTATTATGTTTTGAGAGTTTGTTATAGTAGCTTCATGAACTACTATGGTATTTTAATTTCCGCTGCGAGTTATTCTGATATTTCTGTGTCTGTGATTCTGTGATTGTATTTCATTTGCTCCAAAATTATTTACAATGCGATATTTTGAGCAATTCAAGTCTGGCATTTGTGGATGCGAATGGATGAAAATATCGGGTTGTTACAGTTGGTATCAGAGCTTTGGTTTTAGGCAAACCTTAGCATGCGGAGCAAAAACTCGTTAGAGATAGGGTAGAAATACCCTAGAACGAGTGAAATCAATCTCAGAATCCTTTCCTTGTGAGAGAATGTATTTTCGAAGTATAAAATGATTTCCAAATGATTTTTAAAGTATTTTCAAAGATTATTTTGGTATAAAAATTTTCTTATTTTGGAATCAAGATTTTTTTTGAACTTCATTACTTCTGTATCCACCTTGTTAGAAATCTCTTGGTTAGGATTCTTATTGATTAAGATTCCTTGAACTGTGGAACGCTCCCACTTGTTCTGAAATCCAGTCTTGTCTTTCCTATTTTACCCTTTTGATTTTGGCATTCTGTAACCCCACTTTGGAATGACCTCTCTACAGGGCGGTGATTCCGTAAAGCTTTGAATGATTTATAAAGGGGTGAAATTCCTTTATAATTGGCATTGATTCACCGGAGATTTCTGTATCCTCGGATGTCGATGCTATCTATCTCCTCCTCTATTTGGTAATTAAATTATCTCATCTTCGTTTGAGTTTATCTTCGAACTAGAATTCTATTTGATTAGAGTTCCTCTAATTTTGAATCTTTGTTTGTTTGAAATCCTTCCTTGAATCATCCTTTGGAAATTTGTGTTTGGTTGTATTTTAAAATTGTGCATACATCAAAATTATTAAGGATGGCCATATTTTTATATATAAAAGTGAAATGTTTTCGATAAGGACTATATACCTTTCAAAAATGAAAATTTAAAATTTTGAAAGAATTTGAAATTTTGAAAATTTTATAAGAACTTGATTTATACAAAAATGGTTTATAACTGAAGGGTTCTGAATTTGAATTTCAAGCAATCGAATTCTGGTGTTTTGAAATCGGTTTTAAGATTTTGGAAAATATATAATAATAATATGATTTAAAGATATTATTTTTTTCAAATAAGAAATGTTTCAAATGTATTCGAATGAATTTCAATGATTTCGAAGGAATTTCAAAGAAGTTTTTCAAAGTTAATTGAAGTCCAGAACTCACTTATGTCGCTGGAAAATAATTTCGATGATGAATGCATGCATTATCGACATTGATTTTCGAGTTTCTGAGTGAGGGAGAGGCCACTCTAGTAGCTTTGCTATGCGAGTGATTTCGTGAAACCAATTTTGATTTCAGATTTCGAAGTATGGTTTGATATTCGAAAGATAGATCTCTGTGTGTGTGTGTGTGTGTATGTGTGTATTTGAAAAGATTTAAAGTAAGCCGGTGTTCAGTTCTTGAGTTTTAGATTTTGAAACCTAACTTTTGAAATTGATTTACTGATTTAGTGTTGATTTTCAACTCTTGGATTGAAAATATGACTTCTTCGACTATTTTAAGATTCGAGCACTTCCAAATCAAGGTTAATTTTTCGAAGCTAATTTTTTTTGAAAGGTATAAGGTATTTGATAAAGAATATAAGTTTAGTTTGTATGTTTCAAGTATGAAATAATATGATTTTTATAAGTTGAAACTGTTTTGTTAAGTAAATAAATAAGACTATTTTGAATTATACTAATAAGAAATTTAGTTTTAAAATGTTTTGGATAAAAATTTGTCTTCAAATGTTTGAGAAAATTTTGGTTTTAAATGTTTTAACTTAGTAACATCTTTATAAAACTATTTATTTAACAAGTTGGAATAGATACATAAGTTGTACGTATGTTGTTTTATTCGCATAATTAATTTGATCCAAGTTTGAGTACACAAGTTCGAGGTGAATTACACCATTTCGTGTTAGGATTTTTCATTTGATTCTTGATGGCGAACATTTGATATGGATTTTGGGCTTGATTCTAGAATTCTCTATCATAGTATATGGCTATGCAAGGAGACTGATGGCTTCTAGTCAAGAAACCATATCGAAGTCCGCATTAGGGAAGTCGAATGGACAATACTAGTTCGAAAGCGAACTTGTGTGATCGAGCGAGCGATCGAATGTAATGTTGCGAAATGATGACATATGTACATCTTATATCCTAATATCATTGGTATACTTGACGCTGAAATTGAAAGTTGTTGGGTTGGATATCTTTGTAATTTAATTGGAATTTTTCTTTTATGAAAAACCACTATCAAATTTAAAACCATTTTTCAAAACTATTTTTCTTTTTCTTAAACTAACTGTTTTATTCTATTTTTCGTAAAACTATTTTATATACAAAACTATTCTTAATTAAAAATCTTTTAGTAAGCAAAGATGTTTAATCCCCTATGGCTTTTCATGCAGCGAAATTTATTTTTTTGAAAATTTTGATCCTTATATAAGATAAACTTTACGTAAGTATAAAATGATTTTGAAAACCATTGATTTTGATAAATCAATAATTGAAGCTTGTATTAGTATGAAAGGATATTTTGTTTACCTGTAATTTGAGTTTATTTAAAAATAATGGATTTATGAAATAAATATTTCAACACTAAGTAATAACGAAGTAAAATTTGAGATATATGAAATTATGAAATTTAGTTTTGAAATATGGTATATTTAAGCCTTGAAACATTTTTAAGATTTAATAGTTTATTTTGTAAATCAAATCTATATTTGAAATTGATAATATTTGAAATGGTTTTGTTGGAAAACTAAATTGAAACTGATGGTTTGAATTGATTTATAATTGGAAGTTTTAGATTTTGGTTTAATTGAAAAAAAAATTGAAATGTAAAGAATTAAGGGCATGTTTTATGATTTCAAATGTATGATTTCAAAATGTTATGATTTTCAAAGTGAAATGATTTCAAGTATTTGGTTTCGAAAGATTTATAACTTTGAAAGTATTATGATTTTTGAAGTGAATACATGTTTGAAATGGAAATGAATTTATTTGACCTAAATTTTGTTGATTTGGAAATTTGGATTATTTTCTAAACCTATTGTTTTAAGAAATTTTGAAACTGAATATGTATAACTTGAAAGAAATGATTTGGTGACATCATATATGATTTTAAAATTTAATTGATATCAAAATGGTTTGAAATTTAGAAACTTGTTTTATTAAATACTTGATTTAGGAGCTATCGAACTTATATAAAAATGATTTGTATAAGTAAAATATTGATTTGAGAACTGTTGATTTGAAAAGGTACTCAATTTTGAAAAATGAAATCTTATATAATCGAAATTTATATAAGTGTGATTTGATATACTATTATTTTGGAAAGTATTTGATTTGAAATGAAATCTTATATATAATGGACTTTATATAAGTATGATATTTGAAAATGATTTTGAAAGGTACTATATGATACATATTTTCGAAGTAAAGATATGGAAAGTGCCTTCTGCTTGATATCCGCTTTGTGGCCACACTGTGGATTCATTCTATCGATATTATTCTCTCTCTTTGATTTAGGTTTTCTGGATATGATACTCGAGTGTCCATCGAATTCCATGGCGATCTCCATGGTCTTATGATCGTGACTGCATAGCGCAACTGCCTGGCTGAGCTGGCCTAGGGGTACGGATTGTTTCCTGGGGGATCCAGGCGTAACCATTGTGTATCCTGCACTCTATGTAGGTCGCATTAGTAGCGCAAATGCCTGGCTGAGCTGGCTTGGGGGTACGGATTGTTTCCTGGGGGATCCAGGCGTAACCATTGTGTATCCTACATTCTACTCGTCATCATGGCGTAACTCGCAGGGCTGAGAAAGCTTACGGATACGGATTGTTTCCTGGGGGATCCAGGCATAACCATTGTGTATCTGCGATCCATGGTTAGACAACTGTTTCGGTTTGGTTGATTTGTTTGGATTGTACTTTCCATATCTGTTTTTAAAAGTGTTTTCATTATTTTCACTGGGTGTTGAAACAAGTCTACTAAGTACTTGGAGAATTCTAGCTTTGCGCCTGATCAACGCATAGCCAGAGTCTGCAGGAACGAAAGTAAACTTGTTAAGACATCGAGTTATAAAAGTATTTTGATAAAAGCATCTTGATAAAGTACTGTATAAAGAATATTTTGATCAGTTATTTTCCCTTCTAAAAATTTAAATGTTTTAAATATTGTTTACCTTGAACCATCAGATTTGAATCAAATGACTATTCATCATACTAAAAAAAAATTATTAAATTGAAATGTATAATGGTTCAAATAATGGTTAATCCTTGTCTTTCTACCTGCTTTACCTCCTAGCTATCTTTTTTTCCCTACCTTCTTTCGGGGATGTATTCCAACCTATTGTTCTTTCTTGTTGTTTCTCCGCTTCCTTCCTTTTCGAGGACGAAAAGATTTGAGTGGAGGAGAGTGTAACAACCCTAGATTTTTCATATATTTTAATATTTGACTTTATTTTATTTTGAAATTATTTTAAACTTGTTTTATTTCAAACATTTCACATTTTTAAATATAAGTGTTGATTATTATGTGAATTACAATTTCAAACAGGTATAAATTGGATATTTTACTGAAAGATGAATTTCTGTTCAAACTGGTCAAACTTTAACTTTTAAATTTCAAATTTAAATATTTAAACTCCTAAATTTTATCTTTTATCATGGAAATAGATTTAACAACTTGAATACTGCTTTTTGTTTCGTTGCTGTGAAAGTTATGCACATTTCAATTTTGAGTATAATTTGTTTTATTTTGCAATTTTGTCTATTTTAGATTATATAAATCATATTTTCTTTGTTATATTTTATTTTAATATGTGTTAATATGTTATTTTATGTATATTTTTGTCTTTTAATACCTTTAAAGTGATAATATAATTTTTCCAAAATTTATTGCATATATTTTCTATTTTTAAAGGTTGTTTTCTAATTTTCTGCCATTTTCTTCATTTTAAATTTCTTTATTTTATTTTAAGTTTGTTTTATTTGTGAAAATTCATCTCTAAATATATTTAAAATAATAATATAATTTTTCCAAAAATTACTGTGTTGATTTCCTATTTTTAAGGGCTGTTTTCCCATTTTCTACATTAAAATTTTATATTTAAATTAAATTTTAAATATTTATTTTGTGAATATATTTGTATTTTATGTTATTATTTATGTTTAAAAATACTTTATAAGCTTATATGAATTTTCTAAAAATTATTTCATTTAACTTCAAATTTTGCTAGTCTAGTTCACCGTTTTAACTATTTTCCTTAATTTTACTTCACATAGTTGATAAATATTATATATATTTGTATATTTGTTAAATATTTCGAAATCTTATCTGATATTATTATTATTTCAGCTACATAAATTTATATAAATAATAAAAGGTAAATTGAAAGGGTTTGTGACCTTTTGTTTCCTATGGCTTTTGATTTTCCCACCTTTTCACATTTTAACTTACTTTTGCCATCAATTAGTGTGACGCCCCACCTCTATACCCACGCTAGCAAAGAGCATTAATAGATAATACCATCTGCTAACACAGAGAATAAGGCTGGATAGGAGCGACCATGTGTAATCTTGCCTTAACATTCACTAAATAGTCGAAAAGTAGAATCACATTAAAATTCGACCTATTCAATAAATATTTAAAGCAAAACTACAATGGCTGTAGGATCTATCAGAAGAAAATATAACAACTCAAATGTAATTCACATCACAGAACAGTCGATCATAATATACACATAAACAGATACACAACAGAGTATACAAAATAGTACATGTCAAGTGGTACATGAGACCACAATATACAGACGAGACAAAAAAATATAAATATCAGAGTTACAACAGATAAGGACCACAAAAGACGCTATAACAAAATGAAGTTAGGGAATAGTCCATGCGGAATTAAAATAGGCTATGTCCAAAAGCACCTAACCTGAAACATCTCGGTCTGACCCGAGTATAAAATACACGGGTCAGTCTAGATAACAAATCAGTTAGATAAACTGAACAATAATAAACCTGCAAGGTCATACAGTATAACAAATATCTCTAGAGGAGATAACACAATCATCAACAAGAGATGAATCATATAGAACAAGCCTCATATCATCGGCAACATATAGAAACAAAGGATACAAATATCCCAAAACAAGCCAAAAGGCAAATAACAAATACCAATAAGATATACAAGTTCCACAAGGTAAACGCTACGCATCATGCGGCTCATAATGACCAACACCGAAGGGCGATACCAAGGGAATATACATATGAATGAAACATTAGAAAATTGCTTGAGCTCAGTACTGTACAAACAAGGATCCATAAGCCCGAAGGCTCCAAACCCAAGTATCACCCATGCGGCACATAAGGCCAACATCAGAGCGAAACTATATAGGGCAACAAACCCGAAGGCACACACCCGAAGGCAACATACCCGAAGGCAACAAACCCAATATCACTCATGCGGCACATAAGGCCAACATCGGAGCGATACTTTATAGGGCAAAAAACCGTAGTGGTGAAGGTCGTAGACCCAGTACTGGACATCACTAACTGGCGGAATGTGTCACAACTCTCGAAAAGGAATCCGAACAGTGTTAACGTATGTCCCATAACCACTCGTTCGCACTAAACGGTTTACTATCCGTCAGTCACTTTCACACTCAAAGCAGTACAAATTTACCTCATATCATCGGTAAACTAAACCCGAAGGTCAAATTAATCAATCGAATAGGTCGGGGACTAATCGGAAAGATAAACGCACAGATTCATGGTCCGTGTTTTGCCCAACCATTTAATCACCCTTCCACTTCGCTCGAAGTGCGAAAGTGTGTGTTTTAAATAGAATTTATAAATTGGGGAAACGAGCTTTTAAATGCGATTCGAGAGATTATTTTATAAAAACCCGTGGATGAAGTCAAGAGTAAGTTATCAAAGCCAAATATGCAATAACAACCACTAAAAAGCAACTTGAATCGATAAAAACCGGAAAACAAATTAAAATATACAAAAACAGGCAAAACAGGGCAAATAGAGCAGGTCGGTCGACCGGACTACAGGGCTCGGTCGGCCGGCCAGATGCAGGAAACCAAATATGGCTCGGGGCAGCAGGTCGGTCGACCGAAGCCTGCACTCGGTCGGCCGAAGGCTGTTTTCCAGCACTTCCTGCCCTATTTCAATGAAATGCAAATTCTTTCTAAATCCAAAGCAATGGCACATGCATACTTGTTAGGAATTCATACCCAACACCCATGAAATCAAGAGAAGTAGATGTGAGTTCAAAACTCACCTTTTAATCTCACAAACAAAGAAGATGGAGGAGCTAAATCACAAGGAGAAGACCAACCAAACACTACTTCAACTCAACAAGCTTCAATATAGAATCAAAGCAAGTATTTCCTAAGTTAGGGTTAGGAAATTACTGAAATTGAAGAGGAGAAGAGATGGAGAAGATGGAGATGAACTTACCAATAGCTTCTCTATGATTTTGGAGCAAGAATCAAGTTTACAAGAAGAAGCTAGGGCTTGCTAATTTCTATTTCCACTTCCTTCCACCATTTCAGTTTTAGCTTGAGAATAAAATGAAAAGGAGATGAAATGAAGAGAAGGGTTCAGTTAGAGGGTTAATTAAGCTAGTGGGCTGAACCCAAACCCAAACTCAATAGAAAAAGTAGCCAAAATTCCACAAACTCCAAACATATCAAAGATTATACTCAAAAAGATCGCAAACGCCATTTTGGAATCAATGGAGGTAGTTTCGAGTTTCAATTCGGCCATTTGCAAAATGTAGCATTTCGGACCCCAAAATCCGACTAACAACGCTATATTTAAATTAAACATTTAAATATAAAATCGTTAAATATGCGGGTTGTTACAATTAGCCATAACTACTCACATAATTCAGCTGCCTACCTCCATTCTTCATTCACGTACATCTTTTTCCTCCTTCCTGAAAAAAATTTCGGCATCCTATTGATTGAGAAGTTTGGTAAAATTCTCTTTCCTTTTATCTTCTTTTGTTCACTTATGTTGATTTTTCTAGTTTGATTTTGCACTTGCTTCACCTCATGTAGGTTCAACCATGCCACCTTGCTGCCGAGCCGCCTCCACCACCTGATGACACACCACCAGCACCTCCTCCTCACCAGCCACCCAAGCCATGAACCCCCTTGGCGATGCATATCCGCAAAAGTTTCAAAACACCCTTCGTATTGACCTAGCCGAGCACTAGCTTCCACATCCACCACTTCCACCAACCATGGCCGCCCCTACTCCACCACCACCACCTCCAGCACCTCTAGCACCCACGGCCACACCACCACAGTGGACCCCACTCCTCTGGCCGTGACACCTAGGGCCTTGGCCGGGCCCAGTTCATGGCCCAAAACCCATGTGTATGCATGGTTTTGTGTTCTTGCCTTCACCCACCTTTACACCATCACTCAAACTCATGTTAGGCCGACCTTAGCAACCCAGACTAGACCCTAAATCATTGTCTTAGACCTGTAATATACCTATGGCCAAGCCTATGAGATGTCGGAAGCAAGTGCAAAGCATTTCAGCTTTGTTTTATGAAGTTATTTCTAGCATCGTTTATCGTATTTTTGGTCTGAAACCTTATAATTGTTATATTGTTTGTTTGATTTGTATTCAAGGGAATTAATCCTTGGCTCCTCCATTTCGTATCTGTATCATGCTTTTGTGCTTGTGTAGATCCCGTTGTGCAATTCATCGTCGTGTCATCAGCTCAAAACAGTGAGTAAATCTCACCAGACTAATATGTACTTATATAGTGATAAACTGACATCACCTGAATCTGTAAATGCATATCATCCTGTTATAACTGCTATATCATATTCATATGAAGTTCACACCTATATTTACACTTTTTATACCATATGTTACTATTATTTCATGCTATTATGTTATTTTCATCAGTTTATTACACTGCAAGTTCCCTGTAGACTAGAATCACTATGGGTTGAAATGATACATACCCGAACGGACTTTAGAATAGGAGAAAATCGTTATGGGCTGAAATGATAGGCCTGAATGATTTTCAATTATTTTCTTTTACTTGGGATTGTGGGTTTGAAATGATCAAACCCGGGTTTTCTTTGTAAATTATGGGTTGAAATGATATATTACCCGTATCACTTCATCTAGGCTAGAAAATGAAATACAACCCGTTGTTAAAATATGTTTTTCTAAAAATTTTAAATTATTTTGGAAATGTAAATATTATAATATTTTGATTTAAATTTGATTAAAAATGATTTTTGTAAAGCATTATTGATTTTCTGAAAATTTATAAGTGAAATAAATGAAGGGTAAAGTTAGAAATCTGAAATGTAAGTTATTTTGGAAATTATAATTTGGTGATAAATGAAATTTAAATTAAATATGAAAATATGATAAATTTATGAATCAAATGAATTTAAAATGATTTTTTAATACATTAATGATTTTTGAATAAAGTTAAATGTGAAATGAATGAATATTTATGTTGAAATTTTGAAATATAACTAAAATTGGAAATTTGTGAATTTGGCTTAAAAGTGAATTTTAAGTTAAGTAAATAAAAATTAAATTAAGTTATATTTGAAAATTTTAAACTTAAATGTTAAGTTAAATTTAATTTAATGAATTTAAAATTTATTATTGGAATTTAATAAGTGAATTATTATTAAATTTTGATTTTTGAATGGAGATTTAACTTTATAAAATCATGAATATAAGGGTATTTGAATGACTGTTTTAAAAGTGAAATTATATGATTTTATAAGCTAAAAATGATTTAAATAAAATATAATTGATTGTGAAATTATATTGAATACTTGAAGTTAATTAACTGCATTTCTGAAATGCTATTAATTCTAATGTAAATGATAATACAACATTTGTAAATGCTGTAGTTGATAATAATGAACCAAATGGCTAAGTTTAATTAAAGGTTATTATAGCATTTTTGTAAATGCTAGAATTGTTGAATTTAACTAAGTTTTATTTGAAACTAATGTAACCCTATTATAGCATTTTTAGATGCTATCTTTTGTTAAATTGAACTGTTTTGAATGTAACTTTCCGTAGCAATTTCTAAATGTGCAAAATTTGAATTTTCATCTGTTTTAATAAATTAAGTGAACAAATGAATTTTAAAAGACTAAAATTTTGGAAATTTAATAATTTAATTATTAAATATAATAACTTCATTCTATGATTTAAAATGAAGTAATTTGTTTCGAAATATAAACTATTTTGAAATGTGTTTTGTAATGGTATTTAAATTAAATAAAAATGAATGTGGTTTGGAAGATATGATATTTTGAATGATATTGAATTTTGGAATTACATTTGATTTTAAAGTGTAAAATACCATTTTGAAATTTTAACCACGGGATGTAATTAATTTATAGTTTAACTGATTCTTAAAGGATGGGCGATCCCAAGCATCCTTTAAGTTATTGTGCATTTCTACTACAGTTCACTTGAGTTGGTTTGCATTATATAAGTATATATTGTCCTGACTCGAGTGTTTTGTGTTTTACTTTACGCTCGGGTCAGCTTGAGTATTTACAGCTTAGCCTTGGATTTCTTTTCTGGAGCTAGGAGTTGCTGGAGATTCTGCTTGTCTGGTTATCTACCCTTCAGTTTCAGTTGTTCTATTTCAGCTTTGGTATTGATAAACTGCTATGTAATTGTGATTTCTATTGTATATGTTTTTCAGACTGATATTATGTATTATGTTTTGAGAGTTTGTTATAGTATCTTTATGAACTACTATGGTATTTTAATTTCCGCTGCGAGTTATTCTGATATTTCTGTGTCTGTGATTCTGTGATTGTATTTCATTTGCTCCAAAATTATTTACAATGCGATATTTTGAGCAATTCAAGTCTGGCATGTGTGGATGCGAATGGCTGAAAATATCGGGTTGTTACATCCAGGCTTGTGCTTCGATAATAGTCTCCTTGCATGTGAATGGCTTCCCTCCAAGTCTTAAGAAACTTCGACATAGATCTGCCAGATTCGGCTGGGGTTGGATAGGAATAGCTACTTCCGTTGTTGTAGGGTCTCAACCAGTTGTAGTGGTACTCCCCCATCCCCTACCTCGGCCTCTTCTTGCACTCATTCTCACTATCTATAAATAGTAAGAAAACTTGATTTAGGCCATACGGACGAGATATCTTAGGGAATATACTCATTGTAGGGTATTTATAACCCTATCTCTAATAAGTCACCTAACGTGTTATACTCCAAAGCTAAAGTTCTTACTCAATCTTTAGCTCTGATACCAAATTGTAATGACCCGAAATCCAGCATTTGAAAATTGACATCCAATACCTCACTCATATTCGAATGCCGGAGATTCAAACATCGGAATCCAGTTCGTTGGAGCTTATAACAACATTAGATGAATAACAACACAGCGGAAACAAAACGAATTTCATTGATATAGAACATGGATACAAGATAGATACAAAATTCATTACAACAACGACCACCAACATCAGAGCACAATGTATGATACAACAACTGAACAATAACACCACAGCGAAAAAAACAACAACGGTGTCTTCAAAACAATCCAACATACTTCGACTTCACTCCAAAGTTCCAAAGCTCCAAACAGAAAAGCTCATAACTTCAAAGATTTCCAAACCAAAAGCTTCCAAATCCAACATCTTCCAAATCCAACAGCTTCCAAACCAAAGACTTCAAAAGACTTCTAGATCCAAATCTACATTCCAACTTCGCTCTAGAACACGGATAACCTGACTCTATGCTGCCTGTGTGGAAAATTATGGACACCCAGAGTTTAGGAAAGGGAACAATAAACTCCGGTTCAGTCATGGGACTGGTATGAGTAAACATAAACAGTTGTTTGAACAAAAATAATTTACAAGAAGAAATCCGTTATACTTTTTGGAAAATGAAACTACCATAAAGCCTCACGGCACATATACAATGCAATCGCACATTTGGGGGAGGTTTCTCCTTATGATTGTCAAACATGCTTGATACGTGAAAATCATTTTGATATTATTATTAGTGCATAGTGTGAAAAACATTTCGAAAGTATAATATTAATCTTAGCCAACATAAGTACCATTATATTATGCCTACTATAACTATCATTTAAGAATGGAAGGTTATACAACAGAAATCGTACATGGCTCATATTGAGTGATTGGATTTCCAACAAATGGCCAGGCTAACGAACTTCCTTTCCGAATGGGTCGCCTCTGGAGTGAGGCCCCGAGAACCTAACCGGATCTCTACCAACACAAGGCCAGGTTACCTCTGTAACTAGGTAACTAACTGTCACAAGTATGCCATCCCCCGATCGTAACCGACCTTTATCCGGGGCCCTAACAATAATCAACAACCACATAAGTTAAATATCTGGACTCCATACCAGAATACCGCTTTTTATCCAGAAGGAAATGCACATACCCTAAGGGACGCGACCCCCATAACCTTGCCGCACCCTTCCTGTTTCGACCATTTCCGTGGTGTAAGATTTGATGAAGTCTCGTCCCACAAAGCTACGCTTTTCACAAAAGCCATGCTTCGATCAACCAATGATCAACACTTAGCATGCCACATTACCAAGTTAGGAATATATCACTAATAGCCATCAACTACATAACCTCCGAGCTCGTACATCTCAGAGAAGGGTGTTAAGATAAGAGAATAAATTCTCTGCCACTAAACAGAAATGTATTTGATAGAAATTAGCTTTATATGTCAAAGTG
Source organism: Allium cepa (assembly GCA_030765085.1). Classification (NCBI taxonomy): domain Eukaryota; kingdom Viridiplantae; phylum Streptophyta; class Magnoliopsida; order Asparagales; family Amaryllidaceae; genus Allium; species Allium cepa. The sequence continues at coordinate 145,926,108 of CM060945.1, forward strand.
TAAGGTCAGACAAACATCTATACAAGTTCATCCTGGGTCTGAATGGAACCGAAGGCACTTCGTCCAATAAAGGAAGAAGCCCTTGCAATTCCGAATATCCAAAATCCCGACCGGACTCCCCATCACATATGGAGATCTCTATACCTAAGCAACTCAGTGCAGAGACAATCGAAAGGTAATCCTTTCATTCTCGAAAATGCTCGGCCTTCAACCACCGTCTTTAAATGCACTCCCATTTCGTCGTATCATTATTTGAAATGGGTTTTATGACTTAATATCCTCTCCCGGCTCAATCGAATAATGAGCGCTTATTTTTTTAAAAACATGTGGATATATAATTCACAACAAATTTCCATTTATAATCTTTTAAACAAAAGATTCACCTTTAAGATTTGATGTGGTTTTCGGATAACCATCAGGAATCCGACCCCTGGTCGCATCATATTCAAATGTCGTTTTACGGGCCAAGTTGATTAAGTAAACAATTTCGTATTCACATAGTAATATATCATAGATATCACATCCCAGTTCATAACAATTCATACCATAAAGAAACACAAATCACATATCAGAGATATCAAACAATCCAAGGCAATCGATAATAATCCAATCATCTATAAACAAGATTAATTAACATTAAATAATTACAAATCATTTTAATTAATTATAATTAATTAATCATATAATTACTTTCATTAATTATCCTTTAATTAATGGTTAATTATCCTTAATTATTAATTAATTAACCTTAATCATTAATTAATTAACCTTAATTATATATTAATTAATCCTTAACCATTATTTGATTAACCTCTAATAATTATTTAATTAACCTTAAATCATTAATTAATTAATTAATTTTTCTTCAATTACCGACATTAAGTAATTATCCTTTAAGTTATTATCTTTAATTACTTTCATTAATTAATTAATCTTTAATTACTTAAGATCTTAATTAATTAAAAGATAAACCTTTTTTTCTTAATTAATTACTTTAATTATCATTTAAATCTTTTTTAATAACCTTGGAATTAATTATCATTAACACATAAATTAACCTACTTCTAAGTTAATTAACAACTAAAAACTTCTTAATTAATTCCATAATTACATTATTAAGTTTATTTAAATTAAACTTTTAAAAATAAAGGTTATATATATATATTAAAATATGTTAAACTTAATTAATTTAAAATAATTTTATTTTAAAACCCTTGACTAAACCAAAAACTTAAAATAAAAATAATTATTACTTAAAGGAATGGGTTTAAGAAAATTGTTAAAACTTAATTTCCTTAAATTCTAAAACTTGGTCTATATTATACACTGACCCGAGTCAATCCCGAGTTCACCCCCGAGCCCAACGCAAATTTCCCCGAGATCTTCCTGAGTCATTCCCTCCTCCTTTTCATTTACTTTGTTTTATTTTTTAAAAATTTAAAACCTGTTAACATGTTTACCCACACGAATACACCCGTGTATTTACTCGAGCCAACAACTCATTTCCCCGAGATCGACTTTGAGTCAGAAACCTTTCTTCCCAAACTCAAGCTACTGACACAACTTGACACCGTGCACATGCACAGGTGCTACGACCATCTCCGGTCGATGCTACGACTATCGACGAGTCGACAAAAACCTCCCCTAACCACTAGACCACCCAGAACCCGAAACGACGACGAACTCGACATCGAGCTACTCGACCCAACCTAGAACAAAAACTCGATCGACAAATCTTCCTCGTGTCGACGATCTTGATCATCAGAAGCCATGCCACCTCGACCATAGCCTCGCCGTTCAACCACGCACCATTTCCCTTAGCTCCGATCAATCCCAGTGCATTGACGACGCCGTAATCGCCACTCAAACCCAAACAACCCAAATAGGTTCGAAAACCCTAAAACCTTACCGTGACGCCTCCACGATGATCGGGAATTTTCTTGATTATTTCTCCCGAGTTCATCCATCACCCAGCTACCCTCATCCACGATACTGAGACCACAACTTTCACTGATCACTTGAATTCGCCACAAAACCAAAAACTGTTCAACCCGCAAGTTCTCCATGAATACATGCTTAAAAATCATGATTCTACCTTTAAAAATCATCATTTTCGAAAATGTTTTAGATGATATAATTGAAACCAGAAATCATCATGCTTGAATTTTTTATATGTTTTGTGTTCATCTGTATTTCATGATTTTCCAAAAAATATTTTAGTTAATTATGCTTAAAATTATTTTTAAAACTTAAAACATAATATACAAACATGTTTTGTTTGATACTTAAAGCCTAAAAAGGATTAGAAAGAGAGAATTTGAATTTTTAACAGGTTTTGGAACCTGTTAAACCTGGAACAGAGGGAATACTCATATGTACAGACAGGAACACATCATTTTCATGTATACATATACATGAAAATACAATTTACAAGCCATACTTCAAATATCATTCCCAACAACAAGTTTTAATTAAGATTCAAAGGGGGTTTACTCACCTGATTGAAGAAAAACAGAGAGACAAAGCCTGGATTTGAAAAACTGGAATATTTGGTTTTGATCTTGACCTTAATCTGCTTTGTTGTTTGATTATTGAATTTGACTTTGAATTTTTGAAAACTGAAATGCTTGATTTTTTTGAGTTGAATCTTAGCTTGACTGTTGATCTCGAATTTTACTTTTGTTGATTCAAATTTGAAAGAGTTTTGATTGCTTTAGGTTTTGGGTTTTATTTCTTTTCTCTGTTTTAAACTTTCCAAGTTTGAGTTTTGATTTTTTTTCTGGTTTTTAAAGTTTTTGAACAGACAAAAGAAAATGATAAGGGAAGAGGTAGAGATATATATAGCTTTGTTCATATTTTTATTAATAATTAAAAATAGAAAGAAAATAAGTGACACTTGTTCAATTTAATGATAAAGTTATTACACTTGTTAAATGGATGAATTAAAATATTAACACTTGTTAAATTATGTGTTAAAATTTTAAAAATTGCCTTTTTGCATTATTATAATATTTTTACATGATTTTAAATTATATTTTTCTATTTTTATAAATACATTTCCTTTGTTTATATTTATCCCATTTAAAAGAAAATTATTTAAAACTAAATTATATACTAATAAAAATCACATATATATTATTTTCAAATCCATTTTTTTAAATATTTAAATTTGAATTTCAAATTCAAATTTAAAATTACAATCTATTTATTTGTATATATACACAACAACACGTATCCTATTTGTTTTTGGTAAAATTTAAATTGATTCACAAATTAATTCCAAAATTAATATTAATTATTAGATTAAATTTGATTTAAAAACGGGATTGTTACAAATACTAATTGGTTTTTGTAAGGCTTTGGAGTCCAAATATCTCATATAATGGTCGGCCTTGCTTTAAAGAATTAGTGGGGTCTTTAGTTTTGAAATGAAAAGAAAATCTTATTAAAAGGAGAGGAATCATTATACATTGAATGGCACATTTATTTCCTCCTTTAATGAAATTTTCTCTCTGCTATTTTAGGACTCTCTTATTCTTATCTTCTTTTCTCAAGGTCGAAATTTCCATAGGGATAGGTTCTAAAAATTTCAAATCAAAATTCAAAAAAAAAATAAAAGAGAAAAAGGTGGTTGGCTCTAGAAATTCGTAGATTTGGAGATCGAATCGGAGAATCTTGGAATTCTTCTTCATTCAAGGTGTATACTCTAGATTTCATCTGAAAGGTAATTTTGTTTTATTTATATATAAGTTATAATGTTCGCATGCTTGTAATTCTCCACATCTTCTATTTCTTCTCCTTTTATGTTTCTGGGTTATATATTATTATTAAAGTTCTAATTTCAAATTATTTATTTTTCTATCATGTTGAATTTGATTTCCCATTTATATGTTACCCATGTGATATTCATAATATCAATCATATATTTTCTTATGTTCCTGTTTGTTTGATCATTATGTATACATGTAATTTAGATTTACATCTGATTGTCACGAATTTGTATATGTCTAATTCGTCTAAACCTTTTAATTCAGAAAACATTGTTTGAATAAATTTTTAGAATAATTATATATTAATGGGTCATATTACATACTATAAAGTTATGGATTGAAGAATATGTTATAATTATTTTGAAATATTTTGAACCTTGTTTACATGTAAATTAATTGAATTTAAATTTCATGTGTTGTTCGCAAAAGAAAAAAGGAAAAAAGGGATACCTTTAAATTTCCCTTGATTTGTTTCTTAAATTAATATTTGGAGTTATGGCAATCTATTTTGTTTTAAAAGTATGGTTTTGAATTGCAAATTAGTTAAGTATAATTTTATGTTATTTCATTTTAAAATATTAATTTAATTGGTATACATATAAATATATGTATACGTGTGACTATGTGTGTATATCTAACGTTTACAAAATTAGTTTTAAAAGTAGTGTAGTGGTGTTTGAAATACTGATTTTTTAATTAAGGCCAGTTTTAGATTGCCTTCTATATGTTTGATACACATATATTTATTTATATTTATATACATATGCACATTTAAAAAAAAGTTTTTCCTTTTTCGGATGAAAAGTCATATATGGAGGGGATATATGACCGTTGTGGTGTAAATCCCGACATCTAAAACATTCATATTTGTTATGCACACATTCAATATATAAAACTTATACATTCAAATATGAGAGCATTTGATGCACTCATCAAATAAATAAAAATAATAATACAAATAAATTAAAATTAAATCAAACTAATTTTAAAAATAATTATAATAAGGTGAGCGTTTTATTTAAAATAAATTTAGAAAAGTGAATTAAGTTCCAAAAGGAATTTTTTTTGAAATATACCTTTAACTTTGCTACAGGTTGGTCTGGTTCAAACATTCATGCTCGAAATTAAGTTATGCTCGAAATACCAAAAGGAATTTCAAATTATCCTATTTTCGACCATCTTTTTTTTAGAAACTCCCCGATATAGAGGACGTCCGGGAGGTACGACTGACCGACCAACTCCATTAGGGATTAAGTTGTGCATGTCCATACCTACTAATGATACCTATAACTCCCAGAATACTATTTTTTATGAGAAGTGTGTACAAGGCAGGGCTCGAACCAGGGTCTATTACCAGACCTAGGTACCCCTTTTCATTGCGCCACACCTGCGGATAGATGGAAGATGTTTTACCTAATAATGTTGAAGTTCATCCACATAAGAGATGACATGGTGCAGGAAGAACTCCTTCTAAATAGATTAAGTCGGCTAGTAAGGTGAATAAGTATAAATATTGTCGTTTTCATTGGAAATTAGGTCATAACAAAAGATCTTGTTTGTTAAGAAATCAAGTATAGTACTTATAGGTTTTATATTTTGAAGACTACTGTAACAACCCAATCTTGAGAAGTAATTGATTAAAAATTATTAATGGTGGTTTAAGTAATTAAAATGGATTTTAAAAAGATTCAATGAGAATAATTTTAGATTTATGTATGAATACTGGAATTTGATGATAAAATAATTAGTGATGAAATTAAATTGTTTTGGAAATAGTTATTTACTTAAAAGATTATGAAATAAATTATATTGGAAATCAATATTTGTAAATTGTTAACAATGACGAGTTTAAATATATTTGAGTAATATTAATATTTTGAGTTTTAAATGATTTTTAGACATAATAAACATGATTGAATAATTTGGTAGAACTTGAAATAAATAGTAAAGGAGACTAGAAATTTATTTTGAAAGAAAAAGGAATTTTATTTCAAATTAAATAAGGAGTTTTGGAACTATTCAATAAATGAAATGTAATTATGGAATAATTAAATTAATATGAGTTAAAATATGAAATAATATTTTATAAAATTATATAATGAATGTATAATATTGATTTGAGTTGAAATAATTTAGAGTGGAAATTAGTGTTAGTTTGGGCTAATAAATGAATTTTTATTATAATGGGCTAAAGATAGCAAGCTTGGAATAAATAATTAAACAAAAAGGATTTGTAGGGAAATAATTCTATAAAAATTCCATAATGTTGTGTTATGACTTAAATAATGTACATATGGTCATATTTTGAATTTTTATTGATTGATTTGTACTAAGTAAAAATTTATAGAAAGAGAATAAGAAGAAGAAAATAAAAGTTTGAGTAATATACATGAAGCCCAAAGTAAATATGCAAGCCTAAACCTATTACTCTCTTATCTAGACTTTTCTAAGTCTAGAATTACCCCCTCCTTCATATTATTCAATCATGTATACTTCCATCTCCCATCATTTTCTTCTTAGTTTCATAAAACAAAATTGATGTAAAACCTTCCTCTCTTTCTAAAATTCAAATAAAATTTATAAATTCTCAAATTAATATATATATATGTATGTATGTATGTATGTATGTGTGTGTGTGTGTATGTATATGTGTGCAACTCAACACCATACTACACCCTTAGGTATAGAGATGTTGGTGTTTTGATCAAGCATTAAAGCTATGAAATTTGCAAATGAATAGGAAAGTGGAAGTAGATGGCATATTAGGCAAGCTATGATCAAGGTGAGTGTTTATACTCATAAATCTATTTGCAAATCACTTGAATTGTTCTTCATATGATGGATTATGTGAATTTATGCATTGTTTACACTCTTGATTTCTATTATTTGACTTGTGATGATTGAATTTGAATTATTCAATAGATGATCTTATTGATTGAAAGTGTTGTGGTAGAACTAGAGGAGGGTTGAGATCGAGAAGAGAAGGAATCGATGGTCGAAGCCATCAATTTTAGGCTGCATGACTTGGAACTTTGTTGCTTCAGGTCGGCAACCGGTCCACCGATCCATAAAGATTGGTGTATCGGTGGAGCGTGGCCTGGAGTATTCCAAGAAAGTGCATTGGAATGTGCATGCTTATATATAAAAAAATTTTAATTAAAATGAAAAATAAAAATGTATTTGAAAAGTAGAAAATGGATGCATTATATATGTGAAATTATTTTGGAGAAATATTTTCTTTAAATGGAATATTAACTATTTTATTGAAGGTATTGACTTATTAGAGGAAGTTTGATTTTGATTTTAAACAATTAATTAAAAAAACTTATATATTTCAAAAAAATAAATAATGCAAAATAAATTATGTTTTCCAACTAATATTTTAAGTGTTTTGGAATTATATTTCATAATTAGTAAGTTTTAGTATGGGTTTTATAAAATGTATTTTATGTATTAAATAAAAGGAAATTTTGTATTTGAATTCATTAAAGTATCCTGATTAATTCTATAAAATCATAATAAGGTTTATGGGTACTATTAAGTGATTTTAATATGATTTATTAATGACTTTTCATATAAAGCAAATATTTTGTGTTAGATTTTATGGTTTGGAGATAAAATAAATTATGTTGAAGTAATATATTTATTTTAAAAGTAGTATTTAAAAATGAGAAAATTAAAGAGAGGCCTATGGGTTATATTCAGATTTGTAAAGTGATTTGGTAGTTTTAGATAAATATATGTAAAGATTGCATAGTGCATTAGAATTATTTAACCTTTATCTAAATATTAAGTATATAAATTATTGGAACTGGGAAGTCCTAGAGCAGAAATAATGGGTGAATTTAAAAAAAAATTCCATATTGGATCTTTATTAGGCCTGTGAAGTCACTTTTGTTTAGAAAATTTCTAAATTTTATTTTATTTAAATTTATAGAATGATGTATTATTTAATATTGATATGTTAAATATATATACGTGTGTCATATACATATACATATACATATACATATACATATACATATACATATACATATACATATACATATACATATACATATACATATATGTGTGTGTGTGTGTGCATGTGTAACATATAAATCCATGCAATGTATAACACGCTTGTGAATAGATATTAGTATTTACACCACAACGGACACTTTAGCCCATTCGATATACATATAGATTGTCCAAATATGTATGTTTGTATATACTTTTATATAAATATAAAATGTTACAAATATATATATATATATATAACTAAATTTTAATTAAATAATTTTGTGTATAAAATTATATTTATTTTTAGGAGATGACTATTTGGATACAAAATTGAGATCTGGGCCATTATATCATTTTGTCCTTATATGGGAAGTGGAAATCATGGGGCAATCCAATAGCGGAGATCCATTGTGTCACCAATTGCATGTCCCAATAGGCTTCCCTTTATATTTATATATAATCATAAGTATAAAATATTGTATACATTTAAATTATTTATAAAACATATTAAATAATTTTTTTACTGTAAAATCGAAATTAGTACATATATAAATATATAATTTTAAAATTTTAAATTTATTTATATATTACTAAATAATTGTATGTATATATATATGTATAATAGTAAAAAAATATAGATTAATACTTAAAAATACACAAAATATATATTTGATAGATATGTATATATCAAGCCTTACGAAAGCTCATAAATAATTTTTTCTAAGTTAAATAGGCGCGCACACACACACACACATATAGTAAAAGCTAAATGGAAATTAAATTGAAACTAAAAATTACTTTCAGATTTCTTGTAAATTCTAAATGATAATTTTGAATTTTGAAAATTTACTGTACAATTTTATAATTTAAAACATTTAAAAAGTCTCATTTTTAAATCTCGATTAGTATTTAAATATTTTAAAATTATAAAACTAAAAACAGTTTTTTTATAAAAATATAATAAGTGTTATTCTAATTTTATAAAATATAAAACTTAATTTATAATATATATGTATATATTATATAGTTGTTTGAAAAATCAATTTATTTAAATGTTATTTAAAAATAATATATAAATGAAGTTGTTCCTATCGAAATTATTAAAGTTATTAAACATTATGTATAAAATTATATTATCATATTTTACATAAGTATGATGTAGTGATTAAAATATAAACTATGCACATATATGTAAATATTATATACTGAATTATAAAAAAATAAAAAAGATTTTTTTTAGACATTGAGTCGTGCTGCATATAGAAACATATACACAAAATTTTATTATTTTATTTTAGATATAAAACATATATACATAAAACCAATCGAAATTGTGACAATATATTCATATATTTTGGAATTGTCACATAGCTACCAATATAATATATAATAAATAAACATTATACATATCGATTAATATTCATAAATATGTTAGGAGTATACCTTACAGCCAAAGCCTATAAGTACACCTTGAAATGATGAAGTTGCTCCTAGAACTGATTTCTAATTTAGCAGAGTGCCAGTCCTTGAATCGTCGACCACCAGCTATCGGATAATAGGTAAATTTATTTGATTTTAACTTATAAGATTAGAGAGATGGAGGGTGAAAGTTGGCCAGTAAAGGAATGAGACAGAGGCTCCAAAAGATCATAATCAAATGGAGAAAGAGATGCTTAAATAAAGGATGGAAAGGAGAGAATTTAGGATCTCATCTTTTACTCTATTTCCTTTAATCTTGGCCATCCATTTTCAAGCCCTCTAACCCATATCCTAGTCGCCCATAGCCCTTTGTTTTAGCCGATCCTATCAGTCCTATAAAGGGTCATAAACCTATGTACAACCCGAATGAATATTTTGCGTTTTAAATCTAATTTAAAATGCTTATCTATATCATATATTGATAATGTATTTATAACTTTTATAAAAACGTTTAATATTTATTTATCAAATAAAAAATAAATTTATAAATAATATTTCATAAATAATATTTAATTTAATTAATTTATAATAATTATAAATTAACTAAATCATTTGGCCAAAGGAGAATTCATCGTTTTCGGTTGTGTGATAGGTGTAAATTTGGTCACCGATTAATATCGAACTATTCGAATATGACTTTCACACATCACTTAGTGGGTGGTGTGGCATTTTGGCCAATTTCATCGCTTACTTGGTTTCGGTAAAATCTAATCTTACTTTGTTGAGCATTACCTAGTTTGTGATTTTTATTTATACCAGTTCTCTTTGTCAAATTATATCACTTTGAACTTATGGAATTTGGTAATGGTTAATATTCCATTATCGTCTACATTCAACTCTATCTTCCAAAACACAAAGTCCTTGGTTTAATAATTATTATTATTATTAACCAAAATGCTTTGGCCAATGGCTTTGATTTTGAGTTGACATTAGTTAACCGTGATACTAGCCTTATATTACCGAGGAGACGAATCCTCTCATGAGTAATGTTTCACTTCCATTACTTCCACTCGACCCAACTATGGTCACTCGATGAACACTACATCATGAATTGACGATAATTAAAGCAGAGCTTTCATATCGAAGATTGATGGTATTCTCTAGTCGAGAGAACTGTGTAAATTAGTCACATCTATATTTTCTATTTGACCTTAGTTATATTTACCAACAAAAAACCAGCGAGTGAGTCATTCCATAGTCATCTAATAATTATCGGTATGTAACCCTTTGGTACCCCCCAACAGTCATGGATAATACAATGCCTAACATTTGAAGAGGTTATGTACTCTAATCTCAATAGTTGTATCGATATCCATTCTCGATACATCTTGACTAGGAATATTTAAAATTGTATAGTCATTTTCATTGTGATAAATTACTCTCTATTACAATACTATGTAACTACTGTCACAAAACATACTCTTTATGGATTTTCTACTACATATACTTTTAATTAAATTAGTCGATACAACATATTATATCAAGTATATAATAGAAAGAAAACACCTTTTATTTTGAACAAGATTGATTATCGAGTTAGATATATGTAATAAATTACATAATTGTCCCTAGGGCATACCTCTAAATCTATCAATCTCCCACTTGCACTTGGGGTCAATTATGGAATCTTATTCCAACTTCTCCGGTCAGCTTCATCAAAACCAGTTGGAACGGTCTCTTAGTGAATGAATATGCCATTATGTTTCAGTTATCTACTATGTCAATCAATTCTTTCCGATGCTGATAAACTACCTTTATCATGTGGAATAATTCAGAGTATGTATCTTGCGTTCCAGTGAGCTCTAGGTTCTATTATGAACTATATCGTGACATTGTTATCATATAACAATGCTATGAGATTCTCAACATTTGGAATAACACTCGACTCAGTTATAAATTTGCGCATTTACATTTAAATACATTGCTTTTATTGCGACCCTATTCAAGGCGATATACTTAGCTTTTTCATTAAATCAACCACAGCCTTTCATTAGGGACATTTCCAATTTCATTATTCTTAACTTGAATTTATTATTGACAAATTATACTCAATATCACTTATGAAGTTTGAATTCAGACACTCTTTCTAAGAGTTCGTTGTTTCTGTAAACAGTTCTCTTCTATTTCATAATATATGAGAATACCTCCAACAACCATTTAGTGATATCTATAAGGATTTGATATTTGCTTCATGTATCATAAACAAATCACGATATTATAGACAACATAACGTGTATGATAATTCCTATTGCTAATGCATAAGGAATTCATCTTACATGTTCCGTATTAAAAATTTTAACAAGGCGCCCTTGCATATCGTTTGGCTCATTCCCAATATCTTTATACTTAGTACAAAAGACATCATTTACAAATCCAACGTGGAGTATTAAAAAACTAAAGCTGATTTTAACGCAAGTACATTATTAACAATAAGCAGTGTGTTGTTTACTTATGGTTTAGAGATATCTATGTACATTTTAACGTTTTATCTTATGAACACACGCTTCCTTTACATTTTGATTGACAGTCAAACTATTTGATATTTCTATCAAAACACTTGTCAATTTTTATGCTTGTCAAATGACACTTTCGTATCTGTTCTTCAATCATATCCAAAAATTCACAAACTCAATATCGCTCCCATTGACGTTTTGGTTATTATGTCTAAACAGTTAACTGTAAATCATTATTTAGAAGTTTTTGTCTCAACGCATATGTACCAAAACATAAAGTCATACCATGCAGTAATTTTATGAGTAAAATTTGAGCCAACTTGAGCACATTGAATGATGAATCTATTATGTTAATTTCAACAATTGAAATTCACGGTATTATTCTTATCAACGTCGCTCACTTTATTCCAACTACATTTTTCTTTCTCTTAAAGACACTTTTGTGGCCAATGGATCATATCCCTTCGGATATAACTATGAAAATCACATTTTGATAAAATAGTCAGAATTTATTTCGGATCTACGTATCGTACCATGTCATAATGTCAATACTCTTAATGGTTTAGTTAAATAATCGAGAATTATTTATTCTTGATATTGACAAAAAACCCACAGTTTCTCTTTAATGTACAAGAGTACTCATTAGACATTCTAATGTATTGTGTTCATTTTGGTTCGATCAATTTCATTTCAACCCTTGTAATCTGTTGACGCTTGGATCGTATCCAAATTCATTTTATACCAATAATTTTTTAAAGAAATTCCTTCGCTACAAAGTTGATATCTCTTAAAACAGCAGTTGTTTCTCAGTGCAACGGACTAGGCATTCATAAACATTTTATGAATTGCTTTATATAAAATCAATTTTGCATTAGTTCACAATATATTTATGTTCACGGTATAAATTAGTCATCTCACTACTACAAAACAGGCCATTTGCATCGCCTCAATTGAATCGATTTAAGTAAAAACTGATGCAAATAGAACTATTTGCATCAGTTCTGTCTTAATATCCGATGCAATTGGTACGCGGAAAGCAGTAGGTAATAAAAAAGTCAAATTTGCATCAGTTATCACCAACAACTGATGCAAATACGTCGGTGCAAATAGTTTTAGTCGCATCGGTTTTAAAGTCAACCGATGCAACTACGTCCAACGTAATACTTTTGGCATCGGTTCCCTCTCGTACGCGATGCAATTTCAAAATTAGGTTACATCTCGCGTTTCCAGTTATTTTTCCGCCGTCCCATTCTATTCCCCAAATAATTCGCGTTTTCAAAGAAAAAAAAACCTTACTACTGGATTGATTTGGAGTGCTTCAAATAAATCGCGTGCTTCAAATATTTCGCGTGCTTCAAATAATTCAAGTGTCGAGTTTCGATTTTGCTGATTGATTTGGAGTTTCGAGTTCGCTGGGCGAATTTGCTGGATTGCAAGCGACCGATTTCGAGTTTGTTTGCTGGATTGATTTTCAGGTATAGAATTTTCTTTTCTTTTCAGCCTCTTCTAAAAGATGATCTTTACTAATGAGCTGGTGTTGTCATGAATAAAGTGCAAATTTGATATATATATATATATATATATATATATATATATATAAGTTGTTGTGTAAATCAGTTCTCATTTTTTGCTACTTGTCTTTTCAGTTGTTCATGTGCACGAAATTGTTTACTTTTATTATTATAACGTAATAATGGGAATAATAGTTCTACAAAGATGTATGATTATCACACTTATTTGGATGATTTTTTGTTTAATTGCTAATTTAGCATCCACGTGCACTTTCTTAATTTTTCAATCCTCAGGAAACAACTTACAGAGTTCATAAGACCATGTTATTGAATATTTAATTATGGCAAACATATAATACACTTACGCTATAAAGATTTCTGTCTATCAGGTTCCTCCCTTGCAATGTAGTTATTCCATGAACTCTGTAATTGAGATCTCCAAACCATAGTGTAACATTAGATGGTCTAGCATATGGATTTCGATCCTCTGAGAAAAGCGAATGTGATATTTGCTTGCACTCTGAATTTCTTGCTTCCACTTTCCTCTCATGTGCTACATAATAACAAATCCACAAAATATCATTACTAATACAGATTCTTCAAATGAGATTGAAATTGTGAATGAGATTAATTTTTGAGATGATTTAATTCGTACTTGGATTCCATATGATAAGTGAATGAGAATTTGAGTTGCAAAGATTGGTGTTATTGGTACCAAAACTGTTATTTTACTATTACTGACCAGAAAAGTACAAAATTCTGCAGTTCATTTTCCAACATTTGTTCTATTACTGATCAGAAAAGTAACAAAACTGTTATTTTGCTATTACTTGAGTGTTATTGGTGATGTGTGTACAGGGGCGGCCCAAAGAATCGGTTGCCCAAGCCCAATGTGAATTTTTTTGCCCCTTACTATATAACATGTCAATTTTTTTAAATTTTCTTTTTTATATATAAGCATAAAATCACATACAAAACTATAACATAACAAAGCACCAACTTTTTATACAAAAGTTGCCACATTAAGTGGGCTGCAATACTTATAGTCTCAAATAGTTTACAAAAGAGTGTATTTAATTTTTAGCGAAATGTATCAAGTTTACAAACTAGTGTATCTAGTTAAGTGTACAGGCAAATCATATTGGGTTCTGCCTAAATGTTTGCGGGTAGACATACACACACTGCAGGAAAAATAGTACATCAATGTAAGTATCAGTTCCTAAATAATTATTAGTTTTTTGGCTTTGGCTTTCAAATTTCAATTCCTAAACGATTATTTACAGAAAACTAGTTGTTTATAACTAAATACTAATAAGTTATTAGCTTCAGGCGTTTTCAATGTTAATGAAATCTAAAGCAGTAAAAGGGCGACTCAATTTTAGAAAATTAGACAACTCAAAACAAGAAATTCGCATACTTAATTAGCAGTGGCAGTATAAAGAGACAGTAGCAGGACTTCAAATCAGCAGTAGAAAATATCGCGTAGGAGGCAAGGATGAGCCGACGATGGCTGATGGAATAGCCAAGTATGCAGCGACGATTATTTAGAAGGCGTTGATTTTTGAAACCCTAGTTTTTTTGGGTTCAAGCATCGCCAACATGAAGATTGCTATTGAGCTGTAACTTTGAAGTAAAACAGATTTTTCCTGTTGCCCAGCTCAGTGGGCTGCCCCATCCCCAGGGCTTGGTGGGCTTGCCCCTGGGCCGGCCCTCTGTGTGTATGCTGTGAAATTGCAGAGGAGTTGTGTTGAGCACTGTAGTGAGAGGTGGATAATCACTGTGAGGCAATGACAGATGTAAAACTGCAGGCAATAGGGTATATGCAAGGTGGTTGTAGGCGAGGGATGGCAGTCAGGTGATCAGTGATGGTATGGTGAGTGGATATTGAGGTATGTAACAGGAAGGGGTGTCGCGGGTTTTGTAGAGGTAATGATGTGCTGAAGTGAAATGTTTGAGGAAGGTTGTGGTAATGGAACTGCTGCAGTCTCTCTGGAGAGAAGTAGAAGCAAAAAATACTAACCATTCTGAAAACGACAAAGCTAAAAGGTCGGAAAATAGAGTAAATAATGAATAACAGCTCCAACATGTCCTTGGTAATCAAAGGCATATAATTAACCATCATCATAATGCTTGAAACAGTGAACAACACTCAAGTCAAGATTTTGCTTTAGGTCCTTTTGATGTTGCCACTATCTTATGTTCAATCTAGGCTTGTATGTTTCCAATTGTATTGAATAATGCTACTATAATCATTCATCGGCTCTTTGTTGGCTGTTATTGTAAATATGAACAAATAATTTTTGTTATGCTCAAATCTATGTACCAAGCCAACACTATTGACATCTGACAACTGGATCGTAGCAAACCTAGGCCTGTATTCCTCAGATCCGCTTTACTGTGTTAGATGACATGAATGATGATGAAGCACTGCCTAAAGGTTGAAGGGCTTCTATTTAAGCATATAAAACCCTTATGGTCTGTTGTAGATATCATAATTTTCATTCAATTTCCAGATTTACCAACATATGTTCTGAATTGGATATAGTTAGGTCTACTTGGATAAACACAACAGATTATTCTGCTTTGTATTAAATATCAGACATGTTTTAATGTTTTATATATATGTATATCAGCATCAAATGATATGTATCATATGGATTCATATTCAAGGTTTGATTAGGACTCTTTTTTTCGTTTGGTTGTTTTGTCTTTTCTGCTGATTGTGTAGTTAAGTTTGCATCGTTTGTTGGTTTGGTGTTTTATCTATGATGATGATTCAGAACTAGAATTTCCATGTATTTTTATTTGGACAATGAGAATTTTTTTGTTTGTTGTGCAGTTTAGTGTGCTTGTGTTTGTGGAGTGATGTTGAACTAATTATCCACTCCACTTGAATTAGCTAAAAATATTGATTAAATAATGAATGCTCTTCGTAATCCAATGTTTTTTTTGCTTGTGTAGTGTGTCTCTAGCATTTGCATATGGATCGTAGTTGGATGTACAACGTAAAACGTAACGATGACGAGTTCCTAAACAAAATTGAAGAGTTCATCAATTGTGCACCGAATGATCAATTAAGAAGAGGGGAAGAAACTATTATTTGTACTTGTAGACACTGCAAAAATAAGAGAAGACTTCGTAACATAGATCAGATTAGAGATCACATAATCCATTATGGGTTTAAGCAAAATTATACGCGGTGGATATGGCATGGTGAAAGTATACTTAGTAGAGCTAGTTCTAATAATCATGAGAATGATGAGAATGACCGAGAAGATAACATGAATAATGACACGAATGATGAGAATGATTGTGTTCATGAGATGTTTCGTGATGCTGAAGAACATTTGATGGAAGAGCCAAAGTTGTATGAAAGAATATTAATTGATGCCGAGAAGCCTTTGTTTCCTAATTGTGCTAAGTTCACAACATTGTCTGCTGTGCCCAAGCTTTTCAATTTAAAAGCAAAGCATGGGTGGAGTGATAAAAGTTTTACATCTTTGTTGGAACTTTTGAATGACATGCTTCCGGAAGGTAATGAGCTTCCAAATTCTAACTATGAGGCAAAGAAAATTATGTGCCCAATTGGTATAGGATATAAAAAGATACATGCATGTCCAAATGATTGTATATTGTATCGAAATGAATATGAGAACTAGCATGAGTGTCCCAAGTGTGGATTATCCCGTTACAAGTCGCGAGGGAACGTCACAATGACCCAGATAAGAAATGGCCTCCAGCAAAAGTCTTGTGGTATTTGCCAATTATACTAAGGTTTAAAGTTTATTTGCAAATAAAGAAAATGCAAAAAACTTAAGGTGGCATGCAGATGTGAGGAAAAATGATGGATTATTGAGGCATCCAGCTGATTCTCCACAGTGGAGAAACATTGATACAATGTATCCTGATTTCGGTGAAGAAATTAGAAATCTCAGACTTGGTCTTTGTACAGATGGCATAAACCCATTTGGCAACTTTAGTAGTCAACATAGTACTTGGCCTGTTCTTTTGGTGATTTACAATCTTCTACCTCATTTGAGTATGAAGCGCAAGTATATCATGTTGTCTCTTTTAATCTCTGGACCACGACAACTAGGAAACGACATCGATGTTTACCTAACTCCTCTTATTGATGATCTAAAACTTCTATGGGATAAAGGTGTGCATGTGTTTGACGCATATAGTCAAAGTAATTTTACATTGCGCGCCATGATTTTTTGTACCATAAATGATTTTCCTGCGTATGGTAACTTATCTGGCTATAGTACAAAAGGTGCCAAAGCATGCCCAATTTGTGAAGATGATATGGTTGTTGAGCGTTTACATTATTGCAAAAAAATGTGTATATGCATCATCGTAGATTTCTCCCTCCTAATCATCCTTATCGTAAAAAGAAGAAGCCTTTTAATGGGGAGATAGAGAATGGAGTTGCTCGTTTTCCATTAAAAGGAAATAAAGTTTACGAACGGGTCAAGGATATTGAAAATGCATTTGGCAAAGTATTTCCTCTTTTAGAAGGCTCGTGGAAGAAGAAATCTATATTTTGGGAACTTCCGTATTGGAGACATTTACAGGTTAGACATTGTCTAGATGTGATGCATATAGAAAAAAATGTTTGTGACAGTATCGTTGGGACACTCTTGAATATACCTGGTAAGACAAAAGATGGTGAGAAAGCTAGGCAAGATATGTTGAAAATGGGTATCCGAAAGGAGTTAGCACCGGTGCAGAAAGGTAAACGTACCTATTTGCCCCTCGCATGTTATACATTGTCCAAAAAAGAGAAAACTAGTTTATGTGAGTGTCTTCATGGTGTGAAGGTTCCAACAAGTTATTCTTCAAACATTAGCAGTCGTGTATCAGTGAAGGATTTGAAATTGACCGGTATGAAGTCTCATGATTGCCATGTGTTAATGCAACATTTATTACCTGTTGCAATTAGAGGTATATTGCCTAAACATGTTAGGCATGTTATTACAAAGCTTTGTCTCTTTTTTAATATAATTTGTAGCAAGGTAATTGATCCTGATACGTTGGATGCTCAACAAGTCGATGTTATTGTTACCTTATGCCAATTTGAGATGTATTTTCCACCTTCATTTTTCTTTGTTATGTTGCATTTTGTTGTTCATCTTGTAAGAGAAATAAAAATTTGTGGTCCTGTATTTATGAGATATATGTATCCATTTGAAATGCATATGGGAACTTTAAAAAGAAAAACAAAAAAACAGATATAGACCTGAAGCCAGTATCGTAGAAGCTACTGTAGCTGAGGAGGTTATAGAATTTGTCACTCCATACTTAACTGGTGTTGAACCTATTGGACTTCGTAAGTCTCGACATGAAGGACGACTTGATGGCCAGGGCATAATTGGATCAAAATTGATTTCAATTGGTGATGAGATGTTGCACAAAGCTCAGCTACTTGTTTTGCAGCACCTTAGTGAGGTACATCCTTACTTGGAGGAGCACATGGCAATTCTAAAGTCTCAGAATCCTTCAAAGAACGAAAGGTGGTTGACGAATGAACATAACCGCTCTTTTGTCATATGGTTTAAACATACTGTAATGTTTCAATTGTCTCAAACAAATCATGGTATTTCAGATACAATAAAATGGTTAGCATATGGGCCTCGATTGCATGTCAATTCATGGGAAGGATATGACATGAGCGGTTATGTCTTTTATACGAAGCGTCAGGATGAGAAGAGCAAAATGCAAAACAGTGGAGTTAGCATCGTTGCATCTTCAAGAGAATTTGCTAGTGCTAAAGATAACAGACCAATAAATGCAACAATGCTATATTATGGGATAATCGAGGATATTTGGGAACTTGAGTATAAAGACTTCACAATCCCGCTATTTCGATGTAGATGGGCTGACAATCGCCGTGTTGTACGAGTGGATGAACATGGATTCACATTGGTTGACTTTGGTCAAGTGAGTCATGATAATGATCCACTCATCTTGGCATCTCAAGCAAAAAAAGTTTTTTACATGACTGATCCTACCGATAATAAGTGGTCTATTGTTCTTCCCGGCAAAAGACGCATTGTTGGGATTGGTGATGTGGTGGATGAAGAAGAGTATAATCAATTTGATGAGAAGCCACCTTTCTCCATCGGCTTAAGTCTACGAGAAGAAGTTGATTTAAATGCAATTTATGCACGTTCTGATCACGATGAGGGGGTTTGGATAGTTGGGTAATTTTTTTATGCTCATCATGCTTTAGTTGCCAGTTGAAATCTTTCATTTTCTGTAATTCTTTAGTTTTTTTGAGAATAATTACTAATAAGATATTTTACAGGGATACTTGATCGCTGTTTTTGTTGCAGACTTCGGATATGAATAATGGACACAATTGCTTCTTGAATTGTTCCATCAAATAAATTAAATCTACTTACTATATTATAATCATTTAATTTGTCTTTCGTCAGTTTTCGAAATCAGGTAGATACTTGATAAAATAAAACTAAGTGAAATTTTGTTGTTGAATGCGTACAAGTACATGTACTTTTTAATGCCTAACTTAAACTAAACATTTTTTGTGCAGGCTGAATGGCAATTTCATAAGTTAGCAATAAATGCAAATTTTGATACGTTGATGGTTGAACAATAAAATCAATTGAAAGGTCCTCCCAACTTTTATTTGGCACTGGAAGAGGCTATAATAGTTCAGGTGAGCTAATGTTTTCAGCTTTATCTCTTTGACATGTATTACATAAAGAGACATAAGTTTGTGCATTTTTCTTTAACCCCTTACAGTAAAAAACTTTTTAAATTCTATGCAGTGTTCTTTTTTTACTTTGGTGACCTGCCAACAGTGAAGAATGATATTCTGCTAAGAGCGTGGTTATGATTTTTGTTGCATTAGGACTTATGAGAATTCTGTCTTTATAGTAATATATACCATCCAATTTATGATATTTGAAGCTTTTAGAATTATTCTTGCATGCTTTTTGTCGATACCTTTGTAGAATGGATCATTTTTCATCAAGTCTTTTATTTGTTGTAGCCATGAACATTGAACAATAGATATTGCTTAAAAAATAAAAAATTGATGTAAATTGCATTAGGACGTAAAAAGCATATATATCTTAAAGTAATATTAGTGACCACATCTTCATAACCAATTTCTTTAGAAATCACAACACCAGTATTTTTCCTCTTCCAAATTTTGCCAGATAACATAAACAGAATATCAATTAAAGAGGGAATATCACAACACAATGCAACATGATAAAAGAAACCTTCCACGGATATTTCAATTAAAGAGGGAATATCACATTCATCAGCGACTTCAATTTCAACATCAAGAAAAGAATAGACAAATTTATATCCGTTAACCATGTCAATCTGCACAATATTTCCAATACCTCTAAGAACTACATCAAGAATCTCAGGATCCCAGCAAGGATCAGGAAGATGAACAAGCCTGATCCATTTTCTAACATTCAATTGCTTAATAATTTTTCCCTCATTCCAGTTCCATAGCCTCATTCAAAATTTTATCACGGAACTTAATTCATTATGATATTTCTTAATATCCCAATTATGATTACCAAAATGCAGGTTTAACACTTCACTAACTGGTAAGTGAGAAGAGACTGAATATATTTAGTTGAAGTGTCAAACACTTGAAATTTGAAAGCCTTGTTTTAAAGTGGGTATTCAGTAAGCTTAACATAAAATTTATTGCCGTTACTTCTCTAGATTTGAATATGTTCATTTTGTGCTGCAGTTGAATATGATCAACTCGTTATACAAGATCGACACATGCATTTTGAAGTTTAACTGTTGGTTATCTGCTAACATTAAACTAACTACTATTGACTTTGACATCCATAATTAAATGGTCACTGAACAATCAACTACAGGTATAATGGAGACAGAACAATTTGGATAAAATGAAGAACATGATCCTTCTACTTCACAGTCGTTGTCTAAGAAGAGGCGAAGAGGCCCAACAACCGGGAAGAAATATAAAACACAAGAACCAAAATTCATTGAGTGGAGTGATAACGACAACCCCATTGGAAAGTGGGCGAAGTCTTATAAGGCATATGTGGACGATACTGCTAGATCTAAAATTGATATCAATATTAAAAATTGGGATGACGTTTGTAAAGGGCTTAAAGATACTATATGGGAAGATGTTAAGGTATTATAAATTCATTTATTCACTTATTACTTATTCGGGTTTGAAACCCAATTTGACATTTGAAGTCTTATAAGGCGTATGTAACTATGATTTTTTTTTTTAATCTCAGATCGAGTACCACATTGACGACAACATGAAAGATAACGTGTTAAAATATGTCTGTGGACGATGGAAAGATTTCAAAACAAAATTGGTTGGTGGTTGGATTACGAAGACAAGAAAACTTCCAGTGGACCATAAAGAGCCGTACGACCTTTATGATGGCATTACAAAAGCACAGTGGGAAACGTTCAAGAAGAATTGTGAAACTGAGGAATTTAAGGTAATTTTTTTGTTCAATTACATTTTACTATTTACACTAAAACTACCCTTCTGCTTTCCTCTGTTAACAAACCTCCACGGACCTACATTGCGTGGCTCCTCCTCTTTAATCACTTCAACTTCAACTGACACACAAATCAACATCTCTGCAATTGTGGCCACCGCTGTTTCCAATACATACTTCAACAAATATTGCCTCTCACTGCCTCTCTGTCATTCAACATATCCACCACCCTCTGTGCACTGTGCAAACATATCCATATCCCACTGATCTTCAATGGACCATTGCCTTAACTTCTAATCACCAGAACAACAGCCTCTGACTGTTGTGCAATCATAATCCCATTACAGTGCCATAGTTACCTTTCCACAACCAGTTCTCTACTCTGCCACTACAAACAATTTGTACTTCCTCTATTACAACTACCACAAACAACTGCTGACCACTTTGTACATCCCCATATCCACCTGATCACAGTGTTGCACCATACACTTCTGCCATCTAATTATATTCATTTGCCAACCATTCACTTCCTCACTTCCTACAACTCACCTGACCACGTACATATCACCAATTCACATACAAACCATACATCACTGTCCTGCTGTGCAATTGACCTCACACATCCTTACTATTTACATTTTACTATTTACATTCAACAGCCTTACTTTCAATCAGAAGCCTTTCACTGCTAGCTACACATTTCCACTAACTCACATATCAATTGCCTTCTCCTTAAAAAAACTGCCTCCTTCACCATATCAAAACTGCTCATACACTCATGTCCAGATTTTGCTGTTGGGGGATTTCAGTTTTGCTGTGTGTGATTTTTTTTTCTCTAGTTTTTATTACAAAAAATGTTGGTTAAATTTGTGTGGTATAAGATGCAAATGAAATGAGTACCAGTTTTTTGTGTATGACTAAATTAGCAAATAAAAGGTTGTTGCTTGTAGTTGCACCAGTTTACCGTTTAACCTGTTATAGTTGACGTTTTTTCTGTAAATGTTCAGATTTTGTTCGATTTCTTCAACTGAGATTTCCATGTCCAGATTTTGTCTAGCATATTCAGAGTAATTGCTTGATTTCTTTTCTGTTAGTGGTTGCAGACATGTGATAATGCAAGAATTTTGTGCAGTGGAGTATATGTTAGCAGTAAAGTAGCAATAATTTTATGCAAGAACTTTGGGTATACATTAATATTCATTTTTTTTGACAGCGATTAAGCGAGAAGGGTAGGAAGAGTCAAGCATACAACGAGCATCCTCACTATATGGGGCAAGCTGGATATGCAGGGAAGAAAGCTAAATGGATAACCGAAGGTCATAGTTCATCGACTACATTACCAAGTGGTTCTTTTTTGGATCAAAGTATTGACTGGGTTTTGGCAAGATCAAAAAAAGAAGCTAATGGAAGTTATGTAATCCCTAATGAGAAAACTAGGATAGTTGCAGATAAAGCGGTATGACTAATTTCGATGCATTTTATCCCGTTTGGTTAATCTCTTACAAAACAAAGCAATAAATTATTGAGAAAACTAATTTTTTTGTTGTTCACAGAATGCTTGGAGAGAAAAAGCCATGGAAGGAGCATGGGTTCCAAATAGATATGATGATGTCTTAAATCGTGCTCTTGAAAAAAAAGAACATCCATGTCGAGTTAGAGGAATTAGTGGGACGGTCGGTATCAAAGATGTATTTGGAAAGGTAGTGAAATATAAAGGTCCAAGTGGTGTAATATCAGCAGATGAACTACATCGTATCACTCAGGAAATAGAAACTAAAGTGAGCCAAAGATTTGAGTCTATGGTAGATACGGTGGTTGAGCAAAAGATTGCAAACTTTTTCAATAGGATGGGTATGCAAATGCCCAATGATATTGTAGTCAAAAATGTACCATCATTCGGTCATCGTAGCAGCTGTCAATCAGTACAATTGGAAAAATTACAAAATACCAGCACAAATCAAGAGATGGATCCTTATGAAAACTTGCAGGTAACTAATTCAAAAGTCTATTTTTGTAAAATTATACGATTCTAAAACGTGTAAGTCAATAATTTTAATGTTGTACTTGTCATTCTAGAGGCCAACTAAATGTCGTTTAACTGTTAATTTGGAACCCAAAATTGTCGTAGTGGGTCACGGCATGGTGCATCCTGCTTCTAGGCCTGGAGATCAATGTCATAATCAACAAATCTTGACCAATCATGTAAAGGTTGGAATTGACGTAGTAGAGCCTATTCATGTAGGAACCCCTCTTCCGGTTCCAAGTAAATATCACATCACGATAGGAGAAGCACTTGGTAGTTTTGTACAATGGCCTAAAAATCTCGTGCTTTTAGGCGATGATGATAAGGTAAAGAAAACACTTTTCGTATTTTTTTGAGCTTTGCTTGAATAAAATATGCAGACTCCATGCTGCTTATGAATTTTTTGTGTGCAGGCTACACATATTAGGAGCAAAGACAAAGTGGAAGAGTGTGTTGCTACAGACATTAATAGTAACCAAAAGATGACAAATGAGCCTGCAAAGCGTAGGATGGTCGTGGGTGAAGACATCATCAATACTTTAACGGATGAGTGCAAATATTTCCATGACCTGATAGTTTAAGTGCCATCCCATGATACTAATTTTATCAATGCAATTCATGTGAACAAATATTTATTTACATACGATGAGGACTTTGAAATCCATGTCACTATGGATGACATTATCCAATTCCTTAGTATGGGATGGTTGAATGGAGAATGGTTTTTTGCATCATGTGAGTATTATATATATATATATATATATATATATATATATATATATATATATGATGAATATTTCAATCTGTGTACCAATATAGCTACTAAGTGAAATACTTAGGTTACATTTACAACAAATAGCTTATAAATTCATTGTATATGTTCTATTTTATATTATGTATTATACATGAAATGGAAGAATAACAATATTTGTATGTTAACTTATTTTTAGGTGGTTAAATCATATGTGCAATGACCTCGGAGTGGAGACCATCGGGTTTATGTGTCCATATAAGTTGTCTCAAGTGCGAAAATATCCAGACGCGACAAATATATATATTTCGAACACATGGCGTGCGTCACAATCGAAGAGCTTACTCTTATCCCCACACTACGAAGGGTATGAGCAATAAACTTTTATAAACTAGTTTACAAATCTAATGTTGATATTAACTTCATATAAATCTTGTAATGTAGGAAACATTGTCTACTGCTTGTTTTTCGTATAGAAAAGAATGAGGTATATGTTTTGGATCCCCAAGTCGAACGCAAATCTAAATTGGAAATTAGACCACAAATGAATATGTATGTTTTATCTATTTGCCTTCTGATATCTTTTTTGCTTGATGCAAGTGAATATGTACGTTGTATTTAAATTTTTATTTTATGTGTAGGGCGTTTAAAACTTATAAGGCGTATGGTGGAAAATCTTGAGGAATTTACTTGAAATAGAAGACTATTAAGGTGATTTATGTTGTACAAAATAAAAATAAACTTCTATATTGGATATAAATTCAAATTAACCTATCTATTAAATTATTGTGTAATATTGTTGTAGTGTCCTCAACAATCTAGAACGACGGATTGTGTATATTATGTGATGAGGTATATGTATGATATAGTAAAAAACCACGATCAAAGCACCGACATACTTGAGGTACCACTTTAATTTTTTTTCCTTCATAATTTTTGTTACGTACTTATTCGATTAATGTTTCGAAACAATCTTGTAATTGCAGTACTTTGTACAAGATAGTTCTTATAGCCAGCAAGAGATAGATGATGTTCGTGATAATTTAGCTAGTTATATCATGCATAACTGGATGTAGTCTTCTTATATGCTACTATATGGTGAGTTTATTCTTGTCTCTTTCATACTTTCAGCATTACATGATTAGGATCTAAAAATAAAATAATTATAATTGAATACATTTTTTAAAATAATGACACAATGTTGTTTAAAAAAATTTAGTTAAAAGCTAAACGTACATATCCATTGCTCAAAATTAATATTTTGGCTATTTGTTTAAAAGAAAAAAATTCAAATGCACATGGTTGTGACTGGAATGATTGAAGTAATGGTGTTGGGGAAGAGTTTTGGTAATTTAGAAATTGGTGGTTTGAAGTACATATATCAAGGAAGAAACTAAAACCAATTAAAACAAAATAACTTATTTTTTCCTTTTGTTTTTTAAAGGAAAAATCAACTTACACTAAGAAGAAGAAAAGTAAAAAAATAAATTAAACTTAACCCAAAACACACTCGACCTGGCCTGCTCAATCCACCCAAAATATAATGCACTTTTTTTTTTCTTTTCTCTTTAAAATCAATTTTCCAGCGTCTTTTTTTCTTCTGAAATTCTGAGATCGCAACCAGTGAAATTAAAATTGACAATTGAAATCATAATTCGATTTTGAGGAGATTGTGGGTAGAGATGAAGGCGATTGATTTTGCGATTTGTTGTTCTGATTACTTTGGTGGTTCGTTGTTTAATGGTGATTTGGGTGTTAAGATGAGATGGTCTTCGAGCAGTGAGGCAGAGATGTTCACAGTGATGATCAGGCCGAGGTAAATAGTTTAGGGTAGTGAGTTTATTGCAGTGTTGCGTTGTGAGTGAGTTCGTGGGATGTTTATCTATACTAATTAATATACATAAAATAGTTACAGAAGAGCTTAACACGTATTTAATGAAAATGCATGCAGCTAACTATTTTCTTGGGCAGCTGTATAAAGAGAATAAGAATATCATGTTATAATTAATTACTAACTAACATGTGGTACAACCTTCGAAGAGAACCAGTTAGGTACCTGATGTATATACATAACAATATTTAATATCAAAAATTAACTATACACATGTAAGTATCCAAATTAAACAGAAGATACTATGAAATGTAGTGTAACAAGTTAACAGATGCTGCACGTAATACTACTTCTCCGGGCTTAACTGAAAATATATGCATCAGTTCCAGGAGAAAAAAAAATTTGGCTAAGGAAGATTTGATAAAGAGAAATCATACACATGCAAAGCCGGATATTCGCGGAACCAAACCCGGTATGACCGCATTTTCAAGTTAGCAGTAAAAACTTTGATGTCATCTAAACAGAGTGTAAAAATGTCTAAAGTATTTACATGTTGTTTATGTTCAAAATCGAGATTAGTTTGGCACAAAAAAGTGATTTATCTTTTCAAATCAACTATATATATATATATACAGATATATAATAGGAAATATTAGGAATAACTAGTTTTCGTTTATATATGTGGACACTAAATAGTTTGCCTAAAAATAAGATTGGTACCTCCATTAAGCCAAAGAACAAGTGGATTGTTAGAATAATTTTGAGGAGACTCCACAAAGTAATAATACAATTTTGAGGAGAATCCACAAGGTTCATTCTCACAGTGATGGTGGTTTGGGAGTGAAGTTGAAGTGGTATTGTAGTGTTATATGATAGGCAGAGGCAAGTGGAAGAGGATAGTTATGTGGATTGGCAAAGGAGCTACAATAGTGATGGTTAAGTTGCCTGGCAGTGGGAAGGATGCTGGTGGTGGGTGATGATTGATTGGTGTTGAGGATGTGAATGTGGATGATTTATGAATGCAGTAAGGAAGTGAATGAATTATGGCAGTGTTGGTGTGAAGTGGTCTTGGGTTTGGATTGTTGTTATGTAGAGATGGGTGAGTGCAGCACTAAGCAAAGAAGAGGATGGGAAGAACTGATGATGTTTGAAGTGTAGGTGTGTCAATAAAGGTACATGCAATGGGTTGTATGATAATTTATAGGTTGTAGGACTGAGGAAGGTCTGATGCGTTATGTTGTTGGAGATGGCATATTGATCAGGCAATGATATGGGTATGTCAAGTATGGTTGCTTGTGTGTGGTGTGGCACTGTTATGTATGGTGGAGGAGGATGCTGATATGGTCGTGGTAATGAAATATTGTGTTTGGTGGTAGGGTGGTTGAAGAGGAGTAAGAAGGCAGCAGTTTTGGTTGAGAAGTATGTTGGAGTTTGGATGTTGAATGGTGTGGATTAATTGATGAAGTCAGTGGAAGTTGTATATGGTGATGTAAGTAATAGGAGGAAGTAGTGTGCACTAGGGAGTAGAGTGTGCACTGATGATGTTGAAGGCTGGAGGTGTTAGCAGTGAACGTTGTAGAGTTGTGCACTGGTTTTGGTGATACAACAGAGATTGTTGCATAGAAATGTAGTTGAGCGTGGATAGTGAGAATTTGAAGGCAGTGCACAGAAATTTTGAAGACGGTAAGGATGAATTGAGTATGCTTGACAGCTTCGACATTTGCAAATCGATTCCCAATTATATGTAGAGCCAATCCAAATTTTAACAAAGTTGGCACTGTTTTGAGCAACTAGATATAGAGAGAGTTCAATCGATTCAGTTTTCAGGTTGTAAACAGAGAATGATGGGTGTGCAGGTGGAAGCAATGCAGCGATTTAGTTGAAATACTATGGGATTGTGATGAGAAAACTTCAAATGCATAGTAACAAGGAAATGCAAGTGCAACTGAATTTTTTTAACAAATGAAATACACAAAAAAAGAGCAGAAGTGAATGTTACAATTTAATAGAGATGAGAATGTAATAGAGATATGAAAGGAACAATGCACAAAACACAAAATGTAAATGTGAACAGAATTGTAAACGGAACAAAAACAATGCATAGACCATATCTTTGACCAATCCACTGCAATTATAGACTTTATAATCTAATCTAATGCACGTGTACTCGATTATTTATGAATCAAACCATTGTCAAGTGGATTTCCACTTTTTACACTCCACTGCCATCTTTTTTTTCATTTTGTTTCGTATAAAGAAAAAGATCACATTGTACTGATCGTTAGTTTTGATTAGCGAGAAAAAGCCGCTATAATTGTTGCTATACCTAACGTTTTTTGCTGCATTGAATGTTTGTATTCTGCAGGATCATATGCATATGCAGATTGCACAGCTCAACTTCAGGTAGCTCAAGTACAAAATAAGATGAATGTTTGTGCATTTAAAGACCATCTTCTGCTTAATTTATCTGATGTCAACGATACATTCTCTTCTCTATATATATGTATTTTTGTGTCTACATATAACACGTTGCATTTATTTTTTACTACTGACTGTATGATTAGGTACTGTGGAATTTATTTATGTTTTTCATTCTTCTGTCGAATTATTAAATCTGATTATGTATTTGCCATCAAATTTTATTTTGAATGACTTTAATATTGCATGCAATAATTGTTTGTTATAATCAATAATATATATATAGTCTATTTGAGTGCCGTAATAATGGTTACTGAGAATGGCTTTTTTGCATCAGGTATAAATAGCTGATGCAATAGAGGGATTAGTTTGCATCTGTTGTTATAAAAAACTGATGCAATAGAGGGATTAGTTTGCATCGGTTGTTATGAAAAACAGATGCAACAAGTTACTTTGTTGCATTGGTTTTCATTACAACCGATGCAACATGGGGCTGTATTCAAGCAACCAACCATGATATTTTGCATTAGTTGTTAGTAACAACCGATGCAAAAAGGACATTTTTGCATCGGTTTCAGAACTGATGTAAAAGTGTTAATCCTGTTGCATCGGTTGCATATGCATCGGTTGTTGAACTGATGCAAAAGGGGGGTAAACAACCGATGCAAATGACTTGTTTTGTAGTAGTGTCTATTGACTATCGTTCCCAAAATTCTCTTGGACAATTCATACAAGATCCCTCACTTACAGTTATTGCGTGATGTTTTCCGATTCGCATAACCTGTCAACTCCTTGGCCTAGGACATATAGGGGATTCTTATAAACCCTTAATTCATATGGTTTTGTAAACTATTCTTTAGATGGTATTAATTTTAACCTTGTGTACTACTCTCAAGAACACACCTTTAAGAGAGAGTTTTAACTCAATTTCACTCATCATTAATTGTGTTTTTTCCAACAAAGCTTGATTACTCCTTATCAGTACATCATTATGTATTATAGGAAAAAGTGACCTTTGAGATTGAATCTTTATTCATATTAGGTACATATAAAACTCTTTCCAATATACTCATCCATTCGATCAAATATTATTTCCGTTGCATGTTATTTTATTTACTTCCGTTTTATATTTTATAAGCATATCATAGACTTGTACATGTGCATCAAATACACATGTCCATGTCTACAACAACTCATCATAAATATGACGAAGTACATTGAACCGTTTTGACATTAATAGATTTGATTGTATACATCTACATGTATCTATCTGAAGGTTTCATCAACTCTTATGACATTCCCACTGAATGGATGCACAGACTTTAATTGCTTGGGATATAATTATCTAGTATCATATGACTCATAATCATATAATTAAATTATTTCTCAAAACTACGGCTTTGTCTATAGTTCCAAAATAATTGTAAATAATTTTGGACACTTCAGTATTTTCAATGCATCGCTTTTGTTATGAAAACAAATACCACATTATAGTTTTGTTTCATAACGAATATTAATAATTTTCACATTGAAATATAACTATGTATACTTTTCAATTGATACCGAAAAATAGTCATTATTTCATAGATAAAGTTGGGTATAATTTATGAAAATAATTTTCGTAACTTGATGCAACGAATAAGTGTTACATGGCATGCTCCAACTATTTTCACCATTACTACAATAGTGTACTAAATTCGGAGGTCCGCCATTCACTTAATATAAACTAGTTTACAACGGAGAGTTATTTGATCAAATATCTTGAATTTAAAGAAATAAATCTGATAAAAAAAATTTCTATATGAATATACATTTCAAAATAGAAACCTATTTCTGGTTCTATTGTTAAATATAAATTATTATTATTACAATTTTCATTTTTGACATTTTTTTTCAAAAGTGACTATTCACTCTCTTCATCCCAACGGTACCTTAAATCACATCACTCTTGTGCACTCGTTTTTCTTTCTGAATGGTCGAACCATTCAAAAGAATACCCTTATTACAACATCATAACGAACTCTTTACAAAAGCGCACTCGATCAACCTTAGCATAAGGACATCAAATATGTTGCACTTTGCGTAAACTGATCAAACTAACATTTCGGTGATCAAGTTCTAAGATCTACCTTGTAGTTTTGGTCTAGTGTTACATTTAACACAATATGATCTTTATTGTAATCAATCAAATTGAATACTCGATGTCACATTACAGTTTATTTGTTTGCTTCAAATGAACTAATTTCATCGAAGTATCGTATATTAAGAGCCATGACCGTTCATATATATGTGACAAATATCCATATTCTTGTGTTGCTTTTGAGTTTGGAACACATTTTTGTCCAAATAAACACGCGAGCGACCAAATTTACGAACGTATTAAGCAGTTGTAAAATTAAACACTTGCATGAGTGTAGAAAACATTAACATGTAAGAAATATTTAAAAGTATACATATTATGTTTCTATTTGTCAATCTTTAGTTCAGTTCATTTGTATATCTGAATTGACAAACGCTTTATTAATCGTATTAAATGCATAAATTTATCAATGCAAAATATTATAATTTTATGGCATATGTTCTTACAATACTAGACAGGTTAAATGTTATCATTAAATTTTTCTAATAAGGCTCCTTCTATGTTTCACCAAATCCTATGCGAAGCATAGAAGTCTTTTGACTTTACTAGTGGGTGTTAGAACTCCTATGCGTTGGGATTCTGACCTAAAATAAAGATCAACAAATCATAAGCCTACATACGATGGATAACTCCTTACCGGTTGTATCACATACAACTCTAACTCATGGTTGCTTGTCCTAATCATGCCTTTACCTTAAGGAAGGCTCATAAAGTAAAGTGGGACTATTTACTCAGACCTATCATGTAACACCCCACCTTTACACTCATACTATCTAAGAGTATTGCTAAATAATACTATCAGATATTATGTAACTTGAGGCGATATAGGGTATACACATGAATATTCTCTTAGGCTAACACTAGTACATATTTAAATATTAAATAAATATATGGTCTAAGTATAATGCGCATACCTTGAGGAAATCTCAATAAATATGTGTAGTTATCTTACCTTATCCATTCAATATATTAATAGTACCACACATAATATCCTTAGCTTGAAAAAAGCTCAACAAATAAAGAGTATGCAAGTAATCTATTAATATATAAATGATAGAGGAAAGCTTTATATTAAAGATTCATAGTTTTTAATATATGACATTGATTGATATCAACTTATTTAATAATATATTTCTTATGATATACCCTCGTGATTCAAGTGTCGGACACATTAGAAATCATGGTATACGTACATATACATACATGTTTATTCCTTAAAGTCTATTTAGGGTTTCTTTAATATTCCATCTTTAGTTTACACATTTATATTATATACTTTTTTTATTATATAACTTTTATATTTTAATTAACTTATATAATAGTTTTATATAAAACATTATTTTAGTTAAATCTTTATTTAATTGGTTTTAATTAAATAATATAACATTTATATTAAACATTTGTTATATACTATAACCTTTATAGTATAACACATAATATATATATATATATATATATATATCTGTGTGTGTGTGTGTTAATTAACTAATTAATTAACCTTTTAATTAATTTGTTTAGTTAAATTTTTTTAACTAAATTATATTAATTTCAAAATCCATTTATATACATACATGTATACTTATGTTATCTTAAACATTTTCAAACAACATAACATATATCAAAATGTACAATACATGTGTACATTTTTCATTAATTCGCTCATTTAATTAATTTATCTATTTTATTAATCTTGCTAATAAATTTATAATTTTAAAAATTAATCTATTTTAATTTTCAAACATTTTGAAATTTTTTATTACATTAATACTTTTACAATGTATGTACATCTTATTTTAAATTTAACTTTTAAATTTAAAATCTTATATTTTTAATTTTCAAACATTTTGAAAATCAATCCAAGACCTAATTTAAATTGGCTCTCTTCTAATAAGGGCTACCTTTTGGGCTCACATATCTAATTGGGTCAAGTCGGTAGCCAAGTAGGGCAGAGTACTTGATTACCTAAACCCAATTCTTCGATACTAACTTTTTTAGACATCCTATTAATTGGGTTGTGAGCTTGACTGGTTAACCCTAACATGAATAATTTAGATCACATATGTTATTGGGTTTCGATACCATTGTTGGAACTGGGCAAACATGCAGCCGAAGTTATGGGTGGATTTCAATTTTTTTACTATATTGGTACTTTATTGGACCTATGAAGTCTAATTTATTTAGAACATTTCTAACTTTTATTTAAATAAAATATTTTATTTATTTAAATTTATAAAATGATGTTGTATTATTTGATTATGATATGTTAAATATACATACATGTATCATATGCACATATATATGGGTATGTGCGCATACGTAACGTATAAATCCATGTAGGTATAACATGCCCATATGCAGTGTAGGGATTTACATCGCAACAGACTGAAAGTTAACCAATAATGCAGGTTATTACGTAGGATCGATCTAATATGGAATATAATAAAATCTAAATGCGAAAAAAGATGATAATAGCAAAGTAAATGAAAATAAGTAAACTAAAAACAAGCACACCAGGAATTTTTATACTGGTTCGAACATCCAGTTCTAAGTCCAATCCCAGACTCCTTCTGCAATTTCAACTAACACAAAAACCCTCACTTAACCCAAAGGAACATGTCTATACAACCCTTGAACAGCCGAACAAGGGACCTGAGCAGCAGAACAGGATTTTGCCCCAACAGCCGAAGAGGATTTCACACGCCTAAGCAGCAGAACAGGACTTATACGAATAAAGTTTTCTTGACACTATGTGTTCTTTAATAACAAAAATTTGTCAATTATAGTACATCCTTCCTATATTCTTCTCCTTTATGATATATATATGTGTGTGTGTGTGTGTGTGTGTGTGTGTGTGAAGAACAAGGAATCAATAGAATGAAATTATATGAAATTGAATGCACAAGAGTGTTAGAATCAAGAATATGAGAGTAGAGTAAGAATAGATTGAATTAAGTTGTTAAAAACCATGATTCTAATGTGTTTATATAGATTATAAATAGGTGCATTTGTTCGTGAACAGTTATCATGAAGAGATATGGACATATCTATTGAAATGAAGAATGCTTCTCTTCACGAATGGTAGTGTCTATTTGAAAAATATAGCCGTTATAGATATTCAGACTTCTGAATCGAAAAATTCAGACTTCTGAATTTGCATGGGCTCAAACCAGAAAGAAAATAGGCCAAAAATGGCCTTATTCAGACGTCTGA
This sequence comes from Allium cepa, assembly GCA_030765085.1. Taxonomy (NCBI): domain Eukaryota; kingdom Viridiplantae; phylum Streptophyta; class Magnoliopsida; order Asparagales; family Amaryllidaceae; genus Allium; species Allium cepa. Next base: position 145,960,182 of record CM060945.1, read on the forward strand.
AAATTTTCATTCAGACATTTGAATATTGTGAAACAATGTTCAAGTTTCAGCATTCAGACGTCTGAATGAAGTATTCAGACGTCTGAATTTACCCTGTAACAAAAAGTAGCATAGCACATTTGGTTAGAGCACTTGCTTTCTAAACTAAAGACCTGTGTTTGAGTCCCGCTCCATGCAATTTTTGAAAACTTAATTTTTCATTTAAAATATGAATGTATATGTGTGTATACCATTTGGAGAAGATTTTAACATTTGTAAACTCTAGACACGACACTTTATGACTAATAAAACTTTGTGTGTCACCTTCTTCTTGTCTCTGTCATGGTATCTCTTCTTGTATCTCCACATACATACTTTTGTACTATGTATCTTCATTTTGAACGTATTTGATTATTTCTTTTTGATGCTCATGTACCTGCAAATTAGCTTAGAGATTCTTTGACATAATTGTATAGTTGTTGTCATTAAAATCCATTAATTGACGTTCTAACATTCTCCCCCTTTTTGATGATGACAACTATACAATTTTAAAAAATATTCATTCTATATAAAAAATAATATAAATATGTTTAAAGCTCCCCCTAAGTATAACATCTCCCCCTAAGTATAATATCTCCCTCAATTAATATGCATATGAATTTCTCCCCCTTTGTCATTATAAAAAAGAATGAGGGAATATAATAAATATAGTGAGATAAACTCAATGTTAATTAAGAAACAAAATAGATTTTACCATATTTTCTGAAGTCCATATTTCATTATAAGCACGTAATTCTATTGAATGTATGGATCATTCTTTAAAATTCCAAAATCTATCCTTTTCCTTTTGTTTCTCCAAGTACCTGCAATAAATAATAATCATTTTCAGTACCCACTTATGATGTTAGGGTCCGGGGGATTAGGTCTTTGGAAACCATACCCATTTGGGTATGGTTGAACCTTTATAAATATAATTTTCATTACAAATCACATTCTTACAATAGTTGCTAATATAAAGTTGTTTATCATGATCAATCATATTTGTTGGAATCCATATCTTAATACTATTAGTCATTAGCTTAATACTTGAAGAATAATTTCTATCATTTCTAAACAAAGTACTATTATGACTATAACTGGTTCTAAAACTATCTTGGTTACTAGTACTAGCACTAAAATTAGTATACAAGAATGCATATCTAGTACTACTTTTATTTTTAGCTTGTTTATAGCCTAAACCGTATCATTGTGAGCTTTTGGATTCTTAACATAACCTAATCCCTTCTTATTCGAAGTAGGTTGAGAATTTTAATAATCCTGGATAAATTTTCTCTTCCTTTATTAAAATTGGAATATTTTTAGCAATGTCATCAAGCTTAGTTTTGAGACTAGTGTTATCTAACTCAACAATTTTAATTTTAGTTTTTAACTCGTGATTCTCAGAAGCTAGAGCGTTATTCTTTTCTGTTTGAGCTTCTATTTCTTGACTTAATAAAGCGAGTTGAGAATTGTCAGAGATTGAATCTTAAATTTTCTCAAGTTCTTCTAATATTTTCTTCTCGTCTTTAAACATATCTCTTTCGAATTCTGCTTTCTTCTGATTTTCCAGAGCTTCCTTATATTTTCTTTTGAGACTTTTTAAAGTGTCTAGAAGTTCTGAATTTATTTCTATCATATCATCAAAATTAGATCACTAACCTCATTATCATTTGCCATGAAGCATTTGTTTGTTTGCTTCTTTGATTTTTCTTTATTGCTCTTCCTCTTCTTATTGCCTTGACTAGATCTCTTTGTAGCCATTTATTCTAGGATGTTGTTACGATCTCTAGAATCCCAGGCTTTGATACCAAATGAAAGTTAACCAATAATGCAACTTATTACGTAGGATCGATCTAATATGGAACATAATAAAATCTAAATGCGGAAACAGATGATAATAGCAAAGTAAATGAAAATAAGTAAACTTAAAACAAGCACACCAGGAATTTTTATACTGGTTCGAACTTCCAGTTCTACGTCCAGTCCCAGACTCCTTCTGGAATTTCAACTAACACAACAACCCTCACTTAACCCGGAGGAACAGGTCTATACAACCCTTGAACAGCCGAACAAGGGACCTGAGCAGTAGAATAGGATTTTGCCTCAATAGCCGAAGAGGACTTCACACGCCTAAGCAGCAGAACATGACTTATACAAATAAAGTTTTCTTGACACTATGTGTTCTTTAATAACACGAATTTGTCAATTATAGTACACCCTTCCAATAATCTTCTCCTTTCTAACATATATATATATATATATATATATAATATGTGAAGAACAAGGAATCAATAGAATGAAATTGTATGAAATCGAATGCACAAGAGTGTTAGAATCAATAATATGAGAGTAGAGTAAGAATAGATTTAATTAAGTTGTTAAAAACCATGATTCTAATGTGTTTATATAGATTGTAAATGGGTGCATTTGTTCGTGAAGAGTTATCATGAAGAGATATGGACATATATATTGAAATGAAGAATGCATCTCTTCACGAATGGTAGTGTCTATTTGAAAAATATAGCCGTTATAGATATTTAGACTTCTGAATTGAAAAATTCAGACTTTTGAATTTGCACGGGCTCAAACCAGAAAGAAAATTGGCTAAAAATGGCCTTATTCAGACGTTTGAAAATTTTCATTCAGACGTCTGAATTTATCCTGTAACAAAAAGTATCATAGCTCATTTGGTTAGAGCACTTGCCTTTTAAACCAGAGACCCGGGTTCGAGTCCAGACACGACATTTTATGACTAATAAAACTTTGTGTGTCACCTTCTTCTTGTCTCTATCGTGATATCTCTTCTTGTATCTTCACATACATACTTATGTACTGTGTATCTTCATTTTGAATGTATTTGATTATTTCTTTTTGATGCTCATGTACCTGCAAATTAGCTTAGAGATTCTTTGACATAATTGTATAGTTGTTGTCATTAAAATCCATTAATTGACATTCTAACACAGACATTTTAGCTCATCTAATATACAAATATATGTTTGTATATACTTTTATATAAATATAAAATGTTACTATTACACCCATTTTTCAATTCACGCAGTAAGATGTGTAGACTGTTTAAACAGTGAACTGTGAGTAAAATTGAAAGGGGATAAACCAAAAGAACAGCGGCACACTTAAACATGATGAGCTAGTTGAGCTACGAAGTGAGCAGGATCACAACACATAGCCTAATCAACACACTAAAACTCTAAAACAAAGAGCATATCATGTAGCCTTAAGTTACAACCATGCCAATATACGACGATAAAGTGCAAAGAAAATAAAGCCAGTAAAACTAGCCTGTTCCACGAAAAGATCTACTCAATTGGACATAGCAAGAACATCGCACCAATCATAAGTCTGTTGTGCCGCCAGCCAAAAATACACTTTATCTTACAAAAAGAATGCATTATATGTTTGAACAAACATCGCAACCCCTACAAATACGAGGTGTCGTTGTATGAAACACTAAGCGCGGACTATAATGCACAGAATTAAATAATCAAACAAATAAAGCCAAGTGGTGCCGTATTATCATACTCTTATTTCATGACCAACTTGATCATCAAAACTTTAAGTCCGGGAGCAGGTAATCTTGGTACGACAGCCTACGCAGCAGCAATGCCAGCCATAGTGGACCGAGGCAAGCCAAATAAGAAGAACTCCACCACACAAGTAAATTGCTTCAATTCTAATTGGAAATGTCACTCCAACATGCAAAGCGGGCCACTTACATCGCTATCAAAATCAAGTTCATGGCAACCAAAATGCACCGACACACTTTGGAAGCATAAACCACATATTGCACCAATAGGAAGCAGGGTCGCAACATCCAAACCCATCCTGAACCGTGTTACATAGCCACTTCGAACTACGTTACCTTTACAACCTTCAATCGAGATACAATCCCATATTAGAACAAAATCTAGATGATATGAACCTACCTACGGCCTTAATATTCATCTTAAATTAGAACTACAGCACATCTACTCAAATAACTACGCCCACAAACTAAAACTAATATCTAAATTGACAAGTCTATGCCGCAATGCTATACCGCATAACAAAGCCACAAGGATGCCCTATCATCCAGATGTGACATTAATTGTGTTGGGATCCGATTCAATGCTTAAGTGATAAAGATGCATTGCAAACTTGACGTAAAAAAGGAGGAGGCGCAATCCTAAAAGCACTTACCATACACATAAAGGTTCAAGCGACGACGCAAAGGTGCGAACTACTTCACGACCAAAAACTGATCCTCATTCTTCAAAGTCATGGGAGGCAGCGCAGTCCTCTACCTATGGGAATGACTCATAATATATTCATATGAAGTAATCACCCTTCAGAATTACGGCACAATGTCCATTACTAAGCCATGCAACCCTCTAACATTGTACTATGCAGAAAAAGAAAAGTCCATCAGCGTTGTATTATTGACACATCTTTGCAATCTACAAATTCGCTACTTGCAAGATAAGAGAAGGCACGATCCATTCAAATTTAGGCATTTTCCTGCCTCAATTCAATGCATTCCCACTTCAAAATCAAATCTCCCTACCAATAGCAAACTTACCGCTCAAATCTACGTAACCAATCCATACATGCTTAAAGAAAGCAGCAGATGGATGATATGTGTACAGATCTAATAGAGGAAGGAAAGCATTAAAGGATAACTCAATTAATTCACCAAAAAGTTCAACTATAAATAAAAAGGACATTATAGCAATGAGGGGGAGTTTTTGATTAATTCTCCGATTTCTAGACTAATATATGGATATTCTCTCTATAATTAAAAAGGTTTGTGCCAAAAAGAAATATATAAGCAAAATTTGACCCTTGGACATAGGATTCTTTAAAATTCGAACTACGTAAATTTATGCGTCATTTATATTTTCTGCACTTTACTTGCTTTATTCATAATGAGTTCTATTTTTACCTTAATTGAATATGAATTATGCTTCACACTTTAACAAATAGTTAGAATGCAACTTCTTAATCATGTAAACACACAATAGCATAATTATACTTTAAAGTAAATCTGATATTACTTGAATTTGTCAATTAATAATTGCGAAAATAGTTATCACAATAATTATTCCATGATTATCTTGGATGTTGTATGATAAAAAATTTCACCAACATTCTGGCGCTAGAAGAAGGGCTTGACCTCCATCCTGTTTACTTTTGACCATTGAATTAACAACCACAGGCCAGTGTGGATATGGAAGAAGCCTTCATCCAAAAACGAATTCAACAAGATGCACAAATCCATGGCATTCAATGTAGCCTGATATCACAAAAACATGTGCGGTAGAATATCTATTTATTTTTAATCATTATCATTCATAATCTTACCTCACAATTCTTACTGCGCAAAAATACTATAACCTGAACCGAAGTTTTATAGTGTTTACCATTTTACCTATGTCTACTACTATCTATGCATATTAGTCCTGCTTTTGAAAGTAAGTTATCATAGATTATACCTCTATCTTACTTGTTTGTAATAATCTATCTTGAAATCTGATTTGAAACAAATGCTGTAACGACCCGTAATTTTAACACTTTGAAAATAGGATATTTAATTATTTTAAATATTCAAATGTAGAATTTTCAAACTTAAACAATCATTTTTTATATGATAAATAAGAATGGCAAACTTTTTTTTGATATTGAATAAAGATTTTGGATTTCCATTGTAAAATTGACAAAAGTCGGATTCCGATAAAATAGGATAAATATTCGAAAAATTTGTTTAAAGGATAAATAATTCCTTTTAAATATATACATATATATGTAATTGATATCAAACTTATTTGATAATAACAGTAATTTAATTTATAATGGTTGGATAAATATACAAAACTTATTTTATAAAATTGACAAATTTCATCGCATATCGATAAATCGATGTCGTATTTTTATAAGAAGATTTTGATATTATTTTATATTATTTTATAAGTCAAATATACTTGTTTTAGTTATTTAAATATAATAAGAAATTTATTTTGAAATTTGGTTTACATGAATAAATAGTTTAACAAAAACGTCAAAATGTGACAAGAAAATGTTTTGTCGAAAATCAGCGTTTTGTTCAAAATAAGTTGCCGCAACATTATCACACCTTTATTAACATGTTTTAACATATGTATTACACATTTTAATAACTAAACATGTTTATTTTACTAAATAAGATTATGAAAATTCTAGAAGTGATTTGCAAAAGTAAGTAAGAATTAACAAAAGCTAGAAAAGTAAATATCAAATCACATCAAATCAAAATTCAACAAAATAATTCTTTTTTACTTAATCTTTAAGTGACTAAAACATAAAGTAAAAAGTGAAAGGATGACGTTAAGTGTTGAAAAAATGGATGTTGCTTTAGGTTGAAGTAAGGATAGTTTGGTAATTTGGTAAGAGATTAGTTTGCTAAATTTACCACTTCTTTCTTTTTATATAAATACCCACCTCCTTCTTCACTTTCATTCACATTTCTTCATCTTATTTTCTCAAACTTATTCACCTTCTTCCTCTTCTCTTCAATGGCTTGCAAGCCATAGGAAAAAATTAGAAATAAATAATGTCAAAATATTTATAAAATGTTCAAAAGAAATCAATATTTGTCCTCTTCAAATCAAACTCCTTTTCTCTCCATATTTTACCACTTCTTCTCTCGGCCATAACTTCTTCAAAACAGAATCAAAATGAAAAAATATTTTTTTATCGTATGTTTTTCTAGTAGCTACAACTTTCATGTTGTCACTTTGTCTAATTCTAAATATAACCAATGTCAAAAATTCACTTCTTTCCAGTGCATTCTCTGGTCCAGTTTTTAAGGCAGTGAATATGCCATTTTGTTTTGACCATAACTTGATCGTAACTGATCCAAATTAAGAAATTATTTCTTTTAGCCAATATGAAATTATATATGTTGATCACTTTTTCCAGTTTTGAGGTTTGCTATACTTGAAACTTAATTCTTTGAAGTACATTTTCGGGCTTTATATTTGTGAATCCGAGAATAGCTCTTTTTATTTTGACCATATCTTCCTCAAAACTAACCAAAATCAACTAATTATTTTTTTAAATCAAGAGAAAAGAATTTTCAATAATTTTTCAGTTAACAAGTTTTCAAATTTTGAGAGTAAGAGAGTCAAAAACTAGAGAGAAAATGACCTATTTATTGGATCTAATTTTGAAAATTTAAGGTCAAAGCTCCACCACTTCTTCTCTATACTTTCAGCCAGCCTCATCCAAGCCTTGGACAAGCATTAAGAAGGAGGAAATTGGGCTTATTTTGATTTGGTTTCCAAGAATGGTAGGAAGTGTGGGTTAGATCTTAATTTCCTTTCTTTAAAGTTTGATGGAGTGGAATCCGAAGTGAGTTATTTCTCCCTTTGAGTTCGTTAAAATCATTACTAATTTGAAGGAACTTTAAGTGTTAAGTGTTGTCTGAAAACCCCCGTTGAATGCTTGTTTACTTTGTTTGCTAAAAAATGGTTTTATTTCTTTGTTTGACTATTTGGATGGTTAATTAAGTATTTTAAAATTTAGTAGTTAAATACTTAATGGGGTATGCGGAAATGACTAGTACACGTGTTTTGTCTGTGAGATCCAAGGAGAGTTGGGCGAGGGACGAAACATGTCAAAGAGAAAGCCCGGATGCTCCAAAATAAATATTAAACATTTTAACTTAAGATAAAATAAAACGTGTTATAAATATTTGATAGAATGAAGCATTGATTTATCCTTTATTATTGTGTTTATTTTGCTAATTGATTGTTGGTTGTTTGGATTACGCTCGACCAGTTTGTGAGCACTGATTATTTATTGATTGTTGACTTTGCTCAACCAGTTTAAGAGAAATTAATTATCCATATGCATGGGATGGGTTAAAAATAATTATAGGATATCACCATGTGATTTGTTTCACGATTTGACTATAACGTGTTTATCGGTAATATTTGGTTCACTTCAATTTAATGAATTGTTTTGAAAATTGGTTTTCAAACGGAAACGCTATGACATGTTTTCCCTTTAAAAGAAATAGAAATGTTTGGTAATGAATATTTTGAAGTTATATTATATAAAAGTGATTTATATAAGAATGGTTTTATAAAAATATTTTATGAAACGGAAAAGAATTTCGAAGACTAAACCTGATGGTTTTAAGATCATTTTTGAACAGATTTGGGAAATGAAAATTATTATAGATTTGAAAGTACTTGTGAATATTAGTGTGAAATGATTTATCGCTTTGGGATATAAAATTATTTGTTATATTACCGATGATTCGGGTAACCCGTAACTAAAAAGTGGGCACATGTTTTTGGTATAGTCCGCTCTTGGAATAAAGGGATGTACTTATTTATCGATTGTATGAAGGCTGGGACCCAGTCGCCTTGTTATTGGGAGAAACCTCCTGATCTGGTTGCATTTGGTTTGATATGCTTTTATTATAGTATTTGGGATTTCCAAATAAAATTTTCTAAAGTGATTTGATTTAAGATCCCGAAGTAAAGTATAATTTGAATATACAAGATATATATTTCAAAAGTTTTGAATAAAAATTCGAGAACAAAGTCCAAAGAGATAATTTTCGTGTAAAGGTAATTAGATTTGAAAATCTAAAATTGAAGATTAAGCCTAAGTGGGTAGTTTTGGGAATTGCATATTGTTTGTTCCATCGTAGGCTCCATGAGTCCTATTTGCGGTAGGAGAACTATGTTGGCTTGATCCTATATTTAATTGGGTACCCAATTAGATAGGGGTACATAGGTAGTCACAAGTAGTAGTGATGCTGCCCCTAAAATAATGTAACCCTTTCATGTTTATCTGTTATTGGTTGTTGTTTATCTTGTGTTATTGTATCTTTCATGCTTACTATTTTATTCTGCATTTACATTATTTATTGAGTTTGCATGTAAGGATAGTGTTGTCTCTCTCATCAGAGTTGTGCAGTGGTAGATTTATAGTCATTGTATTTGGTATATATTAAAGCACATTTTGAGAATTAATAAATAAATAAATTACTCTGATAAGTTGTATAATTGAAATTATATCATATACATTTAGTAATATTGAATTATTATCAAATATGGTATATTAAGTTGGTAGTTTTCATTAGTAGTTTTAGAAAGGATAGATTTTTCGACAATTTTAGCTGGTCCGAAAATCCGGTTCGTCACACGTGGTATCAGAGCTTAGGTTAGGTGCCTAAGCAAAATTCATCTAGGGTTTGTATATCAACCTAGAAATTTAAAAAATGAAACTACCTTAATTTGATAAATAAAATGGATAGGATAAGGCACCGTACCTCCAACTGGGGTTATGGACGATATTAGTATTTTTGGTGTGCTTAACTATTCTTTAATTGTTGTTTTTCATTATATTTTTCCATCATTGTAATTTCGGGGACGAAATTATTTTAAATAAGGGATAATGTAACGACCCGTAATTTTAACGCATTGAAAATGAGATATTTAATTATTTTAAATATTCAAATGTAGAATTTTCAAAATTAAACAATCATGTTTTATATGATAAATAAGAATGGTAAACTTATTTTTGGTATTGAATAAATATTTTGGATTTTCATTGTAAAATTGACAAAAGTCGGATTCCGATAGAGTAGAATACAAATTCGAGAAATTTGTTTAAAGGATAAATAATTCCTTTTAAATATATATAAAATCGATATCAAATTCATTTGATGATAATAGTAATTTAATTTATAATAGTTTGATAAATATATAAAACTTGTTTTACTAAATTGACAAATTTCGTCGCATATCGATAAATCGATGTCGTATTTTTATAAGAAGATTTGGATATTGTTTTACAGTATTTTATAAGTCAAATATACTTGTTTTAGTTATTTAAATATAATAATAATTTTATTTTGAAGTTTGGCTTACATGAATAGATAGTTTAACAAAAACGTCAGAATGTGAATGGAAAACGTTTTGTCGAAAATCAACGTTTTGTTCAAAACAAGTTGCTGCAACGTTATTGCACCTTTGTTAGCATGTTTTAACATATATATTACACATTTTAATAACTAAACATGTTTAATTTTACTAAATAGGATTATAAAACTTTAAGAAGTAATTATTAAAAGTAAGTAAGAATTAACAAAATTAAACATCAAATCACATCAAATCAAAATCTAATAAAATAATTACAAAATATTAAAAAGAAATCAATATTTATCCTCTTCAAATCAAACTCCTCTTTTCTCCATATTTTACATATTCTTCTCTCAGCCATAACTTCTTCAAACCAGAGTCAAAGTATAATTTTTTTAAATCATGTTCTTTCTATTGGCTATAACTTTCATGTTGACCACTTTATCTCATTTTAAAATTAACTATGTTAAAAATTCCACTTCTTTCTAGTACATTATCTGGCCCAGTTTTTAAGCCAGTGAATGGGCCACTGTGTTTTGATCATATCTGATCCAAATTAAAAAATTATTTCTTTTAAATCATATGAAATTCCAGTGGCTACAACTTATATGTTGACCACTTTTTTCAGTTTTGAGGTTTGTTATTCCTAAAACTCAATCATTTGAAGTACATTTTTGGGTTTATATTTGTAAATCCGAGAATAGCACCTTTTCTTTTGACCATATCTTCCTCAAAACTAATCAAAATCAAGTGATTCTTTTTTTAAAATTCAATATAAAATAATTTTCAACAATTTTTTAGTTAACAAGTCTTTCAAATTTTGAGAGTAAGAGAGTCAAAAACTAGAGAGAAAATGACCTATTTTTTGGGTCTAATTTTGAGAATTCAAGGTCAAAGCTCCACCACTTCTTCTCTATACTTCCAGTCAACCTCCATCTCAAGCCTTGGACAAGCACTAGGAAGGAGGAAATTGGGCTTATTTTGATTTGGTTTTCAAGCATAGTAGGAAGTATGGGTTAGATCTTAATTTCCTTGCCTTAAAATTTGACGGAATGGAATCCAAAGTGAGTTATTTCTTTGTTAAAGTTCGTTAAAATCATTGCTAAGTTAAAGGAACTTTAAATGTTTTTTGAAAATCCTTGTTGAATGTTTGTTTACTTTGTTAGATGAAAAATGGTTTTATTTCCTTGTTTGATTATTTGGATGGTTAATTAAGTATTTTAAAATTTAGAAGTTAAATACTTAATGGGTATGCAGAAATAAAACTAGTACACGTGTTTCGTCTATGGGATCCAAGGAAACTTGGGCGAGGGATGGAACATGTCGAAGGGAAAGTCCGGATGCTCCAAAAATAAATATCAAACCGTTTTAACTCAAGATAAAATAAAATGTGTTATAAATATTTGATAGAATGAAGCATTGATTTATCATTTATTGTTATGTTTATTTTGTTAATTGATTATTGGTTGTTTGATTGCACTCGACCAGTTTATGAGCACTGATTATTATTTATTGATTATTGACTTTGCTCAACCAGTTTATGAGAAATTAATTATCCATATGCATGGGCTGAGTAGAAAATAATTGTAGGATAACACCTTGTAATTTGTATCACGATTTGATCATAAGGTGTTAAGTGGTAATATTTGGTTCACTTCAACTTAATGAATTGGTTTGAAAATTGGTTTTCAAATGGAAATGTTATGATATGTTTCCCTTTAAAAGAAATAGAAATGTTTGATGATGAATATTTTGAAGTTATATTATATTGAAGTGATTTATATAAGAATGGTTTTATAAAAATGTTATTTGAAACGGAAAGAATTTGGAGTACTAAACCCGATGGTTTTAAGATGATTTTTGAATGGAATTGGGAAATGAATATTATTATAGAATTGAAATTACTTGTGAATATTAGTGTGAAATGATTTATTGCTTCGGGATATAAAATGATTTGCTATGTTACCGATGATTCGGGTAACCCATAACTAAAAAGTGGGCATATGTTTTTGGTATAGTCCGCTCTTTGAATAAAGGGATGTAATTATTTTTCGATTGTATGAAGGCTGGGACCCAGTTGCCTTGTTACTGGGAGAAACCTCTCGATCTAGTTGCATATGGTTTGATATGCTTTTATTACAGTATTTGGGATTTCCAGATAAACTTTTCAAAAATGATTTGATTTAAGATCCTGAAGTAAAGTATAATTTGAATATAAAAGATATATATTTCAAAAGTTTTGAAATAAGACTTCGAGAAAAAGTCCAAAGAGATAATTTCCGTAAAGGTAATTAGATTTGAAAATCTAAAATTGAAGATTAAGCCTAAGTGGGTAGTTTTGAGAATTGCAGATTATTTGTTGCATCGTAGGCTCCATGGGTCCTATTTGTGGTAGGAGAACTACGTTGGCTCTATCCTGTATCTAATTGGGTACCCAATCAGATTGGGGTATGTAGGCAATCACAAGTAGTAGTGATGCAGCCCTTAAAAGAGTATAACCCTTTTATGTTTATCTATTATTGGTTGTTGTTTATCTTGTATTATTGTATCTTTCCTGCTTACTATTTTATTCCGCATTTACATTGTTTATTGAGTTCGCATGTAAAGATAGTGATGTCTCTCTCATCAGAGTTGTGCAATAGTAGATTTATAGTCATTGTATTTTGTATGTATTAAAGCACACTTTGTAGAATTAATAAATAAATTAAGTACTCTAATAAGTTGTATAATCGAAATTGTATCCTACAAATTTAGTAATATTGAATGTGTAACAACCCGATATTTTCAACCATTCGCATCCACACATGTCGGACTTGAATTGCTCAAACTACCGCATTGTAAATTAATTTGGAGCAAATGAAATAAAATTACAGAATCACAGACACAGAAATATCAGAATAAATCGCAGCGGAAATTAAATACCATAGTAGTTCATGAAGCTACTATAACAAACTCTCAAAACATAATACATAATATCAGTCTGAAAATATATACAATAGAAATCTCAAATACATAGCAGATTATAAATACCAGAGATGAAATAGAACAACTGAAACTGAAAGGGGACAAATAACTGGACAAGCAGAATCTCCAGCGATTCCTACCTTCAGAAAAGAAATCCAAAGCTAAGCTATAAATACTCAGGCTGACCCGAGCGTAAAGTAAAACACAAAACACTCGAGTCCGGACATATATACTTATATAATGTAAACCAACTCAAGTGAACTGTAGTACTAATGTACAATAACTTAAAAGATGCTTGGGATCGCCCATCCTTTAAGGATCAGTTAAACTATAAATCAAATACATCCCGTGGTTAAAATTTCAAAATAGTTTATATTTCAAAAAAATTACTTCATTTTAAATCATAAAATGAAGTTATTGTATTTAATAATTAAATTATTAAATTTTCAAAATTTTAATCTTTAGAAACTCATTTATTCACTTAAATTTATTAAAAACAATGAAATTCAACTTTCGCAGCATTTAGAAAATGCTACAGAAAGTTACATTCAAAACAGTTCAATTTAACAAAAGACAACATTTAAGAGTGTTGTAATAGGTTACATTAAGTTTAAACAAACTTAGTTAAATTCAACAATTATAGCACTTACAAAAATGCTACAATAGCCTTTAGTTAAATTTAGCCATTTAGTTCATTATTATCAACTACAACATTTACAATTGCTGTAAAATCATTTATATTAGAAATAATAGCATTTCAAAAGATGCAGTTAATTAACTTCAAATATTCAATCTAATTTCACAAACAATTATATTTTATTTAAATCATTTTCAACATATCAAACCACATATTTTCACTTTTAAAATTATCATTTTATTTTCCTTAAATTCATGATTTTATAAAGTTAAATTTCCATTCAAAAATCAATATTTAATAATAATTCACTTATTAAATTTCAACACTAAATTTAAATTCATTAAATTAAATTTTTACTTAAACTTAGGTTTAAATTTCAAATATAACTTAATTTCATTTTTATTTACTTAACTTAAAATTCACATTTAAGCCAAATTCACAAATTTCCAATTTTAGTTATATTTCAAAATTTCAACTTAAATATTCATTCATTTCATATTTTAACTTTATTAAAAAATCATTAATATATTATAAATCATTATAATTCACTTTTCCAAATTATCATGAATTTATCATATTTCATATTTAATTTAAATTCCAATCATCACCAAATTAAAATTTCCCAAAATAACTTACATTTCAAATTTTCTAACCTCCATAATTTATCTAAATTATAAATTTTCAGAAAATCAATAATACTTTACGAAAATCATTTTTTTATCAAATTTAAATCAAAATATTATAATATTTTCATTTCTAAAATATTTTAAAATTTTTAGAATAACATATTTTAACTACGGATCTGCATTTCATTTTCTAGCCTAGGAAAAGTGATACGGGTACTATATCATTTCAACCCGTAATTTACAAAGAAAACCCGGGTTTTATCATTTCAAACCCGTCATCCCAAGTAAATGAAATAATTTGAAAATCGTCCAAGTCTATCATTTCAGTCCATAACGATTTTTCCCTATTCTAAAGTCCGTTCAGGTATGTATCATTTCAACCCATAGTGATTCTAATCTAAAGGGAACTTACAGTGTGATAAACTGATATAAATAACAGAACAACATAATATAACAATAATATATGATATAACAGGTGTTTAAGCATGGGTGAACATCATATAATCATAGCATAGCAGATATAATATGGTTATGCATTATACAGATTCACAAGTGGTCAGTTTACTAGTTATATAGGTATAAAATGTCTGGTGAGAATAACTCACAGGTTTGAGCTGGAGACACAACAACGAATGTACAAAAGAGATCTACACAAGCACGATATCACGACAAGATACGAGTGATAGAGCCAAAGGTCAATTCCCTTGAAAACAAATCAAACAAAACAATACAACAATTATAAGCTTTCAAACCAAAAATATGATTAAATTAAGATAGAATTAACTACACAAATCAAAGCAGAAATGCTTTGCACTTGCTTCAAACTCTCTTATGCTTCGGCCATAGATCTGAAGTGCACGATCAAAACATGTATTTGGATCTGGTTTGGGTTTGAAATGGGTTGGCCTAGCATAGCAAAAATGGTGTATAAAATATATAAGCATGAACTAATTACACTACAAGGTAAAACAACATGATTTCTAAGCAACATAAGGGCTCGGCCAAGGCATCATAGGCACGGCCAGGTCTGCAGAGGGCTGGAGGATGGCGTGGCAGTGGGTTCAGGTTGGGAATTCGCTGCTGGTGGTGGTGTAGGTGGCGGCCAAGCGGTGTGTGAGGTGATGGAACAATTGTAGCTAGGCTATGTTGGATATAGGTGGTGTTTATGCATTTTTAGGTGGATCTACATCATCAAGGGGAACGACTATGGCATGGGGATGGGCTGGAGGAGATGTTGTCCAGAGGTGGTGATGGTGGAGGTGGCCAAGGGGTTGGAGGAGAGAGGTCAAGCAAAAAAGAGATGAAGAAAGAAAGTGCAAAATTATGTGAATCAAGATAAAAACATGAAAAAGGAATGAATTTTTTTACCAATTTCTTTGAGCAAGAAGAGGCCGATAGTTTCTTTCAGAAATGAGAAAATGAAGTTTACGTGAATGGTAAAAGTGATGGTTGGCTGAAAGAAGTGAATAGGTATGGCCAATATGTGAAAAGATGTTGTGAAATGTGAAAATGTGGAATATAAAAGGCCTTAGGAAATCAAAAGTCATAAACCGTTTCACATTTCCTTCTTTTCTTTTTTATAAATTTAAATAACTGAAAACAATAATAAATTCAGTTAAAAATTCGAAAATGTAACAAAAATATAAAATATAAATAAATAATTATTAATTATATATGATTAAAATAAGAAAATAGCATAGAAAATGAAAACTAGTCTAGAAAATTTGAAAATAAACAGAATAAACTTTGAAAAATTTATATGGACTTGGAAAATATTTATAAATAAAGATAAATATAAAATAAAATTTATTTACAAAAAATAAATAAATAAATTTTAATTAAATATAATTTAAATTAAGAAAATGGCAGAAAAATAGAAACTAGCCTTTAAAAATAGGAAATAAATGCAATAAATTTTGGAAAAATTATAACATCACTTCAAAATGTTTTAAAAATAAAATATATATCTAACATTTCATATTACACATATTAGAACATGATAGGACAAATAAAATATTATTTATATAATTTAAAATAGACAATTTTATTAAATAAATCAATTTACATACAATATTGTAAAAAACATAACTTTCACAATATAAATCGGATTTCAACGAAACGAAAAGCAGTATTATTTAAATTAAATTTATTTTCATAATAAAGCATAAAATTCAAATATTTAAATTTTAAATTTAAAAGTCAAAGTTTGACCAGATTGACCAAAAATCCACTTTTCTGGAAAATATTCTTCATATTCAGGTTTGAAATTATAATTCACATAAAAATCTTAAAAAAATATTTAAAATAACAAAATTATTCATTTTAATAAATATATTAAAGTTTTCAAATAAAATAATCAAAATAAACAATTAAAATAAATCACAAAATTCAGGGTTGTTATAGAATGTTTATCAAATATCGTGTATTAAGTTGGTAGTTTTCATTAGTATTTTTAGAACGAACAGATTTTTTGGCAATTTTAACTAGCCCAAAAATCTGAGTCATCACAAATGCTTTGTACAAATATGGAATAGAACCCTTCTAATGAAGTGCATGGCAAAATATTTATCAAACATATCCAACTGCCCAATTCTCACATATGATAATATGCTTTGGTTTAGCTAGCATTAACAATAGGATGTAACATTCCCTTAACTGCTAAATAACATGAAAATCCAATGCCCATCAGTGCGAACCTGCCCCCATCAATCTAGAGCTCACAGTCAATACCCTCCAGCCCAGTTGATTACGCTATGGGAAAGCAAAAAATGACACTCTCAATATTGAGAACGGGGACGCTGAACTAAGATGCGCGGGGGCAAGGATTCCAAAACAAAGTTTATACGCATCAGAAAAATGGCATGGCCCAAAATAAATGCGAGTTCCAAAATTCATCAAGGTGAACCTTCTCTTGACCCTTAAACAGTTCACCACCAATAGTTGCTACCAAGCCAAGCACGTGGTTAGTAGAAATGAATAACAATCTCAATATTGAGAACGGTGAAATTAGATACCAACACATGGAAATGCGTAAACGCAATTCGGCTCTTTAAACAAATTACTATGCTGGACACAGGGATATTAAACGGTCTGATCCAGCTATCAAAACAAAACTATGCAAATACATCCCGTCTTTTCAACTAAACTACTGAACTAGACGTAGGGATACTGGATAGCCCGAACTAGTATAAAAATCTCTCCATGTTAATCTTTTCTAGCATAGTTAACACTTACACTGGACGTAAGAATATTAGACGGTCTGAACTAGTACAAAAAGCCACGTGCAAGAATTAAAAAGGTCGTAAATTCATGACCTGACATTACAGTCAAAATATTATCCACCCCTAATTAATGGAGCGGACTATGCCAAGTGCACAAATATGAAACTGCACCAAACAGTGGGGTAGGTCATACCAAGCATGCAACAAAACATGCATGCAAAAATCAAGTTCAAGAAGCATGAACTGCAAGCGAATTTAATCAAAAAACATGGCAAGGAAATACAACACATGGAATATACTACAACCTATAGGTCTGGTACGATCCTAGAAACTAATTAAAGCTTGTCAGGTAAACATCAAGAACTAAGATCTGCTCATGTTTACTTAATTCTACTTATACTCAACTGTACATACTTCGCAAGTAGAAATAAATAAAAATAATCAAAATATGAGTTATGTCAAAACTCGAGTTTAAGAAACTATAACTCGAAGCAAAACAAGACAACTCATCAATGGTCAGCAAGTATGATGGTTCTAATGATGAATCTGCACGTATTTCGTGCGTATCTTACCGGTGGGTTTAAAAAATTCCGCGAATTAGTACCCTCACGAATGAATGTAGGACATATATTTGAACTCTAATTATTGACACGCCTTCCTACTTTCGGCATCCGCGGATTCTTTCTCTTCCCCTCGCCTGTTAAAAGTCTGACTCAGACTCAAAAGAAGCATCTGTTATGATTCTTCTACAAAGATCTAATCTTCGACCATCTAACATCACACACTGAGTAGAGCTACCCCTAAGATGGGAAGCAAAAGACAGATCATCTAACTCAGTAATAACAACAGAGGAAAGGCTAGGAGTAATGCCAACATGAATAACTTGAGGATCATAGTTAGCGCAGGACCAAGCATCACCATAGTTCTCCAGATCAAAACTTAGTCCACGCGACTGTATAAAAAGGTCAAGTCAAGTTCGGACCAGAGGTCAGAGAAAACATCGACTGAATGTTTTATGGCGGTATCTACCAAGATCTTCCTAACTCTCTCTTTATAAATTAGCTCCACCAAGGAAGCCTTGTCCAAACTTCCTAGAGAAGTAACAGAGGTTCCCTACGGCGCAGTAATGGAAACTCGACATGGGATCTGTGTATTGGGTTGGGACTATAATATAGAATTTTTTTTGAGAGTGTTCACGTGCTCCATAGCCACCCTCCTGATCCGTTCAATCTCATCCAAAAGTTGCTCCTTCGTCTTTTAGGTAGCACGAGAATGGGAATCGAATAATTCCTACATAGTAGATATAACGTGTGAGCTGCTACTCCTAGCAGAATTTGATTCCTTTTTGCAAATAATTCTTTAGCTCGATAAACTTAGCCTCATAATAATTTTCTAAATCGTTCTTCCACTCGAGAACAACATCAAGGTCTCCCCCCGGAAGAGGTGCAGCAGTGGCACCCGACCTAGAAACTGCACCTTGAACCAAGGCCATAATAGGATCGTCCTCAATGCTAATTTTCTTTGCGATTTTCTTAGACAACTCCTCGAATTTGCGTTCTATAGCCTTGATCTCATTTGGATATACAATTTTGTACGTAGTTGCCCCACCTTAAGCAAACTTCTAGTTCGGTAATACAATTTTATGATTTTGTGATGACTTGGGTTTCTTTTCTAATTCTTTTATTTCTAAACGATGTTCGGTAATGAAATTATATTGCCTTCCATTAGCCTGCTTAGACTCTTTCAACTCCAGTTCCTGTTCATCAAATCGCGTGGATTGCTCCTCGTGAATTTCATCAGCAATCAATTCTTTCTACTCAATGAGACTTGCATTTGCCGCCTCAAGCCCTTTAATCCGAATTTCATAATCTCCAACGACGGTGGAAGAAGCATGACCTCACAAACAAGTAGTATGATAAGTAGCGCCAATGAAAGAATAGGTCCACTCTTCGAACAAGAAATGACAAGAAAAGAATCAACAAACAGACAAGCAAAAACGATAATAATGATAGAAGGTTACAGGGGTGTACAGATAAAACATGCAAAAGTATTTCATTCGAGCATTAACTAAACAAATACTAATAAATAAAAAATACATAAAGAACCCTATTTTTGTTACGCCTAAGTTTATCTTTCAAGTACTACAAGTAGGTATGTCCTAAGGGAAGAGATTCAATTTCTAAGATGGAGCCTCACTTGCATAGCAGTAAATCATATAGCGCGTCACTTTTGTGAATAACTTGTGTAATTTTGGATAAAAAACCTTGAGTATCTTTTTTATTAGGTAAAATCTGCTCTAATTCATTTCCCCTTCTACATGCCAAGACTATCTTCATTAATAGTCTCTCCGTGGCTTGCCATTCTAAAACTTTAAATTGTTGAACCAAACTATTTCATTTGCATGACTTTGATAAAACGGGGTTACCAATGCTTAATGTTTTTACCTAAAAGAACGAATCAAAAATTAAAACATTGAGAAATGAATATACATAATGACAATTTCATTAATAAACTTCGATATTTACAAAAAGTCATTCAAATTATACATGTGTAGTACTGTAACAACAAAAATTATTTTCCAAAAAAAAAAGAACAGGGAAAGAAAAGAGAGAAACTTAATAACTAATGAGCCAGAAAGATCAGATATTTACTTCCTCGGTATCTACAAACCTTGGTGGAACAGCCTTGAACTATACTTCTGAGGTAGTAGGATCCTTGTCTCCATCGGAATCATCAAATATATATTCAACCTGCGTTCCTTTAGAGGAGGAACTGGAAAGGTCATCATGCTCTTGAACCCATTTCCAACTATATTATTCCTGAGCCTCTTTGATCAGATGTTGTTTTTTTCAAGAAACTCAAATCAACCTCCGTGCCTTCGGCCTCAGGATTATCCCCAAAGAATTGCCTCTTCACTTAAGCATGAATGCTATAAAAAATACAAGAGCTAATCTTGTTTAAGTCCTTTCATGCTTTGGCAAAGCTCCCCTTCCAATCTGCTTAGTTTCTCCCCCTACTGCACATCATTTTATTCCATATCCTTGACCTTTTTAGAAGACGCTTCCAGTTGCGCTTTATACTCAACCTCCCTCTTATTCCGTGCTTCAATATCCAGGGATACGACGTCCAAGCATTGTCTCATCTTCAGGTTGTCCTACTTCAACTTTGTAATTTATTATTGGGCGGTAGTAAAAGTCGGCTCCAAATTTCCGAGCCTGTTCTACAATTCCAACCTGAAGCAACAACCTAAGGAAACGAAGGATATAAATAAATAACAATGATCCTAGAATTAAAAATAAGTAAAAGCAATATAATAATTTACTAACTTGAAAGCTATGACGGTACAACTTTGACAAAACTTCCCTAGTAGACGAGCTTCAAAGAGGGCAATGGGGGAGGTGTTGGCGCAGTATAATCATTAATAAGCAAATGTCCTATCCTCTCTACTAGGCAGGATACTTCGTCCTCTCCTGGAATGACCAGGAAGCTAGAGGAGGGCGGAAGCATGCTAAGAGTTGGTATAAGAGCTGTAGTAGTAGTCGAAGATCTTGGAGGAGGGGGTGGAGGATCATTCACCCTCAATTGCTTGTGTTCACCCCTATACGTAAAAAGATTTTTCCCTTGTCTTTTCTCCCACTCTTTTTCTTCAAGGTTAAGGCAGCAACAAACTCCGACATTGAATCTACGCAGGAAGTTAATACATATAGACTTTTAAATTTTAAGGAATCTAAATGGATAATGGATAACTAAAACATATATCTATGCATATGTAAAAATGGATCTACAAAAATGGAGGTGCATGCATAAGAAATTATGTCTGTGTGGTAAATCTTTAGTAAAAAGATGCGACCCCTTGTGGGCGTCATCGGTTAGCTACAACGCGTTTGCCCTGCACCATGAAAATAGCTTTTTTTCTCTTTAGTGAAGTTAGGATGATCCAGTAAAAGAGAAGAAGATGTGTATCAATGCAGGAATGGAAGCTAAAAGTAAAGGAAACATGAAGAAGAATGAGCGCAGTACTAGGCTTCTAGAAGGAAGAGACAAAACCATCCAAGTTAGAAACAAATAAAATGATACGCCTATCGATATGTTTTACGAGGAGAAAAGGAAAAAAGAGATTTTGTGGCCTGAACGAAGTAAAATCCTATGCATCTCAAAGAGCTGTTCCCCCTTATAGAATACAAGAAAGCTAATTCTATATAAGAATGAGGGGTCAATTCTTAGTGTACAAAACATAAGTATATGTTAGAAGGTAATAAGAAACCGAGGCAAATTGAATAGGAGATAAGCTAAACACCACAATCTATTCCTTGAGAAGGGGGTGGAGAGGTAAATAAATGCCACATCTGATATGCTCAGATGATACCGAAATATACCCCTCATGGGGCAAATGAATGCGATCAGAGGGCGAGGGAATCCTAAATTTGTAACCACCACCCCAAAACTAGCCAAGATCTCCTCCACCCGACTTCTCTCAGGAGTTGTCGAAGGCAATTCAACAAAAGAAGAAACATAACTGTTAGAGCCAGGATGATCGCCGGTGGTCATTAGTAACTAAACTAAGTAGATGAAATAAATTACTCGCAAAATAACATAAATTAACCTTATAAGAACATGAAATATGATTTTATAGCTTATAAATGAACTAATAAAGAAGCTTCGATCAAGGATCTCATCAATCAATTTAAAAGCGAGATCACGTAAGTAACCACTCAAACTTAAAACGAAAAGCAAATTAACCCAAAAATCAACTTGACAGGAAAGAAGACGCCTAACCAAAAAAGTAAGTATGGAAATTCGATTTGCAGATGAATTTGAGATTAACTTGAAGGGAAACGTGAGATCGGAATTTCTTGTATGGGTTTTTTATTTCTCAAACTGGTGAAAGAGGAAGTGGGGAAAAAGAAGTAATCTTTATAAATCAACTAACGAAATCCTAACCTCAAAACACCAAGGTACAATGAAACCGTAGCCATCAGATATTTATAATTCATGAGAAACTATATATATTCTCTAAGGATACAAAATGATTCGTATGGAAACAGTCATAAAAGCAACCAACCATAATGGAATACGTGTACACATCATTAAATATTAAATGATTGATTAGATAACTCGAAAAACTAGATACAAGTTAATAAGTTCACACTAATAGGCATTAACGCAGACTTGGGGGCAAGTGTTACGCCCATTTTTCGAGTCACACGGTAAGATGCGTAGACCGTTTAAACAATGAACTGGAAAGTAAAAATTAAAAGGGGATAAACCAAAAGCGTAGCGACCCACTTAAACAAGATGGGCCAGCTGAACCTCAAAGTGAACTACACATGATCAAAACCCATAGCCTAATCAACACATTACAAATCTAAAACAAAGAGCAGATCGCGTAGCTTTAAGATACAATTGTGCCAATATACCACAATAAAGTGAAAAGATAATAAGGCCAACAAAGCTGGCTTATCCCACTAAAAGATCTACTCAATTGGACAAAACTCAAGCTGTAGCCCAATAACCAAAACATCGCACAAATTACAAGTCCATCGTTCCACAAGTCGAAAATACACTTCATGTTACAAACAGAATGCACTATATGTTTAACCGAAATTTGCAACCTCCATAAATATGAGGTATCGCAGTATGACACACTAAAGGCTGACCATAATGCATATAATTAAATAATCAAACCAAATAAAACCAAAC
The DNA here is from genome assembly GCA_030765085.1 of Allium cepa. NCBI lineage: Eukaryota > Viridiplantae > Streptophyta > Magnoliopsida > Asparagales > Amaryllidaceae > Allium > Allium cepa. The sequence goes on from CM060945.1 coordinate 145,983,262, forward strand.
TGATCCATATTATCATACTCTTATTTCATGACCCAATTGATCATCAAAACTCTAAATGCAGGAGCAGGCAATATTGGTACGACCCGTAGCATCAATGTCAGCTACAGTGAACCAAGGCAAGCCAAATAAGAAGAATTGAGCTGCACTAGTAAATTGCTTCGATTCCAATAGGAAATGCCACTCCAACATGCAAAGCTGGCCATTTACATCACTATCAAAATCAAGTTCATGGTAGGTTAACTGCGTTGGCACACTTTGGAAGCATAAAACCCATACTACACCAATGGGAAGCCAGGTCATAGCATCCAAACCCATCCTGAACTGCGTTATATAGCCACTTCGAACTACGATACCTGTATAACCCTGGATTGAGCCGTAATCCCACATTGGAACAAATCCAAATGATAGAAACCGACCTACGACCTTAATATTCATCTCAAATTGGAACTGTGACACATCTACTCAACCGACTACACCCAAGAAGGGATGCGACACAAACTGAAACTAACATCTAAATTGGTAAGTCTATGTCGCAACCCTATACCACATAACAAAGTCGCAAAAATGCCCTACCATATGGATATGACATTGAAGAGACAAAACTGCACTGCAATCCAATGTTAATGCTAAAGTAATAAAGATGCGTTACAAACATGATGTAAAAAAGATGGCCCGACAATCCTAAAAGGCACTTACCATACACACAAAGGTTCAAGGGATGACACAATGGTGTGAACTACTTCACAACCAAAAACCGTTCCTCATTCTTCAAAGTCAGGGGAAGTAGTGCAGTGCTATAACTATGGGAATTACTTAGAATATATTCATATGAAGTAACCACCCTTCAGAATTATGGTGTAGCATCCACGACTAAGCCACACAACTCTTCCACTGTAACGACCCACTATTTTGGACAATTTAAATCGAAAATAATCCACACATGTCAGACTTGAATACTTCAAATCAGTGGACTGTTAAGAAATTTGGAGCAAATAAAATCATTCATAGAATCACAAAAACAGAAATATCAGAATATTCGCAGCGGAAATAAAATACCATAGTAGTTCATGAAGCTACTATGTACATACTCTCAAAACATATACAAAATCTCATAGTAAAATAGATACAATAGAAGTCAGGATACATAAACAACAATACAGAGACAGGTACCAAATAGGAACTACTGGAAGAGTAGACGAATAGATAGACAGATAAGCTATAGCAAAACTCTAGCTCCAAAAGGTGAATCCAAAGCTATGATTCTCATGCTGACCCGAGCGTAAAGTAAAACACAAACACTCAAGTCAGGACATACATACTTATACAATGTAAACCAACTCAAGTGAGAGGTAATAGCAATGCACAATAATTTAAAGGATGCTTGAGATCGTCCATCCTTTAAGGATCAATCAAACCATCAATTAAGTAGTAATAAACACTATCCTAGAAAAATCCATATTTAAAGTAAATAATGCAAATAACAGTGTTATTGTGACTATGGTAATGTAGAGCTGCAGTAACCACTCACCTCTAGCCACACTCTTAAAATAAAAGGTGCGCATCAAACAATCACAGGGAAATCACATTACACACAAAGCAGTGTACCCGTGGTTATAATTTCAAAATGATTTATAATTCCGAATTAAAATCATTCATTTAAACCATTAAAAGTGAAATCATTATTCCTTCAAATCAAATATTCAATTCCCAAAAATTTAGCCTTTTCTTAGTTCAATCATTCAGTTAAACACTTCAAATATTGAATTTCAGATTTACAGTAGAATTTCAACCACAAATAAACTACAATTTAAACCATTTTTAACTTATAAAATTTCATATTTCCACTATAAAAATGGTCATTTAAATACCCTTGAACTTATGATTTTTATAAAGTATATTTCACAAATAAATATCAATAATTTCACTTATTAAATTCAAGTGTACAAATTTCCCATTCTTTGCCTTTTAACAATTATTTATCACTTAAATTTCAAATTACCATTTCATACATTAAATTAAATTTCCCTTTTATTTAATTTACTTAAACTTCCATTTTAAAACCAAATCTCACAATTCCAAGTCAAGCTACATTCCAAATTTTCATTTAACTATCCATTTATTTAATATTTTAAACTAATTACATAAATTCAAAATACACTGTAAGTTGCTTAACTTTATTTACAAATAACTTGATATTTTCTTTTACTTTATATTTATCCAATTCATACATCAACTATATTAATTACCAAGTTAAGCTTATAATTCCATTTTTACTTAAATTCCCATTATTAAGTTAAATCAAACTTTCACACTACAACTCAAACCGTCTATTAACTTATATCATTTAACCTATTAGAAAATCACTGCTTAACCATTTTAAATCCAATATAAGTTAAATTTCATATTTTTGTCTTTCATTTACAATACATGAAATTTATAAGAAATCATATTTTGAAATCAACCACAGGTCCGGATAATATTTCATACCTAAATCAAGTGATACAGAAATTATCATTTAAATCCGCAATCAGTAAAATTTTCGTGTTTTGATAAATTCAAACCCGCAATCCCAAGACAAATAAAAATAAATAAAAATCACCCAGGCCTATCATTTCAGCCTGTAATGATTTTTCCTATTCTAAAGTCTGCTCGGGTATTTATCATTTCAACCCATAGTGATTCTATTCTACAGGAAACTTGCAGTGTGAGAATCAGAAATAAATACACAGTATAACAGATTAAAACATAACAGATGACGAGACACGTTTATAATAGGGTTTAACATCATATAATTAACATCACAGGCAGGTAACATGATATAACAATTCTACACATTCACTTGTTGTCACTTCACTAATTATATAAGTATAAATGTCATGAGTGAAAACTCACCTCTTTAAAGCTGGAATTCGCAAATCAAACACACACAAACAAAGATCCAGAAAGCATAATAGCACGACTTGATTTGAGTGGAGAGATATCTAAGATATAAATCTTGTATTAAACAATGAAATAAACCATATATACATATTTTTACAATACCAAAAATCTATTGAAACAAAATGGAAATAGAAATAACAAGAGACATCGCCAAGCTTTCCCATCAAATTTTCTTGACCTTTACCCAGTAGGCTCGGCCACAAGGTTATATTAGTTCGGCCTTGGATGTTTACAGGTGGTAATGGTCAGGTTTGGATCTGAAATTAACAAGGCTTGGTCAAGAAGGCAAAGGGTTTGGAGGTTACAACATGAGGATGGTAAAAAGGCAAGCAAAAGGGAGGTGGTTTGTTCATCATTTTGGTCTCGGCCTTGGCACATTTGTGCTTGGCCAGGGGCTAATTCAGGTCAGGTCAGATGTTAGTAGTGGTGTTCAGTTGTGGTGCTTGCTGGCAGTGGAGGCTAAGGAGGTGGTCGTGGCAAGAAAATGAAGTGGATGGGAATATAGGCTTGGCTAGGTATAAATTCAAGGAGTTTGGCATTGTTTTTGTGGAGTTTTGTGCAAGGGATGATCAAGGCACTTTTAGGTCAGAGGAGGATGATGTCAGGCCATGGGTTATATGGAAAAGGAAGTGGTGGTAGTCGACGGAGGAGATGGTAGGGGTATGGGCCGAGCAACATAGGTGAAGATCAAGGCAAATTCAAGTGAAAAACAAGGCAAAACAAAGAAGAAAAAGTGGAAAAAGAAGAAGCCATTACCTCAATCTTTTTGTTGCCGTGAGAAAATGAAGATGGGAAGAAGTTTTCTCACTTGAAAAAGAGATATAGGCGGCTAGGAATCAAGGAATAAACGGCAATAAACATGGAGGAGTTATGGTATGAAATCAATGGATGGAAAGATAAAGAGGTAATAAATCAAAACGTAATGTATGCCTTTAATTAAAAATAGGTAACGTATCTTACTTTGATTTGTTTTCCATCTATTTAATAGAATATATACCAAAGAAATAATTCAATAAACACATACCGTTTATATAAACACTATAGAAATAAATAAGAAAACGGTTATAGAAACGTATAAATTAATTGCTATTTACAACTTTGTATGTTACTTAATTTACAAAGTATATATCCAAATTAAATGAAATAAAAACGGAACAAATGTTGTAAATATATACATAACATGTCATGTTACACATATATACACAATTATAACATGATATATCAAAAAAAAAAAAATTATTTATATCAATTAAAATAAACAAATTTGTTAAATAAAACAATTTACACACAATATTGTAAAAAACATAACTTTCACAATATTAATCCGATTTCAATGAAACGAAAAGTAGTTTTCTTGAAATTAAATCTATTTTCATAATAAAAGATAAAATTTCAAAAATTCAAAAATTTAAATTTTAAATTTAAAAGTCAAAGTTTGACCATTTTGACTAAAAATCCACCTTTTTGGGAATATTCCATTTATTCAGGTTTGGAATTATAATTCACATAAAAATCAAAATTTATATAAAATAACAAAATTTATCCATTATAATAAATAAAATAATGTTTTTTAAATCAGGAATTTCAGTTAAAATAATTAAAAATATAAAATTAAAATATTCACAAAATACAAGGTTGTTACACCAACACTGCACTATGTAGAAAATGGATAGTTCACTGGTGCAGTGTTATTGACACATCTCTACAATCAAGAAATCTGCTGCTTTGCAAGATTAGAGAAGACATGATCCATTCCAATTTGGGCATTTTCCCCATCTCAATTCCATGCATTCCTACTTCAAAATTAAATCTTCCGACCAATAGAAAACTTCCCGCCCAAAGCCACGTCACCAATCCATACGTGCTTAAAGCAAGAAGCAGATGGATGGCATGTGTAAAGATCTAATAGGGGAAGGAAAGCATGGAAGGATAACTCCATCAATTCACCAAAAAGTTCAACTATAAATAAAAAGGAACTATAGTGGGGGAGGGGGGCTTTTTGATTAATTCTATGATTTCTAGATTGATATATGGATACTCTCTCTGCTACTAAATAGGTTTGTACCAAAAAGAAATATATAAGCAAAGATTTGTCCCATGAATATAGGATTCTTAAAAAATCGAACCATGTAAATTTCCATGTCCTTTGCATTTTCTGCACTTTACTTGCTCTTTTTAGTATGAGATTCTTTTTTATTTTTACCTTAATTGAATACGAATTTGGCTTGACATTTTAACAAACAGTTAGAATGAAACTTATTAATGATGTAAGCACACAACATCATAATTACTACTTTAAGGAAAATATGATATTACTTGAATTTTCCAATTCATAATCATGAAAGTAGTTTGCACAATAATTATTTCATGATCATCATGGATGTTGTGAGATGAAAAATCTCACCAACAGTTAGAAATACACACGCACACTGTATATATATAAAGTTGTTTTTTTAAACATTAAACCATGTTGCATATAGAAACATGCACACCAAAAAAATTAATTTTATTTTAGATTTAAAACATATATACATACAACCAATCAAAATTATGACAATATATTCATATATCAGAATAGCTACCTAACTAACAATATAATATATAATAAATAAATATTAGATATATTGATTAGTATTCATAAATATGTTAGGAGTATACCTTATAGCCAAATCCTGTAAGCACACGTCACTTAGCAGGTGCTGTATATTTTAGCCAAATTTATCGTTTACTTGGTTTTAGTAAAATCCAATCTTACTTTTTTAAGCATTACCAGATTTGTGACTTTTATTTACACCAATTCTCTTTGTCAAAACTATATCACTTTACAACTTATGGTATTTGGTAAGGGTAAAAATTCCAATATCGTCCACATTCAACTCTATGGTCTAAAACACAAAGTCCTTGGTTCAATAATAATAATAATTATTTACCGAAATGCTTTGACAAGAGATAGTGACATTGAGTTGATTTCAGTTGACCCTGATACAAACCTCGTATAATTGAGGAGATGAATCATCTCTTGAATAATATTTCATTTCCAATACATCCACTTGACCCAACTATAGTCACTCGATAAACATCATGCCATGATTTGACTATAATCAAAGTGGAGCTTTTATATTGAACATTGATAGTATTATCATATCAAGAGAACTGTGTAAATTCGTCACATTGATATTTTCTGCTTGACCTAATTATACTAACCAATAGAAAATTATCGAGTGAGTCATTCTATGGTTATCTAATAACTATCAGTACATAATCTCTTGGTTCCCTCAGTAGCCATGGTAATACGCTGCCAGACATTTGAAAAGCGTTATATGCTCTAGTCTCAATGGATGTATCTATATCCAGTCTCGACACATCTTGACTAGGAATATTTAAAATGGTATATTTATTTTCATTGTGATAAATTACTTACAGTCATAACACTTTGTAACTACTATCATAAAATATACCATTTGTGGATTTTCTATTAAATATACTTTTAATTAAATTAATTAATTAATACAACACATTATATCAAGTATATAACAGAAAGAAAACACATTTTATTTCAAATAAGATTGGTCATCGAGTTAGATATATGTAATAATTTACATAATTGCCCATACGGCATACCCCTAACTCTATCATAAATTGTATGGTAAATTTAGTATATGTTTCATTGTTTATTTTGAGAAGGTTTATTATATTTTTCTTATCTCTTCTCTAGACTAAATGTAGACATTATTGACGATTTTATTTGTATATAACAAGAAATATGAATAAACGGAGTTATAATACTGTTTGGTATGAGACTTTCGGTAATATTTCTTCGATTATTTTCTAAACTTATTCTATAGAATAATATTGTGGAGACTGAGTAAAGTTTATGAGTAATGAATAAAGGATAGAGTATCACATAAAGGTATGAACGTGTTGTGATAATTATTCAGTTATTCATTGTAAGCAGATGTCGTTCATGTAATGAGAATAGTAATGCTGAGATAATACTTATTTGAGGTAATGCTTTGGGGTTTAAGCTAAGCGGGTGCCTATATATATATACTATGTGTTTGTCTATCATGACATACTCTTTTTATTGGCATTGGAGTGAGCCAGATTGACCAGTATCCACCCTGGTGGCCTGATCTCAGGGTCATGCCCCAGATCCGTGACATGCTATAGTTTTTACAGCAGGGTGGTTAACCCTTAGCCCTTTGTGTTACATAGGCCAACAGTTTGTTACCACAGGGCTCTGGGTAGTCTATTTTTTAACCTTCCATACCATCGATTGTGACTATGTCTCCTAGAACCCTCTCTCCTTCAATCATTTCTACCGGTGTTTCTTTCAGATCTTCCACCTACAAGACTCGCTCATGACAATCTCCTCTATCAACATCATGATGATCATTATTCTCTCCTTAATGGATCGATATCGATCCATGGTCGATCGATATCGATCCATGGTCGATCGTTACCGATTGTCATGCCTAGAGCTTGATCATTTGATTATCTTCTTTGTTTGTGTTTCCATCTCTAGATATATCCCGTTCTACCCTATGCCTTCCAACCGAACTTCCTTCATCAGATCCAGCAAGAGATCTTCCTATAACTCTTTGATATCTTAAGCGAGATCCATCTCTTTGATAAACCTGCCTTATTTTTTTAAATGTTATAATAAATTCTTTCATAATTGTTTGATGTCACTTCCATCATTTCATTGATAACATCCATTATTATTTGAAGCTCCTGTCTAGTGACTAGGTCCGGTGGAGATCGAGTCGATCCATCACTTAAGCTAGCAGTTGCAACATTCCCTCTATCGGATCCTTCAATAGTTTGCTTTCCTTGATTCCTCTTAGGTCCCATCATATCAAATCCCTTTAGAGATTTCATTAGAATCCTAGTAACAATAGAGATCCAAGATGATCTTCTAGCTCTCAGTGAAAGCACACAAAAATGTAGCCAAAAAATTGGTTCAACACCCCCAAACTACTGACCTTGAAGAGATAACAATTCTAAGATATAGAATTGGATCTATAAACAACAAATCAAATAGAAAAATGAATTACTAAGTAAGGAAAGCAATAATATTGCAATTTCTTCTTCTTGATCTGCTTTTAAGTCATATCCTTAAGACACCTACACCCATTGACACTGTGCATATGCATCTCATGGAACCAACAGTATTTTTCGAAGCATTCTTCTTCTTCAATAGCCTTGCTCGGAGCATGCTTCCTATATCTAATCGTGCCTTGGGTCGCAAGATATATATTTTCCACATAGTCATTCAACTTCGTGTATTTACCATTGCTACGAATCGAAAGCATTTCCTGGGGTCCTCCTTCTTTCCCTCGATATTACTGTTCTTTTTCTTATTAATCGTTGTTGTTATTTCCGTTATTACCATCTTACTTAACAGCTTATGTACTCTTCAACATACTACTTGGTCCTGCTTGACCTCCAATATTCACTACCTTCTCCATCTTTCTCTTCCAAGCATAGAAATTGATTCAATATCTTGTTAAAATCTTTCAACATGGCTGATTTTTCATAGCAAACCATTCCCAAAGTCCAGATCACTATTTACTCCACTAACCAACGTCATTTATACCAAACTATCATCAAGATTTCTAACTTTAGTCATAGTTGCATTAAACCTTTTCAAATAGCTTTTCGATAATTTCATCTTTTTTTGTTGAATGATTACTAATGAAATTTCTTCCTTGGGTTACATGGAGTGAATTTTCTAAATTGTTTCAAGAACTTGTTTGCTAATTGGTCCTAGAACCATATGGATCCTAGCTCTAGTCTACAGAAACACATCATTGCTGACCTGCCTAAAAACCAGAAAACATATGCATTTTACATGATCATCGACTCTTGCACCATCCACATGCCAATCCAACCTAAGAAACTGCTACATTGGGTTCATTAGTCCATTATACAGGGTCATAGGTGACATAGTAAACTTCTTTGGGTGTTCGGCCGTTTTCATCCCTGTAGTATATAGATTTCGACTAGAAGCAGATGCTTAATCATCCTCTTGATTTTCTTTTTGAAGGAATCTACATATTTCTTCATTGATCATATCACCATTCCCTTCACTTCATTCTCGATATTAGTCATCAGATGCTTCATCGAGTGTTAAGCTCCACGAACGACCATCATGGTTGTTGCCCAAGCATTCACATCTAACAGACCGACCCATAGGTCTTCCTGGCTTTGGCGAGTCAATTTGTCTTAACCTTCCATACCTTTGATTATGACTGTTTCTCCTAGATCATTCGCTCCTTCAATTGTTTCTACCAACTTTTCTCCTAGATCTTCCACTTACAAGACTCGCATCATGATCATCTACTCCATCAACATCACAATTATCATTATTTTCTCTCCTTAATGGATCGATACGGATCCAATATTGATCGACACCGATTATCGATCCCGAAGCTCGAGCATTTTCTCTAGTTTGATTATCTTCTTTGTTTGTATTTCCATCTCTTGCTCTATCCCATTCTACCCTAAGCCTTCCAACCGAACTTCCTTCGTCCGATCCAGTAACAGATCTTCTTCTAACTCCTTGATATCTTAAGTGAGATCCATTTCTTTGACGAGGCCACCTTATTGTTGTAAATTGTGTGCCGAGTTCTTTCATAATTGTTTGTTGTCACTTCCATCCTTTCGTTGACACCACCTATCATTATTTAAAGCTCCTTTCTAGTAACTGGTCTAGTGGAGATTGAGTCGATCCATCACTTGCGCCAGCAGTTCCAAGATTCCCTCCGTTGGATCCTTTAGTAGTTTGTTTTCCTTGATTCCTCTTAGGTCTCATCCTATCAAATCCCTTTGAAGATTTTATCCAAATCCTAGTAGCAATAGAGATCTAACCTGATTTTTCAATTCTCAGGGAAAGCACCCAAAAATGTTAATGAAAAAATATTCCAACACTGATCTTGTAGGGATAACAATTCTAAGATGTAGAATTGTATATATAAACAACAAATCAAATAGAAAAATGTAAATACTAAGAGGAAAAGTAAGGAAAGAAAACAGCACACGGATTTAAAATGGTTCGACAACGCTGACATTCATTTTGAATGTACTTTATTGCTCATATCACTCCAGATTTATTAAAATTACAAGTACTACTCAAAATTTAACCTTAAAGTTGGTAATGGTAGAGCTTCCCATAGATATAAATAAGCAAATTAGCCATATCAATTTTTTTTTTGCAAGCTGATCTCTATTTATAGATGATGTAGGCTGTTACTGAGCTTCTAAGTTGACCATAATAGAATCTATTAAACAATTGGATCCAGAAAGAAATAAGAAAGAACATATCGATCCTCGAAATATCTATGGATAAGTACCAAACCATATATGGATCAATAGCCTCCTATATTTTGTTGAGTTACTTCTCATTTTTCTAAAGTACAATTGCTTCGTTCATCGAGTCAATTTTCCTTTATTGCTTCTAAACTTATTTCTTTATGTATTTATTGAAAATATTTGCTTTATGGAGGAAATTTATGGACGGGTACCAAACCATTCACCAAACCAAATTTCTCTATTACCTCTCATGCCTTACGTCTTCATCATCATTGAAAGTCGAGGGAAACATGTTCAAACTCATGGATCAGTACCGATTCATTCATGGATTGTACATATTCATGGACTTAGCCATTTTTCTCCTCATTTCTATAGGTGTGCTTCATATGCCTTTTTTTTTCTAGTTTGATAAACATTCATTCATTACTTTGTAGTCCAATTAATTGAAATATCGCTTGTAAAAAATGCTGAATAACGTCATTTCTTGTGACGAAACAAACAATGATACATGATTATAATAATTTAGAATGGTATTAAAAGTCGTATCGGGTTTATGTAAGTATATTAATGCAAAAAATATCCTTCTAAGGAGAACTTTTTGTTGTTCCACTTGATGCTATAAGCCAAACGTCAAAAATTAACGTTTCAGCGGCCAGAGATTTTCACACGTAAACTAGTTCAACAAAACAATTTCCTTTCACAAAGCAAGAAACATTAAAGCAATCAAGCACAACCACATGACTACATTTTATCAAACAGGAGGTTCGCATAACTTTCTAGTGATTCAACACCTCTCATTTTACCTTCCCACTCTCAATCACTCGCTCCGTAGAAATCTAGCATCGGACAAAGAAGGTCAGCTCTATCAGCGCTAACAAACAAATCCTTTCTTCCTCCATTTCACCCTCCACCAAAGGCGTGCACAACACATTTTCCTTCCTACAGCTACACCCAAACAGCAAAGACCTTTTCCCAACCAATGATCGTGTGGCAGCTCGTGTAAATGTTGCTATTTGCGCATTCAGTTCCCAAAACCCTTGAATTGGGTATTTATGTTACTTCTCCCTTCTTCTTGATTTAGCATCATCAATCTACGAAGGTTAATAATACGCCCGAAGAGAAGTTAGAGGTAATTAATTACCAGTTTACGGTTCTAATAACTGAATTAGTTCGGAAGGCCCTCGATTTAATGTGTGTTTAAGGCTGTTTAGTTTTATATTCTTTGATACTTGTGTTAACTTGATTGAGATAACGAAGCATTTGTTAGTGAGTATGATTTAAGCAATTTATATGGATGGTAACCCCATTAAAAAAGATCACATCTTGCTAGTTCAAGTCTCATATTTGAAGCGGTCAATTACTCAAACATGTTGTGTGCACAAATTTCATGGTGAAGTAAAAGAAAAAAAGTTTTCCAAGTGTGAAAATACAAGGGAATTTTGAAACCTAGGGATATGCAATTGTATTCATCATTTTTTTTTTTAATTCGTTTTTGCCAGTTTTGTTTGAACCCATCAATTCACTAAGCATACCCATTGAGAAATTGAAATTTCAACTGATCAGAATCATCTTCTTATCTTAGTGAACCGACTAATAAAAGGTATTTCTTTCAGTCAAATAAAACAGAATTTTAAAAACAAATCATGTAAGATCATATATCTTGTCCAGGCTTGAGTTTCTTTGTTCAATTTATTTTATACCCCGCATTCAAATCGTTTAAACTAATATTCCTCATACATTTACAGTTGAGTATCAGTATATCACCTCTATACATTGTTTACTCCTAGAATCTACTATATCACATTTACATGTTACCAAATCAGCTCTGGAAAGAACAAAAGCATGTATGATTGGTTTTTGGACATGATTTTAGTTATTTGCTTTTAAGACATATATCTTCTAAAAATAAAGTATGTGACACGTGTGGTTTCACTCGATTATTATGTCTAGTATTTGAAACCAAATTTGTGCAATATTCTTAATTGAATAAATTTGTTGAAAAATACTTCTTTTTCAACAATGCAATCTTATGACTCAAAACCTTTTTTGCATCGTATGCACAGCGGAATTTTGCTTTCTATATCCTTGATCATATTACAAGTACAAAGCATAACATTTCTTTACGAAGAATATTCCTATAAATACATTGTAGTTCTTCAAATAGTTTGTCTTGTCACCATAATCATTGTGTTCACTCAATGCAGAATCCACTGCTTATAATAAATGGAATTACTTCCACTTCACTGCTCCATCCCATGCCGCTTCAATTCCATAACCTCAAAACTCGAAGAAAACAACCAAATCATCAGAACCTCCCATCTCTCCAACAACAAGAAAACTAAACTAATATGTTCTGCATCTAAATCCTCTTCATCTTTTTCAAACGTGTCAAGCAGAGACGTAGGACTCACTATACCTAAAAAATCCGATGAAGTCACTAAAGTCTTAATCCCACCCTTACCAAATGACTCTAATGGAAACATGAGCTCTCCAATAAGTAGTGGTTTATGGGAGTGGAAACCAAAGCTAAAAGTTCATTATGAGAAATCAGGAGTGGAAAATGTTGGTGCACCGGCTATTTTATTTCTTCCAGGATTTGGTGTTGGTACATTTCATTATGAAAAGCAGTTGAAAGATTTAGGGCGTGAATATAGAGTGTTTGCTTTGGATTTCCTAGGGCAGGGTATGTCATTGCCTTCTGAAGACCCTGCTCCTTTAGAAAATAAAGAATCATCAAAATGGGGGTTTGGGGACGAGTCTCAGCCTTGGGCTCAAGATTTGGGTTACTCGGTTGATTTGTGGCAAGAGCAAGTTCAAGATTTTGTGGAGCAGGTACATTTTTATGTCTTACATACTGTGATTCTTTTGTTGTTTTGGACACTTCCTTGCTTTGCATTTTTCGTGAATACTATTGCTACTGGTACTAAATGTGATGTCCTTGAGAGGAGTATTAATAAATATGTGTATTCATTACAGATATTCACAGTTGGTTTCATGCAGATGTTGTGAAAGTGGGTTTCATGTAGATATTGTAGTTGTCTAGCTAAGCATGTACATATCAAACAATTACAAATCACTATATTTTGTTTACTGTCTCTCAGGTTATTTGAGGACCACTATATGTTATAGAAAACTCACTTTGGTGGCTATGTTATAGGAAATTTTGTGCTTCTTTTGTAGCTCTGTGCACTTCCAAACTTTGCATTTTGTATGAATTACCATTGAAACTGATACCAAACGTGTCCATAAAACTTCAATGTGTAGAGACCTTTTTTTCTTCTTCTGAACATTGATTAATTGATGCCAAATATTCAAATCCAGGTCCTCTAGATAAACAGTATAAAAGCACCCGTCTCTCAGGGGACATCCATAAAACTGTATTGTTCGTATTTAGATTTATGATACATACAGTAATGTCTGACATGCTTGATATGTACACATATGCAGTTGATGTAGAGATGTGACAAAACACACACACACAAAAAGAAAAAAGAAAAGAAAATTATGCAGTATTGACAATGTTTGTAACGGCAAACACCGATGAATCCCATGCAATCAACTCTCTTTATTGATACTGATGTATGCCACACATGATGTATGCGTGTATGCACATGATATAGAGATGCGGTAGAATATGAAAAAATGGAGTATTTGTATAATTTTGACGACGCTTGAATGACAAACACCTATGAATCTATTTTATATATAGCAAGATTAAAGATACATATTTGATTCAATGATATGAAAATTTGGGTTGTGCAATGAATTTTACTCTTTATTATTTTATTCTCTCAAGGTAATTGGAGGACCAGTGTATGTTATAGGAAACTCACTCGGTGGCTATGTTGCTCTATACTTCGCAGCATGCAATCCCCAACTTGTAAAAGGTGTTACACTTCTAAATGCAACACCTTTTTGGGGATTTCTTCCTAATCCAAAGAAGTCCCTTCAGCTATCTAAACTTTTTCCATGGGCTGGAACTTTCCCTCTTCCTTCAAACATTGCAAAGCTGGTCAATTTCTTGTATGTATTTTGTTCATGTTTTTTTTTAAACTTGCCTATCATGTTTGTGTGTGTTTTTTTAAAATAGTGCAGCACTTCTGCAGCCTCTGATTTTCACCACAATCCGAATTAAATAATATGACTCTCTCTCTTCCCCGTAGTCATATTATTTAATTCGGATTGTGTAGTAGAAAACACGGCGCTAAAGGGGTGCTGCGAAACACGGATGTCATTGAGCTCCTCTCTCTCTCTCTCTATACATACATATACATACATACATACATACATGTATGTATGTATGTATGTATGTATGTATGTATGTATACATACATATACATACATACATACATACATACATATACATATACATACATATACATACATATATATATATATATATATATATATATATATATATATATATATATATATAGGCAAGCTGAAAGCAACACCTTGACTATACAATTAAAGTGCTAAAATGTTTGTTTTGTGATTCAGATGGCACAAGATAAGCGACCCAAATAGCATAAAGGAGATACTAAAACAAGTGTACATAGACCATACAACGAATGTCGATAAAGTTTTTACTCGTATAATGGAAATAACAGAACACCCTGCAGCAGCAGCATCCTTTGCTTCAATTATGTTCTCTCCTCAAGGGCTGTTGTCTTTCCAAGAAGCCTTGGATAGGTATTACTTCAAATTAAAAAATTACTCATTTAAGTCAGTTTTAAAAACAAATTACACGTTTAAACTTCTGTAAAAGCTAATTACTAAACCATGTCTGCTTGCTGATTATATGAAATGGCATTTTGTTAATGTGCTGACACTATTTGAAACATCTCTAAAATATTGTACGAAATTTAATCTTTTATCCATGAAGAGAGAAAGTTGTTTTATCATTTCTAAATATTTTCAAATTGGTTCAAATATGAAATATGCTTTAGAAGGTGGTCTAAATAGGAGCTCAAAACCTTTGCTACTTTAGCAATTTCATGCATTCATTTACCTATTACATATTACTAGGTGCCAACCCGTTGACACTAATTAACCACGTTAGAAGAAATACTTAACTATTTGAATATGTAGGTGTCAAATTCAAGATATACCCATATGCCTTGTGTATGGCAAAGAAGACCCTTGGGTAAGGCCATTTTGGGGCATGAAAGTGAAACAGCAACTTCCAGATGCGCCTTTTTACCAAATTAGCCCTGCTGGTCACTGCCCTCATGATGAAGTTCCTGAGGTATATCCTTACTTTTCATTCATAATTCATATACATGTATGCAAATTGGGATATTATAAAGATATATTACAGGTTGTGAACTATATATTGCGAGGATGGATCAAGAGCCTTGAATCTCACGGATTTGTTCCATTAGCTCTTCTTGAAGAATCATCCGAATTCGAGGAGTTTGGAGTTTCTAAAAATGTGGAATATGTAAGACAAGAAGGTTCTGTTAAATCAGTTGAAGTACGATATTTTGGGTCGAACTTCACATTCTGGAATGAGGTATATTCTGGGGTTATCTCCGGCCTTGTGAAGTTAAGAAATAGTTGGCAATGAAAAGAAAAAGTAAAAAAAGAAAAATTGGTCTGTAAATTCTTGAATCTGTACTGTGAAAAATGTTTTATGTATATAGAAAATTGGTTACTGTAGTAGAGTAGAAATTAGTATAAGTGGTTATTTAAGGGAATCACATTTGTAGCATTCATGATCATAGATGAAAATTACAGAAAAATTATTGGGCTTCTGGAAGCTTAATCAATATTAACTTCAGAATTGTTCATATTTGCATATATTTATTACCAGTTAAATATGTTCCATGAGCATATATGTTTGATTCCATGAGTTTTTGCTTTTTAAAACTGATATAGCTGAAATTTCATTTAGAAAGAATTTTGATTTTAGTTTTGTTGGTGAAATTTTTATGTTTCACCACACTTCACTTGACCGTGAGACAACCTTGTGGTTGATTGTCCTCATGGTTAGGAATCAACGAACCGACGCATGGTTAGATTCGTCTTTAGAAGGTGACCGTGGTGCTGAATGCTCACATGGTCAGATGGTCGCGCTCCAGTTGTATGTCGAAATGTCGAAATGGATTAATGACCAAAAGAGCAGAAAAGTAAAAGATACGAAGAAATTTTGCATGGTTCAGATTGTGCAAATCCTACGTCTATGGGATAAACCACTATATTTTACTATTTTTTGTATAAGAGATTTTAATGGCTCTAAGGCATACAACATGTTTTTTTTTTAGAAAGAAGAAGAAGTTGCCAGAGAAGATTTCAAAAGCTCCGGATTCAAAAAAATAACCGAAAGGGATCCTTGAAAAAGATTTTATAGCATGAAAAGTGCTTTGTTGATGGTTGTAATATTCTTCCTTATTTTCCTTCAACCTTCACACTGGATTGTGCCACTTGTCATTTATCCAGGATGCTCGTACTTTGTGCTTGGATTGATGGCATGTCTTAAGCGGGATATCCTGATTTAGACGGGAGATTGGAATTTTTGAAGCGGAATGCATGAAAAGTGGGCGGGAAGCCCAGGTTTGCATAGGTCGGTCTCTTCTCTCTTGAAATAGAAAGCTGCCCTAGAATTGATAAGAGATGGAGCCTTGTCGTGTTGTTAGCGCATAAGAACGGATGCAGTGTGAATATCGCCTGGTGTTCAGATCACATTGCTCTGCTGTTGCTCTTGTTTTTCTTGCATAATTTGTTATCGCATTGGGTCAGAATGAGGTAGTTCTTCCTATTCTGTGCCGAAAGCTTTTCTGGGACTTGCTTGTTATTTGAATTGTCCTCTTGGTTGTTGTCGACGAGAGATAAGGAGAGGGTGAGTTTCACATTTTGTTGTTTGCCTATGTTAAAGCATAGTTTGGGTGATCTTGAATGTAGCCTCGGTAGAGTGCTTTCGGCTCTGTATGATGCTATTTAGGTTGCCCCCGGTATATGCTTGTATAGACCTGTTTTTGTAGACATTTGACAAAATGTGAATATAGTTAACTCAAAACCCCACGTGCTAATCTCATGTGCTTTGGTGTTGTACTCTAGCTTGGTGTTTGCTTTCGATGTGGTTAGTGCATTTTGCTCTGTCTTCTCGATGTGTACATCGTCCGTTTTGTGTGGTTTTGATATTTTTGGAGAATGTTCGGGTCTAGTCAATGGCGCTGACCTTTAGCTCGTCCTTTGCCTAATCCCGCCGTTAATAGGATGACTTTCCATTCTCTAAGTACTATCTTATTTCTTTTTGCTGCGTTTCGTGGTGAGAACGGGTGTAACAACTATTTTTATCATTTTTAAACAAGAATGAAATGAAAATTAAGAAAGAAGATAAGAATTTTAGTGCTTACATCCACTATTCAACATTATTTTTGAGTTTCTCTGGCTTACACAATCAAATTACAACGATTAGGTCCAATGCGATGAGTTTTAAATTTGACAGTGCCTTCTTGCAAAAGAATTAAATAATTCCAAAATCATTTTTGTATCTCTATTTATAAACAAATTTAAGCAAGTTCCGACAATGAACAAGTCAAAACACACAGATTTCAGCAATCACCATCTTTCAGTACCGATCAATGTGGGTCTTGAGTGCTTAAATTTTTATAGCAAGATCTTCGGTGCGACTCATATGGATCGGTACCAATCGATGTTCACTTATTGTGCTTGTCTTTCTGCAAACTTGAATATTGAGCCATAGTGGAGCAAAGAGAGATCCACAACTAGTTTCATATCATTTGGTACCGACCAATAGTACTTCTTAGCCATTTTTTATCTTCAATTTTGACACTTTCTAAGCTTGTTGATATGCTACTTTATCATTTCGTAGTCAAGATCCATTGACATGTCGCTTAGTTCAAATACAAGATAATATTTGCCCCTAAGTATGCTTCTGTGAAAACAGAGCATGCTTTGGATCAAGACAGCCGACTGAATCCAAATCTACAAAGACATTTCTATCATCTAAACCATTTTGTAAGATGTTGCTTCCTCTTTGAGAATATCGACACATTGTTTCAAACAGTTTTCGATCTCATGTTTTTGCAGATATATGTTGAATTCTTCTATACGAAGTCTTCAACCGTCTTTGATAATTTCTGAAAGCTATTTCATTCTTCGATCAGGCAAATCTCAATTTACTTTTCCATATTTTTTTACAAAAGCTCGTATCATTCGATACCGAATGATTTGTAGGTGTTCATATAAATTAAACACTTGGAAAACTCTCTTATCTCACTTTTCCATTTCAGCATTCGCCTCTTTCAGCACTTGCGACTCCTTGCTCTCATGACTATGCTAAAGCCATTTCGGGCCTCCATTTGCCATGACATTGTCAAATCTCAAGCTATCACCAACGACGACCCATACGAACTATTACCATTGACCCATTCGAAGTCGAATTCCATCTTGAGTCGTCGTTGTTACTCGAACTGCCGATTTATCCCGTACCTAGAATTCGACTAAGTGGGTTGACGCCTTCGAAAGAGTCAGTAGTATGCCATAGGGAAAATTATGTAATTTTTTGTATATTTTTAACTCTATAATCAATCTTGTTCATGATAAAGGTGTTTGTTTGTTTTATATACCTCGTTTATTTATAATAAGGGTATTTCTTTTTTTTTTCAACTAGAGCACTCATTATAATGTCTCAGGGGCTCGACCTGCGACCTCTAGAATCTTTGTCTAAAGCGTCATACCTCTAATCACTTGAGCTAAATGTCCTTAACTTTATGTATACTTTGTTATATTGTTATATAGTAAATTAATTGATTATTTTAAAGTCTATAATAAGAAAATCTTAAATAAAATGTAATGTTATTTTAGTTGCCATTATACCCAAAAACTTTAAGCTATTGCGGGTTGAAGAAAAGCCATTGCTAGTTAAACAGGTATTACAAGTTAAAGTAGAGGGAAATTACT
The DNA here is from genome assembly GCA_030765085.1 of Allium cepa. NCBI lineage: Eukaryota > Viridiplantae > Streptophyta > Magnoliopsida > Asparagales > Amaryllidaceae > Allium > Allium cepa. The sequence continues at coordinate 146,002,444 of CM060945.1, forward strand.
AAAAGTCGATGGAAGCTATTGTATGTTAAAATAAACGGAAGCTATTGCAAGTTGATATTAAGGCTATCTCAAGTTGAGCTATAAAAAATTGATGTTGTTGAGGCTATTGCAAGTTGATATAGTTGAGGGTAACATAAGTTAATTCTATTGAGGCTATCAAAAGTTGATGTTGTTAAGGCAATCTCAATTTGATTTTGTTAAAGTTATTACAAGTTAGTTTTGTTGAGGCTATCGCAAGTTGATGTTGTTAATGCTATCACAAGTTGATATAGTTTAGTCTATCACATATTGATGAGTGAGGCTATCACAAGTTGATAGTTGAAGCTATCGCATATTGAAGTTAAAGAGCTATCACATATTGAAAGCCTATTATCATAAATTGAAGCTATCACGCATTGAAAAATGCTACCGCATGTTGAAGAAGCTACCCAAAAGAAATGCTCTAACTAGCCATGTGACATTATCTAGTTGTTTAGCCATGCCACGTCATTATGAAAAAAATTGAAAATGAGTTATGCCACATGTCAAATCGGCAATGTGCGTGTCAACAAATCATAATCATTCATCTCCTACAAGTGTCGCATGCCAAAAATCTAAAGGTTCAATTTCTCTATAAATAGCTATGTACCCCTACTAAAAATGAGTGAATTCAAAATTATACTTGTTTATTTTCATTTTTCTTGAGCATAAATGAAAAGCTTGACTTTGGGACTTTAATGCCCGATTAAGTCAAATTCTGATTGTGACTTTGTGGCTTAATGCTATAATTGCATATTTACATACTTGACCATCTTAGACATAATGACTAGCGTACTTGTCCAAGCATCCGGTCTCTTGCCCAAGTGCCATTAAGTTGTGAAGACAAAACATAATAGTTATGACCAAAAGTTTACCTAAATTTTGTGGCGCTCTTACTGAGAATTGAACTAGGTGATCAATTCTATCTTCCTAAGAATTATCCACTTCGACTATCTCTCAACAAGGATCTTCATTTCCTAACTTGAATTCCTCATTCTTTCAACGAAATGCTTCGCAATTTAGTGAAGAACAAGTACTAAATCCATGAAACTTGGCCCTTCTAACTTTGACAGAAAAGAAGAAGATTGCCCAATATAATCCAAGTAAATGGAGTTTGTGTAACAACCCGCACCTCTGAATACACAGATTCAAAGTCTAAGAGTGACTTTGGAATCATTGTCGTGCTAAGAAGGACGAACTTTTAGATTTTAAAATGGTATACATGGTACAAAGACAGTTATAACTTTACATAATTTTACACTTCTAGATCTCGTAGTGGAAGGAAATAAAATATAAATATTAAACCCAAATAACACAGTCTTAGTATAACCATGGTCCATACAATAAATAAAAAGATAGAGTCTCCAAATGTCAATACAACATATGTCTGATAAAGGTAAAGTCTTCAAATAATACCACAATAATAGTCTTCCTAATAGATACTATAAGATACATAGAGAAAGACTGTAAATAAATAAATCTCCAACATCATGTCGCCTTCTCTATGCTTCTTGACCAAATCACATCACTTATTTGTTGAATATGCGAGTATATGATTTTTGTTTGATGATAATATATATATATATATATATCCATTTAAATGTATTTGTTAATGTACTATTTTATTTTTCACATAATTAAATAAATATTTGCTGAATAAAATAAATAACACAGTATTTAAATTCAAACAGATATTTTATTCAAACAAATATTTATTACAATTTTGAATAGTACAAATTTGAACCCTCACTATATATATACAAATTCAATGACAATACAATTTCGATTACATCACAATTTCTAATTTACAAATACACCTCACTACATATCGCTCATTCACTCGTATTTATCTTCAAGTTTATTCCAGATTGAATCCAGCATATGAGCAATCTGCAAAAATAAATACTGACGCGGTAAAATTGAAAAGGAAATATTTTTGCAGTAAAAAATAAAATGTAATTTTGAAAATATTATTTGCCTCAGTTATTTGGGTTGTTCGTCATCATTTAAATTTGAATTCATCATACACGAACAGCTTGTGACATGCACAGTGTACCACTGTACATGCAACAAGGTCGTGCACACCGAAATACACTTGATAAAGTTACAGGGACATGTGAGCACAGGGTCAAACCCAAATGAAAAGTCAGGTTCAACTCAAGTGCAATACAAATAAAGTCACGACACGAGCACAAGGTCAAACCCGAGCTGCAAGCTGGATTCAACACATGTACAGTCAAAATGTATAAGCTCAAGAAAATTGTCAAGTGAATACGCAAACCAGTACAGTTGCAAATACAAGTCAATAAGCACCAGTGGCAACCGATTGTTATAACAAAGTCAGGCAGAAGCCTATTCTCAAGCAAATGAAAAATCAAATAAACAAGTACATATTCAAGTACACATGAAGTACACGGTTAAATGAAACAACAGTTCAACCTGAACCAGACAGTGCACACTGCAGATACAAAGAAACAGTAGTGAACATGCATATGACTCGAGACCACAATGCAGACAATAGGGTTTAATTCAATTTGGTCGCAGTGAAGACAACGAAGTACAAATGAAACTGGACCGGTAAGAAGTGCCAAAAGATCAGAGACAATGCAAGTGCAGACAAGCTACACGATCACTGACCGCATATAAAGCAACAACTCAACAATCAGTGCACATGTATACCAGACCAGATTCCCAATCAAGTGATGCAGACCAATAGTGAAACAAATGAAGACGGATCAATGAAATAATCAATAACGGTTCAATACGACTCAATTCAACTGCACAAGACCGAACCCGACTATATGTAATCTAGACCAATAGCATCTTCAAAATAATAATATCCAGCAAAATCAAACAAGTTCATATTTTCACCAAATCAAGTGACTCGAAGCAATGAATCAAGTGCAGTCACAAATATACAAAACTCAAGTGCTACCAGAATTTATTAAGCAACAATAAGTGTACAGGTCTATGATGATATCAAATGAAGGCCACAACAGCTCAAATAAGCAATCTCAAACATGATACTAGTAACATGAACAGATTTACACACATTAGAACCAGATCAATGAACAGTGGACACAGCTCTACAACTCAATACATATGCATACACACGTGTACAAAAATTACATGTATCAAAACAAGACCAATCCAAATGCAACCTGAACAAAAGACATAAATACAATATGATCCGCCTCAAAGAAATAACAGGTACAACATATATGCAGACATGTGACAACAGTGCAGTAAAACCAAAAACAACTACAAGCAACATGTAACTGATTATATACATACGTGAGCATATATATACATATACATGTGCAGGATACAAGTTCGAACAATGACAGAGGATATTTCTGTTAGTCCATGAGATGATGGTTTTGATGACAACAACCTTAGAATAGATTATAAAATATAAATACAAACATTATAAGTTTAGATATATATGTATATGCAGGATTTAACCATGCAGGTACTAAGAATGAAGACTGTACAGTAGAGAGATTCAAGATATCAAGATAAAATATCAAGATAGAAGACTCATGAGTATCGAGACTATCAAGAGTTCAAGATTTCAAGGATAAGTATTTTTTATTATTATTAGGAATTTTTGTTAAAACTCATAGAAAAACACTGGCATCTTAAAATCCAATCTATTCGTGGAATGGAATCCACTTCGAGCCGTTAAAGGGATGGAACCCTAAGTAGGATGGAACCAATGAAAATCTAGTGGGACATTGTTTTGTATCCACTAATTTTAATTCAAAAGATTTTACAAAATTATCTTGTTTTCAAAATGATTTCAAAACTTTCATTTTAAAAGATTCAAAACCCTCGATCTTGATTTTAAATAATTTTAGCTTCAAAAACATCTTTATTTTCAAAGTCAAATTACTCCTGATTCTAAACTATCTTTTTTAATAATATATTTAACTTTTAATACTTATACTTAGATTTAAATATAACATTATGGTTAAGTTCTATATATATTATTCTTTATATTTACTTATGAATTTCAACTATAGTCAAGTATATTTATAAAGTTTAAATTAGTTTTTATATAAGATAATGATTATTTTCAAAGAAATTCAAAACATCATAAAAAGCCTTGGGATGTCGACATGCCTATGGGTACCATGTCGACATGGTGACAGTTTGATTCAAAAATTCAAATTTCAAAAGAAGTGTCTATTCGCCATAACTCTTCATGAATGGTTATGGCTGTTGTTCTTCTATAAGTAGGGGTCAGTTTCAATGAATTTTTAATCACTTTTTCCTGGTTTTCACTCCTCTTCTTCTTCCTCTTTTCTTAATACACATTCTTATCATTACTCTGCCGAAATCAATATTTAATCATACTCGATTACTTCTAGTTTGATTCTCTATCACTATCTCTACAAGATTTTCAGTGCTATTCAGAGTTATAGACTTCTTTGTAATCTATTAAGTGAGAAAAGGTGTGATTCTAGCCTTTGAAATCAATCAAAAGGGAAAAGGTGTGATTGTAGCCTTGGTAAAACAATTGGGTAAACTTGTGGCCCGGAATCAAGTATCTCTACCCAGAGAATCAAAATTCTGGAGGGTGTAACTCGTAGCCTTGAAACTGAGGGTGTAATTATACGATTGCTTTTGAAAGGAAATCCGTACTTGTGTTGCGGGACTGGATGTAGGGTAACTCCAAACCAGTATAAAATCTGGTGTGTTCTTTCCTTTACTGCTTTTATTTTATTTCTACATCTGTGATTGTTTCTGTGATCATATCTATGTCTGTATATTGTATACATTTGTGTCTAAATTAACATAAATTAAAAAGATTTAGTAATTCTTTATTAGCACTATTCACCCTCCTCTAGTGTTAATCTTAGCCTTAAGATCCGTAATCCGCATTTCTCACAATTGGTATCGAGCAAGATTTTCCAAAGTTTCATAATCTGATTTTTGAAAAGTTTTCAAAATGGCTACCAGCACTGGTACTGTTATTAACACTAGTATCCCTGTCACTAGTTCATTTGTAGAGGGTCAGTCTACTGTCAGACCACCACTTTTTAATGGCAGTAACTATGCATATTGGGCATGTAGGATGAAAATATATTTACAATCTATAGGATTAGACACTTAGAATATCACACAAACTGAATATTCTGAACCCACAATTGATTTTGCACAGTGGACTGCTGAGCAAAAGACTGTTGCACAAAATAATTCTAAGGCAATGAATATTCTGTTTTGTTCACTAGATAGAAATGAATTCAATAGAGTGTCAGTTTGTTAGTCTGCATGTGAAATCTGTAAAACTTTGCAAGTTACTCACGAAGGAACAAGCAAAGTTAAATAGACCAAAATTTCCATGCTCACAAATTAGTTTCAATTATTTAAAATGAATGCTAATGAGTCTATTTCAGATATGTATAGTAGATTTCAGGATATTGTGCATTCTCTAATATCTTTGGGAAAGGAATTTTCCGAAGAAGATCAAGTCAGAATTTTTTTAAATTCTCTAACTCTAGAATGGGATCAAAAGACACTTGCGATCGAAGAGGCAAATGACATCAGTATTTTGAAGATAGAAGAATTAATTGGAAATCTAATGTCATATGAAGTTCAAATGATCGAGAAAAGAGAAAGTAAAGCATCTGAAAAGAAATCAATGGCATTTAATGCATTGACCGATGAATCATACTCAAACAGCGATAATGATGAAGAGATAGCCTTTATGACCAGAAATTTTAGGAGATTCCTGAAATACAAAAAGATGAATAATCTCTAGGGAAACAACCATAAGAATTCTAGAAATCAGAATATAGTGTCAAATAATTACAAGTGTTACAACTGCGATAAACCAGGCCACTTCAAAAGAGACTGTCCGTATCCAAAAAGGCAGAATCCTCCTATGAACAATAAACCAGCAAAGAAGCGAAAGCGTGCTTTTACTGCTACTCTAGATGACTCAAACTCATCCTCAAGTGATGATGATCAGAAGATGGATAATTCGAATTTGTGTTTCACAGCTGTTCACGACTCCGACGAATTCAGAGAAACGAACTCAGAAAAAGGTACACGTTTACAATACAATTGGTTGAAATTGATTGCTTAGAATTAGTTGCTTGATTGTTTGATTGATTGTTTTTTGATTTGGTGTGTTGTTTGAATTTTAAAATTTATTTTCTATTTTTTATTAGTTTTATTATTTTTATTATTTTTAATACTTTCTGAAATATATTATAAGTATAATAATATTTCAGAAATATATAATAGGCATTTATAATAATAATATATACATTAAAAATCTTAGAAAAAATCAATTCATGAAAATTCAAAAGCACATGTCGACATGATCCTTAAAATGATGTCGACATGGCTACCTGAATTTGAATTTCAAAATTTGAATTCAAATGTTTGAATTTCCCTCCACCTTTTCACTTCATTCAATTCTCTGAAAAGATGCCTTTTGACCAGAGAATATGTTCTTTGAAAATCTATTTATTCACTATCTTTTATCATATCTTTTCACATTCATTTCAAATTCAAACTCTCTCTCCATAACTTCAAGCTCTCTTCTCTCTACTCTAATGGCTTCTTCAAGCAACCCCTCAACCATGAGAATTTCTAGAAAAATCAAAGAGAAATTATTCAATGATCCGGAGGCAATTAAAGCATACATCAATTATGCTAACTATGCCAAAGTCCATCCCGAAATTTTGCTATTTTTCAAGATTTTTCTTCTTATGAAATTGATTCTCTTTTTGCAAACAATGGTGTTCTTAGTCTTATTGATGCTTCTCAAAATGATTTTGTTTGCTATCCTAATCTTGTCAAAATTATCTATGCGAATTTAGATCACGGATTTTATGTTGGAAATGAAGATGAAATTTGGAGTAGTGTCAAAGGCACTCAAATTATTTTGAATTGTGATCTTTGGGTACCATTCTCAATTGCAAGAGTTCGGGAATGGATCTTTCTAACTTTAAAATCGATGAACATGATCGTGAGACATTTCATCACATTTTCGAAAGAGATGATGATTTTGATTTTAAAAATAGAAATTTTCGACCAAAAGCAAGAATTGTTAATCTTCTTTTGCAACATACTTTGACCCCAAGATCGGAAAATTTTAACAATCCTACTTCAAAAGTTTGCAAAGTTCTTTTTGCTAATTTCGGAAACTATGACATAAATTGGGCGCAAGTTATTTTGGATGAACTTCGTCCTAAAAATCTTGAAATGCGTGATAATACTTTATGCCATGGAATTTATCTCACTCGGATTTTTAACTATTTTGGAGTGGATTTCAAAGGCAAAGAATTTGTTTCTAGAAAAGTTTTCAATCATTCCAACATTTCGCTTACGAAAATTCCATTTGTTTTTCAATCTTATGAGACACTTACCGAAAAGGAAGAGCGTTTGGCTCGTGAGGAAATGGAAGAAGAGGAAGTTGAAGAAGAAGGGGATGAAATGGAAATTGAAGAAGAAGAAGAAGGTGAAACATCTTTGGAGAGCATTGAATATCCTTCCAATCCATCCAACAAAACCCTTCTCAAAAACCAAAAGATAATTATGGAGAATCAACGGGTTCTAAAACAATCCGTTAGTAAAAAGTTGGATAACATTTCTTCGAAGATGAACAAGTTCTTTTCCAAAGTTAGCAAGAAACTTGGACTATCTTCATCATCTTCATCCTCTAACTAGTTTTATCTTTTCGTATCTTGTTGTATTTGTTTTAGTTTGCTTTATTTCGAATGTTCATGTAGTTTGTTGTGTGCTTAATCATTGTATTATCGTAGTATGCAATGAAATGAAATTTCCTTTCTGTTATCTACCTTATCTTATCTCTAGAATAAATGTTAGTATATTATATATATACACACAATTATTCACAAAATAAAATTAGTCATAACATTTCACTAACCCATGTCGACATCCCCTATGTGACCATGTCGACATCTACTGGTCAGAAATGGCAATTGATTTTGAATTTGAAACTTGAATAACTACCATATGTCTATTCAATTCAAACGAATTTCTACACCTATATATACCTGTTTCTTCCAGAATTCTTCACTGAAATTTATTTCTTATCATCTATATCCTCCATTTCTTTCACAGATTCAACTATGGCTAATCCTATTCACAATTCATCCGAAAATCTTGAAGAAACTCTTAATTCGTTCAAGAATATTCTCTCATTTATTCTACGAAACCAGCGTCATTTAGAATTAAGTCAAATGCAGATGATAAAGGAACAAGAAATGCACTTCGATGCGATACGATGGATGATCTCCTCTCTGCACAAGGATGATAACGAAGAACATCCTCCTGTCTCTCTCACCAATAACAATGATAATTGGGATGCTATTAAGGCAGACTCAATCTTCGGAGAAGAAGGATGGGTGGAAGTTCCACATAACGTTTGATTTTTTATTTACTTTGTTTGATTTGTTTGAATGGATTTGATTTGAATTGATACTTTGTGTGGATTGATTTCTTATTGATTTGAAGATTGATGTGTAAAACATATATATATACATTGAATTAGTTATCATGCTTAGAAGTATAATTATTTCCTATTCTATATATTCCATTGTATAGTTTATCAATGCAGGTACTGAAGTCCAAGAATGAGGGGGAGTAAGTTTTTGTTGATGACAAAGGTGGAGAAATATAAAATAGGATAGTTAGGTATAGATTAAGGGGAAGTTATTAGGATAGAAATAATATTTTATAAACAAAGGTTGTCATCACCAAAAAAGGGAGATTGTTAGTCCGTGAGATGATGGTTTTGATGACAACAACCTTATAATAGATTATAAAATATAAATACTAACATTATAAGTTTAGATATATATGTATATGCAGGATTTAACCATGCAGGTACTAAGAATGAAGACTGTACAGTATAGAGATTCAAGATATCAAGATAGAAGACTCATGAGTATCGAGACCATCAAGAGTTCAAGATTTCAAGGATACGTATTTTTTATTATTATTAGGAATTTTTGTTAAAACTCGTAGGAAAGCACTGGCATCTTAAAATCCAATTTATTCGTGGAATGGAATCCACTTCGAGTCCGTTAAAGGGATGGAACCCTAAGTAGGATGGAACCTACGAAAATCTAGTGGGACATTATTTTGTATCCACTAATTTTAATTCAAAAGATTTTACAAAATTATCTTGTTTTCAAAATGATTTCAAAACTTTCCTTTTAAAAGATTCAAAACCCTCGATCCTGATTTTAAATAATTTTAGCTTTAAAAACATCTTTATTTTCAAAGTCAAATTACTCCTGATTCTAAACTATCTTTTTTAATAATATATTTAACTTTTAATATTTATACTTAGATTTAAATATAAAATTATGGTTAAATTCTATATATTTATTCTTTATATTTACTTATGAATTTCAACTATAATCAAGTATATTTATAAAGTTTAAATTAGTTTTTATACAAGATAATGGTTATTTTCAAAGAAATTCAAAACATCATAAAAAGCTTTGGGATGTCGACATGCCTATGGGTACCATGTCGACATGATGACAGTTTGATTCAAAAATTCAAATTTCAAAAGAAGTGTCTATTCGCCATAACTCTTCATGAATGGTTATGGCTGTTGTTCTTCTATAAATAGGGGTCAGTTTCAACGAATTTTTAATCACTTTTTTCTGGTTTCACTCCTCCACTTCTTCCTCTTTTCTTAATACATATTCTTATCATTACTCTGTCGAAATCAACATTGAATCATACTCGATTACTTCTAGTTCGATTCTCTATCACTATCTCTACAAGATTTTTAGTGCTATTCGGAGTTATAGACTTCTTTGTAATCTATTAATTGAGAAAAGGTTTGATTGTAGCCTTGGAAATCAATCAAAAGGGAAAATGTGTGATTATAGCCTTCGTAAATCAATTGGGTAAACTTGTGGCTCGAAAATCAAGTATCTCTACCCAGAGGATCGAAATTCTGGAGGGTGTACCTCGTAACCTTGAAACCGAGGGTGTAATTTTACGATTGCTTTTGAAAGGAAATCCGTACTTGTGTTGCGAGACTGGATGTAAGGTAACTCCGAACCAGTATAAAATCCGGTATGTTCTTTCCTTTACTGCTTTTGCTTTATTTCTGCATCTGTGATTATTTCTGTGATCATATCTGTGTCTGCATATTGCATACTTTTGTGTCTAAATTAAAATAAATTAAAAAGATTTAGTAATTCTTTATTAACACTATTCACCCCCCTCTAGTGTTAATCTTAGCCTTAAGATCCGTAATTCGCATTTCTAAAAATTTCAAACTGTAGCTCAAAGTAAAACCAAAGTTAGATACATAATGGCCGAAGCCAATACACAGAAAAAATTAAAGTCAAGCCAGAAAATCATCACAGTTTCAACTGTGCCAAAGTCACAGATACGAAATTAAAATAGTCAAAGCCATAGGTCATCAAAGTAGCTTTCAAATTAGTAGTGATAGTGACAGCAGAGCATCAAGTCAACAAACACAGAGAAAGAAATCATCGTCATAGTAAAGTCAGAGGCTTGGAAATCAAGGAATCAACAAATTCACAAAACCGTGATGACCAAGGCAAAAATATACGAATTGATGAAGTCATAAATCATCTCAAACATTCATTCGAAAATCAATGGCCAAGCTATATTAAATGACGAATTCAAACAAATGTATACGAACGAACATATAGGAATTCCAATCCTATATAAACAATGAGCATCATCGGCAAATTAACCGAATTCGAGTTCGAGAAAAACTAACAATAATAAACCAATAACTTGATTCATCGATCTAGTTCAAGTAATCAACCAGAAAAGCAAAAAGGAAAATAACATACCAATTTTAGTTCAAACTCGATCGAATTGAAGTAGCCGAAAGCGATCAACAGAGAGAAGAAAGAAATCGAAGCATCATCAATCAAATCGACAAAGCCAACGACTTCAACACGAAGCCCTAATTTTCGAGCAAGCGACGAGCCTCCATTTTCACTAAATAAGGATGGGCTGAAGAAATAAAACGAGAAAGGATATACTCATATTACTTTAATGAATTTGGACCGGCTTAAAATTTTATTGGGCTTTAAAGTGTTAGGGTTTCATTCTTTTTAATTATTCTGATTTGTATTTTCTTCTTTAAACATTTGTAATTACTAGTCGTGTGACTAGGGGACAAACTACATGGCGTAGTTTGAAAATTCGCAACTCAGTGGCTGAGTTGTGGCAGAATTTTGAGCGTAGAGTTAAGGCTAGTCGACAGCGGGTGTTGCGAGTTTACGTATGTAAGCGTCTGACTACTTAAATACCAGTAGAAACCTTAGGGGCATCACGTAGGCATGGTTTTGCCGAAGCTGGGTAAATTCTGTGTCGTTCTACTTCTGCATCTATTATTCTGCTATTATCTATACCGCTATTATTCTGATATATCTGCATTGAAATTATTTTATACAAACTTCCGCAATAATTTTTATAATTGATAGTATCGCCCTATTCACCCCCACTCTAGGGTGAAATCGATCCTACAAGTGGTATCAAAGCTAGGTACAAAAGCCATTTTTGTTTTTTAACAAATTTGGTTTTTCAAAAACCAATTTTTGTTTTAAAAATTTGAATTTTTAAAATGGCTTTGTTTAATACTTCTTTTGCTGAGGGTCAGTTCATAGTTAGACCACCAATGTTCAATGGTGAAAATGATTACTGGAAAAATAGAATGAAAATCTTTCTAAAAACCATTGATGCTTGGAATATAGTTGAGATGGGTTATAGAGCACCCGCTATAGTTGTAAATAATCAAGAAATTGAAAAACTATTTGGTCAATGGACATATCTAGAAAATATGTTACAGAGTGCTAATGCCAAAGCTACGAATTCGATTATTTGTTCATTAGATCAATTTGAATTTAATCGTGTCTCGCATTGTCTAATAGCGTAGGAAATATTACACACACTAGAAGTGACTCACGTAGGAACATCTCAAGTCAAGGAATCTCGCCTTGCCATGCTGAGTAGCGAATACGAGAATTTTACAATGTCTAAGGAAGAAAATGTCAAAGAGATGTACGGACGACTTTCCAACATATTATACAAATCAAAAGCTCTTGGAAAATCATACACGGAATTGGAAATAGTGCAAAAAATCCTCAGAGTCCTTCCATGAAGTTTTGAAGCAAAAGTAACTGCTATTCAAGAGTCGAAAGATTTAAAACAAATCAAAGTTGAAGAACTCATCGAAAATCTCACCACTTATGAGCTAGAAATAAAGAAAGAGCGTGAAGGAGGAGATACTCGAATGAAATCAATAGCTCTCAAAGGAAAAACCGAAAGTGATGATGATGAAGCAGCAGAGCTAGCACTGGTAATAAAGAGATTCAAAAAGTGAAACCGCAAATACGGAAATCCAGTTCTAAACCAAAAATTAAAAAGCAGAATAATCAACGTTCTAGATAACCCAGAATAGCAAGAAATCATCTGCCACAAGTGCAACAAACCTGGACACATCAAGCCCAATTGTCCTCAAAATCAATAAGGCATAGGAAAGAATTCAAAAAGAAAAAGTTTTGCAGCCACGTGGAATAAAAGTGATGATTGTAAAAGCACTATCAGTAAGAGTTAGAAAGCAGAACTGTGCCTTCGAGGTGATATAACTGATAGCGACGATGACGAGCCAAGCGAGGTATCAATTCCCACTCACTCAGAACTACTTAAATATTTCCATGAAGTAAATGGCTGTTTTGAACGACTTAGGGAGAAGTATGCCAAACTTGAATCATAAAAAATACTTTGATAGATTTAAATAAACAACTTGACCAATTAGTTAAAAACTGTCAAAGTAGGATCCCTAAGTGTGATAAGTGTCCAACACTCGAAGAAGAGATTAAAAAATCAGAACTCAAAATTAAATCGCTTGAAAATGAAATTTTGATTTTGAAAGAAAGTGAAAATACAAGAAGTGAAAATTCTATTAAAAAGTGCACACAATTATTAGACGAAAATGAATCTCTCAAAACAAAAATCCAACAACTGTCAACGACTTTAGGAAAATTTTCCAAAAGTGAAAGATCGTTGAATATGTTATTAGGGAAATAAACTGTTTATACAGTTAGACAAGGACTTGGATATAATCAATCTGAAAATGTTAGAAACGAAATTAATCAGGTCAATTCAATGTGTACAATTTGTAGAAAATTTGGGCACAATCAAAATAATTGCTGGTATAGACCCAAACACGTGAAATCGATACCAATTTGGGTTCCAAAAGGCGCAAATATAAAATCTCTCAAAGTTAACAAATCTGGGTGCCAAAAAGAACATATATAAATAGTTTTGGGTCTCCATAAAATTATTTTCCAAAATATTATGCCACTAACAATCATGGACCTATAAAAGCAAGTAGGTCACAAAAATCTTTCATCGTGTAGTTGTGGTGGCGAGCTAAGAAACTACAATAATGTTACTTGGATTCTGGCTGTTCCAAGGATACAACGAGCGTCAAAGTAAAGTTCCTTAGCCTAGTACAACGGTGATAAAATCACAATGGACAACAAGGAAAAAAAAAATCATAAAGGTAAAAGAGGTAATGGTATATTCATCTTAAACAATATATTAATGTGATAATCTTCACCATAATTTGATTTAATTTAGCCAGTTATTGATAAAGAAGTAATTGATGATAATAATAATTTTGACTTTTTCAAAATTGTTGGCCAATTATATTTTTATGCCAAGAACACTATAAAAATCTCTAGAGTCTTTGAACTACTTTATATATATTAGTTTGGATTAATAATAGTGTTTTATTGCCTAATGATAATACATTTGGTTATTTTACAGCTGACTCTATATTCACAGTTTTTGATTATTTACATTGCTTCAATTAAAATTGAAAATAATTTCATTTGTTGCAACATCACGGTGTGGTCTATAGCATCCAAATAATGATAATCTCGAGTGAAAGAAAAATTCAGATGTAGATTATACCAGTAATCTAGTTGATAGAAAAATTACTAGTGGAACGAGATTTATGTTGAGACATTTAGTAATTGCATCATTTTTCAAAGAAAATATCTGCATGTTTTTCATTTCAAATAATTTTCAAAAAGCAGACATTTTTCTTATAAAACCCCTTCTAGAAAATCATTTTTGACCTTGTTTCAGATTAGTCATTTTTAGAAAATTCCATAATTATTTTTGAATATGATTTTAAATAACTATATTGACTAATCTGACTCCCTACTAATTATCGAAAAGACAAATAGTGATTGAAGAAGTGATGAGTGTTGATATTAATCATATATTATAACTTGAGACGGTACATTTAGTAAATTTCTTTAGAAATTTAAACAACAGTTATAAACATTTTTTTGTTGGTAAAAATTCCATGATCATTTCTATTTCTATCATTTTCTATCGACCATCACTCATCATAATCCAATATATGGCTTGTCAATATGTGGTACTTTAAACAGGAATCATTCATTTTTCATTATATATTTTTTTTAAAAGAAAAAAAATCCAAATCATTCACTCTCATTTAAAAGTCCTCACGGTTATGCATGGGTGAATTACTTGGAATTTCTGAATATGTGCTTCCATGCTCATTAAAAGTCCTCACGGTTATGCATTTATGGAACACATATCAAAATTGATTTATTAAATAAACAAGTAGATTCTAATCCCATTTAAAAGTCCTCACGGTTATGCGTGGTTAGAAGATACTTGAGTTCATTTAAAATAAAATAAAATTGGAATACTACTAATCTCATTTAAAGTCCTAATGGTTATGCATGGTTGGTAGATATTCAAATTCCTGATATAAATATACCACAAATAGACACAACCGAATGGTTTTTTATGATGACATCATTCCCATCATTCTAAAAGTGGAATATGCGCCTAACAGAGTATTTATGATTTTTGTTTGATTTTTTATTGAAATTTAACATTTATATTCGATTGAGTTTTAATGTTGTATTAATGTCTATCACTTTATCTCTATTTTTCTAACACTATTACTCTTTTGCTGATAACAAAAGAGGGAGAGAAAAGTTAAGATTTTGACAAATAAAGGTCAAATATTTTCTATTTGCATCTAGGCTTATTTGCATATTTTTATTTAAATGCATATATGAAGGGGGAGCTCTGTGTAGAGAGGAAGCATTCAAATAGGGAGAGCAAATTGAATGATCAAATACATTTAACAAATTCAAAATCTTAAATATAAGTTTGTTATCATCAAAAGGGGGAGATTGTTGAATATGTGAGTATATGATTTTTGTTTGATGATAATAAACATATATATATATATATATATATATATTTATTTAAATGTATTTGTTAACGTACTATTTTATTTTTAACATAATTAAATAAATATTTGCTGAATAAAATAAATAACACAGTATTTAAATTCAAACAGATATTTTATTCAAACAAATATTTATTACAATTTTGAATAGTACAAATTTGAACTCTCACTGTATATATACAAATTCAATGACAATACAATTTCGATTACATCGCAATTTCTAATTTACAAATACACCTCACTACATATCACTCATTCACTCGTATTTATCTTCAACTTTATTTCAGATTGAATCCAGCATCTAAGCAATCTGCAAAAATAAATACTGATGCGGTAAAATTGAAAAGGAAATATTTTTGCAGTATAAAAAAAATGTAATTTTCAAAATATTATTTGCCTCAGTTATTTGGGTTGTTCGTCATCATTTAAATTTGAATTCATCATATATGAACAGCTTGCACATATCACGAGACCGTGCACACCAATATGCACTTGATAAAGTTACAGGGACAGGTGAGCACAAGGTCAAACGAAATGAAAAGCCGGGTTCAACTCAAGTGTAGTACAAATAAAATCACGACACAAGCACAAGGTCAAACCCGAGATGCAAGCTGGATTCAACATAGGTGCAGTCAAAATGTATAAGCTCAAGAAAATTGTCAAGTAAATATGCGAAATAGTACAGTTGCAAATACACGTCAATAAGCACTAATGGAAACTGTTGCTATAACAAAGTAGGCAGTAGCCTATTCTCAAGCAAATGAAAATTCAAATAAACAAGTACATATTCAAGTACACATGAAGTACGCGGCTAAATGAAACAACACTTCAACCTGAACCAGACAGTGCACACTGCAAATACAAGGCAACAGTAGTGAACATGCATATGACTCGAGACCACAATGCAGACAACAGGGTTTAGTTCAATACGGTTGCAGTGAACACAACAAAGTACGAATGAAACTGAAATGGTAAGCAGTGTCAAAAGATCAAAAACAATGCAAGTGCAGACAAGCTAGACGATCACTGACTGCATATAAAGCAACAACCCAACAATCAGTGCACATGTATACCGGACCAGATTCCCAATCAAGCGATGCAGACCAACAGTGAAAAAAATGAAGACGTATCAATGAAATAATCAACAATAGTTCAATATGACTCAAATCAACTACAAAAGACCGAACCGGACTATATGTAATCTAGAGCAATAACATCTTCAAATTAATGATATATAGCAAAATCAAACAAGTTCATATTTCACAAAATCAAGCGACTCGAAGCAATGAATCAAGTGTAGTCATAAATATACAAAACTCAAGTGCTACCAGAATTTATTAAGCAACAATAAGTGTATAGGTCTGTGACGATATCAAATAAAGGCCACAACAGCTCAAATGAGCAATCTCAAACATGATACTAGTGGCATGCATAGATAAACATCAAATTATGCAACAGACATGTATGCATACACACATTAGAACCAGATCAATGAACAGTGGACAGAGCTCTACAACTCAATACATATGCATACACACGTGTACAAAAATTACATGTATAAAAACAAGACCAAATCAAATGCAACCTGAATAAAAGACATAAATACAATATGATCTGCCTCAAAGCAATAACCGGTACAACATATATGCAGACATGTGACAACAGTGCAGTGAAACCAGAAACAACTACAAGCAACATGTAACTGATTATATACATACGTGAGCATATATACACATATACATATGAAGGATACAAGTTCGAACAAAGATAGAGGAGATTTCAAACTGTAGCTCAAAGTAAAATCAAAGTCAGAGACGTAATGGCCGAAGCCAATACATAGAACAAATTAAAGTCAAGCCAGAAAATCATCACAGTTTGAACTGTGCCAAAGTCACAAATACCAAATAAAAATAGTCAAAGCCGTGGGTCATCAAAGTAGCTTTCAAACTAGCAGTGATGGTGACAGCAGAGTATCAAGTCAACAAACACAGAGAAAGAAATCATCGTCATAGTAAAGTCAGAGGCTTGGAAATCAAGGAATTAGCAAATTCACAAAACCATGATGACCAAAGCAAAATATACGAATTGAAGAAGTCAGAAAGCATCTAAAACATTCAATCGAAAATCAATGGCCGAGCTATATTAAATGACGAATTCAAACAAATGTATACAAATGAACATATAGGAATTCCAATCCTATATAAACGATGAACATCATCGGCAAATTAACAAAATTTGAGTTCGAGAAAAACTGACAACAATAAACCAATAACTCGAATCATCGATCGAGTTCAAGCAATCAACCAAAAAAGCAAAAAGGAAAATAACATACCAATTTTAATTCGAACTAGATCGGATTGAAGTAGTCGAAAGTGATCGACAGAGAGAAGAAAGAAATCGAAGCATCACCAATCAAATAGACAAAGCTGGGGACTTCAACACGAAGCCCTAATTTTCGAGCAAGCGACAAGTCGCCATTTTCACCAAATAAGGACGGGATGAAGAAATAAAACGAGAAAGGATATACTCTTATTACTTTAGTGAATTTGGACCGGCTTAAAATTTTATTGGGCTTTAAAGTGTTAGGGTTTCATTCTTTTTAATTGTTTTGAATTTGTATTTTCTTCTTTAAACATTTGTAATTACTAGTCGTGTGACTAGGGGACAAACTACGTGGCGTAGTTTGAATATTCGCAACTCAGTGGCTGAGTTGTGGCAGGATTTTAAGCGTAGAGTTAAGGCTAGTCGATAGTGGGTGTCATGAGTTTACGTAAGCGTCTAACTGCTTAATTTCTAGTAGAAACCTTAGGGGAAGCACGTAGGCAGGGTTTTGCCGAAGCTTGATAAATTCTGTGTCATTCTATTTCTGCATTTATTATTCTGCTATTATCTGTGCTGCTATTATTCTGATATATCTGCATTGAAATTATCTTATACAAACTTTCGCAATAATTTTTATAGTTGATAGCATCACCCTATTCACCCCTCTAGGGTGAAATCGATCCTACATTATTACCTTGTCTTCCTGTAATAGGTAATAAGAGGAGGAAATCAAGGGGATTAGACAAAATTCAGTGAATAAATTATATCACCAGTGCTATGGTGTAAACATGTAATTGAAGTTTAGTTATATCCTTCACCTAGGGTGTTCCTTAGTATATGTATAAGGAGCTAGTTATTTTACATTTTAAGGTGATCATTCTAGATGTCCAATTATAGTTTATTAAAGTTCCATCGATAGATGGAGTATACTAAAATAGAGTAATTCCTAGAGGCATCTCTAGTGTATGGTCCAACGGTAGACCACTTAACTATACATCAACTAACATCTTTAGTAGCAGTTGCTAAGGTTATTCCAATCTGACTACACACCCAATGCGTAGGCCATTCATCGAATCATTGTCCAATGGTTCATTCCGTCTGTGTAATGGTGCTCTTAGTGGAGTATACGTCCAACGCCCGACCCGTTCATCGAAACCACATTCCGATAATTCTTTCCACCTTGCATTGGTATACTAAGTTGAGTATGCATTCATGCTCGACCAATTTGTTGGATCACTATCCAATCGTTCTTTCCATTTTGCATTGGCGCATCTCCTTACTCGTCTACTTCCAAAGTTATATATTGTTACACAAGTAGAAATCAAGGGTTGATCCATCCCTCATCTAGGATTCATCGATCCTTTTCTGATGAACATCTTCGTCTACTCTTTCTAGCTTCCATCAATCTATGGCTAGGACCGGCTACGAATGATACAAACTTCTAATTGTGATATAATCACATTCCACGTTGAATGTCGTGTTCCAACTTCATGAAACAAGAGCCTAGGACTTTACCTAAAGGCGGTATGTTTCTAGCTTGTTGTTCAACTCCATTCAGTTATGCGCACTCTTGAGTGACTAAGAAGTGGAAAGAAGTTTTCACGATCCTTCCTGCTTGGCCTATTATTGGTCCAAGTTCAAGCTAGTTCTGCTATATTACTTCGGACATTTGAAAATTCGATTCAAATGTCTTATTGCCTGAGGCAAATAGTAAAAAACATTCTTAGGCATTTAAATATCGAATGCCTTTTATTAAACGTCCAACATAATTTTTAGACGTCTAAAAATGTATTTAGACATCTGAAATATGTTGAATTTCAACTTAAAACCCCATATTATGATTTCCTGAAATCTAAACTTTTGAAAATAATTCTTAGACTCCAGTCTATTTTTCATATTTTTATAAATTGTTAGTTTAAGTTATTTTTATTCATCTTTTCATGATTTTGCATATAAGTTTAAGAACTTGTTTTCAATCAGATTTCTAGGCTTATTTGTTACCCAACTTTAAATGATTTATTCTAACATTTGTTAATGGATTTCAAGTCAATTGTATATATATGTGTGTGTGTGTGTGTGTGTGTGTGTGTGTGTGTTCAAGGGAATATATACGTACACTTAAATTGATTATCACGAACATAAAAATGTAGATTGAATTAGATCTAAATAAAATAAAAAAGATATGTTTGTCCATTCTTGTTATTCCAAAAATTATTTCAAATTTATCATGTTAATCAGATCTGTAGAAAATATCTCTTATTTATTAAATCCATAAATAAATCAGATCTATAAGATTAAGGTTGATTTTATCAAATAAATCGAAACACATTATACAACTTAGATCTATAGGATTAGAGACAGTTTTATGTTAATTTATCAATTCAATAATTAGATCATCCTTTCTTACGAGTTTTTGCCAAATTATTTCAATTCAAAATTTTAGAATAACAGATAGATTCAAGAAGAGAAATCATGCTTATATTACTAAGAAGGTAAATAATTGAAAATCAACTATTTATTTCCATCATAATCATTTCGTAGATAGAATCCATTCACCTTTTTAGCTTTACCTCTTCACATATCTATGGATTCACCCCTAACTTTGGTGTTGTGTTCTTCTTTCTTTAATTTTCTTCTCTATTTTATTTGATTTGCTTTTATTTTATTTGGAATTAAAATTTCTTTTTGAGGAATAAGAAATGTTTAGGAGGCGGAGGCTAGGGTTTATGAGTGAGAAGAATGGAGGCTTATGCCTTTATTTATAGTTAAGAATCAGGGTTTCTAGGCCAATTTTCAAAACGCATATTCACAAAATGGAACTGGCTATATTTTTCACTATTTTTGGTCCTTATTATCAAATTTAGCAAGTTATATATGTTTACTGTTTGTAAACGACATTCCGGATGCAATGGAATTGGTCCCGAGGCCTAATTCCAACTTCTATAAACACTGAAACAAAAGAGTCATTGATAGCAGCACATAACCGCTATAAAACAAAACTTAGCGGTTCGATAAATGCTGTATATTGAAATTTTATAAAAAATTGTGGCATATTTACAACATAAAAAATGCCGTTATAAAATAGTAAGCAGTCATAGCGCATATACACCACTATAAATTTTGGTTAGGCATAACAAAAATTTTCTGCTATAAATAACATTTGTAGCGGTTAAATAAATTCTATGTATATCGACATGTTATTATATATTATAAATTGGTTTACAGTGTGTATGCCGCTATAAATTGCATATATACAATAGCGCTTTTAATCCGCTACCCTTTAGTAGTAATGACCTGCGTTGCATTACCTTTTTATAGCGCTTATATTATATAATTATAGCGCTTTTAAATGTTTGGTTTATTTTTCTATATTTGATGCATCCTGCTATATATTACAATTTAATAGCATATTAAAAATGAATCCTCTTTAAATACATAACAATATACACAATATAACAGTCGAAGAATATAATAATCAAAAAATGTAATGCATTATATCTAATAAACCAAATATCAACAGATATCGTACTAGACAGGTCAAACATACACATAATATCCATTTCATATGTTTTCATACGTTCACAAGTTATATGAGAAATCCATTCTAACAAGAAAAGGGGATGATGACAATCATCTACTATGTGAACAAATATCACTAAAGCTTGTTTTAGAGGTATTACGTAACGACGCAGAATTTCAGTCATTTGAAATTCATATATTTAATTAATTGTAAATGTTTAAAAGTAAATTTTATAAGTCGAATAACTTATATTTCAAATATCTAGATTTAATTGGATAACTAAACTGTTAATTTAATATTTGAAATCGCAGAAATAATCGAAAATTGGATTTAATGTGAATAAAAATGATTTATAAAGTTGTAATAAATTCTATTTGAATAGAATGATGTTAGAGAACTTTTAAAATCGAATTAAAAGTTAAATTGCAGAAATTGAATATTTTAATATTTAATTGAAGAGTAAAAATAGCCATTTTTCAAATAGTCTCGAATTTCGACGAAACTAGTTTCATTGGATCCATAATATTATATTATTGTAAGATTTCAAATTTTGTGTCAACCGAACTTACGGTTTGTCCGGGGCAAGCTAAATCGCGTAGAAATCGGTTTAAGTAAATTTTAAATTTAAATAGTCGATTCGAAAACCTATCTTCCAAATATGATCGAATTGGTCCCGATATGTATTCCATTGTGTTCGAAATAGGGGTAAAACATTATAAACGCCAAGCGGCATGCTTCGTTTGGAGTTTGGAAAAATTTCGGATGAATAGTGTCGCATAATTTTCTATAAAAGCCACCTTTTTCTTCATTTTCCTAAAACCCTAATTTAGCTAGGGCTAGCCGCCACCTAAATTTCTATGGCCAGAATTTCGTTCCCTTCTTCCCTCGATTGCATCCAATCCATCAACAATTTCAAGAAACTTCCAACTGCAAAATCGTAGAGGACGATGAGATCTTTGTTTTCAACGGTTATGATCGAAAACGAAGCAATGGATCAACGACTATTTCAGTTTGAAGGCGTAGCGTTCTATCATGTTTTTCTAGGTCCACGTGCAGCCGAGTTCAACAAAATCGCGGCTGAAGGTGGAGCTCACTTCGAGCTTCGAGGCGCTAGCCTCTGATCGTCGTCTCGACTGTCGTTGGAGGTCGCGAAAATCAAAGGCGGCGGCGGCTATTTGGGTTTGCTCACGTATGTGAGTTTGAAGTGGGAGAGAAGATGATAGGTGTGGCTCAGATCTGATGGGGATGAAATCAACGGCTGTGATGAGTTGAGGTTATAAAAATAAAATAAAAATTTGTAAATTTATATATTTTTAATTTGTATAAATTTTGAAAAATAATAACTTCTTCATACGAGGTCCGTTTTTAACGAAACGAATGGCGTTGGGTCCGTATCGACGAGCACTAAATTATGGAGCTGGATTGAGATTTATTTAAGCTAGTTAAAATTTTGGTTGAAATTAAACGCTCGTTTAATTTTAATCGGAATAAATCGCTAATGCGATGAATATGATCAATGTGAGTACAACTCACTCTTTCTGACTCATTGATTTTTTTATATAAGTGAGAAATAATTTATTATATGATGATTGATGATTGTTTGGATGATTTATGATATATTGATTGGTATTTGGATATATACCTGCCTAGTGGAGCAGTGACCCTATACGTTTCCGTGTATGAGCGGATGACCCTTTGTACGCGCGTCTGTCTTGAAGCGGACATTGTACACATATTCTAATATGTATATTTGTTGCAGATGATAGGTTGGAGGGATCCAACTGGATTCCTCAACAGTATTGATTTATTTATAAATATTGTGATATATTCTGTTATCATATGATATATGACGTTTTGGATGTTGTGATTGTTATATTTAGTGCTATTGCAGCATTGGGCCTATTTTTAATAATTTAAAAATATTGAAGTGATGATTTTTAAATTGAAAAAGGATTTTCAAGTGATTTTGAAAATATACGTTTTGTTAAAGGAATTGAATTTATTTTGAATAAATAGAAGTTATAATTTTTATTGTTATAAAAATTATGAATTTTATGAAATATAATTAAAATGTGATTTTTGAAATATAAAGTTGATTATTTTGTAAAATAGTATAAATTGAGATTTTTGATTTATTATAAACAGTTTATAAATAAGATTTATAAAATTGAATTTTTATTAATTGAAATAATGGGGTTATAAAGGAGTTTATAAGTGAATAAAATTTGTAATTGTGAAGTTATAAAATAATGAATTTGTAAAATAAATAATTTATAATGAATTAACTTATAATTTGGATTTTTGGCGTGTGATTGAGTTATAAATGGAATTGGTTAATAAAGTGATTTTATAAGTTGAAGTTTTTATAAAATATATAAATGGAATTTATAAACATTGTTTTATAAATACAAATCAATTGAATTTGATAAGTAAATTATTATAGTTTATTAAAGGAGATATATCCACGATTTTGGACAGTGGATAATCCTTTAAATTAAATATTGAAATATTAATGAATTTGGGTTAGAGAAGTATATTCACGATTTTGGACAGTGAATAATCTTTTGAAAATAAATAAATGTTTTGGGAAGTGATATTTTGAATGGAATAAAATGGTTTAAAGTTGTTACATAGATTTCAACATTCATTGTTGAAATAGACGTTTTCGAGAAATAAGGAAATGATAGACTATAACACTGTTGTGTAGTAAATGATTTTCGAAAAGAAATGTTTTGGTATAGTATTGGGATTTATATATCTATCTTATTTTTGGATCCCTATACTATTGATTTTGGGTTGTTATAACGATGTTTTACGCAACATTCGTTTTGACCCAAAATAAAGATGTTTAAAAGAATCTTTTCCTTATAGAATAAAATATATACTTAATCATGATTTAAGTATATGCAATATTTTCTAAGTGTTGAAAATAAATTATATTGTGAATTATTTATTATTAAATAAGTATTTGGAAATGTTTTCCAATGTTGAAATGGTTTGAGAATATATCTTTTTAAAGATAATCTAAAGTGAATATTTAACAAATAGTTTAATTAATAAAAGATTAATTAAAAGGCCTAGTGATTGTTATGGTGCTGAATATTTGTTTGTTTGTTTTGATAGTTAAATAACCGACTATCAAACTTGGCCAAAAATTTAGTTCCTCGTCTTGATGTGGGAACTATTTAGTTGTACACTTAGTACGTAGCCTTCTGTGTAGGCTTGATTATCGTTTGTGTTGTGGATGTTGATTCGTATAATGCAGAGTATTACTCCAATCTATCGAGCTTCCTTCTTGGCCCGAAGAATAGCAAGTTGAAAGTTGGAGATGTGATAAGTCTATGAGACTTAGTTGCTGTGTAAGGTTGAGAAACGCTTTTGCGTTGTTGGTGCGAAGAGACCGAGATCGGTTTATCCGAAAACCACTTCGGACCAACATATATGCGACGATTGTGCAGGTTTCTTGTGATGATATTGATATTTTGGAGTTTCATAGTGAGGGACTGCTTGTTGATTGTTTGGGGTTAAAATCCCAATATGCATATAGTAGAAGTGGTCTCTTCACTATGAAATATCCAATGCAAGGACTATTCGCTACTAATCCTAGGGATTTCCCGACAGGATGTGGTAGGAAAGTACCTTCGGTTTGTCCTGTTCCTGGACAACTTGTATGGATGTTTGTCTGGCATTGCATTTCTAAAGATTACGTACATTGATTTTTACAAACGTACATCAGTGGTGGCGCAGAAGGCAACTTCTCTTAGCTTAACACCCTCCTTGAGACGTATGAGCTTAAGGGTTGAATTTTTGTGGAATGCAATTAGTAGTCAACGGAAATGGCCGTGTGGCATTCAAAGTGATGTGATTGTGCTTTGTGAAAGGTAATCGTTACCTCAGGCCTCATCAACCAGAAATGACCAAAATAGGGTTAGATGCAGCAAGGCTAAGTGAGTCATTCCCAAGTAGGATATGATCATCCTCTTCTAGATATATGTTTACATGCTATGACGTCGTGTATCTGATTATATGGTTTGTATGCTATGAGGGCCCTCGGTAAAGGTCGGTAACGACCGGTGGATGACATATTCGGTACCATCTAGTTATAGAGGTGGGCCGATCTTGTGTTGGTAGAGAAACTTTGTGATGGTTTCACGGTACATTGTCCTAGAGATGTACTACCGGAAGGTAGTCCCTTCATCCGGTCATTACTAGGGAAATCCAAACTCCACTACGTCCCTACCATTTTGATTGTATTACCCAGTTGGGCTATATGCTGGAATTTAATCAATATAACAATTCCGGCTATGATTAATATTATTTGTATATAGTAGACACTACTATAATATAACATGACATTTGATATGAAATTTTGTAGTTATCGTAAGGTAAAAACATGTCCGTGTTTATGTGTGGGCGTGTCTTACGAGATACTTTTGTTTTGATAAAGGAAAAGTTTGGTAATTTAGTAAATTCAGTTGAGTGTGTTTCTCACGCTGGTTTACCAAACTGATCCGGGCGTTCTTCCCTTTCAATGCTCGGGTCAGACCGAGTATATCTACAGATTATGCGTTGGTTCTTTTGGAGCTTCAGAAGGAGAGCTGGAGATCTTCATTTTCGTATACGCGTACTTTTTTTGATTATCCGCTGTGCTTTGTTTGTTGTTGTATATTATCGGCAATTGTGAGGACATGTTATTATAACTGTTCAGGCTAATAACTCTGATTGATTGTTGAACTCTGATTGATGTATGTATATATACAGTTTTTGTTTTGTAAAGATCATTGATATGCTATTATATGTTTTCCGCTGCGATGTGAGATTCTGTATTGTTCCGTTTGGTTCTATCTTCTCTCTTTCTTCTCTTTTCTTCTTCTCTCTTCTTTTCTTTCTCTTGACTTACCGTGAGTCTGTGGTTTTTGGATCGGACATGTGTGGATTGTTGTCGATTCAAAGGGTACAAATTTGTGGGTCGTCACATATTATATGATCCACAAAGGTCTTACGTATTTAGAGTAGATAGCATATCACCAAAGCTTGGTTCGGAGGGTACGATAAGACCTATATGAGACCCATTCCTGTGGATATGTCTCGAGGTCTAAGGTACATTTAGGTACTGACTCTATTCATTATTGGAACTAGGTTTCAAGTATATAGAGAAGGTCATATATCACCAAATCTTGTTTCATAGGGTACGGTGAGATCTATGCGAGACCCATTATTGAGGATGTTGCTCGGGGTCTAAGTTACATTTAGGTATCGGCTCTATTTATCTTGGACCCTCGAAGGAATCATCGAATCACTATTAGACGTCTTTAGTGGACTTCAACCTTCGGTAGTGACGAGTATTAATTTGTCTTCTTTGATTGTATCACATTGCTATGTTGTACGTATTATTAGTTGGCCAATGTTGTTATTATTATTATTGTGTATTTCATTATAGATTTATATTATGATTACCTTACCTTTGTGTATTGAGTTACTTGTATCATGTATGTTATTATGTAGCGATCACATTATATTTGATGAGCTGACTTGTTGATTATAGGAGAAAAGCATGTTATGGTATGATTTCCTCTATTTTGGATATGATTACTTTACTTGTTTATGGATAGTTCGGGTAATCCCTGATCCATGTTAGTGGAAAAGACTGATTGTACATTAGTAGTTCCTATTTATTTGTATATATTTTAATATACAATATTTTAAAGTAGTTTCCTCACACCAAGCTTTATGTTCGACCAACTAGACCTTGTCTGTTTATGTCGTGACAACTCTCGGGTACTCGATTGAGTAGTTTTGGAGCCATGTGATTTTTAGTATACGCTTTTAGGACAGTTGAAGCATTTTATGGTGGCAATGTCGATACTTCATATATATACTTGATATTGTAGTAGTACATGATATATATGTATTTATATATGAAATTTGGTTTATCAAATATTATATTCAGTTACTTTTCTTTGGGGAGTTAGATGTATTCTAACTTTCTATATTGGTATTCATCTATTTATTTATTACCGCCAGTGTAGTCTTTTATATATTTGTTGTTATCCTATTCTGTTCATGTATATGCAGTATATTATATGTTATCATTGTGCTGTGAGATTCTATCAATATCCCTTTGTATGGTATTTGTTTTAAATTTTCTTTCCTCGGATCTATCTTTTATGGTATTAGGAAGTCAGACATAGTCCTATCATGTTGGTTTAGGGTATTAGTAAAGGGCAGGTTGTTATAACTTCCATATCACTCTATTTCATTCCAACTCTTTTCCATGGGATGCAGATCCTTAGATATAGTGTTAATAACCTAAACCAAATTTGGTTGTCTCAATCCCTCCTACCATGCAACTATATTTCCTTAAGGTAGCTGCCTTTGAGGTTGGCTGTTAACTTTCACGTCGCATAACAGGTTTCTAACAAACTACTGTAACATTTTCTTTCGAATTAGCTCTTCGATTACATCACGGAGATTTATGCGCTCTCTTGTATTATACCCATGAGTCTCATAGAAACGACAATAATTACTGAAGCACGTTTCCTCTTTGATCATCTCCTTCAGGGTAGGATACTTGTATTTCTTCATACCTCACATAGAAAAGTAGATGTTCTTAACTGAATCATTCAACTCCATGTAATTCCCATCGTGAAAGAACCTTGAATGCTTCTTTCCACTTGTGTTATTGAAGTTATTTCTCTTGTTAATGTTCCTAAAATTATTGTTTTCTATGTTATCATAAACCTTCTTGACAGTCACATTACTTTGCAAGATGTTGCGTGATGCTGCATGGTCCAGACTGATCACCAATGCTAATTCCTTCCTTAAGTTTTGCCCCTTCAAAATGCAGAAATTGATTTGCTTTTCTATAGAAATATTTTAATGAAGCTGGATTTTTAATCCTAAGCCTCTTCTCAAAGTCATTGTGGATGTGGATTCCCCCTACCAAAGTTATCAAAATAATCTCTTTTCTGGGATTCTTTATCTCCATCATAGTACCGTTGAACCTCTTTAAGAAACTCTTCAAGCTCTCATCGAATCCTTGGTGCAAGTTTGCTAAGGACATCGTCCCATTCGACTGCACAGAATGCACCCTAAACTACTCCATAAACTTTTCATCAAATTGATTGAAGGAGATATGGATCTAGGTCAAGCTGGCAGAACCACATCATGACATCTCCCTCTAGCACCAGTACAAAAGAGGTCATTTGCTTCGGCCGTTTAACCCTTAGTGCTTTAGTTCAATGACCGAAGCAAATGAAGATGATGCAAAAGACCAACGTTTATTGCTTTAGTTTTTGAAGCAATGAAAATGATGTCTTTTTCTTTGGTCCTTCGGTAACAACCAAAATAAATAACACTCTTTTGGTTCAGTCGTTTGGTAACGATCGAAGCAAATGATGCTCTTTTGCTTCGATCGTTCTTTGATGACCAAGGCAAAAGCGCGTCATTTGCTTCGATCGTCAAGGCACGACCGAAGCAAATGTTAAGTGAAGCAAAAAATTGATATTTTTTAAGTTTTACAACCTGAAATAGTGTCATATTGCATTTAAGAAATTCGTAAATACATTATTGCTAAGAATCTTATCGAACAAACATTATAATAATATTATTTATCAACATAGTTTATGTTTACTATGTAGGCCAAAAAAGAAGCACAAGTAGTATATAATTACATTATGAAATTGCAACATGTTCACTATAAATTTCTACAAACAAAGTGAACTTATAATAAAGCTTGACATAACAACAACTAAGCTAACCTAATTGCATCCATGGGCAAAGCAGCAACCTAATGGCATGTATACATATTTTTACATGAGCAAGAAAGCAATGATATTTTTTCTCATGATAGATTTAAAAGCCACAAAGGCTAGAAAATTTTAATATATAGGTGGCTCATTATTCACAAAGGCTTCATGCAAATATTTATAATATACAAACCAATGCATATATGTGTTATATAAGTTCATATTTGCATGCGAACCTGCGCATGTGGAAATTTGAATGAAAGCAAACATAAATAAAATGGAAATATTGCCAACACATGAAAATATGAAATGTTCCTTCGTGTTTCAAAATGTGTGCAAATTTTAACAACAGGAAAATGAAATGCAAAGGCGCGCGCACGCACACACACACACACACACACACACACACACACACACACACACATATATATATATATGATGAGATACGAAGTGAGTGCATGCATAAACATCATTTAGCCACGAAACTAAGGAAAAACGTAAACATAGGAAAAACACGTGGGCATATATGCAAATTAAATGTGAAAGAACGTGTAATGGTTTGGGATAATGGATGGAACCATGAAATCTTGCACTTATTTTGCACCTCAAAATTCAAAGAACCGATATTCGTATAAGTTAAAGCTTAAGCGTGTAAAGCTAAATGTTAAGATAAACAAAATGTCAATATTTAAGAATGCTTAACTAGTGTTAACACTTACCTTAACATTCAAGTGAGTTAGGCTGTGCATCTTCCGTCCTACTTTTTTTTGTTATGGGATGCATTGACAGCTAAAAATATACATTTATATTACAAAGACCATTTTACAACTTTTTTTAATTCAGCTTCAAATAGAAAAATATGTTTATAGTTGCAGGTTTAAATATTTTTCAAAATAAACTAGTGCATGACATAAGTGAAACAAGTAGTTTCTTTAGCAATTCTGATCAGAAACTACATATGCACGTTGCTGGAAGACATGTTATGTAGAGGGCTAGCTCATCACATTTGGTTAGGGGGATAAGATGTTTATTTTTCCTTCCCATTTCAAATTAGTTTAAAAAAATGAGTGTACACAAACACTGAGTAAAGTATTACATATGTTACATAAAGAAATCAAGGCCATATGTTAAATTTAGCTATAATCTGGCAAGCTACGATGACATTTGAAACCTGAACTGATAGCTAAAATTTGTATGTCTTTAGTTTTTAATGGTTAAATTTAGTTAATCAAATGGAGAAATCAAATACACTAAAAATGAAGTGTTGAGAGAAAAAAATCACCTGACAATACAGAGAGCATCATGACGATTTCTCTCAGCTTCACTAGTCATGAGATGGTTAGAACTCCTAATAAGCACTGTTCATGTATTTCCCATATCTTGATCCCAGCGATCTTTACAATCTTACAATCACCAATAGAAACCTCTTCAATACTATCAGCGTGCCTCAGCTTCTCTACCTCAAAATGCTTAGTATTCGCGATTGGCAAACAGTTGAGCATTTTGGTAATAAAATCGATATCCTCCCTCTCCACATCCTTAACTGCCATAATATTTTTCTTAGCAAGATAATGTAGAGATAAATCTATTACTGCATATCTAAGAATACTCTTCTGAATAAGCAGCACATTACACCCAATTGACTTAATCTTCTTCAGCATACTAGCAATGTATAACCTCTTCTCCCTCGTAATCCAATTCTTTTGGTATAATTATAAACCACAATGCTTTGTTCAATATCATTTTTTGGAGGGGAGAGCTTGAACGGAGTCATGACAATCTTAGCATTCAACTGCAACTAAGCATGTAACTAACTTCACTTTGGTTCTAAAATCATTAAAAAGTAAATTAATACCATTTTCTTACTATCAATCAATCACAACAAAACAAGATAAAACTAACTGACCAACATATATGCTTTAACATGCTTTGTAATGCACATACAACTCATGAAATATTTTTGGTGGTTGTAGTAAAATCTTCAGTTTAAGTGAGAGCATGTTATTATGCAGAAATCTTTTAACGATACACTCTGAGTGACCTTAATATTTAGTCTCAGGGAAATTTAAGGAAAAAGTTCAAGGAAGAAACATAAGAGTTAGTAGTAAGTGTTTTTGTTAGCTGAAGTAATATCATAGTCCATTGTTGAAAAAGAACAACAACAATCACATTAATAATTGAATCAAGTTAAATGAAAATGTTGGCTAACAAATAAACTACTAGCATTGAATTTCAAAAGACTTTCTAGCATTGAGTTAGCCTAGTTTTAGTCTAATTTAGTTATACTTAATAATTGTTTCATCCTATTTTGAAACATTCTAAATTGAGAAACATGGTTTTCTTTCTTAGAAAAATAGTAAAGAAGGTAAAAAAAATTCTAGAGCTCTACTTTATTTTTTTACAGTACTAAAT
This sequence comes from Allium cepa, assembly GCA_030765085.1. Taxonomy (NCBI): domain Eukaryota; kingdom Viridiplantae; phylum Streptophyta; class Magnoliopsida; order Asparagales; family Amaryllidaceae; genus Allium; species Allium cepa. The sequence goes on from CM060945.1 coordinate 146,033,762, forward strand.
GGCCAGTTCTTTCTAGTCTCCTAGTTTTTCTATGATGTTGGGATTTTCACCTTTTAAGCAAAGTAACTAGCCAATGTACTTATAATCTAATTAACCTTGATAATATTAACGCAAAATAAATATAAATTACCATAAAAATGGAGGAAGCAAAAATACTACCATAGATAGAATGGAGAAGGAAGAAATCAAATCTTTGGCGGAGTTCCAACATCACCATTTTTGATAGCAACAACAACCTCATCTGCAAAAAGGAAACATGTATTGATCCATCCATCCAGTAGAATCCATGCCATATTCTTTATATAGTTTCTAATCAGCACTTCATTTTTATTTAATTTCTGTATCCAATAAATACAGATTCATATTAGTAAGAATTATTACTGTATTTGAATCTATAAATAGCAAGATATGGTAAAAACCATTATGCCGAATTCATAGAATAGAGAGCAGATCAAAAGAAAAATATTGGAGGTAGAAGAGTACCTGATTTTTATTTTTGAAGAGAACACGGTGGAAGAAATGCTTCGATTAAGCATGGCATAAAAGTCAATGATAACATTAACGAAAACCATGAGAATCGAAGTGACTGTGGGTGGTACTCGTTAAAGCTAGGATTTTTTATTTGGAAGCGAATTGATATTAAAAATATGGAAGAAAATTGATTGTGGATTGTAGATTGAATCAGTTTTTTCTTCCATCTGGAAAAGGAGTGTGGAGCGGGTGATAAAGGGCTTTTTTTATTGTGTTTTATTTTTAAATCTGGAGAACGAGCGGGTGAAAGTGGGAAAAAAGGAAAAAATTGGGGAAACAATTGCGTCGGTCCCTAAAGACAGCCAAAGTAAATACCCTCATCTGCTTCGGTTGTTTCTACAACCAAAGCAAATAACCTTTTTTTATTTTTTTATTTTGCCTCGGTTGTTAAGAGAGAACCAATGCAAATGATAATATTTTCTTTGGTTGTCAATACAACCTAAGCAAATGAGGCAAGGCAACCGACACATTGTGTACTAGTGCGTAGAGGGAAACAATTACATCTCACATCATCACTTGAATGTGCACCATCCATGTGCCACACTACTTCATTAGATACTGCATAGGATCAGTCAAACTATTGTACGTCTACATCATTTGAAAAAAACTTCTTTGGATGTAGGGCTGCTCTAATTTCTTCCATAAGCAAGATTCTGCAAGTTATAAACCCATCCATTATCTTACTATTGGTAGTTCTACAGCAACAGTCTTTTTATCGTCTCGGTCAGTAAATCATTGTTGCCAATGTTTTTCCCTAAGCGTAGATCGTCATGTGCACCACTGCATGGTCATGTAGGTAGACGTTATAGTTAGCATGATGAGATATAGGAGTCTCCATCTTTATAGAGTCCATTCATGTAGTTATTAGTGACGTCGGCATGGACTACGTGCTCTTTTAAAATTTCCAGCTGCATTTGTCTATGTAGCACCACTTGTGGACCAGTTCTCTATTCATTATCTCTAATAGTGCCAACATCTTGCAATTTCTTCATACAATCACTCAAAGCCAGCCTTTTAGATCAATCTGCACCGAACCATCTAGGTCGCTCGGTGTCAATCGATGTTGTTGTTGAAATTACTACTCTAGCTTTTGATTTTCTCCTTACATTACCCAACACCTCCATTCTGCACCTTTTTCATGCCTTCTCTACGATTCTACTTTGATGAGGATTAAATTTCCTTATCAAAATCTAAAGATGAGTGATCTTTTCTAATTTCTTACATCTCCAAGGTAAACGGGACAATGTAGCAAACCGCTTCTTCATTTCTTTCATAGTGGGTATTTGAGTATCCATTATTTTTTTATTCATCTAAATCATTATAGGATCCATCTTAGTTTTTTTCACAACTTCTTACGCATTCGAAGTCTCTTCTTGAGCCATCTAATTTGTTACTTCTTCATAAAGAGAACCTTTATGCTCTTCCTCAACCATAACTCTATATATAGTCTTATCCTTATTTGAATTCATTATCTTCTAGATATGCTAGTAGACTTTCTTCAAATCCGACTAACAACAACATATCTGGTCCAATGAAGCACTAAAATGTTAGCTAAGAAATGGGTAAATACCGCCAATTGGATTAAAAAACAAGTATCAAAACATAAATAAAGAGGGAAAAGACAAGATTTTTGGACTAGTTCGACCATAAAAATTGCCTACATCCACTATTCAATATTTTTTCTGTATTTCATTTTTTTAACTAAAATGATTATAAGATCCAAGTCGATGAGTTTCAAAAATTAAAGTGTCTCCTTACAAAAGAATTAAAAAATTCCAAAACTCATTTTCTATTTTTGTAGGGTGTATATATAGGTGAATTTGAGCAAGAAAATCGCTAGTTCTGGTTTGAATGAGAAAATATTTCCAAATTCTAAGTCTACCAAGACAAACAAGTTGATACACACAAAGTGCAACAATCACCATCATTTGGTACTGTAGGATCGATTTCACCTTAGAAGGGGGGGTGAATAGGGTGACACTATGAATTATAAAAATTAATTGCGGAAGCTTTTAAAATAATTTCAACACAGATCATAGAACAATAGCAGCACAGATAATAGCAGAATAATAAATGCAGAAATAGAACGACACAGAATTTACCCAGCTTCGGCAAAACCCTACCTACGTGCTGCCCCCAAGGTTTCTACTAGAAATTAGTTAGTCATACGCTTACACACGTAAACTCGCGACACCCGCTATCGACTAAACCTAACTTTACGCTCAAAATCCTGCCACAACGCAGCCACTGAGTTGCGAATTCTCAAACTACGCCACATAGTTTGTGCCCTAGTCACACGACTAGTAAATACAACGGTTAAAAGATGAAATACAAATTTAAAAGCAATTTTTTAAAAAATAAACCCTAATTTAAAACTATAACCCTTATATAATAAAAGGCCGGCCCTTTTCTCTTTTTATAATATTGTGGCCCGTTCCTTAATTAAGAAAATGGCGGCTATGTCGCTTTCTTTGTTCGATCTGAATTAGGGCTTCGTTCCCTTGTGGAAATTAGGGCTTTTCAATTGAAGTCGCCGCTTTTGATTGCTCATAGTTTGCCTTGTCGATCACTTGTTTCTCTGATTAGCTCACGGCTCTTCAATTTGGATCGAGTTCGTCTTTGATTTCGGTATGTACTTTTCTCCTTTTGCTTTGCTGGTTTGATGCTTACTTGAACTCGATGCTATGAAATTTCCGATGATGATTTGTTTATATAGGGTTTGTAACCCTTGATTTTCGTTCGTACAAATATATTTGAATTTGTCAATTTTATTTGATCGGTCGATTGATTTCACTTTGATGCTGATGATTTCTCTGACTTGTTCTATTTACTTGAATAATCACGGTGTTGATTTTGACTTGGTTCGATACCTTTATTCCCAAGGTTCTGACTTGGTCATTACGGTTTAATGTTCATCTGACTTCGGTCTTGATTTGTTCAACTTGAAATTGATTTGTGAATTCATGTGCTTTCTCAATAGCTCGTGGTTTTCCACTGCATTTGTCTTCGACTGCAAACTTGATTTTGTGATGTTGTGCTCATTCCAGTTGTTGCAGTTCCATTACTTTGGTTGACATTGTGTATATACAAGATGTCTTGATTTTCGTTTGGCTTCACTTGAATTTGCTCCGTGCCTTGGTTGACACTGTGCATGATTGTTTGTATATTGACTTAAAACTACTTTGCATATTTGTTGTGTGTATATATATATAAGCTGATGGTTGATACATTTGGCTTTGTTGGATGATTTCTTTTTGACTTCGATTGTTCTTTGTTAAACTGAATTCTGGTCGGCTTCAACTTTTATTCTTTACTGTATACATTGAGATTGTGTTTGAGTCGTAGCTGATCATTCACTGTTGCCTGTTGCACTGAGTCTTGATATCACTGGTGTCACTGGTGTACTTGAGTCAGTGGTTTGCTTCATTATTGATTTGTTCAATGGAGTCAGTGGTATTGGTCTCGATCATTTTGATACTGCTATTGCACTTGCAGTGTACCATGCTGATTCATATTGTACTCTCTGTTTTGATTTACTTCCATACTTGGTCGTACTGTCCGCCTGAGTTTAGTTTGGTTTCATGTTATAGAGGCTGACCTGTTAGTCAAGCTTGCATACTTTGATCTTCTACATGCTTGTAGTGTTTCTTAGCTCATGTATGTATGTTTGCGCACTTGTTATCTTTACTTGCATATTTATTCATCATTTTTTCTGGTTGGTCTGACCTGAACTGATCATTGAAGTGCTTGTTACTTGTATGTGGTCTTGGTTTGGTGCAGTTGCTATGCCTTTGTGCATTTTACTGTGTTCATGCACTTGAACTACTCTCTGGCCTAGCTCGTGCACATATGATTCTTTGAGCTGGATTTATTGTTATTTGTTTCTATGACTTGAATGCGATCAGTGGTGGTCTCTGATCTGTTGGCACTGTTGTATTATGATTTGTACATTGAGTTGAATCCAGCTTAAACGCTCGGTTTTGACCTTGTGCTCGTGTCGAGATTTTATTTATATTGCACCTGAGTTGAACCCGTCCTTTTATTTTGGGTTTGACCTTGTGCTCACCTGTCCCTGTAACATTATCAAGTGTATATCGGTGTGCACGGCCTTGTGGCATGCACAGTGATACACTGTGCATGTCACATTGTTCGTGTGTGATGAATTCAAATGTAATGATGACGAACAACCCAAATAACTGAGGAAAATATTATTTTCAAAAGTCACATTTTATTTTATACTGCAAAAATATTTCCTTTTCAATTTTACTGGGTCAAAATTTATTTTTGCAGATTGCTCAGATGCTGGATTTAGTCTGGAATGAAGTTGAAGATAAATCATGAGTGAATGAGCGATATGTAGTGAGGACATTTGTAAATGTGAAATTGTGATTTAATGGAATTTATATTGTAATCAAAATTGTGAATGTATAGTGAGAGTGTGAATTTTTACTATTCAAAGATTGTAATAAATATTTGTTTGAATAAAAATTCTGTTTGAATTCAAATTCTGTGTTATTTATTTTTATTCAGCAAATATTTATTTAATCTATAAAAAATAAAATAGTACATTAACAAATACATTTACACGAATATATATACATATATATATATATGTTTATTATGATCAAACAAAAATCACATAACCGCATATTCGATAATCTCCCCCTTTTGATGATAACAAACATATATTTAAGATTTTGAATATGTTAAATGTATTTGATCATTGATATGCTCTAATTTGCTCCCCCTATTTAAATGCTTCCTCTCTACACAAAGCTCCCCCTACAAATATGCATACAATTAAAAATATGCAAATGAGCCTCGATGCAAATGGAAAATATTTGACCTTTTCTTTATTTTATTTGACAAAATCTTAACTTTTCTCTCCCCCTTTTGTTATCAGCAAAAGAGTAATAGTGTTAGAGAAAATAGAGATAAAGTGATCGATATTAATCCAACATTAAAACTCAATTGAATATAAATATTAAATTTCAATAAAAATTCAAACAAAAATCATAAATATTTTGTTAGGCGCATATTCCACTTTTAGAATGATGGGAATTATGTCATCATATAGAACCATACAGTTGTGTCTATTTGTGGCATATTTATATCAAGAATTTGAATATCTACTAACCATGCATAACCATTAGGATTTTTAAATGAGATTAGTAGTATTCCAATTTTATTTTAAAAAATGAATTCAAGTATCTTCTAACCACGCATAACCATGAGGACTATTAAATGGGATTAGAATCAACTTGTTTATTTTTTAAAAATCAACTTTTGATATGCGTTCCATACATGCATAACCGTGAGGACTTTTAAATGAGCATGGAAGCACATAACAAATTCCAAGTAATTCACCCATGCATAACCGTGAGGACTTTTAAATGAGAGTGAATACTTTGGCATTTATTTATTATTAATTTTTTTTTAAAATTGTTTTTTTATATTATTAAAAAAAATGCAAAAAGAAAAATGAATGATTCCTGTTTAAAGTACCACATATCGACAAACTATATAGAATTTGGACGAGTGATGGTCGTTAGAAATATGATAGATACAGAGATGGTCATGGAATTTTTACCAACAAATTTTTTTATAACTCTTGTTTACATTTCTAAAGAAATTTACTAATTATACCGTCTCGAGTCATAATATATGATTAATATTAGCACTCATCACCTTTTCAGTCACTATTCATCTTTTCGATAATCATTAGGGAGTGAGATTAGTCAAAACAGTCATTTAAAATCAAATTCAAAAATAATTATAAAATCAATTTTTCAAAAATGACTAATCTGAAAATGTGGTCAAAAAATGATTTTCTTGAGGGGGTTATATGAGAAAAATTTCTGCTATTTGAAAATTATTTGAAATGAAAAATATGTAGATATTTTCTTTGAAAAACGATGCAGTTACTAAATGTCTCAAAAATCATGTTCAACTAGTAATTTTTCTATCAAATAGATTACCAGTGTAATCTGCATCTGAATTTCTTTTTCACTCAAAATTATCATTAATTTAATTTGATCGACCAAACCATGAAGTGTGCACCAAAAATTTCAAACTCATTTAACAGCAATTTGAATGACATTCTCTTGAATTTGAATTGAAGCCATAATAATAATCAAAAACCGTGAATATAGAGTTAGCCGTATTGTAACCAAATGTATTATCCAACAAAACACTATTTTTAATCCAAACTAATATATATGAAGTAATTCAAAGAATCTAGAGAATTTTATAGTGTTTTTGGCATAAGAATATAATTTGGCCAACTATGTTGAATAAGTCAGAGTCAAAATCATCATTTTTTCATCTTCTCATTATTGGCTGATTTAATTCAGAATATGGTGCAGATTATCACATTTAATATATCGTTCAAATAAATATACCATTACCTGTTTTACCTTTACGATATTTTTTGTTCTTTTCCATTGTGATTCTGTCACCTTTATACTAGGCTAAGGAACTTTGCTTTGTCGCTCGGTGTGCTCTCGGAACAGCCAGAATCCAAGTAGCACTATTGTTGTTCCTTAGCCTGCCACCACACCTACACGATGAAAGATTTTTGTGACCTATTTGTTTTTATAGGTCCATGGTTGTTAGTGGCAGAATATTTTGAAAAATAATTTTGTGGAGACCCAAAACTATTTATAATTGTTCCCTTCGGCACCCAAATTTGTTTAACTTTGAGAGATTTTATATTTGTGCCTTTCGGAACCCAAATCGGTATAGTTTTCACATGTTTGGTTCTATACCAACAATTATTGTGATCGTGTCCAAATTTTGTGCACATTAAATTTTCTCTATTAATCTCATTTCAAACAATTTTAGATTGATTATATCCAAGTCCTTGTCGAACTGTATTAATAGTTTGTTTTCCTAAGAGCATATTCAACGATTTTTCACTTTTGGAAAATTTATCTAAAGTCGTTGACAATATTTGGACTTGTGTTTTAAGAGATTCATTTTCGTTCAACAATTGAGTGCACTTTTTAATAGAATTTTCTCTCCTAGTATTTTCACTTTCTTTCAAAATCAGAATTTCATTTTCAAGTGATTTTATATTAATTTCTGATTTTTTAATTTCTTCTTCGAATGTTGAACACTTATCACACTTAGGGATCCTACTTTGATAGGTTTTAACTAATTGGTCAAGTTATTCATTTAATTCTATCAAAGTATCTTTTTGCGATTCAAGTTTGGCATACTTCTTCGTAAGTCGTTCAAAACAACCATTTACTTCATGGAAATAAATAAGTAATTCAGAGTGAGTAAGTTTTGATATCTCGCTTGGCTCGTCGTCGTCGCTATCAGTTATATTCCCATGAAGGCACATATCTGCTTTCTCGCTCTCACTGCTAGAACTTTGATTATCTTCATCACTTGTATTCCACGTGGCTGCAAAACTTTTCCTTTTTGATTTCTTTTTAAAGTCACGTTGATTTTGAGGACAATTGGGTTTGATGTGTCCGGGTTGGTTGCACTTGTGACAGATGATCTTCCGTTCTTCAGAGTAGTCTAGTGCTTTGGCTATTCTTCTTTTCGCTTTTTGAATTCAAGCTGAATTTCGATATTTGTAATTTCACTTTTTGAATTTTTTATTAATAGCTCCAATTCTGCTGCTGCATCATCATCGTCATCGTCATCACTTTCAGTTGTTCCTTTGAGAGCTATTGATTTCTTTCGAGTATCTCCTCCTTCACGCTCTTCCTTGAATTTCATTTCTAGCTCATAAGTGGTGAGATTTCCGATGAGTTCTTCGACTTTCATTTGTTTCAAATCTTTTGATTCTTGAATGGTAGTCACTTTGGCTTCAAAACTTCGTGGAGTGGAAGGACTCTGAGGATTTTTCGGACTATCTCCAACTCTGTATATGATTTTCCAAGAGCTTTTGATTTGTATACGATATTGGAAAGTCGTCCATGCATCTCTTTGACATTTTCTTCCTTCGCCATTGTGAAGTTCTCGTATTCGCTGCTTAGCATGGCAAGGCGAGATTCTTTGACTTGAGATGTTCCTTCATGACACTACTACAAAATAGGCCATTTGCATCGCCTCATTTGAATCGGTTTAAGTAAAAACTGATGCAAATAGAACTATTTGCATCAGTACTGTCTTAATATCCGATGCAATTGGTACGCGGAAAGCAGTAGGTAATAAAAAAGTCAAATTTGCATCAGTTATCACCAACAACTGATGCAAATACGTCGGTGCAAATAGTTTTAGTCGCATCGGTTTTAAAGTCAACCGATGCAACTACGTCCAACATAATACTTTTGGCATCGGTTCCCTCTCGTACGCGATGTAATTTCAAAATTAGGTTACATCCCGCGTTCCCAGTTATTTTTCCGCCGTCCCATTCTATTCCCCAAATAATTCGCGTTTTCAAAGAAAAAAAAAACCCTACTACTGGATTGATTTGGAGTGCTTCAAATAAATCGCGTGCTTCAAATATTTCGCGTGCTTCAAATAATTCGAGTGTTGAGTTTCGATTTTGCTGATTGATTTGGAGTTTCGAGTTCGCTGGGTGAATTTGCTGGATTATGAACCGGAACAGGTACTGTTGCTGTCAACCTTATGTACTCCATCCACACCTGTTGTTGTCTATCTTATGTTCATATATATTATATTTGGATGATTATTTTCAACATTTGATCCAAGTTTGGATTTGTATGAGGTTATAAGGCATGACATACCCTAATATGCTATTGACATATTTTGAAAGTAATAATGTGAGTTTCTTCCAGTCAAACCTTAGAGAAAAATGTGATGATCTGTTTTTTGATAAAGTATTTTGTTATATTTTAGTCTTTGGTTTTCATCAACCCACTTGAAGTCCTATTATGATGTTGAGTTGTTGTAAAAGATCCAGTAAGAGTATTTATATAAGTACCAAATTACTTTATTGCATCAGCAGCAACATAAACAATGAGTATGAACTGTTGTTGCTTTGTTCAGAATGCTACAGTGATCAAACCTTAGTCATAGAGTACTTTTTGTTCTCCTAGTTATCTGTATGAACATAAATATAGATTGCGTATGCTGGTTGTACCCACTGTTAAATAACTGATTGTGTACGTGTTACCTTTATCTAATTTTTATTTACTAAAGAGTAACTTAACATCTTTTCCGATTACAACTGTGTACATGGTTATAGGGATTGCTGTCTTGAACTGCACAGATATGGTAACACTGCCGCGGTGTGCCATTACAGTTAGGTATGAAGAATGAGTGTTTAAAATGTTGGACCTTCGTTTGGCTTACCTCAAAGCAATTGTATACCTACATACATGTTTTTTTTGTAAACAGTCAAAAAATTGGACAACTTGACTTTGTTGTCTTACATCACTGTTATCTGTGCATACTCCTTTGCCCACATGCTACCGAAAACCGGGATAAGCAGAATATCCCAAAATTGCCCTATCTCCATGTGTCATTTGAATTCCAACCGGCCATCTTTTATTTTTCATTATTTTTGTAATCAAAATCGTTACTAACAAACGCTGTAGAATCACATGGCACGATAAAACAGGGGGAAAAAATGGGACCAAGAGATTTGTGCTCAACGATTACAGAATCTCCTTGTATTTGACTACTGAGCAATTCAATTGTTGAGGTATGATATTTCAATGAATCTAGGAGGAAAAGGAGGAAAAAACCGTCACTAATCATAACTAGGACTCTAATTGTAGAGCTTATTAAGAGTAAGGAGAGCAAAAAAGTTTCAAATATTGCAATACTAAGGATACACCTACTTAAAACGTGTGAAACTATTCCACTTTTAGATGGCTAAATTTATGGAAAACCCAAAAAGAGCCACTGTTTTTCAAGTTTAGATGAAAAGGTAACTTAACATCTTTTCTGATTACAACTATGTAAATAGTTTGACTAAAAATAACATCGGTACCTCCATTAAGCCAAAGAACAAGTGGCTTGTTAGAAGAATTTTGAGGAGACTCCACAAAGTAATAATACAATTTTGAGGAGACTCCACAAGGTTCATTCTCACAGTGATGGTGGTTTGGGAGTGAAGTTGAAGTGGTATTGTAGTGTTATATGATAGGCAGAGGCAAGTGGAAGAGGATAGTTATGTGGATTGGCAAAGGAGCTACAATAGTGATGGTTAAGTTGCTTGGCAGTGGGATGGATGCTGGTGGTGGGTGATGATTGATTGGTGTTGAGGATGTGAACGTGGTTGATTTATGAATGCAGTAAGGAAGTGAATGAATTATGGCAGTGTTGGTGTGAAGTGGTCTTGGGTTTGGATTGTTGTTATGTAGAGATGGGTGAGTGCAGCACTAAGTAAAGAAGAGGATGGGCAGAACTGATGATGTTTGAAGTGTAGGTGTGTCAATAAAGGTACATGTAATGGGTTGTATGATAATTTATAGGTTGTAGGACTGAGGAAGGTCTGATGCGTTATGTTGTTGTCTGTCACAGGCTTAATTGTTTAACCCAGGCTTCACGCTCAAATGACATTCGCCAATTATAAATGTCGATTTCTATTCAATAATATGGTGGTTGCTAATTAGACTAGTGGCGTTGGTTATGAACATCATGTGCTTATGTAGCATGTTCCACGTAGAATTATTATTATACTAAACTATATAGGCATAGAATATTCCACGTTGACATATGCAGTATAGTACATCTCAAGTAGCTCTAATTTTGAGTCGTCCCTGCTTGGTTTTTCTTCTTTTGTTTTGGATAAGCTTGATTTGATTTGAAGTCAATACAAAACTATAACTTGTAAAAAATAAATTGCACTAGACAATCTGCTGCATACAGTTTTTTAAATAAGAGCATGTACTGTTAGTTAAGTTAAAGTATAGTTAACCTGCAAACAAATGTCAAGCAAAAATTAAATAAAAAAACAAAAAATGCATTCGTTTAATTACTTGATGCGTCAAACCAGAGCAATTCCTTTCCGCGTGTAGTTAATTTCATCCATCTACTCCTACTTGTAATAAGCGCACGTGTTTGTTCTAATCTTAAATAACTCTTTCTTTACCTGCACCACTAAAACGGAACTAAACATGAATCATTGGTACGTATTAGAACACGTATGTCAAGTATGGTTGCTTGTGTGTGTGGTGTGGCACTGTTATGTATGGTGGAGGAGGATGCTGATATGGTCGTGGTAATGAAATATTGTGTTTGGTGGTAGGGTGGTTGAAGAGGAGTAAGAAGGAAGCAGTTTTGGTTGAGAAGTATGTTGGAGTTTGGATGTTGAATGGTGTGGATTAATTGATGAAGTCAGTGGAAGTTGTATATGGTGATGTAAGTAACAGGAGGAAGTAGTGTGCACTAGGGAGTAGAGTGTGCACTGATGATGTTGAAGGCTGGAGGTGTTAGCAGTGAATGTTGTAGAGTTGTGCACTGGTTTTGGTGATACAACAGAGATTGTTGCATAGAAATGTAGTTGAGCATGGATAGTGAGAATTTGAAGGCAGTGCACAGAAATGTGCACAGAAATTTTATAATCTATTCTAATGCACGTGTACTCAATTTTATAAGCGTTGGCAATTAAAAAATTATAAATCTGTATATTCGGTCACACTTTTCTTGCTTAGCAACGCTTATTGCTGTGATTGATTTACAATGCAAATAAGTGTTGGCAATTGAAAAAAATAAGTGTTGCGAAATGGCTGTTATGGTGTAGTGCTTATTATTGACTTGGAGATCAGAAGTAAATAAACATCAGGCGGTAAGATTACCTATGTTAAAAAATAAACAGCAAAATCACATTCTATATTTGGATGATCGTATGCACAAACCATGTAAAGTCTTATTTTCAAGCTGTCTTTCACTTAACTGAAAGATTAATATGCATGTTTTGTTGATGCTTGATAAAATTGTTGATGGTTTCACTTAACAGAGTGAGCCAACCAAAGAACTGCATGCAATTGTTGATGCTTTCCCTAGTGGAGCAGTGTTGATTTTCCATATCTCTGTAGGATTAATATGTGTACTTTGTGTAGTTTTATCGAGTTTTTCATGTAGTATCAATATACTAGTTGTCAGATGTATATTATAAAACTATGTTAAGAGCCTTAAAGCTGTAAATGGATTCTAATCCTGTGAGATCAAACCTAGAATCAATAAGATTCATCAGTTTCTGAGTACCTGAAATAAAGCTGTAATTAGGCTTGTAGGACCAAGTAAATGATTAAGGTACATGAAGCCAAATTCTATGACTTTTCTCTGGCAGCCTTAACCCTCTCACCAACTTTGCTCCATGCTTCTTCCTCGTCGGTTGGAACATGTTTGAATCCAAGTCCTTCCATTATTTTTTTCTTTTGCCCAGTCTACCCACAACCCATCTTCTTCCATCGTACTTTAGTTATGTTTCGGATTTAGTTGATCCTGCATCGATTTGTACAGTTGTACAGAAGATGCACGTATTGTATCATTTTATCACTAGATACAGTTCTTTCCTCAACAATTTTGCTTATGTTTGCATGATTCCAGATTGGATAATGCTCGCTTAAGATTGGATAATTTGCATAGTGCCAAATTGCATGGTGCAATTATAGACTTTATAATCTAATCTAATGCACGTGCACTCGATTATTTATGAATCAAACCGCTGTCAAGTGGATTTTCACTTTTTACACTCCACTGGCATCCTTTTTTTCATTTTGTTTCGTATAAAGAAAAAGATCACATTGTACTGATCGTTAGTTTTGATTAGCGAGAAAAACCCGCTATAATTGTTGCTATACCTAACGTTTTTTGCTGCATTGAATGTTTGTATTATGCAGGATCATATGCATATGCAGATTGCACAGCTCAACTTCAGGTAGCTCAAGTACAAAATAGGATGAACGTTTGTGCATTTAAATACCATCTTCTGCTTAATTTATCCGCTGTCAATGATACATTCTCTTCTCTGTATATATGTACTTTTGTGTCTACATATAACACGTTGCATTTATTTTTTACTACTGACTGTATGATTATGTACTGTGGAATTTATTTATGTTTTTCATTCTTCTTTCGAATTATTAAATCTGATTATGTATTTTCCATCAAATTTTATTTTGAATGACTTTAATATTGCATGCAATAATTGTTTGTTATAATCAATAATATATATATAGTCTATTTGAGTGCCGTAATAATGGTTACTGAGAATGGCTTTTTTGCATCAGGTATAAATAGCTGATGCAATAGAGGGATTAGTTTGCATCTGTTGTTATAAAAAAACTGATGCAATAGAGAGATTAGTTTGCATCGGTTGTTATGAAAAACAGATGCAACAAGTTGCTTTGTTGCATCGGTTTTCATTACAGCCGATGCAACATGGGGCTGTATTCAAGCAACCAACCATGATATTTTGCATCAGTTGTTGGTAACAACCGATGCAAAAAGGACATTTTTGCATCGGTTTCAGAACTGATGCAAAAGTGTTAAGCCTGTTGCATCGGTTGCATATGCATCGGTTGTTGAACTGATGCAAAAGAGGGGTAAACAACGGATGCAAATGACCTGTTTTGTAGTAGTGTGAGTCACTTCTAGTTTGTGCCATATTTCCTACGCAGTTAGACAATGCGAGACACGATTAAATTCAAATTGATCCAATAAACAGATAATAGAATTCATAGCTTTAGCATTAGTATTTTGTAATTTATTTTCTAGTTCTGTCCATTGATCCTTTGGTTTCTCTATTTCCTGATTATCTACAGTTATAGTTGGTGCTCTATAACCTGTCTCAACTATATTCCAAGCGTCAATAGTTTTCAGAAAAATTTCCATCCTATTTTTCCAATAAGCATATTCACCATTGAACATTGGTGGTCTAACTATGGACTGACCCTCAGCAAAAGCAGTATTAAAAAAAGCCATTTTAAAAATTCAACATTTTAAAACAAAAATTGGTTTTTGTAAAATCAAATTTTTAAGACAAAAATGAATTTTGTTCCTAGCTTTGATACCACTTGTAGGATCGATTTCACCCTAGAGGGAGGGTGAATAGGGTGACGCTATTAATTATAAAAATTAATTGCGGAAGTTTATAAATAATTTCAACACAGATCACAGAACAATAGTAGCACAGATAATAGCAGAATAATAAATGCAAAAATAGAACGACACATAATTTACCCAGCTTCGGCAAAACCCTGCCTACGTGCTACCCCCAACGTTTCTACTAGAAATTATTTAGTCAGACGCTTACACATGTAAACTAGCGACACCCGCTATCGACTAAACCTAACTCTATGCTCAAAACCCTGCCACAACTCAGCCACTGAGTTGCGAATTCTCAAACTACGCCACGTAGTTTGTGCCCTAGTTACACGACTAGTAAATACAACGGTTAAAAGATGAAATACAAATTTAAAAGCAATTTTACAAAAAATAAACCCTAATTTAAAACTATAACCCTTATAAAATAAAAGGCCGGTCCTTTTCTCTTTTTATAATATTGTGGCCCGTTCCTTAATTAAGAAAATGGCGGCTATGTTGATTTCTTTGTTCGATCTGAATTAGGGCTTCGTTCCCTTGTGGAAATTAGGGATTTTCAATTGAAGTCGCCGCTTTTGATTGCTCGTAGTTTGCCTTGTCGATCGCTTGTTTCTCTGATTAGCTCACGGCTCTTCAATTTGGATCGCGTTCGTCTATGATTTCGGTATGTACTTTTCTCCTTTTTCTTTGCTGGTTTGATGCTTACTTGAGCTCGATGCTCTGAAATTGCCGATGATGATTTGTTTATATAGGGTTTGTAACCCTTGATTTTCGTTCGTACAAATATATTTGAATTTGTTAATTTTATTTGATTGAGCGATTGATTTCACTTTGATGCTGATGATTTCTCTGACTTTTTCTATTTACTTGAATAATCACGGTGTTGATTTTGACTTGGTTCAATACCTTTATTCCCAAGGTTCTGACTTGGTCATTACGGTTTAATGTTCATCTGACTTCGGTCTTGATTTGTTCAACTTGAAATTGATTTGTGAATTCATGTGCTTGCTCAATAGCTCGCGGTTTTGCACTGCAGTTGTCTTCGACTACAAACTTGATTTGGTGATGTTGTGCTCATTCCAGTTGTTGCAGTTCCACTACTTTGGTTGACATTATGTATATACAAGATGTTTTGATTTTCATTTGGCTTCACTTGAATTTGCTCTGTGCCTTAGTCGACACTGTGCATGATTGTTTGTATATTGACTTGAAACTACTTTGCATATTTGTTGTGTGTGTGTGTGTCTATATATATATATATATATATATATAAGCTGATGGTTGATGCATTT
Organism: Allium cepa; assembly: GCA_030765085.1. Taxonomy (NCBI): domain Eukaryota; kingdom Viridiplantae; phylum Streptophyta; class Magnoliopsida; order Asparagales; family Amaryllidaceae; genus Allium; species Allium cepa. The sequence goes on from CM060945.1 coordinate 146,049,565, forward strand.
GGCTTTGTTGGATGATTTCTTTTTGACTTCGATTATTCTTTGTTAAACTGAATTCTGGTCGGCTTTGACTTTTATTGTAACGGCCTGTAAATTTTCGATAATTAAAATAACTAATTTAATAAGATTTCGTGATTTAATATTAGAAAAAAATTTGTAATTCGTTTGGAATAATAATAACTCGAATGAATTGCATCAATAATCATCCAAGTAATTATTTATAGATTGAATGGAGTTCCAATCTAATTGAATTGACTCAAATGTTATAACTTGGTTATAAGGGAATATATGGAAAAACAAATGTAAATAAGTGAATAAGAATTGTGAATTATTTAGGTAGTAATACAAATTTTAATAGATTGGTTTCGAAGATTTGAATAGTAATAAGTATCGAAAAATAAATACTACTTAGTGAATGCCTTTGCAATCAATAGTTGGATAGGATAATAAATGTTGAATTCATTGGGTATAATAGAGTAATTGATTGATAAGTAAAATCTATTTAAAATCAAATAATTGAATATTGAACAGGTAAATTGTTTAAAGTAAATATTTAAAACTTATTGAATAATTGAATAACTGTAAATTGGAAATAGTGTTTTAAGATGTGAATTGGTTTTAAAAGTTGAATCTTATAAGTTCAATTTCAAATATTTCAAAGGATAATGAATTATTGGATAATCAAAATTGTTTAAATTTAATATTTGGAATTTATTGAATAATTGAATAACTGGTTTAATATGATTAAAAATTATTTGTAAAATTTTATTTTATCATATTAAAGTTAGAATGATGTTGTAGAACTTTTAAAATCGAATTAAAAGTAAATTTGTGAAAATTGAATATTTTAATATTAAATTGACGAGTTAAAATAGCCATTTTTCAAATAGTCTCGTATTTCGACGAAACCTATTTCATCGGATCCGTAATGTCATATTATTGTAAGTTTTCAAATTTCGTATCAATCGGATTTACTGTTTGTCCGGGGCAAGCCAAAACGCATAGATATTAGTTGAATCGGTTTAATTTAAATTTGATCGTTTATTTCCGTAACTCGCACATATGATCGAATTAGCCTCCGGAACACGTTCCATTGTGTTCGGAACGCGGGGTAAACCTTAGAAACGCCTGCCGGCATGCTTCATTTAGAGTTCGGAAAATTTTCGATGAATAGTGTTTTTGCGAAATTCTATGTAAGGACCTCAACATTTCATTTTGCACTCAAACCCTTGCTTCTTCTTCCATCCGGCCCTAGATATTAATGGCTGAGAATTCCAAAGCTTCCTCCTCTATTATCTCCAAATCTACAAACAATTAGCAAAAGTCGTCAACTACAAAGTTGTAGAGGGCATCAAGATCTAGCTATCCAACGGTGGAGATCAGATACGGAGCCACGGATCGACGGCAAATCGAGATTGAAGCCACTGTGTTTTTCATGCATTTCGAGGCAGAGGGGTGCCGGATCTGGCCACACTCACGGCGTAGGTGGCTCTGGTGATGGGCTTCGTGGTGGCGCTAGCTGATCGTTCTGGAAGTCGACGAGGTGGTCGTGATGATTGCTTGAAAATCGACGGCTATGGGTTGTTTATACGTGAGTTTTCATGTGAAGAGGAAGAAGATGCAGCAGCGGTCCAGATCTGCAGATGCTTGGATGAATGGCCAGGATGAGATTGAGGGTTTGAAATTGAAAATATATTGAAATATATATATATTTAATCCGTATAAACTTCTAAATGCCATAACTTTTTCGTACGAGGTCGAAAAGACACGAAACGAATTGCGTTGGCTTCGTTTTGTCGAGCATTACACAATGGAGCTGGATTGGAATCGTTTGGAGATAGTGAAAATCTCGGGTAAAATTAAACGCTCGTTTAATTTTATTCGAAATAAAACGCTGGAACTATATTGAAATCACAGTGAGTGTTTTATAACGCTCACAATATACTGAATATCTTTGTGGTAGTTAAGTTTAATATTATGAAGTGATATGAATTTTATTTTTCGTTGTTTGATAAAATTTAATTGTCATATATATTGCCACTTGAATTAACCGTTGAAAATTAAATTGACAGTTAAATTGAAATTAAAATTGAATTGCGATTAAATTACCTGACATTGATAACAATGAAATTGCCATGAATTGTATTGTCTATTGGATGATGTATTTCGATGGATGTTATTGGTTGATATTTAAATGATTGGATGTTTATTTGCTTATATATATACTGTTATGCATACATATGACACTGTGATTTCGTTTAAGTGATATATATTCATCCATGACATTTAATTGAAATAACTAATCACTTGGCCATAGGATAGAAAAATATATACGGACACCGGATTGGCTAAATAATAATTTTTAAAATCATCGATTTGAAATTTATTTAAATGTTTTGATTTAAAAGTTATAAATAAAATCAATTTATAGAAATCGAATTTATCGAAAAATTTGAGTTTGGAATGTTGAAATAAAATTTTGGGTTAAAAGAAATTGTTAAATAATTTAAGTTGAGACTTTGAAATTTGAAATTTGGATATGATTGAATTTCGAAAATTTATTTGTTTTAAAGATTGAACATTATTTCGAGCTTTGAGTATTACTAAGTAAAAGCGATATAAAAATGATACTTTGAAATTGAGCTTGAAATTGAATCATATTTGTAATTGGGATTTAAATTTGAATATTGAAGGACAATTTTGTTAAGTGTTATAAATTGATATTCTGAAAAATCAAGCTCCAAATCGATATAAATTGAAATTGAATTAATTGAAGGTGAATGTAGAATTGAATTAATTTGAAGTCAAAGTGGACATTGATTTGAATTGAAATCGAAATTGAATCGCTAGAACAGAAATTGAAATTGATTTGAATTGAAATCGAAATCGAATCGGTAGAACAGAAATTGAAATTGATTTGAATTGGGAAGTTATAATTGAAATGAATTGGTTTAAAAGCCGTTTCATTTTATTTTCCAAATTACTCTGTTATATAAACCATCTTTAAATACTTAAACTATTTTAACCTATATTAACTATATTAAATTATTTTTACCCATCTTTAACCATGTTAAATTATTTTAATCTATTTTAAATCTACTTAAGCCAATTTAAATTATTTTAAACTAATTTATCTATTTTAAATCCATGTTAAGATTTTAAGTATTTTTAACTATTTTAATTATTTAAAATTACTTTTAAACTACTTAAAACTATTTTCTAAAATTTCAAGCTGGTCAATAAGGTGAAATGTTTATGTTTAAATCTTGAATGTAAATACGAATTGGGTTAAATGAAGTTGCAACCTAAATTGAAATTCGAAATGATTTGGAATTCGAAATGAGATATTGAGGCGAAAAATGATTTTTGAAACGGAACCTTACATTTTGAGTAGATATGATGATATTTGAAATGGATTTGGTTTTTGAAGCGAATATGATATTTTGATATCAAGTATGAATCGATTTGAAATACAAAAAGAGCCACCGGTGTAATAATACGTAGTTATTAAAGAGACCGGGATCGGATATGGACATACTCTCCGTCGATACCGAAAACCACTTTAATAACTATTATACGCGGAGTGTTGATCCAGAATGAAGTGGATGGTTTGGTGAACGCGTTGACTGAAGAAAGAGAACGATATTGGATGACGCCTGACATGACTAAAACAGGAGCCGCGCCGGGCCATTGAGGTTCGCCATCTCTAGCGGACACACTTCTTCGATACCAAATCTATTACATTTGTGATTCGATTTGGGTGCACCCTTTGATTTGGGAGTGTTGTTTCGCGGTGTTGGGGTAGCTGCTGGCTGTGCTCAACATCAGTCCGGATCACGCAACTACTAGTATCCTAGTTGGTATCGCCTCATGTACCTTGTCATACTGATTATCCTATTCGCGACCACTACGTTTTGTTTTGTGTTATACCTATGGGGTACCCTCTGATAACCACTAGTTTACAGTGGGGTTTACGGTGCTGTATAGACCATGGCATTATAAAAATGTGTTAAGGGGAATTATGGTAACGCCTTAACGCTATTTTAATACTTTTACTTTACTATAGACATATTATAATAGCGTATTGTACTACATAGTAGATAGTTTAACGGATCCTTGAGAGATGGAAAATCCTGTAACATCTCTTGAGTTATTGCACGCACGTTGACACTGGATAGGAGATGTCAAACCCCGTAAAATCTCTTACGCCGTTACACTCATATTAATTTACGCTTGATTTAACTTACGTGAGGATATTTTAGTCCTGACTCGAGTGTTTTGTCTTTTCATTACGCTCGGGTCAGACCTGAGTTTTTCAGCTTATTGAAGATCTATTCTGGAGGACGAAGACGAAGATTTGGTATTCTATTACTATTATTATCTCTGCATCATGCTATCTGCTGCATTATTCTATTTGTCCAGGTGTATATGTATAGCTCTGATAAATGTTGTATAAATAATGATCAAAGTATAGTAAACGGCTTCATGAACTGTTTATTTGACTATTATATTTTATCGTTCTGCTGCGAGATTCTGTGTTGTTTCATTTCCTTTATTTCATTTTCTTTTCTTTTCTTATTTACCCCAATAACCTTCTGCCCTTTTGAACGGTTTGGAACCGGCATGTGTATTTGATCGTCGGTTTAAACTGTCCAAAAAGGTTGGTCGTTACAGTTGGTAACAGAGATTTGGTTTAGCGATAACCTTAGCTTTGTGGGGTCTGCCTCTTTATAAATAGGGTAGTAATACCCTATGATGAGTCGTTGAGTGTATATATATGAGAGAGCGCATTTGTTAGTGTATAAAATGTTTTATATTGTGTCGGTTGATTTGTTGAGTGGCTTGTGGATTCTTGTCAATACGAGTAATTAACGTCATTGATAGGGATCTCTAAACAATTAAACAGAACAATTCGACATAGTATTGTTTTGAAATTGGGTAAATGAAATAATTTTGCTCTAATTATATTTTATATATAAAAAAAAATTCAGAAATTATTGTGACTTATCTAGCTTACCTGTTATTAGGAATGATAATATTGGTTATTACCATTAATTGGATATTGTAATTTAATAAATAAGATGAATTACAAAATGAACAATGATAAAACACTTGTGCAATGTTTTAAGAATGAAAATCTTATAAGAATATTTTATAAAGGTGACTTATAAATTAAAATAGATTTAAACTGGAAAATATTGAATTTAAGGCCCGGAGGTTTTGACAATGGTTTTCAAAGCTTTGAAGAAAATATATCGTGATATTAGTTGGAAAATATTTATGGGAAATATTTTGAAAGGATTTTTAGGAAGGAATGAATTCAATACTCTTCTCTTATGTCGCTGGAAAATAATTTCGGTGATGACTGCGCAGCATCATCGACATTCATTTTCGAGTTTCAAAGTGGGGAAGACTTCTAAGAAGCTTTGCTTTTCTTCTAAATTATTTTGGGTAAATGAGTTTTGGTTTAAATTCCAAAGGTATGATTTGATATATTAAAGATATAAGTGTATATATTTATTTCAAACGATTTGAAAAGAACCGGGCATTTAAATTTCTAAGTTCTGTTAATTAATAATTTTCAAATTATTTGAATGAAATGTGAATAACCAGAATTTATAAAATAAGAGGATTAAGATATCTAAGCTTATGTTTTGGAAGAACTTTAGAGTTGTAGTGTACCTTTAAGGTTGAAAGGTAAAGAGGATTTAAATAAACCAAATTTATGAACATTCTAATTAAGTAAAATGAAATTCTATAAATTTGTATAATACAAATTACATTCGGATAACATATATCAAGACTTACCTAACGTTAAAAGTTAAAACGATGTTTTGGACATGTAAGGAGATATTGTATAAATAAACAGAACCTGAAAGTAATTGAAATATACAAGTAAGGAAAACTCAAAAGGAATTAAATTGTATATAAATGGAAAATGTGGTCATGATAAAATGTTATATACTTAAATATAGCATGAAATGATGAATGGATAAATAGAAAAAGTAAGTGAACTTAAGAAAAGGCCATTGAGTCAAGAAATGTCTTTGTAAACTGGTTCTAGACTTTAAATATAAATTTGCAACAAAAAGAAAAATATGTGAAGAAAAATTTGTAACTTTTGAGATAACTATAAACTAAGAAAAGTTATATATAAGAAGTTAGAATTTTATGGAATGACTATAAATTAAAGTGATGATTTATAAAATGTTCCGCAAATAAATTGGTTATTAACTGAAACTGAATATGAAGTAAATATAAACAAAAGAATTTGGTGTGGCTAAGAATCAATTGGAATTGAAAGAGATAAACCAAATTGAATGTAAAATTAATAATTTGGTTATGTTGGGTATGATTTGGTTGTTATATGATTGTTAGTTGATTGTATATAATTCATTAAGTGTTAATGAAATTGAAAGCTATAAATCATTGAAATCAAATTGGAAGTTAAATGAATTTAAATAGAATTTAGTTTGATTCAAATTGGAAGTGAACTAATGTAAATATAAATTAGTGAATGTTAACTAATTGAATTGAGAATGAATGTTAGTAAAATCCAACGTTAATGAGTCAATTGTGATTAAAATTGAAAACCAAGTCAATAAATATTAATGAGAAGTGAATTTATATTGATTGGTTATGGATTCGTTGGATGATAGTTGGATGATAATTGATTTGGTTGATGCATTTGTTGTTTATTGCATTTGCTATGTTGGCACATGTAGTTGTTATGTTGCTATATGATGTATATTGATATTATTTTCATATATGCATGTTTCTCATGGTTTGTTGAGTGTTTAGTAGGTGCGGATTGCGCTTGCTTCGCATTTGGAGCTCGCTTTCGCGCTATATTAGTCGTATATGTTCGCTAATAATATATAAGGTACATATCTCGTACATATCTCGGATTACATACCGTACTTTTACACTTTTTTCCCTGCGGGATGCCTCATCACTTGATGAGATGTATATTTGTGATATATATACTGTCATTTTTTTTCCGATCGAGCCGCGCAAAGGAGACTCTGCCGAAATTTTTCGTTAATCCGGGTGTTAGAAAATTTTTCAAGTTTAAAATTTTATAACTTGTTTGATAACTTACTTTTAAAGTTAGAAAGCCGTTCAGAGTAACTTAGTGGAAGTGTAGTAATGACTTTATGAATGGAATTTCATTGTTTTATAAGTTGGTAATTTTGAATAAAATATATCTAATGTTGAATTCTATACTTAGTTCCTTTTTCGTTCTTTTTCCTTTTCGGGGACGAAAAGTTTTGAGTGGGGGAGAGTGTAACGGCCCGTAAATTTTCGATAATTAAAATAACTAATTTAATAAGATTTCGTGATTTAATGTTAGAAAAAAAATTGTAATTCATTTGGAATAATAATAAATGGAATGAATTGCATCAATAATCATCCAAGTAATTATTTATAGATTGAATGGAGTTCCAGTCTAATTGAATTGACTCAAATGTTATAACTTGGTTATAAGGGAATATATGGAAAAACAAATGTAAATAAGTGAATAAGAATTGTGAATTATTTAGGTAGTAATACAAATTTTAATAGATTGGTTTCGAAGATTTGAATAGTAATAAGTATTGAAAAATAAATACTACTTAGTGAATGCCTTTGCAATTAATAGTTGGATATGATAATAAATGTTGAATTCATTGGGTATAATAGAGTAATTGATTGATAAGTAAAATCTATTTAAAATCAAATAATTGAATATTGAACAGGTAAATTGTTTAAAGTAAATATTTAAAACTTATTGAATAATTGAATAACTGTAAATTGGAAATAGTGTTTTAAGATGTGAATTGGTTTTAAAAGCTGAATCTTATAAGTTCAATTCAAATATTTCAAAGGATAATGAATTATTGGATAATCAAAATTGTTTAAATTTAATATTTGGAATTTATTGAATAATTGAATAACGGGTTTAATATGATTAAAAATTATTTGTAAAATTTTATTTTATCATATTAAAGTTAGAATGATGTTGTAGAACTTTTAAAATCGAATTAAAACTAAATTTGTGAAAATTGAATATTTTAATATTAAATTGACGAGTTAAAATAGCCATTTTTCAAAAAGTCTCGGATTTTGATGAAACTAGTTTCATCGGATCCGTAATGTCATATTATTGTAGGCTTTCAAATTTCGTGTCAATCGGATTTACCGTTTATCCGGGGCAAGCCAAAACGCATAGAAATTAGTTGAATCGGTTTAATTTAAATTTGATCGTTTATTTCCGTAACTCGCACATATGATCGAATTAGCCTTCGAAAAATGTTCCATTGTGTTCGAAACGCGGGGTAAACCTTAGAAACACCTTCCCACACGCTTCGTTTGGAGTTCGGAAAATTTTCGGTGAATAATGTTTTTGCGAAATTCTATATAAGGACCTCAACATTTCATTTTGCACTCAAACCCTTGCTTCTTCTTCCAGCCGGCCCTAGATATTAATGGCTGAGAATTTCAAAACTTCCTCCTCTATTATCTCCAAATCTACAAACAATTAGCAAAAGTCGTCAACTACAAAGTTGTAGAGGGCATCAAGATCTAGCTATCCAACGGTGGAGATAAAAAACGGAGCCACAGATCGACGGCAAATCGAGATTGAAGCCACTGTGTTTTTCACGCAATTCGAGGCAGAGGGGGGCCGGGTTTGGTCGCACTCACGGCGTAGGTGGCTCTGGTGATGGGCTTCGTGGTGGGGCTAGCTGATCGTTCTGGAAGTCGACGAGGTGGTCGTGATAATTGCTTGAAAATCGACGGCTATGAGTTGTTTATACGTGAGTTTTCATGTGAAGAGGAAGAAGATGCAGCAGCGGTCCAGATCTGCAGATGCTTGGATGAACGGCCAGAATGAGATTGAGGGTTTGAAATTGAAAATATATTGAAATTTATATATATTTAATCCGTATAAACTTCTAAACGCCATAACTTTTTCGTACGAGGTCGAAAACTTACGAAACGAATTGCGTTGGCTTCGTTTTGTCGAGCACTACACAATGGAGCTGGATTGGAATCGTTTGGAGATAGTGAAAATCTCGGGTAATTTATTCGAAATAAAACGCTGGAACAATATTGAAATCACAGTGAGTGTTTTATAACGCTCACAACGTACTGAATATCTTTATGGTAGTTAAGTTTAATATTATGAAGTGATATGAATTTTATTTGTCGTTTTTTGATAAAATTTAATTGTCATATAGATTGCCATTTGAATTAACCGTTGAAAATTAAATTAACAGTTAAATTGAAATTAAAATTGAATTGCGATTAAATTACCTGACATTGATAACTATGAAATTGCCATGAATTGTATTGTCTATTGGATGATGTATTTCGATGGATGTTATTGGTTGATATTTAAATGTTTGGATGTTTATTTGCTTATATATATATAATGTTATGCATACATATGACACTATGATTTGGTTTAAGTGATATATATTCATCCTTGACATTTAATTGAAATAACTAATCACTTGGCCATAGGATAGAAAATTATATACGGACACCGGATTGGCTAAATTAATAATTTTTAAAATCGTCAATTTGAAATTTATTTAAATGTTTTGATTTAAAAATTATAAATAAAATCAATTTATAGAAATCGAATTTATCGAAAAATTTGAGTTTGGAATGTTGAAATAAAATTTTGGGTTAAAAGAAATTGTTAAATAATTTAAGTTGAGACTTTGAAATTTGAAATTTGGATATGATTGAATGTCGAAAATTTATTTGTTTTAAAGATTGAACATTATTTCGAGCTTTGAGTATTACTAAGTAAAAGCGATATAAAAATGATATTTTGAAATTGAGCTTGAAATTGAATCATATTTGTAATTGGGATTTAAATTTGAATATTGAAGGACAATTTTGTTAAGTGTTATAAATTGATATTTTGAAAATCAAGCTCCAAATTGATATAAATTGAAATTGAAGTAATTGAAGGTGAATGTAGAATTGAATTAATTTGAAGTCAAAGTGGACATTGATTTGAATTGAAATCGAAATTGAATCGGTAGAACAGAAATTGAAATTGATTTGAAATCGAAATTGAATCGGTAGAACAGAAATTGAAATTGATTTGAATTGGGAAGTTATAATTGAAATGAATTGGTTTAGAAGCTGTTTCATTTTGTTTTCCAAATTACTCTGTTATATAAACCATCTTTAAATACTTAAACTATTTTAACCTATATTAACTATATTAAATTATTTTTACCCATCTTAAACCATGTTAAATTATTTTAATCTATTTTAAATCTACTTAACCCAATTTAAATTATTTTAACTATTTTATCTATTTTAAATCCATGTTAAGATTTTAAGTATTTTTAACTATTTTAGTTATTTAAAATTACTTTTAAACTACTTAAAACTATTTTCTAAAATTTCAAGCTGGTCAATAAGGTGAAATGTTTATGTTTAAATCTTGAATGTAAATACGAATTGGGTTAAATGAAGTTGCAACCTAAATTGAAATTCGAAATGATTTGGAATTCGAAATGAGATATTGAGGCGAAAAATGATTTTTGAAACAGAACCTTACATTTTGAATATATATGATGATATTTGAAGTGGAGTTGATTTTTGAAGGAATATGATATTTTGATATCAATTATGAATCGATTTGAAATGTAAATGAGCCACCGGTGTAATAATATGTAGTTATTAAAGAGACGGGATCAGATATGGACATACTCTCCGTCGATACCGAAAACCACTTTAATAACTATTATACGTGGAGTGTTGATCCAGAATGAAGTGGATGGTTTCGTGAACGCGTTGACTGAAGAAAGAGAACGATATTGGATGACCCCTGACATGACTAAAACAGGAGCCGCGCCGGGCCATTGAAGTTTGCCATCTCTAGCGGACACACTTCTTCGATACCATATCTATTACATTTGTGATTCGATTTGGGTGCACCCCTTGATTTGGGAGTGTTGTTTCACGGTGTTGGGGTAGCTGCTGGCTATGCTCAACATCAGTCCGGATCATGCAACTACTACTATCCTAGTTGGTATCGCCTCATGTACCTTGTCATACTGATTATCCTATTCGCGACCACTACGTTTTGTTTTGTGTTATACTTATGGGGTACCCTCTGATAACCACTAGTTTACGGTGGGGTTTACGGTGCTGTATAGACTATGGCATTATAAAAATGTGTTAAGGGGAATTATGGTAACGCCTTAACGCTATTTTAATACTTTTACTTTACTGTAGACATATTATAATAGCGTATTGTACTACATAGTAGATAGTTCAACGGATCCTTGAGAGATGGAAAATCCCGTAACATCTCTTGAGTTATTGCACGCACGTTGACACTGGATAGGAGATGTCAAACCCCGTAAACATCTCTTACGCCGTTACACTCATATTTATTTACGATTGATTTAACTTACATGAGGATATTTTAGTCCTGACTCAAGTGTTTTGTCTTTTCATTACGCTCGGGTCAGACCTGAGTTTTTCAGCTTATTGAAGATCTATTCTAGAGGACGAAAACGAAGATTTGGTATTCTATTACTATTATTATCTCTGCATCATGCTATTTGCTGCATTATTCTATTTGTCCACGTGTATATGTATAACTCTGATAAATGTTGTATAAATAATGATCAAAGTATAGTCAACGGCTTCATGAACTGTTTATTTGACTATTATATTTTATCGTTCCGCTGCGAGATTCTGTGTTGTTTCATTTCCTTTATTTCTCTTTCTTTTCTTTTCTTATTTACCCCAATAACCTTCTGCCCTTTTGAACGGTTTGGAACCGGCATGTGTATTTGATCGTCGGTTTAAACTGTCCAAAAAGGTGGGTCGTTACATTTATTCTTCATTGTATTCATTGAGATTGTGTTTGAGTCGTAGCTGATCATTCACTGTTGCCTGTTGCACTGAGTCTTGATATCACTGGTGTCACTGGTGTACTTGAGTCAGTGGTTTGCTTCATTATAGATTTGTTCAATGGAGTCAGTGGTATTGGTCTTGATCATTTTGATACTGCTGTTGCACTTGCAGTGTACCATGCTGATTCACATTGTACTCTCTGTTTTGAGTTACTTCCATACTTGGTCGTACTGTCCGCCTGAGTTTGCTTTGGTTTCATGTTATAGAGGCTGAACCTGTTAGTCAAGCTTGCATACTTTGATCTTCTACATGCCTGTAGTGTTTCTTAGCTCATGTATGTAAATGTTTGCGCACTTGTTATCTTTACTTGCATATTTGTTCATCATTTTTTTCTGGTTGGTCTGACCTGAACTGATCATTGAAGTGCATGTTACTTGTATGTGGTCTTGGTTTGGTGCAGTTGCTATGCCTTTGTGCATTTCACTGAGTTCATGCACTTAAACTACTCTCTGGCCTAGCTCGTGCACATATGATTATTTGAGATGGCTTTATTGTTATTTGTTTCTATGACTTGAATGCGATCAGTGGCGGTCTCTGATCTGTTGGCACTGTTGTATTATGATTTGTACATTAAGTTGAATCCAGCTTAAATGCTCGGGTTTGACCTTGTGCTCGTGTCGAGATTTTATTTATATTGCACTTGAGTTGAACCCATCCTTTTAGTTTGGGTTTGACCTTGTGCTCACTTGTCCCTGTAATATTATCAAGTATATATCGGTGTGCACGGTCTTGTGGCATGTACAGTGATACACTGTGCATGTCACATTGTTCGTGTGTGATGAATTCAAATGTAAATGATGACGAACAACCCGAATAACTGAGGAAAATATTATTTTCAAAACTCACATTTTATTTTATACTGCAAAAATATTTCCTTTTTCAATTTTACCACGTCAAAATTTATTTTTGCAGATTGCTCAGATGCTGGATTCAATCTGAAATGAAGTTGAAGATAAATCATGAGTGATGTGTAGTGAGGACATTTGTAAATGTGAAATTGTGATGTAATTGAATTTATATTGTAATCAAAATAGTAACGCCCCACCCTGAGACCCACCTTAGTAAAGAGAATTAATGAGTAATTCTGTTTACTAAAGCGGAGAATATGGCTGGTTAAGGGCGACCATCTATAACTTTGTCTTAAACATCTACTGAATACGTCGATAAATGCACTATGATTTTTCTTTTCTATCTCAATGGGTCGACATACACAATAAATGCTTAATCCAAAACTATAGGTGGCTAACGGATCTATCAGAACAAAATACCATAACTAAATGTAAAGCACATCACAGAACAGTAATCAACATCATATATATACATATACACTGATACATGTTTAGTACAATACAATATGAATACAATAAAGGTGGTACTCGACCACACTATATACATGGAATCGAATATAAATACATCAGAGTCAAGAGGAAAGAAATATAAACCACAAAAGTGCTAGGATGATATCCAAGAAGATGCATCAAAGCAAAGTCCCGTAACTGATAGCTAACCTGAAACAACTCGGTCTGACCCGAGTGATAAACACACGGGTCAGGCAACTAAATCTTATCGTTAGAAAGGAATACATAAGGTAAAGAGAAGAGCTTCGCAATGGGATAACATAAGTAGGTATGAATATCTAGGGTTGATATCAAGTAACTTCACTATGTCTCTATGGTGGTTTGCATATACATATACTTGGGTCAATCTGAAGGAATTCATGTATATGGTATAAAGGAAAACATTCAAACATTATCCATGAATAAATAAATCTCTCAAGTCGTATATAAATCCCAAGTATAAATCCATAAAATTTGAAATCACCAAAATCCTCAAAGAAATCATATTTGCCTTATTTACATCTATAAGGCTAGGTAAACACATCAAAAATGGTGAAATCGAAATCATCATAACTCATGAAAGAAATCTCATATTGGCCAATTATTACATGCAAAAGCATGTTGCACGTGCTATTTACCAATACTGTTCACCATCATGGTACCATATCCATCTCTCGACCGGAATCCTCATCTCGAATTAATCCGGTCTATGACGTCATCTATTTTCTCCCCGAACACCCGCCATCAAAAGTGATTGGAGCACCTCACTCCAATCGGTGTCCGCTGAGTCCCCGCCATCAAAAGTGATCGAGTCAAGTATTACTTAACCCGATCGGGACTCTAAGTACTGGTAGTTCTCCCAGGATGTGTCAACAACTCTCGGATAGTAACCCGGAAAGTGGTAACGTATGTCCCATACCATACGCTCTCACTTAGCGGTTTTCTAGCCGCTAGTTCGTGCCACATTAAGAAATCATCAACATCATCAAAAGAATCGCCTCATGTCATCGACATATGGTATAAGATGCTAAACCCATCTCATCTCATCGACGAGTAGAAACTCCATAAAAACATCAAACTCATCAAATTCCATCAAAATCTTGCCTCGTATCATTGGCAAGTATATCTCCATCAATATAGTCCTAATCTCGTATATACTCCTGAATAGGAGATCTCGGACTATATGTATTAGCCAAATGGACTAATATAATCTCAAACTCATACCACAATGTGGTTAACATCAAGGAGGAAATCAAATGATTCCTCAAAATCTTTCCGGTAGTACAATTCCGAAATTAACCGATAAAGTAAATACTCAAGTCCCATACCTCGCGGATTTACTAAATCGTTTAATTATTTCCTTATACGTCCGAAAAAGCATCAAAGTAATTGAAGTAAATAAAATTAATTATAATATATTTTACTAGAGAAAACGGGATTTTAAACCAATTTATAGAAGTTTATCTAAAGGATTTTGAGTGAAAACCCATCATTTAAAGAAATTTAATGATTTTTGAAAGCCTAGAAAATAAAGAATAATTGTTTAAACACCTTTAAAAATGTATAAAAACATTTATTGCTTAAACCATGATTTTATAAGATTTTATGCAATTTATTCGGATTTTTAAAACTCAGAAAAACATCAATTTGCAATTTAATCGGCAAAAACCGATATTCAAATTTTAAATCGAATTTAAAACCAATTTAAATTCAAGTCACATTCTAAATTTACTAGTCCATTGCTGGACAAAAGAATCAAATGTTAGCATCAAATTTCGTAGTAAAATTCTTGCAAAAGCATGCAAATGAAATCATTAAAGTCGAACAATTACATCAATATTGGGGCAGTTCATAACAGACCAACATTGCAAAACATCAATTTTCCACCTTGCAAACTTCGAAATTCTACAAAACACAAAATAAAAAAATTGTACCCAACAGCCTCAGGTTTCCAAAACTTCATAAATTTTGATATTCAGATCAGTAACGAAGAAGTTATGATAGAAATACTGCTAAGAAAGAAATTATTTGCGCTGCCTGTCAACACAGGACAGCGATGAAAATGCCAATTTTCCACTATGTAGACTTCTAAATCAGTCAAAACCAAAAACATGAAAGTTTTGGCATATTTCACAAGGATTTCATATCATCCAAAAAATCAAAATTCCGATAAGTAACACAAAAGTTATGGCGAAAAAACTAACCAGCCACTAGAATATTCTGGGCTTAATCCCTCTCGGATTTTCATTTTTGACAGCAACTAAGAAGGTCCAAACGGACTCAAAACCCAATGAAAGTTAACATGAACAAACTATAATCAGTCCTCTACAACCTGAAAAAAGAGTGGCATCAATCCGACAACGGACGAGCCAGATATGAGCAAAACAAGACAGGGCATTTTCAGCATCAATCAATATAGAACAGAGGTAAAATTCAACATATTTAACCAAATATTTCAAGCAAGAGATTATTTGCTGCTGAAATTTGTTCACTTACAGTTGCTATAAGCCTTAGATTACCTATTAGCAGCAAAAAGATGATGATTTACGCTTGAAGATGGAAGTTTTCAACTCGAATTCGCCTTTGCCGTACCTATGATTGCTAAAAATAGGCATGCAAGAGAGATAAATTACAAAACAAGAATTACAATAAACAAATATGGATTTCTCCTCAAATTCAAGATAGAGAAGGATGGAGATTACCTTCTTGTTGAATTAGATCCGAATTTTTATTGATTTAGCAAAGAATTTTACTAATTATGGCTAGGGTTTGAGAAGGCAGCCATTGTTTCTAATTTTTGAACTTCTACCGTTCCTTTTCTCAAATGAGCTGAAGGAGGAAGAAGTGTACGTACTTCTTTCCTGGCTCCAGAAGTTTCTCTAGTGGATATTGGGTTTGGGCTCAACCCAATGACCCATATTAATTTTACTTAGGCAAAAATTTGTTTAAGTTTATTTACGCTTATACAATGCTTAAATCTTCATAACTTCTACATTTTTAATCCGTTGTTAATGATTTTGGATGCGTTGGATTCGTTATGTCATCTAGTTTTCAATAAAATTATCAAAACATAAGTTTTAACAATTTTGTTATTAAATTTTCATTTATTACTCAATTTATCCAATTTTCCCATAATTGCAAAATAAATTGCAAATTTAATACAATTGGTTAAATAAAAAGATGTTATGTACCCAAAACAAAACAAATACAGGTTTAGACATTATTAAATTATTTCTCACATTTTTAATCATAGTTATCATGATTAATTATTTTATTAACTCATTCTTATATATATTTAATTAATAAAATGACAATATTGGCAAACAAGCACAATATTGTACAAATTATCAATTTAATCAAATGTACTCAATTAACTACATTCAAATTCATGAAATAAAGTAGAAACTTTATTTTACTCATGTCCATCATTTTTTATACTCAAAGAAGATTATTTTTTTCTTCTTATTCCCTACATTTTATTTTACAATAAAATGCATTATTGGTTTTAAAATTACCAATATGATTTCCCCAACCCAAACCAAATTCCATTAATTATTCCAAACCACTCCAACCATCGAAATGGAGTGATTAATTTATTTTTGTTACAATTCATTAGCCCAAAAATTCAAATTCATTATGCATATGATGATTAAACAATTATTTAACAATTTTCTTTGTATTTAACAAAGAAAAGATGCAATTTGACAATAAATTACATTATCGCCAAATCGTACATGTTAATTGAATATAGTTGCATCTCTATATTCAAAATTCATGAAATAAAGGAACAACTTTATCTCACACATATGTTTATTTCTATTAATACAATAAAATCTTTCTACTTTTATTTTCCCTTTTATTTTACAATAAAAGGAGAATATTGGAATAAATTGCCAATATTCCTTTAATGCTCCTACTAAATTCCATCAATGACAATTTCCAACTCAAAGATCACAATTAAGTTGTTTACTTCATCTTTCCTTCATCTTAAATTTTCTTCAATCGTTTAATTTGAAATAAACCTTATTTTATATTGTTCTCCCAAAATTTATTCATATTATATTGTTTATTCCAAATAAACAATATAATTCATCATTTTCTTCCAATTAATTCAATTAATTCCAATATTAAATTATAATATTCATTATAATTTAATATTTACGATAATCTCCAACCAGGGTTGTTGCAAACTCCCCCTCTTATAAAAATTGCGTCCTCGCAATTTCTAGAGGAAATCTGTATTCAACACAATTTATTCAATCGACAAAGGATAAAAGAGAAGCTCGAAACTCAAACCATTCATATTCTCAACATAGAATGGTAGAGAGAAACAAGGAAAAACTTCCTTGGTTAATCCAATGGCCCATCAAATGCTTATATAGCGATTAGCAAACCATCGAATTTTCCAAGTAACTTGAAGGAATTTCGAAGATATCCTATCTTCGAAAAAAACTCAATAAGATGCTTAACAATTAATCAATCGAAAATGATTGATTTCACAAAACTCTACGAATAGAGTCGGGACCAAACTCACTTAAAC
The DNA here is from genome assembly GCA_030765085.1 of Allium cepa. Taxonomy (NCBI): domain Eukaryota; kingdom Viridiplantae; phylum Streptophyta; class Magnoliopsida; order Asparagales; family Amaryllidaceae; genus Allium; species Allium cepa. The sequence goes on from CM060945.1 coordinate 146,067,376, forward strand.
CCAAACTCTACGCAATAAAGAATATCATCAATAAGATTTTCTACATAATAATGCGGAAAGAACATCCTCACAACAAGATAAACGCAATAGACAAGATGAATAAATCACGTAATGACTTCTTGCAAGGCCACCAAACTCGAACGACCGCGATAAGGCATGTCGTTGATATTAACTCAAGGATAGAATATACTCAAGAAATAAGGATATAAGCTCAAATTACTTTTCAATCCAAGATATTCAGAATTTTTAAATCCCAACATCTTTTAAATTTTAAATCTCAATTTTTAACATTTGAAAATTTTCAAACTCTTTACTATACTACTTAGTAAGTAATTTAAAACTCAAATTAAAAGTCCAAAATTCTTCTCTTACTTCAAAATTAGTTTCCAAAGAGATTTGTAAACCCATGATAATAACCCTCAAAATAAATTAAGGGTTTAAATTCTCTTTACTCTTTTTATTAAACCACTTAAATATATTAAAAACAATCTTCAAATACTCTTGTAACTCTTCTCTTAAAACATCCAATGTATCTAATATAGGTTCAAAAATCTCAAAATATACTTCTAATAAAGTATAACTTAAGAATATTCTCATATATTCTCATCTTTACAACTTCAAAATAAATAAATAAATAAATAAATAAATGGCGTTGCCTCGCCATTGAATCTCCAATAATAGATATATCCATTGGCTGTAGAGTCGATCGAACGATCAAAACTACCTCGCCACTCTGTTACTCGTCTCTAAAATCATTGGCTGCAATTACCATTCAAAAATAAATTTAATATATTTATTTTCAAAATCTTAATTTTTAAAACACAAACCATTGTGTCTGATTGCCTCATCATAGCATTTAGGAGATTCCTATCGATAACGTTGATCAGGCATATCGACTAGAACTCTTAACTACTCGATGGATAACCCAACACTCTAAAATTATTTCTATGAAAGAATACTACTCATATAAATATATTCTCAAAACATTCTTTGATTTTTAAAATATCTCAAAACTCCAATTTCTCTTTTTAAAACTCATATATATATATATATATAGCTTTAAAAAAAATCAAACCAAAGAACATTAAGAGAATGCATCGAGATTTTCCCAGAATACTCGATTCTCAAAATCATCAAAAGGAGATAGAGTGTTCGTCAATCTTACAATGTCACGAGCCACTCAAAAAAAAAAATCAGCAAGATATAGGATAAGCAAGATATTCTTCTCGAAGGAGAAGAAGCACACAATCCACGAATCACTACTTCAAATGGAGTAATGCTAAAGGATAACATTGATTGACTATCTGAAAAGAACACTCAAACAAAGTAGAATGATAAACTCAAACAAACTCGAATAATCTAGAAACTCTCCTCATTCCTTAGTGGATATCCTCATGGAAGGATAATCGAAGAGCTAAGAGCTAGGAATAAGGTTACCTCAACACTCGATTTCTCGATTGGATGTCAAATCCAAACGGACTTACAAAACTCAACAAATTCACCTTGATTGGAATTCGAAATATATCATCAACATCTCAATATTCAAGAGCGAATACAGAAACTTCGAAATCATCATTAACATTTCAAAGTGATAGAAATAATAACCCAATAAAATTAGGATGCCTAAATAAATACAGGATCCTACAACAGCAAAAGGATCGGGCTTAACATCAAATAAGTTAGTCCATCTCAAATCAGATACATCTCAAGATTGTGAGTAACAAACAAATACTCACAAAAGCAACATCAAATAAAAATCTCAGAATGCCCACAATGAGCTAATCATTGTGGATCCCTTCAATTGGATTCACAACTCTCAAATGAATGCAACAAGAATGCTCAAAGAAATCGGTCAACTCCATCAATACGAACTCACTCGTATCGACAAAAAAAAGAAAAAAAAAAGAATAGAATAATCCCAAATAAGATTATTCATAAGATAAGATAACATCAAACTCAATTATGGAATACTAAGGAATACAATTTATATTCCTAGACATATTCCATCTCAACATATCCCAAATGTCGAAAAAGAATCAAAGCATGATTCGAAAACAAGCTCGAATAAAGGAAATGATTCACTCGTATTGTACTTCGACGTATTGTGATTTACGTACCGTTCTGTGTTTATTCTACTTTGTTCTGACCACAACTCTGATACCATGCTGTAACGCCCCACCCTGAGACCCACCTTAGTAAAGAGAATTAATGAGTAATTCTGTTTACTAAAGCGGAGAATAGGGCTGGTTAAGGGCGACCATCTATAACTTTGTCTTAAACATCTACTGAATACGTCGATAAATGCACTATGATTTTTCTTTTCTATCTCAATGGATCGACATACACAATAAATGCTTAATACAAAACTATAGGTGGCTAACGGATCTATCAGAACAAAATACCATAACTAAATGTAAAGCACATCACGGAACAGTAATCAACATCATATATATACATATACACTGATACATGTTTAGTACAATACAATATGAATACAATAAAGGTGGTACTCGACCACACTATATACATGGAATCGAATATAAATACATCAGAGTCAAGCGGAAAGAAATATAAACCACAAAAGTGCTAGGATGATATCCAAGAAGATGCATCAAAGCAAAGTCCCGTAACTTATAGCTAACCTGAAACAACTCGGTCTGACCCGAGTGATAAACACACGGGTCAGGCAACTGAATCTTATCGTTAGAAAGGAATACGATAAGGTAAAGAGAAGAGCTTCGCAACGGGATAACATAAGTAGGTATGAACATCTAGGGTTGATATCAAGTAACTTCACTATGTCTCTATGGTGGTTTGCATATACATATACTTGGGTTAATCTGAAGGAATTCATGTATATGGTATAAAGGAAAACATTCAAACATTATCCATGAATAAATAAATCTCTCAAGTCGTATATAAATCCCAAGTATAAATCCATAAAATTTGAAATCACCAAAATCCTCAAAGAAATCATATTTTCCTTATTTACATCTATAAGGCTAGGTAAACACATCAAAAATGGTGAAATCGAAATCATCATAACTCATAAAAGAAATCTTATATTGGCCAATTATTACATGCAAAAGCATGTTGCACGTGCTATTTACCAGTACTGTTCACCATCATGGTACCATATCCATCTCTCGACCGGAATCCTCATCTCGAATTAATCCGGTCTATGACATCATCTATATTCTCCCCGAACACCCGCCATCAAAAGTGATTGGAGCACCTCACTCCAATCGGTGTCCGCTGAGTCCCCGCCATCAAAAGTGATCGAGTCAAGTATTACTTAACCCGATCGGGACTCTTAGTACTGGTAGTTCTCCCAGAATGTGTCAACAACTCTCGGATAGTAACCCGGAAAGTGGTAACGTATGTCCCATACCATACGCTCTCACTTAGCGGTTTTCTAGCCGCTAGTTCGTGCCACACTAAGAAATCATCAACATCATCAAAAGAATCGCCTCATGTCATCGGCATATGGTATAAGATGCTAAACCCATCTCATCTCATCGACGAGTAGAAACTCCATAAAAACATCAAACTCATCAAATTCCATCAAAATCTTGCCTCATATCATTGGCAAGTATATCTCCATCAATATAGTCCTAATCTCGTATATACTCCTGAATAGGAGATCTCGGACTATACGTATTAGATAAATGGTCTCATATAATCTCAAACGCATACCACAATGTGGTTAACATCAAGGAGGAAATCAAATGATTCCTCAAAATCTTTTCGGTAGTACAAGTCCGAAATTAACCGATAAAGTAAATACTCAAGTCCCATACCTCGCGGATTTACTAAATCGTTTAATTTATTTCCTTATACGTCCGAAAAGGCATCAAAGTAATTAAAGTAAATAAAATTAATTATAATATACTTTACTAGAGAAAACGGGATTTTAAACCAATTTATAGAAGTTTATCTAAAGGATTTTGAGTGAAAACCCATCATTTAAAGAAATTTAATGATTTTTGAAAGCCTAGAAAATAAAGAATAATTGTTTAAACACCTTTAAAAATGTATAAAAACATTTATTGCTCAAACCATGATTTTAGAAGATTTTATGCAATTTATTCGGATTTTTAAAACTCAGAAAAACATCAATTTGCAATTTAATCGGCAAAAACCGTTATTCAAATTTTAAATCGAATTTATAACCAATTTAAATTCAAGTCACATTCTAAATTTACTAGTCCATTGCTGGACAAAAGAATCAAATGTTAGCATCAAATTTCGTAGTAAAATTCTTGCAAAAGCATGCAAATGAAATCATCAAAGTCGAACAATTACATCAATATTGGGGCAGTTCATAACAGACCAACATTGCAAAACATCAATTTTCCACGATGCAAACTTCGAAATTTTACAAAACACAAAATACAAAAATTGTAGCCAACAGCCTCAGGTTTCCAAAACTTCATAAATTTTGATATTCCGATCAGTAACGAAGAAGTTATGATAGAAATACTGCTAAGAAAGAAATTATTTGCGCTGCCTGTCAACACAGGACAGCGATGAAAATGCCAATTTTTGTAGACTTCTAAATCAGTCAAAATCGAAAACATGAAAGTTTTGGCATGTTTCACAAGGATTTCAGATCATCCAATAAATCAAAATTCCGATAAGTAACACAAAAGTTATGGCGAAAACACTAACCAGCCACTAGAATATTCTAGGCTTAATCCCTCTCGGATTTTCATTTTTGACAGCAACTAAGAAGGTCCAAACGGACTCAAAACCCAATGAAAGTTAACATGAACAAACTATAATCAGTCCTCTACAATCTGAAAAAAGAGTGGCATCAATCCAACACCGGACGAGCCAGATATGAGCAAAACAAGACAGAGCATTTTCAGCATCAATCAATATAGAATAGAGGTAAAATTCAACATATTTAACCAAATATTTCAAGCAAGAGATTATTTGCTGCTGAAATTTGTTCACTTACAGTTTCTATAAGTCTTAGCTTACCTATTAGCAGCAAAAAGATGATGATTTAGGCTTGAAGATGGAAGTTTTCAACTCGAATTCGCCTTTGCCGTACCTATGATTGCTGAAAATAGGCATGCAAGAGAAGATAAATTACAAAACAAGAATTACAATAAACAAATATGGATTTCTCCTCAAATTCAAGATAGAGAAGGATGGAGATTACCTTGTTGTTGAATTAGACTCGAATTTCTATTGATTTAGCATAGAATTTTATTAATTATGGCTAGGGTTTGAGAAGGCAGCCATTGTTTCTAATTTTTGAACTTCTACCGTTCCTTTTCTTAAATGAGCTGAAGGAGGAAGATGTGTACGTACTTCTTTCCTGGCTCCAGAAGTTTCTCTAGTGGATATTGGGTTTGGGCTTAACCCAATGACCCATATTAATTTTACTTAGGCAAAAATTTGTTTAAGTTTATTTACGCTTATACAATGCTTAAATATTTATAACTTCTACATTTTTAATCCGTTGTTAATGATTTTGTATGCGTTGGATTTGTTATGTCATCTAGTTTTTAATAAAATTATCAAAACATAAGTTTTAACAATTTTGTTATTAAATTTTCATTTATTACTCAATTTATCCAATTTTCCCATAATTGCAAAATAAATTGCAAATTTAATACAATTGGTTAAATAAAAAGATGTTATGTACCCAAAACAAAACAAATACAGGTTTAGACATTATTAATTTATTTCTCACATTTTTAATCATAGTTATCATGATTAATTATTTTATTAACTCATTCTTATATATATATTTAATTAATAAAATGACAATATTGGCAAACAAGCACAATATTGTACAAATTATCGATTTAATCAAATGTAGTCAATTAACTACATTCAAATTCATGAAATAAAGTAGAAACTTTATTTTACTCATGACCATCATTTTTTATACTCAAAGAAGATTATTTTTTTCTTCTTATTCCTTACATTTTATTTTAAAATAAAATGTATTATTGGTTTTAAAATTACCAATATGATTTCCCCAACCCAAACAAAATTCCATTAATTATTCCAAACCACTCCAACCATCGAAATGGAGTGATTAATTTATTTTTTACAATTCATTAGCCCAAAAATTCAAATTTATTATGCATATGATGATTAAACAATTATTTAACAATCTTCTTTGTATTTAACAAAGAAAAGATGCAATTTGACAATAAATTACATTATCGCAAATCGTACATGTTAATTGAATATAGTTGCATCTCTATATTCAAAATTCATGAAATAAAGGAACAACTTTATCTCACACATATGTTTATTACTATTAATACAATAAAATCTTTCTACTTTTATTTTCCCTTTTATTTTACAATAAAAGGAGAATATTGGAATAAATTGCCAATATTCCTTTAATGCTCCTACTAAATTCCATCAATGACAATTTCCATCTCAAAGATCACAATTAAGTTGTTTACTTCATCTTTCCTTCATCTTAAATTTTCTTTAATCGTCTAATTTGAAATAAACCTTATTTTATATTGTTCTCCCAAAATTTATTCATATTATATTGTTTATTCCAAATAAACAATATAATTCATCATTTTCTTCCAATTAATTCAATTAATTCCAATATTAAATTATAATATTCATTATAATTTAATATTTACGGTAATCTCCAACCAGGGTTGTTACGAAAATTGTGTACGTATAGTGAGAGCGTGAATTTGTACTATTCAAAGATTGTAATAAATATTTGTTTGAATGAAAATTCTGTTTGAATTCAAATTCTGTGTTATTGATTTTTATTCAGCAAATATTTATTTAATCTATGAAAAATAAAATAGTACATTAACAAATACATTTACACGAATATATATATGTTTATTATCATCAAAGAAAAATCATATAACCGCATATTCAACAGGTACCAATCTATATGGGTCGGTGCAGATCGATGCATAGAATTTTCCTCTTAATTTAATTTTGATGTAGTTCAAGTCTTCAACTCTTAAATACTTAAATCTTCAAAGAAAGATAATTCAGTGTTGACCCATATGGATAGGTACCTATTGATCTCAACTAATTGTACTTGTATTTTATGCAACTTTGAATACCGAGCCATATTGGACTAAAGGGGGTTCCATAATTAGTTTCATATCATTTGGTGTCGACCTATACGGTCGCTACAGATCGATTGTACTTCTACAATACAGTCAATTTCTTTGTGCCTTTAACCTTGAAACCTTCCAAGCTTCTTGATCCTCTACTTTATCATTTTGTAGTCCAGATTCATTAAAATATTGCTTGGTTCAAATATTGGATAATAGATTGATATGGATAAAATCATGAACATCCTGAAGAATTCTTGGAGTATCTTTCTTCAGTGTTTCTACTGTTGGGAACCAAAATGCCTTTATGATTTTTAGGTACATGTAAGCAATAATTACTTACTGCTTTAGGAAATAATGCAAAATAAATAAAATATGTTTGTCTTAATGTTAGTAGTTGTAAGAGCACTTCCCAAAACATACATGTCCTTTATTTATAATTACACACCACTAACCCTCACATACTTATTCCAAAGACAATACATAATGTAAATTCAATAGGAGGAAGAAAGTGGATTTATCAAGCATTTAAAATGGTAGGTAAGAAACAAATGCCGTAATTTGCAATCCACACACTAAGAATTAGAAAATATATGCTATTAGTTTATTTGACATGTAAATGCTGGATAAACTTGTTTTTTGGTTTCTCTTCTGGGTCGACATCTATCTTCCTTATTTCAAAATTTACTTATACCCAAAAAAATACTATATCGGAAATTCACTCGAATTAGGTTGCTTAAATAAAGAGAGTTTGAGTAGTATTCATATTTGTAAGAGGAGGATGACCATGCTGGTCGGATGTTGGAGGGGATGGTAGTCATGGTGAAATTCGACATAGTAATATTAGAGGTGGTGATGATGTTAGCTCAAGCTCCAGCGGACATTGAAGAGTAAGTGGGTCACTCTGGTTGGATGTTGGAGGGGATGGTAGTCATGGGGAAATTAGATATAGTATCGTTAGAGGTGGTGATGATGTAAGCTCAAGCTCCAATGGACGTTAAAGAGTAAGTGATGACACTATCGTGTCTCAAAGGAGGATTAGGATAGCATTTAAAGATGCTGCCCACTATCCATGCATAGATCAAAACTGAAAATTGGATGAAAAAGTTAAATAATTATCGTGTTCTTTCAAATGGACAGCAATACGTCTCTATAACTGTTGATATGAAACTAATTTATACTACTTTGCATATTAATTAATATGAACTAATAAGCATGTTAAGTTTGATCCATAGAAAATTGAACAAGTAATTTCCAAACAAAATAACAACTGTGTGGTGTGTACGAATAAAAAAATAAATTATTGAATAGGCTTTGTTTGGTCATCTCTATGGTTCCTTATGTAATAAAGTAACAATTGTGCATTATTACTTCATCATATTATCCACTTCTATATGTTGAAATTGACTAGGCTTTGTAAGGTGCAAAATAACATTTGCATTATCAAAGCTTCTTGTCTTAAACGTAACTTCTCACTTTTGATTTCCATTTTCTCGTCGTTATGAAGTATTACTTCATTTTTGCGATCAGTTATCTCCTACCTTTGCATTCTTTTTCTATTTTCCTCTCCAACCAATATCTCTTCTGCACTTATCTATAGTTTTCCTTATTTCTTTTTTTTCATTTTGTATTGAAAACATACATTCGATAATATCATCTATTTGCAAGTAATAATCACTTATATTTAATCATCACTTGCCTATTGCCCTTTTAACATTGCTTGATTAGAATTGAGCAGCATTATATGAATTAGACTCTACAGGAATTGGGTCCTCATTCATATTCATTAGTGCATAACACATAGCAGCTTGCTCCTTGTTTACAGTGCTCCATTTTTCTTCTGTAGTAAGGTAACTATAAACTTGTAAAAGGTTGAATGCAACTCCCTTACTATTAGTCATTTATTCTTATGTGTTTTGCTAAGTGGTAAAGACAATATAGAACTTATGCATTGGTTAAATAAGGATTTGAAGACTAGCAATGGTAAGATTATTATCAAACCTAAAGTGCTTGCCGCTCTTTCTCGTCCCCTAACTAATGAAGATGAAGTTCATAACATTTCTAGTAATGAAATTTAACCTTTTCCATTGATTTTTTTAGAGAATTAACAGAATTATGGTTTATAGGTTGATGAATGTTGTGTAACTTGTGTCCAAGTTCCAGGAAGCAAATACATTTTGGGACTTACCTTTATGTGGATCCTTCGAGCACTCAACTAAATCATAAGATAGCTCTACTTGTTCATATTGTTTAATCTTTATTTTCCTATTGTGCTCTTCTACTATCAAAAAATGCTTTCTTGTGGATTTTTATTCCTCCAATATTATTTCTTCTTCTACTACTGTCGGTTCCTTAGTCGTAAGTAAAATATTAATGCCATGCACTACCATCTTTTTTGATAGGCAGTTGTACATAATTCAAGTAAAGAACTCATTAAATGTCTCAAGGGTTCGAATCTATGACTCCATGAATTCAGCCAATAGCATCGTGCCACCAACCACTTCATTTAGTGGTGCTTAACTACCACCTTCTTAGTTTTCCCCAGATTTAAATGGAAGATGACTAAGACCATCATCCATAGAGTCAAACAGACCACCCAAATTTCCAACTATGTTTTATGTGTGGGTTATGTTTTAGATGCAATTTGGAAATTTGTGGTGAGGATTAAAATTTGGTTCTGTCAGAATGGTTGATCCATGTAGAAATTCATAGGATGTTTTTGAGAGTGTTATTGAGGAGTGGTTGAGATCGTTGTCGAAAATACTATTGAGAAGTTTGTTAAGAATGCTTCTAAGATAGAGAACATTGTTGAGAGTGTTGTTACAATTATTTCAAAGGAGGAAAATTATCTTTGTAATCAAAATTATTTTGGAGGGGTTGAAAAGTATGGTTAAAAGAGCTTGTATTTTGTTCCTTTTTGATTTTGCAATATTATAGTTTTGTCCTAAATAGACTAAAATTGTAAAATTGAGGGTATGTGAGTTTTTATGTGCTAAAATAGAGGTAAATTATTGTTGGATCAGGTGCATTAGTAGTAGGGTAAAAGCGGTGAATTTCAAACAAAATGATCTTTCATTATTTTGCATAAGATCTTATTTCATGTTTATGTGAATAATTTTTTGTGTTTAATAAATCAAATTTGTATTTAATTAACAAAATGATTTTAAAGAGTGTTTTAATTAATTTATTTTACAAAAAATATTTGTTTTCTTGTTAAAATTACTAATGGTGTTTTATTCTTTTGTTTAAAATCAATTTGTTAATTTTATTTTGTTTTAATTATGTGTGTGTATGTGTGCGTATATTAAGATGTCCATGTTCAAAATACGGACATCATAATAATCTAAAATATATGGACCGACCATGCATTTTTTGAAAAATTTAACCATTGTGTGCTATGGCCAATAAAATGTCATGTATCAAATTGTTATAAAGGAATAATATAGATATGACATTTTAAAAAATAATATATATTCTACCATTATAAGTTGTGTATACTTTATAATACAATATAAAGTAATTTGAAATATATATGTAATAAAATATATTATGCAAAAAAATAATGTTACATATACTGATATTCAACTTAAATTTAAACTTTAAAGTTAAAATTAAAATTTATGTTTTAAAATTTTAAAATATATTGAATTATTCAAAATAGAAACTTAATAAAATATAATATTTATTATAGATTGTAGCCAAAAATTATATATTCAACTTTTTTACATATTAAATTTCACCAAAAAATGTTTTGGTTCAAAACATTCAAAATATTTGAATTTTGAAGTTTATCACTCGATTTAAAAAAATGTTTTTATATTTTAGATCTGAAGAATAATATACATATACGTACGTACATACATACATATATATGCATACTGATTAACTTATCTATGAAAAAATAATAAACTGAATATATATATATATAGACATACACACAGAAATCTTGGTTTTTTGAAATTTCGAACACAATTTATATATAATATATATTTATATTTAGTTAACGTAAAATTAATTATTAAATATATATACATGGAAATTAAAAAATTAAAATAAATTATGATCGATTGAATATTATAAAGGGAAAAGACTATTTATATGAATATATATATATATATATATATATATATATATATATATATATATAGACATACACCCACATATAAATCAAATAACAAGTTAGTAGAGACAATTCCACTTCGAAGTCTTACCGAGAGTCCAACACGTTGTTTGCTAAAAATTTCTCGTGGAGTTTCATGTTTCTCTCCTCGACATTGGTTTGTAAAATTGAAAGCAAGGCTTGACCGATAATAGTAATGAAGGCTAAAGAGTTGACTGACAGTGTATGGCAAAAGGTGTAGAAGTCACACAATTTAGACAAGGATTAGTACTTTTTCCTCCCCCTTTCCCTCTACCTTTTAAGACCAAAACAAATCTCCCCACATATATTGTTGGCCTACACATAGACTAAGCATGGTCAAAGGCCATGTTGACTTTTTTTGGATTGTTGTATGTTTACTCAATTCAAGCATAGAGATGAATTTTAATTTTAATAACTTTTGGAAGAAAAAATAATTTATTATCATTTTTCTAAGTGAAACGGATGGTTTTGGATTGTAAACTAATGTTTAAAATACTAAAATTTAATGTTTTGATCTGAAATTTTTACTATCGGTAAAGGAAGGTGTTTCCAAATTTTTTTTGACTCGTTAGAAATTTGCATTTAATTTTTTGAATTTTACAAATTAAATAGCAAGGGAGAAAATATTTTAATTAATGTGAATAATTAAGGAAAGAATTTAATTAAGGCATATCTAAAGGAGAAAAATTCGGTTATCTTTGGAAGATTTCTACTCAAAAGAAAAGTAATGAATTAATATAAGACGTGTCTAAAGAATTAATCAAAATGTCTCTACTTCATTACATAAAATATTGGATTTCTACTTTATCACGAATGTGCCATCTTAAACATACGATGGTTATGTTAGGCATGCAGTAGCAATTAGCATAAATGTGTGATAATACCTAAGTTGAGCGTGTGATGGCTATGTTATATTTGCGATAACACTTAGGATAGAAGTGCGATAACATCCAAATTAAACATGTAATGTTATGTTAGTTCTATGATAACACTTAGGATAGAAGTAAGACAACACCTAAGTTAAACATGTGAATAGTTATGTTTAGATGTGTGATAACACTTAGGATAGAAGTGTGACAAAACCTAAGCTAGGAGTGCGATAACACTTAAGTTCATACATGTGATGTCTCTAAAATCCATTCTTGCAATAACTAGACATGTGATATAACTTAAGTTTTATACATGTAATAACCCTAAAATATGTGCTTGTGATAGTTAGATATGTGATATATTGAACCTTGATAGCTTAGACATACAATTGCTAAACATACGATAGCTTAAATATGTAGCATCTTCTATATGCGGTAGCTTTAGAAGTGCATTGGCATTAGACCTATGATAGCTATATAATTACGATAGCACAAGACTTATGAAAACTTAGAAGTGAAATAGCTATTGGATTAGTATGATATGGCTATCGAATGAGACGATGCGGCAATTATTTAGTTTTAAATGCGATAGCGAAAAAACGAGAAATGCGATTATTGAAATTAAACGTGCGATAGCTAAAAGAGTTAGATATGACATAGCATAATGTTATACATGTGATAGCTATTAAAATTAAACATGTGATAGCCAAAGGAGTTAGATGTGGGATAGTACAATGTTAAACATGTTATGGCCATTGAAGATCCATAATATAAAGTTGAATTTTATTGTAAATGCAAGGTAATAGGAGTTACTATAGATTGTTTAAGACGTAATATTAAGGGTGGATGGTGGATTAAGGATAATTTGATAACCAATAACGTTAAAGATGTAACATTAAGAAAGAGAAAAGTATAACGCCATAGTGGCAGCATAATGTCTATTCATGACGATATTCGAGGACATTGGTGTAAGGGTTTAGTGGAAACCTAGATGTCTATTCAAGATATTACACAAAGGCCACAGTAAAGGCCTTAGTAGAAACCAGAAGTAAAATTATATGAATACGAAAGGTGTAAGGCCTAAGCGGAAACCAATTGTTTGTTTACGACAAAATAAGAGAATAATGGTGTAAGTTTTGAGTTGCAACCTAAAATGCCTGTTCACAACCTTACTAAAAAATAAGGGTATAAGCCCTGAGTGGCGACCCAAATGTAATGGCTTGACATTCACTGGGATTAATGAAAATAGGCCAAGTGGCAATCTAAAATAGTTGACTATAAAACCTGGTCACGACACGATAATAAATGTAGGGCACTCTTACAGTTGAACTTGTGATCCATGATCATGATTTCTGTTATGATGTTCACTCTACTTGATATGAGGAAATTGATGATGTTGAATTAGTGAGGGGATAACCTGTACCGCTAGTTGGTGTGGCCTCGCTTTGTTTTTCGTTTAGGGTATAATCTTACTCATGTCGCGTTCTATGTCTAACTCGTGTATTTATTATTGTTTTCCGCATAAACTCACATGTACACATACAAGTAGCATGAATTTATAGGATTAGATCGGTCATAATTTGAATGATGAATAAAAGCTCGGAAGATAAAGTAAGAGGCTTCGTAGATTTTTTTTTTTTTTTTAGATTCCGCTGTTATAAAACTATGCTATATAATTGGTTAAGTGTTCATGTCGGCATCTTCATATGTTAGGCGCGACACTATTATCTACATTTTCATTATATTTACAACTGCATTGGCATGATTTAGGAAAACGAAAATCTAAAGAAAATTTATGTAATGAAAATTTATTTAGCTGCTCTATTTAATTAATGTTGCAAATAAAACTGATCCTATTTTGTCGCGTGAAAATAATACTAGTTATGTCCGCAAATCATCGACATTTATTTTCGGGATCAAAATAAGGGTTATTACTCATTGCTAAGCAATTTTATTATAAATTTGAAATTGTTTTGCACCAAAATGATCAATAGGCGATTGAACTTGTGCCCGATATTGTAATTCAGCAAAGTCTATACATGCTTCTATATTAAAATTGTTTAAATATCGACTAAGGATCTAGTTCACAACAGAGTTAACATAACCGAGTAGTTAACCATTTTCGAGTTCAACCAATGTAAAATTAATTTTTAAATGTCATAAATAATAAAATAAAATACAATGTTGAATAAAATTTTAATGGCATTTTAATTATTTATTTGAAGCTTGAAAATTTATTTAAAACAATGTATGAAGCATGTACATCGATTTAATCAACTAGCGGCTTTGGATAATTGAATTTAGCAAACGAAAATATTAAATGCCTTTGACCCAAGATATAGGAGCCTGGATATTAATTTATGGTCGGCTGTAGCATGTAGGCAAGGGAGGGCACTTGATCTCCTAGGGTTTGTGAGAAATGAGCTAGATATTTATGATCTGGATAGCTATAAATAGCCACCTCGTTCCTTATTCTCTTTACACCAGTAATAAACTTAACAAGATATTGTTAGGGTATGCCCTATGAGAAACTATGTAATTTGTTATATAGATCTAACTCGATAACCATTCTTTTTCATAATAAAGGTATTTGATTTCTATAGTATATTTTATTATATGATGATATGATTAATTAAGTAATTAACTTAAACTAAATTAGATGAAAATTTCTTTAACAATATGTTATGTGATAGTAATTGCCGATAGAGTTAGGGGTACGCCGTATGGGCAATTCTGTAATTTGTCGTAAATTATTAACTATGTAATAAAATCTTACTCGAAATAAAAAGATGTTTTTCCTTTTGTTATATACTTGTTATAATATGTTATCATTAATTGATTATTTAATTTAATTTAAGTATACTTAATAGAAAACCCGTAAATGGTAAGTTTTGTAATAATTACAAAGTGTTGTAATCATGAGCAATATATCATAATATAATAAACATATCGTTTAAATATTCTTAGTTAAGATGTATCCAAATTGCAAATCGATGCATCCATTGGGACTAGAGTATGTAACTCTCTCCAAATATCGGGCAGTGTATTACTTATGGATGCTGGAATTACCAAAGGTTACATGCTGATAGTTATTGGATAACTATGAAAGGACTCACTCGATAGTTTTCTGTTAGTTATGACTTAGGTCAAAAAAATGTCGATGTGATAATATTACACAATTCTCTAAACTTGAGAATACCATTAAGCTTCAATGTGGAAATTTTGCTTTGATTATAGTTAAATCATGGCCAACATCCATCGAATAAATTAAGTTGAGTCAAGCGGAAGCATTGAAAGTGAAACACTATTCAATAGAATTTGTCTCCTCAGTTATATGGGGTTAGTATCATGATTATTTAACTGAAATTAAAAATCTCTAACCAAAGCAATTCATTTAATAATTGTTATTATTGAACCAAGGACTTTATGTTTGGACTATAAAGTTAATATGGATGATATTGGAATTTTGACCATTACCAAATTCCAAATTTTAACATGATATAGTTTTGACAAAGAGAATTGGTGCAAATAATTATTAGTATTGGGCACAAAATTGGATTTTACCAAAGCTATGTAAGTATTAAATATGGTTATAATGTCACAACACTAACTAAGGTGACAAATGAACGTTAATATTCGAATTGTTCTATATTAATCATTGACTGAATTTGTACCCAAGAGTCACACAACCGAAATATTGAATACTCCAACTACCATCTGATTTAATTTAATTATAATTGTTATTACTAATTAATTAATTAATATTTTTTAAATATTGATTACAAAATTCTATTTTATTATGTTGAGAAAAATATGTAAATAAAAGTTGTACACACCCATATTGATATACGATTTCGATGTATGTTTAAACTGGATTTAAATACCTTCTCAATATTTGTAGTACAATCTCTAGATGTCTTTCATGCTCTTCTTTGATCTTTGAATATATAAGAACATTATTAATAAAAACCACATCTCTGAATACTCTGTTCATAAAGCCAACAAAATAAGTAGACGCATTGGTTAGCCCAAAAGGCATAACCAACCACTCGTAGAAATCATTTTGATCCTATGAATGTAATTAAAGGAATGCAATCTTTTGCTATCCTTAATTGACGGAATCCTATAGCTAGGTCCAATTTGGAGAATATTCAAGTACCATGAAGTCGATCAAAGAAGCCATGAATATAGGGTAGAGGATACTTGTTCTTAGTCGTTTTCCTATTTAGGTCTTGATAGTCTACACAAAGTATTACGAAGCCATCTGACTTTGAAACAAAAACTAATGCTAAGCTCCAACTTGAGCGACTTGGTCTAACTAGTCATTTCTTTAACAATTCATCCATTTGACTCCTTAATTCAATCACTTCCTTGGGGGCCATTCTTCGAGAAGAGTGAAAAACCAACATCGCATCGGAAATCAAGTCGATTCAAAACTCAATTTCCCTATGTGTGGGTAAACTTTTAACTTTCTCAAAAACATCCAAAAATTCCTTAACAATTGGTATTTCTTCTAGACATTTTTAAATGAACTTAGGGCATACGTAAAACTATCCATTACTGGACTTGATCCTTCACACGTTATTTTAGAAGGTTCAGTTCTTTTATTTTTCAAATGAACCATCCTTTTAACACAATCAAGAAAAACCTTATACTCAGACAATCAATCCACACCGAGTATAATCTCAAATCCAATAAAATCAAGGACTATTTGGTTACATGAAAATTTTGGGGATAGGTAGGCAACTTGTACTTTTTCACAAACTATGCCAAGATTAGTTTTACCACCAATGGGTTTAGAGACATATATAGGGGTATCTAATATCTTTGTGGTAAGTTTCAATTTATAAACTAATTCTTTATAAATAAAAATGTGGGAAGCCCCAGTATCAAATACTACTCTAACAAGATTTTCAATAATCTAGACAATACATTCAAGAACTCTCTTGCCCTTTGCATCAGATGAAGTTGAGGGTTCATCTTTAATAGCAAAAACTCTGACTTGTTTCCCTTTCTTTATCAGTGGCAATCCTTCTTTTATTGCCCTAGTCTGTGACAATTGTAGCAGCTCTTGTGCTGAGCCTTAGGATTCTTACAGGTGGTGGAAAAATGACCTTTTTATGGGCAATTATTACAAGTAATATTCTTCAAACTGTTTTCTTGCGGACCTCCTTCTAACTTGACTTGCCATGGCTTCTTCCCAGAATGGTTGAACTTCTTCTACTTCCGGTTTTTGTTGCTGCTTTGATTAATGGGCAGAATTCCTTTTGTCTGGAGTTTCACACCGGATACCCATGTCTACCAAATCTATGAAAGTTTCCTTAACATACCCAGTCATGTTGTCCTGATATTGCCCTTTCATCCCAGTGATAAATATATAATTTTTCTTTAAAGGAGTGTCTATCAGACCCGGCCCAAAACGGGACAATTCAACTTATTGGAATATTCTTCTACTGACATCTCTCTACGCTTTAAATCCATAAAACTCCGACAAAGGCGGGATTCTCCTACAGTTGGCATATATTGTTCTTTTAAGAGTTCCTTGAACCATTCCTATGAGAAATTATCTTTTGAATCATTTAGAGCTATGGACTCCCACCATGCTAAAGCCCACTTCTTGTAACTACCAAGAAGCTAAGAACCTTTTTTGCTCATTCCCGGTATTCAATCCCTTATAAATCTTTCACAAGAGCGGATCGAAAAGTGAACTTCAACAATGGACACCATTTCTTTGAATGGTTTACCACCCAAACTGGTGTAATTCTTGCATAGAGCAGCAAAGATAATTTAGACTGCATAAAGATTACCACTTCCTCAATTACTATAGCATTTGATCGACCATTGATGGTCATAGTGTTGCTACATCCCCTTTATTCTCTTCTATTACTCATCTACTACTGTCTATATATAATAAGGAAACATCTTTAGAAATATAACCAAAATTATCTTAGTGAATGGGTATAAACTCGAATATACTTATAATTAAAATTTCAAATATGCGCTCTCTCTGACTAAACTCATTCCAGGGTATTACTAACCCTATATCTAATGAGTTGACCATATCTAGGCTTAGGTATTTGCTCAACCATAAGCTCTGATACAAAATGTGACGACCCGCCACCTCGACCCCCAAAAATCGACACTAATACATTCTCGGTATTCATGCGCCGTAAATCCAAGTGTCAAAGACGCGGGTTATCATGTGGTAAAATAAAATAAAGGTAGAAGATAAACAAAATAAAATCTCACATCATATTCAATATTTAATTATACGTATGAGTAGTACATGCAATTACTCTAAATTGCTCCATGCTCCTTCTCGAAATGCTCCATGTTACCTAACTACTTGGTTGTTCATAAAAAAATAAGGCATGCAAAGTTTAAGGGAAAAAGAAAATAAACTTTATGTCAGTCATGGGACAAATATGAGAAACTCAAATTACATATATTTGAATAATAAAGGGTATCTTATAGGACCACACCACATATAAACACGGAATGAGTTTTTACCTTATGATAACCAAATCAGTTGCTACACAGAATCTGGGGATATTATTTTTTAATGACTTTCCTTTGATAGCACTTTCCAAGTAAACTTATATAATCTTGGCCAAAATTGTTGCATTGTTGCATTGATTAAATTCCAACATAATGGGTCCTATAATCAAGTTCGAAAGCACTTATTGGAGAATGGATTTCCATACAATGTCAGGTAAGGAACTGCCTTCCATATAGTACATCTCTAGAGGGATGTATCAAGAATCAACACCTTTGAAATCTCTGCACCTACTAAGACTGGCCTACCCGCAGACCCATCTGGTGGTGGATAAAACCGAATATGACATCACCCTGGTCGACCGACCTATCGGGATCTCGTAGCATACACAACATATTCGATAAATATAGAGTAATTTAGCAAGGTGATGACCATACCCTAATGGTTGCGAAGCACATAGCCTTACAGCATGCTTTGTTTAAGCCATTAATGAGCGATGAGGCCTGAGCTAACGATTACCTTTTACATAACACATTCCACATTGAATGCCACATTGCTAATTCCATCGCACACTATTGATTTCCATAAATATACAACCTTTAAGGTTGTATGTTTTAGAGAAGGATGTTAAGTATAGGAGAGTTACCTCCTACACTAACAAATAGATGTACGTTTGTAAAAATCAACGTACGTGTATTTTAGAAGTGCAATGTCGAATATTCGTCCATACAAGTTGTCTAGAATAGGATAAACTGAAGGAACTGTCCTAACACATCCTATCAAGAATCATCCCTAGGATTAGTAGCAAGTAGCCCTTGCATCGAAGATCAAATGAAGATACCACTGCCACATATATGTGTTATGAGAAATTTCCCCTGAGGGTCAATGACAATAGCCCTTTATTCCATTTATTATCATTCCATGTCTTTAGCTCGAACTCATAAATTAGTTCGAAGAGTTTTGTAACATCCCGTATCTGGAGGCCAAAAGCTAAGCTCTATGGATGCTGCAGTCATCCACAATATTAACTTCTAGAAATGAAATATGGTAATGTTAATGGTATCCATAATATCAGAAGCACTTGAATATGAACAAAATCACAGATTTCTAAAAACAATAATTTCAGTGGTTACATTTCAATTAATATCATATCCAAGTTACGAAAATCCCTAAACGTAGTCCCAGGCAATGGTAAAATTTAATTTACAACAATATATCGAAAGCGACATATGATGATGCCCCTTGGATGATAAAAGCAATATAGACATAACTGTCTTAATACACAACGGAAACAATTTAAAACAAAATTCCTAATTTAGCTACCCATCAGTCACCTGCTCGTCTTCGAATGATTTATTCGCCAAAATCTACTAAAACCTGAAAACCTAAAACCTCAATCTACTCAAATCAATTTTGAGCATCCAAGAGTTAGTGGAAACAAAAACTTCGAGTTAGACATAAAGCCTGTAATGAATAATTTCTGTTTCATCTATGTTTACTGTTACATTGCGAGACCATGCCACTTAGCAAACGAGTTTCCCCTCACTATTATCTCTTTTCAAAACATATATATTGCAAATCCTTTATTGCAACCAAACTGGTTAATCAACCGATTATAATAGTAACATGCAATATTCATTATGCTAAAACATGAAATAAATGGACTATCTGTCCAAAATTTGAGCTAATTGGTCTTTGCTGGACTAATTGCCCTAAAACTGATTATGCCAAAATAACAATATCCTTTATGCTAAATAATGGACCATCTGTCCATAAAACAGGTAAAAAAGGTGGACTAACTATTCTTAAGCAATAGCAAGGTTCGTTATGCTAACAAATGAACTAAATATTCATATCTGGGCTAATTGCCCTTATCTGGACCAACTGTCCTCTAGGCTGACCGCCCTTAAAATGGATAGACTGTCCGAATTATAATGAGCTAACTGCCTGAATTTTATTTGGGTTAACTACCATCAAATTATCGTTGAAAATCTTTTCAAAATGATTTAGTCCATCAAATCATATATATACAAGGAAAACATATCTTTAGCTTTACTCTAAGCTATTTTTTCCATGTTATAAATACTTTACTCAAAATAATATTGATGATATTCAATAAGGATTATATATCCTTTTAAAATAAGTTAAAGTCCTTTATAACTTAAAACGCTTAGGCTATCTGCCTATTCATTATATTCGAAATCTTTCTTTAAAATCTTTAAACAACTTTTCCAAAATATCTAAGGTAACCCCTTCGAAACCATTAATAAAATCCTTCGAAACCATTAAAGGTAACCCCTTCGAAACCTTTAATAAAAACTTACGAAATCATTAAAGGTAACTCCTCCAAAACCAAAAAAAAACCTTTCTTCTATAAGCTTTAAAACTCATGACATATGCCTTCAAAATCTTTTAAACCATAGCCTTCCGGAAACATTGTAGAACCACACCTTTCTACCTTATCGAAAGGTCTCACCTTTCGACCTTGTTGGAAGGTTTCTTTTCGACCTTATCGAAAGGTCTACTTTCGACTTTGTTTAAAACCTTTCGAAGGCATTGGGTTCAATTTAAAACAAGTAGAAACCATTCGAAACCATTCTAAATTATCTACTTCGAAACCATTAGAAGTTTCAATTTAAAACATTTTGATTATGCCTTCAAGTAGCGCAAAAGGATCATAAAATTTTAGAGTCGAAAGCAACTGCTTCAAAACCTTCAACAAAACCATTTGAAACTTTTTGAGAAGGGATCCGACCAGCAATGAAAGAAGATCCGACAAGTATTTCTTATTCCACGAGCTGAATGGTCATAGCACAAATGATTGCAGGCACTTGATGGATGAGGTTGAGGGGCATATCCGGAATGGTCTGCTATCGCAGTACGTGAGAAGGGGAACAAGAATTGGAACGGGAGCGGCCACCACCTGCATCAACTGGGAACGGCTCAGGATTGGGGCGTCAGCTCGTCATCAATTGATTGAAATAATGATGAATAAGTGGCAAACTCCCCACCAACATGATTAAGTCATTAACACAAGTACAGGATCGTGAACGATCCTCAGGCATGCTCTGATATGACCACTAATCGCATCGGTATAGGTGTTGGCACTTTGACATCTTTATATTTCTTTTGTTTTCTATGTCTATTGTTCGGACTTGGTTTTGTTGAACATTTTTGTTGAAAGAATCATTTTGAATATAAATCTGCTATTTGTGATTCCATAATGGCTAAGCCACTTACTCTTGTATGGGGTCGTGAATGGTCCTTACGCATGCTCTGAGATGGCGATAAACCGCCATAACAAACAAGTCACTCGAACGTGAAATCTGACTTTAATGATACTAAGTTCCCCCGGCACACAACTCGCCTCGAACGGCACCCAACCTCGAACGATCGCAATTCGCCTCGAGTGGCATCCAGTCGTAAACGATCACAACTCGCCTCGAATGGCACCCGACCTCGAATGGTCACAATTCGCCTTGAATGGTATCCGACCGTGAACGGTCACAACTCGCCTCGAACGACACCCAACCGCGAACAGTCATCATTCACCGTGAATGGCATCCAACCTCGAACGGTCACATACCGTCTCGAATGACGTACGATCTCAAACGATCGTTGTTCACAATCAGGTAAGATTATCAATCTCTTTGCAAATTTTTAACAGGATACGAACATGCAGCTTATCGAACTACAAAACATACCTTCCTATCGCAAGGCATGTTTTGGGCGGTAAGTGTTATCCCGCCATTTATCATGGTCGTGATACCAAAAGATTAACTGGAACCAAATGTAACGACCCAGAGTTTTCGATCCTGAAAATTCCAGATAGTTAGAGAAAAGAAGAAAAGAGATAGAACAAGAAGAATAGGAACATCAAAACACAATCTCACATTCGCAAAAGATAAAATATAATATCAATAATATCAGTTTACAAAGAAAACTATACTTGTCAAATTACACTTTCTACATCAGGGTTACAACATATACACAAACACTAGACAGATACAATCCACATGTCCCAGATAAACTACAATATCACAGCGAATACACTCCATACGTTCCTGCCATCCAGCTTGCCTCCTGAGCTCTAGAACATCCCTACCTAAAAATTAGTAATACTCGGTCTGACCCGAGCATTACATCTATAAATGTTATTTTATTCCTTATTTTAAGCTATGTATAAATTGTTTTAATATATAATAAGCTTACTGATAAGTTGATTTTTATTGAAGAAAATATGGTTATGTACTAAAATTTCATTTTAATATAGAGTTTATAATGATTTAAATAAATTAAGGTTGATAGATAAATTTGGAAATTTTATTGTGACATTGTGGTACCGAAAGCAGTTCTGCTCGATTGCCAGTTATGTAAATTTTGTCCGAGTCCGAATCGAGCTACAATTGTTATGACGAGACAAGAAAAGCTATAAAAACCCGCATTCCAAATTTCAAGTCAATCGGAGTATGTATGCTCAAGTTATTGATCGATCACTTTGAAAAATCCTATCTATTCGTATCCACGCACTTCGCATCCATCCAACTATCATCATTTCGTATCCATTAAAAAAGCAACCTGCTTCGTATCGATCAAGTGCAAATCCATCCTAAAAATAGCCTTCATCATATCGATCAAATATGTTGGTACATATCCATCAACGTGCACTGCAATTCGTATCCATCAAGTATACCGCTTTGCATCCATAAATGGCTCTCATTTCGTATCGAACCCCATCAACGAAATCGATACGAAACGCATCTGAATTATCGATATAAACAAAGCCACAACATGGACACGAGACAATATACGGGCAAACAGATACGAAACAGCATATAACACATGATACAAGTAAGTTTACGTTCGATCGATATGAAGAGGCCAATTGTGATCGATACGAAGAGGGTCGATTGTGATCGATGCGAAGAGCATGGCACTCGACTGTTAGGAACGAGGAAGCAGTCAATGTGGTGTGAAAAGTGGATCGACCCAGAAATGAAGCGCCATGTCAACTTGCAGGCACGTGCTCGATCGACACGAAAAGATTGATACGAAGAGTGATCGATACGAACTAAACGACCATCGAAGAAATCAAACTTGTATCAATCATTACTCATAATCTACAAGTCCAAATGCCACCAAATTTTCACAAGATCTTGTGCACAACCTAAAGAATGTCCATGATCGATCTCGACTTGATTAAACAAGATCTTGTTCGATACAAAATTTGTTTGTATCGATCACGGATCGAGTAGAAATCACTCGAGATCGATCGCATGGGCCCACTCACGTGCCAGAAGAAGTCTCCCGAGATCTAAGTGAGATATTCTCAATCTACGCTTATAAATAGCATCCTAAAGCCAATAGAAAAGGGACTTTTGATTCTTCAATGTCCAGACTCTTCTGAATTCGTTTTTGCACTTTAAGGCTACTGTTGTACTCGAAATTCATCACTGCAATCCGCTGTAATTAGCAAGAAAACATCAATAAAGCGATCAACTTTAAGTGGACATAGGCTGGATCGCCAAATCACTATAAACTCTGTGTTATTTACTGTTTTCTTTTTAATTTTCTGAGTGTTCTTCATTTTTAATTCTCTACATACTTGTTATTTGTGATATGTGATTGTGAACTAGTGCTTTCATCGGCAACTGGGTGTTTGTGACCAATTTTGGCGCAAAAATTTTGGCGCTTTCACTAAGATTGAGCTCAGGATTCTACAACTTAGACTTCGAATCTGAAAGCTTAAAACTTGGATCTGGAAAGTTATGGCAAGATAATCAACAAGAAGACAGAGGACTGAAAGAAGTCAGCATGAAGGGAGTCAGGAGGCTTCCTCAGGAGCGAATCAGGCTTCGATCTTCATCACCCGGGATGATATGGAGATGACGATGGGAGCTATGCATGGAGAGCCTCTGAAAAGACAAGAAGAGATGATGCAGAATCTACTTCAACAAGCTGGACAAACTGGAGTTCAAAATCAAGCTAACGCAGCTGTAGGAGATGCCAGAGATAGGAACCTGGAGCAATAAGAACCCAGAACAGAGAAGGACCATCAGGAGCGGCCCCAGGGTTAGGAGGCACTCATCAGGAGCGTGTTGATCCAACCTCAGGCTGGATACCAGGTGGAGCTGTTCAACATGGCATTGATAGAGGGATAGACGCCCGTCCAAGAGACCAGATTCTAGGATTCCCTCGTGAACTCGGGGGGCATGTCAAAGGCAATGGACAAGGAACACTGCTTAGCAACAGTGACAGACTGGCGGAGATGGTCAGGCGAGCCATGAGAGGCAGACTAGTGAATAGAGATCTTGAAGACGTGAACATGAGCCCCTTTGCTCCCGCAATTAGACAGGCTTGGAATCCACCAAAATTCAAGCTACCAACACTGGAGGCGTATGATGGGAGGATGAATCATGCAGTTCATCTGACACGATACATGAGGCATATGGAGGTGTTGGGGGCATCGGAGGAGGTCATGGCTCGGTGCTTCCCATTGTATTTGACAGACATTGCAGCGCTATGGTTCAGACAAATGGAGAGCAGCTCCACTGGAACATGGACCGGTTTGACTGAGAAGTTCATGAGGAAATTCAGAGTTCTCATTTCGAGACCTAAGAATGTGATGAGTTTGGAAATACTAAAGCAAAGAACCGAGGAATCTTTAAGGAGCTTTCTGATGCGATTCAATGTAGCGGCAGCATCGGTGGATCGACCAGATGCACCCATGGTTTTGATGGAAGCTATATTTGGCATAGCTGATGGCATAGAATTCAAGAATTCATTGACAAGGGATCCTCCTATCGACCTAGGAGAATTTTATCATGAGGCTAAAGGATTTTACGATTAGTGGATGCAAATGTTGAAAGAGAGGAAGGAGAAGGAGTCAATGTTTATGTAGTCAAGGACGGAAATCCTCCTTAAAAAGGTGTAGGAACCCATAAAGGGAAACTGAAGGCCGAGGATAATGATGATGGACCAAAGCGACTATGAAAGGAACCAAGATTCACCTCTTATATGGAGTTGAATGAGACTTTGGAGTGAATCTACCAGGATACGAGGGGGTAGGTTCCTTATCGAAAGCCAATGAGAAGGGATCCAACCAGAAATGATAGAAGATCCGACAAGTATTTCTTATTCCACAAGCGAAATGGTTGTAGCACGAATGGTTGCAGACACTGGAAGGATGAGGTTGAGGGGCATATCCGAAATGGTCTGCTATCGCAGTACGTGAGTAAGGGAACAACAATGGTAGAACGGGAGCGGCCACCACCTGCATCAACTAGGAACGGCTTAGAATCAGGGCGTCAGCTCGTCATCAATTGATTGAAATAATGATGAATAAGTGGCAAACTCCACGCCAATGCGATTAAGTCATTTACATATGTACAGGATCGTGAACGATCCTCAGGCACGCTTTGATACGACTACTAATCGCATCGGCATAGTTGTTGGCACTTTGACATCTTTGTATTGCTTTTGTTTTCTATGTCTCATGTTCGAACTTGGTTTTGTTGGACATTTTTGTTGAAAGGATCATTTTGAATGTAAATCTGCTATTTGTGATTCAATAACGGCCAAGCCACTTACACATGTACGGGGTCGCGAATGGTCCTTAGGCATGCTCTGAGATGGCGATAAACTGCCATAACAAACAAGTTAGAAATTCACTCGAGCGTGAAATCCGACGTTAATGATATTAAGTCCCCCTCGGGCACACACAACTCGCCTCGAATGGCACCCGACCTCGAACGGTCACAATTCGCCTCGAACGGCATCCGACCGCGAACGGTCGCAACTCGCCTCGAATGGAACCCGACCGTGAATGGTCACAATTCGCCTTGAATGGCATCCGACCGTGAATGGTCATAACTCGCCTCGAACGGCACCCGACCACGAATGGTCATCATTCACCGCAAACGGCATCCGACCTCGAATGATCACATACCATCCCGAATGACATACGATCTCGAACGATCGTCGTTCATAGTCAGGTAAGATTATCAATCTCTTTGCAGGTCATTAACATGATATGAACATCCAGCATATCGAACTACAAAACACACCTTCCTATCGCAAAGCATGTTTTGGGAGGCAAGTGTTATCCCGCCTTTTATCAAGGCAGTAATACCAAAAGATTAACTAGAAACCAAAGGCAGTTCTACTCGACTACCAATTATGTACAGATCGGCTATGGATGTCTATCCATTCTGTCTGAGTCTAGATCGAGCTACAATTGATACGATGAGACAAGAAAAGCTACGAAAACCCGCGTTCCAAATTTCAAGTCAATTGGAGTTCGTATGCTCAAGTTATTGATCGATCATGGTTGAGAAATCTGACTCTATTCGTATCCTTGCACTTCGCATCCATCCAACCATCATCGTTTCCTATCCATCAAAAAGCAACCTACTTCATATTGATCAAGTGTAAATCCATCCTAAAACAAGCCTTCATCGTATCGATCAAATATGTTGTTCGTATCCATCAACGTGCATTGCAATTCGTATCCATCAAGTGTACCGCTACGTACCCATAAATGGCTCGCTTTTCATATCGATCCCCATCAACAAAAGCGATACGAAACACATCTGAATTATTGATATGAACAAAGCCGCGTACATGGATATGAGACAATATGCAGGAAGACCGATACGAAATAGCATATAACACATGATATGAATAAGTTTACGTTCGATCGATACGAAGAGACCAATTATGGTCGATACGAAGAGGGCCGATTGTGATCGATGCGAACAACATCGCACTCGATGGTTATGAAGGAGGAAATAGTCAACGAGGCATGAAAAGTGGATCGATCCAGAAATCAAGCGCCACGTCAACTAGCAGGCACATGCTCGATCGATACAAAAAGAGCGATACGAAGAGTGATCGATACGAACTAAACGACCATCGAAGAAATCAAACTTGCATCCATCATAACTTACAATCTACATGTCCAAATGCCACCAAATTTTCACAGAAGCTTGCATCCAACTTAAAGAATGTCCACGATCGATCTCGACTCGATTGGAAAAGATCTTGATCGATACAAAATTTGTTCGTATCGATCACGGATCGAGTCGAAATAACTCGGGATCGATCGCGTGGCCCTACTCACGTGACAAAAGAAGTCTCTCGAGATCTGAGCAAGGTATTCTCAGTCTATGCCTATAAATAGCATCCTAGAGCCAACATAAAAGGGACTTTCGATTCGTCGATGTCCAGACTCTGCTGAATTCGTTTTTGCACTTTAAGGTAGCTGTTGTACTCAAAATTCATCATTGTAATCCGCTGTAATCAATTGTAATCAGTAAGAAAACATCAATAAAGTGATCAACTTAATAGTGGATGTAGGCCGGATCTCCGAACCACTATAAAATCTATGTTCTCTACTGCTTTCTTCTTAATTTTCTAAGTGTTCTTCATATTTAATTCTCTCATACTTGTTATCTTTGATCTGTGATTATGAACTGGTGCTTTCATCGACAACTGGGTGTTTGTGACCAATTTTGGCCAAACAGAAACCATTCGAAAACAATTACTTTTGGTGTTGGAAGCAACCCTTCAAAAGCAATAGAGAGGTGGCAAATTTTAGAAAACAAAAGATTCCCATCGAAAGCAACTGATTCGAAAGGTAGGAAGCAGAAACTATACGTTCAACCTTGTCGAAAGGTTTTAATTAAAACAAGAAAGCAACCCAATCGAAACCTTTTCTTTTAAACCATTTGACATTGTCTAAAGCTAGAAGGTGTATTTTCCTTAAAATCAAAATAAAGCTTCATCTCCTTTGAAAGCTCCTACCTTTCGTCCCTAAACCTTTCGACCCCTTCCAATTCACTACGTACCAGTTGTCTAGTACCATGTGCATTGGTTATTGACCTAGTCGAAAGGTTTGATAGCTTTCGACCTTGTCGGTAGGTTTGGGATAGAGACAGAACGATGTTGCCGAAAGAGTTAAAATAATAAAAAGCCTATTTATTTGTACTTTAAAATTATCCTCTTGTACCTAACTTTCCTTATTTATCTAAATCTGTCTGGTTGCCATATTTTTATATTCAAAAATGCTGCTGACTTCCCTTATTTGGAAATTTAAACAAATTCGAAAAATCCCCTTTCTCCGTTATAATTATATAAAACATTTAAGTCTCATACCTTAAATAATTTTATATAACAATTAAATCACATCGGAAAAATTCTAGAAAATCGTTTTGTTATTTTTTACAACATATAAATTTTTTGGACCTGTTATCTTGCCTTTTGGCAAGGCCGTGACACCAAAAGATTAACAGAAACCAAAGGCAGTTCTCCTCCATTGCCAATTATGAACAAGTCAGCTATGGATGTCGGTGAATTTTGACCGAGCTCGAATCGAGCTACAATTGACAAGACATGACAAGGAAAGCTGTGAAAGCCAACTTTCCAAATTTCGAGTCAATTCGCGTTCGTATGCTCAAGATATGATCGATGCAAGCCAAGGAATCAACTCACTCTCGTTCGTCACTTCGCATCGATCAGGTCGTATCCCTCATTTCGTGTCGATCGGCTTCGTATCCATCAAGCCCCAGCATGTTCATACCCATTAACAAGTAAGTCTACCTCATATCCATGTTAGAGAGCCCAATTCATATCGATCATATCTCACAATCCATAAGTCCAAATGCTATGAAATTTTCAAAGGAACTTACGTACAACCTAAAGAATGTTCATGCTCAATTTCGATTCGACTGGGCCAAATCTTGATCGATACGAAATTCATTCATATCGATCACGGACCAAGTTCAAACCACATAGGATCGATCGTGTGGGTCCACCCATATGCCAGAAGAGGTCTCTCGAGATCTGAGCGAGATATTTGCAACCTACACATATAAATAGCAGCCTAGAACCTACAGAGGGGGGACTTTTTGGCTCTTCTACGTCCAGACTCCGCCGAGTTTACTCTTTTATTTCAATTCTACTTTTGTAACTCATTGTAACCAGCGAACAAAGATCAATAAAGCAGCAATCCTTTAGATTGGACGTAGGCAACAACGCCAAACCACTATAAATCCTTTCTTTCTACTGCTTTCCTTGGAATTTTCTAAGCGTTCTTCATATTTTATTCTCTATGAACTTGTTATATGTGATATGTGACTCTGATTTGGTGCTTTCATTAGCAATTGGGTGTTTGTGACTAATTTTGACTCAAACATTTTGGTGCTTTCACTAAGAAAGCCAGCATTCAGGGATTCTACAGTTGGACTTTGGATTTGAAGATTTAAAGGCTTGGATCTGGAAAGCTATGACAAGGTAATCTACAAGGAGACCAAGAGCAGAAAGAAGCCAGCATGAAGGAAGCCAGGAGGCTTCCTCAGGAGTGAATCAAGCCTTAGTTTTCATCACCCGGGACGAGATGGAAATGATGATGGGAGCTATACACGAAGAGCTTCTGAAAAGACAAAAGCAGATGATGCAGAATCTGCTTCAACAAGCTGGACAAACTAGAATACAGGGTCAAGGGAATGCAGCTGTACGATATGTTGGAGGTAGGAGTCAGAAGCCTGGAGCAACGAAAATTCAGAATAGAATAGGACCATCAGGAGCAGCACCAGATCTAGGGGCACTCACCCAGAGCATGCTGATCCAACCCCGGGTAGATTACTGGGTGGAGCTATGCAATACGGCGTTGATAGGGGAATTGATGCTCGTTCAAGGAAGCAGATTCTAGAACTCCCTCGTGAACTCGGGTGGCAGATCGAAGGCAATAGACAAGGACTACAACTTGGTGACAGTGACAGATTGACAGAGATGGTTAGGCGAGCTATGAGTAGCGGATTGGTGAATAGAGACTTGGAGGATGTGAATAGGAATCCCTTTGCTTCTACAACCAGGCAAGCTAGGAACCCTCCAGATTTCAAAATACCAACACTGGAGATGTATGATGGGAGAACAGATCCCACTGTTCACATGACAAGGTACCTGAGGCATATGGAGGTGCTGGAGGCATCGGAGGGGGTCATAGCACGATGCTTCCCTTTGTATTTGACATATATTGCAGCATTATGGTTCAGAAAGCTAGAAAGTGGCTCTATTGGCACATGGATGGAGCTAATTGAAAGGTTTATGAGCCAGTTTCGGGTCCACATAGTCCGACCCAAGAACGTGATGACCCTGACATCGATGAAACAATGGAAGGGAGAATCGCTTAGAGATTTCTTGACCAGATTCAATGCGGCAGTAGCTTCTGTGGATCGACCTAATCCGTCGATAGTTTTGATGGCAGTGGTTTTGGGAATTGCAGATAATTAAGATTTCAAGATATCATTAGAGCGGGACCCATCGAGGGATCTCAGGGGGTTCTACCATGAAGCGGAAAGGTTTTCGAGGCAAGAAGATGTGCAGGCTGAAAGTGAAGGGAGAGAGGCTGAAGCTTATGCAGTAAGGGGTGGAGGTCCACCGAGGGAGGACAAAGTCAAAGATGATAAAGGAAGAAGGAAAATGAATGACAATGGTAGCACTTCGAAAAGGCCATGGAGGGAGTCAAAGTTTTCTTCTTAAACGGATCTAACTGAAACTTTGGAAAGGATTTACTTGGATACTAGAGAGCGCCTCCAGTATCGAAGGCCAACAAGAAGGAAACTTCTGATTACGAGCGGACATCGGGGAGGCATTGCCTATTCCATGAGCTGGATGGGCACAAATTGAAAGACTGCATGTGTTTAAAGGATATTGTTGAGAAGCATGTAAGGAATGGTCATCTACAACAATATGTAAGGGATCAAGATGTGGCAATGGGACAGGAGAAGCCACCGTCCACCTCTAATAAAGATGGTGCTGGATCTAGGCAATGTCAGCTTGTTATCAACTAGATAAATTTGTGGCACTGGATAAGTAATAGCGCTCGAAGTAATACGGCTAAGTCATTTACACATATATGGGATCGAGGATAGTCCCTAAGCATGCTCTGAGACGATGACCAACCGTATTGGTCAAGTCTATGAAATCCTATTTTCTTTCTATTTTCATACAAATTTTGGTTCTTTCTTTGGTTGTACAGACATTTATTTGGTTTTCCATGGCTGTAAAAACTCTTATTTTGAATAATTGAATTTGGATCAATGTAATAAATAATACATGCCTTGCGATTACGGTCCCGACCGGAGAGACGGGGCAATAATCGCAAGTTATGAGTTCCTTCACCATAGAGCGATGGAATGGACTCGAACACAATACATAAAAGTCCTTGGCCGGAGAACCGAGGCCGGAGAATACATAAAAAGTCCTTGGCCGAAGAGCCGAGGCCGGAAAATACATAAAAGTCCTTGGTCGGAAAGCCGAGGCCGGAGAATAAATAAAAATCCTTGGCCAGGAGAATACATAAAAGTCCTTGGTCGGAGAGCCAAGGCCGGAATACATAAAAGTCCTTGGCCGGAGAGCTGAGGTCGGAGAATACATAAAAAGTTATTGACCGAAAAGCCGAGGCCGGAGAACATAAAAATCCTTGATCAGAGAGTCGGGATCAACAGGATAACGCAACCCAGCGGGGCCTATGGATTTGAAGTTAACCCAAAATGGACTTCGAATTGGACATCGACTCGGAGCAGTCGCAGACTTGGCTATAGCTATGGAACTTGGATAGGATGGCTTGGCAATGGGTGGAATATGGATTTTGGATATCAGATTCGGAGCTATTCAAAACATGCCTTCTTACCACAAGGCATGTTTTGTGAGTCAAGTGTTATCCCGCCTTTTGACAAGGCCGTGACACTAAAAGATTAACAGAAATCAAAGGCAGTTCTCATCGATTACTAGTTATGAATAGGTCAATTATGGATGTCGGTGGATTTTGACCGAGTGTGGATCGAGCTACGATTGATAAGACATGACAAGAAAAGCTGTGAAACCCAACGTTCGAAGTTTCGAGTCAATCCGAGTTCGTATGATCAAGATATGATTGATGCAAGCCAAGAAAATCAACTCACTCTCGTTCATCACTATGCATCGATCAGGTCATATCCCTCATTTCGTGTCGATCGACTTCGTACCCATCAAGCCGCAGCATGTTCGTATCCATCAACAAGTAATTCTACCTCGTATCCATATTGGAGAGCCCAATTCATATTGATCATATCTCATAATCCATAAGTCCAAATGCTATGAAATTTTAGAGAAGGTTACGTACAACCTAAAGAATATTCATGCTCAATTTCGATTCGATTGGGCCAAATCTTGATCGATATGAAATTCATTCGTATCGATCACTGACCGAGTGAAAACCACATGGGATCGATCGCTTGGGGCCACCCACGTGCCAGAAAAGGTCTCCCAAGATTTGAGCAAGATATTTGCACCCTACACCTATAAATAACAGCCTAGTACCTACAGAGAGGGGAATTTTTGGCTCTCCTACATCCAAACTCCATCGAGATTACTCTTGTATTTCAATTCTACTTTTATAACTCATTGTAACCAACGAACAAAGATCAACAAAGCAGCAACCCTTTAGAGCAACAATGCCGAACCACTATAAATCGTGTCTTTCTACTGCTATCCTTGGAATTTTTTGAGTGTTCTTCATATTTTATTCTCTATAAACTTGTTATCTGTGATCTTTGATAGTGATTTGGTGCTTTCATCATCAAATGGATGTTTGTGACCGATTTTGGGACAAATAGGACCCAAATAGTAATTATTTTTCCTGTAAATAATTTTATAATCCAAATTATCATTTTCTTCCTTTGAAAATTCATAATAATCCCACGAAAATTCAGAAAAATCTAAAAATTGAAACCCATCTCTAAAATATGTTTTGATCATTATAAAAATTCGCAAGGCTAACGGATTTCATATAATAGGGTTTTCATCTTAAAACATGTCATAGAATCTATATGAACATTAATAAATCATCAACATGTACATATAATCATTTTATCATTCAAAAACATGAAGAATCTTTGCAAAATTATTCGACTTTAATCTTAAAACTGAAACAATAAAAATTTAGAGATGTAAACATTGTTTATCTTTGCTTTAGAGATTAAAGAGCTTGAGATATGAAAGAGTTTGATCTGAATTTGCTTTTCCTTTAGCTTTTCTTTAGTTTCCTCTTCTTGTTTCCTCGTTAATGGTGGCCGGCCTTAATTTTGAAAATTTTAAAATGAAATGATTGTGTACATAATACACGGTCTAAGGAAGAAAATATAGGAATGACCTTTTTCCCATAATACACCCCCCAATTCATTTTAAACCCTTCTTTAATTCATTAGTTAAAAGGCATGCTTACCTTAATTAAAATCAAATCTCAATCCCTTAATCAACACATTATTTTATTTAGTTCATCTAACTAAATCTCTTAAATAATGTTATATAAAATCTGGGGTATTACAGACTCCCCTCCTTAAAAAAATTCGTCCTTGAAATTACAACAAGGCCTACAAAACAAAAAAGAAGGTAAAATATACCATCAAACAAGTCGGGATAAGTATCTATAATCCCGCTTTCAACCTTCAACGTACAGTCTCTGTCGTCGTCTCTCCACTGGACTTTGACTAATCTGACCATCTTGGTTCTAAGCCTCTTCTCATCCCTCGCAACAATGTGAACTGGCTTCCTCACTATGGTCAAGTCCAGTTCTACCACTAAATCTTCCAACACTGTCGGTGCAATAGCAGTTTCCGGGTCTCTAATTCTGAGATGAGTAATATGAAAAACATTGTAGACAACTGCCAAACTGCTTGGCAACTCAAGTCTATACGCCTGTTTTCCGATCCTCTTAAGAATACAAAAAGGTCCAACAAACTTAAGAGATAACTTCCTTGACTTTCCAAACTAAGAACACCCTTCATCGATGATACTTTGATGAAAACCTGGTCCCCAACTGAGAACTCCAAATCTTTCGTCTCTTATCTGCATAACTTTTCTGCCTAAGCCGAGCCTTCTTTATTCTAGCCCGAATGACCTCAATCTTTTCTACAGCCTCTCTAACCGGATCTGGACCAACAATCAATCTATCCCCGGTCTCCAACAAACATACAGGGGATTTGCATGGCTTTCCATACAAAGCTTCAAATGGTGCCATCCCAATACTAGTCTTTTAACTGTTATTATACGAAAACTCGACTAGATGCAGATGGTCTTCTCATGATCCCTTGAAATCCAGAACACAAGCTCTTAACAAATCTTCCAAGATCTTGTTAACTCTTTATGTTTGTCCATCTGTCTGCGGATGGTAAGTGATACTCATCTTAAGCTTGGTTCCTAAAACGTCTTTTAGACTCTTCCAAAACTCAAAAGTGAACAAGGAATCTCTATCGCTAACTATACTGTTAGGAACTACATACAGTCTAACCACTTTCTTCATGAACAACCTTGCTAAAACATGTGCCATCCTGGTTGACCTAACTGAAATAAAATGGGCACTCTTGGCCAATCTGTCCACTATGATGCATATACTTTCATTTCCCCTTTTGACCTTGGAAACCTGTCAATGAAGTCCATAGAAATAGAATTCCGCTTCCATTCTGGAATATCTAATGGCTGAAGCCAACCACTTGGTTTCTGGTTTTTGGCCTTTTCCTACTGGCAATTCAAGCACCGCCTTACACACTAACCAATATCGCACTTCGTTCTTTCCCAAAAGAAACTCCTCTTCATATCCTCAAACATCTTGGTACCTCCAGGATGTATAGTGAACTTCGAACGATGGCATTCATCTAAGACTTCCTTCCTTACGTTTCCTACACTCGAAACACATAATCTCCCTTTATTTCTCAACCACCCATTCTAGTCAAGACTTAAATCTTTCAATTCAATGCTCTTGGCCCTTTCCTTTAGCTTCCTGATCTATTCAGCAAACATTGGATCCTCCATCTGCTTAGAAGCAATCAGTTCGGTTAACACTGGTCGAACTTCCAAACAAGACAATACAATTGTATTTCCACTAGACCCAGCCTCGGATTTCCACTTCACTATGCAATTTACTAATGCTTCGAAGTCTTTCAACTCAACCATCATTTCTAACACTACATTCTGATGCTTCCTACTTAGTGCATCTGCAACCTTGTTGCTTTTCCCTGGTGTGTACTCAATCCCAAAATCATAAGCCGCTATGAACTCTAACCTTCTCTACTATTTCATGTCCAGCTCGTTCCAAGAGAACAAATATCTCAATGACTTATGATCTGTATACAGCTCAAACCATCCTCCCAAAAGGTAATATCTCCATACCTCCAAAGAAAAAATCACCATAGCTAATTCCAAATCATGCGCCGGATACCTGACTTCATGTGGTCTAAGTTGTCTAGAAGCATAGGCAATCACTTTACCTCTCTGCATTAACACAGCTCCTAATCCTGTTCCACACGCATCGGTATAAACTACCAAATCCTGATTCTCTTCTAGAACAACCAACACAGGTGCATGGGTCAATAAGTGTTTCAAACTCTAGATTCTTCCTCACACTTATCGGTCCATAAAAACTTCACATCCTTCCATGTTAGCTTAGTCATCGGTGCTGCTATCCGTGAGAAATCCTCAATGAAGCTCCAATAAGAACTAGCCAACTTGAGGAAACTATTAATCTCGGTTATTGTCTCGGGTCTCTTCCAACTATTCACTACCTCGATCTTAGTTGGATCGACTGACAACCCTTCCTTTGAGACTACATGACCAAGAACTTCACCTCCTTCTTGTAGAAGTAGCACTTTGAAAACTTTGCTTTCAGTTGATGCTGCCTCAGCATCTCAAGCACCACTCTAAGATGAACTTCATGCTCTCCTTTATCCTTAGAGTATATCAAGATATCATATATGAAAACCAACACGAACCTATACAAGTGCTCTTGGAAAACCCGGTTCATCAAATCTACAAAGAAAGCTGGAGCATTCGTCAGTCCGCAACATAACTAACCATTCGTACGACCCATATCTGGTCCTAAATGCTGTCAAAGGTATACTATCCTCTGCTACCTTGAGCTGATGGAAACCTGTTGCCAAATCTAACTGAGAAAATACCTTTGTTCCACTTAGTTGGTCGAATAAATCTTCAATCTTGGGCAATGGATATCGATTCTTTATCGTCCTCTCATTCAACCTACGATAATTAATACATAGACTCAATGATCCAACACGGCTTCTTAGAAAACATTTCCGCTGCACCTTACGGCGAACTGCTTGACCTGGCAAAACTCTTTCTTCTAGGTCCACCAATTGCACCTTCAACGCCCTCATCTTCGAAGGGGTCATCCTGCTTGGCAGCCTACTCACTGGTTCTACTCCTAGAACCAAATCTATCTGAAACTCAATGGCCCTCTTCGGTGGTAATCCAACTATAGGCTCAAACACATCTGTGAATTCTCTAACAATGAAAACTCGGCTCAACTCATTGTCTGAATCCAAAGCATCCAACAAAAAAACACTGCACTGCTAGAACCTCCTATGGTGAAAAGAATCCAGTCGCTATAATTAAGGTGTCCAAAAGATATCTTCCTATCATGGAAAAATATCCTAGCATCGTACTCACTTAACCAATCCATACCAAGGATAATCTCGAACCTCAAAAAATCAAACACATGCAAACTATATACAAAAGTGTGACCCAACATGTCAAACTCAAACTGGATACCAACTGTAACGACCTGCCTTTTTGGACAGTTTAAACCGACGATCAAATACACATGTCGATTCCAAACCATTCAAAATGGCAGATAGTTATTGGGGTAAATAAGAAAAGAAAAGAAAGAGAAATAAAGAAAATGAAACAATACAGAATCTCACAGCGGAACGGTAAAATATAATAGTCAAATAAACAGTTCATGAAGCTGTTTACTATACTTTGACAATTATTTATACAACATTTATCAGAGTTATACATTTACAACAGAACAAATAAAATAATGCAGCAGACAATCATGATGCGAAGATAATAATAGTAATAGTATACCAAATCTTCATCTTCATCATCCAGAATAGATCTTCAAAAATCTGAAAAACTCAGGACAGACCCGAGCGTAATGAAAAGACAAAACACTTGAGTCAGGACTTAAACATTCTTATGAAAGTTAAATCAATTTTAAATAAATATGAGTGTGACGGCGTCAGAGATGTTTACGGGGTTTGACATCTCATATCCAGTGTCAACGTGCGTGCAATAACTTAAGAGATGTTACGGGATTTTCCATCTCTTAAGGATCCGTTAAACTATCTACTATATAGTACAATACGCTAAGTAGATAATGCCTATCAGTAATATAAAGTATCAAAATAGCGTTAAGGCGTTACCATAATCCCCCTTAACACGTTTTTATAATGCCATAGTCTATACAGCACCGTAAGCCCCATCGTAAACTGGTGGTTATCAGAGGGTACCCCATAGGTATAACACAAAACATAACGCAATGGTCGCGAATAGGATAATCAGTATGACAAGGTACATGAGGCGATACCAACTAGGATACTAGTAGTTGCGTGATCTGGACTGATGTTGAGCATAGCTAGCAGCTACCCCAACACAGCGAAACAACACTCCCAAATCAAGGGGTGCACCCAAATCGAATCACAAATGTAATAGAAATGGTATCGAAGAAGCGTGTCCTCTAGAGGTGGCGAACCTCAATGGCCCGGCGCGGCTCCTGTTTTAGTCGTGTCAGGGGTCATCCAATATCGTTCTCTTTCTTCAGTCAACGCGTTCACCAAACCATCCACTTCATTCTGGATCAACACTCTGTGTATAATAGTTATTAAAGTGGTGTTCGGTATCGACAGAGAGTATGTCCATATCCGATCCCGGTCTCTTTAATAACTACTTATTATTACACCGTTGGCTCTTTTATATTTCAAATCGATTCATAATTGATATCAAAATATCTATTCACTTCAAAAATCAAGTCCATTTCAAATATCATCGTATCTATTCAAATGTAAGATTCCGTTTCAAAAATCATTTTTCGCATCAATATCTCATTTCGATTTCAAAATCATTTCGAATTTCAATTTAGGTTGCAACTTCATTTAACTCAATTCGTATTTAAATTCAAGATTTAAACATAAACATTTCACCTTATTAACCAGTTTGGAATTTTAGAAAAATAGTTTTAAGTAGTTTAAAAGTAGTTTAAATAATTAAAATACTTAAAATACTTAAACTCTTAAAATAGATGTGAAATAGATAAATTAGTTTAAAATAATTTAAATCGGGTTAAGTAGATTTAAAATAGATTAAAACAGTTTAAGTATCCAAAATGGTTTATATATCCGAGTAATTTGGAAAACAAAATAAAACAGCTTCAAAACCAATCCATTTCAATTTATAACTTCCCAATTCAAATCAATTTCAATTTCCATTCTACCGATTCAATTTCGATTTCAATTCAAAACAACGTCAACTTTAACTTTAAATCAATTCAATTCTACATTCACCTTCAATTTATTCAATTTCAATTTTTATCGATTTGGAGCTTGATTTCAAAATATCCATTTATAACACTTAACAAATTTTCCATCAATATTCAAGTTTAAATCCAAATTTCAAATATGGTTCAATTCCAAGCTCGATTTCAAAATATCATTTTTATATCACTTTTACTTTGTAATATTCAAAGCTCGAATTAGGTTAAATCTTTAAACAAATCAATTTCGAAATTCAATCATATCCTGATTTCAATTCCAAAGTCTCCACTTAATTTTTTTTAACAATTTCTTTTAACCAAAATTAATTTCAACATTCCAAACTCAAATTTTCGATAAATTCGATTTCTATAAATTAATTTCTATTTATAACTTTTAAATCAAAACATTAAACAAATTTCAAATCGATGATTTTTAAAATTATTAATTTAGCCAATTCGGTGTCCGTATATAATTTTCTATCCTATGGCCAAGTAATTATTTATTTCAATTAAATGTCAGGGATGAGTATATATTACTTAAATCAAATCGCGCTGTCATATGTATGCATAACAGTATATATAAGCAGATAAACATCTAAACATTTAACTATCAACCAATAACATCCATCGACATACATCATCCAATAGGCAATACAATTCATGGCAATTTCATAGTTATCAATGTCAGGTAATTTAATCGCAATTCAATTTCAATTTCAATTTAACTGTCAATTTAATTTTCAACGGTTAATTCAAATGACAATCTATATGATAATTAAACTCTATCAAACAACGACTAATAAAATTCATATCACTTCATAATATCAAATTTAACTAGCATAAAGATATTTAGTACGTTGTGAGCGTTATAAAACACTCACCTTGATTTTACGATTTTAAATCAAATCGAACGATGTTCGATTTAACCCAAAATTTTCTCTAGCTCCAAACGATTCCAATCCAGCTCCATAGCGTAGTGCTCGACAAAACGAAGCCAACGCAATTCGTTTCGTGCAAAACGGACCTCGTATGAAAAAGTTATACATGTTTAAAGTTTGTACAATTTTAATATAATCAATTTTACAATTTCTTTTATATTTTTTTTATACCCAACTCAATTAGAGCCGTTGATTCCTGCCTTCAACAATCTGGACCGCACCTTCTTTCTTCCTCCAATTCATGTTCTTCTCCCAGGTTAGAGACGCAACATAGAACCCATCAAACGCGGCCTAGGGTTCCAAATCGCGGCCACCACGATCACTTTAGCATCGATCAACTAGCGCCATTCGAAAGCCCTAGCTTCACTCCACCTTCACCATCAATAGCCTGAAGCTCGGCCACCCCCTCTTCCTCGAATTGCGTGAAAAACGCAGCAACTTTGAACGCGATTTCCCGTCGATCCGTGACTCCGTTTCCGATCTCCACCGTTGGATAGCTAGATCTTGATGCCCTCTCAACTTTGTAGTTGAGAGTTTTTGCTAATTGTTGATGGATTGAGAGGAAAATGAGGAAGAAGTTTCGAAATTTTCTGGCCATTGAAATGAAAGTGGCGGTTGGTAAAAAGAGTTAGGGTTTGGAGCAAATGGAAGAGGATGGGTCCTTTTATAGAAAATTGTAAAAACACTATTCACCGAAATTTTTTTGAACTCCAAATGAAGCATGCCGGCAGTCATTTCTAAGGTTTACCCCACGTTCCGGACACAATGGAATAGGTTTCGAATGCTAAATCGATCGTATGTGTGAGTTACGGTAATAAACGATCGATTTGAAATTAAATCGGTTAATCAAATTTCTGTGCGTTTGGGCTCGTCCCGGACAAACGGTAAATCCGATTGACTCAAGATTTTAAACCTTACAATAATATGACGTTACGGATCCGATGAAACTGGTTTCGTCGAAATCCGAGACCATTTGAAAAATGACTATTTTAACTCGCCAAATTAATATTAAAACAATTTCGATGCGTTTCGAGCTGCCACGGTCAAACGAAAACTCCGATTGCTACGAAAATTGAAATCCGATAATAACAAACTATTATGGATCCAATGGAATTAGTTTCATCCAATTCTGAGACTGTTCGAAAATTGGCTATTTTTCAATCGATAATTAAATATTAAAATATTCAATTTTCACAAATTTACTTTTAATTCGATTTTAAAAGTTCTACAACATCATTCTAACTTTAACATGATAAAATAAAATTTTACAAATCATTTTTAATCATATTAAACACGTTATTCAATTATCTAATAAATTCCAATTTTAAAATCTTATCAACTCTATTATAATCCCGATATAACTTACATTCACTTTGGAAACCAATTTGAATCATATTAAATCAAATTTCAATTGTTCACTCTATTTCCATATATTAAATTTCAATATCAAATTGATCATATCAAATTCAGAATTTAATTATTCAAACATTTGTAATATT
Source organism: Allium cepa (assembly GCA_030765085.1). NCBI lineage: Eukaryota > Viridiplantae > Streptophyta > Magnoliopsida > Asparagales > Amaryllidaceae > Allium > Allium cepa. Next base: position 146,108,754 of record CM060945.1, read on the forward strand.
AAATTTAACAATTTTTAATATTCTTGAGTTACTGTCTTTTGAGATATTCAAAACGAACTTAAAAATTTAACTTTTGAAACGAATTAAAATTATAGAACAACCATTTCCATTATACGGTCATTCAATCCCCATTATTAAATTATCCAATAAATTCCATAAGTTTTAAATATTTAATTTAAACAATTTACCTATTCAATATTCGATATTTGATTTGAATAGATTTTACTTATCAATCAATTACTCTATTATACCCAATGAATTCAACATTTATTATTATTCCAAATGACTTACAAATATTTTTTTCTAACACTAAATCATGAAATCTTATTAAATTAGCTATTTTAATTATCGAAAATTTACGGGTCGTTACACTCTCCCCCACTCAAAACTTTTCGTCCCCGAAAAAGAAAAGAAGGGAAAAGGAACTAAGTATAGAATTCAACATTTGATATATTTTATTCAAAGTAACCAACTTATAAAACAATGAAATTCCACTTATAAAGTCATAACTATGCTTCCACTAAGTTACTCCGAACGGCTTTCTAACTCTAAAAGTTTGTTAACAAAACAAGTTATAAAAATTTTAAAACTCGAAAATTTTCTAACTCCCGGATTTTACGGAAAATTTCGGCAGAGTCTCCTTTGCGCGGCTCGATCGGAAAAAATAATGACAGTATATATATCATAAATATACATCTCATCAAGTGATGAGGCATCCCGCAGGGAAAAAGTGTAAAAGTACGACATGCAATCCGAAATATGTACCTTATATATTGTTAGCGAGCATATACGGCTAATATATCGCGAAAGCGAGCTCCAAATGCGAAGCAAGTGAAATTCGCACCTACTAAACACTCAATAACTAAGTTAGAACCATGCATATAAAGATAGATCGATATACTTAGCCTACACAACATATATATAACATATTTAGCTTCAAACTGAGATTCCAATTTCAGGACAGCAAACAAATCCTAGTTTTAGGTCAACTAAACGACAAAATTCGGCAACAGAATCTAAACAAAAGTTGTTGCATTCATTTCAGGCTTTCTGGAATGTCCAAAATCATCGAATTCGGACCATATGTTCAAAAATTATGGCTGTTTTACTTAGAGGATACCCCTCAGCCTGGGCAATAAATTGCGCAGGTCAGCGACGTTCACCCGCGTTTTCGACCTTCTAACGACATCAAAACACAAAACACTTAAAACAAAAGTTTTAGCTTAAGTTCTTAGATTTCCAGAAAGTGCAAGATCATCAAAATCCGATAAACCAATCAAAAGATATGGCGAAAATACTAAGAGTGTATACTACTGATTTTACTTATTTTTACACAGGACAGCGAGTAACATTCAAGTTTTTAGCCTAGTAGAAGAAGGAATTTTCTCAAGTTATCTAAACAAAAGTTGTGCTATAGTTTCTAAGCTTTTCGAAAAGTCCAAGATCGTCGAATTTCGTTTAGCCATTTAAAAGTTATGGTTGTTTTCGTTTCAGCATATATTGGACAATTTTGGATTTCTCCCAAAAAATTGCCTTTATTATTTCAAAGTACAAACCATCAAAACTTCAAATTTTCTAAAGAACAATCATAAACACAAAGTCATTTATTTTCTTATTCATCCATGCAATAGGTTTACATTCAATTTGTTTCCGATTTATTCAAGTTTGTTTCATTCACATTTTAAATTCAAGTCATTTTGCTTCAATTTAAATTGAATTCAATTATATTTAATTTCACTTTGCTTCAAATTTGAATTTAATTTTTTTTATTCCGTTTATTCAATTCCATTAACACTAATGTATTCTACTTAATCAATTATCATCCATCTAACAACCAATGCATATCAAACATTAACATCCATCCAAAATCTACACTAAATCAATTATGCATTTCCAAGTCAATTTTAATTTCATACACTTCCAAGTTTATTGACATTTAGTTATATTCAAATTTAATTAGTTTCCATTTACCAATTTTATATTTCATTAATTTTAAATTTTATTTATTCACTTAGATATATCATTCATTTTACAGCTTAAATTTCTTTTATATTTACAACTATCAATAGATCTTCACATTTTATTTTCACTCTCACACTGGCATATTATTCCTCTACTTATCCTTATTAGCATTTTAAACCTTTTAAGTATTTGGTAAGTTATAGTTATTCAAATAGAATGTAGTTAAACAACATACAACCTTTTTCATTTAAAGTTGAATTTTCAATTAATTAATTCTTAAGTCATTACTTAAATTTCACTATAATTTAATTTCACATTTACATTCACATATAGTATTTCCATTTTATATTAACATAATTGTGAATCACCTTTAAATGTTAATTTAAATTCCAATTATTTACTAACAATTTTATTTATATTTGCAAACCATTAATTAAATGCATATTTCATTATTCAAACCTATACTTGTATATTATCCAATTAGCAATTCATATAACATTTTTGAACTTCTTAAATATTTTGGTAAGTTATATCTATGCTATAGAATGAAATTTAATACTATGCGAGTTTTACAGTTTCAATTTTATTTTAAGTTCGTAATTTCCTAATTCTAAGGATTTCTACTTCAATTCATATTTTCACTTAGCTCTTAGGTTCATTTCTCATTTCACAACTCAGAAGTTCCTTAATGATTCAAGTCTAAATTCATTTCAATCATAAAAATAAATCATTAATTATTAAAGGACTTAAGAATTCCAATCCCGGTTTCATTTCAAATCAAGTTTTGAAATAATATATACTTATATAATTTATATATCAAATCATACTACAGAGAGTACAAAATAAAATAAAATTTGAATCAAAACAAGGTTTAGCCAAGCTATTAAGTGGTCTCCCCCACTCGGACTCTCGAAAATAAATGCCGATGATGCGTGCACTCATCACCGAAATCATTTTCTAGCGTCAAGAGAAGGGAATATAACACTTATCATTAAAAAAATCCTTCGAAAACAATTTCAACTCAATTATACTATCATATAATACTCATATTATATTTTTTAAATTCTTGTAAGTCAATTTCAAACACCGGAATTTAAATTCCCAAATCCAAGTTAAAATTCATTTATATTCATTATCAATTGTGTTTACAAGATTTCATTTTCCTAAATCCATTGTTATTTAATCAATTGTTGTAAATATTGACTGATCAAACAATAATGATAATAATCTAATATTATCATCTTCTAACAATCAATTCAATCAAAATGAATAAATATTCAAATAATTCTTTTACATAAAATATATTCCAAAATGATATTGTGTTGGTTTGTCCTATTCGAGTGTTTAGAAATTCCTATCGACGCCTTGGCGTCCCGAGTATCGACCTGAATTCATAAATACTCAACGGAACAAAGTTAACACAATATAAAACCATTTTATATCAAATAACAAGTACGCTCTCTCATATACACTCAACTCATTCATATAGTTTACCTCTATTTCAATGAGTTATTCCCCACTAGAGCCAAGGTTTATCGCTAAACCAAAGCTCTGATACCAACTGTAACGACCCGCCTTTTTGGACAGTTTAAACCGACGATCAAATACACATGTCGATTCCAAACCATTCAAAATGGCAGCTAGTTATTGGGGTAAATAAGAAAAGAAAGAGAAATAAAGAAAATGAAACAATACAGAATCTCGCAGCGGAACGGTAAAATATAATAGTCAAATAAACAGTTCATGAAACTGTTTACTATACTTTGACAATTATTTATACAACATTTATCAGAGTTATACATTTACAACAGAATAAATAAAATAATGCAGCAGACAATCACGATGCAAAGATAATAATAGTAATAGTATACCAAATCTTCGTCTTCATCCTCTAGAATAGATCTTCAAAAATCTGAAAAACTCAGGACTGACCCGAGCGTAATGAAAAGACAAAACACTCGAGTCAGGACTAAAACATCCTTATGAAAGTTAAATCAATCGTAAATAAATATGAGTGTGACGGCGTCAGAGATGTTTACGGGGTTTGACATCTCATATCCAGTGTCAACGTGCGTGCAATAACTTAAGAGATGTTACGGGATTTTCCATCTCTTAAGGATCCGTTAAACTATCTACTATATAGTACAATACGCTAAGTAGATAATTCCTATCAGTAATATAAAGTATCAAAATAGCGTTAAGGCGTTACCATAGTCCCCCTTAACACGTTTTTATAATGCCATAGTCTATACAGCACCGCAAGCCCCACCGTAAACTGGTGGTTATCAGAGGGTACCCCATAGGTATAACACAAAACATAACGTAGTGGTCGCGAATAGGATAATCAGTATGACAAGGTACATGAGGCGATACCAACTAGGATACTAGTAGTTGCGTGATCCGGACTGATGTTGAGCATAGCCAGCAGCTACCCCAACACCGCGAAACAACACTCCCAAATCAAGGGGTGCACCTAAATCGAATCACAAATGTAATAGAAATAGTATCGAAGAAGCGTGTCCGCTAGAGGTGGCGAACCTCAATGGCCCGGCGCGGCTCCTGTTTTAGTCATGTCAGGGGTCATCCAATATCGTTCTCTTTCTTCAGTCAACGCGTTCACCAAACCATCCACTTCATTCTGGATCAGCACTCCGCGTATAATAGTTATTAAAGTGGTGTTCGGTATCGACAGAGAGTATGTCCATATCCGATCCCGGTCTCTTTAATAACTACGTATTATTACACCGTTGGCTCTTTTATATTTCAAATCGATTCATAATTGATATCAAAATATCATATTCGCTTCAAAAATCAAGTCCATTTCAAATATCATCGTATCTATTCAAATGTAAGATTCCGTTTCAAAAATCATTTTTCGCATCAATATCTCATTTCGATTTCAAAATCATTTCGAATTTCAATTTAGGTTGCAACTTCATTTAACTCAATTCGTATTTAAATTCAAGATTTAAACATAAACATTTCACCTTATTAACCAGTTTGGAATTTTAGAAAAATAGTTTTAAGTAGTTTAAAAGTAGTTTAAATAATTAAAATACTTAAAATACTTAAACTCTTAAAATGGATGTGAAATAGATAAATTAGTTTAAAATAATTTAAATCGGGTTAAGTAGATTTAAAATAGATTAAAACAGTTTAAGTATCCAAAATGGTTTATATAACCGAGTAATTTGGAAAACAAAATAAAACAGCTTCAAAACCAATCCATTTCAATTTATAACTTCCCAATTCAAATCAATTTCAATTTCCATTGTACCGATTCAATTTCGATTTCAATTCAAAACAACGTCAACTTGAACTTTAAATCAATTCAATTCAACATTCACCTTCAATTTATTCAATTTCAATTTTTTATCTATTTGGAGCTTGATTTCAAAATATCCATTTATAACACTTAACAAATTTTCCATCAATATTCAAGTTTAAATCCAAATTTCAAATATGGTTCAATTCCAAGCTCGATTTCAAAATATCATTTTTATATCACTTTTACTTAGTAATATTCAAAGCTCGAATTAAGGTTAAATCTTTAAACAAATCAATTTCGAAATTCAATCATATCCTGATTTCAATTCCAAAGTCTCCACTTAATTTTTTTCTAACAATTTCTTTTAACCAAAATTAATTTCAACATTCCAAACTCAAATTTTCGATAAATTCGATTTCTATAAATTGACTTCTATTTATAACTTTTATATCAAAATATTTAAACAAATTTCAAATCGACGATTTTTAAAATTACTAATTTAGCCAATTCGGTGTCCGTATATAATTTTCTATCCTATGGCCAAGTAATTATTTATTTCAATTAAATGTCAGGGATGAGTATATATTACTTAAATCAAATCACGGTGTCATATGTATGCATAACAGTATATATAAGCAGATAAACATCCAAACATTTAACTATCAACCAATAACATCCATCGACATACATCATCCAATAGGCAATACAATTCATGGCAATTTCATAGTTATCAATGTCAGGTAATTTAATCGCAATTCAATTTCAATTTCAATTTAACTGTCAATTTAATTTTCAACGGTTAATTCAAATGACAATCTATTTGATAATTGAACTCTATCAAACAACGACTAATAAAATTCATATCACTTCATAATATCAAATTTAACTAGCATAAAGATATTTAGTACGTTGTGAGCGTTATAAAACACTCACCTTGATTTTACGATTTTAAATCAAATCGAACGATGTTCGATTTGACCCAAAATTTTCTCTAGCTCCAAACGATTCCAATCCAGCTCCATAGCGTAGTGCTCGACAAAACGAAGCCAACGCAATTCATTTCGTCCAAAACGGACCTCGTATGAAAAAGTTGTACATGTTTAAAGTTTGTACAATTTTAATATAATCAATTTTGCAATTTCTTTTATATTTTTTTTATACCCAACTCAATCAGAGCCATTGATTCATGCCTTCAACAATCTGGACCGCACCTTCTTTCTTCCTCCAATTCACGTTCTTCTCCCAGGTTAGAGACGCAACATAGAACCCATCAAACGCGGCCTAGGGTTCCAAATCGCGGCCACCACGATCACTTTAGCATCGATCAACTAGCGCCATTCGAAAGCCCTTCCTTCACTCCACCTTCACCATCAATAGCCTGAAGCTTGGCCACCCCCTCTGCCTCGAATTGCGTGAAAAACGCAGCGACTTTGAACGCGATTTCCCGTCGATCCGTGACTCCGTTTCCGATCTCCACCGTCGGATAGCTAGATCTTGATGCCCTCTACAACTTTGTTGTTGAGAGTTTTTGCTAATTGTTGATGGATTGAGAGGAAAATGAGGAAGAAGTTTCGAAATTTTCTGGCCATTGAAATGAAAGTGGGGGCTGGTAAAAAGAGTTAGGGTTTGGAGCAAATGGAAGAGGATGGGTCCTTTAATAGATAATTGTAAAAACACTATTCACCGAAAAATTTACGAACTCCAAACGAAGCGTGCCGGCAGGCGTTTCTAAGGTTTACCCCACGTTCCGGACACAATGGAATAGGTTTCGGAAGCTAAATTGATCGTATGTGTGAGTTACGGCAATAAACGATCGATTTGAAATTAAATCGGTTAATCAAATTTCTGTGCGTTTGGGCTCGCCCCGGACAAACGGTAAATCCGATTGATTCGAAATTTTAAACCATACAATAATATGACATTACGGATCCGATGAAACTAGTTTTGTCAAAATATGAGACCGTTTGTAAAATGACTATTTTAACTCGTCAAATTAATATTAAAACAATTTCGATGCGTTTCGAGCTGCCACGGTCAAACGAAAACTCCGATTGCTACGAAAATTGAAATCCGATAATAACAAACTATTATGGATCCAATGGAACTAGTTTCGTCCAATTCTGAGACTGTTCGAAAATTGGCTATTTTTTAGTCGATAATTAAATATTAAAATATTCAATTTTCACAAATTTACTTTTAATTCGATTTTAAAAGTTCTACAACATCATTCTAACTTTAATATGATAAAATAAAATTTTACAAATCATTTTTAATCATATTAAACACGTTATTCAATTATCTAATAAATTCCAATTTTAAAATCTTATTAACTCTATTATAATCCCGATATAACTTACATTCACTTTGGAAACCAATTTGAATCATATTAAATCAAATTTCAATTGTTCACTCTATTTCCATATATTAAATTTCAATATCAAATTGATCATATCAAATTCGGAATTTAATTATTCAAACATTTGTAATATTAAATTTAACAATTTTTAGTATTCATGAGTTACTGTCTTTTGAGATATTCAAAACGAACTTAAAAATTTAACTTTTAAAACGAATTAAAATTATAGAACAACCATTTCCATTATACGGTTATTCAATCCCCATTATTAAATTATCCAATAAATTCCATAAGTTTTAAATATTTAATTTAAACAATTTACCTGTTCAATATTCGATATTTGATTTGAATAGATTTTACTTATCAATCAATTACTCTATTATACCCAATGAATTCAACATTTATTATTATTCCAAACGATTTACAAATATATTTTTTCTAACACTAAATCACGAAATCTTATTAAATTAGCTATTTTAATTATCGAAAATTTACGGGTCGTTACAACACCTCAGCCCTAGTATTGCATACCCTCCTATCGGATTCACAACCCATAAGGAAGTAACTAAATATGTGGGTTCAAGGTTAAGCTTATCTATCAAACATCTAGATACAAAAGATTGCGATGCACCAGTATCAAATAAAATGTTAATAGATATATCATGAATCTGAAGCGTTCCTCCAAGAACTGCCTTCCCCTTCTCTTGGGCTGTTGGCTTAGAAGCAGCAGGCTTCAATGCATACACCTTACCCTTACCATCTCTAATGGGCTCCTTGCACTGGTTCTTATAACGGTCTATCTGGTCACAGTTGAAGCACCTGACATTCTTCCCCTTAGCCACATCCTTTTCTTTTCCTGAGTGACACTATTTAGCAAAGTGTGCTTTCTTGTCGCATTTATAGCAGACAACCTCAGACTTCACTTTCTTGGCTGCTCCACCCTTCTGAGCACCTTTTTTGGGAAAGAACTTTCTCTTCTGGCCCTACCCAACCTAGGCCCCTTTTGCCTTGCTCGTCTCTAAAGACTCAAGGGCTTCCTCCTACCTTAAAGCCATCTCTACAACAATATCAGAAGGATCTCTAAGGTGGGACAAAGTAACAATAGCCAAATTCGGCTTCAATTCTTTGATACACTTCTCATTTTGCTTCAACAGTATATCCACTGAAGCATACCCATACCGGGCTAACTCTTCAAACTTCATAGCATACTCCACAACAGACATCTCACCCTGCACCATGTCAACAAACTGCCTAAAAACTGACTGTGCCATTATAGACATAAACCTCTCCTATAATGCCCTCTTGAAATCCTCCTAGGTTACTGTCTCCTCATCAACTATCGCTGTTACACTGTTCCACCAGAACAATGTGGCTCCCTGAAACCTCCTGGATGCCAACCTCCTCTTCTTCTTATCATTGATCCCTAAATCTTCAAAAATCCTTTCGCGGTACAATAACCAGTTCTCAACTTCAATTGTATCCTCCATTCTCACAAATAGCTTCCCTTCTAGCTTCACAAAATCACCACTCATCTTAGCGAAATGATTAACTACTGAAACTTCCAAAATCCTTGCTCTCGCAGCATTTCCTCCTAATACTTCGGCTGTAATTCCTGCCTGCATCATATTCCTGAAGAACTGATACATGGCTTCTATTCTTACCTATAGGCTTCTGCACCAACATTCTCCGCCTGACCTTGGTTTCTCCCAGTGTTAAGTTTGGCATTCCTTTTAGCGACCCCCCCTCCTTGATTAACTCTTCTTCTTCTACCATCCATATCTGTATTCAAATCTCATGAGATATAAAAAGATATCCTAATCAAAGATAAATGAATGGAGGTAAAGCACCTACTTTTATATAGAAAATACAAGTACGTTACTATAGCATTAGGCTAACCCTAAACTTACTCTGATTCCTTTGGATTTTTGTTTTTAAAAAAATTAGTTTAATTTTTCATAAACCTATGCTCTGATACCAAGTTATAACATCACATATTTGGAAGCCAAATGCTAAGCGCTATGGATGCTGCAGTCATGCACAGTATTAACTTCTGGTGATGAAATACAATAATGTTAATGGTATCCATAATATCAGAAGCACTTGAATATGAAAAAAATCACAGATATCTAAGGTAATAATTTCAATGATTACGTTTCAATTAATATTATATCCAAGTTACAAAAATCCCCAAACGTAATCCCAAGCAATGATGAAATATAATTTACAACAATACACCAAGAGAGACATATGATGATGCCCCCTTGGATGATCAAAGTAATATAGACATAACTGTTTTATTACACTGCAGAAACAATTTAAAATAGAATTCCTAATTTAGCTATCCGTCGGCCACCTGCTGGTCTTCGTATGCTTTATTCGCCAAAATCTGCTAAAACCTTAAAACTAAACCCTCAGCCTACTCAAATCAATTTAAACACCCGAGAATTTAAGGGGAAGCAAAAACTTTAAGTCAAGCATAAGTCTGAAATGAATAGTTTCTATTACCTCTCTATTTACTGATATACAGTGAGACCACGCCGCTTGGCGGAACGGTTTCCCCTCACTAATATCTCTTTTCAAAACACATATTTTGAAAATCCTTTACTACAACCAAACTGGTTAATCAAATGGTTATAATAATAACATAGAAATATCCATTATGTAAAATAGGAAATAAATGGATTGTTTGTCCAAAATCTGAGCTAACTGGTCTTTACTAGACTAACTGTCCTAAAATTGATTATGCTAAAATAACAATATCCTTTATGCTAAATAATGAACCATCTGTCTATAAAGTAGGTAAAAAGGGTGGACTAGGTATCCTTAAAAAGTAGTAAGGTCCGTTATGCTAACAAATGAACAAACTGTTCATATCTAGGCTAACTGCCCTTATCTGGACTAATTGTCCTTTGGGCCGACTGCCCTTAAATTAGACTAACTGTCCGAATTTAAATGAGCTAACTGCACAAATTTTCGTTGGGTTAACTACTTTTCAACTATTCCATGAAAACCTTTTCAAACTGATTTAGTCCGTCAAATCATATGTATACGAGGAAAATATATCTTTAGCTTTACTCTAGGCTATTTTTTGCCATGTTATATATATTTTACTCAAAATAATGTTGATGATGTTCAATAAGGATTATATATCCTTTTAAAATAAATTAAAGTCCTTTATAACTTAAAACACTTAGGCTATCTTCCTAGACATTATATTCAAAACCTTTGTTTAAAACCGTTTCGAAAATATTGAAGGTAACCCCTTCGAAATCATTAATAAAACCCTTCGAAAGCATTGAAGGTAACCCCTTCGAAACCTTTAATAAAACCTTTCGAAATCATTGAAGGTAACTCCTTCAAAACCAATAAAAAGTCCTTCTACTATAACTTTAAAACATATGACATCTGGCATTAAAATCCTTTAAACCTTAGCCTTTTGGAAACATTGTAAGACCATACCTTTCGACCTTATCGAAAGGTCTCACCTTACGACCTTATCGGAAGGTTTCTTTCCGACCTTGTTGAAAGGTCTGTTTTCGACTTTGTTGAAAGCTCTTACCTTTAAAAATCATTGAATTTTCAATTTACATAAGTGGAAACCTTTCGAAACCATTCGAAGTTGACTACTTCAAAATTTTTAAGACATTTCAATTTAAAATATTTGGATTATGCCTTTAAGTAGAGCAAAAGGACCATAAAAACCTTGGAGTCGAAAGCAACTGCTTCGAAACCTTTAACAAAACCTTTCGAAATCATTCAAAAACAATGAAGTGTTGGTGTTGGAACCAACCCTTCGAAAGCAATGGAGAGGTGGAAAATTTTAGAAAATAAAAGATTCCCTTCGAAAGCAACTGATTCGAAAGGTAGGAAGCGACAACTATACTTTCGACCTTGTCGAAAGGTTTTAATTAAAACAAGAAAGCAACCTTTTCTTTTAAACCATTTGACATTGTCGAAAGATCTTTATGGAAAGCTAGCAGACGTATTTTTCTTAAAATCAAAACAAAGCTTCATCTCTTTCGGAAGCTCTTACCTTTCGTCCCTAAACCTTTCGACCCCTTCCAATTCACTACGTACCAGTTGTTTGATACCATGTGGATTAGTTATTGACCTAATCGAAAGGTTTGATACCTTTTAACCTTGTCGGAAGGTTTCGGATAGAGGCAGAATCTTTTTTCCGAAAGGGTTAAAATAGTAAAAAGCCTATTTATTTGTGCTTTAAAATTGTCCTTTTGTACCTAACCTGCCTTATTTGTCCAAATATGATTGGTTGCTAGATTTTTATATTCAAAAATGCTATCGACTTAAATAAATTTTAAAAATCCCATTTCTTCTTTATAATTATATATAAAACATTTAAGTCCCATCCATTAAATAATTTTATATAACTATTAAATCGCCTTGGAAAAATCTGGAAAAATTCCAGAAAATCATTTAGTATACGTTTCACGACATATATAATTTTTGGACCCAAAAAATAATTATTTTTCCCGTAAATAATTTTGTAATCCAAATTATCATTTTCTTCTTTGAAAATTCATAATAATTCCAATAAATTCAAAAAAATCTGAAAATTGAAACCCATCTCTAAATTATCTTTTTAGTTCATCAAAAAAATTCACAAGGCTAATGAATGTCATTTAATAGGGTTTTCATCTTAAAACATGTCATAAAATCTATATGAACATGTTACCCGGTTGTTTGACCATGTAACAAGAGGCTCGGCATGGATACTTCAGTCGGCACAGGCTTCATTCGGCGCACCTCCTCTCGCTTAGCATCTTGCCTCGTTCGGTATGGATACCTCGGTCGACATAGGCTTCATTCGATGCACCTCCCCTCGCTCGGCATCTTGCCTCGTTCGGCATGGAAAGGTCGTTCGGCATCTTGCTTCGTTCGGCATGGAAAGGTCGCTCGACATCTAGCTTCGTTCGGCATGGAAAGGTCGCTCGGCATCTTTCATCAATCAGCATAGCACCTCGCTCGGCATACGAATGCCGTTCGGCCTGGATGTGTGGCTCGGTATACGAGTACCATTCGGCACAGAGGCCTCGCTCGACATCCTCTGGCTCGACCAACCTCGCTCGGCAATTTCCATTCGGCATCTATGGCTCGGTGCGTAGAAGTTACTTACTATGGGCCGAGGTGCCTTGTTCCATGGCCCAGGAGGGAAGTCCAATCTATTTTCGTCTATAAATAGAAGGGCAGGGGCACAATGAAATGGACCTTTTTTCGAGAACACTGGGGAGACTCTACTGCATTCAAGACTTATTCTATTTTACTTAGCGCTTGTATTCAAGTCATTATAGTACAGATTGTATCTATATTCAATCATTTGTGAATGCAATAAAGTTCATAACTCAAAGTGGACATACGCAGTTACGCTAAACCACTATAAATCCAGTGTTCTTGTTTTTGCATTTAATTTAGCGTACACTTCTCCATTTTAATTTACTTTCTTCATTAATCTCTTTACATAATCTTTCTCAAGGGTGTTAGTGACCAATTCTGGTGCTAACATTTTGGTGCTTTCACCGAGAATTGAATTCCCAGGCCACTAGGATCTGCTATGTAGCTACTGGATTGAATAAATCCCTCGAAGGAGATCCATGTCATTTACAGGACGTCCGTTGATTCTACTCAGAGTTTCTATCAAGATCTGTACTATGGTAGACCACGTACCAGATCAGCCTCTTATGATGCAGATGTCAACGAGACTGCTAACGCACAATAATTAGGATCTAGCAATCAGTAAGTTAATCCTGGCATGGGGACTGCCGGAGCCTATAGCCAGATCGAAGTTTTTACTAGGATGGAGTTCAACGACCTGATGAGAGAACACATGGAAAGCAGGAGACAACTTGCTGAGCAGATTCAAGCTAACGCTAACCTCATGACTCAACTTACTCAGCAACAGCATCAAATGCTGGAGGTAGTCCCGTTCCTTATTCTTCATCTGATAGTTCTACCTCGTCGGACGAACCTCCCAGGCGCAGATGCCGCAAAACTGAAAATACACAAGTAGATGCTGTTGATCGATCAACTAGGGATCACTTACATCTTGGAGACCACACCAAGGCTAGAGCAAGAAACTTAGGAACAGGTGCACGTGTGGAAACTGGACACCCGGTTCACCAAGACCCTAATGAAGCTAGTCCCCTAGATACACATTTGGCAGATTGCCAACGGAGGAGACACCAACTCGAGCGGTCCCGTAAAACAGAGTTTAACCTTCCATCCTCCATACAAACCTCGGACTTATCGGCTATGGTTAGACAGTTGATAAGAGAAAATCAAGGCTTGACCAATAAAGATTGGGGGATATCCAGGAGTCATACTCCATTCACAGATACTATCCTATAGGCCGAGTACCCTAGAAATTTTGGCATGCCAACTATCCCTCTTACGAAGGAAAGACTGATCCCAGATAGCATGTGATAAGGTATGAATGGATGATGGATTCGGCTAGAGTAAATGACGCGACCAAGTGTAGATGCTTTCCAATTACTTTACCCGGAATCACCACTATATGATTCACTCGACTTCCCCCAAGATCTTTATCCAACTTTGATGAATTGGCGATGAAATTTGTGGAACAGTTCAGGATACATGCCACTCGTCCCAAGGATGTGATGTCCCTATCTAGTGTAATCCAGGCTCTGGGGGAGTCATTGAAAGAGTATTTACAGAGATTTCATGTTACGGCTATTGAAGTTAGCAACCTTACCACCATACAATTCTGATGGCGGTAATGCAAGGAGTGGTCCAAATTCAGAGTTTGGAGATTGGTCAGTAGGAAAGCCTCCAACAACGCTGGAGAGTTTCTATTCAAAGTCTCATCAATTCATAAGAAGAGAGGAAGCCAGATGGATGAGGCGAGATAAGGCACCAGGGCCTATTCAGGAGACTGTGCAAAGCAACATCAATGTAAAACAGTGCAGTGACAATTCAGGGAAGGTTCAAGTCAATGTCCAGAATATGCCCGGGCAATCTAAAGGGTCCGGAGGAGGAAATCCCGAAAAGAAAAGGGAGACAGGGAAATGGAAGTCAAGAATTCCCACTTACAACAATATACTCCTTTGAATGCATCTCTGGAGAATATTTACCTATCAACTTGTAATACTTTCCAATATAGAAAGTCGCGCCCAAAGGAGTCAACAGAGGAATAGAAACGAACTGGGAAATACTGCCGCTTCCATGAGACTTATGGGCACAATACAGAGGAGTGTAGACACCTCCACGATGCCATAGAAAAACTGATTAAACAGAAATAATTGCAGAAGTTTGTCAAGAACCCACAGGAAGGCAGGCAAGGAACATCGGACCCTAGAAGCGGGCCAGCCCCGCGCCATCTAGAGGAACCTGCCCCAACCGTTGGTAGATAGATCATAAACACTATAGTCAGTGGACCTCATCCTGTTGACAAGAATTGGCAGGAAATGGAGCAGTATGTTAACTCCTTAAGGCATGCAGATTATGAGTGTTGTTCGAATGCGGAGGAGGTACCCCCGCTAAACAGCAACGCATGATGACAGACGATATAGTGTTCAGGAGCCAAGATGCTGACAAGGTGGAGGTTGCTACCGTTGACCCGATGGTCACGTCCATGACAATCGGGCCAGCATATGTGAAGAGAATTTTAATTGATTGTGGAAGTTCTGTTAACATCAGCTTCAAAAAGGCATACGACCAAATGAAGATGGAGACAAAGGATTTGAAACCATCTAAGGCCCGTATCCATGGCTTTAATGGCATAACGACTTATCTAGTGGGATATGTTGAATTGCCAGTTGAACTGGGACAAGTTGAGATTAGGAGGATGTGAATCGCACCTTTCGTAGTGCTGGATGTTGATTCTCCATATAATGTGTTTCTAGGTCAACCGACGCTGGCAGAGTTCAGGGCAGCTTTGGCCCCGTGGTATTTGACTTTGAAATTCCCGACGGACAAAGGAGTCGGCGTGGTGCATGGCGATCAGGCAACCGGTCGCACATGTTATTTGGCTGAGCTAAGAGAGGCCCAGCGGAGAGAGAAAGGAAAGGTTGCAGACACTCCATCCGCATCCAGAATACTGACAATTGACAAGTAGTGCCGAGCCCTGGCTCAAGCAACATTCTCGGATCTATAGAGACATAGATCCAAGAGATGATGATGGGGAACCTAGGGAAGCAAAAGCAGCACCGGCTCAATTGACAATTGACATTCCAGTCAGCTAAAATGACCTATTGTGAGTACTTAAGATAGGATCACAACTCGACTCCTCGATGGTTGAAGATCATACCGATTTCCTCCGAGCGAATCTGGATGTTTTCGCTTGGACACAATCTGATATGTGAGGGATTTCTTCCGCTATTACGAGTCATATGTTGAACATTGACCCGAGGTACGTACCAGTAAAGCAGAAGAGGAGATGCATGGACCTAGAGAGGTCCGTGTCTCTCAGAGAGGAGGTGGACAAACTCAAGGCGAATGGGTTCGTCTGCGACACCCACTACCCCGAGTCGGTGTCTAACCCTGTACTAGTGAGGAAAGCAAATGGGAAATGGAGAACTTGCATGGATTACTCTGATCTGAACAAAGTGTGCCCCAAGGATAGTTTTTCTTTACCTAGGATTGATCAGTTGGTTGACTCAACAGCAGGACATGAGTTACTGTCATTTATGGATGCGTACTTGGGATATAATCAAATCCCGATGCACATTCTAGACCAAGAACATACCATTTTTGTCATAGATGTCGGGTTATATTGCTATGTTGTGATGCCTTTAGGATTGCAAAACGTGGGAACGACTTATCAGCGTTTGATGAATCGAATGTTTAAAGACCAGATTGGTAGAACAATGGAAGTTTATGTGGATGACATGCTCGTGTAGTCACGACAGTCAAACGTCCACATTCGAGACTTAGCGAAGATGTTCGATATACTCAGACATTATGGAATGAAAATCAATCCTTCGAAGTGTTACTTTGGCGATGCGTCAGGGAAGTTTTTAGGTTTCATTGTAAATGCACGAGGAATCGAAGCTAACCCGGAGAAGATTCAAGCTATTCGAGACACACAAGTGCCCAAAACTATAAAGCAGGTACAAAGCTTGAATGGAAAGGTGGTCGCGCTGAGTTGATTCATATCCAGAGCCACAGATAAGTGTATTCCTTTCTTCGATGTAATGAAGAAAGGAAAGAGAAATTTAGAATGGATATCCGACTGTGAGGAAGCATTCCGAGCTCTGGTAAGGCATTTAGAAAGTCCCTCGGTGCTATCGAAACTGGTAGACCATGAGATGTTGTACGTGTACTTGGCTATATCTCAGCATGCTATCAGTTTGGCTTTGGTTCGCGAGGGGGACCGAATTGAGAAGCAGTGTACCGTGTAAGTAAATGTTTAACGGGGGCAGAAAGAAATTATTCTAAGATTGAGAAACTAGCCTATTACTTGGTGATTGCATCACGCAAGATTCGTCCGTACTTTCAGGCACACTCAACCAGTGTTTATACCGATCAACCCTTACGGTAGGTACTCCAACGATCAAAAACCTCTGGAAGGATGTTAAAATGGAACATCAAGTTGAGTCAGTTCGATGTTACTTACCTGCCACGAAGGGCCATACAAGGGCAAGTAGTAGTAGACTTCTTCACTAAGTTCACCGTGTCGAACGAATCAAACAGTCACAATGTCATACCTCCTATTCGATGGAAGGTATACACCAATGGGGCATCTAACGAACATTACTCTGAGGCTGGTATAGTTCTTGTGACTCCCAAAAACTGATCAATTTGTTATGCTTTGAAGCTCGAATTCTCTACAACAAATAATGAAGCCGAGTATGAAGCATTGAATGCTGGATTAAAGCTTATTAGGGAACTGGGAATAAAGTCGATTGAAATCTTTTATGACTCACAATTGGTGGTATACTAGGTAAGAGGGAACTATGAAGCGAAGGGACGGAGACTTGCCCCAAACCTTACACGGGTTCAAGAGATGTTAGCAAATCTAGAATATTATGCTATTTCACATATCCTGCGTGAACAAAACAGAGAAGCCGATTTACTGGCAAAATTTGCAAGTACAGGCGATGCATAGTAAATGAGATTGGTTCCCGTTGAAACCTTACATGCTTCGAGTATAAATGTGATGGAGATAGATCTCATGTCAGAAACAGAAATCGAGAAGGACTCGTAGGTGACCCCATTCAAGCAATACTTGCTATACGGGGTCTTGCCTGAAAGAAAAAGTGAAATACGACAAGTTATTTGTAAAGCTTCATGATATGTAATGCAAGACGGAATAATGTATCAGAAGGGATTCTCGTCCCCTTACTCCGGTGTGTTTCCCACAATGAGATAAAATGAGTCCTGAATGTAGTCCATGAAGGAGAATGTGGTGACTATACTGGAGGGCGGACATTAGCGAAGAAGATCCTCCGCTACGGATATTATTGGCCAACTGTAAATCGGGATGCTACGGACTACGTAAGGAGATGTGGTAAATGCTAGAAGTATGAAAAAATCCCGAGAGCTCCGCCGACGAAACTCACACAAATGGTTAGTCCTTGGCCGTTTGCGATGGATCCATATAATCGGTTCTTTACCCATATCCAAAGGTGGTGCGAAATATGCGATAGTCGCGGTTGATTACTTTACCAAGTGGGCAGAAGCAGATCCCTTATCCACGATCCCCACCAAGAAGGTCAATAATTTCGTTGTACGGAACATTATATGCCGTTTTGGCCTCCCACGAACTATACTTACAGACAACGGAACTCAATTTAAAAGTAGTGAGTTCAAAGAATTTTGTCAAAAGTATGGCATTGAGAAAAGGTTTGCAGCAGTTGCTTATCCGAAAGCCAATGGACAAGTAGAAGTTGAAAACAAAGTAATCAAGTTCATATTGAAAAAACGTTTGGAAAAGGCTAGAGGCAAGTTTGTGTATGAGCTTCCAACAACACTTTGGGCTTACAGAACCACCCACAAGTCTGTGGCTAGACACACTCCATTCGCATTGGCATATGGCGCAGAAGCTGTTATACCCATGGAGCTTGAAGTTCCGTCGCATCGGGTAACTTATTACGACCCTAAGACAAATCAGGATCTTTACTGGAATCACTGGACTTCATTGATGAAAAACGTGAAGAAGCTAATTTTAGAGCGGCCGCATATAGACACCAAGTCGCTCGATATTATAATAAAATAGTCCACCCGAGAGTCTTTGATGTGGGTGACCTCGATTTGGAATGAGATTTCCTGGTCCCGTCGCATCTGAATCCCACGTGGGAAGGTCCGTACATCATTGAATAGAGGCTTGGAGTGGGAACTTTCAAGCTAGCGACGCTGATGGCGCAACACTCCCTCGAGCATGGAATAGCGAGCATCTGCGACATTATTATACTTAGTCTATTCCATTTTTATCTTTGTTGCAATTACTTCCAATATATTTTTATTTCATTGATTCTTAGTTTTCGGCATGTAATAAGACAATTTAGCATGTTTTCATTAATAAAGGCTTGAAGCCATCTTTTCCATGAATTATTGATGTTTTCATGTATGATAATTCTATGGCAAAAAAATAGAGTTACATTATTCTATCTGACATACGAATGCGCATAAACGACTTGAAATCTCGAAGGCCCCAGAGTGCGGACTGGAGTACTCTGAGTCCTCAGAGTGCAGACTAGATTATAAACGACTTGAAATCGCCTAGGCCCTAGAGTGCAGACTGGAGTACTCTGAGTCCTCAGAGTGCAAACAAGAGTATAAACGACTTAAAATCTCCAAGTCCCCAGAATGCGGACTGGAGTACTTTGAGTCTCCAGAGTGAGGGCTAGAGTGTTAATGACTTAAAATCTCCAAGTCCCCAGAGTGCGGACTGGAGTACTCTGAGTCCCCAGAGTGCGGACTAAAGTATAAAGACTTAAAATCTCCAAGTCCCCAGAGTGCGGATTGGAGTACTTTGAGTCCCCAAAGTGTAGACTAGAGTATAAACAACTTAAGATCTCCAAGTCCCCAGAGTGCGGACTGGAGTACTCCGAGTCCCCAGAGTGAGGACTAGAGTATAAACGACTTAAAATCTCCAAGTTCCCCGAGAGCGGACTAGAGTATAAATGACTTGAAATCTCCAAGTCCCCAGAATGCGGACTGGAGTACTCTGAGTCCCCAGAGTACAAACTAGAGTATAAATGACCTAAGAATCTCTAAGTCCCCAGAGTGCGGACTAGACTAAAAATGACTTGAAGCCTTCAAGTCCCTAGAGTATGGACTAAAAAATATTCTAAGTACCTGAAGCGTGGAATAAAGGATGTACAATTCCAAAGAATATCCGAGTTATATGAAGATGAATTGGGGGTTTTTGTAACTCATAATAGCTCGGGTTTTGACCATAGTAATACAGAAAGCTGAACAACAAAAGTCATTTGAAAGACAAAGAAACTAAATTTAACTTTTCAATCCAAAATGGGGTCCTACTACAACTCCTCCGACACCCAGAGTCAAAAGTCTATCTACATTGACAATGTAAATAAATAAAAATAATTACATAATCTAAGCTAACTCTCGTTGAATGAGTGTAACAGCTACTTCTTCGATTTCTTTGGTTTCTTTTCCTCCTTCGTTTTCTCAGACGACTCCTCCCCCATGCATTTTCGCTTGGACGCTTTGCTTGATGGGGAAGTAAAATCCTAGGAGGAATGAGGGACTTCTAGTGGGCTGGACCCACCAGGAAGGATGACCTTCAAAGGCCTGTTCAAAGGATCATCTAGATCCACAACTCGGGGCTCAACTTTGATTTCAAGTTTCCTTTTCTTTTCCTTCGCAAGTTGCTGTGAGAAATGCGGATTAAGGATATTAAGGCTAGTATAAAAACTAAAGGGGGGTGAATAGTGTTTTAAGGAATTATTAAATCTTTTTGAGATTTTGTTAATTTGAACACTAATGTATGCAATATTCAGACACAGATATACAGAATCAAACACAGATGCAGAAATAAAGTAAAAGAAGTAAAGGAAAGAACACACCGGACTTTATATTGGTTCGGAGTTACCCTACGTCTAATCCCACACACAAGTACGGATTTCCTTTCAAAAGCAATTGTACAATTACACCCTCAATTTCAAGGCCACAAGGTACACCCTCCAGATTAACAATCCTCTGGGTAGAGATACTTGATTTCAAAGGCAACAAGTTCACCTAATTGATTTCCAAGGCTACAATCACACCTTTTCTCGCTTGATTGATTTCCAAGGCTACAATCACACCTTTTCTCGTTTAATTGATTAAAAAGAAGCCTATAACTCTGAA
This sequence comes from Allium cepa, assembly GCA_030765085.1. NCBI lineage: Eukaryota > Viridiplantae > Streptophyta > Magnoliopsida > Asparagales > Amaryllidaceae > Allium > Allium cepa. The sequence continues at coordinate 146,129,630 of CM060945.1, forward strand.
TAGCACTGAGGATCTTGTTGAGATAGTGATAGAGAATCAAACCAGAGATAATCTAGTTAGATTCAATGTTGATTTCGGCAGAGTAATGGTAGGAATATGTACAAAGAAATGTGGAAGAAGAAGAGAAATGAAAACCAAAAAAATATAAAATAAAAATTCATTGAAAACAACCCCTATTTATAGAAGAACAACAGCCATGTCCATTCGTGAAGAGATATGATGAATAGACACTTCTTTTGAAATTTAAATTTTGAAATTAACTGACACTATGTCGACATGGGTATATTGAGTATGTCGACATCCCAAAGGAAATTTTGGTGGTTTGTTTTTCTTTGAAAATAACTTTTATTTTATATTATAACTATTTTAAACTTTTATAAATATACTTGACTATAGTTAAAATTCGTAAATAAATATAAAGAATAATATATATATAATTTTATTAAATCTAAATATTAAAAGTTAAATATATTATTATTAGAGATAGTTTTAAAACAGAAAATAATTTGATTTTGAAAAAAGATTTTTTTGAGGCTAAAAGTATTTAAAATCAGGATAGATGTTTTTGATTCTTTTTAAAAGGAAGGTTTTGAAATCATTTTGAAAACAAGATAATTTTGTAAAATCATTTGAATCAAAAGTTAGCGGATACAAAACAACGTTCCACTAGATTTTTCGTAGGTTCCATCCTACTTAGGGTTCCATCCCTTTAATGGGCTCGAAGTGGATTCCAATCCACGGATAAATTAGATTTTAAGATGCCGGTTCTTTTTTAGGAGTTTTAACAAAATTCCTAATTAAAAAATAAATTACTTGAAATCTTGAACTCTTGATATTCTTGATACTCATGAGTCTTCAATTTTGATATCTTGAATCTCTATACTATATAGTCTTCATTCTTGGTACCTGCATGGTTAAATCCTACATATACATATATTCCTAAACTGTAATGTTAGTATTTATATTTTACAATCCTATTCTAAGGTTGTTGTCATCAAAACCATCATCTCACGGACTAACAATCTCCCCCTTTTTGATGATGACAACCTTTGTTTATAAAATATTACTTCTATCCTAATAACTCCCCCTTAATCTATGCCTAACTATCCTATTTTATACTTCTCCCGCTTTATCATCAACAAAAAATAACTCCAAACTATATAACTCCCCCTCATTCTTGTACTAAAGTACCTGCATTAATAAACTATACAATGGAGTATATAATAGATAGATTAAGAGATAATTATACTAATAGACATGATCATTAATTAAAGATCATATAAATATCAATGCATATTTATACGTGTTTTTCACACCAAATATCAGTCCAATCAAATCAAATCAAACAATTTAAATCAAACAAACCAAATCAAGCATTACGAGGAACTTCCACCCATCCTTTTCTCCAAATATAGGGTCTGCTTTAATGGCATCCTAATATTCATTATCATTAACGAGAGTGACTGGAGGATGTGCTTCGTTAGCATCCATTGTAGGGAGGAAATCATCCATCGTATTGCATCGAAATGCCTTTCTTGCTTTTTAATCATCTGCATTTGACTCAATTTTAAGTGTCATTGGTTACGAAGAATGAACGAAAGAATATTCTTGAAAGAATTAAGAGTTTCTTCAAGATTCTCGGATAAATTATGAATTGGACTGGCCATATTCAAGTTTGCGAGAAGAATGAGAGACAAAGTGGATAAGAAATAATATTGATGATGAATTCTGGAAGAAATAGGTATTTATAGGTGTAGAAATTCGTTTGAAATGAATAGACATAAGGTAGTTATTCAAATTTCAAATTCAAAATGAAATGTCATTTCTGACCAGTACATGTCGACATGGTCATAGGGAGGATGTCGACATGGTCCAGTGAATTTTGATGACTTATTTTGATTTTGTGAATAATTATGCATATATATATTTATATAATATACTAACATTTATTCTGGAGATAAGATAAGCTAGATAACAGAAAAGGAATTCAATTTCATTTCATGATAACACGATACAACGATTAAAGACAAAGGACTACACGAACATTCAAATCAAAATAAACTAAAACTAATACAACGAGATACGAAAAGGTAGAACTAGTTGGAGGACGACGATGATGAAGATAATCCAAGCTTCTTGCTGACCTTGGAAATAAACTTGTTCATCTTGGATGAAATTTTGTCCAACTTCTTACTAACGGATCGTTTAAGAATCCGTTGATTCTCAACAATGGCCTTTTGGTTTTTGAGAAGGATTTTGTTGGTTGGATTAGGACGATAATCAATTCTTTCGATAGAAGTTTCACCTTCTTCTTCTTCTTCTTCAATTTCCATTTCATCCCCTTCTTCTTCTTCTTCCTCTTCCTCTTCTTCCATCTCCTCATGAGCCAAACGCTCTTCCTTTTCGGCAAGAGTCTCATAAGGTTGAAAAACAAATGGAATTTTCATAAGCAAAATGTTGGAATGATTGAAAACTTTTCTAGAAACAAATTCTTCTCCTTTGAAATCCACTCCAAAATAGTTAAAAATCCGAGTAAGATAAATTCCACGATACAAAGTATTCTCACCCATTTCAAGATTTTTAGGACGAAGTTCATCCAAAATAACTTGTGCCCAATTAATATCATAATTTCCAAAAACAGCAAAAAGTTCTTTGCAAACTTTTGAGGAAGGATTGTTAAAATTTCCCGATCTTGGGGTAAAAGTATGTTGTAAAAGAAGATTTACAATTGTAGCTTTTGGTCCAAAGTTTCGATTTTTGAATTCAAAATCATCATTTCCTTCGAAAATGTGATGAAATGTCTCACGATCATTTTCATCGATTTTAAAATTAGAAAGATCCATTCCTGTGCTTTTACAATTGTGAATGGTACCCAAAAGATCACAATTCAAAACAATTCTAGTGTCTTTGACACTACTCCAAATTTCATCATCATTTCTAATATAAAATCCCCGGTTTAAATTTGCATAGAAATTTTTAAAAAGACTTGGATAAAAAAACAAAATCATTTTGAGAAGCATCAACAAGACTAAGAATTTGATTGTTTGCAAAAAGAGAATCAATTTCATAAGAAGAGAAATCTTGAAATATAGCAAACTTTCCGAGATGGACTTTTGCATAATTAGCATAATTAATGTATGCTTTTATAGCCTTCGGGTCATTGAAGAATTACTCTTTTATTTTTCTAGAAATTCTCATGGTGGAGGGGTTGCTTGAAGAAGCCATTAGAGTAGAGAGCAGAGAGCTTGAAGTTTTGAAGAGAGTGTTTGAATTTGAAAATGAGAGTGAAAAGATGTGATAAAAGATAGTGATTAAATAGATTCTCAAAGGACATGTTCTCCGGTCAAAATGCCTTTTCAGAGAATTGAATGAAGTGAAAAGGTGGAGGGAAATTCAACCATTTGAATTCAAATGTTGAATTTCAAATTCTGTACCCATGTCGACATCATGGTAGGGACTATGTCAACATTGTCTTTGAATTTCTATGATTATTTTTCCTAAGTATCTAATATATATATATATATACTTATTATTTTTAATGTGTATATATATCTGGAATAATTCTGAAATTATAGTATATTCTATAAAATATTATAATACTTTTAAAATAAAAATAATAGTAAAAAAATTAAAATTTTAAAATTCAAACAACACACCAATTCAAAATCAATCAGTCAAGCAACCAATTCTAAGCATGCAATTTCAATCAATTGTATTGTAAATGGGTACCTTTTTCTGAGCCCGTTTCTCTGAATTTGTCGGAGTCGTGAAATGCTGTGAAACACATATTTGAATTATCTGTCTTCTAATCATCATCGCTTGAGGACGAGTCTGAGTCATCTAGAGTAGCAATAAATGCATGCTTCCGTTTCTTTACTGAGTTATTGTTTATTGGAGGATTTTCCCTATCTGGATATGGACAGTCTCTTTTGATATGGCCTGGTTCATCACAGTTGAAACATTTGACATTATTTGGCACTACATTTTCATTTCCAGAGTTCTTATAGTTGTTTCTCTTGAGATTATTCATCTTTTTGTATTTCAGAAATTTTCGAAAATTCCTGGTCATAAAGGCTATCTCTTCATCATTATCGCTGTTTGAGTCTGATCCATCGGTCAATGCATTGAATGTCGTTGACTTCTTTTCAGATGCTTTGCTTTCTCTTCTTCCAATCATTTGGACTTCAAACGACATTAGATTTCCAATTAATTCTTCTATCTTTAAGGCATTGATGTCATTTTGCCTCTTTGATCGCAAGTGTCTTTTGATCCCATTCTGGAGTAAGAGAATTTAGGATTTTTCTGATTTGATCTTCTTTGGAAAATTCCTTTCCTAAGGATATTAGAGAATGCACAATATCCTGAAATCTACTATATATATCTGAAATAGACTCATTAGAATTCATTTTAAATAACTGAAACTATTTGTGAGCATGGAAATTTTGGTCTGTTTAACTTTGCTTGTTCCTTCGTGAGTGACTTGCAAAGTTTTCCAGATTTCATATGTATACTTACAAACTTACACTTTATTAAATTCATTTCTATCAAGTGAACAAAACAGAATATTCATTGCTTTAGAATTATTTTGTGCAACAGTCTTTTGCTCAACGGTGCAAAATAAGTTGTGGGTTCAGAATATTCAGTTTGTGTGATATTCCAAGTGTCTAATCCTACAGATTGTAAATATATTTTCATCCTACATGCCCAATATGTATAGTTACTGCCATTAAAAAATGGTGGTCTGACAGTAGACTGACCTTCTACAAATGAACTAGTGACAGGGACACTAGTGTTAGTAACAGTACTAGTGTTGGTAGCCATTTTGAAAACTTTTCAAAATTCTGGTTATGAAACTTTGAAAACCTTGCTCTGATACCAACTGTGAGAAATGCAGATTAAAGATCTTAAGGCTAGGATAAACACTAGAGGGGGGTGAATAGTGTTTTAAGGAATTATTAAATCTTTTTTAGATTTTGTTAATTTGAACACAAATGTATGCATTATTCAGGCACAGATATGATCACCAAATCAAACACAGATGCAGAAATAAAGTAAAAGCGGTAAATGAATGAACACACCGGATTTTATACTGGTTCGGAGTTACCCTACATCTAGTCCCGCACACAAGTACAGATTTCCTTTCAAAAGAAATTGTACAGTTACACCCTCGATTTCAAGGCCACGAGGTACACCCTCCAGATTCACAATCCTCTGGGTAGAGATACTTGATTTTACGGGCAACAAGTTCACCCAATTGATTTCCAAGGCTGCAATCACACCTTTTCTCGCTTGATTTATTTCCAAGGCTACAAACACACCTTTTCCCGTTTAATTGATTACAAAGAAGCCTACAACTCTGAATAGAAATGAGGATCTTGTTGAGATAGTGATCGAGAATCAAACTAGAGATAATCCAGTTAGATTCAATGTTGATTTCAGCAGAGTAATGGTAGGAATATGTATAAAGAAATGTGGAAGAAGAAGAGAAATGAAAAACAAAAAATATGAAATAAAAATTCGTTGAAACAACCCCTATATTTAGAAGAACAACAGCCATGTCCATTCATGAAGAGAAATGACGAATAGATACTTCTTTGAAATTTAAATTTTGAAATTAACTGACACTATGTCGACATGGGTATATTGAGTATGTCGACATCCCAAAGGAAATTTTAGAGGTTTGTTTTTCTTTGAAAATAACTTTTATCATATACTAAAACTATTTTAAACTTTTATAAATATACTTGACTATAGTTAAAATCCATAAATAAATACAGAGAATAATATATATATATATATATATATATATAATTTTATTTAAATATAAATATAAATATTAAAAGTTAAATATATTATTGTTAGGGATAGTTTTAAAACAAAGAATAATTTGATTTTGAAAATAAAGATTATTTTTGGGCTAAAAGAATTTAAAATCAGGATAGATGTTTTTGAATCATTTTAAAAGGAAGGTTTTGAAATCATTTTGAAAACAACATAATTTTGTAAAATCATTTGAATAAAAAGTTAGTGGATACAAAATAATGTTCCATTAGATTTTTAAGTAGGTTTCATCCTACTTAGGGTTCCATCCCTTTAGCGGGCTCGAAGTGAATAAATTGGATTTTAAGATGCCAGTACTTTTCTAGGAGTTTTAACAAAATTACTAATTAAAAAATTAATTACTTGAAATCTTGAATTCTTGATAATCTAGATACTCATGAATCTTCAATCTTGATATCTTAAATCACTATACTGTACAGTCTTCATTCTTAGTACCTGCATGGTTAAATCCTACATATACATATATTTCTAAACTATAATGTATTTTATAATCATATTCTAAGGTTGTTTTCATCAAAACCATCATCTCACGAACTAACAGTTTCTCCTTCATGCTCATTTTTGAAGTGTGTCCAGAGGCATCTGTGATTTCAATTTCATAACTTTCTTTGACGGGAGATGAAGTTTCAAACTTGTCCTCATCAAGCACCTCAATCACTTGAGCATAAGGACCGGGAGTCTCTCCCGTGTGAGTAGCCTCACTCACCTTCCCTTTCCCCTCCTTGGCGTTATAGCTCCTTGGAGTTGGTTCAGGATCAAAACGGCCAGTGTAAAATCACAAGAGACAAACGTTAGAATACAATAACCTCTCGTAAAAAACGACGACTCTTTGAACTTTAAGAAGAACAATTAAATACGGGTTTCTTACTGGCTCACAACCGTCTGTGGAGTCTCACCCTCTGGAATGGGGGATACAACATAAATGTCAAGGCCAGGGGCTTCCGGATCATAACCAGCATGCTGTTCGAACGGATCAAGTATCGGCCGACCGATCGACTGATTAAGGGGAGGAGATGGAGGCTCGGTTCCAGACGAACCAGTGATGTCATATTTTCCTTTTGATGAGGAGGAAACTTTGTTGTAGAGGGCCTTCGCTGCAGATAAGTCTGAAGGCTTGTTCCTCCTAAGAAATTCTTTTAACAGAGCCTCCTCGTCAACCTCCTCAGTGCCCAGCTCGACCTTTCTGATCATTATCAAAGTTTCCCATGCCTTGGCTAGAGATTCGAGGCAGCCCTCTTCAAGAAAAGTTAAGTCCCGATGTATGAGGACACGGGCGTTGTATTCTGCTATAAGCGGGTCGAACAAGCACTTGAGCTCCTCCCTGCCAACGTCTGTAGCCACCTCAAGGCGAGAATCAAACTTCATGGGTGCAATTCTTTTGCCCTCCTCAAGGGCTTCATCCTTCAGCATCTTCACTTTAGAGAGTTTGTTGTCGAGCTTTGTTTTCAAGAGTCGTGTAGCAACAATCTCATCGCAATATCGTTGCGACTGTTCCTGAGCAGCAGTTTTTTCCTCTCTCTCTTTGAGGAGTAGCTCTTCCAACTCTTTGACTCGTTGGGCGAATGCATCCCTCTTCTTTTAAAAAGAATCCTTCTCTAAAGCCAAGGCCCTGTAGATTAGACCGCTTCGTCAATTTCTTTCTTATGTGTCATGTCCAGACGATTGACGGCCTCCATAGTGTCTTTAGCACTTTTTTGGGTGGCTTCGAGCTGAGACTTGTATAAAGAGAGCTCTTCATCCTAAGCTTTGATAATGTCTTTATCGTGAATAGCTTCGAGCTTCAGGCGATCGATTTCATGTTGACGCTCAATAGAGAATTTCGAGACTTTTTCAGCTAAATGGACAAATGCGTCATGTTGAACATAAATGTCATTGGTAATAGCGCTTTGTTTGACGTGTCCCGAAATGTGATGAATCATCGAGAGAGATTTCAATCCATTGAAGCATATTTTCGGGAACGTGGCCTTGAGCTCAGTAAGTCTTTCTACTACCAACGGATCAGGTACAGGAGAGGGAGGAGTATACCTGGAAACTACAGATGTTTTATGGGGTTCTTGGGATTGCCTGGTGCTTGATGAACCAGAATGTTTATACCGGTGGGCCTTAGGATGGGACCCCTTCTACGCAGACTTCTCCATGCCTTGCTCTGTTTAAGAAGGATGATCGTGGGAATACGAGGACTGGCTATATGTTTTCCTTCGATAAGTTAATTCTCGGGGGCGGTAGTCTCAGTCTCCAGAGTCATCTCTGTCTCGGCCAGAATGATGAAATACAGATGACCTGCGAAGACGATTGAGTCTATTAGTGCGTCCCATGTCACCTGCACAGAATGAGAATAACGAAAAGCTAGCAAAGAGTAGAGTGCTGGCTAAACTTAAAGTGCAACGTGAAGTGCACGTGTCCGTGTGTGTCCTAGTATTTCCCCCCAACGGGCCAGTTTCTTTATCTCTACTTATAGGAGTTTCTTTATCTCCACCGGGGTGATTGTGATCTTAGAGGTTCCGCCCGTTGTCTTCTTCCTCAATTTGTAAGTTAATTTTTTCTTTCCCTTCGCCGGGGGAGGCGTTGCTTCGATATCGTGCACCTCGACTGCCGGCTCTAGACCGGGACTAACATTCTCACCCGGTACTTCGGCCGTTTTAGTTTCTCTAATCTCCTCCTTCTCAGATGTGTCGGGGGCATCACGTGTTGAAGGCCCCACTGGCTTTTTACCTTTATCCAAGGCAGACCCGGTTATAGTCACACCATGAGTGAGACTTATCCAGCGATCCTCCGCCAGCAATCTGAATCTAGAGAGCGATTTGTTTGAAATAAGATATCTAATGTCCCGCTCTCCTACGGGGATAGCTCGGATAGCTTCAACGGCTTCGGAATACCCATAGCCTTCGGGATGTGGGCTAATGCCTGTAAAAGAAGAAAAAGAGTTAGAAAAGGTGCAATTTCCACCGAATGCAAGTATTGATCCAGGAAAAATACTTATTCCCTTCCACCTATCTCCTTGCAAAGCCAGGGGGATAGTGCACGTAGAACCACTTTTGCTTGTACTCGGTGAATTTTCTCCACTCTTCGGTCAGAATTTGACACTTTTTGTATGGTTCAAGACATACAAAAGATGGGCTGTCTGATGGTCTCTTGAAACGATAAATATAGCGGATATCGCCAGTAGTCGGGAGCCTGAAAAGGACGCTCATGAAGAGAATGCATATGCTATATACAAACACGTGACTGTTTGGATGTAATTGCGATGGAGCGATCTCAATATACTGTACTAGGTCACAAAGGAAGGAGTTGAATGGCGGCACGCTGCCAACCGAGTACATAAATTTATTGCAGGCCGTATATCCGATTGGGGGCAGGTGAGGATGATCTTGTCCCGATGGAACCAACACATCGTCAAAAAGAATCCCGTGTATTGAGCATATGCGACGAAGAGCGCTCTCGAAGCCTGAGAATCAACCGGATTGTCTAGAAAGATCGCTGCATCCAAGGCATCGGGAGCCAAGTTTATGGATGCGCTCATGGGGCTCGAAATGTCTTGCACAGAAGTAGTCAACGGATTTGAAGTTCCAACTACTTCTTGTTGAGTAGTTGGCCCTAGTCTGTCCGAGATCGTGGAAGAACTGGATTTCCTAGGCATCTCTAATGAGTGTTGAATCTGGTGAAACACCTGTTTAAACTACACTGGAAAAAGGATCTACGTTAGACATAACAACAAGGTACTCCCCCATGTGGTGTGTGAACTAGTGCAACCGTTCAAGTATAAGTGTCAAAGAGTTACAAGTCGTAAAGTTGATGAAATAAAGCTAAGCTTTGGACTTTCATCTTCAAAGACCATCATCGCTGACCGTCCCCAAGAGCTTGTCGTATGATGGTTTCTGTTTTGAGCTCGACATTGACACTATATATGGAAGGTTATTATCAATTTTAGTCAAGTTAAATTCAGGTTTATGGTTGTTAAGACAAGGGAGTTATCAATCTGGATTGTTCGATATGCTTGATTGTTTAAATCCTTGTCCCTATTTACTGCCATATGTTCAGACATAGGAAAGACTCGACTATTTATTGCCTACTTCACTCTCCTGCATTCCCTCTCCACTATTCGGCATGCGGCAAGTCATGCCGAACCACATCCATTGCGAGCCGCATCGCTCGGCGCGTTGAACCTAACTCCAACTTTCTTCCTACACTTCCTCTCTACCGCTAGGCACAGATGAGTCATTTGGCAAGTCATGCCGAGCTGAATCGCTCGGCACTTTGCCCTCAACACCAACTTCCTTCCTACACTCCCTCTCTACCGCTCGGCACAGATGAGTCATTTGGCAAGTCATGCCGAGCCACATCGCTTGGCACTTTGCCCTCAACTCCTACTTCTCTTCTGCACTCCCAATTACCTCATCCGACATAAGGGAGTCATGCCGAGCCATGGTCATACCGAGCCGCATCGCTCGGCACGTTAAACCCAACTTTAACTTTACTCCTACACTCCTGTTCCATCGCTCGGCATACGAAGGTCACACTGAGCCGTAGCCATACATTTTCCTCCAATTTGTACACCTCACTCAACCAACACCACTTAGCCACTTCCTACTAAGCCAACCACACTTCCTGTCACCTCGTTCGGCAACCAGACAAGAACCTACTTCACAATAGCCTCCGACACCCTCTTCCTTCTACATCTAATCCTAAAGCATACTTAAGTCTTATGTTCATCTTCCTCGTCTAAGATGGCTTCAACCATTGTAGCTTTTTAAAAAAGGGAGGGGCGGTAAAGAAGATCAATATGAATACTAGTTTTGAACGAAACCCTCGATCAAGAGTGTTCGGTGGTTGAGAAATTCGTACCTAAGGAGTGGCTCGAAGCTTAGGGAATTCTGGATTTGGAATCGAAAATTATTCGGGTTCGTCGATGGGAGAGGATGTGAGGCAATGTATTGGATTTGGTAGGAAGAGGGATGTTAAGGCGTTAGTAGAAGTCTGGTGGGAGACGAGTTCGGAAGCCTTGTAGAGTGGAGGTAAAAGTGAAACGGGGAAAGAGGAGAAGTGATGGGTTATATAGGAAAGAGGGAAGGTGAATAGACAGCGACCGGTAGAACCAGTCAAGGCACCTTGGTCGTTCGGAATTAATACGTTGTTCGGCATCAATATGTCGTTCGGCATTAATGTCTCGTTCAACATCAATATATCGTTCGACATTCAATGAAAAGGTCGCTCGGCATACGAACGCCGTTCGACATCACTATCAAGAGGACAGAACAAGGGTTCAAGGAAAAGCGTGGAGTGTTCTCGATTCAAAGCGCACCGTGTTGGTCCACACAATACACTTTGGAGAGAAAGTGCTACTCGGTTGTTTGACCATGTAACAAAAGGCTCGGCATGGATGCCTCGATCGGCACAGGCTTTGTTCGGAGCACCTCCCCTTGCTCGACATCTTGCCTCATTCGGCATGGATACCTCGGTCGTCACAGGCTACGTTCGGCGCACCTTCCCTCGCTCGGCGTCTTTCCTCGTTCGACATGGAAAGGTCGCTCGACATATTGCCTCATTCGGCATGGATAGGTCGCTCGGCATCCTGCCTTGTTTGGCATGGAAAGGTCGCTTGGCATCTTGCCTCGTTCGGCATGGCACCTCGGTCGGCATACGAATGTCGTTCAGCCTAGATGTGTGACTCGGCATATGAGTACCGTTCGGCACGGAGGCCTTGCTTGGCATCCTCTGGTTCGACCAACCTCGCTCGGCAATTGTGGTTCGGCATCTATGGCTCGGTGCGTAGAAGTTACTTACCACGGGCTGAGGTACCTTGTTCCAAGGCCCAGGAGGGAAGTCCAACCATCTTCGTCTATAAATAGAAGGGTAGGGGCATAGTGAAATGGACCTTCTTTCAAGAACACTGGGAGAGTCTGCTGCATTCAAGACTTATTCTATTTTACTTAGCGCTTGTATTCAAGTTATTATAGTACGGATTGTATCTGTATTCAATCTTCTTTAAAAGCAATAAAGTTCATAACTCAAAGTAGACGTAGGCAGTCACGCTGAACCACTATAAATCCGATGTTCTTGTTTTTGCATTTAATTTAGCATACACTTCTCCGTTTAAATTTACTTTCTTAATTAATATCTCTATATAATCTTTCTCAAGGGTGTTAGTGACCAATTCCGGTGCTAACAGAACATTAATAAATCATCAACATGTACATATAATCATTTTATCATTCAAAAACCTGGCAAATCTTTGCAAAAGTATTCAAGTTTAATCTTAAAACCGAAACCATAAAAATTTAGAGATGTAAACATTATTCGCCTTTGCTTTAGAGACTAAAGAGCTTGAGATTTGAAAAGGTTTTATTTGAATTTCTTTTCCTTTATCTTTTCTTTAGTTTCCTTTTCTCCTTTCCTTGTTAATGGTGGCCGACCTTGATTTTGAAAATTTTAAAATGAAATGAATGTGTACACAATACACGTCCTGAGGAGGACATATAGGAATGACCTTCTTCCCATAATACCCCACTTCTAATTCATTTTAAACCCTTCTTTAATTCACTAGTTAAAAGGCATGGCTACCTTAATTAAAATCAAATCTCAATCCCCTAATCAACACATTATTTTATTTAGTTCATCTAACTAAATCTCCTAAATAATGTTATATAAAATCAAGGGTGCTACATGGTTTTCGAAAAGGAATCATCCATATCTGATCCAGGTTCCTTAAAACTACATCAATAAAAAGTTGTTAAGTAAACATGTGCTTTTCATTTGATTAATTACTTTCACTTTATCAAAAATATCTTCTAGAGATATATATCATTAAAACATTTCTTTTCGATATATATGGAATTAAGCCTCTCTTTAACTTTCAAAATAACAAATCAAAATCATTTCTCATAAATCACATCACAAAACCTTATTGAGTAAGAAGGGTCGTCATAAATTATGGCAATTCTACTCAACATAAATTTTCGTACTCAACCTTTACTATCCATCGAATAACGGTGATATCACCTTTTAAATTCACACGGACAGTACGAGTTCCATCCTTAGAATTTAATACCAAGTATATGAAGATTATTTCTATACAATCCAAGTTGTATTAAATTAAATTTGAATCTTTTATACTTTCCTCGTTTCCAACATTTCGACCTTATCTATTCTTCGCCCAAGAAAGAGACCAGGTGAGCTAGGGCGCCATTTGCTCCGGAACATCTCCTTAGTTTAAGCGACTCACATCTGAATCTCACAAACAGAAAAATCCTGTCTACTCATCGACTTTTAGAGCCAAGATTAAATCACTTGATTATAACAACTCTCTCTAAATTATTTATTTAAACTCTTTAAAATAGATTATAAAACTTCCACCTTATCTTTGAAATACTTAACTATTTATTTGAAAACATTTATAAATGATCTGGGAAAGAATACTTGAGAGTTTAAATCGATATTTTAAAAGTTACTAAAAGCTACAAATAATGCTGCAACTAGTGTTTTTAAGGCATATTTGATCAAAACAACTTTTCGATCATTTAGAAATCCATGCCTATAATTTAAATCTCTTTTAAAATATTTTTAAAATTTATTCCATATTTTTAAAGAATTAAAAATACAACTTTTAAATAATTTAACGCTTTGGTTTCCGAACTGCCAAGCTGCGACAATTTTGAAAACATGTTTTGCTCATATTTTCTAAAATCTACTAAACGAAATCTCTATCCTTTTCTTTTGTTTGAAATCATTACGGATTCGATTTTCGGTCATATTTTCACTTCTTAGTTAATATATATATATATATATATATATATATTTGTAAACAAAATTTTATAATAATATTTCTATCATTATATAATAATTAAAAGGGCTTATTTAATAGTTAAAATAATTATTAAATCATTTAACTCAATTTAAATTCAAAAGTCGTTTATTCCAAAATAGTGATATCATTAATGATGTCATAAAGTGATTTAAATTTCAAAAATAAAATAAATAATTTTATACATATTCTCACTCATATATAAACTTGAGCATATGTATCTAGCTCTGTGAGCAATGTCGAATGGTCTAAGAGCTGCTTATTAATAAAATGGTTTTCGGTCATTTTATTGATATATTTTCCAAACTATATATTTTTGTAAATATCTATTCAAAATAAAATTACCAATATTATTTATTGTTCAAAAAATTATTATTTATGTTAAAAAATAAATCTTATATTTGAATATTTTGAAAAAAATTATGAAGTGATGAATTTGCGGGTCGTTACATACTTCCCCTTAAAAGAATTTCATCCTCGAAATTAAGTATAAGAAGAAAATGACTCGAAAAGGAAAATATATATATACATTGATAAGGGATATATATATACAAGATATGATAAGTGACCACATCACAGGCGGTGAGTGCATTATTTGGATACCGCATGCAAACTATACATCAATCCTAACTTTGGAAAGCTTTCTCATTCTATCTTCCATTTCCCATTTGCATTCTTCGGCATCACCACTCCATTGAACTTTAACCAACCTTACCACCTTTCTTTTCAGTTGCTTCTCGTCATGACTCATGATTCGAACTGGTCACCTGATAACTGTCAAATTTGGATCTACTTCTAAATCTTCTTAGGCAACTAATTCTATAATCTGTTCCGTATCATGCACATATTTCTGTAGATGGGATACGTGAAAGACATTGTGCACACCAGACAACCTTTCGGGCAATTCCACATGAAAAGCTAATGGGCCAATCCGCTCAAGAATGGGAAAAGGTCCAATAAATTAATGTGCTAACTTCCCCGCCCATCCAAATCTTATCACTCCTCTCATCGAAGAGGCCTTCAAGAATACAAAACCTCCAACTAAGAATTCCAAATTCCTATGCCTTTGATCGTCATAACTCTTCTGCCTGCTCTGGGCTTCTTTCATCTTCTTTCTGATCAAGTCTACCTTTTCTGAGACTCCTCGAATTATATCAGGACCCAGTACTAACCGATCTCCCATTTCGATCAAACATGCTGGGGATCTACATGGATGATAATATAAAGCTTCATATGGTGCCACACTAATACTGCTTGATAGCTGTTATTATAAGAGAATTCCACAAGATGAAGATACTTTTCCTTTGAACCTCCAAAATCTAAGGTACAAGCTCTAAGAAGATCTTCCAATACTTGATTTACCCTTTCGGTTTGCCCATCAGTCTGGGGATGATATGCGGTGCTTATACTATGCTTCATTCCCAAAGCTGTTTGTAATGCCTCTCAGAACTTACTAGCAAAGATTGGGTCCCAATCACGACTATTTTGCTTGGGACAACATGCAATAGAAAATTTTCCTCAAATGTATCTCTACAAGACTTACAACTGTTCTCATTGGCTTCACTGGGATAAAGTGTGGATTTGGTCAATCAAGCTACGATACCCTAAATACCTCCATTTCCCTTTCTTGATCAAGGTAAGCCATCGATGAAATCCATCAATATTTGGTCCCATTTCCAAGTTGGAATTTCATGAGGTTGAAGTAATCCAGCAGTCTTTTGTTGATCGCTTTTGATCTATTGACAATTTTAACATCTACTAATATGGATAGAGATGTCCCTCTTCTTGCTTTTCCACCAAAATCTTTATTTTACATCTTTGCACATTTTGTTAACTCTAGGGTGAATATTAAGCTCGGATTGATAGCACTTAGCCAACACTTCTTGTCTTAAGTTGTCAATATCAGGGACACAAATTCTTCTTTTATCATTATATCCCCTAGTTATCTATTTCAAATCCAAAATTCTACCCTTTGCTTATGTCCTTAATAGTCTTCCTTAGATACCGATCTTCTGTAACGACCCGATATTTTCAACCATTCGCATCCGCACATGTCGGACTTGAATTGCTCAAAATACCGCGTTGTAAATAAAATTTGGCAAATCTCAGAATATACAGTAAATACATAATCACAGATCACAGACACAGAGTATTTAATAATGCAGCGGAATTTAAAAGAAATAGTAGTTCATGAAGCTACTATATAAAAATAAGATACATCAGAGTTAAACATGATACAACAAAAAGTAACAAGATACATCAGGTACAAATCAGAATACATCACTGAAATCACTGGATACAGAAAGCAAAATAGATGGCTGGATCTTCAAGGAAAGCTCCAACTCCGAAGGTGAACCTTGAATGCTAACTCACTCAATCTGACTCGAGCGTAAAGCAAAGTACAAAACACTCGAGTCAGGACATAAATACTTATGAACTGTAAATAAACTCAAGTGAACAGTAACAAAAATGCATCAGTAACTTAAAGGATGCTTGGGATCGCCCATCCTTTAAGGATCTGTTAAACTATTTACTATGTAGTAATATTGCGCTACTATAATAATGTCTACAGTAAAATAAACATACTTTTAAATAGCATTTCGGGCTACCCACATCACCCTTCACACATAATAGTCCGAGTAGTCCATCCAATATCATGCCATCTCCACTCTAGGTGACTGTCAGAGGATACCACACGGGCTACGGGAGAAAAACAAACTCGTAGTAAAGGCTCGGTATGGTAGGTGACACGGCACACAAGGCAATGCCAGGGTAGATATACCAATTACGCACACGGGCTGGTGGTAACGCAGCAGCCACATACGCCCACCTCGGAACACACTCCCAATCAAAATCGGAGGATGGCCATCTAATCAATCACCAGTAAGAGTATAGTATCGAAGGAATGTGTCCGACCAGAGGTGCTACCTCCTTTGGCCCGAGATCGCTCTTGTTTTATCCACCTTATGCCAACTCACAGGAGTTGGGTCCACGTAATATACCTCATGAACGTCGCCACCATCCTACTTCATTCTGGAATCTCCACCGCGTACACGGTTGTTAAAGTGGTTTTCGGAGTTGGCAGAGAGTATGACAACTTCCGATCCCGGTCTCTTTAACAACCAAACGTTATTATAACGCCGTGGTCATTTCAAAATAGTTTATATTTCAAAAGGATCAAATCATTTCATTTCAAAACTATATTCCTTTCAAAATAGTTTACGCCTCGAAACCAAAACCATTTTTATTTCAAAACTATTTATTCAATCAAAATAGTTTATACTACGAAACCAAAGTCATTTTTATTTCAAAACTATATTCAAATCAAAATAGTTTATACTTTATCATTTCCATCTCAAACCTATATTCACTTCCAAAAATCATAATACTTTCAAAGTTATAACTCTTTCGAAACCAAAATACTTGAAATCATTACACTTTGAAAATCATAACATTCTGAAATCATACATTTGAAATCATGAAACATTCATTTAATTCTTTACATTTTACAAATTTATTTCCAATTTAATTCAAAATTTCAAATTTCCAATTTAATTCAAATCAAACCATCAATTTCAGTTCAATTCAGTTTTCTAACAAAACATTTCAAATCTTATAAATTTCAAATATAGATTTGATCTACAAAATAAGCTATCCAATTTTAATATGTTTCCAAACTTTAATATCCCACATTTCAAAACTAAACTTTATAATTCCATATATTCATATCTCAAATCTAATTTCATTATTATGTAGTTTTGAAATATTCATTCCATAAATCCAATATTATTAAAATAAACTTAAATTACAATTAAACCAAATATCTTTTCATACAAATATAAACTTCAAATATTCCTTTATCAAATAAAGAAAAATCAAATATCATTCAACATTCACATTCTTTATTAAAATAAAGATCAATTCATTTCCAAACCATTTCAAAATCATTAAAATATTACATCCTTTCAAAACTTCATAATCAAATCATTATTTGAATTCAAATCCAAATATTCAAAGTTAAATATCATTTAAAAATCAAATATGTCATTCATTTATTATTTCAAACATCATTACCAAAAATACATTCCAAAATTCCATTCAAAAATTCATTTATTATATTACATTTCATTCCGTTTAACACATAACCAAGTAAACTTTATTTAAATTCAAATTCAATTTAAATTCCTTAAAAATTCAAATTTAAATATTCAAAACTTCTAAAATTTCACAGATAATCCATTTCAAAAGTTAAATTATTTAACACTTTAAAATATAGCCCAAACAGTGTTAAAATCTATAACATTTCAAAACAATTGTCAAATTATAGCAACGACAGCATTTATAAAGTGCTATCGTAGCTTATATTATCCAAAATGGTTTATTTCAAGAATAGCGACATTTATAAAATGTCGTAATAGATATTTAGTTATTTCAAACATTGTTAGATTCAAAACAATAGCATTAAAATGCTATGAAAAGACTAAAGCATTTTGAAAATGCTATAAAATTCCAGGTTTCATTTTAGCTTTTCAAAAATAATAATAAAACTCCAAATTTTTATTATTACAACTTAAAAATCATATTTCTAGACTTCAATATTTCACATCTAAAATCATTTTAACATATGATTTAACACAATAAAATTTTAAGATCAAATATTCAATTTTGCAAACTCCATACATTTATTAAGTCAAAATTCACTGTTTATTAATTTATAAATTTGATAAACTTAAAATTTTACTTCAAATATCATTTCAAAACTTTAAATTTAATTTCCATTATTTATTTACATCTTAAAATAAAATTTGAAGTCAAACGTCACATTTACTCCAAATTTACATACTTGAATTCACTTAAATTCACAATTTCAAGATTTAATGTTTAACTTTCTTAAAACCATAATATATATATTTTAAATCAAAATTTCATACTTTTGAAAATACATGTTTAAAAAAAATCATTTAAAAATATACCACGGGGTCTGTATATAATTTTCTAACCTAGGTCAAGTGATACAGATATATATCATTTCAATCCGTAATTTACAAAGAAAACCGGGTTTTATCATTTCAAACCCGCAATCCCAAGCCAAATAAAATACAATAAAAATCGCTCAGGCCTATCACTTCAGCCCATAACGATTTTTTCCTATTCTAAAGTCCGTTCGGGTATGTATCGTTTCAACCCATAATGATTTTATTCTAACAGGGAACTTGCAGTGTGAATATATGCATAAACAATATAAACAATGTCAATGTCACAATATAATGTCATATATCAGATGTCAGGTTATAATTAACAGTTTTAACATGGTAACAACATGGCATAGCATATCATATGATCATCATTAACTTGCATAAACATTTTATATTACTAAACACTTGTCATCAATTCACTATTTCATAAGTATAAATGTCAGAGTGAGAAAGACTCACCTTTTCGAAGCTAGAGACCAAAACAACAAACACAAGAGCGATTCCAAAAGCACGACAAAACCTGATTTGAATTGAATGAAATGGAAAGCCTTGATAATGATCTTGTATACAACAAATAAACAAGACCATATAAACATATGCATACAATACAAATATGAATTTAAACGAAATGGAAACTTTAAATCAACAAAGAACATTACCCAGCTTTAACACGAAAGTGTCTGACCACGACAACATGGCTTGTCACATGATCAATTGGGCTTGTTCTCATCACACTAGGCTCGGCCTAGGTGTCAACATGACTTGGGTTTAGCATCAAAACACATGGCAACAAGTGGATGAAGATGGAGGAGTTACAACATGAAGCATACTAAGTCAAGGCAACAATAGGTAGGGTTTGGGTGCATTTTTGGCTCGACCAAAAGCAAGTGGGGCTCGGCCAAAGGCAAGTACAGGTCTGGATAGTGGAGAGGTGGAAGGTCAAAGGTGGTATCATGGTGGTGGTGGATAAATAGGAGGCGGCCAAGGCCATATGTGGTGGTTGTGAGGTGATAAGGCAAGCAACATGAAGGGATTTGGTGAATGGATGGTTTGTTCATGGTTCTACAAGTTTGGATGGTGGGGTTTTGGCCTAGGGCTCACGGCCTAGCTTCAGGTCAGATTTGGAGATGGTGTAGCAGCGGCCAAAGGTCAGGTAGTGGCTGGTGGTGGTGGTTCTAGGGGTGGCCAAAGTGTATAGGAAGAGGTAGGTGATGTTTTGTGGCTAGGCTAGCATAGTTTCAAGGAGTTTTTGTGTTGTTTTCATCTTTGGGATGCCACGGCCTGACATGGACAGAGGAGAGGCTGATGTTGCAGCTGGAGATGGAGGAGGTGATGGTCAGTGATGATGGTGGAGAGTGGGGCCAAGCAAAGCTTTGCAAAGGAGGAAGCAAAATCATTGAAATTGTGAAGAAGAGAAGAGATAAAGGAAGCCATTTGCAATTTTTTTTCTCTCTTATCAAGCCGTGAGTTTTTAGGAGGAGTTGAGAAACATTTTTCACATGAATATGAGAGGGAGTCACAGCAATAGCAAAAAGATATGGTCGGCTAAGGCTAGAAATGAAAAGGTTGGAAAACAAAGAGGCGGGAAAACGAAGAGCCTTGAGCAACTAAAGAGACACAAACTCTTCAAATTTCCATTATTTTCTTTTTAAACCTTATACAACTGAAATATATATATAAATCAGATAAAATATGAAAATTTAGTAAATAAACAAAAATAAATAAATTAATTATTAATTATATATAGTTTAATTAAATTAAACAGCAAAATTTGCAACTAGTCTTGAAAATATGAAAAATAAGTGCAATGAACTTGGGAAAATTTTTATGTACTTAAAAGTATTTATAAATAAAGATAAGAACACAAAATAAAAAGGAAATCACAAAAGTAAATAAATAAATTTTAATTTAAATATAGTTTAGATGAAGAAAATAGCAGAAAAAGGAAAACAGCCTTTTAAAAATAGGAAATCATCATAGTAAATTTTAGAAAAATTCTATTATCATTTTAAAAATATTTAAAAGTCAAAATATACATAATATAACATATTAAAACATATTAAAATAAAATATGACAGAGAAAAAAATAAAATTTATATAACAAAATTGCAAAATAAACAATTTATACTCAAAATTGAAATGTACATATCTTTTGCAGTTTAACTCCGTTTTCCAAGAAACAAAAAGCAGTGTTCAAGTTATTAAATCTATTTTCATAATAAAAGATAAAATTTAAAATTTCGAACTTTTAAATTTTAAGTTAAAAGTCAAAGTTTGACTATTTGACCAAAAATTCACCTTTTTTGGAAATATTCAACTTACACAAGTTTTGGAATTATAATTCATATAAAAATCAAGATATATATTTAAATAATAAAATTTAATCATTTCAATAAGTAAAATAAGTTTTTTTTATCAAAATTTAAATTAAAATAATTAAAATATACAATTAAAATAATTACAAAATACAGGGTTGTTACACTCTCCCCCACTCAAAACTTTTCGTCCCCGAAAAGGAATGAGGTACGGGAAAGCACAGGAAAAAAAAATATAGAATGAGACAGGATTTAGATAAGATGACAAGCATATTCGAATCATACCTGATAACTATTGTTATAGGTAAGTTTAACAAGGTGGAGATGATCTTCCAAGATCCTCCAGAATAAAAAATACAAGCACAAAAAGATCCTCTAAAATCTGATTCACCCTTCCCGTTTGACTGTAGTCTGTGGATGGTAAGAAGTGTTCAGATCCAGATGAGTACCAAAGATTTTCAATGATTATAGAAAGATTTCTAAACAGACTGGTATAAGCAATAGCCTCCCCATTCTATAGAAAGATAAGGAAAATAAGGACAACTAAAAGATAGTTTGAAAAACAAAATAAAATAATAAATTTGAAATCATCATGCTTTGAAATCATAATACTTTGAAATCATAACACCTTTAAAATAATCTTCCTTTAAACCATTTAAATTCAATGTCAAATAATACTCATTTCAAAGTTGTAACGTTTCTAAGTTCATTTATTCAATTATAAAGTTTCCAAAACATTTTCTTTTAGAAACAGCAGCACTTATAATATGTTACAGTAGACATATTAGTATTTCAAATCAGTTCAATTTTAGAAATATTCATTTGGATATCATTTACTTATATTTATTAAAACAATTTTTATGAATGGAATATCCAAATTAAACTATACTTCATTTATTAAGTCAAAAGTTCATTATTTTACCTATTTCTTAATTTAACAAATAACCTAACACTTTATTTAAAATACTCATTTCATAAATAGGATATTCCTTCAATAAGTTACACTTTAAATTTCCATTTGAAAACCAAATTCTCAATAATCAAATTTTAGTGATATTAAAAATACATCTTAACTATTTAAATCAAAATTATTCATTTTACAAGACATATCTATTTTATAAATAAAATATTTTATTTATAAAATAGATATCATAGTAAATACAGCAATCAAATTTCTTTACACCTTTATTCATTTATACATCAATTAAACTATGATTTCAAGTTAAATAAACCTTATTACAAAATATCCCATTCAAATATATTTTATTTTCTATTCAAAGATACATTGTTTAGTATACAAACATATTCATTTCAGGAAATAACTTTTATTAAAATTTCTGGGTTAGACTTAAGGTTCCATATTAAATCAAATTTGATTATTAAGTTATTTAAATAAAATCTCTTTAAATTTTCTTTTTCTTTATTTACCTCTGTTAATCTTTTATAACCAAAATTTAAGTGTATAACATTTATTATAACCACTCAAATTTTATTTATAAAATCCTTTTATATTGTATATTATCTAATTACATTGTCAACTTTTTAAAAAATTAAGGCAAGTTATATTGAAATGCAATTGTGTGTTATACAAATAAAACTTTCAAATTCAATTATCTCAAATTTGAGTCATTTATCCAAATTTTTAAATAACTTTTTTCGTTCATAATTGAAATTATTCTTTAAGATAGAATTTAAGAATTAAATTTCCGATTCCATTCAAACCATTTAGAGATAACTAAT
This sequence comes from Allium cepa, assembly GCA_030765085.1. Classification (NCBI taxonomy): domain Eukaryota; kingdom Viridiplantae; phylum Streptophyta; class Magnoliopsida; order Asparagales; family Amaryllidaceae; genus Allium; species Allium cepa. The sequence continues at coordinate 146,152,300 of CM060945.1, forward strand.
AATATATACATAATATGTCAAATCAAATTTCAATCATATATCTATATATATTAAAATCAAGTCATATTTTAGAAATTCAAATCAATTAAATTCCAAAACAAAGCTGTAGTAAGACTACAGAACTGTCTCTTCACTTCGAAACTCGAAAATGAATGTCGATGATGCTGCAGTCATCACCGAAGTTATTTTTCAGCGACCAAGAGAAGAGCACTAATTTTAAACTTTAAAATTCATTGGAAACAAATTTCTACTTGAAAATACTTTAAATAATATATCCTTTTAAAATTTTAAACATAAGGTTTGAAATCCATCGGAAATTAAATTCTCAAATTCTTGATTTAAATTAATGTCAGTTCCCAAATCAATTTATAAACAACTATTTATAAATTCATTTGTAGAACAATAAATGATAAATCAAGTATTATCATTTCAAATTATCAATTTAAATCAATTTATTAAGTTCCATAAATTTACTTATATATCAAAATTTATTTCATTTCCCAAATTTTTAAAATAATATTGTGTCAGTTTGTTCTGTCAAAGTGTTTTGGAAATCTTATTGATAGCGTTGATCAGACGAATCGATCAGAAACCCAATCCAACATCAACAACTCAAACAACACAATATGTAAAACAAAATATAGATTTACAAGTACAATTCAAAATGTTTGGAAGAATAGATTGGAAACAAAAGACAGGATGATAAAATACAGAGTAGGGAGGTGGATAAGCTGAAATAAATCGCAGGCAACCTTAAACGGGTCAACCGTGACTTAAAGAATAAGATCGATGTGGATTTCTTTGGTAAATCAACATTCGACCTCAAGAGATAAAGTTTGGGATAATAGGAGATACTAGCATCTAAGCCGAGGATAAATATAAATATCTGGTGAATTGATGCTAATTGTAAAGGAGTTTCACCCCTTTTACAAGAAAATTAGAATACTGGTGAGACCGCCAATTCACTATAAAGGTCATTCGAAGTGGAGTTATGGGATACTCCGAAATCAAATGAAGATGTATAGTGGGGAATAAGAATGGATTTTGGAACCGCAGGGAACGTTCTAAAATTCCAAGGAATCGAGTCAAAAGAAAGAGATTCAACTCGAATGAAAGTGATTCTGTAAATACATCTACTCTATATGCTGAGTTTTGCGTTGAGCTACCAAAGCTCTGATACCAACTGTAACGACCCGATATTTTCAACCATTCGCATCCGCACATGTCGGACTTGAATTGCTCAAAATACCGCGTTGTAAATAAAATTTGGCAAACCTCAGAATATACAGTAAATACATAATCACAGATCACAGACACAGAGTATTTAATAATGCAGCGGAATTTAAAAGAAATAGTAGTTCATGAAGCTACTATATAAAAATAAGATACATCAGAGTTAAACATGATACAACAAAAAGTAACAAGATACATCAGGTACAAATCAGAATACATCACTGAAATCACTGGATACAGAAAGCAAAATAGATGGCTGGGTCTTCAAGGAAAGCTCCAACTCCGAAGGTGAACCTTGAATGCTAACTCACTCAATCTGACTTGAGCGTAAAGCAAAGTACAAAACACTCGAGTCAGGACATAAATACTTATGAACTGTAAATAAACTCAAGTGAACAGTAACAAAAATGCATTAGTAACTTAAAGGATGCTTGGGATCGCCCATCCTTTAAGGATCCGTTAAACTATTTACTATGTAGTAATATTGCGCTACTATAATAATGTCTACAGCAAAATAAACATACTTTTAAATAGCGCTCCGGGCTACCCATATCACCCTTCACACATAATAGTCCCAGTAGTCCATCCAATGTCATGCCATCTCCACTCTGGGTGACTGCCATAGGATACCACACGGGCTACGGGAGAAAAACAAACTCGTAGTAAAGGCTCGGTATGGTAGGTGACATGGCACACAAGGCAATGCCAGGGTAGATATACCAATTACGCACACGGGCTGGTGGTAACGCAGCAGCCACATACGCCCACCTCGGAACACACTCCCAATCAAAATCGGAGGATGGCCATCAAATCAATCACCAGTAAGAGTATAGTATCGAAGGAATGTGTCCGACCAGAAGTGCTACCTCCTTTGGCCCGAGATCGCTCCTGTTTTAGCCACCTTATGCCAACTCATGGGAGTTGGGTCCACGTAATATACCTTAAGAACGTCGCCACCATCCTACTTCATTCTGGAATCTCCACCGCGTACACGGTTGTTAAAGTGGTTTTCGGAGTTGGCAGAGAGTATGACAACTTCCGATCCCGGTCTCTTTAACAACCAAATGTTATTATAACGCCGTGGTCATTTCAAAATAGTTTATATTTCAAAAGGATCAAATCATTTCATTTCAAAACTATATTCCTTTCAAAATAGTTTACGCCTCGAAACCAAAACCATTTTTATTTCAAAACTATTTATTCAATCAAAATAGTTTATACTTCGAAACCAAAATCATTTTTATTTCAAAACTATATTCAAATCAAAATAGTTTATACTTTATCATTTCCATCTCAAACCTATATTCACTTCCAAAAATCATAATACTTTCAAAGTTATAACTCTTTCGAAACCAAAATACTTGAAATCATTACACTTTGAAAATCATAACATTCTGAAATCATACATTTGAAATCATGAAACATTCATTTAATTCTTTACATTTTACAAATTTATTTCCAATTTAATTCAAAATTTCAAATTTCCAATTTAATTCAAATCAAACCATCAATTTCAGTTCAATTCAGTTTTCTAACAAAACATTTCAAATCTTATAAATTTCAAATATAGATTTGATCTACAAAATAAGCTATCCAATTTTAATATGTTTCCAAACTTTAATATCCCACATTTCAAAACTAAACTTTATAATTCCATAATTCATATCTCAAATCTAATTTCATTATTATGTAGTTTTGAAATATTCATTCCATAAATCCAATATTATTAAAATAAACTTAAATTACAATTAAACCAAATATCTTTTCATACAAATATAAACTTCAAATATTCCTTTATCAAATAAAGAAAAATCAAATATCATTCAACATTCACATTCTTTATTAAAATAAAGATCAAATCATTTCCAAACCATTTCAAAATCATTAAAATATTACATCCTTTCAAAACTTCATAATCAAATCATTATTTGAATTCAAATCCAAATATTCAAAGTTAAATATCATTTAAAAATCAAATATGTCATTCATTTATTATTTCAAACATCATTACCAAAAATACATTCCAAAATTCCATTCAAAAATTCATTTATTATATTACATTTCATTCCGTTTAACACATAACCAAGTAAACTTTATTTAAATTCAAATTCAATTTAAATTCCTTAAAAATTCAAATTTAAATATTCAAAACTTCTAAAATTTCACAGATAATCCATTTCAAAAGTTAAATTATTTAACACTTTAAAATATAGCCCAAACCGTGTTAAAATCTATAACATTTCAAAACAATTGTCAAATTATAGCAACGACAGCATTTATAAAGTGCTATCGTAGCTTATATTTTCCAAAATGGTTTATTTCAAGAATAGCGACATTTATAAAATGTCGTAATAGATATTTAGTTATTTCAAATATTGTTAGATTCAAAACAATAGCATTAAAATGCTATCAAAAGACTAAAGCATTTTGAAAATGCTATAAAATTCCAGGTTTCATTTTAGCTGTAACGACCCAGAAATTTTATTAATTAAAATTTGAATATTTAATTAATTTTAAATATTAATAAGTGAATTTATAAGTCAAATAAATTTTTATTTGAATAATTGGATTTAATTGGATAATTAAATCAATAATTTAATATGTTAAATTATGGAAATAATTGAAAATTGAGTTAAATATGATTGAAAATGATTTGTAAAATTTTATTTTATCATATGGGAGTTAGAACGATATTTTAGAACTTTTAAAATCAAATTAAAAGTTAATTTGTGAAAATTGAATATTTTAATATTTAAATCGACTAGTGAAAATAGCCAATTTTTGAACAGTCTCAGAATTGAACGAAACCAGTTTCATTGGATCCGTAATAGTTAGTTATTACCGGATTTCAATTTTCGTAGCAATCAGAGTTATCGTTTGATCGTGGCAGCTCGAAACGCATCGAATTGTTTTTAATTTTAATTTGGCGAGTTAAAATAGTCATTTTTCAAAAAGTCTCGGATTTCGACGAAACTAGTTTCATCGGATCCGTAATGTGATATTATTGTAAGGTTTCAAATTTCGTGTCAATTGGATTTACCGTTTGTCCGGTACAAATTAAAACGCCTAGGAAATCGTTTAAATCGGTTTAATTTAAATTGAACATTTGTTGCCATAACTCGCACAGATGTCCGAATTAGCTTTCGAAACCTGTTCCATTGTGTCCGGAACGCGGGATAAACCCTAGGAACATCAGTTTCGGCGCGTAAATCGAAGTTCGGAATTCCCGAATGAATAGTGTTTCGATCGATTTTCCTATAAATAGCCCTTAACCCTTTAGAAAAATTTTTTTTTTTTTACAAAACCCTAATATGCGCAGCCGACACCCCATCAACCAATGGCCAGAAGCATCGTTAATCTTCCCCAATTTTCTCAAAATCCGTGAATCAATTCACGAAGTCATCAACTACAAAGAGGTAGAGCACATCGAGAGCTACGAGTTCAACGGTGGTGATGTGATTTGGAGCAACATAGAGGGAGTAGGGGGGCCGCGTTTGGCTGTAAATCGTGCGCGTGTGTCGATGTCAGGTCAAGGCCGAGCTAGGCCATACTTTGGGCGAGGGGGGGTCGAGCACGTGCTTTCTGGTGGTGGGTGCCGATCAACGTGGAAGTGCTCGGTTTTGTCGTGGTAATTGAAGCAATGGCGGCGGCTAATGGGTAGGGTTTGTACGTGAATACTGGGAGATGGGGGAGAAGAAGGGTGCGGCTGTGATGGAATGGTCATGGATCTAACGGCCTATGTTTGATTTAGGTTAAAAGTTATAAAAAATGTTGTAATTATTTATATAAAATCGTGTACAAACTTCATAAATTCATAACTTTTTCATACGAGGTCGAAAACGCGCGAAACTAGTTGCGTTGGAATCGTATGGACGAGCACTACGCGATGAAATTAGATTGGAGTCGTTTGGAGTTAGTGAGAATTTTGGGTAAAATTAAACGCGCGTTTAATTTTATTCGAAATAAATCGCTAAAACGAAATTAAAATCAAGGTGAGAACTTCTCACTCAATCGAATCAGTTTCGATTTTATTTTAAATAGTTAGATTTAAAATATTTAAATGCATGTTTGAATGTTGATTGTTATCTATTGATTGTTAAAATAGACATTATACGCCGTTAGTAAGCGGATGTTATTTATTAAAAACATATACCGCGAATATTTCATAAACAGTGAAATTGGTATTATATATAATAGCAATATATATATATATATTGGCATATGTATATATTGGAGTTATTGATTTCCCGCATTTTTTTTAGCGGATGAGACCCTATTGCGCCGTCTATTAAGCGGATAATATTATAAATCCCATATACCGCGATAATTTCGTACTGGAGCGAAATTGGTATTGTGCTAATGTTTGTGGATGCAGGAAAACAGGTTGGAGGGATCCAACTGGATTCCTCAACAGTTTTTTTTTGATTTCAGATATTTTGATATTTGATGGATTATCATATACGATATATGATATCGTTGTAGTCGTGATTGACTATTTGGTGTGTAGCATCATTGGGCCAAATTTGGAATTTTAAAATGATTTTAAAAGTGATTTTTTGAAAATATACTATATTTTTAGAATTTATCCATTTTAAATAATTAAACGTTATACTTTTAAAAGTTATAAAAAAATTATGATTTTGAGAAATATAGTTGAAAGCTGATTTTTGAGAAATATGGATTTATGATTTTATAAAATAGTTTAAATTGGGTTTCTAAATTTATTAAAAAAAGTTTAAAAATAGGATTTATAAAATTTGATTATTTTATAAATCAAAGAAATTGATGAAATTATAAAAGGGTTTAAAGACGTTTAAAAGAATAATATAAATTGAATTATATTAAGAGATTTATAAATTGATATTTATAAATTAAAATATTTGAATTATAAAATGAGTTTTTATAAGTGTTAGAATGAATTGTGAATGAATTTCAGAAATGAATGAAACTTATAGAATTATAAACGGTGAAGTTATAAATGGAATTTTATAAGCAGTAGGTTTATAAAATTTATAAAGTTATTGAAAGAATATATTCGGATGAATAATTGAATCTTATAAGTTATAAGATTTCTAATTATGAAGTTCAAAGAAACGATTTTGTAAAATAATCATTTTATAAGCATTTGACTTATAATATGAACTTTTAGTTTATAATTGAGTTATAAACTGGAAAAGGTTAATAAAGGAATTTATAAAAAGAAGTTGTTATAAAATAAATAGAAATGGAATTTATAAACGTTGTTTTATAAATTCGCAAATGACTTATTTTGATAAGTAAATTGTTGAAACCTATTAATGGAGTTATATTCACGTTTTGACTGTGAATGATCCTTTAAAATGAAATGTATAGAAAAGATGAAATTGGTTAACAAAGTATATTCACGTTTTTGAATAGTGAATAATATGTTAAAGAAAATGTTTAGGATGTGATATTTAAACAGACTTAAAACGATCTAATGATGTTTTAAAATGTGTTGAGATTCGAAACCATAGATTTCAACATTCATTGTTGAAATAGACGTTTTCGAGAAATAAAAGGAAATAGTGGACTATAACACTGTTGTTATAGTAAATGATTTCCGAAAGGAAATGTTTTGTATAGTATTGGGATTTATATATCTATTTTAATTTTGAATCCCTATACTAGTGATTTTGGGTTGTCGTAACGATGTTTTACGCAACATTCGTTTTGGCCCAAATAAATATGTTTAAGAGAATGATTTCCTTAAAGAATGAAATATATACTTAATCTCGATTTAAGTATATTGAATATTTTCTAAGTGTTGAAAATAAATAAAATTTGTGAATTACTTATGAATAAGTAAGGATGGAAATGTTTTCCAATATAAAGTGAATGTTTTGAGAATTTATCTTTTTGAAGATAAATTGAAATGAATAATTGAAATTGTATATGCATGGATAGTTGGGAATGAAAATTCACTATAGAATTTATAAATGAAAAGAAGAATTTATTTAAAAATAAATATTGATTTATTTTTGAAGTGTGAAAATTATATATCTAGTAAAGATATTTTGTGAAATAAATAATTTGAAAAATTATTTGGAATCTGGTGATGTGTGCATATCAATTGATAGTTCAATAACCGACTATCAATATTTCCCTTTGAATGGGTAATTGATGTGATTTGTTTGAATTTGAATGCCACACTTATTTTTGAATAAGCGCTCACTATTCGGGTTAACCGGGAAAGGACCATGGGGTCGTATAACCCATTCCGAATATGTGATACGTCGTTATGAATTGCAATTGATGACCGGTGTTGAAGACCGAGTATTTGCGAAAGCGATAGAATGACCTATCGATTGTCTCTGCACTGGGTAGCTCCTGGTATAGAGATTTCCTAAGTGATGGGAAATTCGATCGGGATTGTGAATACCCGGATTGCAAGGGCTTCGTGAGAAGTGCCTTCGGTTTTGTTCGAGCCCGGAACAGACTTGTATGGATTGTATGTCTGACATTACAAATTGAGATATAAAGCCGATTTCATTCAAATATATTTCAAGTTGGTGGCGGAGAATTTATTCTTTTAGCTTAACACCCTTCTCTGAGACGTACGAGCTCAGAGGTTATGTAGTTGAAGGTTATCAGCGATATATTCCCAATTTGGTAATGTGACATGCTGAGTGTTGCTGTAAATGATCATTGTGTTGATTATTTGTGATAGGATCATTTATTTGATCGTCTATCTTTGTGATCATTTCTATGATCATTTGTTAACCCAAAGCATGGCTTTTGTATAAAGTATGTTTTTGTGGACGTGACTTCGTCGAGCCTCACACCCCGTGAATGGTCAAAGCAGGAAAGATGCAGCAAGGTTATGAGGGGTAGCGCCCTTTAGGATGTGTACATTTCCTTCTAGAAAAGGGTGGTATCATGGTATGGAGCCCAGATACTTACTCATGTGGAAAACACTTTGTTATGATTGTGTGAATTGATTACGAGCGCTCGGTGAAAGGTCCCAAAGGACCGGGGGATGGCATATTCGGTCAGTTGTTACTCAGTTAGGGGTAACCCGGCCTTGTGTTGGTAGAGATCCGGTTTGGTTCTCGGGGATGTCCATCCAGAGGCATTCTCATGTGGCAATGGGAAGTTCCTTGGCCTGATCATTCGTTGGAAATCCAAAGAAACAATACGAGACTTGTACGGTTTTAGTTGTATAACCTGCTATGGAATGTGGCGGTAACCTGTTATTGAACATAGTTAGCTATAGTAGGCATACGATAATGGTCGTATGTTGGCTAAGATTTATATTCTACTTTCGAAATAAATTTTTCCTACACTATGCACTAGTAATAATATCAAATGTTATTTTAAATGCGTATCAAGCATCTTTGACTATCATAAGGAGAAATCTCCTCCGATTCTGCGTTTGCATTGTGTGTGTGTGCGGGAGGTCTTATGGTAGTCTCATTTTTAAAAGCATTGCGAATTGACTTTAAAAATATTCTTCTATTTTGATTTTAAAGATAAATAAACTGTTTTGAGTTCTCACACCAGTCACATGACTGACTCGGCGTTTATTGTTTTCCTTCCTAAACTCTGGGTGCCCACCAATTTCCACACGGGCAGTCAAGAGTTAAGGTTTATCAGGATATTCTGGAGTTGCTGGAGGCAAGCTGGATGGCATGGCGTATTACTAGTATATAGTATTTATTTTTCCACTGCACTGTTTGTTGTTGTTGTTGTACACTCTGATGATATGATGTAATGAAATGTGATGTAATGTAATAACTGATATAGTTCTTTGTTTAAAGATTATTCATTTATTATTATATGTTGTTCTGCTGCGAATTGTGAGATTCTGATATTGTTGTTCTGTTGTTTTCTGTTCCATTCTATGTTCTATTTTCTTTCTGTTCTTTCTATTTTCTTTTCTCTCTATTTTCTATTTCTTCTCTCTTCTTCTATCCTCTTTTCTTCTTCTTAAACCCTCAGTGTTCGGTTTTCCGGCCTTCGATTGCTCGGCAGTCGATAAAGTGAGTATCGATGTTGAATTTTCGGAAGTCGAAAATTTTCGGGGCGTTACATTTGGTATCAGAGCATATGGTTAAGCGACAACCATGGTTCTGTTGGGTATTACTCATTAGAGATAGAGTTAGTAGTGCTCTAGAATGAGTTGAGTGTAATAATAGCTATGAGAGCGTATTTGTTAGTGTATATAAAAATTGTTTTGTATTGTGTTGACTTATCGGTTGATTGTTTATAGATTCCAGTCGATCTAGTCTAGCTAATTATCGTAGATAGGGGTTTCTAAACTCTTAAACAAGATAATTCGACATAATATTGTTTTAAATTGGGTAAACGAAATAATTTTACCTTGATTATATTTTTATATATAAGGAATAATTTTTCAGAATTATTAAAGTATATATAAATTGATTGTTTAGTTGTTTGAATAATCTAAATTGAAGAATAATTGTATAAGCAAAAGAATTATAAGAATTGAATTATAATTAATGTGATTTACAATTGTGAAATAAACTTATATATATATAAGAAGTGAAACTATATGGATATATTTATGAATATGAGTTGTAAATAAAAAAATGAATTCAAAGTTAAATGGAATATAACTTAAGAGATATTGAATAAAGTTGATATTGGTATCGAAGTAAATTAATAAAGTTAAGTGATAAATATGAACTTGAGTTATGTAAATGAAATTCAACTTTAGAAATTAAATTGAATTAATGGATTGAATGTTAATCAATTAAATGTGAATAGTTGACATAAAATAATGAATGTAAGTGTTAATTCATTAAAAATCTAATGTTATTGAAAGTTGAATAGTTGGATGAAAATCAATTTAATTAAACCAATTGATAAGCAAAGAAATTTGATTGTAATTAATATACATTGATTGTTATATGATTGTTAATTGATTGTATATAATTCATTAAGTGTTAATGGAGTTGAGTTAATGAAATTGAAAGCTAAAGTAATTGGAATTCAATTGGAAGTTAAATGAATCTTAAATAAAATTGAATTTGATTTGGAAGTGAACCAACTTGAATATGAATTAGTGAATATAAACTAAGTGAAAAAGAATGTTAGTAAGAACATCCACTGTTAACGAATCAAAAGTGATTAAATTGAAAACCTATTTCATTAAATATTAATGAGAATATGAATGAATATTTAATGGTTATGAATGTTAGTTGGATGATAGTTGGTTGATGTTTGCATTTGTTGCCTTCACTACATTTGCTATGTTGGCATATATAGTTATTTTGTTGCTATATGATGTATATCGATACTATTATCTATATACATGATTCTCATGTTGTTTGTTGAGTGTTTAGTAGGTGCGGATCGCGTTTGCTTCGCATTTGGAGCTCGCTTTCGCGCTATATTAGCCGTATATGCTCGCTAATAAAATATAAGGTACATATCTCGGATTACATACCGTACTTTTACAAATTTTTCCCTTAGGGATGCCTCATTACTTGATGAGATGTATATTTGTGATATATATACTGTCATTTTTTTTTCGGATCGAGCCGCGCAAAGGAGACTATGGCGAATTTTTCCAAAAATATAAGGCGTTAGAATATATTTGAGAAAATTGGAAAATTTTGAAAACTTTAACTTTGTTTTGGAATTGAAAGTTAAACGATAGTAGTTGTTTTTGAAAAGATAACTAAGTATGATTTGAAAACTTAGTAAGTTATTGTAAGAAATTTAACTATGAATTTTGGGAAAATTAATAAATTCTATAACTTTTCTTACTTAATAATTTCGAGGACGAAATTCTTTTAAGGGGGGAAGATTGTAACGACCCAGAAATTTTATTAATTAAAATTTGAATATTTAATTAATTTTAATTATTAATAAGTGAATTTATAAGTCAAATAAATTTTTATTTGAATAATTGGATTTAATTGGATAATTAAATCAATAATTTAATAAGTTAAATTATGGAAATAATTGAAAATTGAGTTAAATATGATTGGAAATGATTTGTAAAATTTTATTTTATCATATGGGAGTTAGAACGATATTTTAGAAGTTCTAAAATCAAATTAAAAGTTAATTTGTGAAAATTGAATATTTTAATATTTAAATCGACTAGTGAAAATAACCAATTTTTGAACAGTATCAGAATTGAACGAAACCAGTTTCATTGGATCCGTAATAGTTAGTTATTACCGGATTTCAATTTTTGTAGCAATCGGAGTTATTGTTTGATCGTGGCAGCTCGAAACGCATCGAATTGTTTTTAATTTTAATTTGGCGAGTTAAAATAGTCATTTTTCAAAAAGTCTCGGATTTCGACGAAACCAGTTTCATCGGATCCATAATGTGATATTATTGTAAGGTTTCAAATTTCGTGTTAATTGGATTTACCGTTTGTCTGGTACAAATTAAAACGCCTAGAAAATCGTTTAAATCGGTTTAATTTAAATTGAACGTTTGTTGCCATAACTCGCACAGATGTCCGAATTAGCTTTCGAAACCTATTCCATTGTGTCTGGAATGCGGGATAAACCCTAGGAACGTCAGTTTCGACGCGTAAATCGGAGTTCGGAATTCCCGAATGAATAGTGTTTCGATCGATTTTCCTATAAATAGCCCTTAACCCTTTAGAAAAAAAAATTTTTTTTTTACAAAACCCTAATATGCGCAGCCGACACCCCACCAACCAATGGCCAGAAAGCATCGTTAATCTTCCCCAATTTTCTCAAAATCCGTGAATCAATTCACGAAGTCATCAACTACAAAGAGGTAGAGCACATCGAGAGCTACGAGTTCAACGGTGGTGATGTGATTTGGAGCAACATAGAGGGAGTAGGGGTGCCGCGTTTGGCTGTAAATCGTGCGCGTGTGTCGACGTCAGGTCAAGGCCGAGCTTGGCCATACTTTGGGCGAGGGGGGGGGGTCGAGCACGTGCTTTCTGGTGGTGGGTGCCGATCAACGTGGAAGTGCTCGGTTTTGTCGTGGTAATTGAAGCAATGGCGGCGGCTAATGGGTAGGGTTTGTACGTGAATACTGGGAGATGGGGGAGAAGAAGGGTGCGGCTGTGATGGAATGGTCATGGATCTAACGGCCTATGTTTGATTTAGGTTAAAAGTTATAAAAAATGTTGTAATTATTTATATAAAATCGTGTACAAACTTCATAAATTCATAACGTTTTCATACGAGGTCGAAAACGCGCGAAACCAGTTGCGTTGGAATCGTATGGACGAGCACTACGCGATGAAATTGGATTGGAGTCGTTTGGAGTTAGTGTGAATTTTGGGTAAAATTAAACGCGCGTTTAATTTTATTCGAAATAAATCGCTAAAACGAAATTAAAATCAAGGTGAGAACTTCTCACTCAATCGAATCAGTTTCGATTTTATTTTAAATAGTTAGATTTAAAATATTTAAATGCATGTTTGAATGTTGATTGTTATCTATTGACTGTTAAAATAGACATTATACGCCGTTAGTAAGCGGATGTTATTTATTAAAAACATATACCGCGAATATTTCATAAACAGTGAAATTGGTATTATATATGTAACGACCCGTAAATTTAACCGGTTTTAATAACGTTACTAATTGAAATTTTGTGAAATTTTAAACGATAAATTTTGAAACATAAATTTGATATTTGAAATGCGGCTAATTAAATATAGCAACTGGTAAATTTTCGTCCGAAAATATGAAAGTTTAGTTCGTGCGTAAATTTACTTCAATTTAATCAGTTAAAAAGCGATGAAAATGAAACATTTTCAAAAACAAAATATTTTTACATAGAAAAATTCTAAACCATCTTTTGAGCAAGTTGTCAGTTTGTCGTTTTTACAAATTCGGACATCTTTGACTCCGTCGATCTTATTTTTCTGCGATTTTTACGTATTTTCCGTAGTATAAAATTTCGAATTTTTATAATTTAATCATACCACTGACATCTGTATATCGTTTTGATCGTCCCGTCGTGCCGATCTCAACGGTATATTCAATTCTGTGTTTTGCAATCCGGTACGTAGCGGAATCCGCGTAGACAGTAACCGTATCGGTAACCAGTTTTGTGCCTGTTGGTTTCTTGTGACCCTTCATATATTCACCGGTTGAAATCAATATGACGTTGCTTTATTTATTCTTGAATTCGCATGGTTTCCACTATTCCTGACCGTTGCCATTTATTGCTATCCACTCCTCCTTTCGTTCATTTGAAATAAATTACAAAGCAAGTTTATATTTGTGATACTAGCTGTCATTTATTTTGCCTGGCCAAAACTCACACACACGTTCCCTTCTTCATTCTCCTCAAACCCAGATCCATTTTTCCACTTCCATTTTCTTCTCTTCCACTAGCCACTCTCATTTTCTTTTCCACCATCTCGCTGTCCCATTTTTGAAACTCCATCTCCAAGTGACACGGAAACAGTACATCTTCTTTTGCTCGCCTTTTTCCCTCCTTTTTGTTGCCGACCTTTAGCCTCGTGCGACCATCAACATGCAGCAACTCGGCATCACCGCACCACCCTATGGCCGATCACCCATCAGCCGACACTCTCACATCATAGCCGCAGCCGTTCTCCCATGCTCCAACTCCCCTTCCAACTCCGAGCCACTCAGTCACCGTTACAACCACCCCGCAAGTACCGATCAACCGAGTTCGACCCTGACCGAACCATCGTTCCATCCTTCTTCTCACGCGGCCTCCTGCACTGCAGCGCCACTTCCTTTAGTCCACTGCTACAACTCACCTCCACCACTGCGCCGAGATGTCCCTGCCTTCGCTCGACACGAGCAACCGGCCTTCATTTCCCGCATCTAACCCGGTCGATCCTCCTCATATGCCAAGAACCACCCTCCGTGACATATACCTTCTCCGACCACCTCGTAGCAGCAGCAAACCCATCACCATGTCCGAGCTCCCTCCTCCATATGAACTACTTCACCCCACTGTCTCCACCGCAAAGATCTTCCATGCGACCATAGCCTAACCCAAGAGCAGCCCATCCGAACTCTTACTCCATACCTGTTGCCGAGCCTAAAGCCATCCCCAGCCATAGCCGCGGGTCTCCTCTTTCATCACGGACTCAGACTCCTTGATTCGAGCACTTCGCTTTTATCTCCCTGCGACGTCCCTGCTGGTGAGATCTTATTTATATGATTAGTTTATATTGTTACATAATTCAGTAGTGTTATGTATATAGTTGTTATTTTATAAGTTAGGTATTTGATTTTTTTATTAGTTATATATATCATATATACTGTTTTACAAGTTGAAGCTAGTTTATATATTAGTATGTTATACATATGTTTCGGAATTTAGGCTTACAGTATATTATTATATATTGTGTTATGGAAGTTGAAAGTTTTATATAGTATAAGTTGTTCTCTTTTAATCAACGATACATAACAGTATTGGTATGCTATTTATAGTATAATGAAATATGTTAATATGATATTTTATTAGCAGTTTAGATATATGTTAATATCTTGTCTCTGCTTTTATACAGATTTATATATTATAGTAGTTTTGATGGTCTAAGCCATAGGATTTATGTAGTGTTATATCGGCTGCAATGGTAATAAAAAAATATGTTTTGATATAAATGGTCTACATTGGTTGTAGTTTATAATAAAGGTGATATTTATTTATTTTTATTTTTCTGAACAGCAGTTAGACTTCATGTTCACGATATCATATCTCACTCATGTTTTATCGGAATGGGTTGATTCTATTTTGAAAAAAAGAGTCGAAGTTACCTAGTATATGCATGTCAAATTTCAGCAAAATCCGACATCGTTTGATTAGTGGTCGAGGATCTAGAAGTTTGACCCAGGCGGATGTTCTTTTGTACTTAAAATTATTTTACACTGCTGCAAACACGACCTGAGTACATGTTTGACGCATCGTATCTCCTCCGTCTTACGTCGGAATCAAGTGATTCTTTGCAGTTTTGAAATACAAGTTTTGGTCTTTATTCATACCAAATTTCAGACCATTTCGATCTCGGTAGCACATAAAATTATATTGTTAAACTTTGACGTAGGACATGTTTTGTAATTGTTGCTATGTTGAATGTTTTGATTTGATTTCGGCAATTCCTATTTAACAGTTTTGCTCATCGATTCGTGCCAATCTTACTTTGCTCTGAGATTCATGCTTGGATTTGTAACTCAAATTCAGTGTCCGTATCAGTGTGCGTATCCGTGCCATCTTCTATTTTCTCTAGCCTCGAAAGGTGAGCAATCACTCACGATTAATGTTCTTTTATTTATTAAATTTGATTTAAATTGAAACGACAATTGAAATATGCTGCTGTTATTAGTTGCACTGTTATTTACGTATCAGTTCACCTTTGACATCTAACACCATTATATGTTATTTATGCAATGATAATCCAGTTTGGTTGATAAATGATTGATTGTTTGATGTTGTAATTGGACGTTAAATTGTTAATGTTGTAAGTGATAAATAAATTGAAATTGAAATTGACATAGAATAGTTAACAATTTGCGATTGATAGGTGTTGAAGTTGATTAGTTAAATTTGTATAACATGACCCCTTTGAATGTTAAATAAATTGACACGTAGAAATAGTGTTAACGACACATTGAACCGTTTAAATGTATGTTGTATAATTGATGTAGTTTGAAATTGAATAATAAATATCGTGGAGAGCCATATAAGTATTAATGCAATAATCTTTAATGTACATGAAATGATAGTGTAGATTCTAGAAATAATTATATTAATTCGCACAAACAACAATGCGAATTAATACGATTGTTTCGGGATTATTTGAATTGATTATTGGATTGTGTTTGATTGTTGTTACTGCTTGTTTATTTACTTTGACACCATCCCTGTTATCACACTGCAAGTTCCCTTTGCTATATTTTGATTTTGAATTGAATTGGAATCGGGTTGAAATGATAAATACCCAAAATGAACTTGACCTAGGATAGAGAATTAAATAAATCCGATTGGTCAATAAATTGATTTAAAAATAAAATAATGATTTTATTCGAGCAAAGAATAAGTTTAAAATGAAGTTCGAATTTGAATGTTTATGAAAAAGAAATGTAAAGATTGAAATATGAAACAAATTTTAACGCAGTAATTGATGAAAGAACGTTGTTTGAACGTTGTTTGAAATTTAATTATTTAATAATTAAATTTGGAATTATTAATAAATAATTTGGAATTAGTAATAACTGAGTTTTGAAAATTATTAAGTTTGAAATGAATTAATAATTAAATTTGAAATTATAATTAAGTTGGAATTATAGTTAAGTTGGAATTATTAAGTTGAATTCATAATTAAGTGGAAATGATTTAATAATTAATTCTGAGATTATAATCAAGTTTGTAATTATTAAGTTTTGAAATTATTAATAATCAAGATTGAAATTATTTAATAATTGAATGAGAGTTAATTATTTGATAATAGAATAAAAATTGAATTCTTTGATAAGAGAAATTGAACTTTTGGATAAGTGGATTTGAACTTCGTTAATAAATGAAATTGAGTTTCTTATTTATTAAGTTTTGGAAATTGATTTAAGTAAGTTAATAAGTGAAATTGAAACTTCTCGATTATATGAAATTTAGTTCTTTATCAATTGAGTTTGAAATTTGTAACGAAGTCAATAAATAAGTGAAAATAGAATTTCTTTAACAAGAAATAAAATATGATTTATTGAAATGAATGGGTTTATTGAAATTAACGTAAGACTTGTAATTTAAAGAATTGATTTGACGAATTTAATTTATTTCAATTTGAAGTTTTGATATAATGAATTTGAACGTAAGTAATTGATTTAAATGAATTGGAATTTAAATAGAAGTTGTTTTGACTGACAAATTTAACTTAACGAATATTGAATGAAATCGATAAATGAATTGAAATTGATTTGAATGTTAAATTAAATTAATTTAAATGATTACGGAATGAAATTTATATATGAACTTGAATCAATATTTGAATTGTTTAAATAAAGGTTGAAATCGAATTATAGATTTTGGAATAGTAATTTGGAAGTTTTGAAAATAAACTTTGGAAATTGATTTAGAAAGATAAATGAAATGTTGATTTTCGAATTGAAATTGAAATTGAAATTGATTTGTTTTGAAATTTACTAAACGACCAATCGGTGTAATAATTACGAAAGTTATTAAAGAAACCGGAATCGGTTATGGATATACTCTCTATCTAAACCGAAAACCACTTTAATAACTATACGCGGAGTGATGATCCAGAATGAAGTGGTTGGAATGATGTACGTGATGACTGAAGAAAGAGAACGATAATGGATAGCCTTGACACTTGTGTCAAATTGGAAATGACTAAAATCAGGAGCCGTGCCGGGCCAAATGGGGTTAGCCACCTCGAGCGAACACACTTCTTCGTAACTACTACTCATTACTTGTGATTGATTGGTGCACCCTCGTACTTTCAGGAGTGTTGTATCGCGGTGTTGCGATCGCTGCGGCGATGCGTTCTCACCAGTCCGGATCAGGCGAACGGTAGTTTCACTACCTTGGGTATTGCCTCATGTGCCATGTCATACTTGTATCCCTATATACGCAACCACTACGAATTTGTTTTGTGTTATACCTATGGAGTACTCCCTGATATCCCACTAGTTTACGGTGGAGTTTACAGTGCTGTATAGACTATGACGCTTGTATAAAATTTGTTAAGGGGGATAATGGTAACGCCTTAACACTATTTTGATACTTTATATTACTGATAGACATTATCTATTTAGCGTACACTACTACATAGTAGATAGTTTAACGGATCCTTAGAGGATGGTGATTCCAACATCCTTTGAGTTACTTGTATTTCGATTGTTATTTCATTTGAGTTGGATTTATTGATATAAGAATATTAATCCCGACTCGAGTGTTCTGTGTTTTGCTTTACGCTCGGGTCAGACTGAGTGTACCAGTATTCGAAACTCACCTTTGGAGTTGGAGCTTTGCTTGGAGATCCAGCCATCTATTCTGCTTTCAGTATTCGATGATTCCAGTGATGTATTCTGATTTGTACTTGATATATCGTATTTCTCTTCTGTTGTAACTCTGATGTATCTTATATATTTATATAGTAGCTTCATGAACTACTATCTCTTTTACTTCCGCTGCATATTATTACTCTGTGTCTGTGATTCTGTGACTATTTATTTACTGTATATCTCAGTTTTGCCAAATTTAAATTAACAATTCGGTATTTTGAATTATTCAAGTCCGACATGTGCGGATACGCATGGTCTAAAATAGCGGGTCGTTACAGTTGGTATCAGAGCTTTGGTAGCTCTAGGCAAAACTTAGCATATAGGGTAAATGTATTTACAGAATCACTCTCATTCGAGTTTCAATCTATTCCTTTTTGACTCAATTCCTTTGAACTTTGGAACGTTCCCTGCGGTTCTAAAATTCATTCATGTCCCTCACTATTCGTCTTCTTTCAATTTTGGAGTATCCCATAAACTCCACTTCGAATGATATCTATAATGAATCGGCGGTCTCGCCAATCTTCGAATTATTTGTAAATGGGTGAAATTCCTTTATAATAGACATCGATTTACCAGAGATTCCTGTATCCTCGGTTTATGATGCTATCTATTCCCTGCTATACCTAAATTCTATCTTTTGAGATCGAATGTCGATTTACCTTGAAAATTCAGCATCGATCTTATTCTTGAAGTTACGGTCGGCCAGGTTAAGGTTGCCCGTGAATTAAATAAGCTTATCCATCTCCCGATTCGGTTAATTTAATCATCTTATCTTTTCTTCCGAACTTGAATTTGAATCTGAATTCTCTTTAATGTGAGTCCATCAAAATTTGAATCCTATCCTTATTTTGAAATCCATTCTTTTATCGTTGAGCGAGGAAGTGTATTTATAAATTAATGTAAAAAAAAAAGTTTTATATATTGTGTTGTTTGAGTTGTTGATGTTGATTTGGATTTTCGATCGATTCGTCTGATCAATGCTATCGATAAGATTTCTAAAACACTTTAACAGAGCAAACTGACACAATATTGTTTTCAAATGTGGTAAATAAAATAATTTTGAATGATTATATTATGTATAAGTATAAATTTTTCTGAAATTAAACTGTTAATGAATCTGTTGTCCGAAATGATAATATTAAATTTTCATTTATTGTATTTTAAACCATTGACTATTGCATAATATAAATGAATGAATTTATAAAAATTTGGTTATAAATTGATTTGGAATTTAAAAATGAATTTAAACTATAATTTGAGAATTTAATTTCCGATAATTTCGAACTATGGTTTTAAAGTTTTAAAATGTATATTATTTAAAATATTTTCGAATAGAAATGGTTTCAAAGAATTTTAAATGACTAAATTAGAGCTCTTCTCTTTTGTCGCTGGAAAATAATTTCGGTGATGACGGCCGCATCATCGACATTCATTTTCAGGTTTCGAAGTGGAGAGACTATTCTGTAGCCTTGCTATGGTTTGTTTTGAAAAATAAACTAATTTGAATTTTTAAACATGACTTGATTTATTATATATATTGAAGATTTTAAATTTGATTTGATATATTATGAATTTATATATTTATTTTTATCTACAAAATGGTTCGAAGTCAATCGGAAATTTAATTCTTAAAATTTAGGTAAAGATGATTTCAATTATAAATGAAACCAAAATTTTGAATTAATATTTAAACTTGGGAGAATTGAATTAGAAATTTACTTGTATAATACTCGATTTCATTCAATATAATTTATCTAGATTTTCAAAAAAAAAATTAATTATGAATTGAATATAAATGATATCAAAGGAATTTTTTTTAAATAGATTTATGTGGTTATAATAAGTAAATACTCTGAATATAAATGTGATAAAAATATATTAAGTAGAACAAAATTAAGAATAATTTGGAACAAAGAAAATTAAATTTGTCGAATAAAGCATGATTATAATAAATAACTATTCAAATTACGATCTTTGAAATTGTTAAGTTAAGATAATTGGATAATATACAATATAAATTGTCTTCATAAATAAAAAGTGAGTGTGTATAATAAATGTTATTCACTAAATTTTAATTATAAAATGTTTATGGAGACAAATAGAATAATAAGTTAGATAAATAGTAGGTATGATTAATAGAAGAAAATTTGTATCGGAAGTTAATAAATTGAATTAAAGGGAGTATCTTGAATCAATTAAGTTTAAATTTAATTTCGTTTTGGAAGAAACCTTTTGACTCTAACAGAAAAAAAAATTAATGGAAACCTTGAATTTAAAGACAAGTTGTCAAATATAAATATAATTAAAATTGAAATATATATGGTTTGAATTAATTAATTATAATGTAAGTCAAGTCTAATTTCTTTTGGATGTTTCTATTCTCTTACCTCCTTCCTTTTCGATGACGAAAAGTTTTGAGTGGGGGAGAGTGTAACGACCCGTAAATTTAACCGGTTTTAATAACGTTACTAATTGAAATTTTGTGAAATTTTAAACGATAAATTTTGAAACATAAATTTGATATTTGAAATGCGGCTAATTAAATATAACAACTGGTAAATTTTCGTCCGAAAATATGAAAGTTTAGTTCGTGCGTAAATTTACTTCAATTTAATCAGTTAAAAAGCGATGAAAATGAAACATTTTCAAAAACAAAATATTTTTACATAGAAAAATTCTAAATCATCTTTTGAGCAAGTTGTCAGTTTGTCGTTTTTACAAATTCGGACATCTTTGACTCCGTCGATCTTATTTTTCTGCGATTTTTACGTATTTTCCGTAGTATAAAATTTCGAATTTTTATAATTTAATCATACCACTGACATCTGTATATCGTTTTGATCGTCCCGTCGTGCCGATCTCAACGGTATATTCAATTCTGTGTTTTGCAATCCGGTACGTAGCGGAATCCGCGTAGACAGTAACCGTATCGGTAACCAGTTTTGTGCCTGTTGGTTTCTTGTGACCCTTCATATATTCACCGGTTGAAATCAATGTGACGTTGCTTTATTTATTCTTGAATTCGCATGGTTTCCACTATTCCTGACCGTTGCCATTTATTGCTATCCACTCCTCCTTTCGTTCATTTGAAATAAATTACAAAGCAAGTTTATATTTGTGATACTAGCTGTCATTTATTTTGCCTGGCCAAAACTCACACACACGTTCCCTTCTTCATTCTCCTCAAACCCAGATCCATTTTTCCACTTCCATTTTCTTCTCTTCCACTAGCCACTCTCATTTTCTTTTCCACCATCTCGCTGTCCCATTTTTGAAACTCCATCTCCAAGTGACACGGAAACAGTACATCTTCTTTTGCTCGCCTTTTTCCCTCCTTCTTGTTGCCGACCTTTAGCCTCGTGCGACCATCAACATGCAGCAACTCGGCATCACCGCACCACCCTATGGCCGATCACCCATCAGCCGACACTCTCACATCATAGCCGCAGCCGTTCTCCCATGCTCCAACTCCCCTTCCAACTCCGAGCCACTCAGTCACCGTTACAACCACCCCGCAAGTACCGATCAACCGAGTTCGACCCTGACCGAACCATCGTTCCATCCTTCTTCTCACGCGGCCTCCTGCACTGCAGCGCCACTTCCTTTAGTCCACTGCTACAACTCACCTCCACCACTGCGCCGAGATGTCCCTGCCTTCGCTCGACACGAGCAACCGGCCTTCATTTCCCGCATCTAACCCGGTCGATCCTCCTCATATGCCAAGAACCACCCTCCGTGACATATACCTTCTCCGACCACCTCGTAGCAGCAGCAAACCCATCACCATGTCCGAGCTCCCTCCTCCATATGAACTACTTCACCCCACTGTCTCCACCGCAAAGATCTTCCATGCGACCATAGCCTAACCCAAGAGCAGCCCATCCGAACTCTTACTCCATACCTGTTGCCGAGCCTAAAGCCATCCCCAGCCATAGCCGCGGGTCTCCTCTTTCATCACGGACTCAGACTCCTTGATTCGAGCACTTCGCTTTTATCTCCCTGCGACGTCCCTGCTGGTGAGATCTTATTTATATGATTAGTTTATATTGTTACATAATTCAGTAGTGTTATGTATATAGTTGTTATTTTATAAGTTAGGTATTTGATTTTTTTATTAGTTATATATATCATATATACTGTTTTACAAGTTGAAGCTAGTTTATATATTAGTATGTTATACATATGTTTCGGAATTTAGGCTTACAGTATATTATTATATATTGTGTTATGGAAGTTGAAAGTTTTATATAGTATAAGTTGTTCTCTTTTAATCAACGATACATAACAGTATTGGTATGCTATTTATAGTATAATGAAATATGTTAATATGATATTTTATTAGCAGTTTAGATATATGTTAATATCTTGTCTCTGCTTTTATACAGATTTATATATTATAGTAGTTTTGATGGTCTAAGCCATAGGATTTATGTAGTGTTATATCGGCTGCAATGGTAATAAAAAAATATGTTTTGATATAAATGGTCTACATTGGTTGTAGTTTATAATAAAGGTGATATTTATTTATTTTTATTTTTCTGAACAGCAGTTAGACTTCATGTTCACGATATCATATCTCACTCATGTTTTATCGGAATGGGTTGATTCTATTTTGAAAAAAAGAGTCGAAGTTACCTAGTATATGCATGTCAAATTTCAGCAAAATCCGACATCGTTTGATTAGTGGTCGAGGATCTAGAAGTTTGACCCAGGCGGATGTTCTTTTGTACTTAAAATTATTTTACACTGCTGCAAACACGACCTGAGTACATGTTTGACGCATCGTATCTCCTCCGTCTTACGTCGGAATCAAGTGATTCTTTGCAGTTTTGAAATACAAGTTTTGGTCTTTATTCATACCAAATTTCAGACCATTTCGATCTCGGTAGCACATAAAATTATATTGTTAAACTTTGACGTAGGACATGTTTTGTAATTGTTGCTATGTTGAATGTTTTGATTTGATTTCGGCAATTCCTATTTAACAGTTTTGCTCATCGATTCGTGCCAATCTTACTTTGCTCTGAGATTCATGCTTGGATTTGTAACTCAAATTCAGTGTCCGTATCAGTGTGCGTATCCGTGCCATCTTCTATTTTCTCTAGCCTCGAAAGGTGAGCAATCACTCACGATTAATGTTCTTTTATTTATTAAATTTGATTTAAATTGAAACGACAATTGAAATATGCTGCTGTTATTAGTTGCACTGTTATTTACGTATCAGTTCACCTTTGACATCTAACACCATTATATGTTATTTATGCAATGATAATCCAGTTTGGTTGATAAATGATTGATTGTTTGATGTTGTAATTGGACGTTAAATTGTTAATGTTGTAAGTGATAAATAAATTGAAATTGAAATTGACATAGAATAGTTAACAATTTGCGATTGATAGGTGTTGAAGTTGATTAGTTAAATTTGTATAACATGACCCCTTTGAATGTTAAATAAATTGACACGTAGAAATAGTGTTAACGACACATTGAACCGTTTAAATGTATGTTGTATAATTGATGTAGTTTGAAATTGAATAATAAATATCGTGGAGAGCCATATAAGTATTAATGCAATAATCTTTAATGTACATGAAATGATAGTGTAGATTCTAGAAATAATTATATTAATTCGCACAAACAACAATGCGAATTAATACGATTGTTTCGGGATTATTTGAATTGATTATTGGATTGTGTTTGATTGTTGTTACTGCTTGTTTATTTACTTTGACACCATCCCTGTTATCACACTGCAAGTTCCCTTTGCTATATTTTGATTTTGAATTGAATTGGAATCGGGTTGAAATGATAAATACCCAAAATGAACTTGACCTAGGATAGAGAATTAAATAAATCCGATTGGTCAATAAATTGATTTAAAAATAAAATAATGATTTTATTCGAGCAAAGAATAAGTTTAAAATGAAGTTCGAATTTGAATGTTTATGAAAAAGAAATGTAAAGATTGAAATATGAAACAAATTTTAACGCAGTAATTGATGAAAGAACGTTGTTTGAACGTTGTTTGAAATTTAATTATTTAATAATTAAATTTGGAATTATTAATAAATAATTTGGAATTAGTAATAACTGAGTTTTGAAAATTATTAAGTTTGAAATGAATTAATAATTAAATTTGAAATTATAATTAAGTTGGAATTATAGTTAAGTTGGAATTATTAAGTTGAATTCATAATTAAGTGGAAATGATTTAATAATTAATTCTGAGATTATAATCAAGTTTGTAATTATTAAGTTTTGAAATTATTAATAATCAAGATTGAAATTATTTAATAATTGAATGAGAGTTAATTATTTGATAATAGAATAAAAATTGAATTCTTTGATAAGAGAAATTGAACTTTTGGATAAGTGGATTTGAACTTCGTTAATAAATGAAATTGAGTTTCTTATTTATTAAGTTTTGGAAATTGATTTAAGTAAGTTAATAAGTGAAATTGAAACTTCTCGATTATATGAAATTTAGTTCTTTATCAATTGAGTTTGAAATTTGTAACGAAGTCAATAAATAAGTGAAAATAGAATTTCTTTAACAAGAAATAAAATATGATTTATTGAAATGAATGGGTTTATTGAAATTAACGTAAGACTTGTAATTTAAAGAATTGATTTGACGAATTTAATTTATTTCAATTTGAAGTTTTGATATAATGAATTTGAACGTAAGTAATTGATTTAAATGAATTGGAATTTAAATAGAAGTTGTTTTGACTGACAAATTTAACTTAACGAATATTGAATGAAATCGATAAATGAATTGAAATTGATTTGAATGTTAAATTAAATTAATTTAAATGATTATGGAATGAAATTTATATATGAACTTGAATCAATATTTGAATTGTTTAAATAAAGGTTGAAATCGAATTATAGATTTTGGAATAGTAATTTGGAAGTTTTGAAAATAAACTTTGGAAATTGATTTAGAAAGATAAATGAAATGTTGATTTTCGAATTGAAATTGAAATTGAAATTGATTTGTTTTGAAATTTACTAAACGACCAATCGGTGTAATAATTACGAAAGTTATTAAAGAAACCGGAATCGGTTATGGATATACTCTCTATCTAAACCGAAAACCACTTTAATAACTATACGCGGAGTGATGATCCAGAATGAAGTGGTTGGAATGATGTACGTGATGACTGAAGAAAGAGAACGATAATGGATAGCCTTGACACTTGTGTCAAATTGGAAATGACTAAAATCAGGAGCCGTGCCGGGCCAAATGGGGTTAGCCACCTCGAGCGAACACACTTCTTCGTAACTACTACTCATTACTTGTGATTGATTGGTGCACCCTCGTACTTTCAGGAGTGTTGTATCGCGGTGTTGCGATCGCTGCGGCGATGCGTTCTCACCAGTCCGGATCAGGCGAACGGTAGTTTCACTACCTTGGGTATTGCCTCATGTGCCATGTCATACTTGTATCCCTATATACGCAACCACTACGAATTTGTTTTGTGTTATACCTATGGAGTACTCCCTGATATCCCACTAGTTTACGGTGGAGTTTACAGTGCTGTATAGACTATGACGCTTGTATAAAATTTGTTAAGGGGGATAATGGTAACGCCTTAACACTATTTTGATACTTTATATTACTGATAGACATTATCTATTTAGCGTACACTACTACATAGTAGATAGTTTAACGGATCCTTAGAGGATGGTGATTCCAACATCCTTTGAGTTACTTGTATTTCGATTGTTATTTCATTTGAGTTGGATTTATTGATATAAGAATATTAATCCCGACTCGAGTGTTCTGTGTTTTGCTTTACGCTCGGGTCAGACTGAGTGTACCAGTATTCGAAACTCACCTTTGGAGTTGGAGCTTTGCTTGGAGATCCAGCCATCTATTCTGCTTTCAGTATTCGATGATTCCAGTGATGTATTCTGATTTGTACTTGATATATCGTATTTCTCTTCTGTTGTAACTCTGATGTATCTTATATATTTATATAGTAGCTTCATGAACTACTATCTCTTTTACTTCCGCTGCATATTATTACTCTGTGTCTGTGATTCTGTGACTATTTATTTACTGTATATCTCAGTTTTGCCAAATTTAAATTAACAATTCGGTATTTTGAATTATTCAAGTCCGACATGTGCGGATACGCATGGTCTAAAATAGCGGGTCGTTACAATATATAATAGCAATATATATATATTGGCATATGTATATATTGGAGTTATTGATTTCCCGCATTTTTTTAGCGGATGAGACCCTATTGCGCCGTCTATTAAGCGGATAATATTATAAATCCCATATACCGCGATAATTTCGTACTGGAGCGAAATTGGTATTGTGCTAATGTTTGTGGATGCAGGAAAACAAGTTGAAGGGATCCAACTGGATTCCTCAACAGTTTTTATTTGATTTCAGATATTTTGATATTTGATGGATTATCATATACGATATATGATATCGTTGTAGTCGTGATCGACTATTTGGTGTGTAGCATCATTGGACAAAATTTGGAATTTTAAAATGATTTTAAAAGTGATTTTTTGAAAATATATTGTATTTTTAGAATTTATCCATTTTAAATAATTAAACGTTATACTTTTAAAAGTTATAAAAAAATTATGATTTTGAGAAATATAGTTGAAAGCTGATTTTTGAGAAATATGGATTTATGATTTTATAAAATAGTTTAAATTGGGTTTCTAAATTTATTAAAAAAAGTATAAAAATAGGATTTATAAAATTTGATTATTTTATAAATCAAAGAAATTGATGAAATTATAAAAGGGTTTAAAGACGTTTAAAAGAATAATATAAATTGAATTATATTAAGAGATTTATAAATTAAAATATTTGAATTATAAAACGAGTTTTTATAAGTGTTAGAATGAATTGTGAATGAATTTCAGAAATGAACGAAACTTATAGAATTATAAACGGTGAAGTTATAAATGGAATTTTATAAGCAGTAGGCTTATAAAATTTATAAAGTTATTGAAAGAATATATTCGGATGAATAATTGAATCTTATAAGTTATAAGATTTCTAATTATGAAGTTCAAAGAAATGATTTTGTAAAATAATCGTTTTATAAGCATTTGACTTATAATATGAACTTTTAGTTTATAATTGAGTTATAAACTGGAATAGGTTAATAAAGGAATTTATAAAAAGAAGTTGTTATAAAATAAATAGAAATGGAATTTATAAACGTTGTTTTATAAATTCGCAAATGACTTATTTTGATAAGTAAATTGTTGAAACCTATTAATGGAGTTATATTCACGTTTTGACTGTGAATGATCCTTTAAAATGAAATGTATAGAAAAGATGAAATTGGTTAACAAAGTATATTCACGTTTTTGAATAGTGAATAATATGTTAAAGAAAATGTTTAGGATGTGATATTTAAACAGACTTAAAACGATCTAATGATGTTTTAAAATGTGTTGAGATTCGAAACCATAGATTTCAACATTCATTGTTGAAATAGACGTTTTCGAGAAATAAAAGGAAATAGTGGACTATAACACTGTTGTTATAGTAAATGATTTCCGAAAGGAAATGTTTTGTATAGTATTGGGATTTATATATCTATTTTAATTTCGAATCCCTATACTAGTGATTTTGGGTTGTCGTAACGATGTTTTACGCAACATTCGTTTTGGCCCAAATAAATATGTTTAAGAGAATGATTTCCTTAAAGAATGAAATATATACTTAATCTCGATTTAAGTATATTGAATATTTTCTAAGTGTTGAAAATAAATAAAATTTGTGAATTACTTATGAATAAGTAAGGATGGAAATGTTTTCCAATATAAAGTGAATGTTTTGAGAATTTATCTTTTTGAAGATAAATTGAAATGAATAATTGAAATCGTATATGCATGGATATTTGGGAATGAAAATTCACTATAGAATTTATAAATGAAAAGAAGAATTTGTTTAAAAATAAATATTGATTTATTTTTGAAGTGTGAAAATTATATATCTAGTAAAGATATTCTGTGAAATAAATAATTTGAAAAATTATTTGGAATCTGGTGATGTGTGCATATCAATTGATAGTTCAATAACCGACTATCAATATTTCCCTTTGAATGGGTAATTGATGTGATTTGTTTGAATTTGAGTGCCACACTTATTTTTGAATAAGCGCTCACTATTCGGGTTAACCGGGAAAGGACCATGGGGTCGTATAACCCATTCCGAATATGTGATACGTCGTTATGAATTGCAATTGATGACCAGTGTTGAAGACCGAGTATTTGCGAAAGCGATAGAATGACCTATCGATTGTCTCTGCATTGGGTAGCTCCTGGTATAGAGATTTCCTAAGTGATGGGAAATTCGATCGGGATTGTGAATACCCGGATTGCAAGGGCTTCGTGAGAAGTGCCTTCGGTTTTGTTCGAGCCCGGAACAGACTTGTATGGATTGTATGTCTGACATTACAAATTGAGATATAAAGCCGATTTCATTCAAATATATTTCTAGTTGGTGGCGGAGAATTTATTCTTTTAGCTTAACACCCTTCTCTGAGACGTACGTGCTCAGAGGTTATGTAGTTGAAGGTTATCAGCGATATATTCCCAATTTGGTAATGTGACATGCTGAGTGTTGCTGTAAATGATCATTGTGTTGATTATTTGTGATAGGATCATTTATTTGATCGTCTATCTTTGTGATCATTTCTATGATCATTTGTTGACCCAAAGCATGGCTTTTGTATAAAGTATGTTTTTGTGGACGTGACTTCGTCGAGCCTCACACCCCGTGAATGGTCAAAACAGGAAAGATGCAGCCAGGTTATGAGGGGTAGCGCCCTTTAGGATGTGTGCATTTCCTTCTAGAAAAGGGTGGTATCATGGTATGGAGCCCAGATACTTACTCATGTGGAAAACACTTTGTTATGATTGTGTGAATTGATTACGAGCGCTCGGTGAAAGGTCCCAAAGGACCGGGGGATGGCATATTCGGTCAGTTGTTACTCAGTTAGGGGTAACCCGGCCTTGTGTTGGTAGAGATCCGGTTTGGTTCTCGGGGATGTCCATCCAGAGGCATTCTCATGTGGCAATGGGAAGTTCCTTGGCCTGATCATTCGTTGGAAATCCAAAGAAACAATACGAGACTTGTACGGTTTTAGTTGTATAACCTGCTATGGAATGTGGCGGTAACCTGCTATTGAACATAGTTAGCTATAGTAGGCATACGATAATGGTCGTATGTTGGCTAAGATTTATATTCTACTTTCGAAATAAATTTTTCCTACACTATGCACTAGTAATAATATCAAATGTTATTTTAAATGCGTATCAAGCATCTTTGACTATCATAAGGAGAAATCTCCTCCGATTTTGCGTTTGCATTGTGTGTGTGTGCGGGAGGCCTTATGGTAGTCTCATTTTTAAAAGCATTGCGAATTGACTTTAAAAATATTCTTCTATTTTGATTTTAAAGATAAATAAACTATTTTGAGTTCTCACACCAGTCACATGACTGACTCGGAGTTTATTGTTTTCCTTCCTAAACTCTGGGTGCCCACCAATTTCCACACGGGCAGTCAAGAGTTAAGGTTTATCAGGATATTCTGGATATTCTGGAGTTGCTGGAGGCAAGCTGGATGGCATGGCGTATTACTAGTATATAGTATTTCTTTTTCCGCTGCACTGTTTGTTGTTGTTGTTGTTGTTGTTGTACACTCTGATGATATGATGTAATGAAATGTGATGTAATGTAATAACTGATATAGTTCTTTGTTTAAAGATTATTCATTAATTATTATATGTTGTTCTGCTGCGAATTGTGAGATTCTGATATTGTTGTTCTGTTGTTTTTTGTTCCGTTCTATGTTCTATTTTCTTTCTGTTCTTTCTATTTTCTTTTCTCTCTATTTTCTATTTCTTCTCTCTTCTTCTATCCTCTTTTCTTCTTCTTAAACCCTCAGTGTTCGGTTTTCCGGCCTTCGATTGCTCGGCAGTCGATAAAGTGAGTATCGATGTTGAATTTTCGGAAGTCGAAGAATCGGGTCCTGACATTAGCTTTTCAAAAATAATAATAAAACTCCAAATTTTTATTATTACAACTTAAAAATCATATTTCTAGACTTCAAAATTTCACATTTAAAATCATTTTAACATATGATTTAACACAATAAAATTTTAAGATCAAATATTCAATTTTGCAAACTCCATTCATTTATTAAGTCAAAATTCACTGTTTATAAATTTATAAATTTAATAAACTTAAAATTTTACTTCAAATATCATTTCAAAAACTTTAAATTTAATTTCCATTATTTATTTACATCTTAAAATAAAATTTGAAGTCAAACGTCACATTTACTCCAAATTTACATACTTGAATTCACTTAAATTCACAATTTCAAGATTTAATATTTAACTTTCTTAAAACCATAATATATATATTTTAAATCCAAATTTCATACTTTTGAAAATACATGTTTAAAAAAAATCATTTAAAAATATACCACGGGGTCTGTATATAATTTTCTAACCTAGGTCAAGTGATACAGATATATATCATTTCAATCCGTAATTTACAAAGAAAACCGGGTTTTATCATTTCAAACCCGCAATCCCAAGCCAAATAAAATACAATAAAAATAGCTCAGGCCTATCACTTCAGCCCATAATGATTTTTTCCTATTCTAAAGTCCGTTCGGGTATGTATCGTTTCAACCCATAATGATTCTATTCTAACAGGGAACTTGCAGTGTGAATATATGCATAAACAATATAAACAATGTCAATGTCACAATATAATGTCATATTCAGATGTCAGGTTATAATTAACAGTTTTAACATGGTAACAACATGGCATAGAATATCATATGATCATCATTAACTTGCATAAACATTTTATATTACTAAACACTTGTCATCAATTCACTATTTCATAAGTATAAATGTCAGAGTGAGAAAGACTCACCTTTTCGAAGCTAGAGACCAAAATAACAAACACAAGAGCGACTCCAAAAGCACGACAAACCCGATTTGAATTGAATGAAATAGAAAGCCTTGATAATGATCTTGTATACAAAAAATAAACAAGACCATATAAACATATGCATACAATACAAATATGAATTTAAACGAAATGGAAACTTTAAATCAACAAAGAACATTACCCAGCTTTAACACGAAAGTGCCTGACCACGACAACATGGCTTGTCACATGATCAATTGGGCTTGTTCTCATCACACTAGGCTCGGCCTAGGTGTCAACATGACTTGGGTTTAGCATCAAAACACATGGCAACAAGTGGATGAAGATGGAGGAGTTACAACATGAAGCATACTAAGTCAAGGCAACAATAGGTAGGGTTTGGGTGCATTTTTGGCTCGACCAAAAGCAAGTGAGGCTCGGCCAAAGGCAAGTACAGGTCTGGACAATGGAGAGGTGGAAGGTCAGAGGTGGTATCATGGTGGTGGTGGAGAAATAGGAGGCGGCCAAGGCCATATGTGGTGGTTGTGAGGTGATAAGGCAAGCAACATGAAGGGATTTGGTGAATGGATGGTTTGTTCATGGTTCTACAAGTTTGGATGGTGGGGTTTTGGCCTAGGGCTCACGGCCTAGCTTCAGGTCAGATTTGGAGATGGTGTAGCAGCGGCCAAAGGTCAGGTAGTGGCTGGTGGTGGTGGTTCTAGGGGTGGCCAAAGTGTATAGGAAGAGGTAGGTGATGTTTTGTGGCTAGGCTAGCATAGTTTCAAGGAGTTTTTGTGTTGTTTTCATCTTTGGGATGCCACGGCCTGACATGGATAGAGGAGATGATGATGTTGCAGCTAGAGATGGAGGAGGTGATGGTCAGTGATGATGGTGGAGAGTGGGGCCAAGCAAAGCTTTGCAAAGGAGGAAGCAAAATCATTGAAATTGTGAAGAAGAGAAGAGATAAAGGAAGCCATTTGCAATTTTTTTTGTCTCTTATCAAGCCGTGAGTTTTTAGGAGGAGTTGAGAAACATTTTTCACGTGCATATGAGAGGGAGTCATGGCAATAGCAAAAAGATATGTTCGGCTAAGGCTAGAAATGAAAAGGTTGGAAAACAAAGAGGCGGGAAAACGAAGAGCCTTGAGCAACTAAAGAGACACAAACTCTTCAAATTTTCATTATTTTCTTTTTAAACCTTATATAACTGAAATATATATAAAATCAGATAAAATATGAAAATTTAGTAAATAAACAAAAATAAATAAATTAATTATTAATTATATATAGTTTAATTAAATAAAACAGCAAAATTTGCAACTAGTCTTGAAAATATGAAAAATAAGTGCAATGAACTTGGGAAAATTTTTATGTACTTAAAAGTATTTATAAATAAAGATAAGAACACAAAATAAAAAGGAAATCACAAAAGTAAATAAATTTTAATTTAAATATAGTTTAGATGAAGAAAATAGCAGAAAAAGGAAAACAGCCTTTTAAAAATAGGAAATCATCATAGTAAATTTTAGAAAAATTCTATTATCATTTTAAAAATATTTAAAATTCAAAATATACATAATATAACATATTAAAACATATTAAAATAAAATATGACAGAGAAAAAAATAAAATTTATACAATTTAAAATAACAAAATTGCAAAATAAACAATTTATACTCAAAATTGAAATGTACATATCTTTTGCAGTTTAACTCCGTTTTCCAAGAAACAAAAAGCAGTGTTCAAGTTATTAAATCTATTTTCATAATAAAAGATAAAATTTAAAATTTCAAACTTTTAAATTTTAAGTTAAAAGTCAAAGTTTGACTATTTGATCAAAAATTCACTTTTTCTGGAAATATTCAACTTACACAAGTTTTGGAATTATAATTCATATAAAAATCAAGATTTATATTTAAATAATAAAATTTAATCATTTCAATAAGTAAAATAAGTTTTTTTTAATCAAAATTTAAATTAAAATAATTAAAATATACAATTAAAATAATTACAAAATGCAGGGTTGTTACATCTTCTCTTTGTTTGTGGGCAATTATATGTATAAGAGTCAGAGTCACTACCAGATAAGCTATAACGGCATGCTTTCTGCTTAATGCATCTGTTACTATGTTGGCTTTCCTGGGCGTACATAAAATATCTAAATCATATGATGCGAGAAATTCTAGACAACATTGTTGTCTTATATTCAAATCCTTCTAAGTGAAAAGATACTTCAATGATTCATGATCTGTGAAGATTTTGAACTTCTCACCTATTTAAATATGGAATATTATTTACCAAGGTCAAACTAAGTTTATCAAAATAAACTTTGAGAAATTCTTACCCAGTAAATAATGTCTCCAAATCTTTAGTGCGAGCATAATGGCTAATATTTCTAAGTCATGTGCTGCATAATTTCACTCATGCGTCTTTAACTGCCTACTAGCATATACAATGACCTTTCCATGTTGCATCAGTACCACTCCCACTCCTTCTCTATAAGCATCAGTATAAATGGTTAAACCGCCACTTTCACCAATAATAGTCAGCGCTGGAGCGGTAGTTAACATCTTCTTAACTTCCTGGAATGCTACTTCACATTTCGGCATCTATTCAGATTTAACATCATTTATAGTCAACTTCGCTAAGTGATAGAAATCTTGCAGAAGTCCTGAATAAATCTCCGATAGTGTCCTGCCAATTCTAAGAAGCTATGAATGTCCTTCGAAGTTTGTGATTGCTTCCAACCTATAATGATAGTAATTTTTCCAGGATCGACTGAGCTTCCTTCCCTTGACACAACATGTCCAAGGAACCTTACCCTTTCTTCCAAGAAGTGGCATTTTGAGAAATTAGCCTTGAGCGCATTCCTTCTTAATATTTCTAGTACAATCTCTAAATGCCTTTCATGTTCTTCTTCGGTCTTTGAATATATAAGAATACCATCAATAAAAACCAACATGAATTTGTGGAGCATATATCTGAATACTCTATTCGCAAGGTCCGTAAAATATGCGGGAGCATTGGTTAGCCCAAAAGGCATAACCAACCACTCGTAGAAATCATTTGGTCCTCTAAATGTAGTTAAAGGAATGCAATCTTCTGCTATCCTTAATTGATGGTGCAACGAGCCAACTTTTCGAAACCAAGAAGTCGACACTAATACAACCACGGTATTCACGTGCCGAACAACTAAGTGTCAGAGAGACAGATTTTTAGGGGAAAGAAAGGAGTTGGAAGAAACTAAACGATCATAGAATCTCACAATCCAACGGAATAACATATATTAATCAACATAATACCTTACACAGTCATTTCATAAATGTACATCAGAGTCATACTAATACAAATTCTACCCTAGGACAGTTATTGTAGCCCGTCCTTACCCAACTAATAGAAGATACATATAATACAGCGGAAACAAGATAATAACTAGCTATCGGTGAAGCCTCTGCTCCAAGCTCCTCCAAAATGCATTCGTGGGAATGATGACTCCTAATGGTAGCTAACCACATGGCTCTGCTGCATACCCTATTTTTGACATTTTTTTGATTTGTGAAGCTTGTGAGGTCACGTCTTTACCTTTTTATTTGCAATCCCACTTAGAATGATGCACTGCCCTCTAGGCGTCATTGCAATGATTGCATTCCCCATACAAGTTAATTCTAGGAATGAAGGAAACTGAAAGCACTAGTTACTACATCCATTTTGGAATCACCCTCAGGATTAGTAGCAAATAACCCTTGCACTTCAAAACTCCTTCTTCGATTCCATGCTCTTGAAGATGTCTTCAGTTCGAAACGCTTAAATTGGATCGAAGTGATTTTTGGATAACATATCCAATCTCTGTCTCTTCGAAACAACTTCTAATAATTTCTGATAAACTCAATCCCGGTTCTTTAGGAAATATACTGACAAAAGATAAGAGCGGAGTTCACCTCCTAACCGTTTGTGGATGCATTTCCTTATCATTTATCCTAGAAGAACAAAACGAGATTTATACACACAGTACAACATCATTGGGTATGACTATTCCATATAACTCACGTATTTCTCCTGGATATTTTCAAAGTTACGTTTAGGTCCAGATTTTTATAGTCGGTTATTTAAATATTGAATAAACAATCATTCAACATTGATTCAACTCCATATAAGAT
Organism: Allium cepa; assembly: GCA_030765085.1. NCBI lineage: Eukaryota > Viridiplantae > Streptophyta > Magnoliopsida > Asparagales > Amaryllidaceae > Allium > Allium cepa. The sequence goes on from CM060945.1 coordinate 146,187,629, forward strand.
GTACTAAGCCTTTATTAATTAATCTTTAATTAATAAAATCATTTATAAACTTTATTAAAAGGTCCTTTCAAAACACTTCCTTGAACCTTTAACATTCCTTTATACTTGAAAATATACATATATAAGTACTTACAAAACATTTTGGAAATTCCCTTTCCGCAAAATTCCAAATTAAATAGCTAAACAATTCGCTTTTAAAACATCATCTCCTATAAAACACATTTATGTAATATTTATAAAATTCTTTTTAGATGTTCACTTTACATTTCAAACCACTTAAAAGTTTTCCAACTAGATTTAAAACTTCTTTCAAAAATATCTAAATTGATTTATAAAATCTCTTTCTATTTTTTTAAAAACTATTTAAAGTCTTCATTTGTAATTCCTTTATAGAATCTCCTTTATAAAATATCATTTTCAAGATATCATTTGTAAATCACTCTAGGTAAAACCTTTTATTTAATAAACCTCTATTATAAAAAAACAAGATCATAATAAATTTAAAAAAATCATTTATAACCTTTAGACCCAAATTGATTAAAGAAGTAAAATTAATTCAAAAACATACTTTAGTAAATTCAAAAGAAGGCTTAGCAATCCCAATGGTACTATTTTAAGTTACCATTCAATTTCCATTTTAATTCACTTAACAATTATTTACGTAGATCAACATATATGTAAATACACTCATATCCAATTCAGGGAATAACATGTCAATATGAACTAACTAACGTATATATATTCAAAAAATAACAATAGCAAGATGGTGATTTGTCTTGCTAAACATATGTCTAAACCATTCACCCAATTCATAGCATAATGGGGATTTATTCTACTAACACATGTCCACACAAACAAACAAGCAAATAAACAATTTATAGCAGAACGAGGATTTATTCTGCTAATACATGTCCACAGAAACAAACTAGCAAACAAACAATTTATAGCAGAATGGAGATTTATTCTACTATCACATGTCTAAACAATTCAAAAATTTACATTATAACTCATCATAGTTATATGGTTTCTTCATGGTATCGACACTTGAATTACTTGTATTCAAATCCATCTTTGAAAAGAAGTACCTTTAAACTATTTTACTTTCAGAAACAAAAGGATTTAAAACTTATAAAACCTTTTTTAATTTTTTAATTATAAGTTAAATCCTTATTTAAATCATAATTAATTTTAATTGAATCTTAACTTAATTTGATTAAATAGTTAAACAATAATTAACTATTAATTATACCCAAATTAATCCTTTATTAGTTATTAAATAGTAATCTAAACCTTCATTGATAATTAAATATTAATTAATAAAATAATAATCTTTAATTAAAAATTAAATAATAAATTAAACCTAAATAAATAATTTATTGTTATTTAAACCTTAAATAATTTATAATTTAAGAATAACTAAACAATTGATTAATAATTAATTATAATTAATCTTATACTTAATTAAAAATTAATTGAAAATAAATCATATACTTAACTCATGATTAATTAACTTACTTAATAATTAATTTAAAACAACTCTTAACTTTAAAAGATAATTAATTAAGAACTAATCCTTATTTAATTAAAGCTAATAAACCTTGTTAACACTTAATTAATTACTAATTACTAAAACCTAACTAATTAACAATTTATTATTAAATCCTTAATTAACTTTTAAAAACATTGTTATTTAGTTTATAAAATATTGACAAGACAATTAGAAGTATAAAAACCAAACTTTGCAAAAATCAAAATTTTAAACGAACTGCATCCATAGCGACTATCACTATGGATACTAGTAATTTCATTTTACTAGCTAGTTTACATGCCAATTTGCTTTAGCTTCAAGACAAGATTAACGCATACGACATATCCAAGTTCATATATACCAAATCATGTCATCACCAAACATAACCAACAATCACGACCTTTTTATAACCAACATATCTAAACAATACCACAATCCAAACCAAACATTTACATACATACATACATACATACATACATACATACATACATACATACATACATACATACATACATACATACATATATATATATATATATATATATATATATATATAACCACATAACCAACACACATATGTATAAGTAAATTCTTCCCAAAAAGTTAAGAAGTTTACTCACCAAATTTTTTGGAAACTTGAAATACTTTAACGTTCGGAATGCTTGGAAAACCATGAAATCCACTGAACAATAGGCCATTTTCTTCTCAATTTTTGGAGTATTTATTCTCGAAAACTGAAAATGTGGTCAAAGAATTTTTTTAGATAATTCTTTCCTCTATGATTTTAAAAAAATAATTACTTAATTTGGATAATTTATTATGATAAAAAAGGTGAACAAAATTTTAGGACTTCATAATCTTGGTTAAAAAATACACTCTTGAAAAAAAAATGATTTTTGAAGTATCTAAGCTCGAAATCAGAAAAAGTGGTAAACTGCGAAGTTGTAGCTAATGGAACTATACATGCTTTAAAATAAAGAAAATCTTGATTTGGTTTAGGTTAAAGGATGTTACGGCCAATAGAAGTTGGGGTAAAATGGAGAAAATCTGAAATTGAAAAGAGGAGTATTAAACATTTTGAATTTAATAATTTTTTTCTCCTTTCTCTCTTCCTCTATCTTTGAAATCCAAAGAGAAGCCATTAAAGAATGCTCAAGCTTTAGGAAATGAAAATACAAATAAAAAAGGAGATGTGAAAATTAGTTTTATATGAAGTAAATATGCTAAATTACCTAACTAACCCTCCAACACTACGCTCCATTCCCCTTATTCCATGTCACCACCCTCCACCTCACCCTATCCCTCAAGCCACCCTTTTGTCCTGCTCCCCATCACATTGAAGGTAACAAGTATTTATGACTTGTACTTTATGTTGCATAAGGTATCTTCTATTATAATATTATATACTTTTAAAAAAAACTTATCTTATTTGGAAATACATACATACTTAAATGTACATTACATTTACATACAAACATGTATAAAGCAATTTATTAATGTGGTTATGTGTGTACAAAAGTGTTACAACAATTCTGACAACTTTTAGCCGACAAAATGTCGAAAATGAAATCAGGTCACATTTTCTGTTTTTCATCGAACTAAATATTTTCGTAAACAAAATTTAAAAGATATTTCATCATCAATATTTATCATTTAACATATTTTTATTTTAATTATAAAACCTATTATTTGAATATTTAAAATGAATTAAATATTCGCAAATTAAAGCAGTGAAATTCAGGGTAGTTATAAATGGAATCATGTACATAGGTCCATTTTGGAGAATATTCGAGCACCATGAAGTCTATCAAACAAGTTATCTATCCAAGGTAGAGGATGCTTGTTCTTAATCATTTTCTTATTTAAGTCTCGATAGTCTACAAAAAGTCTTAAAGAGCCATCTAACTTTACCAAAAAACCAATGCTGAGCTCCAACTTAAGTGACTTGGTCTAATTAGTCCTTTATTCAACGATTCATCTACTGGCAATTATAACAAGTAATATCCTTCGAAAAAAATTCTAACAGACCTCCTTCTAGCTTGCCTTGCCATGGCTTATTCCCAGAATAGTTGAATTTCCTCTTCTTCCTGTCATTGTTGCTGCTTTGAGTAGTGGGCAGATTCTTTTTGTCTAGAGTTTCATATCGGAAATCCATGTCTACCAAATCTATGAAGGTTCCCTTAACATTACCGGTCGTCCTGTCCTAATATTGTCCCTTCATCCCAGCGATAAACATTTCATTTTTCTTTAAAAGAGTGTCTATCTGACTTGGCCTAAAATGGGACAATTCATTGAACTTGCTGGAACATTCTTCTACCGGTCTCCCTTGCTTAAATCCGTAAAACTGCGATAAAGGCGGGATTTTTCAACAGTTGGCATTTTTTGTTCTTTCAAGACCTTGAACCATTCCCATGAGAATTTATCTTTTGAATCATTCAGAGTTATGGACTCCCACTATGCTAGAGCTTCTTCTTGTAACTGCCAAGAAGCTAAGAACCTTTTTTGCTCATTCTCGATATTCAATCCCATAAAAATTCATTCACAAGAGCGGATCAAAGCCTGAACTTCAATAATGGACTCCATTCCATTGAATGGTTTAACACCCAAACTGGTGTAATTCTTGCATAGAGTAGCAAAGATAATTTTAGGATGCATAGGGATTACCACTTCCTCAATAGCATTTGATCAACCGTTGGTGGCTATAGTGTTGCTACCTCCCCTTCGTCCTCTTCTATTACACATCTACTACTATCTGTATATAGTAAGGAAACATATTAAGTAATATAGATGAAACTATCTTAGGGAATGTATAAAATTGAATATACTTATTTAGATAAAATTTCAAATATGCGCTTTCTCTAACTAAACTCATTCTAGGGTATTACTAACCCTATCTCTAACGAGTTGACCCCACTAGGCTTAGGTATTTTCTTAACCAAAAGCTTTGATACCAAATGTGACGACCCAACTCCTCTAGCCGTAGAATCGACACTAATACATCCTCAGTATTCACGTGCCATAAATCCAAGTGCCGAAGAGGCAGATTATCATGGGGTAAAATAAAAAAGGTAGAAAACAAAAAAATAGAATTCAATCGTATTCAACTTTTAGTTATACATATGAGTAGTACATGCAATTAATCCAAATTTCTCCATTCTCCTTCTCGAAATGCCTCATGCTACATAACTACTTAGCTGCCCAAAAAAATAGGGCACCCAAAGATTAAGGGAAAAGAAAATAAACTCCGGGCCAGTGATGGGACTAGTATGAGAAACTCAAATTGTGGATATTTGAAAAAAAAGGTATCTCATAAGACCACACTGCACATAGACACAAAATGGGTTTTCACCTTATGATAACCAAAATCAATTGCTATGCAAATCTAGGGATTTTATTTTTGATGGCTTTCTTTGGAAAACACTTTTCAAGTAAACTTATATAATCTTAGCCGAAATTGTTACATTAATTAAATTCTAGCATAATAAGTTCTACAATCCAGTCTAAAGGCACTTACTAGAGAATGGATTTCCATACAATGGAAGGTGAGGAACTACCTTCCATACAGCATATCTCTAGTAGGATGTCTCGAGGATCAACACCTTTAAAACCTCTGCCCCTGGCAAGACCCGCCTACCCGCGCACGTATCTGGTGGTCAATAGAACCGAATATGAAATCACCCTGGTTGTAATTAATCTATCCAAGATCCCATAGAAAACATAACATACTCGACATATATAGAGTAATCTAGAAAGGTGATGACCATACCCTAATGGTTGTGAACTACATAGCCTTTTGGCTTGCCTTGTTTAAGCCATTATCGGGTGATGAGGCCCATGGTAACGATTACCTTTAACATATCACATTCCACTTTGATTGCCACATTGCCAGTTCCATCACACACTATTAATTTCCACAAATGTACAACCTTTGAGCTCGTACGTCTCAGAAAAGGGTGTTCAATGTAGGAGAGCTACTCCTACACCACCAAACATATGTACGTTTGTAAAATCAATGTACATGTATTTTAGAAATGAAATGTTGGATATTCGTCCATATAAATTAGCCAGGAGTAGGACAAACAGAAGGAACTCTCCTACCATGTGCGGTCGGGTTCATCCCTAGGATTAGTAGCAAGCAGCCCTTGCATCGAAGATCAAATGAAGATACAATTGCCACACATATATCATATGTGAAATTTACCTCGAGGGACAGTGACAATAGACCTTCATTCAATTTATTATCATTCCATGTCTTTAGTTCGAACTTGTAGATTGGTTTAAAGTGGATTTTGGAAAGGAATCATCCAAATCTGATCCCTGTTCCTTCGAACCAACCATTGATAAAAAGATGTTAAGTATATAGGTGCTTATCATTTGATTAATTACTTTCTCTTTATCAAAAATATCTTCTTGAGATATATATATCTTTAAAACATTTCTTTTCTGGTTATATGGAATTATTAAACCTCTCTTTAACTCTGGAAATACCAAATCAAAATCATTTCTCATAAATCACATCACAAAACCTTATTGAGTAAGAATGGTAAATAGAAATTATACCAAATCTACTCAACATCAATTTCCGCATTCAACGTTTACTATTTGTCGAATAACGGTGAAATCGCCTTTTAAATTCACACGGATAGTGCGGGTTCTCTCCTCAGAATTTATACCAAGTGTAAGAAGATTATTTTTATACAATCCAAGTTCTATAAATTAAATTTGGATCTTTTATACTTGCCTCGTTTTCGACATTTCGACCTTATCTATTCCTCGCCCAGAAAAGAGGAAAGGTGAGCCAGGGCACTGGTTTCTCCTGAACATCTCCTTAGTTTAAGCACCTCACATCCGGATCTCACGAACAAAAAAATCTAGTCTACTCATCGGCTTTTAGAACTAAGATAAAATCACTTGATTATAACAGCTTTTCTTTAAATCATTTATTTAAACTCTGTAAAATAAACTATAAAACCTCTACATTACCTTTAAAATACTTAATTATTTATTTGAAAACATTTATAAAATATTTAGGAAAGAATACTCGAGATTAAAACCATATTTCAAAAGTTATTAAAGTACCGCAAATAGTGATACGAATAGTGTTTTAAGGCTTATTTAATTAAAATAACTTTTCGATCATTTAGAAATCCATTCTTATAACTTAAATCCTTTTTAAAATATTCTAAATTATTTACAAAATTTATTTTGTACTTTTAAAGAATTAAAAATATCACTTTAAAAAAATTGATCGCTTTGATTTCCGAACTGCCAAACCGCGACTATTTAGAATACTTGTTTTGCTCATATTTCAAAATCAACTAAACGAAATATCGATCTCTTTCTTTTGTTTGATTATGAGAGTTCGGAAAATTCTTATTACAAAGAATTCCAACTCCGATTCCATCGTATAAATGGATATAACTTTCTGCAGTGCAAAATCGTGAACTGACGTTAAGCGACGCACCTATTTTTGACTCTGTTTTCATAACTTTTCAAAACATCATTAAAATGGATTTTAGTGTTTATAAAATAGTTATAAATAATTTTAATCCATTTTAAAGAGGTTTAACAATCTCATATACACCATTTCATTTATTGAAGGAAAATGATTTCCTATGTGTTCGACGTGTATTAAACGTGAATCATTTCAACATCAAAATAAACATATAATTAACATCAAAACTTAATTATCAAACATAGTAATCAACCATAACAATCATACCACATCATCATATTTATAAAATAAATTTAAAAGAGTTTCTCACTTGATTTTCGACCAGACTAATTTTAAAATGGCTATAGCTCTGCTATCTTGAAATCAGAGCTCACGACTACTAGCAAAAATGCTCCTAGGGAGTTCATCTTTGGTCTTGGAGGCTTTTAAGGGCTTGGCCTTGCTCAACAAGTGGTGGTGGATGGTGTGGCCGTGGGTTCTAGAGGTGGAAAGGAGTGGATTTTCTTTGGCTTTGAAGAGTTTTGATAATACATACTTACTAGAAAATTTAATTTCTTTTTTTCATAATTCATAACATAACTTTTTTAGGCAAGAAGATATTAATGTAGAGAAGAAGTGGATGAAGTCTTAGGAATTTTATGAAGAAGTGTGAATGAAGTGAAGAGATGTGGGTGCTATTTATAAATAAATGTAAGGATGCAAATATCATGATATTTCATCACCACCACTCCCCCCTCTCACCTCATCATTCTTAGCCGAACTTGCCCCATGTATATAGCCATGTGCTTGTACTTAGAGTGTAAGAGGTTGACTTTAGTTTTTCTTAAGGGTGAAGTTTTAGGAAAATATTTTGGATATTTTGTAATATATATACATATACATATACATATATATATATATATATGTAAACATATAAGAATATTTGTGTGTAAATATGTTCAAGTGCATGTAAATGTGTTCACATGTATGTACAATTATGTGTGCATATTTACATCTCAAATGATTCATAATGTTGCACAACTTTTCTGCGTTGAATTGTTATGGATTTCGATTTCGATTTCCGGTCATATTTTCACTTCTTATTTATATATATATATATATATATATATATATATATATATAAACAAAATCTAATAATAGTATTTCTATCATTACATAATAATTAAAAGGGCTCATTTAATAATTAAAATAATTATTAAATCATGTAAACTCAATTTAATTTCAAAAATCATTTATTTTTAAATAGTGATATCATTGATGATGTCAAAAAGGGATTTAAATTTCAAAAATAAAATAGATAATTTTATAACATATTCTCACTCAAATATAAAAATAAGTGTATGTATTCAGCTCCATGCTCGATGTCGGATGGTCTAAGAGCTATTTATTGATTAAACAATTTTCAGTCATTTTATCAATATATTTTCCAAAGCATATATATATTTGTAAATATTTATTCAAAATAAGATTACTAATATTATTTATTATTTAAAACGTAATTATTTATGTTAAAAATTCTTGTATTTGAATATTTTAAAAAAAATCTGAAGTGATGAATTTGTCGGTCGTTAAAATATGCGTGTATGTATTTGTGTGTATATGTTTGTATTGATTCCCATTTTGATATATATACACATATTGTATGTATATATACATATATATATATATAAAAACTTATATATATATATCTATCATTATTTTATATTTGATTTTAAACATTAATTTAAATATGTATACATGTAGATATTATGCATGTTTTTATTTATAAAAAAATTATAAGAATATTATCTGTGTGTGTTTATTTATTAAATATACATTATAGTTTTAAATTTTGAATTAGAGGAAATTTTAAAATCCAAATCTATTTGGAATTTATATTTAAATTTAAAACTAATTTTATTTGTATTAAGAATATTAATATTTTTCAATGTTGTATATAACTATTTATACAATCATAAATATAATTTCATATCACATTGAATAATATATATATATATATATGTGTGTGTGTGTGTGTGTGTTAATTGGTTTTTTAACCAATCAGAAATCAATAGAAGTTAGAGCATCGGTACAAAGATAGAACGACTTGAAATTTGACAAAGATACTCAGAAGTATAAGAGAAAAGGCTCAAGAAAGTATGTACTCAAAATAGGCCAAGTCCTTAACTTGGCCCGAGTTAGGCTCCTTGGGTCGGCACTAAGCTTAAATGCCTCATCATGGCATCTCCACACTTTTTCCAAGTAATCCCATAGTCTTCCTAAGCATGTCTAAGAAGTTTCGTAGAATCTAGATGAACCGATCATCAAGAATAAAGATGTGATAGTCTAAATGCCAGGATAATCCAAGTCAGGAAAGAACGATAATCAAAGCTCATCAATAATCTACCAAATTACATGAAGGATATCTAAACTAACAAAGGAGCACAACATAAGAAGATTCAACCAGAAGTTAGCTAAGGATTAAACATGACACCAAGTTAACGCCTTAACTCGGTGCCGAGTTAAGCTCCTAACTCGTGTCATGATGATTCTTCTTGTGCGACCTTGGGCTACTCTGGTAGTGGGCTTTTGATCCAATGTGACTGCTACCTCTATAAATATCAACCTTACTTTAAGTAAGAGAGGATCTGGATTCTACTATCACTGCGTGGTATTTTATAATTCTTTCTGCTACACCATAGTCACTAAAGTAGCTACCCTAGGCAATTCTATGACTTAGATCAGTCTAACCCATGCACTTGTGACCGATTCTTTCTCAATCACCTTGTATTTCCATTCAAGCTAGATCTAACCAATAGTCAAAGCTATAAAGAAGACATAAGTTTAGTTAACAGCTGAACCACTATAAAAATCTCTTTGTCTCATTTGCTTTTTCGCTATTTTCTATTATATCTGCTCTGTTCTAACTCGGCTAGTGTTTGCACCAAAAATTGGCACAAACACCCGATAGAAGTTTTAAATAGAAATCAATGAAGAATATAAAATGAAAACAGAGGATAATAACAAGAAAATAATAGTAAATTGAAAGGATAACATGCACACAATGATTTATAGTGGTTCTGTGTTGTTTGCCTACGTCTACTTTGAATAGATTGCATTATTAATCACTTTATAAACTAAGTACAATAGGGATTGGATGAAAATCCTTTGTTACAAAAGAATATAAAGCAACTAGCAGCATAGAGGTCCCAAAAAAGAACAACCAAGCTTGTATTTGTAGACGAAGATGGCCAAATATCTCTCTAAAAACTCAACAGAAGGACCACAAAACTATATGGGCCCACAAAGGGATCGCATGGCCTAATACTCAAAGAAGAGGGATCAGTACCGATCCCTTCTTTTGTTGAAATTTTGTGAGTGATCCCTCTGATTGTTTCCTCATGCTAAAAGATGCTTATCCTCCAAATTTCATGCTAATTGAATTAGTAAATCTTGAGATATTAATTGTTTTCTATAAAAATGCTCTCATGCCTTGAAACATATCGATCCCTGTTATTGGAGCTAATTTATGCTGATCCCTCTTATGTGTTGAACCATATTTCATGCGTTGAACATTCTGCTTTATATATCTATCAAATCCATTCAATCTTGACTTCATGTTACCATCCGCACTTGATTTATGGGCCCTACAATCATCACTTCAGGTCATCGTCCTTGATGGCAGTCGAATCCAAGTTGTGCAATTAGTTCAATATAGCCGGGTTGAAATGCCGGATAACAGTTGCCTCCCCAAAGTATGTCCTGTGATGAACATGACATCCTCTGAATCGAAGCAAGTTAGAATCATCAAAAAGAAATTCGTCCAATTTTCTGAATAATGGCTATCCCTTTATTGGACTATTTTCCCAAAGTGTTGCATCTCTTTTTGATTGCCACGATGCTTGTTCGATTTTCAATAGTATAAATCCAGGGTGGTATTCTATCAGTCGATATATGAGTTTGATTTCAAAAGACTAATAAACTTTGATTATCTGGTCTAGCCTCGAACCTGAAAGCCTCAAGTTTGATTTCAATTTCTATCGATTTCATATATTGAACCTTTAAGTCATATACATACACATTCTTGTTGTTGGACCCCAGGTGTATTCGTATGCTCATGGGTCATCGCCAATTTTCATTGCATTTTGTGTGTACGTGCTTTGCATTATTTCCATGCCTAAGTTTGACTGTGTGCATGTTCATAGCCGACCCTTTTTTTAAGTATTTGTAGGGATCGACATATGTTCAGCCAATCCCTCTTCTCCCTTCTTTATGCTTGTAGGGATTGATACCTTTATGCCCTTGCATCGAGTGTCGGCACCTCTTCCATTATATAAGCGAACATCCCTCCTTCCCATCCTTAACATATCCAACATTTCTAACTACTTCCCATTCTCATCCTTAAAACTGAACCCTTCCTTCCCTACTTAAACATTGCCTTCGTCCACACATTAACCTTTCGATTTATGTTTAGATTGTCAGTTTTCTTCCCTTTCAAATCATACTCTAATCTTTCTCCTTGAATCGTTCATCTTAGGTTTGTTTAGGTAGGTTACTAGCTTTTGATTTTTATTTTATGATGATATGTTTGATTCCACGCCGCTGGCGATGAGGGTGAAGTTCAATGCAATGTTAAAGGTCGAGGTTGCTTGGAAGAGGGGGGAAGTGGGATTTAATACGTTTCGACAGAGCAAAGAAAAGGAGAAAGAAGAAGGGAGTGCACGACAAAGGGTTCGGTTGCGTAGGAAGTGAAGATGGCAGGTTGGGTAGAGGAGGGATCAGTGGAAACTTGATGGGAGGAAGGGATTAGTAGAGTGGGTTAATATGGAAAGATCGGTATTGGAAATTTGGTGGAAGGTTGAAAACAGTAAGTGGAGGGATCAGTGGAAATGGTTAGAATGGTGGTAAAAGGAAAGAGATCAGCATCTTTTGTTTGGAGAGAGGGATCGGTTGTACTGCTCTGGGATAGGGATCAACAAATAAGGATCTGCATAGGGCTTGGTATATACGGATCGACATGTACTTGGCTAATTCTTAGGCTTTGAATCGAACTCTAAAACCAATCCATAATCACTTGTTTGAGCAATCAAAACCAATCCGTTCTCAGTGAACTTGAACATATGACAATGATGACTAATAGGGCTTCCATATTCACCAGTGAACTCGAAATTGAACGATCAAATACTTGGGATTTAGAGCATGTACTAAAACTTAACATATGCACTTGAATAACGGATTTCATACTTTGATATGCTGATAGTCGATCCTAAATCTTACACAACCAATCAATCTCTTTGCCAATTAAGAAGGTCAGTGATGAAGGTCACTCTGGTTGGAATCCAAAGTCTCATCATTTAAATTTGCTTTCTTATTTTAAGTTGCTTATTTCTACACTACATTTTACTACACCACACTAGCTTACACTTAGCACAAGGGAAATAGGTAAACTTTCTAATCTTAATTATCTACCGAGTATAGTTGACATGGACTTCAAATGTTTAAAGCATCTAGTTGCAATATCTTTTGGACTATCCTCACAACATAGTAATTTCGAAGCTGAGTCGAGTTTCGCAACCATATGTGGTAGGCTTTCCCTTGGTCATCAAAGTGAATAAAGGGAAGTTTTCGGCCTGTCATCTAACCTTTTTTGTGATATTCACTTCCTCCTAACAGAAGATATAAGTCTTGACATGATGTTGTGGAATTTTTTATACTCTTAGTTAACCGATGGATTCTCAAGCCTCCAGAATTGGTGAGGCCGCCCTTCACAGACTATGTTCCAGGCATGGAATTCCATTCGAAGACATCCTAGCTCTTTAGATAAACAATAGGGCTCACTTAACCCCGAAGGGGTACATAGCAGGCAACAAATTCATGTGTTGGACCGTATGCATGTCCCTTTAATTCTTTCATCGGGAAGATGTTAAAATATCTTGGAATAGCCCTCACTCAGCTTCATCCGAACAGCTATACCTTTCTCCATGGAACTTTTTTATTATTCATGATTATTCTCTTCTGCCCACCAACTCCTTGTAACCGATGAATGGTTATCTCTATCTGAGCTACTGGAAGAAGGCCACAAAATTTGGCTTCCTGGAAGTATTGCACTACCAAGAAACGTTATAGAACAAGAAGGGGATACCAATAACCTTGTAGTGCCCGCAGTCGAGGGGACTCAAGATGACGCCGATGAAGGCGAAATTAAGGGTGCCCAGACCAACGAGCCCGGCGACACTAATGCAGGCCCGGGTAAGGCGCCTATGATCGGACCATCATAAGGCACACAACCTCACATGCCAGCTAAGAGGAGAAAGAAGCTTGCATATATGCTCCGTAGGAGAAAAACAGCTAAGGATCCGGAGTTCGTTATCACTTCTATCGACGAAGATACATCTTCCCAACACTTAGAAGCTCGATGAAAGGATTTCCAAATCTCTAAATCCCTGATGATGTCATGACTAATACTTCCCTAACATCAATATCGATGGGCTCAATTCTCCCACCATAAGTGGTGACGGCATTCTTCCTACTGGCAAAGGATAGAAAACTCTCATGTGCAAGGCTGCGGCAACCAGTCCGTTGGAAGGGACACTAAGACACTCACAATCACGAGATTTTGAATGCAATATGGATCCAAACATGATTCAGAAGTTGGTAGGCATATAGAGAGGGACGACGATTGAGAAAGAAGTCATCTTGAGGGAATCTTCATCTTCAAAACATAAATTCCAATCTTGATCGTCCCATTAAGAAGTCCAACCTAATATTCCTGTGCATATGGCGATCAAACCTCTTTCCACGGTCCTCCAACTACCGTATCGCCTGAGCAGTATTCTGGTTCCTCCAGCTCCATGCAGTCTCGTGACTCTAGGTCAAGCAAATGTCCAATCGTCGCTTTTGATCCATCTTTGTCGATTGCGGCTCTTGTAGCTCTATAGCAGAAAAATAGGCCAAACTTAAGGTCATTTTCCTAAAGATTTATTTTAACGGGCTTAAGTTCCTCCCCTCCTTTCATGCAATCCCAGGGAACATTAAGGCAAGTTCTCTCGCATGCATCAATAATGTTTTTGTTCAACATGAATTATTTCGCACTTAGTAGAGAAGGTCTCCAAGGTGTCTATTGAGCGATAGCATGAAATTGATCGCCTAAAGGTAGAGGCGATCCATGACAAAGATATAATCAAACATCAAGAAACTGATATCTCAAAGTTGACGATAAACTTACTGAGGTAGAAAAATGTGTCAAGGAAACATCTGAGGTGGTGAGTCGTCTAGAGGCTGCCCATAAAAAGGAATTTGATGTAGTTGTCAACTGCAATGATGCATTTTCCTTGGAAAAAATACTTTGCAAAGGGAGAAAAATATTTTGGCTCGCTGCTTTGAGGAGCACAAAGAATTTCATAAGAAGGAGAGGGAAGATAAAATCAAAGCTCAAGAAGAATCGCAAAGATATTGCGAGGAGGCTGTTGTGGCCCAAATTTTGAAAATTAAGCTTGATGAGCAACTTGCTCAAATTGAAATCCTCAAAGAAGAGGCGAGGGAAGCAGGCCGCAATGAGATGATAGAACAGCTCAAGGCCCAAGTAGAAGATGCCAAGGAAGTCGGTCAAAATGAAATTGAAGATATGTTTGATCCCTTGATCATTGAAAACAATGTTAAAGTCCTTCTCCACCACGATCTGAGATTTCTTGGTGAGGGTTATATTGAGTCGCTTGCCGAGGCTTGGGAATATACTATTATAGTGAAAAAGAAAACCCTTGGCAAAGCTAAGATGAAATAAAACTAGTACGGGAAATTCTCTACAGAAATGAGCCTCTAGACCTTGCTGTTGTAAGACTTCGATAGCTCTATATTCTCGCGCCCTCCAACGAAGGGAAACACTCTATCGAGTCTTCGAAGCCTAACCCCAAAGGCCTTTCTTCCTTTCAAGCAGCCGGAGCACCAGTTTCTCTCGGTTCATGATAGGATCTAAGCTATGATTCGGACAAACCCGGTTATCAATCTAAGATGCTAACCCCTATTTCGAAAGGGGGTCTTCAGTGACAACTGAAAGTCAGCCGGACATACGTATTCCACTCTACTCTCCACTTTTCAAGAGATTTATTTGTTCATGTCTAATAGTCATGGGCTTATCTTCTCGAATCTGTGAATCTATAGATCTTCCGGATCCTGGGCCAACTCCAAAAATTGGTGTCGCTGTAGAGCGACAATCGATATCGACTGAGATTCCAATGGCCACCTATGCTCCAGGACCTGACGCTCAAGTTATCGAAGAGCTTAATGATGATAAAGCTGAAGATTTGTTGGCGCGGGATGATTCTAATGATGTTGTGATCACCGGTTCCACTAAACATACCTATAAGCTCAGCTTGAAGGAGCTCATCAAAAGGGAGGAGTTGCTGAAGAAACAAGCCAAGACTAAACTCATTGATGTGGATATCGATGATCCAGATCTCATCCCATTACAAGTCATCCTATCTGGTGGGTTGGTATCCGAAAAAATCCCTCCTACTTTCGAAAGCTCTCCTGCCAAAGGTGGTAAAGGATTAAGGAAACGGATGGGCGGAAGCTTGGGTAGTTCCACTCCTAAAAAATTCAAAATGGAGAGAAGACAAAAGAAATAGCCGTCGCTTCAGCTCTATTTGTACATAACTTGTATAGTTGTTTTCCTTTTTGTTGGCCGTGCTTGTACAAGACCGGCCCTTATTTTTCGAATAAACTCGCATCACAATTTTGAAGCTTATTACGCAAATAAAAGTTTTTGGTTTTCTAATGAGCTCTCACGTGAATTGTTACCTAAGTCGTTGAGTTATTGCTTTCCATTCAATTTAGTTGTAATTTGTTGCTCGTTGGTTCGGATAACAATCCATTAATTTTATCCTAGGTCCTCCATGTGGTTGTGGTCTTTAGTTGTACCAAACAGGGGATTCGTGGCCTAGTGTTGCGCTGTCGGATTCAGCGGTTTGAATGATTATACTCCTGCCCCCAGTCTTGGGCTAGCGGAGTTGGATGGTGGATGGTCGAACTCCATGCTTAGCAAGTTTATACTCCTCCTATGGGTTTCAAGCCAGATTACGTGGAATAGTGAATGGTCAACCGCACTCATCTATCTATTTATACTCATATCCACACTTCGGTGATAAGAAATAGTTGGTAGCTGGTCGAATCGTACTGCACTCGTCTTTATACTCTAGTCCACGCTCTAGGGACTTAAAGGTTATTTCAAAAAATAGTCGGATTATACTTTCCTTAATTGGTTGATTTATCCCAACGTCCGGGGGTTTGATTAGCGGGAAATTGGTCGTATCACAATCGCTTTTGATTCATGAATGTCCCATCTCTTGATGGGATTAATTTGGTTATCAGATGGTCGAGTCTTATCCATTTCTCGTTACGTACTCCATCCATGGGGTTGTAAACGAGAATCATCAAATGAACAGTCGGACCACATTCATTTTGTTTAGTTCAACTAGGAACTAATGTAATTGAGAAGCTTCAAACTCTAGGAACCTGCTCGAACATGTCAACATTAGCTAGTTCTGTAATGTAACTAACATGTAATGTTATAACAAACATAGACATAAAGGAAATTCAAAACAATATATGGTAAACGGAAAGAAATGACATAATTCGTATTATTACCTATCTTTAAAATCAAATGCTAAATCAAATACTAAAATTAAATACAATTGAATGAAAAAGAAATAAATTAAGTGGTGTCGTAAATGCTTACTATTCCACATCCTTGGGTGTGATGCCATCAATAGTCGCTAGCTTGAAAGTTCCCTCTCCAAGCCTCTGTTCAATGATGTATGGTCCTTCCCAAGTAGGATTCATATGCGATAGGATAGGAAAACCTGTTTCAAGACGAGATCGTTGATTTCAAAGGTTTTAGGTCGGACTTTGGTGTTGTAATATCGTGCGACTCGGAGTTAATGCACAGCTGCCCTCAAATCAACTTCTTTACGCTTCTCACCTATAAAGTTTAGATATTCCAAGTGGAGATCTCTATTCGCTCTGGGATCATAGTAGGTCACTTGATGAGAAGGAACTTCGAGCTCAATAGGAATAACTGCTTCAGAACCATAATCAAGGGCGAATGGAGTATGGTCAATCGTGGACTTGTGGGCATTCATATAAGCCCATAGTGCTATCGGGAGTTCATCCACCCACTTACCTCTACCCTTTTCCAAACACTTCTTCAGAATGGATTTCATGATTTTTTTTCATAGCTTAACTTTCCTATTTGCTTAAGGGTGAGCGACTGCTACAAATTTCTTTTTAATATGATGCCAAAGGCAAAAGTATTTGAATTCAATACTATCGAATCGAGTCCCATTATCTGTTACAATAGTCCATGGAAGACCAAAACGACAGCTGATGTTTCGGAGAATGAAGTTGATTACTTTCTTGTTTGTGATCGTGGCTAAAGGTTCCGCTTCGGCCCATTTGGTAAAGTAATCAACTGCAATGATAGCGTACTTCGCACCACCTTTAGAGATCGGTAAAGAACTGATAATATCTATACCCCCACATAGCAAAAGGTTAAGGGCTGACCATTTGTCTAAATTCTATTAGTGGAGCTCTTGGAACTTTTGCATATATTTGGCACTTGTCACATCACCCTACATAATCGCAGCATCTCGATTAACGGTCGACCAATAATACCCGTAACGGAGTAATTTCTTTGCTAGAGTTTGCCCCAATGTGATAGCACATTCCCCTTCATGAACTTTCTTTAGGACTCATTTTATTTCATCGCTAGCGATACATCGTAGCAGGGGAAAGGAAAAACTCTTTCTGTACATAACTCCTTTCTGTATAATATATTGTGAATCTTTACAAAGGACTAGTCGTTTCTCAATCCTTCCTTCAAGAAGGATTCCTTGTAACAAATAGTCTTTAATTGGAGTCATCCACAACTCCTTCTCAGGTTTTGTCTATCATGCATGGTCGATGTCCATTGGGCTTATGCTCGGAGCATTTAATTCTTCAACTGGAACCAAACCCAACTGTTGCACATTCCCGATGCTAGCCAACTTTGCTAATGAATCAACCTCTTTATTTTGATCCCAAGGGATGTGCGTACTTTCATAGCACTCAAAGTCAGTCAACAGCTCTTGGACATTGTTATGGTACGGAGCAAGTCATTGTCTTTAGCTTGGTAATCTCTTAACTTGGTATACTACCGATTGTTTGTCGCAAAAGATTTCAAGAGATTTTATTCCTAGTTCTCTGGCGAGTTTAAGTCCTACAATTAGAGCCTCATGCTCGGCTTCTTTGTTTGTTGTAGGGAAATCAAGTTTTAGAGCATAGAAAATTGACTAATCTTCTAGAGTTACAAGCACAATTCCAACTCCAAAACAATAATCATTGGATGCTCTATCTGTATACAATTTCCATTATATGGTAGGGGTTTCTTTGCTCTCTGAGAAATTATCCTGCGTAATAAATTCTACTATAAAGTCCTCTAGTGCCCGACCATGATAGCCCTTCGAGGACGATAAGTGATGTCGAATTGGCTAAGTTCGATATTCCACTTGAGTAACCTTCCAAATGTCTAAGATCGCTATAGGACCTGTCATAATGGTTGGCCGGTGTAAACATTGATAGGATGTGCCTGGAAGTAAGGGTGGAACTTTTGTGACGCAATCAGCAAACATTGTGCCAGTTTCTCTATCTTAAGATAGTTCCTTTCAGCTCCTGTCAATCGCTTGCTAACATAATAGACCGGTCTCTCGAATCGATTCTCTTCGCGAAGCAAAGTGACATTTATAGCATGTACCGACATGGCTAAGTAGATATAAAAATAATCATGATCCACCGGCTTTGACAAGATGAGAGGTCTCTCTGAGTGGTTCACCAAATCCTAGAATGCGTCTTTACAATCCTACGTCCATTCGGAATTCCTTTTTCCTCTCCTAATCAAGTCAAAGAAAGGAATGCATTTATCGGTAGCGCTGGAAATGAATCAACTTAAGGTAACAACCATCCCATTCAGGCTCTTTGCTTGTTTGATAGTATTTGACGCTTGGTTATTGTGAATAGCTTAGATATTCATGGGATTAGCTTCGTTTCCGTAGGCATTAACGATGAAACCCAAGAACTTTTCTGATGCAATGCCAAAAGAACACTTCAGAGGATTAATCATTATTTGATAATATCAGAGGATGTTGAACATTTCTGCTAAGTCTCTAATGTGGTCTTCAGACTATCATGACTTCATGAGCATATCATCCACATATAGCTCCATTGTTATTCCGATCTAATCTTTAGACATTCTATTGACTAGGTGTTGGTAGGTTGCCCTCGCATTTTTAGTCCGAATGGCATTACCATATAACAGTATCATCCAACATCAGTAATGTAACTGGTGTGTTCTTGATCGGGAATATGCATCGAGATTTAGTTATTCCCTAGTACACATCCATAAAAGATAGCAATTCATATCCCGCAGTTGAGTCTACCAGCAGGTGATCCTTAGAAGGAGAAAGCTATATTTTGGGCATGCCTTGTTCAAGTTTGAGTAATTAATGCATATTCTCAATTTCCCATTTGCCTTTCTTACATGTACAGGATTAGATACCCACTTAGGGTAGAGGGCATCAAAAATAAACCCATTGTCTTTGAGTATATCTATCTCCTAATTAAGTGAGGCAGATCTTCCCGGATCCATGCCTTGTCTTTTTTCTTTCACCGGGACATGCCTCGGGTCGATATTCAATGCATGGCATGCAATGGCAGGCAAGGTCCCACACATGTCAGAGTGAGTCCAAGTGAATATGTCGAGATTAGCTCGTAGAAATCATGGAAGTCCTTTCACATTGGGGGATGAGCTATGATTTGATGTTTAGGACCCGTGATGGGTCGTCGTGGCTGACTAAGATGTCAATTGACAGCTCAGCCGGTGTGGCCTTTGTCTCTTTAGGCTCCTCGTCATCTCCCAGACCTATATCTCTATAAAACCGACCATGGCACCTAAGATAAGGCTCAGGTGCTAGTTGTTAATCTTCAATGGCTTGGATGCGGACTGACTTGTCCACACCCTTACCTCTCTCCTTCTGTTGAGCATCCCTCAACTCAGCTACATAACAGGCATGTCCATTCACCTGGTCACCATGAACAACTCCAACACCATTATCTGTTGAAAACTTCAAAGTCAAACACTATGGGGAAAGGGCTGCCTAGAACTCAACTAGGGCCGGTCTACCCAGAAAAGCGTTGTATGGACAGTCAACATCCAAAACAACAAAAGGTAGAATCCGCACTCTCCTACGGTCACCTTCTCCCAACTCTACAAATAATTCAATATAACCAACATCTTTAGTTTCCGCACCATTAAAATGCATGCTTTATACGGTTTCAAGTTCTTGGCTTCCATCTTCATCTGATCATAAGCCTTTATGAAAATTATATTTACAGAACTTCCACAGTCAACCAATATCCTTCTCACAAAAGCAGGCCCAATCATGGTCGAAATGACCATTAGGTCAATCGTTGGAGCATCTACCTTATCTACATCTTTATTTCTAAACATGATATCTTTTTCGATTATACGTTGTTGTTTTTTCGGAGCCCCGTCTTCCGTACTTGAACAACATTCAAAATCCACATGCTTAATCGCGCTAGCGTAGCACTCCATCTCATATCAACTCTTATCAGCCAAATGCGGTCCTCCGACTATTGTATAGATTACCAATCTTCCACCATTCCATGCAGGCTCCTTAGCCCAGTGCAGTGCTTGTCCTCGGTTGGGGTAGGATGTCCCCTGCTCTCCATCCTATGGGTTTTTTACAAACTACTGTAACTTTCTTTCTCGAATCAGCTTTTCTATAATATCCTGGAGATGCCTGCATTCATTTGTGTTATGTCCATAGCATTTATGAAACCGATAATATTTTTTCGGTTTAATTCTGCTTCTCTATTGATTCTTTTAGAGGCGGCTTCATGTAATACATGGTATTGCAGGTAGACAAGTAGATATTCTCCAAGGAAGTATTCAGTGGCATGTAAGTATCATACATCGAAATTCTAGGCTTTCCTCTTCCAGAATCCCTCTTTCTTTCTCGGCTCCTATATCCACATTTCTTTTGTTGATTGGGTTTGTTTTGGACATTCACTTGAACTTTTTCAAAACTATCATAAGACTGCTTTACCGCAATGTTATTTTATACTCCCTTTCCACTTGGTCCCGCAACATTCTTCTTCCTAGAGCACCTGGCTTCCTCCTTTCTCAAATACTGAGCCGCCTTCGAATAGAAGTGCTCCAACGTTCCGGGTGGCTTGCGAGCTAACCAATCGCTAAAATCAGACTCTGGATCAGTCACTCTTATTACGACCATCAATATTCATTGGTCATTCGAATTACTAATTTCTATAACCGCTGTATGGAATCTATCCAAGTAATCTTTCAACGATTCTCCCAGACCCTGGATCACGTTAGAGAGTGACATTACATCTTTGAGCGAGTAGCGTGCATACGGAACTGCTCCATGAACAGTGGCCAAATCATCAAATTTAGAGATCGACCATGGGCGTAACTTCAAAAACCACATTGTTGATATTCCACGGAGAGTTATAATAAAACATCTACATTTGGTTGCATCATCTGCTCGTATAGAATCCATCAGCCATTCATATCTCATGATATGCTTCCTAGGATCGATTTTTCCCTCGTAGGTAGGCATTGACGGCATTTTGAACCTCCTTAGGTATTCTACATGTAGGATATTGTCAGGGAATGAGGTATGGCTTCTCAAGATTCCCCAATAGCCATTGGTCAAGCCTTGGCTCTCTCTCACTAACTGTCTAGACATAGCCGTCGTTTGGATAGTTGGTGCCAAGCGGTGGTCATGTTCCACATTACGTGAGTGGTTCGACTGATGTCTACAAGACGTTCCATGCCTTCTTAGTTCAAGATCTTCTTAATGTACATCACATAAATTCACTTCATCATCATTCCGAGGAAGAATTTGGTCAACATTTAATTGAACTCCGTTATCCAAATCAGCAACAGCAACTCCAGCTTGAATCCCAACATGTATATGTAAAGTTCCCTCTTTTGGAGGTTGGGTCGGTACCGATTCCTATGGAGGGATCGACATTGATCGGTCCTGGTAGACCAGGATGGTCTACTCGTTGATACCCTGAAGTTTCTATGCAATATCCGTCTATTATAAGACACCTGTGCCTTTGATACTCGTCCCATGAACTAGAACTCTCTGATGCTGAATAAGTGGTAGGTCCTTCCTAGCTTTTCATTACTGTTGGTGACTGAGTTGGTTCATTAAGTTGATATAAGTTTGAATCTACTGATTTATTTGTCGACGGCTATCTACTAGCTCTCTCATCAAAATTTGGAATTCGGCCCTAGTAATGTAATCACTTGGATTTCGGACTTCAACTGGATCAGCATTCACATTCATTGGTTGACTGCTTGGACCTTCTTGTCGATGATAGCATTCTCATTTCCTTCCAATGTATGAGAAGTAGATCTAATGTTCCTCACCATTGTTGATAGCTTCGCTCAGATTTTTTGCAAATCTAAGTAGAATAAGCAAAATCATTGAAGATAACCGTGGATCTCCTATGGGGGATTTATGCAATCCTAGCAATAAAGGGATCCTAATAAGCTAAGAATCAAGGATCTAAGTGAAAGCACCAAAATGTTTGCACCAAAAATTGGCACAAACACAAAATAGAAGTTTTGAAGAGAAATAAATGAAGAATATAAAATGAAAGTAGGGGATAATAATAAGTAAATAATAGCAAATTGAAAGAATAACACACACAACGATTAATAGTGATTCGGCGTTGTTTGCTTACATCCACTTTGAGTAGATTTCTTTATTTATCACTTTATAAATTGAGTACAATAGAGATCAGATGAAAATCCTTAGTTACAAAAGAATATAAAGCAACTAGTAGCATAAAGGCCTGAAATGAATAATCAAACCTGTATTTATAGATAAAGACTGCTAAATATCTCTTTGAAAACTAGGTAAAAGGACCCTCGAAACCATATAAGCCCACAAGAGGGATCGCATGGCCTAATTCTCAAAGAAGATTGATTGATACCGATCCCTTCTTTGGTTGAATTTTTAGGAGCGATCCATATGGTGGCTTCCTTATTCTAAAATACGCTTAGCCTTCAAATTTCATGCTAATTAAATCAGTAAATCTTGAGATATTAATTTTTTTCTATAGGAATCCTCTCCTAATTTATGCCGATCCCTCCTAGGTGTTGAACTATATTTCATGCTTCGAACATTCTGCCATGCATATCTATCAAGTCAATTCAACCTTGACTTCATGTTACCATCTATACTTGACTTTTGGGCCCTACAATCATTACTTTGGAGTCATCAGCCTTAATGGCATTCGAATCTAACTTATGCAATTAGTTCAATATAGCTGGGTTAAAATTCCGAATAATAGCTGGTGCTTTCACATCATACTCCAGGGTGCTGATCCTTTTTTGAGTTCACATTTAGGTGCTTTCATTGAGAGTATAGAACTGAAATAACCCCTAATTTTGATTAACATTATTCGAGAGATTTAATTAAATAAATTAAATAAAACAATGTGATGATTAGAATGATAAGGGAATCAAGATTTGAAAATAAGTAAGGTCATGCCTTAACCAAATAAATCTATAAGCTTGTTTTATAATTTAAGCACATATTTGAATAGGGAAAGGTAAAGTAGGAATAAATAGATCTTATAAATCCTAAACCCTTATTCCATTCTATTCATGCTTTTGTAAATCAAAACAATCAAAGTGCTGAAGCAAGGTCGACCATTAATCACAACCTAAGTCACAAATTAAAGCAGAGATTTAAGGAGGAATGCTTAAAAGATTAAGCAATATTTAAATCTCAATCTATTATCAAAACAACGTAAATAATAATTTGTACCATCAATTATTGTTGTGTTTTGACTGATTTAATTCGATTTTAAGCAATTAAACTGAATGTATGAATGATGATGATGATATGCCGTGATTAATGTTTACTATTTTTTTTTTAAATGAAGAGTCATGAGAATTTTACATAGCAAATTCACACAGTTTTAAGAGAATGATTTCCAAATGCCATGATTTTCGATTATCTTATTTAAAACATTATTTTAGAGATGGATTTTAAATTTTGGAATTTTCCAAAGTGTAGAGAATATCCTATGGGTTTTTTAAAGGGAAAAGATGTTAATTCGGGTCTAAATTTAATTAGGTAATCATATAAAATTTTCGGCCCAAAAATTTTAAACGATGAAGGAAATATCATTTTGGTATTAATGTGAATTTTTGAGATTTCTCCCAAATATGTTTGAAGAGATACAGATTTAATAAGAAAAATTAGCATTTAAATGATTACTTAAATTAATAGGGTTAAGTAATTTGTTAACCCATACCATTGCTTTGAAAACAATAATGTGCGGCAACACTACCGAAAGATTGGCCTAAGCCAATCACATTTTGACAAACACAAGAGATTTGGCGAAAAGAACATACATTATTTAGTTAAAATTCAGTTCTAGCGGTAGCTACGATGATGCCACTCTCGATTATGATGTTGCTATGCTTAACAATGCCTTCGACGTCGATGAGATGAAAACACATGGCACTATTTCGATAATGTGGAGTGGTTTCAACCTCGTCTAGGTCATGTAAAGGCGGTAGTTTCATTGCGTCGACGAGGTCACTTCGCACATCCATGTCGCATGTGTTCTTATCGCGCTTATGCATATTCTAAAATATAAGAAGGGTCATCACACTTATCAATTTTCAGTAGTGTCGACATAATTCATGTTGCCGCTTATATATAGGTGCAGAGAGACCATGTCGCCCCTAAATAATAATGTCGACATGAGCTATGCGCATTTTTTTAAAGTCATCGCGTGTGTTCTTATCGTCGATGTCGATGAGGCGCATAATGCTGCATGTTTTTTTAAGGCTTTTAAATAGAGGCAGGGAGCCGTAAGTAGCGATGTCGACCTTGATCGAATTAAAATGTTTTGAAAGTGACAAACCTTATACCATTTTCAATCATGCACATGGAAATATAAAAAAGTTTTTTCCAAATGGCATTAGTCTTTGAAAATACAAAGAGATGATTTCCTTGTTTAAATTACGGGTTAAAGGTATTACCATGCATTATTAAGAAAATGATTACAAGGAGTTTAATTATGGATGTTTATGTTTTTGATTTACGTGATTAGTTATTATGTATGCTATTGTTATCATATTCACTTCGTTTATCACCTACAACTGCATTTTAGGATGTTAAGGGTAGGATAACCAGATAGCTTGACCCAATAGTGAATATAAATTTATTTAATTCCTATACGAGTAGATTTGCATCCAGGATGTTAGGTAGACCAGAATATAGGATGCCTAAATCCGATCAAAAGATTATTGAGTTAGATAGGTTCTTAGTTAGCCCATGAAATTTTATTTCTAGAGGCCAGTAGGTTCTTGGTGATCCCATGAAAACTATATCCAGAATATGTTATTGATAAAGATCAATAGTTTCATAGTTAGCTCATGAAAACTATGATTTAAGAGTTGGTTTTGGATAATCCAATTAGTTCGTAATGATCCTATGAAAACTATGATTAGTTGATGTTACTGGTAGGTACCAATAGATTCTTAGTGATCCCATGAAAACTATGAAACTGGATGGATCGTCCGTAAGCTTGAAATAGGTTATTGTGCAGCCTGTAAAAACTTATAGGTTACTACCTAGAAACTACAAACTGAGACAGATGGTTAAATAAATTGAAATGGAAATCTAGGGCATATTGTAATTTTGAATATCATCATATTATATTATGTTTTAACCATTGTGGATGCAGGTGCACATTATATAATTATTGTATCATGGTAAAGATACTAGTGAGGGGAGAACCTGTTTCGGTCAACGGCGTGCTCTTACTAGATATCTATTTGATTCGAGATGCGAGGTTATTACTCACACCAGACTTTTTATCCGACCTGAATTTTTATTTTCCCCTTAACTTTCATTATCTCATTTGAATAGATCAAGAGTAAGGATATTTCAAGTTTCCTCGGACGAATAAGCTTCCAAAGACGTGCATGAGGCAATTCTAGCTATCTAGGAGTTCTTTCTTTTCTGCTATGTTTGCTTTTATTTGGGGCTATGTATTTATCGACGAAGCTTTATTATTATGTAGTATTAGAATCAAAGGGCATCTTCACATGCCGCTCTAGGCTTATTTTTTAATAAATTGTATCTTCTCTGAACATGGTTTACATGTGGTGTAACGAATTGTAAATTAATCGCTTTATGTTTGAATATTTAAATAATTTTTAAATATTTAAATAATGGTTTTTAATAACCAAGTAAACATGTTTTAAATATTAATTAATGATATTAAAATCATTTTTTAATTTTTTTACCAAAATAAATAGTTTAAATTAAAATAGAAAATGTGACCGAAAAATGTTTTCTCGAAAATTCGACATTTCGGCATCGATAGGTCGTCAAAATGTTGTGCATATTTTTTATCACTCATATATACATGCACACACATGCTCATATATCATGTGATAAGTTAATCAATGTGTCAGAGTTAATAACAAGCTTAGTTTAAATATAAACCTTGATTTGACATAAAATGCACAAAATATATTAAATTACCTTAGGAAATTAAAATCCAACCATCACCTGAAGTACATAGCATATGACCTAAAGCATGGTGTAGGTGGACCTAAAAGGAGGGCTAACGTGTATTTAACGGGGTGGAGAGGTATGGCAAGCATGCAACATGATAACATATATAATATTTAAATGTTTTAGTTAATTAATTTAATATTCCACACTTTATCTATAAATACCCACCATCTCCACACCTTTTCCACTTTATGCATTCATTTACATCTTCATTTCCTATCTCTCCATGTTCATGAGCACTTCCATGGCTTCCAAAAGTGATTCCAAAATCAAAAACTAACGAATACACTGCCAAACATTAATCTAAACTCCATATACACACATATAAACACTCCTATCCTAAAACCAAGGCTATTTCCATCTCAAGACCCAAAGGTCGAGTGCAAATATAGCCAAGGATGAACCTAACTCAGCCCATTAAGGTCCCAAAACTCCAAGCTAAGGTGTCATGACGATAATTCGTGAGTTCGGCAACTTGTCGTAGCGATCCGGTTAAGATAGAATAATGTTTTTGGTGAGTAAAGCTTCCATCTTTGAACCATAAAGTTTAAACTATGTTCATGACTATTTTTGTAGCTATTAAATGCTTATTATATAATTGTAATAATGGTTTGGTTGATGGTTTGGTTTGTTGCTTGAAAGTAAGTCACTTTGGAAAGTTAGTGAGCGACCATTGGTTATATGAAAACCTAGTAGTAAAAAGAATGCCATTTTTATTAAATGCTTGATATATATTATGTTATTGTAAATCATCAAGAATTTATGCTCGGACCTTTGTCATGTGATGTATGTTTGTGTTTCAACAGCCATATGCTTGAATTCCGAACTGCTAGTATAGCGATAGTTGCTATATCGGCACTTTCAAAAAATACCTTTTATCGAAACCGTTTGGTTTTATTATCATGCTTGGAATTATTTTACAAGGTAAGAAAGTATTTGATTAATGATGTTTTCAAAAATAACTAATTATTTTTTAAGAAAAATGTGTGATCCTCTAAAATAGAGGAGAGCACACATGTAAATATGTATATATCATAGAAGATAAGGTGTTGCTAATATGCCTGGTAGATAGCTAATTAAAATACAAATAACAAAGAAAATAACTCAAGTACCCCTAGCATGAGCTCCGGCAAGGCCATCGCACATTACACCTCAACATCGAGCTCTGGCAAGGCCACCGCCCAGTATTGAGGTGTTAGATGTACCTAAAAAACTATGGAGCATCTCAGTGTTAGTGATACTAGAAACCAGCTTCACATGAGAATGAAATGCCACACTGCAGACTTGGACTGAAAGGAAATGCAAATGATCTGGAAAGGAAAGAGGCACTCTATAGACTCAGTAGAACTGGAGGGCACCTCGCTAAAGAGCGAATCATCCAGAATGTAGACTGCCACAATGGAGATGTAGAAGAACTGAGAAGAACTCCTCGCTGCAAATAGAAATCCTGCCATCGGTAATCCTGTGAACCCATATAAAGAATCTAACACCATTTCTGGCCCAACCCTGTATCTGAAAAGAAGCTAAAGAAGATACTAAAAACATACACATATATGTATATAAATAAAATTTATATACGTATATATGTACTAATGAAATATAATAAAAGATACAAAAGTTAAGATAATAGGACAGTATACAACAGAAATTAGAGGAAAAAACTAAAAGAATCCATAATCAATAGAAGTTAAAGATCTATAAACTAAAATATAAAAAAAACTAAAACAAAAACAATAACAAAAAACAAGGTAAAACAAACAAAACCAGTCTTATAGTCCTTTTATCAAAAGGAAATTATTATAAACAGTGAAATCATCATTTAAGTTTGAAAAAAAATTAATACTGCAATATCAAAAATATTGTTTTTATGTTTAAATATCTTAATATTATTACTAACCTTATTAAGATATTCTTTAAAATGAATATTTTTAGCTAACTTATGTTTATGATTTGATATCCAATTAAAACAAAAAGAAGAAATTATGACAATCAATTTATTAAAATGACTATTATTATTATAAAAAATTCTTTGATTTCTCTCAAATCAAATATACCTTCAAATTATAATGAATAAAGTGTCTAATAAAAATTTAGTTCCCCTTTTAAACTTAAATCTAAAATTACTCCAATAGTAACCACAATCAAAAATTTAGTTGTAACACTAAAGTTAAAGATTTCGAGAGTATTATTTAGAATATAATAAGTATCCTGCAATCATTGTATACATGTTTAATATCTTCTAAATGCATATTACAAAA
This sequence comes from Allium cepa, assembly GCA_030765085.1. Classification (NCBI taxonomy): domain Eukaryota; kingdom Viridiplantae; phylum Streptophyta; class Magnoliopsida; order Asparagales; family Amaryllidaceae; genus Allium; species Allium cepa. Next base: position 146,216,540 of record CM060945.1, read on the forward strand.
ATAACATTTATTATCAATTTGCATATTTTTCTTTTTAAAAATTCTGTAGTATTTAGTTTTCCATGCAAGATTAAATACATATGAATTTTAGATTTAGGAGGAGTATTTGTTTTCCAAATAAATTTAAAAGAGTTATTAGATATATCCGAGAAACTAAGAAATCTATAAAAATAATTAGAAGTATATTTCTTACTGTTATCCCATTCCCAACTAATATTATCATTTTCATTATCAATATTATAAAGATTCATTCAAGCATAAAGAAAAGAAAGTTGTCTAAGAATAGTACTAGCTAAAATTCACTAAAATTTCAAGTGGGAACATTTTTGGGAGAAAAAACATCAATAATTAAAGCATTCTTAAAGTTGCAAATTTCGAACAGCTCTTTAAATTCTATTCTAAGAGGAATAACCAAATTCCAATGGCCATGCCAAAAAGAAGTACTATTTCCTGAATGAACTATTGTATTAGTAACTAGATTGAAAATCTCATGACATTTTAAAATAGATTTCCAAAAATTAGACAATTTACATATATAACCACAGGAATAATTTGATGTAAATAATCCAACCATTATAGTAATATTTAGAAATAATTTCCTTCCAAATAGAATTATCATTAATATCCTTAAATTTCCATAACAATTTACCTAACAATAATAAATTCATGTTACGCAAATTAATGACTCCTAAACCATCATCCTTTTTGGATTTACAAACAGTTTCCCAATTTACTAAACACTCAATACTACTGTTAGAGTTTTCCCCACTCCGTAAAAAGTACCTTCTTATTTTATCAATTTTTATAATCACCAATTTTGGAATAAGATGCATAGACATCCAATAGATCGAAAGAGCTGATAAAACAGAGTTTATAAGAACTAATCTACGCGCTTTTGATAAAAATCTCACATTCCAATTAGAAATCCCGTTTTTAATTTTATCAATGATAATAAACCAATCATCGTGTTTAAGTTTAGTTGGCCTCATTAAAAAATCAAGATAATCATTTTATTTAATAATGACTATTTTAATAATGATAATTTAATTAATTAATAAGGATTAAAGTTAACTAATTAACTTATTAATGATGTGTATTAAATTTAACTAATTACTTAGTTAATGATGTTTTAATTTTAATTAATCATTTTATTTAATGATGTTTAAGGAAAATTAATCTTCGAATAATGATGGATTAAGATTAATTAATTTATTAATTAATGATATTTTAAAATTAATTAACCCTTTTTAATTAATGATTTTTAAAGGTTAATAAATCTGTTTGACCTTGAATAAATATTTTCCTAAATACTGTTTAAATTAATTTATCACTTTTAAATAATGATATTTAATTAAGTTAATTAATTATATTATTAATTAATTGAATTAACGATGTTTTAAAGGAGATTTACCCTTTTTAATTAAAAGATTATCGAAGTAAATTAATTAACTTAACAAAATTTTAAAGTTAATTAATCAATGTAATAATAATGTTTTAAGTTGTTAAATCCTTTTTATAATAATGTTTCAGAGTTAGTAAACTCTTTTAACAAAGTGTATTAAAGCTAATACTTGTAATGTGAAGCCAAGTATGAATTCGGGTTGTTAATGGAAAAAGTTTGAATTGTTTATAGAAATGAATTAATTTCCATAAAGCGGTTCACTTATATGGAAACTATTTATTTGTATAGTTAGCATTAAACATCGGAGAATTAGACTTGTTTTTACTTCGAAAGATAAGAATAATCGTGAGACAGGATTTTGAGGTAACATTACCTTGACTTGTTCGGTATTATTGTTAACCAAGAGATAATACATGTTTGAATTCGATGAGTGGTGATAAGTATACAAGACTTAATTTTCATATACGATCCTTTTATATCCTTGATAGTTGGTTCCACGGCTATCGGTTACTTCAGCTTCTTTATTTTTGTCATTCTAAGATGATTAATTGCTCTGTTGAGCATTGATATCCTTTTTCGATAAATGACTGAATCCAAATCGTGAAAGGACGTCTAGCTATGTAGAGTTGCTCCCAATAGGGTATTTTCACATCTCATCTAGATCGGGTTCATTTGCGCATTTAGATGTGAAGTATCCGGATACTCGGTATGGTCTGACTATTTTTGGCTGGTACATTTTCGAGAAGTGTCATGGAGTATATGACTTTCTCAAGAGTGTATTAATAGAGGTATACTTCAAGGGTAGTGCACCTCACTGATCATTTGTTGGAGATTTTCCTTTTCTTATTTGATTCGAACCTTCAAATTTATCTCCTTATTTTCACCGGAAAGAGTCAACCACTCTTCTTGGTGTTTAATTATTTATCCATTCTTTACGTTTGGATGTTGATTTATGTGAGATTAAACCCATTCCATGTTCAACGACATGGTCTCACATGTTTTGTATTTAATTACATAACTTTGTTTAAAATTTTACTTATAGCAGACATATCGTCTGACCCGAGTTGTTTGTTTCCGTAAACTCTTGGGTACTCATTTTATTTGAGTAGTCCAAGAGTAGCAGGTCTTCGTTAGACAGTTTTGAAGATGCTGTTCTAGCTGAAGGCTTTTCATTTTCTTATTTATCTATTCCTCTATATTATCTAGTTTGTGTAAGTGTATTTTGTTTCAGCATATGTAAAGGCAGGATGTTATAACCTATTCGAACCGGCGGATTTCCTATCGGATTAGAAAGTAACCGATCGAATTTAAATTAAAATAACTGCAAGCTTACGTCGTACAATGATAGTAAGTGGCAAGTACACGTCGATCCTTAGGGAACTATTTAGATTTTAAAATTTCTATTCAATCAAATTAACCAAAGTTGAGTGTTTTAAGCTAAAAATGTAGAAAAACTGGCAAAAGAAAATGGATAAAAATATGAGAGTTTGAAGGCAATTTAGAGCTAAATCTACTCTCTTGATCACATAAATCAACACAACATGAAATTATGATCTCTCTTTTTTGGTCATTAGTGAATTTAATTGATGTGTTTATGATAAGTATGGCTTTTTTATGCTATGAATTAGCTCAACATAAGCCATCAAACTATAACATGCCCCTTAAACCACTTGCTACCTCTCATTAAAATGACAATGAAGATTATATATATATATATATATATATATATATATATATATATATTAAGCATGACCTATTAACTATTGATTAGAAATATAGACCGTCAAATTTTGATTTCAACATTCACTTCATTACCATAATCATATGTAGATGAATAGGTAATTTTTATTTGTGATTGTTTAAGCATAGCTTATTTGGTTTAAACAACATAGACTATCAAATTCAAATCTAAAACAAAAAAATTTAACCACTTCAAACATTTCATTTAAGCACAAAAAGAGATCAAAAATGAACAAATTATGTTGAATCTACATAATTAGAGAGCTTCATTACCCCTAAATTGAAGAGGTTTAGTCTCTCATATTTGTTATCATATCAATAAATGTAGAGTTCAACATGAAACAAAAAACAAGAAGAAAAAGAGAGAAAAGTGAAAAGAGAGCTAATTAAAAAGAAATAAAACTAATTTACTTGCATGAAAAATAAGCTAACTAATAAGATGAAAGGAAAAGAGCATGTAAATAAAAGAGAACATTAATTAACATTGCATAAAAAAAATTACATAAGAAGAAAATGGCTAAATAGAAATGGAAAAGAAAGAGAGCTTATTTTATTTGTGAGCCTCTAACTAAACTAATTAAGAAGAGTCCAAGAGGCTAAGAGAAGAGAGAAGAGTTACATGAACATGAAAGGTATTTATACATGTTTGGACACCCTAATCCAACTTTTGAGGACTACTCAAACTACCCTTGAGGAAATATGGCCACCAAGTTATCATTAGCATAAGATAATCCTCCATTTAAATATGCATGAAACTTTACTGGCCATTAACATGTTCATCAGCTTCTAATTTAAACATCATTGTAAGTGGGTAGATGGGGTCCTCTATATTTCATGAAATGAATTATTTCATCTTCATTCCTTTGTATCTTCTTGTGTATGCATATTTTCCATGAAGCCACTTGTAATTGAATTTAGTTTCCTACAAAATAAAATAAAAATTTCCAAATAAATTTTGTCAAATTAATATATGCACAAAAATTACCATTTTAGCCATGTATGAAGGTGAATACATGATGATTCGAAAATAATTGAATTTGGGTTTAAACATGTTAAAACACCCTATATGACCATTTATTAAATTAAATTTGATAAAATATGGAAGTAAAAATATGCACATTTACGTGCACATCATAACTTCCTAAGCTGATTTGTAGTACTTTTGGGTAATTCCGATAACTCCCTATTAAGGAGTAACCTAATGTACTATTTACTGATATGTTTATTTAGCAGTTTCATTGTGAGTCTGTTCTTTATTTTACCCCATGGCGATTCATCTTTTCGACGCTTGGGCAATGACACACGAACACCGTGGATGTGTTAAGTGTCGTTCCTAGGGGTCCGAAAGGTGGGTCATCATAGTTGGTATCAGAGCTTCGGTTGAGCGAATATCTTAGCCCGATTGAGGTACAACTCATTAGAGATTGGGTGAGTAGAGCTCTATAATTAGTTCATCTTGAGAGAGCGTTTCCTTTTCTCCTCTAAACGTCTGGTTTTTGATCCTTTAGTGCAGTTTTCCTTGTATCATCTTTGACCGTATCTTTGTATTCTAATGATACCTGTCACTTAACCAAGTTATTGAAAATGAGCACAAGTGGAAGAAGAGGGAGGGGATTTGGAACCAGCACGGCTACAAATGGCAGAGATCCTACAAATCAGCTAGTTGTAGAGCCAGTAGTAGAAGCAGTGATGCAAGTTCAGCCACCTTAAAACTTTGCGACCTTATGAAAGAATTACACTGCTTTGGGTGGTAAGCCTTTTTATAGAACTGAAGACATTGTGGGAGTTCAAACTTGGATCCGCCCTTGTGAGAGGATATTTGGGGATCTTTAGTTGGAAGACGCTAGAAGGAAAATGTTGGCATCATATAAGCTTCAGAAAGCAGCAATGGATTGATGGGATTCATTCACCATGAATACAATTGAAGAAGATTTCACTTGGGCACAGTTTAAGGAAATTTTTGAAGCTCAATTTATCCCAGAGGTGGGTAGGAATCGATTGTTCAGAAGTTTAATGGAGTTGAGACAAAGTGAAATGACAGTGGCACAGTATGAGTATAGGTTCGCATTGTCTCGCTTTGGACCCGGATTGATTGATACACTGCTTAAAAAGAATGAGATGTTCGTGAAAGGAAAGAGACCAGAGTTCCATCGAGAAATGACCAATCATCTCAACGGTACCTTCACTAATTTGATCAGTATGATTTTGCGATTCAAAGTACTTAATATTAAGCAAGGAGTTCAGAATAGGGTAGTGCTAGTAAGTTAATGCCCAACCTTTATCAGTTATCCTTGTTGCTAGTAAACCGATTTTCAAGCGCAAAGGGAAGAAGAAGTGGACGGGAAAGAAGCCTGGAGGTGGTGCTCCAGCTCAGATTAAGCGGTTAGACTTGACCAATGTTCTTTGTTTTAAGTGCGACAAAATGGGCCACTATGCAAATAATTACCCAGAGACTAACCTACCGGTATGCTACAATTGCAACAGACGTGGACATATGAAGAACTAATGCCCTTTTCCAAGGAAGGATTATAGGGATGAGCTTTTAACTATTGAGGAAATATCATCTACTTCTAGGGGTCTAAAAGGAAAGCATGTGTTGCAAGGTACACTATCCATTTCTGATATTCCTGTTAGAGTGTTATTTGATACCGGTGCATCCCATAGTTTTATCTCATATGACCTAATGAACCAATTGAATCTTAAGTGTGTTATTCTTTAAAGTTCTCTTTGTGTGTCAAACCCCGTTGGCGGTCCAACATATCTAGACACTATGTGTCTAAATGTGCCTATTTCTTATCGTGATTGGCACTTCTTGTTCGACTTATTTGTTCTTAGGTTCATTAGTTTTGGGTTACTTTTGGGGATGGATTGGTTAGCTAAGTTGAATGTCATCCTAGACTATAGTAGAAAAATCGTTGTGATAAAAGATGTAGTAGGCAGAAGCATTGATATCTGTTGCGGAGAGCTTAATTAGTTGATGAGAAATTTTCTTTATTTGCTCAAAGTACACAAAGAAGAGATGAGAGATTTGCCAATTGTTCAGGACTTCGAGGAAATTTTTGAAGAAGTGTAAGGTCTACCTTCTCATCAGGAAGTAGAGGTCCGCATTGATTTGATTCTAGGAAGCAAACCGATTGTTCAACCTCCTAGGAGGTTAGCTCCTAAGGAAAGTTGAGAACTAGAGAAGCAGACATTTGATTTACTGCAGAAGGGTTTGATATGACGTAACACATCGAGTTGGGGATCGCTAGTTGTATTCATTACCAAAGCCGATGGTTCTCTTAGATTATGTATAGATTACCGAGAATTGAATAAGAAGACCATCAAAAATAAGTATCCTTTACCTAAGATTGATGACATGTTTGACCACCTCCATGTAGATCAGATATTTTCTCAACTTGATCTTGCCGTTGGTTTCACCAATTAAGAGTAGTATAGTAGAGTGTACCCTTAACAGCTTTTTGTACGACCTGATAATTTTTACGAGTGGTTAGTAATGCCGTTCGGATTGACTAACACACTCGCTTATTTTGGAGATTTGATGAATAAAGTGTTTCAAGACTTTCTTAACAAGTTTGTTCTCGTTTTCGTTGATGACATCCTCGTTTATGCTAAAAGGAATAAAGAGCATAAGTTCCATCTTCGTGTTGTTCTTAGTAATTTAAGACGTCTTGTTTTAAGGGCTAAGTTTTCTAAATGACATTTCTATAAATCCGAAGTTAGATTTCTAGGGTATGTAATTTCAGGAGAAGGCATATTAGTAGACCCAACTAAAGTGGTTGTGGTTCAAGATTAGAAGAAACTTGAAAATGCAACGGAGGTTAGGAGTTTCTTAGGATTGGAAGGTTTCTATAGAAGGTTCATTAAAGACTTCTCAAAGGTTGCTTCACATCTAACAAAGCTAACGAAGAAAGATGCTAAATTTGTTTGGACACCCAAGCGCGATCAAGCATTCAATGAGTTAAAGGAGAAATTGATTAGTGCTCACGTTTTGACTATTCCAGATTGGGAGTAGTTTTGATGTAAAATGGTAAAGTAATAGCGTATGCGAGTCGACAGTTGTAACCTCATGGGAAGAATTACGCTACGTACGATCTGGAACTTTTGGCGGTTGTCTTCATATTGAAAATGTGGAGGCACTATCTTTTAGGTGCAAAGTTTAAGTTATTTACGGATCACAAGTCACTAAAGTATCTTTTTACCCAATAGGACTTGAACTTAAGGCAACAAAGATGGCTTGATTTTCTTAGTCTTATGACCTAGAGATTCTATATACCCCAGTGAAAGAAAATGTCGTTGCAGATGCATTGAGTAGGAATCTAGTGACGATTGCAAATTTGGAAGTTAAGCTAGTATTGATGGAGAGGATTTCATATTTCTAGGAAGAAGACCCTAATCTAGCTCGACTTAAGAAGAATGTTGAGAATGGAATCAATTCTTGTTTTCAGATGACTTTCGAGGCATTTTAAGAATGAATGGGTGGATTTGTGTGCCTAATTTTAATGGAATTAGACAGGATGTGCTGAGAGAGCGCCATCAGTCAGAGTTATCTATCCATCTAGGATTAACTAAAATGTTTCAGAATATGAAGAAGACCTTTTTGTGGAAAGGGATAAAGGATTTATTTCAATCTTTGTGAGTGATGTGCGAATTGTCAACATGTTAAGAGTGACCAGCAGAAGACCGCTGGGTTACTCAAACCATTGGAGATACCAAATTGGAAGTAGGAGAAAGTATCCATAGACTTTATCGATGGATTGCCCAAAACAAGAAGATGTAATGAAGGCATCTGGGTAATTGTAGATCGATTAACTAAGAGTGCCCACTTTATCCCGGTGAAGTCTACCAGAACTGCAGCTTCTTTGGCAGGGATTTATCTGAGGGAGAACGTTTGACCGCATGGAATTCCTATAAGTATAGCCAACGATCGAGATCCTATCTTCACCAGTCGATTTTGGGGAGCATTGCAAGCCGCTTTAGGGACAGAGTTGAATTTGAGAACAGCCTATCACCCAAAGATCGATAGACAAACCGAAAGGGTGAATCGGATTTAGGAGGATCTCCTGAGAGCATGTATTTTGGAGGTTCCTGGGAAGATCGTCTGCATTTTGTATAGTTCTCTTATAATGATAGTTACCAAGCTAGCATTGGCAAGGCACCCTATGAGGCTTTGTATGGACATCCAGGTAAATCGACTTCATGTTGGGTTGAGACTGGAGACCATTTAGTGCTTGGACCAGAAGTGATTCGAGAAGCATCAGAGAAAGTGGCTACGGTCAAGGAAAGGATGAAGGAAGCCCAGGATCGATAGAAAGTGTGACAACCCTAGATTTTTGAAATATTGTTAAATTTGAATTTATTTCATTTTTAAAATATTTTAAAATTTATTTTATTTCTAAAACATTTTCAAAGTGTAGTAGTTATTTTTCCAAGACTAGTTGTATTTTGTTTACAATTTTAATACTAGTTTTAATTTAATAAACTATTTTCTTATATTTTTCTATTTTTCATAAAAATATTTATTTAATTTATTTCTACTTTATTTTGTTTTCATTTTTATTTTATTTATACGATTTTTCTTTTGTTTTATTTGAATAAGGGAAATTGGAAATACTAAGAGACAACAACCTTTTTAACTTATGACTTTTCATTTACTTGTCTCTTCACATTTTTGGCCGACATTTCCTAGGCAATAGCCATGATTTTCATTTTGTAATTCATGTAAAAACTTCTTTCTCACTTCATTCCTCACATATACTTTCAGATCTGAGAAATTTGGTAATGTCTTCTTCTCTTTTTTCTACTTTTTCTTTCACTTTTCTATTGAATTTTCATTTGTTTTTGCTTGAATCTTCATATGTTGTTCGGCCTACATACCTCACCACCTCCTCCGACCACCACATCACCTTCATCCCACCATCGTACATGGCTTGACATCCCTCTCCTCTGACCATGATTGGCCGTGACCATCCAATGAGGCAAGCACCACTAAAAGTTGCAAAAACACCTTGACACCATGACATAGCCGAGCTGGTTTCACATCCCCTTCATTTTTCCACTTCGACCACCCCTTAGCCGCCGCCACCAGCACCACCACTAGCCTTCACTCCAGACACCACCAGATCTGCACATGCCAAGGCCGAGCCCATTCTTGCATGATCGTGCCTAAAGTTTGCACCAAAACTCCACTTTTGCCTCGTACTTGACCTTCCTCATGTTGTAACTCAAAAACCCCATCACATTTCCTTGTAGTCGTGCCTTTATGACCCATAACCAGATCCATTTCAACCCAAAACACCTTTATGGCCGAGCCAAAATTGAATTGTGGCTGAGCAAACGTGATTTGGAGTCAAGCAAAATCAATTGAAAGCTTGGTGATGTGTTTGTAGGCTTTATTTCCATTTTTGTTCCAATAATTTAGTATTGTATTTATATTTATACTTGCTTTATTTTGTTGTCAAATAAAAGATTAACACTTGTCTCTCCACTCCACTCAAATCAAAATCATGCTATCGTGCTTTCTAGATTTTTGTCTCTGTGTTTGAATTGCTTACTCCAACTTGAAATGTGAGTATTTACTCATGACATCTTTATATATATATATATATATATATATATATATTATGAAGTGACACCAAGTGAATGTGTAAAATTGCTGTATCATGTTATACTTGCCTATGATATGAATCATATGATGTTAACCCTGTTTATAAACCTGTCATATCATTTGTTACTGCCATATGTTGTTATCCTGTTCATTTATATCTGTTTCTCACACTGCAAGTTAATCACTATGAGTTGAAATGATACATACCTGAATGGACTTTAGAATAGGAAAAAATCATTATGGCCTAAAATGATAGGCCTGAGCGTTTTTAATTATTTTATTTGACTTGGAACCGTGGGTTTGAAATGATAGAATCCGGGTTTTCTTTGTAAATTACGGATTGAAATGATATATTATCCATATTACTTGACTTAGGTTAGAAAATCATATACTGACCCGTGGTTATTATATACATTTTTCTGGAATTTTTAAAAGTATTTTTAAATGTAAAGTCCTGATAATTTGATTTAAATTTGAATTTTAAATGATTTTATAAAGTGTTATTGATTTTTCTATGAATTAAAAATGGTTAAATAAATGTTTAAAAATGTAATTTGAAATATAATTTAACTTGAAAATGTGAAATTTGGTTTAAAAATATAAGTTAAGTTAAGAAAATAAAAATGGAAATTAAGTTTAGTTTATGAAATGGTAAATCAAATTTTGGGATATACATTGATTTTTATAAGTGAATTATTGAAAATTTGATTTTAAGTATGAAATTTACTTTATAAAAATCGTCAGTTAAAGGGTATTTAAATGACCATTTTAAATTGAAAAATATGAAATTTTATATATTCAAATTGTTTAAATTAAACTTTAATTACTGTTGAAATTCTACTGTAAATCTAGAAATACTTTTAGTAGCACTTCAGAAATGCTATCGTTTTTGAAATGAACTAAATTCTGAAATAAATAAATCTACAGCAGTTTGTAAGTGCTGTAGTTGCAGAAATAAAAGGGCTAAAACTAATGAAAGAGCTATTGTAGCACTTGATAAATGCTGCATTTGGCTAAAATTAGATTTTTGAACTAAAACTGATATATTACAGCAGTTTTTAAATGTTGTCTTTGCTGAATTGAATTATTTTCAAATGTAACTTACCGTAGCATTTTCTAAGTGCTCAGAAAGCTGAAATTTCACAGTTTTAATGTATTTAAGTGGATAAACAAACTCAAAAAATGCTATAGTTTTAGGAATTGAATATTTGAATTGTAAATATATTGACTTCACTTTTAAATGGTTTAAATGGAGTATTTTGTTTTTAATATAAACCATTTTGAAATGTGATTTGGAATGGTATTTAAATTTAATAAGAATGAATGACGTTTTTAAAATATATGATATTTTAATAATTTGAAATGGATTTGAAATTATATTTGAATTTGAAATGATATTTGATTTTCGAAGTATAAAATACCATTTTGAAATTATAACCACGGGTTATAATAATGATTGGTTCTTAAAGAGACCAGGATCGGATATGGACATACTCTCTGTCGATACTGAAAACCACTTTAACAACTATGTACGCGGTGGAGATTCCAGAATGAAGTAGGATGGTGGCGACGATCGTATTATGGTATGAACGTGGACCTGACTCCCGCGAGTTGGCTTAAGGTGGCTAAAAATGGAGCGATCGACGGGACAAGTGAGGTAGCTCCTCCTATCGGACACGCTTCTTCGATACCATTCTATTACTTTTGTGATTGATTGGGTGCACCCCTTTGATTTTAGGAGTGTGGCTCGAGGTGGGCGGTAGTGGCAGATATGCGTCACCACCAGCCCGGAAGCATAATTGGTATATCTACCCAGGCATTGCCTCGTGTGCCGTGTAACCTACCATATGGAGCTTTACTACAAGTTTGTTTTTCTCCCGTAGCCCATTGAGTATTTAGGGTAGTCTCCCGATCTGGAGATATGCTGATACTGGATGGACTACTGGGATTATTACGTGTTAAGGGGAATATTGGGTCACCCATTAATGCTATTTAAAAGTAAGTTTATTTTACTGTAGACATTATTATTAGCTCAATATTACTACATAGTAAATAGTTTAACGGATCCTTAGAGGATGGGCGGTCCCAAGCATCCTTTAAGTTACTTGTACTTTATTACAGTTCACCTGAGTTTGTTTACATTATATATGTATATATGTCCTGACTCGAGTGTTTTGTGTTTTTCTTTCTGCTCTGGTCAGCCCGAGTATTCACAGCTTTGGATTTCTCTTTTTGTAGCTAGGAATCGCTGGAGATTCTACCTATCTAGTTATTTATCTATTTCAATTTTTGTTGTTCTATTTCAGCTCTTGTATTAGTGGACTTCTATGTATTGGGATTTTTATTTGTTTTCAGACTGATATTATGTATTGTTTTTGAGACTTTGTTATAGTAGCTTCATGGACTACTATGGTATTTTATTTCCGCTACGAGTTATTCTGATATTTCTGTGTCTGTGATTCTGTAAATGATTTTATTTGCTCCAAATTTTATGTCAATATGTTATTTTGAATTATTCAAGTCTGACATGTGTGGATTATTGTCGATTTGAATGGTCCAGAATAGTGGGTCCTTACAGTTGATATCAGAGCTTTGGTTTTAGGCAAACCTTAGCATGTGGAGCAAAAAAACACATTAGAGATAGGGTAGAAATACCCTAGAATGAGCGAAATCAATCTCAGAATCATTTATTTGCGAGAGAACATATTTTCAAAGTATAAAATGATTTTCAAAATGATTTTTCAAAGGACTTTTCAAAGACTATTTTGATATACAATTTTTCTTGTTTTAAAAATCAATTTTCTAAACTTCCTTCCATTCGTATCTACCTTGTTAGTATTTTCTTTCAGTAGGATATTCAACCAAGCGAATTTTATCTTATCTTGTCTTTGTCTTCTTTGTAACTTGTCCTAAATTCGTTCTTGATTTTTCCAGGATGAATCGTGGAAATGCCAACGGTAGGGGTCGAGGTATTGCCCCAGCTCCTCAGCCTGCTGCACCTGTTAAGTTTACTATTCTCTATAAGGAATTCTCTCAACTTGGTGGTACCAAGTTTTCTGGTTCATAGAGCATTATAGAAGCTCCGCAATGGTTGTGGAGTTTAGAGAGGATATTTAATGTTCTTGATATTACTGATGCCCAGAAGCATCAGTTAGCAGCATGGCAGTTGCAGGAGGCTGCCTTAGATTGGTGGGAGTCTGTTACGGCTAACACCGTTGAGGCTGATATTACTTGGGAGCAGTTTTGGTATCCTTTGTGTTATCTTAAATCTTGTTCCTATTTTCCTTTCTTTTGAATCTATCTTAAGTTTGTTCTGTATCTCTTTCCAGCAAGGCTTTTGTGGCAAAATGGATGCCAAAAGCCGGTAAATCTCAGCTTTATCATGAATTCATGGATCTCAAGCAGGGTACCATATCCTTTTCTGAGTATGAGAGGAAGTTCAATGAACTTTTAAAGTTCGGTCCTAGCTTGATAGACACTCCTCTCAGGAAAAATGAGAAGTTCATAGCTGGCGCTCGTCCCGAGTATTATGATCATCTCATTTCTCATGTTCATGGCACTTTTACCCAGCTTATGGATATGGCTATCCGATATGAGAACCCTACTTCTAAGGGTCCTGCTGTTGTTGGTGCTCCTTCATCGCAGTCTTCCTCTGCTAATTCTAGAAAGAGAAAGCCTAATTACCAGCAGCAGAAAAAGAATTGGCTCAAGCATCCGGGTTTGGGATCTTCATCATCTTCCCCTTCTTAGAGGTAGCCCATTGATCTTTCTACCATCACCTGCTTCAGATGTGATCAGAAGGGAAACTATGCCAATAGTTCTCCTACTTTAACTGGAGCTGCTATTCCTTCACATGCTCAGTTGGCTATGCGTAATCTCTGCCATATCTGTCTCTAGCCTGGTCATTTCAGAAAGGATTGCCCTGTCCAGCAGAAGGGTAAGCCTTCTGGTATATTTACTCTCTCCTCTGCATCTTCTCCAGTTCCAGCACCTGCTCCTACGCCTGGTGATGATCAAGGTACTATTCAGGGCACATTTTCTTTATTTTATCATCATGTTCGTGTTTTATTTGATACTGAAGCTTCCCATAGTTTTATTTCTGTTGATTTGTGTGATAAGTTCAAGCATCTCCTTTCTCCTGAGTATGCTTCTGTTCCTTTATGGGTTTCTAATCCTATTGAGGGTCCCACGAACCTTAGTAGGATTTATAGAGGAGCGAAACTCTTCCATTTTGGTTATCATTTTTCTGGTGATTTTTATGTTCTGGGCTTCTTTGCTTTTGATTTATTACTTGGTGGAGATTGGTTAAAGAATCATGATGCATGTATCTCTTGTAAATCCTGAATTGTTACTCTTGTAGGAGATAAGGGCGATCCTTTGATTATACAGTGCCGCATGCCTTAGGATTTTGCTAGCAGTTTTATTTATTCTCTGGATTCTTCGTCTGGTGATCTTGATTTAACACTTCTTTACCTCCTAAGCGGGAAATTGATTTTTGGATTGATCTTATTCCTGGTGCTCGACTGTAGTTCCACCTCCTAGAAGAATGGCACCTCGCGAGAAGGTTGAGTTAAGGAAGAAATTAAGGACTTAGTTTCCAAAGGTCTGATTAGACCCAGCTACTCAGAATGGAGAGCAGCGGTGGTTTTCATCACCAAGTCCGATGGTTCTTTGAGGATGTGTGTTGATTATAAGGAGATGAACAAGCTCACTATGAAAAACAGATATCCAATGCCTCGTATCAATAATATGTTTGATCAGCTTTATGGTGCCACTGTTTTCTCTCAGCTCGATCTTGCCACAGGTTTCCATTAGCTCAGGGTTGCTGAGGAAAGTATTCCCAAGACTACTTTCCATACCGAGAATGGGTTTTATGAATGGTTAGTCATGCCTTTTGGTTTGACTAGTGCTCATGCTTTCTTTATCGATTTGATGAATCGTGTCTTTCGTGATGTGCTTAATAAATTTGTTCTAGTCTTTATTGATGATATCCTTGTCTTCTCTAAGACCAATGAAGAGCATGAGTCGCATTTGAAATCGGTTTTGGAGACTCTTAGAAATCATCAGTTGAAGGCCAAATTTTCTAAATGCCATTTTTTGAAGGATGAAGTCCAATTCCTCGAGCATATTGTTTCTAGTAATGGAGTTATTGTTGCTCCAGTTAAGATCGCTGCGATCAATGTAAGTTTTCTTTTCTCTCTTTTCTTTTACCATTTAATAATCCTATCTTTTCGGTTGTCCTTATTTTCTCCCTATTCTTTTAAAGGATTGGAAAACTCCAAAGACTCCATCTGATATTCGTAGTTTTCTGGGCCTTGCTGGTTATTACTGGAGATTCATTGAGAATTTTGCTCGGATTGCTGCACCTCTCACTGCTTTAACATGTAAGAATGCTTAGTTTATCTGGGATAAGTAATGTGAAGCCACATTCAATGAGTTAAAGTGCAAGCTAACTTCTGCACCAGTTCTTACCATTTCGAATGGAAGTGAGGGATTAACGGTATATACTGATGCTAGTCGTGAGGGATTGGGTGTTGTTCACATGCAGGATGGTAAGGTCATTGCCTATGTCGGCCGTCAGTTGAAAACCCACGAGGCAAATTATGCTGCTCATGATTTAGAGTTGCTTGCTGTTATCTTTGCTTTGAAACTTTAGAGGCATCAATTTATAGGAACCAAGTTTGAGCTTTTCACCGATCATCAGTCTCTGAGATATATCTTCACGCAGAAGGATTTGAATCAGAGGCAAGTTCGTTGGCTTGAGTTTCTGGCTTCTTACGACCTCGATATTGGCTATACTCTTGGTAAAGCTAATGTTGTGGACGATGCTTTGAGTTGGAAAAAGGCTTTGTTGTGTCAGCTTGTTTTTTTTTCTACTCCTCTTTTGGATCGTATCATGGCTAAGCAAGATGAGGATGAGATGCTTAAATCGATGAAGGAGAGTGTTCGTAGTAGAGTAGGAGGTAGTAGTGGTGGTAGCAGTGGAGCTCAGATCGATGATAGAGGGATTTTGAGGATTAATGGTAGGATTTGTGTCCCGAATGTTGATGGTTTGAGGCAAGAGTTACTTCAGGAGAATCATCGATCCAGACTTTCTATTCATCATGGTGTGTCGAAGATGTATCGGGATAAGAAGAGGCTTTATTGGTGGAGAGGGATGAAGCAGAATATCTCAATCTTTGTTAATCGGTGTGCGACTTGTCACCAAGTCAAGGTCGATCATCAGAAGACCCCTGGTTTGTTTCAGCCCCTTGAGATTCCTAATTGGAAGTGGGAACAGGTTTCCATGGATTTCATCGACGGTTTACCGAGGACTGGGAGGGGCAATGAGAGTATCTGGGTTATTTTGGATAGACTGACCAAGTCCGCTCATTTCATTCCGGTAAAGTCTAACCGTTCTGCTTATAGCTTGTCTGAGATCTACATGAGTGAGATTGTTCATTTCCATGGTGTTCCTCTCAATATTGTTTGTGATCTTGATCCTATCTTTACCGGTTAGTTCTGGAAAGCTTTTCAGGAATCTTTGGGTACTCATATGAATCTCAGCACTGCTTACCATCCATAGACCGACGGTCAAATGAAAAGAGTGAATCAGATTCTCGAAGATCTTCTTCGTGCTTGTGTGCTTGATTATGGAGGATCTTGGGAAGATCATCTCCATCTTGCCGAATTCACCTACAACAATAGTTATCAGGTATAACCTAATCTTCTGTTTTAAGCTTATCTTAATCATTTATCTATCTCATTCCATCTTTGAATTCAGGCCAGTATTAAAATGTCTCCGTTTGCTGCTCTTTACGCACGACCTTGTAGATCTCCATCTTACTGGATTAAGTCCGGTAATCATATGGTTCTTGGTCCTGATGTGATTTTGGAGGCTTCTGAGAGAGTTGAGGAGATTAAGAGGAGGTTGAGGGTTGCTCAGGATAAGCAGAAGAAGTACGCTTATAGGCGTAGGTGGAGTTTGGAGTTTGCTATTGGTGATCAGGTTTTCCTTAAGGTCTCTCCCTTAAGGAATGTCATTCGCTTTGGTCGTAGAGGGAAGCTTTCTCCTAGGTTCATTGGTTCTTTTCGCTTTGTGGAAAGAGTTGGTTCTTTGGCTTATCATCTGGATTTGCCCGAGAAGCTGAGTGCATGATGTATTCCATGTCTCTCATCTTCGCAGATATCATCATGATCCATCTCTTATTGTTCAGCCTTCTGCTCTTGATGGTTTAGATATTGAGCCTAATCTGAATGTCGAGAGGAAGCCACTTCGTATTGTTGACAGATGTACGAAGCAGCTAAGAAGGAAATCTTTTAGTCTGGTCAAAGTACATTGGAGTACTGATGATCGAGATTGTACCTGGGAGACGGAGGAGAGCATTCGTGCTTCGAATCCGGAATTGTTTATTTTAGGTACTATTTTGCTTTTCTATCTTGTTTTTCCTTATTTTCCTTGTTCGTTCTTTTCGAGGACGAAAAGATTTGATTGGGAGAAAGTGTAATAACCCTAGATTTTTGAAATATTTTTAAATTTGATTTTATTTCATTTTTAAAATATTTTTAAATTTATTTTATTTCAATATTTTATTTTTAAAACATTTTCAAAGTGTAGTAGTTATTTTTCCAAGACTAGTTGTATTTTGTTTACAATTTTAATACTAGTTTTAATTTATTAGACTATTTTCTTATATCTTTCTATTTTTCCTTAAAATTATTTATTTATTTTATTTCTACTTTATTTGTTTTCATTTTTATATTATTTATATGATTTTTCTTTTGTTTATTTGAATAAAGGAAATTGGAAATACTAAGAGACAAAAGCCTTTTTAACTTATGACTTTTCATTTACTTGTCTCTTCACATTTTAGGCCGACCTTTCCTAGGCAATAGCCATGATGTTCATTTTGTAATTCACGTAAAAAAAATTCTCATTTCATTCCTCACGCATACTTTCAGATTTGAGAAATTAGGTAATGTCCTCTTCTCTTTTTTTTTCTAGTTTTTCTTTCACTTTTCTATTGAATTTTCATTTGTTTTTGCTTGAATCTTCATATGTTGTTTGGCCTACACACCTTACTACCTCCTCCGACCACTACATCACCTTCTTCCCACCACCATACATGGCCTGACATCCCTCTCCTTTGACCATGATTGGCCGTGACCATCCAATTGGGCAAGCACCACTAAAAGTTGCAAAAACACCTTGAAACCATGACATAGCCGAGCTAGTTTCACATCCCCTTCATTTTTCCACTTCAGCCACCCCTTAGCCACCACAACCAGCTTGTACACCACCACTAGCCTTCACCCCAAACACCACCAGGTCTGCACATGCCAAGGCCGAGCCCATTCTTGCATGGCCGTGCCTAAATTTTGCACCAAAACTCCACTTTTGCCTTGTACTTGACCTTCTTCATGTTGTAACTCAAAAACCCCTTCACATTTCCTTGTAGTCGTGCCTTTATGACCCATAACCATATCCATTTCAACCCAAAACACCTTCATGGCCGAGCCAAAATTGCATTGTGGCCGAGAAAATGTGATTTGGAGTCAAGCAAAATCAATTGAAAGCTTGGTGATGTGTTTGTAGGCTTTATTTCTATTTTTGTTCCAATAATTTAGTATTATATTAATATTTATACTTTCTTTATTTTTTCGTCAAATACAAGATTAACACTTGGCTCTCCACTCCACTCAAATCAAAGTCGTGCTATCGTGCTTTCTGGATTTTTGTCTGTGTGTTTGAATTGCTTACTCCCGCTTGAAATGTGAATATTCACTCATGACATCTTTACTTATATAAATTGTGAAGTGACGCCAAGTGAATGTGTAGAATTGCTATATCATGTTATACCTGCCTGTGATAAGAACCATATGATGTTAACCCTCTTTATAAACCTGTCATATCATCTGTTACTGCCATATGTTGCTATGCTATTCATTTATATCTATTTCTCACACTTCAAGTTCTATATAGAATAGAATCACTATGGGTTGAAATGATATATACCTGAACGGACTTTAGAATAGGGAAAAATCGTTATGGGGTGAATTGATAGGCCTGAACGACTTTTAATTATTTTATTTGACTTGGGACTATGGATTTGAAATGATAGAACCCGGGTTTTCTTTGTAAATTACAGATTGAAATGATATATTATCCGTATCACTTGACTTAGGTTAGAAAATTATATACAGACCCGTGGTTATTATATATATTTTTAGAATTTTTAAAAGTATTTTAAAATGTAAAATTATGATAATTTGATTTAAATTTTAATTTTACATGATTTTATAAAGTGTTATTTATTTTTCTATAAATTAAAAATGGTTAAATAAATAAATGTTTAAAAATGTAATTTGATGTAACAACCCTGTATTTTGTAATTATTTTATTATATATTTTAATTATTTTCAATGTAAGATTTTGATTTCAAAACTTGTTTTACTTATTTGAAATGATTAAATTTATTATTTAAATATAATCGTGATTTTTATATGAGTTATAATTCAAAACTTGTGTAAGTTGAATATTTGCCTGAAATGCTGATTTTGGTCAAAATAGTCAAACTGTGACTTTCAACTTAAAAGTTTAAAAATTTAATTTTTTTCTTTTATTATGAAAGTACATAAAATTCTAAGAACACCACTTTTCGTTTCGTTGAATTTGGATGTAAATTGTGAAAGTTATACCCTTTACAATATTGTGCGTATATAGGGTTATTTAAAATGACTATTTTAAATTGTATAAATTACTTCTTCTTTGTTATATTTTATTTTAATATGTGATAATATGTTATATTATGTATATTTTGACTTTTAAGTAATTTTAAAATGATAATATAATTTTCTAAAGTTTATTTGAATTTATTTCAATTTATAAAGCCTAGTTGGTATTTACTGCATTTTTCTTTATTTAACTTTCTATTTAATAAAAATTAAATTATTATTTTACCTTGAAAATGTTTTAAAACCATTTTTAATTCAAATTTTGTGTTAAAATATTTTTTTTTGTGAAGTAATAAATTTTCCAAAGTCATTGGAGATTTTCTTGTAATTTTTATGTCAGGGTTGCTATTTTTAAGCAATTTCTTATTTCCTTTTTCTATTTTACTTAAAATAAATTATTTATTCTATTTTATTCTTACTTATTTTCGGTTTTAAATAACATTTCTGAGTTTATTTTGTTTTTATAAAATTAAAAAGAAAAGGAAGTGCAAAAGGTTTAGAAAGTTAAGAGATCTTAAAAGCCTGAAACGTAAAGGCGTTTTATCCGTTTCTTTTTGCAACTAATACATCAATTTATTGATTTATTTTATACATTCACTTTTATTGCTGTGTTTTACTTTATTTTATTAATTTTACATGTATTTAAATTTAAGAAATTTTGTTCAAAGTGTATTGAAGTTATTTCTAATTCCTAAGTCTAGTTTTCATTTTTCTGTGCCATTTTTCTTATTTTAATCATATCTAATTAATAATTAATTATTAATATTTTGTTTATTTGTTATATTTTCGAATTCTAACTGAAACTTATAAGTTTTTTCAGTTATTTAAGATGTATATGAATATATATAGGAAGTTTAAAAGGTTTGAAAGCAAAGAAATGTAAAACCGTTTTAACGTTTCTTCTTCCGTTTCTTTTCTAATTAATA
Organism: Allium cepa; assembly: GCA_030765085.1. Lineage (NCBI taxonomy): Eukaryota > Viridiplantae > Streptophyta > Magnoliopsida > Asparagales > Amaryllidaceae > Allium > Allium cepa. The sequence goes on from CM060945.1 coordinate 146,236,929, forward strand.
GATTTAATTTCCTTTGACCGTTTCTTTCTTTATTGTAGCTTTGCATTTCTTACCTCATTTTCACGTGAAAACATTCCTCTCCGCTTCATTTTTCACGGCTAGAAAGGTTTGGTAATGGCTCCTCTTTTCCTCTTCTTTTTGCTCTTCTTTTTCCATTGTTTTCTTATATTTCGCCCCGTTTTCGCATGTGTATTGCTTGGCCTCTCCTCCATAGCCACGGCCACCACCTCCTACACCTCTTCCCTGCCATCATCACCAGCTACCCCTCTGGTCTTGACCAAGGCCGAGCCCACCATGGTGCCAAAACTCCAAAAAAATGCAACAATGCCCTTGAACAATGCTAGTTTGACCACCTTTGCCTCATCTCCTTCAACCACCACCTTAACCACCACCATAGCCACCTCCTCCACTTCTAACCTGACCTATATGATGTCATACCTGAGCCAAAGCATCATCATAGCCAAGCATAAGTGTCCCTTAGGCCAAGCATTGAAGTGGTTGAAGCAAGGTCCAATCTATCTTGTTCATTTTGCTTTGTATTTCAAAATTGTTTCAATGTTATTTAATGTTGAATGTTTATATATTGTCTTGTTTGTTTTGTTTTGGGTTGTTGATACAAAATCATATCTTGGCTATCTTTCAACTCAAATCAAAAGTCGTGCAATTGTGCTTGTCGTGCCTTTGGAGTCGTGCTTGTATGTTGTTTTGGTCTCTAGCCTTGAAAAAGTGAGTCTTTCTCACTCTGACATTTATACTTATGAAAAGTGAATTGATGACAAGTGTTTAGTAATATAAAATGTTTATGAAAGTTAATGATGATCATATGATATGCTATTCCATGTTATTACCATGTTATTACCATGTTTAAACTGTTAATTTTCACCTAACATCTGATATATGACTGTATATTATGATATTTGACCTTGTTTATATTATTTCTGTATATGATCACACTGCAAGTTCCCTGTTAGAAAAAAATATTATGGGCTGAAATGATAGGCCTAAATGGTTTTAAATTTTTCATTTTGACTTGGGATTGCGGGTTTGAAATGATAACCCGGATTTTCTTTGTAAATTATGGGTTGAAATGATATATTACCCATATCACTTTACCTAGCGTAGAAAATTATATACAGGCCCGTAGTTAAAATATGTTTTTATAAAATTTTAAATATTTTAGAAATTTAATTATTATAATATTTTGATTTTAAATTTTATAAAAAAAAGGGATTTTGTAAAATATTATTGATTTTCTGAATAATTGTAAGTGAAATGAATTAATGAAAAAGTTAGAAATTTTGAACGTAAGTTATTTTGGAAATTTTGATTTAATTTTAATTGGAAATTTAATTGAGTATGAAATTATGATAAATTTATGATAATTTGAATTTAAATGAATTTAAAATGATTTTTATCATATTTATGATTTTTAATAAAGTTTAAATGTGAAATGAATAAATATTTTAAGTTGAAACTTTGAAATATAACTAGAATTGGAAATTTATGAAATTGACGTAAAGTGAACTTTTAGTTAAGCAAATAAAAATAAAACTAAGTTATATTTGAGAATTTGAACTTAAGTGTTAAGTTGAAATTTAATATAATGGATTTTAAAATTGAACATTGCATTTTAATAAGTGGATTATTATTAAATCTTGATTTTTGAATGGAAATTTAACTTTATAAAATCTTGAACTTGAGGAAAATTAAATGATGTTTATAAATGTGAAAATGTATGATTTTATAAGTTAAAAATGTTTTTAATAAAAATATAATTGGTTGAGAAATTTTATTGAATATTTGAAGTTAATTGAATGCATTTTTGAAATGCTATTAATTACAATGTAAATGATATTACAGCATTTGTAAACGCTGTAGTTGATGATAATGAACTAAAAAGCTAAATTGAATTAAAAGCTATTATAGCAATCTTTGTAAGTGCTATAATTTTTGAATTTAACTAAGTTATTCGAAATTTAAGTAAACCTAGTATAACATTTTAAAATGCTGTCTTTTGTTAAATTGAACTGTTTTGAATGTAACTTTCCGGATAAATTTTCTAAATAATGCGAAAAGTGAATTTTCACGGTTTTGATAAACTTAAGTGAATAAATAAACTTTGGAAGTTGAAATTTTTGGAAATTTAATAATTTAATTATTAAATATAATAACTTCATTGAAATGATAAAAAAGAATTTTTGGAATATAAACTGTTTTGAAATATGAATTGAAATGGTATTTTAGATTGAATAAAATGAATAATGATTTGAAATGAATGAAGTTTGAAACGATACGATATTTTGATATATTAAAATGATTTGAAACGAAGTTTTGAAAGGATATGTTATTTTGATATATTAAAATGATTTGAAACGAAGTTTTGAAAGATATGATATTTTTGATATTAAATGATTTGAAAAACGGAGTTTGAAAGATAGGACATTTTGATATTAACATGATTTAAAAAAGAAGTTCTGAAAGATATGATATTTTGGAACTGAAAGGTAGTGTTGAAAGGGTATGAAAATTTAATATATTGAAATGGTTAGAAATGACTTGATATTTATTTTGATAAATATTTGAATTGAAAGATATTTTACGATGATATATTGAAATGGTTTTGGAAATGATTTAATCTTTATTTTGATAAAGATTTGGATTGAAAAGGATATTTTATTTTGAAGTATAAAATATTTTTAAAGTTATAACTACGGGTTATAATAACGATGGGTTGTTAAAGAGACCGGGATCGGATATTGTCTTATAGCCGGCCAATATCGAAAACCACTTTAACAACCGTGTACGCGGTGGAGATTTCAGAATGAAGTAGGATGGTGGCGACGTTCTCGAGGTATATATTACGTGGACCCAACTCCCGTGAGTTGGCATATATGACTAAAACAGGAGCTATACCGGGCTACACAAAGGGTCGCACCCTTTCATCGAGCATGCTCCATCGGAAACCATTCTATTGCTGTTGTGATTCGATTCGGTGGCGCCACTTCGATTCGGGAGTATTGTTCGAGGTGGGAGGAAGCTGCTGGCTTGCCGTCACCACCAGTCCGGGAGTGCAAACGGTGTATCCACCCTGGCATTGCCTCGCGTGCCGTGTCATATCCTTATATCGAGCCCACTACGATTTTGGTTTTAAAGATCCGACCGCGTTAAGGTTCACCATCCCCTTAACGCTATTTTCTATATGATTATACTTTACTGATTAGACACTATCGTATATAACGTATATTACTACATAGTAAATAGTTTAACGGATCCTTAGAGGATGGGCGGTCCCAAGCATCCTTTAAGTTACTGATGCATTTTGTTACTGTTCACTTGAGTTGATTTACAGTTTATAAGTATTTATGTCCTGACTCGAGCGTTTTGTGTTTTGCTTTACGCTCGGGTAAGATTGATTGAGTTAGCATTCAAGATTCACCTTCGGCGTTGGAGCTTTCCTTGAAGATCCAGCCATCTATTTTGTTTCAGTATCCAGTGGTTCTGTGATGTATCTAATTTGTCCTGATGTATCCTGTTACTCTTCTGTTGTATCTTATTTAACTCTGATGTATCTCGTATTTACATAGTAGCTTCATGAACTACTATCTCTTTTTCTTCCGCTGCATTATCATTACTGTGTCTGTGATCTGTGATTTTATTTACTGTATATTCTGAGATTTGCCAAATTTTCAATTACAATGCGGTATTTTGAGCAATTCAATTCCGGCATGAGTGTCTACCTATACACTTATAATGGATGCGAATGGTTGAAAATACCTAGTCGTTACAGTTGGTATCAGAGCTTTGGTAGCTCTAGGCAAAACTCAGCATATGGAGTGAATGTATTTACAGAATCACTTTCATTCGAGTTTGAATCTCTCTCTTTTGACTCGATTCCTTTGTATTTTGGAACGTTCCCTACGGTTCCAAAACCCATTCGTGTCCCTCACTATTCATCTTCTTTTGACTCTGGAGTATTCCATAACTCCGCTTCGAATGATCTTTCTAGTGAGTCGGCGGTCCCGCCAATTTCAAATTGAATTGAAAAGGGGGGGAAACTCCTTTACAATTAGCATCGATTCACAAGAGATTCTTATCTATCCTTGGTTTAGATGCTAATATCTTTTGTTATTCCAAACTCAAACTCTTGAGGTCGAATGTAGATTTACCCTTGAAAATCCACATCGATCTTATTCTTTAAGTCATGGTTGACCCGGTTAAGGTTGCCCGTGATTTATATAAGCTTATCCATCTTCCTATTCTGTTATTTAATTATGTCATCCTTGTCTCCAACTTATTTTTAAATCATAATCTCCTTTGATTTGTGTTAATCAAAAATTTGAATCTCTATCCTTCTTTGAAAATCTATTCATGTATAGTGTATTTGTAAACTAGTATTTAAAATTTAAAATGTTTTATATATTGTGTTGTTTGAGTTGTTGATGTTGAGTTGGGTTTCTGATCGATACGTCTGATCAGCGCTATCGATAAGATTTCCAAAACACTTTGACAGAACAAACGGACACAATATATTTATAAAAAAATTTGGTTAATGAAATAAATTTTGATATATAAGTAAATTTATGGAACTTAATGAAATGAATTTAAAACAAGAATTTGAGGATTTAAATTCTGATTATTTCGAAATTTGGTTTAAAGTTTTAAAAGGTTATATTATTTAAAGTATTTTGAATAGAATTTGTTTTCAAAGAATTTTAAAGGTTTAAAATTAGTGCTTTTCTCTTTGTCGTTGGAAAATAACTTCGGTGATGATCGCGACATCATCGACGTTCATTTTCGAGTTTCGAAGTTAGGAGACTGTTCTGTAGTCTTGCTACAGCTTTGTTTTGGGAAATTAAATTGATTTGAATTTCTAAAATATAAATTGATTTATAATATATATATATATATATATGATTGAAATTTGATTTGACATATTATGTATATATTATTAGTTATCTCTAAATGGTTTGAAGAAATCAAGAATTTAGTTCCTAAAATTTTATTTTTAAAAAAAAAATTCAATTATAAAAAAAAGAAAATCAAATTTTTTTATAAATGATTTAAGCTTGAAATGATTGAAATGGAAATTTTATTTGTATAATACAATTGCATTCAAATATAATTTACCAAAATTTTAGAAGTTAACAATGTAATTGAATAATATACAATATAAAAAGTTTTTTTTTATATAAAATTTGAGTGGTTATAATAAATGTTATACACTTAAATTTTAATTATAAAATGATTAACAGAGGTAAATATAATAAAGGGAAATTGAATAACTTACAATAAAATGATGTTAAAAGAACTAAGAACGAAAGAAGGCAGTTATAATAAGTGTAAGCATGTTTAACATAAGTGATAAATATAGTGGGAGGAATAAATTTAAGTTTAATTAGGAATAAAAAAGAATTAAATTTAATAAGTACAATGTGAGTGTAATAAATGATTATTTTTCAAATCCATGGTTTTAAAAATGGTTAATTTTAGATGATTGGATAATAAGATAATGAAATTTGAGATAGTTAAGATTTATTTAACTTGTGTAAAGATTTATTCTCTGTTTAAGTTGAAATCTCCATGCTTTCAAATTCATTTCCCTATTTTGTTTTTCAAACTATCTTTTGGTTGTCCTTATCATCCTTATCTTGCTATAGACCGGTAAAGGCATCTTTCTATAATCTTTCTATTTAGAAATCTTTCTATAATCTTTGATAAGCCTTTGGTAATCATTTTGAATCCACCTTTTTCGTGCTTGTGTTCTTGATTCTGGAGGATCTTGGAAAGATCACCTCCACCATGTAAAACTTACCTATAACAACAGTTATCAGGTATAACTTCAATCTCCTTGCCATCTTTTCTTAATCCTATTTCACTCTATCTTTTCTGTGCCCTTCCATACCTCATTCCTTTTCGAGGACGAAAAGTTTTGAGTGGGGAGAGTGTAACAACCCTGTATTTTGTAATTATTTTATTGTATATTTTAATTATTTTTAATGTAAGATTTTGATTTAAAAACTTCTTTTACTTATTTGAAATGATTAAATTTATTATTTAAATATAATCTTGATTTTTATATGAGTTATAATTCCAAACATGTGTAAGTTGAATATTTGCCTGAAATGCTGATTTTGGTCAAAATAGTCAAACTGTGACTTTCAACTTAAAAGTTTAAAATTTTAATTTTTTTTCTTTTATTATGAAAGTACATAAAATTCTAAGAACACCACTTTTTGTTTCCTTGAATTTGGATGTAAATTGTGAAAGTTATACCCTTTACAATATTGTGCGTATATAGGGTTATTTACAATGACAATTTTAAATTGTATAAATTACTTCTTCTTTGTTATATTTTATTTTAATATGTGATAATATGTTATATTATGTATATTTTGACTTTTAAGTATTTTTAAAATGATAATATAATTTTTCTAAAGTTTATTTGAATTTATTTCAATTTATAAAGCCTAGTTGGAATTTACTGCATTTTTCTTTATTTAACTTTCTATTTAATAAAAATTAAATTATTATTTTACCTTGAAAATGTTTTAAAACCATTTTTAATTCAAATTTTGTGTTAAATTTTTTTTTGTGAAGTAATAAATTTTCCCAAGTCATTGGAGATTTTCTTGTAATTTTTATGTCAGGGTTGCTATTTTTAAGCAATTTCTTATTTTCTTTTTCTATTTTACTTAAAATAAATTATTTATTTTATTTTATTCTTACTTAGTTTAGGTTTTAAATAACATTTCTTAGTTTATTTTTTTTTTATAAAATTAAAAAGAAAAGGAAGTGCAAAAGGTTTAGAAAGTTAAGAGATCTTAAAAGCCTGAAACGTAAAGGCGTTTTATCCGTTTCTTTTTGCAATTAATACATCAATTTATTGATTTATTTTATACATTCACTTTTATTGCTGTGTTTTACTTTATTTTATTCATTTTACATGTATTTAAATTTAAGAAAATTTTTTCAAAGTGTATTGAATTTATTTCTAATTCCTAAGTCTAGTTTTCATTTTTCTGTGCCATTTTTCTTATTTTAATCATATCTAATTAATAATTAATTATTAATATTTTGTTTATCTGTTATATTTTCGAATTCTAACTGAAATTTATAAGTGTTTTCAGTTATTTAAGATGCATATGAATATATATAGGAAGTTTAAAAGGTTTGAAAGCAAAGAAACGTAAAACCGTTTTAACGTTTCTTCTTCCGTTTCTTTTCCAATTAATAGATTTAATTTCCTTTGACCGTTCCTTTCTTTATTGTAGCTGTGCATTTCTTACCTCATTTTCACGTGAAAACATTCCTCTCCGCTTCATTTTTCACGGCTAGAAAGGTTTGGTAATGACTCCTCTTTTCCTCTTCGTTTTGCTCTTCTTTTTCCATTGTTTTCTTATATTTTGCCTCGTTTTCTCATGTGTATTGCTTGGCCTCTCCTCCATAGCCACGGCCACCACCTCCTACACCTCTTCCCTGCCATCATCACCAGCTACCCCTCTGGTCTTGACCAAGGCCGAGCCCACCATGGTGCCAAAACTCCAAAAAAAATGCAACAATGCCCTTGAACAATGCTAGTTTGACCACCTTTGCCTCATCTCCTTCAACCACCACCTTAACCACCACCATAGCCACCTCCACCACCACTAACCTGACCTATATGATGTCATACCTGAGCCAAAGCATCATCATAGCCATGCATAAGTGTCCCTTAGGCCAAGCATTGAAGTGGTTGAAGCAAGGTCCAATCTATCTTGTTCATTTTTCTTTGTATTTCAAAATTGTTTCAATGTTATTTTATGTTGAATGTTTATATATTGTCTTTTTGTTTTGTTTTGGGTTGTTGATACAAAATCATATCTTGGCTATCTTTCAACTCAAATCAAAAGTCGTGCAATTGTGCTTGTCGTGCCTTTAGAGTCGTGCTTGTATGTTGTTTTGGTCTCTAGCCTTGAAAAAGTGAGTCTTTCTCACTCTGATATTTATAGTTATGAAAAGTGAATTGATGACAAGTGTTTAGTAATATAAAATGTTTATGCAAGTTAATGATGATCATATGATATGCTATGCCATGTTATTACCATGTTATTACCATGTTTAAACTGTTAATTTTCACCTGACATCTGATATATGACTGTATATTGTGATATTGACCTTGTTTATATTATTTCTGTATATGATCACACTTCAAGTTCCCTGTTAGAAAAAAAATGTTATGAGCTGAAATGATAGGCCTGAATGGTTTTAATTTTTTCATTTTGACTTGGGATTGCGGGTTTGAAATGATAAAACCCGGATTTTCTTTGTAAATTATGGGTTGAAATGATATATTACCCATATCACTTTACCTAGCGTAGAAAATTATATATAGGCCCGTAGTTAAAATATGTTTTTCTAAAATTTTAAATATTTTAGAAATTTAATTATTATAATATTTTGATTTTAAATTTTATAAAAAAAAGGGATTTTGTAAAATATTATTGATTTTCTGAATAATTGTAAGTGAAATGAATTAATGAAAAAGTTAGAAATTTTGAACGTAAGTTATTTTGGAAATTTTGATTTAATTTTAATTGGAAATTTAATTGAGTATGAAATTATGATAAATTTATGATAATTTGAATTTAAATGAATTTAAAATGATTTTTATCATATTTATGATTTTTAATAAAGTTGAAATGTGAAATGAATAAATATTTTAAGTTGAAACTTTGAAATATAACTAGAATTGGAAATTTATGAAATTGACGTAAAGTGAACTTTTAGTTAAGCAAATAAAAATAAAACTAAGTTATATTTGAGAATTTGAACTTAAGTGTTAAGTTGAAATTTAATGTAATGGATTTTAAAATTGAACATTGCATTTTAATAAGTGGATTATTATTAAATCTTGATTTTTGAATGGAAATTTAACTTTATAAAATCTTAAGCTTGAGGAAAATTAAATGATGTTTACAAATGTGAAAATGTATGATTTTATAAGTTAAAAATGTTTTTAATAAAAACATAATTGGTTGAGAAATTTTATTGAATATTTGAAGTTAATTGAATGCATTTTTGAAATGCTATTAATTACAATGTAAATGATGTTACAGCATTTGTAAACGCTGTAGTTGATGATAATGAACTAAAAAGTTAAATTGAATTAAAAGCTATTATAGCAATCTTTGTAAGTGCTATAATTTTTGAATTTAACTAAGTTATTCGAAATTTAAGTAAACCTTGTATAACATTTTAAAATGCTGTCTTTTGTTAAATTGAACTGTTTTGAATGTAACTTTCCGTATAAATTTTCTAAATAATGCGAAAAGTGAATTTTCACGGTTTTGATAAACTTAAGTGAATAAATAAACTTTGGAAGTTGAAATTTTTGGAAATTTAATAATTTAATTATTAAACATAATAACTTCATTGAAATGATAAAAAAGAATTTTTGGAATATAAACTGTTTTGAAATATGAATTGAAATGGTATTTTAGATTGAATAAAATGAATAATGATTTGAAATGAATGAAGTTTGAAAAGATATGATATTTTGATATATTAAAATGATTTGAAACGAAGTTTTGAAAGGATATGTTATTTTGATATATTAAAATGATTTGAAACGAAGTTTTGAAAGATATGATATTTTTGATATTAAATGATTTGAAAAACGGAGTTTGAAAGATAGGACATTTTGATATTAACATGATATAAAAAAGAAGTTCTGAAAGATATGATATTTTGGAACTGAAAGGTAGTGTTGAAAGGGTATGAAAATTTAATATATTGAAATGGTTAGAAATGACTTGATATTTATTTTGATAAATATTTGAATTGAAAGATATTTTACGATGATATATTGAAATGGTTTTGGAAATGATTTAATCTTTATTTTGATAAAGATTTGGATTGAAAAGGATATTTTATTTTGAAGTATAAAATATTTTTAAAGTTATAACTACGGGTTATAATAACGATGGGTTGTTAAAGAGACCGGGATCGGATATTGTCTTATAGCCGGCCAATACCGAAAACCACTTTAACAACCGTGTACGTGGTGGAGATTCCAGAATGAAGTAGGATCGTGGCGACGTTCTCGAGGTATATATTACGTGGACCCAACTCCCGTGAGTTGGCATATATGACTAAAACAGGAGCTATACCGGGCTACACAAAGGGTCGCACCCTTTCATCGAGCGTGCTCCATCGGAAACCATTCTATTACTGTTGTGATTCGATTCGGTGGCGCCACTTTGATTTGGGGGTATTGTTCGAGGTGGGCGGAAGCTGCTGGCTTGCCGTCACCACCGGTCCGGGAGTGCAAACGGTGTATCCACCCTGGCATTGCCTCGCGTGCCGTGTCATATGCTTATATCGAGCCCACTACGATTTTGGTTTTAAAGATCCGACCGCGTTAAGGTTCACCATCCCCTTAACGCTATTTTCTATATGATTATACTTTACTGATTAGACACTACCGTATATAGCGTATATTACTACATAGTAAATAGTTTAACGGATCCTTAGAGGATGGGTGGTCCCAAGCATCCTTTAAGTTACTGATGCATTTTTTTACTGTTCACTTGAGTTGATTTACAGTTTATAAGTATTTATGTCCTGACTCGAGGGTTTTGTATTTTGCTTTACGCTCGGGTCAGATTGATTGAGTTAGCATTCAAGATTCACCTTCGGCGTTGGAGCTTTCCTTGAAGATCCAGCCATCTATTTTGTTTTAGTATCCAGTGGTGCTGTGATGTATCTGATTTGTACCTGATGTATCCTGTTACTCTTCTATTGTATCTTATTTAACTCTGATGTATCTCATATTTATATAGTAGCTTCATGAACTACTATCTCTTTTTCTTCCGCTGCATTATCATTACTCTGTGTATGTGATCTGTGATTTTATTTACTGTATATTCTGAGATTTGCCAAATTTTTAATTACAACGCGGTATTTTGAGCAATTCAATTCCGGCATGAGTGTCTACCTATACACTTATAATAGATGCGAATGGTTGAAAATACCGAGTCGTTACATTTGAAATAATACTTAACTTGAAAATGTGAAATTTGGTTTAAAACTATAAGTTAAGTTAAGAAAATAAAAATGGAAATTAAGTTTAATTTATGAAATGGTAAATTAAATTTAAAGTATAAAGTAAATGCAATTTTTGGGAAAATTGTAAATTGATTTTTATAAGTGGATTATTGAAATTTTGATTTTATGTATGAAAGTTACTTTATAAAAATCATAAGTTAAAGGGTATTTAAATGGCCATTTTAAATTGAAAAATATGAAATTTTATATGTTAAAATCGTTTAAGTTGAAGTTTAATTGTTGCTGAAATTCTATTGTAAATCTGAAAATACTTTTAGTAGCACTTCAGAAATGCTATCGTTTCTGAAATGTACTAAATTTTGAAATAAATGAATCTACAGCACTTTGTAAGTGCTGTAGCTACAGAAGTGAACTAAAAGGGCTAAAACTAATGAAAGAGCTATTGTAGCACTTGATAAATGCTGCAGTTGGCTGAAATTAGATTTTTGCACTAAATCTGATATATTACAACAGTTTTTAAATCCTGTCTTTGCTGAACTGAATTGTTTTCAAATGTAACTTACCGTAGCATTTTCTAAGTGCTGCAAAAACTGAAATTTCACTGTTTTAATGTATTTAAGTGTATAAACGAACTCAGAAAAGGCTAAAATTTTGGGAATTGAATATTTGAATTGTAAATATAATGACTTCACTTTTAAATGGTTTAAGTGGAGTATTTTGATTTGAAATATAAACCATTTTGAAATGTGATTTGGAATAGTATTTAAATTTAATAAGAATGAATGAGGTTTTGAAAAGATATGATATTTTTATAATTTGAAATGGATTTGAAATGATGTTTGAATTTGAAATGATATTTGATTTCCGAAGTATAAAATACTATTTTGAAATTATAACCACGGGTTATAATAACGATGGGCTGTTAAAGAGGCCGGGATCGGATATGGACATACTCTCTGTCGATACCGAAAACTACTTTAACAACTGTGTACGCGGTGGAGATTCCAGAATGAAGTAGGATGGTGGCGACGATCCTATTATGGTATGAACATGGACCCGACTCCCGTGAGTTTGCTTAAGGTGGCTAAAACAGGAGCGATCGACGGGCCAAGTGAGGTATCTTCTCCTATCGGAACTTCTTCGATACCATTCTATTACTTTTGTGATTGATTGGTTGCGTGCACCCCTTTTATTTTGGGAGTGTGGCTCGAGGTGGGCTATAGAGGCTGCTATGCATTACCACCAGCCCGAAAGCGTAATTGGTATATCTACCCTGGCATTGCCTCGTGTGCCGTGTCACCTACCATAGCGAGCTTTTCTACGAGTTTCTTTTTATCCCGTAGCTCATGGAGTATTTAGGATAGTCTCCCGATCTGGGGATATGCTGATACTGGATGGAATACTGGGACTATTACATGTTATGGGGAATATTGGGCCACTCCTTAATGCTATTTAAAAGTAAGTTTATTTTACTGTAGACATTATTATAATAGTGCAATATTACTACATAGTAAATAGTTTAACAGATCCTTAGAGGATGGGCGGTATCAAGCATCCTTTAAGTCACTTGTACTTTATTACAGTTCACTTGAGTTGGTTTACATTATATAAGTATATATGTCCTGACTCGAGTGTTTTGTGTTTTGCTTTACGCTCAGGTCAGCCTGAGTATTCACAGCTTTGGATTTCTCTTTCTGGAGCTAGGAATCGCTGGAGATTCTACCTATCTAGTTATTTATCTATTTTAGTTTATGTTGTTCTATTTCAGCTCTTGTATTAGTGGACTTCTATGTCTTGGGATTTCAATTTGTTTTCAGACAATATTATGTATTTGTTTTGAGACTTTGTTATAGTAGCTTCATGAACTACTATGGTATTTTATTTCCGCTGTGAGTTATTCTTATATTTCTGTGTCTGTGATTCTGTGAATGATTTTATTTGCTCCAAATTTTACGACAATCTGTAATTTTAAATTATTCAATTCTGACATGTGTGGATTATTGTCGATTTCAGTGGTCCAAAATAGTGGGTCATTACAGAAAAGTTATGTCAATCAGCGGAGAAGGGACTTAGATTTTATGGTCGGGGATTTGGTATTTGTGAAAGTTTCCCGATTAAAGGAATTATTACATTCAGAGGAACAGGCAAGCTAGCACCTAGATTCATTTGACCATTTAGAATCCTTGAGAGGATTGGATCGTTGGCCTATAGAGTAGAATGGCTTGAAAGATTATCAGAACTCCAGAATTTTTTTCATGTATCTCATTTGAGAAAGCATGTTCATGATCCGTCGCTGATTATAGAGACGTTTATTCAGGAAGACTGAGAAATAAAACTGAATTTGACGGTAATCCGGCATCCAGTTCATATTGTAGGTCAGGATGAAAGGAGATCGAGAAACAAGGTGATTTAAGCTTGTGAAGGTTCAATGGAGTGATGATCCCCATGATTGTACTTGGGAGACTGAGGATGATATTAGAGAATCCTACCCTAATGTAATATCAAGTTAGTTGTTTGTTGCTTGAATGCACAATGTATGTTCTTCTATGGACTAGTTGCTTTGCATTGTTATATGAAATTCTTGTTATAAAATCTATCTATTGGATTGTCTTTTGGGTATTAATTTCGAGGATGAAATTCTCCAAAGGGGAGGAAAGTATAACTCATAAATTAATCACTTTGTATTTGAATATTTAAATAGTTTTTGAATATTTAAATAATGGTTTTTAATAACCAAATAAACATGTTTCAATAATTAATTAATGATATTAAAATCATATTTTAATTTTATTTACCAAAATAAATAGTTCAAATAAAAATTGAAAATGTGACCGATAAACGTTTTCTGGAAAATCCGAGTTTTCAGCATCAAAAAGTCGTCAGAAACATTGTGCATATTTTTGTATCACTCATATATACATGCACACACACGCACGTTGTTGGCTCGGCTTTTCGGCACATAAGAGTCGAGAGAAAGCTTAGATGAGGCAAAGGAGAGTGGAAGGCTAGAGCTTGTGGTGTAGAAAGTAGGAATGCCGGACTAGATATTTGGTCTGGCATCCCTAGAAATGTCGGTTCAGATATTTGGTCTGCCAACCCCAGTAATGCAGGACCAGATATTTAGTCCGGCACAGCACCAAAGCACTGGACCAAACATTTGGTTCGACACCCAGGTTTGCCGGACCAAATATTTGGTCCGGCAAATGAGCATCTCTAAGCAGGCCAAATTTGATGCGGGATGAAATGATGACCAAGCATGCCAAGTTTGCTAATCAAGTGCCGACCAAATCCTCCTGCCCAAATACCAGACCAAATTTAGAGAGTTATAACCCAACCTCTACCGTTCACAACTTCACTCTCTAAATACCAGAGCTTCTCAACAAAAATAGGGTCGTACTGGAAAGGGAAAGGGAGAACTCTACTGAGATTCTATCACTCCATCTACTCTAAGTTTTTTCTCTTTCCAAACATAACTTGTATTTGTAACAAAATCAAAGAGGAATAATAAGATGGACAGTGGATGTAGGCATATTCTGGCCGAACCACTATAATACTTTGTGTGTTTTATTCCTTTAAGTTACTTTCATATTCTAAGCCTGTGAAATTTTCTGTGACTGTAATAATTACTTGACGATACACTGAGACATGAAAAATAGCATATCAAACAACCTAAAGGCAACTCAACCAAATTCAAATCGGAGGTGTTTGTCTAATTTTTCTAATAACATTTTTGGTGCTTTCATTGAGAGGGCCCGACCTCTCTTGTCTACTCTCCTTCCAAACTTAACACATTATTAGAGCATGGCTCCCTCCAGAAGGAATGCTGACAAGGGTAAGAATGTGGCCACTGCTAGGCCTGTCAATGGGTCGGGTCGGGTCAGGTTCGGGTCGGGTCAACTCGGGTGCGGTTTGATTTTTAAACGGGTCGGGTCAACCCGTTTATTAAACGGGCGGGTTTCGGGTTGACCCGATTATATATCGGGTGGGTTTCAGGTTGATTCGTGTAACCCGTTAAGAATAATATTTGTATAAAGAAATGAAAATGGGCATGAAAATGTGGGAAGTTGTTAAATGCGAATGTGTAGAAATAAGTGAATGACAACAATACCCTTCTTTTGCAAGCTAAGATGAGAATTTGAGAGCAAAAGAAGGGTATAGTTGTCATTCTTTTATTGCAAGCTAAGATGGATATGAAAATTTAGGAAGTTGTTACATGGAAGTGGACATGAAAACATGGGTATGTGCATTAGGAAGTG
Organism: Allium cepa; assembly: GCA_030765085.1. NCBI lineage: Eukaryota > Viridiplantae > Streptophyta > Magnoliopsida > Asparagales > Amaryllidaceae > Allium > Allium cepa. The sequence goes on from CM060945.1 coordinate 146,252,231, forward strand.
GTTAAGTGCAAATGTGTAGGAATAAGTGAATAACAACAATACCATTCTTGTGCAAGCTAAAATGAGAATTGTACAACAATACCGAGCTTATAAATGGGTTAGTTGGGTCAAATTTGGGTTCACGGGTCAACCCTAAACCTACCCATTTGTTAAACGGGTTCTAACGGGTTGACCCAAAAATGACCCGCCTTATAAACGTGTCGGGTTAACCCGCTAATTTCCGTGCGGGTTTCGGGTCATGTTTCGGGCCGTGTAGGAAATTGACAGCCCTAGCCACTGCTAGTATGCCCAATCCCATCCAAGAGGATCAAGGAAACTAGGCCACCCATTCTCAGGTACCAAGTTCTGCTGCCACCCGAGAAGACTTAGATAGGTCTGTGAATGAGATGACCAACCACTTCACTACCTAGCAAAAAGCTTAGTGGACCAGCTCATGACACACTTGAGGGACACGGAGGAATCCACTCACAAAGCAGAATCTCGAAATGAATCTCAATCTGGAGAGTCTCGTAGGTGGAACAAATCCCCTTCAAGTGAGGAATTCAATAAAGAAGATACATGAGCTTGAAACCGAGCTAGGACTCAGTCCAAAGCTACGCCCGAGAAAGCGCCAGGAGTTTGTCCCAGCCAAGGGGGCACCAGGCAAGGACCGACTATAACTGAACTTGTCATGCTTCGAGCCAATCATTTCCAATCCAATCTCAACCAAAGTTCGGGACGTCGTCAGTATCAAAAGGAAGCCCACACTTCTCCTAGGACTGCCTCAGAATCCGAGGAAATAATGACATGCCTCTTCAGGGAGTATCTCAGGCACGAACAAGACTAATGAAGTGTAGGAGAAAATGTGTCCAACCCATTCACCAAGGACATAGAAACAACAACCACTCCTCGGAATGGAAAATACCCACCATGGATCCTTACAAAGGCACGTTCGACCCAATCATCCACTTACAGTGTTACACTCAACACATGCTCATGAATGGAGCAAACAAGGGTGTGCTGTGTAAATGTTTCCCATTGTTCTTGTCAGACCTAACAACCACGTGGTTTTGTCACCTGCCTCATAGCTCTATTATCTTTTGGGAAATGGTAAAGGAAAGATTCATAAGTCAATTCTAAATCCATATGGAACAGCCCAAGGATGCCTATTCCTTATCGGACGTGAAACAAAAAGCAGGAGAACCGCTACAACAATATTTTACCCGCTTCAACACTACCACAACAGCGGTGTAGGACGCCGATGAGGGGCTTATGCTGATGGCACTATACGGAGGCATCCACTCGGATTCCAAACTTGTAAGAAGGTTGATGAAGGAGAAACTCCAAACTCTTTAGGATTTTTTTCATGAGGTTGGGAAGTACATGAGATTAGAGAATGAGGCGGCCCACCGACATAGCGAGCAACCAGCGAAGGCTTCCAACGTCCGAGGAAATGTGGGTGCTCCGCCCCGAGGGGATGGTAACAAACAGAATAGTGAAGTTAAAAGTGGCAACCAAGGCATTACTAGGAGTGAAAAAGGCAATAAGCGGCGATACCGACCAGGACCAAGATTCGACTCATACACACATCTGAATGACACAGTTGAGAACATCTACATGGCTACTCAATATGAGTTGAAATACAAATGCCCTCCGTATAAAAAATAATCAAAGGATGCAATTAGAACAGGGAGATATTGTCGCCTCCACGAGTCCCAAGGACATAACGCTGAAGAATGCTAACATTTACGGGATCTCATTGAAGAATATATCTAGAAAAAGAAGCTAAAGTGATATGTGTAAAAAAACCACAACTTTCCTGCTTCAGTCCATGAAGGATCTTGACAACCTTCGCAAGGAAATAACTAGGAAGGAATAGGTGCGAGTTGCTCTAACTAAGAAAAGATAACTGTCCATACCATATCTAGAAGCCCGCATATAGCTGACAGAAGTTGGGCTGAGATGGAGAGATATAGAAAGTCCTTAAAGGATAGGGAAGGGTGCATTCATTCCATAACTGAAGGTTTCATCACGAAGCAGAGAGAACGAATTGACATAACCTTCAATGATGAAGATTAGGTTGGAAAACAGTATCCTCACACTGACCCCCTGGTTATCTCAGCATAGATCAGCCCGGCCGACGTGTTTCGCGTTTTGGTCGATATAGGGAGTTCGGTGAATATTTTATTCAAACATGCATTCAATAAAATGAAGTTGTCAATGAAAGATGTATCTCCATGCCACAAACCTTTACATGGATTCACTAGAGAGGCTACAATGCCTCTCCGACAGTGGACTTGTTTGTTGAGCTTGGAAGTCACCCCTGATCAGTCATGCAGAAGCAAACCTTCATACTGGTGGGCGGGCACTCCGCCTACAATGCCTTCTTGGGGAGACCTGCATTGTCAGACTTCCAAATAGTGTTAGCACTATGGTTCTTGAAGATGAAATTCCCGATCGATTACAAAATAAGAGAGGTGGAAGGAGACTAAGACACGGCTCACAATTGTTGTGTGACTAAACTTCGCCAGAATAAGAAAAAGGAAAAGGGAAAAGGCATGAGGGTCATCCTCTACTCCAAAAATTCGGAAGCATAACAATCAAAGAAGGCCCCTCTTCTTGAATATACTAGCGACCCATTCAACAAACTGGAACCTAGATATAAAGAGGAGGAGGTCACGCCGAACCTGTTGAGGCTATGGAGCATGTGATAATAGACAAACACGACAAAACAAAGCTTTTAAAGATAGGTTCTCAACTAAATCTGGACCTCAAAGTTCAACTGATAGAATTCCTGCGAATGAATTTGGATGTATTCTCATGGACACAGAAGGATATGGTGGGAATATCCCCAGAAATAGCTTGTCATTCCCTCAATGTAGACCCAACCAAGGTCCCTGTCAAGCAAACGAAAAGAAGCATGGTGGTAGAGCAATCGACCGCTCTCAACGAGGAAGTGAAGAACCTCCTTGCCAATGGTTTCATCCATGTAGCCATTTACCCTATGTGGATCTCCAACCCAGCGATGGTGAAGAAACCTAATGGAAAGTGGTGAACATGCATTGACTTCTCCAACCTCAACAGTGCTTTCCCTAAGGACTGTTTCCCTTTGCTCCAAATCAATCGACTGGTGGACGAAACCGCGAGGCATGAATTATTGTCATTCATGGATGCGTATTCGATATACAACCAGATTCCCATGCATGTGCCAGATCAAGAACACACTAGCTTCGTTACTGACCTAGGCCCATACTGTTACATGATCATGCCCTTCGGGATGCTGGTGTTACCTATCAAAGTTTGGTTAATAAGATGTTAGAACGGCAAATTGGTCACTCTATGGAAGTCTATGTCGACAACGTGCTTGTCAAGTCAAGAAGAGCAGTGGATCATCTGAGCCACCTAGACGAAATGTTCCAAGTATTGCACAAATATCAAATGAGGCTAAACCCACTAAAATGCTCTTCTAGGGTATCATCGGGTAAGTTATTAGGTTTTACCATACACGTTAGAGGGTTAGAGGCGAAACCTGAAAAGGTATAAGCATTGAAAGATATTAAAATCCCAGCATCACAAAGAGAAATGCAGAGCCTAAATGGGAAAGTAGCCGCTCTAAGCAGGTTTAAATTTGTGTGTCCCGTTCTTTGAAACCCTCAAGAGAGACAAAGGGAAATTTGAATGGACTGACAAGTGCTACTCTACCTTCCAAAATCTACTCGAACGTCTACAAAAGCCTTCAGTACTCTCTACTCCTATGGATGGAGAGAGCCTTTACTTATACCTGGTTGTATCCTCCCGTGCCCTAAGTGCAACCCTAGTATGAGAAGAAGATAATATCCAGAGGCCGCTATACTTAATTAGCAAGAGATTCACGGGCATAGAAGCTAGATACCCTAAGATCGAAAAATTGGCTTATTGTTTCCTCATAGCATCCAAGAAATTGCGGCCCTAGTTCCAATCTCACTAAATTAAGGTTCTAACAGATCAACCTCTGAGACAAGTTATGCACAAACCAAATACGTTAGGGTGTTTTCTGAAGTGGTGCATTGAGCTAAGCCAATACGATATCACCTACCATCTGCGCACTACAATTAAAGGACAAGCCTTGGCCAATTTTTTAACTGAATTTACAATACGAGATGATGAGATGGAAGTAAAAATTGAGGAATCAGTAAAATAGAATTTTTTCATTGATGGAGTGCCAAATGAGCTTGGCTCGGAGGTAGGAGTCGTAATAGTCACACCCCGAGGAAGGATGTTATGCTATGCACTAATACTAGAATTCACTCCAACCAATAATGAAGTAGAATACGAAGAGTGATAGCCGATCTAGAGATCATTAAAGAGATAGGATTTAGGTCGGTGTGTATTTATAGTGACTCTCAGTTGATTATGAACCAGATACTCGGAGAATTCTAGACTCGTGGGCAGAAGCTCATGTCTTACCTTAGAAAGGCCAAAACCCTCCTTAATGAGCTTGACTACTATGTAATTAAACACATCCCATGAGAAGAAAATCAAGAAGCAGAAGCCCTCGCCAAAGAAGCAAGCTTAAGGACCGAACCAATGCTGGGGGTGTTCGTCGATGGAAATTCTATTGGTTTATAAAACCGTCGAACGAATTTTGAAATAAAATTTACCGCAAGCGCACGGTGTACGAATGTAGCACGTGGCGAATACGGGTCGATCCGCAGGGAATTGATGATTTAAATTTCCTACTTAATCAAATTATACCAAAGTCGAGAGTGTATTTAAGCTAGAAAATGAGAAAATGAACTAACTAACAAAAAGAAAAGAAATGCAAATATGAGAGTTAAATGTCAATTTAGAGAATAAATCCACTCTCTAGATCATGTAGTTCAACACATGAAATCATGATCTCTCTTTTATGGTCATTAGTGTTTTAATTGATGTGTTTATCATAAGTATGACATATTTGAGCTATTAATTAGCCAACATAAGTCATCAAACTATAACATACCCCTTAAAACACTTACTAACTTTCATGAAACTTGACAAAGAAAATGAAAATGAAATCTATTTTAAGTATGGCCTATTAACTATTGATTAGAAACATAGACCATCAAATTTTAATTTCAAATCACTTTTTTATGCCCTAATCATATATTGATGAAGAGGCATTTGTGTTAGTGATTGTTTAAGCATAGCCTACTTGGTGTCAACAATATAGACTATCAAATTCAAGGCAAAAACAACAAATAAAACCACTTCTATCATCATCATTAAGCACAAAACGAGAGCATGAATTAACAAAATGTTGAAGCTACATTAATTAGAGAGCTTCATTACCCCTAAATTGAAGGAGTTTAGCTTCTCATAATTGTCATTTTATTAAAAAATGTAGCTAACAACATGAAAGCAAAATGAAGAGGGAAAAGAGAGCAAAATGAAAAGATAAGCTAATTAACTTGCATAAAAGAAAAGAGATCTACACTACAACATAAAAAAGAGGCATGTAAAAAGGAAAGAGCGTGTATTAATAACATTAAAAAAAAGGAAAATTACATGAAAATAAAAATGGCTAAGTAGCCATGAAAAAAAGAAAGTGAGCTTTCTTTTATTTGATCTAAACTAATGAAGAGAAGGAGGCCTAAGAGAGACTAAGAGAAGAGAGAGGTTACATGAAACATATAGGTATTTATACATGTATGAAACCCTAATTCACTTTTTGGGGAATGCCCAAAATGCCCCTTAGGAAGTATGGAGGCCAAGTAACCATTAACATGTCTTAATCCACCATTAAATGTACATGAAACCATTAACTCCATAAGCATGTGCATTAGCCTTTAATTTGTACATTAAGGTAGGTGGGTAGGTGGGGTCCTCCATGATCTTCACTTTGAATTATTTCCATCTTCATTCCTTTATATTCTTTGTGCATGCATATTCCTTCATGAAACCACTCCTATTTGAGACCATTTTCCTACAAAAATATATATAAATTTCCAATCAATTTTTCTCAAAGAAATATATGCACTTAAATGACCGTTTTGCCCTATATGAAGATGAATATGTGAAAATTTGGAATTAATATGAATTTTGGTTAAAATAAGTTAAAATACCCAATATGATCATTTATTTAATTTAAATAGAATAAATATGGTGGTAAAAATATGCACATTTACGTGCACATCAAATACCCCCACACTTATATTTTTATTCGTCCTCGAATAAAGGGAAGCTAAGATAAATCCATTTTCGTAGGGAGCACGATTGCATTGAGCGTATGCAACAAGCCGTTAAACCTCTGGTGTCCCCAGTAGGACGAGTGTTTTCTCGTGAGTGTTTTCAACAGATACTACTCACAAAATCCAAATGCAAAGTGCAAATATTTACAAAACGCAAGATTATTTACAAAGATGTGAATGCAATTTTTTTGAAAATTTTTACAAATGAAAGATTTATTTTTAAATTGACACAAATAAGTTAAATATAGGTTTTGGTTATTATCTTGAAATTTAAGTCATTTACTCATCAAAATTTCCAATAAAAATCAAGTTATCATAACGAATAGACTATAGTTTAACTCGTTGTTTCGGTTGATAACAAAGTGTAATTATAAAATGAATCCTTAGTTGATTATCAAAGTTTATCAAAGGGTATTTTCATTTCTTTTCAATAACAAATCAAATCAAATAAGTAAAAATAGTGCAAGGATTTCAATTGCTTTCTCTCTTATTATTTGCAAGAAAAATTACACACCTAGCTCAGGTAAACTGAGGCCAGATATACCACCCATGCACTGCCTTTCGGGCTTATGTGAGGGGAGTATAGAGCATGGCGAGTGCACACACTTTCGTGCATACACCTATCGACCGTAGGTGGTTTTTATTAAGTCTATTTTTTTTACATGTGCTCCATACATGCATAACCGTGAGGACTTTTAAATGAGTATGAAAGCACATAATCAAAGATTCCAAGTAATTCACCCATGCATAACCGTGAGGACTTTTAAATGAGAGTGAATACTTTAGATTTATTGTTTTTTTTTTGTTTTTTTTTTTAAGAGAGAGAGTTTTGCAAAATCATCTTAGCACCATTTAACTTAGAAGACAAAAAAATGTTATATCTTTACTTTAAATCAACCACTTTTTAAAACAAAGATTTTCAATTAGGATGTATTTCATAATTAACACGTATGAATCTTCCTATATACTAGTTAAACTATTATTATTTGTAATCAAACTTCATTTTTATTTTTGTTAAGACAAATAAATTTTCAAAAACTTCAATTTAATAAACCAAAACCATATGTTTATCCTATAGTGATTCTTTAAAAATAAATCAAAATGCTAAAAAAAAAAAAATCTTCTTTTGTTTTTGAATTTTTTTTTGTGTTTTTGGAAGAAAAAATGAAAAATTAATCCTAAAAAATTAAGAAGAAGATGAGTCTCCCCCCACACCTGATTTTGACTGTGTCCCCACAGTCAACCCAAGTGGAAGGAGAAAAATAAAATAAAAATCCAGTATTTACATGAAAGATTATTATTTACAAGAGATGAGAAAGTATACGGTCAAAAAGTAAATGAAATGGTCTTCTAAAGACCGATTCATTTGTCTCGTCGAATGTCATTTTATTGAAAATTAAATGAGTTGTTTTGTTTTCGATGATTTTTAGGGTTGATAAAACACTTGATTGAAATTCAAGTTTATTTTCACCAATTTGAAGTTCAAACTTATCACTGAAAACTTCTTCAAAATTATCGATTTCAAAATCAAAATGGTGATCGAAATTTTCCCCTTAAGAATTCAACAACTTGTTTTCAAAAAGTCCATAAAACTCATGTTCGTTAAATTCATCTTCCTTTGTTGAATTATCAACAACTTCATCGCATATATCGAGTTTAAAGTTCAAAGTTGTCGTATTCAAATTTTCAAAAAAAGGAAGATCGAAGTTTAAATCAAGTTTCACACCCTCAAAAGAATTGAAATCCAACTCAATTACCGTGTTTTCAACAATTTCATTAAGATTTTCATTTTCAATTTCAAAAGTTGTTATTTGAAAATCGTCGATTTGGGTAAAAGATGGATTATCATTTGACTCGTCACACATTGAAATTTGATTTTGTTTCTCACGAAAAGTTTCTAATGTTTTAATCAACAAATTCATGTGATCATCGTAAATTTCATTCATTTGCTTAACAAAGTCAGTTTGTAACTATTAACTTGAAAATTTTCGATTTGGACTTGTTGAGAACAAGAATTGTCAATTTCGATAAATGGTAGATTATTATTTGATTCTTCGCAAGTTTAGATTTGATTATGATTTTCACGAAATTTTTTGTATTTTTCAAGTAATAAATCCCCGTTATCTTCTTCTATTTGGCCAACAAAATCAAATTCATGATTATTAATATGAACATTTTCATTTTGAATTTGTTGATAACCAAAGTTTTCAATCGTATCATTATTAAAACTACTCCCATCACCAAAATTATTTTAAAATTGGTTCACATTTTCATTTTGATTTTGAAATTCATTTTGAAGCTCGAAATTGAATTGGCATGGGTTATAATCGAAATCGTTTGAATTTTGAATTGTATTCAAATTTTGAAATCCTTGACTCGAGTTATTGCACAAATATGAATTACACAAATTATTTATCTCTTGATTTTGTTGTGTAGAGATTTCAAGTAAAGACGAAATGCTATTTTCAAGATTTGAGGGTTGCTCGTAATTTTGAAAACTTTGTTGTTTAAAATTCGAATTGTTTAAAGAATAGTTGTTGTTAAAATATCCATATGAATTTGGAGTGAAATCATATGGATTATATTCATTTTCACAACTATTGAAAAATTCACGTAAGTGGGGAAACTCGGACATTTTCAAGAATGTTTTTTTTTTGGCTTTTTTTATAAAGAAAAATATTTACAAGTAGAATTTATTTTTCAAAATGGATTATTGATTTTTTTTTTGGATTTTCAAATTTTTTTGGCTTTTTTTAAAGAAAAAGTTTTATATATTTTTTACTAAATTTTTTTGGATTTTATAAATTTCAAAGGAAAAGGATTTAAAAATTGCACAGAAAAATAAAAGGAATATTTACGATTTTTTCTAGTTTTGGATTTTTGAATTTTTTTTTGTTTTTTTTTAAATACGCATGAACTAATGCTACTAAATGAATGCAGTGGTTAATTACAAATGATTTATCCTAAGTTAACCCAAATTTGTATAATTACAAATTGTCTTAGATAAACAAGATAGTTCTCAGCCAGGTAACAGATAGGATTTATCGGTGCACCACGAATCACCGTAGCAATGCAACCGAAGGTTTATGTACCTTCAGAGAAACAATTCAATATAATATTTATGAATCACCGTAATATTTATAACTGATTATTGCTCTGCCATAGCCTAGACACCAAGAATTTAAATTATTCAAAGAAGACAAATTGTTAATATACAATTAAGTGCTACATTGTCTAACAATTAATTTTTTTTAGCAAAGCTAAGCGGGTTTGACTGGCCCTAACCAGTTTATTGCGTAAACAATAAGGAAAATTGCACCATAACAATTCTATGGAGCAATAGGAAAAGAACAACTAAAAAAAAAGAAAAAAAAATAACCAAAGCAAACTGTGACAACATGCCCACAGTCAGATCCAAAAGCTGTTTACACCAGTGGTAAACTGAAACGTGCAGTTTCTAACACCATCTTTGATGGAGCCAATCAGCTGATTACACAATTCAATTTCAGTTTTGCTCTTACTATTGAATACTCTGTCATTTCTTTCCCTCCAAATTACTCGTATGAATTTTTTGAGGACTAGAAGAAACATTGTACCAGAGTCATTCTTCCATCTAGTGGCGCTGAATAGAAAGCACCACTCACTATTGCTATCCCTAGTTCTGTTACCATGACCTAGTAAGGCAGAAACCCTATTCCATAACATATGTATAACCCTGCAACTGAAGAATAGGTGAACATTAGTCTCGGGTTCTTCAAGACAGAAACAGCAGGCACCATCAGAAACCATGCCAATGCGATGGAGTTTGTCTTTGAAATTCATGGCATTTCTGAGGACCTTCCAAAGCAGAAAGTTGTCATTTTCTTTGCAGTGACTATCCCAAACTCTTTTTTCCCAGGCAAACCAAGGAACGGTCGTGACGTGGGAAAAACAATCATATATCTTAGCAATGGAGTTAACGACAAGATCAGGAGACCACAGCACCCTGTCACAAGTGACAGTAGGGTACTGTTGCCTGCTGATCTCCCGCCACAGTTGTCATGTGGATTGGTTGCTGGTAACCGGCAATGAGATGACTCCATTACTTATGAAGTTCTTGGCCTTGGCATCCATTGGAATACCAGTCTGAAGTATTTGGTTGTATGTCATCGTTTTGCTGAGAATGAGACCATGCATAGCTCAGGGATCATTCCAGAAGCTCACATTGCCACCAGGAGACGCAATGTGTTTCAAATGCGGAAGCAACATTGGCCGAAGATTGAGGATGGATCTCCAAGTCCAAGTACTGCCGTGGGCGATGTCCATACACCAAAAATAATTGTTTTTAAGCTGATGCTTCTTCGTCCACGACACCTAAATATTGTTTTTAGAATTAAGCAGATTATCAAAATGTGTACTAAAGGCGGCAAAATTCCAATTTCGTATGTTAATAATGCCTAGGCCACCCATGCTTTTCTTGGTTTCAACTTTGCCAAAGTTTATGGGTTTGAGCTTATTAGAGTGTATGCTACCAAACCAGAGAAAATTACACATGGCCTTCCTAATCATGTGAATGAGCTTCTTGGGTAGAATGAAAGTTCTGGACCAATATGTTGTGAAAGAGAATAGCACAGATTTAATAAGGGTGAGTCTTCCTGCCTGAGTTAGAAACCTGTTGGCCCAGGCTTTCATGGTATGCGTTATCTTGTCATATAGTTTTATGTACTGAGTTGTAGTGACTTTGGAGGATGTCATAGGGATCCCCAGGTATGAGATATCATCAGGAGCAAGGGGCAGGTGACAATCATTAGCAAGGGTCAGGACAGCAGCGGCATCAATGCCAGCAACTTTGATTAAGGACTTGTCAAGATTAATAGCAAGCCCACTGTACTTGTGAAAGGCATTGAGACAATCCATCAGATTGCTAATTGATTGAGAAGTAGGCTTGGTGAAGACTATAAGGTCATCGGCAAACATGAGCGAGGAAATAAGAGGGTCTTTGCACTTGGGTTGGGTGAGAATTCTTTTGCATGTGATTTCATGATTAATCATAGCTGTGAGCACTTCCATGATTAGAATAAAGATGTAAGAAGACATAGGGCAACCCTGTCTGATTCCTTGCCTACTCTTGAAGTAGCCAACAGTCTTACCGTTGAGATTAATTGAAAAGTGGGCTGTCGAGATGCAAGTGTAGATCCATGAGGCAAAGTGGGGGGGAAATTTCATTTTGGAAAGGGTTCTAGAGATAGTGGTCCATTGAAGAGTATCATATGCTTTCTTTATGTCAAGTTTCAACATGGCTCTTGGGCTTGTCGTGGATTTGTTGTAGTCTTTTAGAAGTTCATTAGTTAACAGGACATTGTCAAGATAACTCCTCCCTTGAATAAAAGCTGCTTGGTTGGGGGAGATCAGATGGTTGATAACAACTTTCAACCCGGAGGCAATTGTTTTGGAAAGACATTTGTAAGTGGTGTTGCAACAAGATATTGGTCTGAAATCACTGACACTGATAGGATACTCAGTCTTGGGTATTAAGGCGATATTGGTTGCATTTATTCCAGTTAGCATTTTGTTATGCTTGAAAAAGCTGTTCACTGCCTTGATTAAATCAGCTTTAATAATGTCCCAGCAGCTAGTGAAGAAGTTAGCATTGAAACCATCCGGGCCACCACACGATTCCTTATTCATTTCAAATATGCTTTGCTTGATTTCATTTTCAGTAACTACGATGGATAGGAAGGCAGCTTGATCTGGGCTTAGACATGGAAGTTCCAGATTATCAATGATTGATAGATCGGGTTGGAAATCAACATCATTTCCAAGAAGGTTGGAAAAGTAGTCATGGAATGCATTGTCAATTTCGAGAGGAGTGGTACAAGTCTTACCCAAACGATCAATGATGCATTGAATGTTGGAATTGGAATGCTTGACTTTAAGGCTTTCATGAAAGTATTTTGTGTTCCTATCACCAGCATTTGTCCATTTGAATCTGAGTTTCTATTTTCTCATATTGTTCTCCACTTCAAGAGCTTTACTGTATTGTTGTTGTAAATTGTATTCTGCATTGGCTAATTCAACATTATTAGGAGTTTGCATAGCTTGTTTCCTGGCATCAGCTAGAGAGATTGCAATTGTGGTAGATAGAAGGTCACCAATGCCAAATCTATTTCTAGCCCATTTCCCAAGTGCTCTTTTCACATTCTTCGTTTTTTGCTGCAAAACAAACATGGGATTACCAAAATAGTAAGTACACCAGGCGTTTTTAACAATACTTAAAAAATCAGGCTCATTTGCCCAGATGTTAAAAAATTTAAAAGAAGACTTTCTTAATGGGCAACCATTTTCCATTTGGATGATTTGGGGGGAGTGGTCAGAGAGTAGTGGGGGAGGGAGGAATATGGATAACTTTGGCCAAGTGTTAAGCGACGCAATGTTGCAAAAGGAGTGATCAATTTTGGTGTAAATTCTCCTGCCAGATCTACTTCGATTGTCCGAAGAAAATCTGGCACCAGAGAAGGGAACATGTATGAGATCAACAGCATTTGTGGAAGAGTTGAGGGGAGCAATCTCATGCAAAGTGACATCATTCCCACCGGTTCGATCATTGATGGACAAGAGGCAGTTAAAGTCCCCTGAAACAATCCAGGGATGAGTGTTTTGGGCTAAATGTGGTAGGTAGTTATGGAGGGTAAGTCTGCTACTGGCACAATTTTCAGCATACACTATAGTGAGATATAATGATTTGGATGTGGGCTTGTGAGTGAGGTGAGAATGGATGAATTGCTTGTGAGATAGGAACGGGGTTAGAGTGTACATGTTTGGGTCATATAAGATCAATATTCTTCCATAAGGGGCTTCAATTAGGTTGTGGCATGCTTTCCACATCGGGTTGATGAAGTGCACAGCTTTAAGGCTAAGGTCATGGTTTAATTTGGTTTCAAGAATGGCAATAAGACCGAGGTTATACTTGGAAATGATGCTTTTAACTTGGATTAATTTGGTTTCAAGGTGCGCTCCTCTAATGTTCCATACAGCAAAAGTTTGTGTCATTGAGGTAATTTGTTTGAAGTGGTACTTTGGTTAGTCTTGCTTCTGGTTGTAGAAGATGGGCTGTCACTAGTTTAAGGGAGGATTCTTGTTGTTGTGGTGATATTGGGGTTATTGAGGTCAATATTGGGTATAAAGGCACGATAACTGTTGCCTCTGAATTTAAGTTTGGTTTTGTTTTTGTAGTGGTGTGGCTTTGAGGTCGGGGATGAAGCTTTGTGGAAAGGGGTTATCATGTCAGTGTAACCAGGAGGAGCAATAATATTGGAGTAAGGTTCAGGGGGGTGGATAAGACGTTGAGGACTATTTCATCGTTGCTGATGTGGAAAGGGGTGGTGGATGACTGCTTAGGTTGTGTGTGGGGAATGGGAATGGTTGTGGTTGATTTGCTTGGTTGCTGAGTGGTAATGAGTGCATGTGGCAAATCCATGCACGTATCACCTGTGCATGAAAGGCTGGTATTAATATTTTCCACTGTGATCTCTGTGTTTGTTTCTTCCTCTTCAGCAACAGTTTCAACCAGTGAAGATAAAACCGAAAAACTGTTTTTCCCTATGAAATCACCCAGAACATTTTCAACAACAATGTTGGACATGTTAGTAGTATCAGCGTTTTGTTTGAATGGGGTAAATACATCTACATGATAGTTTGTCAACTGATCATCCGGTTTGCTTCGGGGAATTGTTGTGTTTTCCATGTTTTTACTCGGGTCATTTGTATTGTTCTCTGCAGTTTTTCCATGGTGCTCACTTTCACTACAATCTTTCATATTTCTGCAATTTGTTCCAGTCATCACATTTTTATTTAGACTTTCATTATTCTTGTACATTTGCTTTCTTTTTGTAATCTTCTTCCAAGGTTGTTTTCCTGCACTTATTTCTTTTTTCTGAGTTTTTTTCACTTGCATTATGTTTTCCTGTTCTTGATTGGGTTGATTCACAATCTCTTGCATCACAATCTTATCACACACAACAGATATGTGGCCAAACATCTTGTAGTGAACACAAATCTCGGAGGCTCGTCTGTGAATTGCAAATGGAATGAGGTTGTTCGTACATGCAGCAAGTTCTTTTTTTTGGGGTTCGTGGTTGAAATTGGGGAAAAGGCAATTGGGGGTATTCGGCGATGGGTGTTCGAAGTGTGAGTTGTTCTCGGCTGCAAGTGATGAGGGTGGTTGTGTTCGAATTGGGTTTGAAGTCAATGAGTGTACAGGGTGAAGGGAAGTTTTTGGGATGTTCGTGTTGGCAGATCGATGAAGGTTGCAATTTATAGTGGCGGAGGCAGTCGACTTGGAAGTGACGAAGCACAGTTCGTGCTTTGTGATGTTGCAGATTCTCGAGTTTGTGGGATTTTGAATCGCGGAAGTGGGTATCAGTGCTTCTGGTTGTTCGGGTGATGTACGCGGGTGGCTATGACAATTTGGGATTGTTGAAGTTTAACTGCAGTAATGGAATGTGGTGGGTGATGTAAATAGAAGCACTGGTGGTTGATGGGCTGGAACAGGGGGCTTGGTGGTGTAGTGTTGAATTGAAGTTGTGGATGTATGCGAGGTGTAGCAATGAAGTGTTGGTGGAAGTTTGCAGGTGGATAGAAGTTATTGTTCAGGGTAGTGGAGAAGGTGAAGTTGTATGGATGGGTTGTTTTGGTTTTGTGAAATATGTGGGTGTTGGAATTGTTGTTGAAATGTCAAGTGGGAGCAGTTGTTTTGAGGGAAATTGGGTGGTTTGCACAGGGATGAGATGATGCAGCTTGTATGTGGAAATAAGGTTGTCTGTGTGCACGGTTTTGTATTGCAGTAGGTTGAATGGCACAGTGGTGCACCGTGTAACAGAGAGGCTATTGTATGATTGAATAGAAGCGATGTCGAGGTTGGGTTGGTTTACTGACAGGAACTGAATGTGGGCTAAGAAGTGGTTGAAGTTGATGGGTTGATATGTGTAATTGCGGGTTGTGGCACAGAGAACTATTGCGTGGGTATGTTTGTGAAACTGTTGGATGTAGTGCAGATGGCCGTGGTTTTGCAATGTGCAATGGGGTGTTTGAGTTGCTGGATGGTGGTGTGCAGCACTTGATGAAGGAAGACCAGCAGTTTTGTAAGAATGTAGTGAAGTGTTGAAGGAGGAGTATGTAAGAAAGGTGGCAAAGATATGAGGAGCACTTGTATGGCGTTGTTATCGTTGAAAGGATTGAAAAGGCAGTGGTGGGATAAAACAGGTGGATATGAATGTTGAAGTTCTGGGCGGTGGGTAGCAGTTGAGCAGTAATGGTGAATGTGAGCTGTTGAAGGGGGTGAGGGAGTGAGACAGTAATTGTAAAAAAAAAGTAGAAAACAGAGAGATGTATACTGTACAATGTAAACTGAAATATAAACAGGAAAAAATGGAATGAATTTTTTTTCTTTTTCAATTGAGATTGTGTGAATGCTTTTTTTTAATAGAAATGAAAATTGCAAATGCAAGAAGAAAACAAATGGAACAACTACTCTCACACAACTTAAATGCACACAAAACAAACACTCAAACAAAAATCAAACAACAAACACACAACACTTTTTTTTTAAAATGCAAACACACAAAATAAAAACACGCAAAAATCACAAGAAAATAATTCAAAGAATAGAAAATCAAAATCAAGACAACTCCCCGGCAACGGCGCCAAAAACTAGTTCGTCGACGGAAATTCTATCGGTTTAGAAAACCGTCGAACGAATTTTGAAATAAAATTTACCACAAGCGCACGGTGTACGAATGTAGCACGTGGCGAATACGGGTCGATCTGCAGGGAATTGATGATTTAAATTTCCTACTCAATTAAATTATACCAAAGTTGAGAGTGTATTTAAGCTAGAAAATGAGAAAATGAACTAACTAACAAAAAGAAAAGAAATGCAAGTATGAGAGTTAAATGTCAATTTAGAGAATAAATCCACTCTCTAGATCATGTAGTTCAACACATGAAATCATGATCTCTCTTTTATGGTCATTACTGTTTTAATTGATGTGTTTATCGGTAGACATATTTGAGCTATTAATTAGCCAACTAAGTCATCAAACTATAATACACCCCCTAAAACACTTACTAACTTTCATGAAACTTGACAAAGAAAATGAAAATGAAATCTATTTTAAGTATGACCTATTAACTATTGATTAGAAACATAGACCATCAAATTTTAATTTCAAATCACTTTCTTATGCCATAATCATATATTGATGAAGAGGCATTTGTGTTAGTGATTGTTTAAGCATAGCCTATTTGGTGTCAACAATATAGACTATCAAATTCAAGGCAAAAACAACAAATAAAACCACTTCTATCATCATCATTAAGAACAAAAAGAGAGCATGAATTAACAAAATGTTGAAGCTACATTAATTAGAGAGCTTCATTACCCCTAAATTGAAGGGGTTTAGCTTCTCATATTTGTCATTTTATTAACAAATGTAGCTAACAACATGAGAGCAAAATGAAGAGGAAAAAGAGAGCAAAATGAAAAGATAAGCTAATTAACTTGCATAAAAGAAAAGAGATCTACACTACAACATAAAAAAGAGGCATGTAAAAAGAAAGAGCGTGTATTAATAACATAAAAAAAGGAAAATTACATGAAAATAAAAATGGCTAAGTAGCCATGAAAAAAAGAAAGAGAGCTTTCTTTTATTTGATCTAAACTAATGAAGAGAAGGAGGCCTAAGAGAGACTAAGAGAAGAGAGAGGTTACATGAAACATATGGGTATTTATACATGTATGAAACCCTAATTCACTTTTTGGGGAATGCCTAAAATGCCCTTAGGAAGTGTGGAGGCCAAGTAACCATTAACATGTCTTAATCCCCCATTAAGTGTACATGAAACCATTAACTCCATAAGCATGTGCATTAGCCTTTAATTTGTACATTAAGGTAGGTGGGTAGGTGGGGTCCTCCATGATCTTCACTTTGAATTATTTCCATCTTCATTCCTTTATATTCTTTGTGCATGCATATTCCTTCATGAAACCACTCCTATTTGAGACCATTTTCCTACAAAAATATATATAAATTTCCAATCAATTTTTCTCAAAGAAATATATGCACTTAAATGACCGTTTTGCCCCTATATGAAGATGAATATGTGAAAATTTGGAATTAGTATGAATTTTGGTTAAAACAATTTAAAATACCCAATATGATCATTTATTCAATTTAAATACAATAAATATGGTGGTAAAAATATGCACATTTACGTGCACATCAGGGGGTAATCCCCGTCATAATTCAAGCCATACCAAGTTTCAAGTGTCTTCAAATCACAACAACTGCCAAAGGAGAGGAGACATGGATGACCCCCCCATAATTAGATACCTACAAGATGGAACCTTACCTGTAGAATGTAATGAAGTCAGGAAGATCCTAAGGAAAGCATCCCGTTACACAATTCAGAATGACATATTGTACCATCGCGGTTTTTCCAATCCATTACCAAGGTGTGTTGCTGGGAATAAAGCTAAAGGTATCCTTAATAACATCCATCAAGGAAGTTGTGGTGATCGCACCAGAGGGCAAACTCTAGCTAAGAAAATTCTCCTACATGGATAATTTTGGCCCACACTAAACAAAGACGCGACAAATTTCGCTAAAAATGCGACAAATGCAAAAGATTCGCCAAAATCCTAAGACTACCACCTACTAGTTTAACCCAAATGGTCAGGCCCTAGCCCTTTGCAATTTGGTGGAATGATTTGATCGAAGAGCTCCCATGGGCCGAGGAGGGGAAAGATATGCCATAGTGGCAGTGGATTATTTCACCAAATGGGAGGAAGTGGAACCCTTGAACAAGATTTCATCCACCAAAGTGATAAACTTCCTAATACGAAACATCCTGTGCAGGTATGGGGTTCCACAGAAGAAAATATCAGACAATGGACTCCAATTCAATAGAGAAGAATTCTCCAGTTGGTGCCAAGAACATGGGATTGCTCGAAGCTTCTTGGCTGTAACTTATCCGTAGGCCAACGGATAGGTCAAAGAGATAAACAAGGTTTTAAAAATGCTGATAAAAAAGAAACTGGAAAAATCCAAGGGGCATGGGTCGACGAACTACCTACTATAGTGTGGGCCTACCTAACCTCGTACAACATAGTGACATGGCATATGCCATTCGCCTTTTCATACAAGGCCGAAGCCATGCTCCTAGTCGAAACAATCACCCTATCACATTGAAGGATACATTATAATCTAGAACAAAACAAAGAACTCTTGAATATGTCGCTAGATCTAGTCGAAGATAAAAGGAATGGAGCTTCCCTTAAAGCCACCGCACATAGATAGAAAGTGGAAAGGTAATGTAACTCCAAGGTGAAATCTTGGGCACTGCAAGAGGGGGACTTGGCACTCAAGCAGGTCTTTCCACGTCCAAGAGCGTTAGACCCAATCTGGGAAGGACTGTTTGTTGTTCATAAGGACCTTCATAATGGATCTTACATCCTATCAACAGTCGACTGGGAGGTGTTTGGGAAAGCATGGAATCTCCAATACCTCCATCGTTATTTCTCCTGAATTGTGAGGAAGCATGTATCAACTGAAACAATAAAAGAAAGACAATGGACGTAGGCATATTTGGCCGAACCACTATAAAAATTGGTGTCTTGCATTGTTTTCCCTATTTCAACTTTTGTTTTTACTTAATTGTTTATCTGATGCTATTCCAATTGTGCTCAATCGCAAGCGCTCGCTGGCAGTAGTGAAAATAAGATAGCCATGACAAAAGGCACAAGACTAGCCTGGGCAGTTCTCTGCTGACGATTGGCCCCCCAAGCAGTCAATGATGAACCGACTATAAGCCTTGAATTAGGCATAATTTATAGCCTAGGTAGTTTATCATTGGCGTTCGGCTCATCGACAAATGCGGACCACTTATAAATCCCACGATTAAGGCATGGCTGCAGCCAGGAACAGTTCGGAGTTGACGATCGGCACCCACACCGACAACAATAAACTGAATAATACTCACAACATGGTAAATAGCCTAAGTAATTATTGTTCGTGATCGTCCTTAAACATGGAAACAATTTTGTCGTTTCCCGAGTCTTAGAACATGATGGCAATTAACTAAGTCATAAGAAGTTCACAAGCAGGAAAAACAAGCTATAAAATCATATGTCACAAAAATCATTTCAGATAAACATACAAAAAACAAAAGTCGACCATTACATCACCAAGTCTGTTTGTACAACATAAAAAATGTATACAGGACAACCCCACAACCTTCAAAATAAATATAACAAAAAATAAGGAAACTTTCATTAGGAAGAACATCCTTATCACTTGGCCAGCTTCCTCCGGACATGTTCTTTGAAGGCCTAACTCGCTTAAGGGACTCTGCCTCTTTTAGCGATGCCCCATCAGTACCCTTTGAAGATAGAGGTGGCACAGCTTATCCTGAAGCCATCCCTACATCAGGTAAGCGAGAAAAATCATAAGTCTTATAATCTATGATAAGAGATAACGAAGCTAAAATAAAAGGAAAAGGTACCTACGGTGAAGTTTAGTGGATCACCGAGCCCCTCGTGATCCATACCCTCTTCATCATCATCATCCTACGCCAGCAGCTCATATCCTCTAGCAATGGCTTTAGTCTCTTCCGCCGTGAACTGATAATTCACCATCCCAACTTCATACATGACTCCTTCTTCTTGGGCAACTACGGCCTTGATCTCCTCGATGAGCCAAATATGCTTCCCAGCCATCACTTGAGGGTAATCATCCATCCATCGAAGGTTCCCATGCTTCTAGAACATATAGGAGGTGTCCTTCAGAAAATGATTCACAATCTCACAGAATCGCTAGACTTGTCGACTTCAGCTCGAAGGGACACCACCATGTTAATGTACTGATCTATGTCTCTCCTCAACCGGACCTGCTCTACCTTCAGTGCGTCGATCTCAGCCTTGTAGGCAATTTATTTCCTTGTGCCACTCACCCTGGGACTCCTTTAACTCAACCAAGACTTCCCAAGACTTCTTCATCATTCCCTTAAGAGCGAAATCCGCTCTACGTCCTTCTGCCTAGCCTTGTCCACTGAGCTCACAACTTCATCGATCAATACTTTGCACGATTGAGTGGGCTCCCTCATTGCTTCCTCCTTGGCTTTCTTTATCTCAACTACATGAGACGCCTCAACCACCTCCAATTTCACATCCTTCTCCCTGAGTGCCCTACATAGATCCTCTACCTCCAAGAGCAACCTCACATTGACACTCCCGACTTCCTCGGTGGCCTTGGTCAAATGAGATTGATAATCAACAATTTTTCTGCTCTCATCGTTGATCTGGACCATTTTCGTTGTCAAGTTAGCAAAGTCCAGAGTTTTGGCGTCATCTAAAATTTGAACAAGGGGATTATAAAGCAGGAGGAACTCGGTATCAAGATCCATAGGATGGCGACCCATATGACTAGGATGGATATCAGGATGATTCTCGAAAGGATTCCTCGTCGGCGGTTGAAAGTCTAAGAATTAAGCATCAATGTTTTCTTCCCCATGGTCACTAGGTACCCCACGCACTTCGTGGTCAGACAGAATTAGACGATGGCGATGGGAGGAGGTATAAGAGCCGGGGAAGGTGCCACCTTTGTTAGGAGACCCTATGCATTTTTAAGACGTCTCATGGCTTTCCCCTCTACCCAAGCCAGCCAGAGTCTCCTCAACATTTTCTTATGTAGGCCTTTCCTTTTAGGAGATAGTCTTAAGAGGAATGGAAGCTTCTTTCATCCATTTGAATTGATTAAGTCTCCTATACATCTCATTCCTTTTCAAATTTCTCTTTCGTCCTATGAAATGGATAATAACTTTAGAGAAAAGAAGTGAAGAGTATATAAACACGAGGTATGCAAGACGCTTGGGCACTGCAAACTACTACAAACCCGTAGGAGAGACTGGATCAAGTGGCCGTGACTGGGTTTCACTCGATTGGGGAGTACACTAGGACTGCACTCCACTCAGTGGAAGGAGACACTGCGACTGGACCTCATTTGACTGGGGAGCAAGTGGAGGCCGAGACTCATCTAAAAAGAAAAAATTCTCAAGAAGTACCCCAAAGTCCATGCAGAAATTGAAAGTACCTGGAGAAAGCCTGAACGTCTCATTGATCCCCGCTCCATTTTAAACCGGGAGAATAGGCATTCCTCTCAGGTCGTCTTTTGCCACATTCTCTTGAGAAGGGCCAGTAACCAAAGTTGGCCTGGATGCCAGCTTGGACTAATCTAGCTGCTAGGGCCACTCCCGCACGGCCTCGGTGTTCTTCAAAGTAGTTGTGCCCAGATCTTCGCTACCCATAAATCCTACATCCTGAGAAGCTTGAACCTCTAAATTTGTCGCTTCGGAATCTCTCTCCGAGCCTTCCTCATTCTTGCTATCGTCTTCCAAAGGAGAACGCTCCTCGCTTTCAAGAGAAGGTGCATCCCTCATTCGTAAGGACTTCCCTAAACGGAGAGGACGAACAACACTCTTCTTGTGCCTTAGTTTCTTCAAAGCGTCGGCTCCTTCGCCCTCTTCCACTACTTCCTTTCCTTTGCTCGCACCTCCTCCCTCTCCTTCGACTCCTTAAGCCCTCTCAGCTGAACTGAGAATAATCATAAACATATATTGACTGAGGCCAATCAGATTGTTGAAGCGGAGGGCAGTGTCTTGAAGCAAGAACGAGGCTTCCCTCTTAGCTTCAAGAATAGGCAGGATTTCTTTGGACATCTTCTTCAGATTATCGTCCTCTTCCACCTTTATGCAACCTGAGATACAAAGCATTAAGAAGCTAAGTCGGCGAAAAATGTAGAAAAGGATATAAAGGAAACTTGCACCCAGAAGTGAAAGCGTGCCGAGGAACGGTGTCGTCGAGCACAAAGAAATACTCCTTCTTAAACATGCTGACTCTAGGCTAATGAAGGGGTTCCCTTTTTGGTAACTTCTCACGTTGTATAAGCACCCAATCTCTTTGTGAGTAGGAGGTCTCTGATTGCGCTTCATGAATATAAGATATAGGCAAGTCAGGAATGCATAAGAGTTTGGTGAAGCTGTAGAGGAGCAGTCTTTAGATAGACTACGAAACTGGAAATCCAATGGGTAAGCAGGGGAATTGCACCATACCTACATTGGTATTTGCTATATGCCATATATTCCTCTAGGGGAGAACATGACCTATAGTCTGGCCTGGGTAGTAGCATGTTCCAGTGAGCAATTCTGAATGTCATAGCTGTGGAGTTAAGTTTCTCAACGGTCAATAAGCTAGGTTAATACTTGATAGGCTTCACTAGCGTCTGATTAGGGGCGTAACCCTCCATTAAAGAATACGAAAAGCTAGATTGTCTGGGAGGATTAGCAGGAGCTTCAGAGGAAGAAATGCCAGCATCGACAGGCTGTGAAGATGCATGCTTAGACCGAAGTTCACGACTAGACGACATTTTCTTTCTAGCACGAGGAGATAAAAAGCATGCATGAGTTCATCACCCATTAGCTATACAATCGTTACAAGAATAAAGTAGCAATAAAGATTTTAACACATTAGTAATCGTGCAATCATAGAAGGAAAGTAAAAGCTCATGAAAAGCCTCCTATCGTTTGGTTCGGTTAATACCACACACCAAACCAAACCATAAAAAACTCAGGCTACTATTCCATGGATTTCCCACTTGGCTTGGCATCTCCATGATACAAATCATGAACTAATCTGGTTTGGCATTACTCTATCACTGGTACAAAAACAAACAACATCATGGTGCTGAAAAAAAATCCACTAAGCACTACACAATAACTGCTTTGGGCTAATGCCCACTCTCCGACAGCCTAGCCACATTCGCTACCACACCATCTAGAAATTTCTCACGTGCCCTAGCCTAGCA
This sequence comes from Allium cepa, assembly GCA_030765085.1. NCBI lineage: Eukaryota > Viridiplantae > Streptophyta > Magnoliopsida > Asparagales > Amaryllidaceae > Allium > Allium cepa. The sequence goes on from CM060945.1 coordinate 146,275,314, forward strand.
CGCAGAGATACCAAACATGATACGAGGGAGCTCCTACCGCCTACCACTAATAAAACACAAACTCCTTCCTTCCTCAATAACCACAACTAGCTTACCTTCCCTGATCCTAAAATTCGCCTTCGTCAAATCATTCCAAGGCTGTAGGACTCATTCAATTGAACCTCGTTCCTTCGATTCAAAACAAAGTACCCTCTCCACTTATAAAAAAAAACTACTTAATTTCCCTAGAATTGAAACCGTAACACCATAAAAACCCAAGAATGGAAATTGAATTTAATTACTAACCTTACCTTGGATAATATTGAAGTAGGAAAATATGAATTCGAATGTTGGAAGCTTCGGAAAATACGAAAAGAATTGGAGAATTTCGAAGTCTAAAAATGGACGAAGGAGTTGAAAGGGTAAGGGGGAGTATTTACAAAAGACAAAGGGGGGAAAGGCAGCTGAATGGTTATTATGGAGAGGGGAGACCAAGCGTTATCTTGTTTTTCTGGAGAAGACGCTTCGCCGGTGAGAGGAAGTTAAGTCCGAACCAAACAAAGCACATCGTATGGAAACATGACGTATTTTGGGGGGGTGTTAGCTCTGTTTTTCGACATACAAGATTCGAAAGAAAGATAAGACGAGGGACAGAAGAGTGGAAGGCAAGAGCTTGTGGTGTAGAAAGCAGGAATGTCGAACCAGATATTTGGTCCGACATCCAGTGAAATGCCGGACCAAATATTTGGTCCGACACAGCACCAAAGCTCTGAAACAAACATCTGGTCTGGTGCCTAGGTTTGACGGACCAAATATTTGGTCTGACAAATGAGCATCTCCAACCAGTCCAAATTTGATGTCGGACGAAATGATGACCAAGCCGGCCAAGTTCGCTAACAAAGTGTTGGACCAAATCCTCCTGTCCAAATACCAGACCAGATTCAGAGAGCTACAATACAATCTTCAAACTTCACAACTTCACTCTATAAATACCAGAGCTTCTCAACAACAATGGGGACACACTGGAAAGGGAAAGGGACCACTCTACTGAGATTCAATCACTCCATCCACTCTAAGTTTTTGCTCTTTCCAAACATAACTTTTATTTCTAACCAATTGAAAGAAGAATAATAAGATGGACAGTGGATGTAGGGATGTTCTGCCCGAACCACTATTAAACTGAGTGTGTTTTACTTCCTTTAAGTTAGTTTCCTATTCCGAGCTCGTGAATTTTTCCGTGGTTGTAATAATTAATTGATGACACATTGAGACATGAAAAATAGCATATCAAACAACCTAAAATCAACTTAACCAAATTCAAACTCGGAGGTATTTGCGCAATTTTTATGGATACACATATATTCCATGTGTTAAGTTAATCAATGTGTTAGAGTTAATAATCAAGCTTAGTTTAAATATAAACCTTGATTTGACATAAAATGCTCGAAATATATTAAATTACCTTAGGAAATAGATAAAAAAACTTAACCATCACCTAAACTACATAGCATAGGACCTAAAGCAAGGTGTATGTGGACCTAAGAGGAGGGATAACATGTACTTAGTAGTGTGGAGAGGTATGGAAAGCATGCAACATGATAACATTTATAATATTTAAATGTTTAAGTTAATTAATTTAATATTCCACTTCTTTGCCTATAAATGTCCACCATCTCCACATATTTTCCACTTTACATATTCATTGACATCTTCAATTATGATCTCTCCATGTTCACAAACACTTCCATGGCTTCGAAGAGGGACCCCAAAATCAAAAACTAGTGAATACACTACCAAAATCAATTTAAACTCCAAATATACATACAAACACTCTATACAAAACCAAGGCCATTTCCACCTCAAGACCTTAAGGAAGAGCCCAAATACATCCAAGGTCAAACCTAGCTCAGCCAATTAAGGTCCCAAAACTCCAAGCTAAGGTGTCGTGAAGATAATTCATGAGTTCGGCAACTTGTCATAGCGATCCGGTCAAGTTGGAAGTGCTTTTTGTGAGTAAAGCCTCACCCTTTAAACCATAAAGTTTAAACTATATTCATGCCCATATTTGTAGCTATTAAATGCGTATAACTGTAATAATGGCTTGGTTTTTTGCTTGAAAGTAAGTCACTTTGGAAAGTTAGGAAGTGAATAATTGGCTATATGAAAATCTAGTAGTAGAACGAATGTCATTGTTATTAAATTCTTGATATATGTTATGTTATTGTAAATCTCACATAATTATGTTCATACCTTTGTTATGTGATGTGTAGTTGTGTTTCAAACGTCATATGCTCGAATTCTGAACTGCTCGTATAGCAATAGCCCCTATATCGGCACTTTCGAAAAATCACCTTTTATTGAAACTGTTTGGTTCCATTATCGTGCTTAGAATTATTTTACAAGTTAAGCAAGTATTTGATTAACGATGTTTCCAAAAATAAGTGATTATTTAATGATTATTATTTAATTTAACTGATTATTTAATTAATTATTTAATTAATAAGGATTAAAGTTACTAATTAACTTATTAATGATGTGTATTAAATTTAACTAATTACTTAGTTAATGGTGTTTTAATTTTAACTAATCATTTTATTTAATGATGTTTATGGCTAATTAATCATTGGATAATGCTGAATTAAGATTATTAATTATTGATATTTTAAAATTAATTAACCCTTTTTAATTAATGATTTTTAAAGGTTAATAAATCTATTTGACCTTGAATAAATATTTTCTTAAATAAATTTTATTTTAATTTATCACTTTTAAATAATGATATTTAACTATTATTTAATTAATTTAATTAATTATATTATTAATGAAGTTTTAAAGGAGATTTACCTTTTTAATTAAAAGGTTACTTAAGTAAATTAATTAACTAATTAACAAAGTTTTAAAGTTAATTAATCAATACAATAAGGATGTTTTAAGTTGTTAAATCCTTTTAATAATGATGTTTCAAAGTTATTAAACTCATTTAATAAAGTATTTCAAAGCTAATACTTGTAATGCGAAGCCAAGTACAAATTTGGGTTTTTAATAATAAAAAGTTTGAAATGTTTATGGTAATGAATTAATTTCCGTAAATTGATTCACTTGTGTGGAAACGATTTATTTGCATAATAAGGATTAAACATCAGAGAAGTAGACTTGTTGTTATTTCGAAAGATAAGAATAATCGTGGGACAAGACTTTGAGGTAACACTACCTTGACTTGTCTGGTATTATTCTTAACTAAGAAATAATACAGGTTTGAATTCGATGAGTGGTGATAATATACAAGACTTAATTTCCTTATATGATCATTTTATATCCGCGATAGTTGGTTCCTCAACTATCGGTTACTTCAGCTTCTTTATTTTTGTCATTCTAAGATGATTTATTGCTCCATTGAATGTTGATATCCTTTGTCGGTAAACGATTGAATCCAAATCGCGAAAGGACTTCTAGCTATATGGGGTTGCTCCCATTAGGGTATTTTCACAACTCATCTAGATCGGGTTCATTTGCGCATTTAGATGTGAAGTATTCGAATACTTTTAAGGTCTGGCGGTGTCCGCCATGTACATTTTCGACAAGTGTCATGGAGTATATGAGCTTCTCAGGAGTATATTACTAAAAATATACTTTATGGGTGGTGCACCTCCCTAGTCATTTGTTGATGGTTATCCTTTTCATATTTGATTCGATCTTCAAATTTATCTTCTTACTTTCACCGGAAAGAGTCAACCACTCTTCATGGTGTTTAATTATTTATCCATTCTTATAGATGTTAATTTATGTGAGAGTAAACCTGTTCTATGTTCAGCGGCATGGTCTCATATGTTTTAAGTTTAATTACATAACTTTGTTTAAAATTTTACTCATACCAGACATATCGTCTGACCCGAGTTGTTTGTTTCCATAAACTCTTAGGTACTCATTTTATTTGAGTAGTCCAAGAGTAGCAGGTCTTTGTTGGACTCTTTTGAAGATGATGTTCTAGCTGGAGGCTTTTCATCTTGTTATTTATCTATTCTACTGTATTATCTAGTTTGTGTAACTGTATTTTGTTTCAGCATATGTAAAGGAAGGATGTTATAACTACCTAAGATGATTTGTAATACTTTTGTGTAACTCTGAAGGAGTAACCTGATGTACTATTTACTGATATGTTTATTTAGCAGTTTTGTTGTGAGGTTTTCTATTCTGTTCTTTATTTTACCCCATGACGATATATCTTTCCGATGCTTGGGCAATGACATGCGAACATCGTGGATGTGTTAAGTGTCGTTCCTAAGGGTCAAAAAGGTTGGTCGTCACACATGGGATTATGTAATGAATATGAAATGCTATCATGAAATTAAATGTTAAATTTGTTTTTAAACTGTGTTTGAAAATTTTCATATTCATATGCTTCTGGTGTTATCAATGTATCTAACATAGCCGCATCTTTTCACGGAAGTTAATAACTATGGATGACTACAACATCCGTAGCACTTAGTTTCGGGCCTCAAAATGGGGGATGTTACAAGAACCCAGGCTTGGATATAGCTATTCACTTTGGATTGATAGATCCAGAGGATAAATCAGAATAGTTTTCATGAAGAAGATTAGAGATTGCTATTTTATAGATCCTAGGAGGAAGAAAAACATCAGGAATATCTGTTGGGACAACACTTGGTGTTGATGAAACCAACCTCCAGCAAACAGAAGTGAACAATGCTAACAATCATCGAGCAGAGATTAATGCTAGAAACCTAGCACTCTGTTCTTCTGCTGAATAGGAGGTTGTAACTAGAGCAAAACTTAATTAGATGGTTAATCAACTTAACCAAAGGAAGGTTGATAGTCTAGAGGCTCTATGGACAAGGTTGGTGCTTTGTGAGCACTACAACCACCAACTGCCCCTAGGACAAGGCCGAAAACTGCGTAGGCTGTGGAACATGACAACTACTACATCTCAAGCTTGAATATGAGGCATGGCAAGCAAAACCAAAAGGAGATAGTTGGTGAAGTGATTGAAATTCTTATTGAAGGTAATTGAAGTACCCCTCCTACTGGAGGATAACCTGATGCAAATCCCAATCTTGGAGCAAAGGCTCCACAAGGGAATATTGCAATGCTTCTTTTCGATTTCGATGATGAATGCAACTTGCTGCTAAAGGACTGATACCGAATGCTGACGTAGGCAAAAAGGAAGTTCAAACTACTACTATAAAGCCAATCACATGCTAACGGAATTCTACAGGAGTGGTTCTACCAGAGAATGGAGAACTTGGACTTTAGTTGGCAAAACAAGGTCGTTTGCAGAGTCAAATGCTTGACGTAGCCCTGGATAGCTGATCTATAAGAATGTAAGGGTAGGAAGGACGACTATTGGAGTTCTGCACCAAGCCGGACTCCATTTAATAAAAACATATTAAGGGAAGAGTACCTCTAGAAGTTTACAATGACCACTATGACATCTTACAATGGGATGACAGACACCAAATAACACTTGTACAAGTACAGTTTGCACGTGGATGGAGCTTGAGCAACAAATGCTATCCACTGCAAATGTTTCCATATTTTCCTTAAAGGTTTTGCTTCTACGTAGTTTGCCAGACTCCCACCAAGATCCATTTCTACATTTGATGAGTCAGCGAGGAAATTCTTGGAACAGTTCAGGCTTCACACAGCACAGTGAAAAGATGTGATGTCTTTATCTGGCCTATTCCAAGGACTAAATGAGTCGTTAAAACCTTAATGAACCAATTTAATACTATGGTTACTGATGTGATAAATCCTAATGAAGATGTGGATTCATGGCTTTATTCCTAGCTTTCCACTCGGACACAAAAATTTGGAAGATGGACTAAGATGAAACAACCAACCACCATAAAGGAGTTCAACAAAAGGAAAGTCAAGATCCGAGATTGGAAGAGGCAGACACATTGGAGAGGAAGACCGCTAGTGCGCCACCAAAAGAGATAGTTTAGAGCAATGTAATAGTCAACTAGGATGGATACAATTCTAGAGCCATGACAGGATATGTAGGGAAAGATGGAAATTAAAAAAGAAAACCAGAACACTAGTAGGCATGACAGGAATGCAAAGTGGATCAGGAACCTAAGACCCGAGGAGTATATACCGTTGAATGATAGCCTGGAGAACATCTACCTTGCAACTCAAGGAACCGAGTGATACAACAAGCCCCTAGGAAGGAAGAATATGCACGAGAGAAGAAATCAAGGAAGTTTTCCCACTTCCACGAGACTCACAGGCATAACATGAACGAGGGCAGACATCTAAAAGATCCGATTGAAGAATTGATTAGGAATAATGGGCTCCTGCAGTACGTGAAGAAATCAAAAAACTCTAACCAGCCTGTTGGACCCCAAGTTCTAAGTGCTCAAAGAAACCAATCTGGACCCGGCAGAGAAGGATCCAAACGGATGTAACAGAGACTACTTATCGGCACTTTTTTTGAAGGACCTCAACCAACATAGAAGAGCTAGGGGAGATGGAGTGATACGTGATTTCACTAAAGCACTCTCCGAAAGGAACTTGTTTGCATCAAGGATTGTGCCCTAGTCAAGCAGCAAAGGACGCTCAATGATGACATAGTGTTTCGAAACCGAGACACCGAAGGAGTAGTAGTGCCGACTCTTGTAACATTCCCTATCTTGAGGCTCAAAGCTAAGCTCTACAGATGATGCAGTTGAAAATATATGGTAATGTTAATGGTATCCATAATATCAGATGAACTTGAATATGAAATAAAATCAACACAAATTAAAACAACTTTTCTGATTACATTTCAACACAATATTTCATATTCAATTACATAGTACCAAATGATTTCCTAGGTTATTGATTAAATATAATTATTATAAATTACGCCAAGAGCAACATATGAAGATGCCCCCTTGGATGATTAGAGTACTAAATAATTACATCAGCCTTAATACATCACAACGAAAATAAAACCAAATAACTCCTTAATATAGTTAGCTTTGCCTCCTACACATCTTCGAAAGCTTTATTCGTCAAGCTAAACACGAAAGACCTTAACTCTCAATCTACTCAAATTAATTTTGAGCACCCAAGAGTTTAAGGGAAAAAAATAAACTTCGAGTCAGACATAGCGCCTAGTGTGAATAATACTATACATCTCGATTAACTGATATTAAGTGAGACCACACCGCTTAGTGGAATGGGTTTTCCCTCACTAATATCCCTTTTGAAACATATTTTTTTGCAAATCAAAATCATGTAATCAAACTGATTAAAAAACTAATAGAAATATCATAAATGCTTATAAATTAGGTAATCAATGGACTATCTGTTCGAACAATATAGTTTTATTTGGCTAACTACTAACCATTGGCTGACTCAGGCTTACCAAACAAAATAAATAATCTAACATCTGTTAGACACACTTTTGGATGGTCTGTTCTTAGCTTACTTCTCCCAGGATAATTGATCATATTGGTTTTGTGGGCTAACCAATAACCTATCCTCCTTCTCTATGTATTACTTTCTACACGTAACATCATTTAAGTCTTACCTGTGACTAAGCCTTACACACTAGAACTTTGGACTAAATTAGCTAGGGGCTATAGCTAATGTATAGGGCGCGAATCTATACCAATCCCATCTGGTATACAAATATCCGAGTCATCTATTTAGGGTTAATACCCATCAAATTTTCCTTGAAAAGTCTTTCAAATTGATTTAACCCTTTAAATCATACTTAAACAAGAAAATTATACTATTTTCTTTACTCAAATCTCTTTGTCATGATATATGCTTTACACAAAACATTGTTGATGAAAACCTTCGAAACCCTTGTTTAAAAGCTTTAAACAATCTCTTTTGAAACCTTTTTAAATACCTCTTTCGAACCAATTAACTACTTTACTTTGAATTCTAGGCCGAATGGCCAAAAGATACCTTTTAAAATCATTCATATTAGACCTTTCGAAACCATTGAAAGTGTCCCTTCGAAAGCTTTATAAAACCACAGACATCCTCTTTTCAAATCATTTCATACTTGCCTTTCGAAAGCATTGGAAATCTTCCATTCAATTACTAAAAGTAAACCTTTCGAAAACATTGGGGAATCACCCCTTCAAAACCTTTCTTATGTACCTTTCAAAAACGTTGGGGAACCTCGCCTTCAAAACCTTTATCAAATACATTTTGAAAGCATTAAAGTCCTATACCTTTCGAAAACACTGGGTTCAAGTTAAATCTTATGGAACATAGTTTCGAAACTATTTAAAACCATTCCTTTCGAAACCAATGGGTTTAACTTTCAATAGAACAAAGGGTCTTAAAACAACTAGGGCGAAAGCAACTCTTTCCAAAGCAATTTCCTAAGTAAAAGAAAGTAGATGGCTTTTATAACCAAATCCGGACCAAGAACTAACCTATCCCTGGTCTCCAACCAACAAACGGGAGATTTGCATAGCCTTCCTTACAAAGCTTCAAATCGTCATCCCTATACAAGCATGATAATTGTTGTTATATGAAAACTCGATTAAGTGTAGATGGTCTTCCCATGATCATCTAAAATATAGCACACAAGCTCCTAACAAATCTTCTAAGACTTTATTAATCCTTTTCATTTGCCCATCTATCTATAGATGGTAAGTGGTACACATCTTGAGCTTGGTACCCAAAGTCTCATGTAGACTCTTTCAAAACTCGCTAATGAATAAGGAATCTCTATCGCTTATTATACTACTAGGAATTCCATGCAGTCCAACTATATTCTTCATAAACAACCTAGCTAAAATAGATGCCGTCCTAGTTGACTTTACTAGAATGAAATGGGAACTCTTGGTCAACCTGTCCACTATAACCCATATGCTTTCATTTCCTTGATTTGACCTAGGCAACCCGTTTATAAAATCCATTGAGATAATATCCCATTTCCAAATTGGAACATATAAAGGCTGAAGTAACCCACTCGGTTTCTAATGTTCGGCTTTTACATGTTGACAGTTCAAACATTGTTTCACCCATACGCCTACATCTCTATTCATACCTTCCCAGAAGAAACTCCTCTTCATGTCCTGATACTTCTTAGTTCCTCCCAGATGAATAGTGAACTTCAAACGATGGCATTCTCCAAGAAATTCCCTCCTAATGTTTCCCACATTCGGAACACACAGTCTTCCTTTCTTCCTCAACCATCCATTCTAGTCAATACTGAAATCTTTCAAGTCATCGCTCTATGTTTCATCCATTAACTTTCTAATCTGTTCAACTAATAATGAATCCTCCTTACGCTTAGATGTAATCTTTTCGATCATCGCCGGTTGAACTTCTAAACATGACAACATAGCAGTTTTCTTACTAGATCTAGCTTCAGATCTCCACTAAATTCTACATGTAGTTAGTGCTTCTAAATCTTCCCTCTCAACTATCATCGCTAATACCGCATTTTGATGTTTTCTGCTACGTGCATCCACTGTTGTCTTTTCCTGGTGTGCATTCAATACTAATGTCATAAGTGGCAAAAAATCCTAACCACCTCTGCTGTCTCATATTTAACTCCTTTTGAGAGAATAAGCTCCTTAGTGACTTGTCATCCATATACAGCTCGAATATTTCTCCTAAAAGGTAATTTCTCCACACCTTCAATGCAAAAATTACCGCAACTAACTCCAATGGTGTGTTGGATATCTAATGTAATGATCTGCTATTTTGAACCATTCAAATCGACAACCATCAACACATGTCGGACTTGAATCACTCAAAACAATAGAATGTTAATTTATAATTAGCAAAACTTAGCATATACAGTAAATAAATCAATCACAGACACAGAGTAATATAACAATAAGCAGAGAAAATAGATAAATAGTAGTTCATGAAGCTCCTACATAAAATCAGAGTCTGAAACCAATAGAAAATTCAAATACAAAGAAGTCTCAATACAAAAGCAGATAGCAAGTTTGAACATAACAACTTGAAATAATCGAAAAGCTAAAAAGATAAGATGAATCTCCACGCAAAGCTTTAAGCTCCAAAGGCGAGTCTCAAATGTTGTGACACTCAGTCTGACTCGAGCATCAAGAAAAACACAAAACACTCGAGTAAGGATTAACATTTTTATGCAAGTAAATCAACTCAAGTGAAATTTCCAAGTGAAATGCAGACAACTAAAAGGATGTTTAGGATTCCTATCCTTTAAGGATCCATTAAACTATCTACATACATAGTACAATACACTACATAGGTAATGTCTACAGTAAAGTAAACTATTAAAATAGCGTTAAGGCGTTACCCATATCCCTAACACATTTTATATATTCTTGTAGTCTATACAAATACTGTAAGCTCCACCAAACCGGTGGTTTACTCAGGGAGAACTCCATAGGTACGGTACAAAACAAATTCCTAGAAGACGCGATATGGCATGTGACAAGGCATGCAACACAATACCTATGGTAAGATTTTACCATTTTGCAGAACCGGGCAGGTGGTAACGCATAGAAGGTACTACCGCCCACCTCGAGACACACTCCCAAAATCAAAGGTGCACCTAATTAAATCACAAAGTAATAGATTGGTATCGAAGAAGCATGCTCGATCGGAGCTATGACCTCACTTGGCCTAGATATAGCTCCTATTAGAGTCACATCAAGCTGACTCGTAGGAGTCAGGGCTGCGTTCATACCTCATATAGACATCGCCAAACCATCTTACTTCGTTCTGGATTCTCCACCACGTACACAGTTGTTAAAGTAGTTTTCGGTACTAGCAAAGAGTATGACAATATCCGATCCTGGTCTCTTTAACAACCAAATGCTTATTTCACATCGTGGTCATTTACATTTCACTATAGTTTATACTTCATATCAAAATACCATATTCATTTTAAAATCATATCACTTTCGAAATCATATCACTTTCAAAATCATATTCACTTTCAAAATCATATCACTTTTGAAATCATATTCACTTCCAAAATCATAACCATAAAATAATTTAAACCATCATATCAAAATGTTCGCATTTAAATCCATTAAATCCAAATCATAACAGTTCCAACTTGAACTGTTTAAAAATTGAAAATAGTTTATATATAGAAATAGTTATAAATTAAAAATTGTTATACTTAAAAGTATGTTATAGAATAAAGTAGTTTATATATTAAAAATATTTTATATATTAAAAATTAGTTTATATATTAAAAAGAGCTTAAATAGGAAAATAGTTTCAAATTAGAATTCTTTCTTCCAATTTCATAAATCAATTCAGATCAACTTTAGTTGCAAAATTCAATTTAAATCAAATCTCAGTTCAACATTTTCAATTTTTAAAAAAGTTATAGGTTAAATCCAAATTCCCAATAAAACCATTTTTAATTTATATCGATTTCAAATCCCAGTTTGAACTACAAATTTGAACACTTCCAATTTAATAGGTTTCAAAGTACAAATATCCAAACAATTTACAATAAATTCAATTCGATACATTCCATTTATTTTCAAAATTCTACTTTAATTTTATTTAAATTTAAATTATTCATTTAATCATTTTTAATAACATTTTAATAAAATCTCAATTTAGAATTTTGAATCATTATTAAATATACAATTTCAATTTTATTTAAATTAAAAAATATTTATTTAACCACCTTTAATCAAAATCCAATTATTAAGTTATAAAAATCATATCTTTAAATCTCAAAATCAATTAGTTTCAAATCAATATTTACTTGAATCCCATTCTTAGATAATTAAAATTCTAAATCAATTTCACTTTATTCTTCCAACCTTAATTTATTAAAGTTATTATAAAGTCTTATTTTTCAAATATAAATAAAAATTTAAATAAATACTTAAACATATTATATATATATATATATTAAATTAATTTTTTTAAATTAAGTTAAATTAAGCCTTATTATTAAATCAATTATAAATCTTATTTTTATATATTTAAAAATAATAAAAATATAAGTAAAATCTTAAAAATTAACTTTTCAAAACTTAACTTACCAATTTTGAAAATTTCCAAATATATAATTTAAAAATCTAAAATTTCGCATGTACTAAAATAAAATCTTTATATTTTATTTTAAAATCCAAACATATATAATTTCTCAAAATTTTTGGAAATCATTTTAAAAATAAACCAATGTTGTCTGTGTATATTTTTCTATCCTATGATCAAGTGATACGGATATTTATCACTTCAATCCATCATACTTTAAATTTACGGGTATATATCATTTCTACCCGTAATCCAAAAATTTAAATATCAATAAATCGCTTCGGTTTATCATTTCAACCCATAACGATTTTCCATAATCTATAAGATCGTTCAGATATGTATCGTTTCAACCCATAGGGATTTCCTAAATTAACAGAGAACTCGCAATGTGAGAAAAATAGCATAATAATAAAAAATAGCACAACATATTAACTGAAAAGCATATAGCGTAATTAAAATTTTAAATATAATATATATACAATAGGTTATGGGGTCACATGTCAAATATACAACAATTTAAGATAATAACTTATCGTATTCAATATTAAATTACTAAACAAATAAAATTTAACAACATATTTAAATCGTCATTTTATATGAAATCAATTTACTCACATAAGAATGTTAATTGTGAGTGGTCACTCACCTTTCGAGGCTAGAGAAAATAGACAGAACAACAAGCTATGATTTTGAATCACGAACTCGACAATCGACCAATCCAAACGACAATTCCCCAAAGCATAGCATTGTGTACTCGAGATAGATGAAAACAAAATATATATATATATATATATATATATATATATATATATATAATCTAGAAATTGCTCACATATTAAAAATAAATCTTTATATCGTATTTTTTAAACATATATTTAAAATAAAAATCTTCATATTACATTTTAAAAATCAATATTTATTAAAACACATATGTTAAAATCAAAATATCTACATATTATATTTTTAAAAATAATACTTAAACATGATATTTTTAAAAACAATATCCATATATAAACGAAAGAGATGGCTGCTGGACTCAGCAGGCTGTGTTGTATGGCTTTCGGTAATGGTGGATCTGATCGGCAGTGAAAAGGAGGAGGTGTCAGGTTGTGCGTGCTATGATATGGGGGTGCTCGGAGACTGCGAACAAGGATAAGGGTGGTAGTTCTTGGAGGAGAAGGGTTGGAGGTGTTTTGTGTTGAAGGCATGGTGACCGCTGCTCATTATGATGGAGATGGAAGAGCGAGGCCGAGCATGGCCATAGTTGATGAGTTAGCGCTGGGTTCTCTCGGGTTTGGAGTTGCGCTGCTTTGGAAGGGACTAGCTATAGGAAGCTGTTTGGTTGTGGGAAAGAGGAGTGGTTGTCGTGTCAAGGGCTGAATGGTCAGGGCGTCGAGATTTGCGTCACGAAGGGGATGAGGCGGAGCTAGAAGGGAAGGTAATGGTTGCTATGCGATCATAGGAAATTGGTGGGGGTTTTCGGATCTAGAGGCGGATGGTCGCAGAGGAACACGTGGATGGTCGGGTCAAGGCTGTGGCTCAATGGTAATGTGGAAGGTGGTTCAGTGCTCGACAACGTGGAAATGAAATGGAGCAAGGGGCTAAGCTATAGGGGAAAAAGTGGATCCCGGCCAGTGATGGGCTTCAATTTCTGAAAGGTGATGGGTTGAGGCGTGTGGTGGCTATTGGTGAAGTGGGTGGGCTTGGTTTCGATTGGCGGTGGAAGCAAGTTGGCGGAGTGGAGGAGATAAGTGGAGGAGATAGGTTGAAGAAATTGAAGTTTCACCTAATTCCGATCCTATTCTTTAACTTATTCACCAAACCTCAAAATTGACAAAACATATCAATGCAAGCCACAAAAATTGGTGAAACACAAATTCTAGAAATCAATGATTAGAAATCCAGAAAACACGATGGGGGGTAAGGACTATCACAAACGGGGGCATAAAAACTCACCAACACATGTTTCACAGACGGAACGTTATTCCATGGTCGCTTACCATCAAATTTGAGCCGAGGCTCCACCAACGGCCCGAAGATCATGGGTCGCTACCCTACCAATTTGAACCGAAGCTCCATAAACAGGGTTTAGTCCACCACGCAAATAAAGAGGCATTGCACATCGCTAGTCTAAATCACAAAATGATCATCATTGATCGATAAGTGTAAATTACACTAAGCTAGTAAATAAATGAGTTTAGCTTCATGTCCCATAACCACTAGCTTAACTCAAATATTTATGAACAGATTTTAGATTTTCACTTGAAAATTATCACGGGATTTCAATTGAACAAGTCCAAGAATTGGCCGATAAAGTAAACGCAAGTGTTTCATACCACTTGCTTTGCTAAGTCGTTTAATTAGATTTCTCATACAAATGAGGTAAAGGTTTGTATATACTAATAAATTGGAAAACAGTTTTTAAAACGAGCTTTGTATTAAAAATAGTGTTAAAATTGTTTTTGTGAAAGAGTTTTTAGTAACTACTTGTATAAAAACCTTTGTATTTTAAAGTGACAAATCATAGAAATGATTGTAAAAACAACCTATTACCAAAATCCACATTCGACAACATGAATTAAGATCATAAAAAATAGATCTCAAATCCATCAAATGGGTATTCCTAAAAATCCATAAATGAAGTCATCAAAGTCGATAATAAGTGAAAACAATTATCTGGAATAATAAAAATCGATAAAAATTGGATATCCACTCAAAAACTGCCAAAATAGGAAAAACTGAATAGTACCAGACGTCTGGTTGGGTTTAACCAGACATTTGGACTTTGGCTCAGCCATTTTTTTCTATATTTGTTTTTTTTTCCTCTTTTCCAAAGACCCCTACCAGATGCATGGACTTTTTCAACCAGACATCTGGATTTTTCTGCTAGGCAAAAAATTGACTAGACCAAAGAAGGAAAATCCAAACTAGAAGCGATCGAACAAGCGATGGATGCTACAGATTTATGCAAGCGATAACCCAGCCAAAATAGGCTCTTCGATACACCACCAATAACATGTCCAAACATCCAAGATGGGATCTTTATGGATTGTGACTTTAAAATACCAAAATTGGAAAATTCACCAAACCAATTCAATTCAAAAGCAATTGAACATGAAATAGTTGTTAGGAATTCATGCCTAACAACAATGAAAGCTATAGACATAGATGTGATTTCAAGAGCTCGCCTTTAAACCCAAATATAGGAAGGATAAGCTCTAAAACAAGCTAAGATTGATTTCTCTTCAACAACATCTCTAGAATCTTCAATCTATTATCAAATGGAATGAATTTCCTAAGTTAGGTTATAGGGAATTCTGAAAATTGAAGAGAGACTGAGATGGAGAAGATGAAGTGAATGCTTACCTAAGCTTCTCTTTGGTTTTAGAACTAGAACTTGATTTTCCTAAGAAAACTAGGGCTTAAGAATTTCTAATCTCTCCTCTTTCCCACATTTTCCCTCCAGCTTGAGTGTTAGGAATTATTATGAGTGGAATAAAAGAAGGGGAGAGGAGTTAGGGTATTTGGTAGAAGAGTTTGGGTTCTATTATTGGGTTAGTGGGCTAGAACCAAACCCAAAAGCCCAAATGAAAATACAAAAATCCTAATCAATTTCAAACATATCAATGTTTATACTCGAATAAGTTGTAAACATCGTTTTAAAATCAATGGAAGTGGTTTTGAGTCCAAATTCGACTGTTTACAAAAAACCACATTTCGGACTTTAAATTCAACTAACGATGCAATATTTAAATAAAACATTTAAATATATAATCGTAAAATTTGCGAGTTGTTACACTAGGCTTGGTTGTTAGATGTTTTGGTAGGCTGGTGGACATGATGTTAAAGGAACGAACTGCTTAAAAAAAATGTAAAAGCTTTGTATTATATATAATATTTTTTTAGTAAACAGTGAATGAAAATGAAATGAAAGGACAAACCCACATTTGAACAATGGGAATAGAAAAGGTCAAGCACAAATTCAGGGAAAAAATAAATGCTAATGGCTCTTTGATTTACATTGTGGATAATGGAAAGGCACAATGAAACCAAAAAGGCTCAAATACCGAACCGACACGGCAAATCGTTTCACCCATTTCGCCACATATCGGGCACAGAAATACAGAAATGAATATACTACAGAGACCTGTATGACAAGATGAATAGAATGGTACATAAATATAAGCGATACAACAATCCTATCAAAACTCAATATTCACTGCCAAACCCAAGTAATACTTTGAAAATAAGATAGACAGGGTAAAGGCAGTCCAAATTCGGCGAAACGAAATATGATGCCTCAATTAGAAAATAATAAACATTTTTATTATCTAAAAATATTCAGATTTTAAAAATATTTTATTTCCATCAATCTTACTGATTTAAATTAAATTGAAATTTCACAAACAAATAAACTTTTATATTCTCTAATGAAATCTGATACTTACTACGTTTAAATAAACGCATTCCAAATATCAAATTTTCATTGAAAAAATTTAATTGTTTATTTCATGAAAATTTTAGTTAATTGTGTTGTTTAAAATCGTTAAAATTTTTGGATCGTTACATTCTCCCCCACTCAAAACTTTTCGTCCTCGAAAAGAAACTAGATAGGAGAACAGAAGTAACATAAAGGAAAGATAGATTCAAAATACATAGTACCGAATATAAAAATTTATTTTAAAACCATATAAATTTCATTTTTGGACATCTTATTACTTACGTTTATATTATATATTATTTAGTTACATTTCTTATTACATCCAAGCTTTTTCAGTACATTTTATTAATATTTCCTAATGTAATGAGCACTACGCAAATTTATCTTTTATTCACAACATTTCTATTAAGAAAAATTTAGTTTAAATATTTTTTATTACTTAATTTTTCTCTTGTATAACCTTTAATTATAATTCACATTGCCATTATAACTTTTTGAATATTTTAGGCAAGTTATATATATATATATATATATATATATATATATATATATTGGAGTGCAATTGAGTATTATATAAATAAATTTTATCCAAGTTCAACTGTTCCAAGTTGTGTCAATTCCATTTCTCATTTTAGACGCTCAAGTTATTCAAATTTTTTTCTTCATTTCAGTAATTGAAAACCATTACTTAACATGAAAATTAAGAGTTGAATTTCCGATTTCATTTCAACCATTTTTAAATAAATATATATTTTACACATCAAATCATACTCAAGAAATTCAAATCAAACCCATTTTCCAAAACAAAAGTGCAACAAAGCTATTAAGTGGTCTCCCCACTTTGAGACTCGAAAATGAATGTCAATGATGCTGTAGTCATCATAAAACTATTTTCCAGCGACAAAATAGGAGAGTGCGGAGTTACTTCTTTTTAAAATTCTTTGGAAAAAATTTCCATTCGAAAATACTTTCAAATAATATATATTTTCACAATTTTGAAAACCAAATTTTGAAAAGCACCGGAAATTTAATTCACAAATCCATAATTTAAATTAATTTCATCTGCAAATCATATTTATAAACCATGTTTATAATATTTCAACTCTTTATACTTACAACATAGTTAATGGTTTAGGAATGTTGACAAAATAATAAATGATAATCCATTACTATCATTTCTAACAACCAATTCATTTAACTATCTAATTTTAGAAAATTAAACTTTTATATATAAATATAGTCATAAATAAATTATTTCACTTACAAATTTCGAAAACAGTATCGTGTCAGTTTGCCTATTCAAGTGTTTTTATATTCCTATCAATAGCGTTGGCCGGATGAATAGATCGAAACCCAAAATTCAAACTTAACAACTTAAACGACATAATATAAAACATTTTTATATTAATTACAAATACAATCCCACACAGGATGATTCAAGAATGGATTTAGAACAAGGATAGAGATTCAAATTTATAGAAATCCTAATCAAAGAAATTCTAACTAAGAAGATAGGCTCGAAAGGATGGTAAAATGGTTAAATTACAAAGAGGAAAGATGGATAGACTTATATTAATCGCGGCGACCTTAATCGGTCAACCGAGACTCCGTTTTCAAAAACAATATGCTTTAGGAATTAGACTCATCCTTCCAGAAATGGCATTTAGAAATTTGGCTTTCAAATGCTGACCCCTAAGAGTTTCCAACACAACCAACTGAGATTCATATTCCTTCTCAAACTTAGAAAATACGAGAATATCATCAACGAAAACCAGGACAAATTGGTTGAGAACATCGCGGAAAATGTGATTTACGAGATCGAAGAAGTAGATAGGAGCATTGGTTAATCCAAAGGGCATGACTAACCATTCATAAAAACCATTTTCTATTCATAAAGCTATTTTGGGAATTCTCTTCTTGTTTACATGAAACTGTGAAAACCAATAGCAAGATCGAGCTCTAGGAATAAGATCGATGCGAGATTCAATTTCCCGCTTGAGGGGATGAGAAGCGACTTCACCAAAAAATTAGGATAATCCCTGACTATCGGGATTGATTCAAGATCACTAAGCTGAGAATTAAGCGAAAAGATAAAACTGCCTGCATAATCCTGAGGCATTCAACATTCGATCATAAGAGAATTACATACCCTGGTTGTCTACTAGTGAAAAGATTCAGTTTTTTTGCAAGAAAATAAAAGCATCATAATCGAGGACATAGAAATCTTTAGTAAATCAATGCCTGTTGTAAAGTAGTTTCACCCCTTTACAAATCATACTAAGGTTGGCGGGACCATCGATGGGATTTTTCACACATAAGGATGAAGTTGCCAATTGAAATTGCAAGATGTGCTAAAAATTTATTACATAAATTAATAGAAATAGAGCTATGGGATGCTCCGGTATCAATAAGAATACGAATAGGAAAATCATGCAAAGAGAGGGAGGAGTGGAAGAGATACTAGCAAAGACTCTAGAATTCTTACCTCTCTACTAAATGGGACAAGAATGGATTTCAGAATAAAGGGAAAGTTCCAAAATTCTAAAGAAATCCAAATCAAAGAGGATTCTAACAATGAATTTCAAGCTCGAACGAAGATGATTCTATAATTAATTTTACTCGTTCTAGGGTATCACTACCCTATCTCTAATGGGTTTTTACTCCATATGCTAAGTTTTGCCTAAACTAGAGCTCTGATACCACTTGTAACGGCCTGCTATTTCGAACCATTCAAATCGACGGTCATCTACTCGGACTTGAATCGCTCAAAACAACAGATTGTTAATTTATAATTGGAAAAACTTAGCATATACAGTAAATAAATCAATCACATAATCACAGACATAGAGTAATACAACAATAAGCAGCGGAAATAGATAAATAATAGTTCATGAAGAAACTACATAAAATCAGAGTCTGAAACAAATATAACAGAAAAATCAAATATAAAAAAAGTCTCAATACAAAAGCAGATAGCAAATCTGAACATAACAACTGGAGATAACTAAAAAGCTAAATAGATAAGTGGATCTCCAAGCAAAACTCTAAGCTCCAAAGGTGAGTCTCAAATGCTGTGACACTCAGTCTAACCCAAGCATAAAGCAAAACACAAAATACTCAAGTCATGATTAATATTTTATGCAAGTAAATGAACTCAAGTGAAATATCCAAGTGAAATGCAGATAACTTAAAGGATGTTGGGGATTTCCATCCTTTAAGGACTTGTTAAACTATCTACATACATAGTATCGTCCACCTCGAGACACACTCCCAAAATCGAAGGTGCACACAATCAAATCACGAAGTAATAGTATGGTATCGAAGAAGCATGTTTGATTGGAGGTGCGACCTCTCTTGGCACAGGTATAGCTCCTTTTTTAGTCACATCAAGCTGACTTGCGGGAGTCAGGGTTGCGTTCATAACTCATATAGACATCGCCAAACCATCCTGCTTTGTTCTGGATTCTACACCATGTACACAGTTGTTAAAGTGGTTTTCGGTATTGGCAGAGAACATGACAATATTCGATCCCGGTCTCTTTAACAACCAAATACTTATTTCACACCATGGTCCTTTGCATTTCACTGCAGTTTATACCTCATATCAAAATACCATATTCATTTCAAATCATATCACTTTTGAAATCAGATTCACTGTCTAAATCATATCACTTTTGAAATCATGTTCACTTCCAAAATCATAACCATAAAATAGTTTAAACCATCATATAAAAATATTCGCATTTAAATCCACTAAATCTAAATCATAACAGTTCCAACTTGAACAGTTTAAAAATTGAAAATAGTTTATATGTTGAAATAGTTATAAATTAAAAATAGTTACATAAAAATATATTATCGAATAAAATAGTTTATATATTAAATATATATTAGAAATAGTTTATATATCAAAAAGAGTTTATATCCGAAAATAGTTTCAAATTAGAATTGTTTCTTCCAATTTCACAAATCAATTCATATCAACTTTAGTTCCAAAATTCAATTTAAATCAAATCTCAGTTCAACATTTTCAATTTTAAAAAAGTTATAGGTTCAATTCAAATTCCCAATAAAACCATTTTTAATTTATATCGATTTCAAATCCCGGTTTGAACTACAAATTTAAACACTTCAGATTCAATAGGTTTCATAATTTAAATATCCAAACAGTTTACAGTAAATTCAATTTTACAAATTCCATTTATTTTTAAAATTCAACTTTAATTTTATTTAAATTTGAAATTATTCACTTATCATTTTTAATAATATTGAAATAAAATCTCAATTTACAAATATAAATCAGTATTAAATATTCAATTTCAATTTTATTTAAATTTGAAAATATTCATTTAATCGCCTTTAATCAAAATCCAGTTATCAAGTAATAAAAATCATACCCTTAAATTTCAAAATCAATAAGTTTCAAACCAGTTTTTATTTAAATCCCATTCTTAAATGAATAAAATTCCAAATCAATTTCACTTTATTCTTCCAACATTAATTTATTAAATTTCTTACAAAATCATTTTCTAAAATATAAATAAAATTTTAAATAAATACTTAAACATATTATATATATATATATATATATTAATTAAATTAAATTTTTATTAAATTATGTTAAATTAAGCCTTATTATTAAATCTATTATGAATCTTATTTTATATACTTAAATATAATATAAATATTAGTAAAATCTTAAAAATTAACTTTTCAAAGCTTAACTTATAAATTTTTAAAATTTCCAAACATATCATTTACAAATCTAAAATTTTCTCATATATTAAAATAAAATCACTATATTTTATTTTAAAATCCAAACACATATAATTTCTTAAAATATTTGGAAATCATTTTAAACATAGACCAACGGTCTCCGTATATAGTTTTCTATCCTATGGTCAAGTGATACGGATATTTATCATTTCAATCCATCATAATTTAAATTTACGGGTATATATCATTTAAACCCGCAATCCTAGTATTTCAAAATCAATAAAATCGCTTAGATTTATCATTTCAACCCATAGCGATCTTCCCTAATCTATCAGATCCTTCGGGTATGTTTCATTTCAATCTATAGGGATTTCCTAAATTAACATAGATCTTGTAGTGCGAGAACAATAACGTAATAATATAAAATATCACAACATATCTACTGATAAGCATATATCATCATTAAATTTTTAAATATAATATATACACACAATAGGTTATGGGGTCATATGTCACATATACAACAGTAAACAATTTAAGATAATTACTACCATATTCAACAATTAAATTAGTAAACAAATCAAATTCAACAACATAACTAAATCATTATTTTATGTGAAATCAATTTATTAACATAAGAATATTAATCGTGAGTGATCGCTCATCTTTTCAGGCTACAGAAAATAGGCAGTACAACAAGCTATGATTTTGAATCACGAACTCGACAATCGAACAATCCAAATGACAATTCCCCAAAGCAAAGCAAGATGTGCTCGAGTTCGATGAAAACATAATATATAATTTTTTAATCTAAAATCTACTCACATATTAAAATGAAATCTTTGTATTATATTTTTTAAACATATATTTAAAATAAAATCTTCATATTACTTTTTAAAAATCAATATTTATTAAAACACATATGTTAAAATCAAAATATCTATATATTATATTTTTAAAAACAATACTTAAAAATAATATTTAAAACAATATCCATATATAAACGAAAAAGTTGGCTGCTCGACTTGGTAGGCTGCGTTGTGTGGCTTTCAACAATGGTGGATCTGATCTGCAGTGAAAAAAGGGACGTGCCGGGCTGTTCGTTCTATGATATGGTAGTGCTCGGAGACTGAGAACAAGAATGAAGGTGGCAGTTCTTGGCAGAAAAGGGTTGGGGGAGTTTTGTGTTAGAAGTACGGTGGCTGGTGCTCATTATGGTGGAGATGGGAGGGCGAGGCCGAGCATGGACGTAGCTGATAAGTGGGCGTTGGGTTCTCTCGTGTTTGGAGCCGCTTTGCTTTGGAAGGGACTGGCTATGAGAAGCTGTTCGGTTGTAGGAAAGAGGAGTGGCTGTCATGTTAGGGGAAGGATAGTTAGGTTGTTGAGAGTTGCGGCACGAAGGGGATGAGGCGGAGCTAGAAGGGAAGGTAATGGTTGCTGTGCGATCGGAGGAAAATGGTGAGGGTTATCGGATCTGCAGGCGGATGGTCACAGAGGAGCACGTGGATGGTTGAGTCGGGGCAGTGGCTCGGTGGTGATGTGGAGGGGGGTTTAGTGCTCAACAATGGAGAAATGAAATGGAGCAAGAGGACAAGCTATGGGGGGAGAAGTGGATCTCGGCTGGTGACGGGCTTCATGTTCTGGAAGGTGATGGGGTGAGGCGTGCAGTAGCTATTGGTGATGTGGGTGGGCTTGCCTTCGGTTGGACGCAGAAGGAAGTTGGCAGTGTGGAGGAGATAGGTGGAAGAATGGGAAGCTAGGCTCGGCTGTAAGCTGTTTTGTTAGGCTGGTGGACGTGATGTTGAAGGAACGAACAACTTATAGGTAAAAAAATTATAAACACTTTGTATTATATATAAATTTTTAGTAAACAGTGAAAAAAATGAAATGAAAGGACAAACCAACATATATATTGAACAGTGGTAATAGAAAAGGTTAAGCATGAATTCAGGGAAAAAATAATTCTAATGGCTCTTTGATTTATACGATGGATAATGGAAAGGCACAAGTAAACAAAAAAGGCTCAAATACGGAACCGATATGACAAATCATTTCGCCGATTTGGCCACGCACCGGACACCAAAATACAAAAATGAATATACTAGGAAGATCAACATGACAAGACGAACAGAATGGTACTTAGATATGAGCGATACAACCATCCTATCAAAATTGATATTCACTATCAAACCGCTCTTAATACAGGGCTAGAGCAGTCCAAATTTGGTGAAACGAAATATAACGTCTCACTCAGAAATTAATAGACATTTTTTTATGTAAAGTATTCCGATTTCAAAAATATTTTATTTCCATTAATTAAACTGATTTTAAATTTTAATTTAAATATCATAAACAAACAAACATTCATATTTTCCAATGAAAATCAGACAGCATTCCAAATATCAAATTTTCATTGCAAAAATTTAATTTTTTAGTTTCATGAAAAATTTAGTTAATTACGTTATTTAAAATCGTTAAAATTTTCAGATCGTTAAAATTTTCAGATCGTTGCATCTAGTCTCATGCGGTCTAAGCTATCGAGATGCATATGCAATCACTTTACCTCTTTGGATTAACACAACTCCTAACCCTATCCCACATACATCCGTATGCACTACTAAATCTTGATTTCCTTCTGGAACGACTAACACAGGTGCATTGGTCAATAAGTGTTTCAATCTTTGGAATACTTCCTCACACTTATCGATTCAAACAAACTTCACATCCTTTCACGTTAGCTTGGTTATCTGTGTCGTTATCCATGAAAATCCTTAATGAATCTCTGATGGTATCAAGCTGATCCAAGAAACCTCTTTATCTCATTTACTGTCTCGGGTCTCTTACAGCTATTTACTGCCACGATCTAAGTCGGGTCTACTAATAACCCTTTCTCTAAGACTACATGACCAAGAAACTTAGCTTCTTTCTTCCATAAATGACACTTTGAAAATTGCACCTTCAGTTGATGCTGCCTCAATATCTCAAGCACCAATCTAAGATGAACTCCATGCTCTCTTTTAGCTTTAGAGTATATCAAAATATCATCTATGAAAACCAACATGAACTGTTAACGCCTAAATTTGAACGCTAACACCCCAGTGTATGTGTTATAGTTGTGAAAGCACCACCCGATAGATCGGGAAAGAATTACAAGCAAGTAATAGCGGAAAAGCAGTAAACAACAACAATTTTATAGTGGTTCGGCTTATGGGTATAGCCTACGTCCACTTTAAGTACTTTTATTGATGATCTCGTTACAAGTTGATACAATTCTTCCCAAGTACAATTCACTTTGAATTACAAGAAACTTAGAACAAGTATTCTAAACTTCGATGGAGATGAGAGTCTTCAAATCCATGTTGGATGTATGTGATCTCTTCTTGAAGTTGTTTGTAGCGTTCTTAGTGTCTTGAGACCTCCAAGTGTTGAATTGGTTTTGAATGCAGCAGAGTCTCGACGCTTGAAGAGAGTGAGCCCCCCAAAAATCCCCTCCTCGTTCAAGTTAGGGCTGTATTTATAGGTTTTTATCGGAGTTTGGTCGTAGGTCGTGACCGACCTAAGTAAGGTCGTAGGTCGCAGTCGACCTAGAAAGCTCTGGCCCTCCTTCCATAAGAACATACGTGCTGATTCGTACAAGTCCAAGGTCGTGAACGACCTATCTCCAGCGGCATGCAAAAAGGCGGCTCCTTTGTTCATACAGATAGGTCGAGAGCGACTTATCCTAGGTCGTTAACGACCTATCATAGGTCGTGGGAACTTTCCTGTAATCAAAGTACTCCGTTAGGTCGTTGGGCAGTATCTTTATCTCCAAGTGCTAGGTCGTCTTCGACCTAAAGTAGGTCGTAGGTGGGCAACGACCTAGGGGATGGAACCTGACCTATCTCAATTGTGCTTGGTTCTCTTCTCAGCGAGTTGATAGGTCGCGTACGACTTATTATAGGTCGTAAGTCGGCTGAGACTTAGGTCGCTGAGATCACTTCGTCCTTAGGTCGGTAGGCTATGGCTTTCTTTAGGTCGCATATGATTTAGGTCGCTGATCCTCTTAAGTCGTTAGGTCGCGGAGCTCTTAAACCACTAGGTCGCGGGCTCCCTTAGGTCGCTGAGAGTTGTTAGGTCGTGGCATTCCTTAGGTTGCTGAGAACCGCTAGGTCGCGGCCTTTATTAGGTCGTAGCTTCTTGTTAGGTCGCGAGGCATTTTTAGGTCGTAACACTTTAGGTCGCTTCTTCAATTTGGTCACTAGGTCGGCAATTCTCTGAGTCGTTAAACTTGGTCACGTCTTAGGTCGCTAACGAAGAGGAGTTAACATTTGCCCCTCGAAGTATACGCCTAGGTCGTAGGTCGTGTACTTCGATCTTCTCAACTCGCGCTCTGATGAGTTGTTAGGTCGCAAGCGACCTATTGAGGAACTAGGTCGTGTGTGACGATCCACTTTCTACTCCTCTGGGGTATAAATAGCCTAGGTCGTTCCTTCCTCATTTCATCTGTTTTAACACCTCATTCTGCCATTAACAGCATCTCGCGATCTTGGAAAGCAAACCAGAGTCCAATCATCCACCGATTCGACCTCGCCATTACATTGTGTAAGTATACCTGATCTCTATCCACCCCACGATCATCACCGAACCAGGAATTTCTCATCTCCGAATCTCATAGCAATTTCGTGTGTCGTTTTTCGTCTTTTGAGTCAAGTTGTGGTCGATTTTGATCGCCATTAGTTGTGATTCATGAAAGCACAGTGTTGAGTTGAATTAGTGATTGATCGGAGATGCTTTCAATCGCCTCTTGGATGATTCGGTGGTACGTAGGAATGACGGACCTCTCGAAGAGGATGATGGATTTCATCGTGAGTGATAATGGGTTATTGGGTCATAGTTCATCGGGATGGTGTGATATTGCGTGGAGAGGGAGTTGGTGATTTAGAAGATCTGAACGACTTAAGGATCCTTCAAATCTGCGACTTAACTCCTAGGTCGCGCTGAGATTCAAACGACCTAGGACTTAACAAATTTGCACATGAATTTCAAGCAGGACGACCTAAAAAATGAACAACCTAATCTTTTTTGCGGCATAAGCCGTAGGTCGCAACCAAACTTGGACTATGGGAAATCTGCACTGCCTTGAACCTTTTAACTTGCACAGCGCGACCTAATGAACCCCGACCTATGCTAGGTCGCTGGACGACCTATGACTTATGAAATTCCGAGATGACTTGGTTGAATTGAACTGGATTGTTTAATCTCAAATTCTGTTGCACTTTGTTGTAGATTATCTCTCATGCTAATAACCTGTTAAACATGATATTTGCAGAAAACCGGGACGAATATACTGCCATTGACTGCCCACATCAAATGACAGATTAGTTGATAAAGAGTAATTAACTTAAATGAACTGTGTGAATGAAATGTTGTGAACCAATGAACTCAAGTGAAGTGCTAAAGCAAAACTTAAAATATCCAGTTAAAGCTGATTCGTTTGCATTAACACAATACTTGAGCGTTATATCAACAAGTCTTGGAATTTCATAGCTGACTAACTGTCAACCAACTTAATTTCAGTTATGTTTGAATTCCTCTTGTTGTTGTTTTTTTTTTTTTTTTTTTTTTAGTTCCGCACAACACTTCACACTTTTAGGAAACGTGCACCTTCATATTTGAATATCCAGTTGCTTGTGTAGAATGACTTCTCAACAAGAACAAGAAGAGATGACAGAATATGCCGAAGGGACCTTCCCGATTGCTATTCCAATAGAGAACCCTCCAGAAAAAACTCCTACTCTTCTGAAACAACGGACGCTTAATCAATTATGCATTCAATTTGGCATTGCCGAGGCAGAAGTTTTGCTTCCTGGGCCAAATGATTTTGCTGACAGACCGCCTTATGGTTATATTGCCATAAATCGCCAAATGTGCTCAAGTGGAGCAATTCCTCCTTTTAATGAATTTCTTCGACAAACCTTTCTCCGATTGACGATCTCTCCTTTCCAGTTGCATCCCAACGGTTATGCCATTTTGATGGGATTGTGCGTTCTATTTAGGAGAACACTTGACCGACTTCCGAGCTTTGATGAGATTTGTTACTTGTGCACGTTTGCAAAGAATAAGGACCACCCTTCAATCGTACTTGTAAGAGGTGCGAGGAACCGCAAACTTATTTTAGATTTGCCGGAGAGCGCACATGGCTTCCTGAATCAATATTTCTACATTCGTTGCCCCGCGGAATTTTACGCAAGTTGGAGAGTAGGAAGTGAGATCTTTTTTTTTTCCTTCTTCCTTCAATTTCACTCTAAATTTTTGTTGTTCATATTGCCAAGTGCTGATTCCATTTCTTATCTATACAGCACTTCCTCCTCCTTCCAGAGATTCTAGCCATAAGCCAGTTTTTGAGAGGCTAAGTGCTGTGGCTGCTGAAGAAAGAAGCGCCAAATTTTTATTGACAGATGAGCTACTTCATCAATTTGAGCTTTTACACCCTTCTCGTTCTACCCAGATTCATGAAGCCCCAACAGAAGTTCCTGACTCTCCGGCGAAAACTCCTGATGCTCCGGTCTCTACTAAAGAGCACGTACAAGGAGAAACTTCTGTAAAAACTTCACTAATAAAGTGTTCTGTTCCAAGAAATGACATGGGGCTATCTGAAAAACCTGCACTTGCCTCCATAATTGAAGAAGAAGAGGAGCCTCCTTCTCAAACCAGGAAAAGTGCCGACAAAGGAGCTAGAGGAGGGAATCAGGTTGGGCATGATGGTGATGACGTCTTTGGGGATTTAAGTGACTTAATTATCACTTCCCAAGAGCTCTTTGAAGATGACCCTGCCTGTGGTAAAATTGTACCCCCAATGATTGAAGCGACATCTGCCCTCCAACAGACTCCAACTCCTTCATCCCAAGAATTGTTACTGACAGTGAAACCTATTACTTCCCCCCAACTGAGGAGTGGTTCGTTAGTCCAACGCGAGTAGTTTGCACTTCACACACAACTAAGGATTTTCCAGCACATTTATGCACTTATCTTCTTATACTTTAAAGATTTCTAAAGCTTGTCTTTTCTTATTTCAGATCCTTCAATGACACGCGGCGGATCTTATTATCAGGATTTCCAACGCTACGGGGGGCGTGGTCAATATAATTATGGGCGCTACTTCACCTCCTATAGAGAGTCTGACGAAGAGAGGGCTGCTCGAAAGGCTCGTGAAAGGAGGGATGAAGAAGAGCGTTATGACAGAAGGGATAGGGATGAGCATCGCGATTCTTTGCAGAGAGGTGACGACTCTCACAAAAGGAAATCTCACGATGACCGAGGAAAAGGTCATGTAGTCGAAGATTCGGGCAAACGAGCCCGCCATGGTGAGAAACGTACTCCTACTACTCCT
The DNA here is from genome assembly GCA_030765085.1 of Allium cepa. Taxonomy (NCBI): domain Eukaryota; kingdom Viridiplantae; phylum Streptophyta; class Magnoliopsida; order Asparagales; family Amaryllidaceae; genus Allium; species Allium cepa. Next base: position 146,303,798 of record CM060945.1, read on the forward strand.
GAGAAAGCTACTGCCCCTGCCTCTCTTGACATTCCTTCCGACTCTCCTGCTCTCGGGAAGACGGACATCCAAACGATCATTAGCAGGCCCAAATTTCAAGTTGGACCGGGTCCAGCCACTTTACAGAGTCGTTTTCCACAGTGGTGCTTAAAGGGTGTGAGGTTCGACCTTGACCTAGTTCCTATCGACAAGCCCGCCATGCTGCGAAATCTCGATATCGTTAAACTTGACATTGAGAGGATGTCGAATTGGCAGAAGCTTGTTGATGAGCTCCAAAGAGTTAATCGCGCCAACATAGAGGCCATGCTTACCATGGAAAACGATAAGGCTGAATGGCAGAAAGTGCTTGAGCAACATGATATTGAAATGAGGAGCATCGCTTCTTACAATGAGGAACTCGAAGCAAAAGTTGAGAAATTGAAACACGAGCTTGCTACTTCCTCTGCTTCGTATTCTCAAAAAGAAGAGGTGCTCCTGAAACAAGTAAGGGATGCTCACGCCGGCCAAAAGGACGCTGAAGACAGGCTCGAGGCGCAAAAAAGAATTAATGAGAGCTACATTGCTGATGTTGCTGAGCTTCAGAAGAAAAATAACTCCCTAGAAGCAGAAGTTCAAATGCTTAAATTTCAGCGTGACGAGGCCGTTTCTGGTAGAATTGCAGCCGAAGAAGCCCACGAGGCGACAAAGAACAGCATCGGCTCAACTTTGTTTGACTTCTATTTGCATAGCGTCTTGGGACGCGGGAGTCTTGCTTTTCTTGGCCCCAAATATGAGATTACTTTAGCTGAAGTGTGGGAGGCCGCACTTGAAATGCTCGGTGCTGAAGGTGCTGGTTACGACGAATCAGCTCTTGAAAGGCACTATTTAGATGATGACGCCCGCGCTGCTCTCGCCAAAGGAAGGGAGCAACTTGCCAGACTAAGAACCGAAGCGACAGAAGGGGGCCAAGTTGGAGGAACTACTTTAACTGCCCCAGTCCAGCCTCCTTCTTCGTCTGAGGTCAACATTATTGGTTCCAGCTCCCATTTTGCATCTCCTACCAAGGTTACCACCGAGATTACAAACATACAGGGTGGAGATGAAGGTGATGAGAGCACTGACGCGCAGGCTTATGAAGTCGATGTCAGGAAATCAACTTCCCCAGGTAACTCTACTGTTAATCTTGCTACTATGAACCTCACTCAAGTAGACTACTCACTTGTTTCTTATGGGTTCAATGGGCTTCTTGACTACTTCCTGGACCTTGACGAACCTTTACCTCCTCTTTTTACTGACTTTAACCTCTTTCCTTTTGTAGAGAAAGTACCTCCTCAGGTTATCCCTCCTCCATCTCTTCAGGCGACTCCCCCTTCTGCCTCACAGCCTGGATCACAAGAAGAGCAAATAGAAGCTCTTAATGGCCTGGATGATCCTACCGCTTCACAAGAGCAGAAAGGCGAAGGACTCGAGGGAGGCGAGACTTCTCCGGAGCGGACTCCTTCTGACGACATAATTTTGTCTGCTCTTGCTACTCCAGGGAGTGAGTCTTCCTCGAAGAGGAGAAAGAAGCGCGGAACGTCGAAGAGGAGGGGAAAGAAAATTACTGCAGCCGAGGAGAAGCCAGAAGTTGGACCAGTTGCTCCTCAGCCTTCCCCTTCCCTTATGCCCTCTGACCGACCAGAAAAGTTAATCATTCGTCCGGGCAAGGGGTCCAAAGGCAGTAAGAAGAAATGAGGACTTCTGTTTTTAGCTTTTTGTCTTTTGTTTGTATTGGTCGAGAATTGTGCGGGTACCGGCCCCCGCTTTTTTGTTTTGAAACCTGTATCTGCAATATATTTGAATAAAATGATCTATTATTTGCACAGACTCTTATTTGAATTTGAGAATGCATTTATTATTCATTTCTGCACAATGTTTACTCATGATATTGCAACGGGCTTATGGTATGTTGCTTGAGTATTACCTTACCGTCGTAGCTATATTGTTTTGTATGTAACCATACCATGTTGCCCCCATACCATAAGCTTGTTGTAATATTTTATACCTCGAGGGAACTTGCACTCTTATTTACCGAAGAATAATTATTTTATTCTTTGGAGAAAATTTTTGTAGAGTACAACTCCCTTCGTATAAGTTTTTACGCTTTGTCCTTCGAAGAAATCACTTCTTTCTTTTGCTTATGTACATATTTTGCTAAGTGAATTCTTTTACGCGGCAAAGCGGACCTCTGAAGGGTACTTTAACTCTTTCCTTTTTTTCCTTTTTTGAGGAAGATCATTTTCCAGAACAGGCAAATCACTCTTCCTTTGGAAGTTAAAGTATGCTCTTGACGAGGATTTTTTTTTTTTTTTTAATAGAAAGTTGTACCTCTGGGGAGGGATTTTTTCACGTTTCAACACTTGGAAGTTTTATTTCGATCTCGGTGAAACGTGTACCTCCAAAGAGTTGTGCCTTTGAGGAAAGCCTTTTTACATTTCAACACTTGGAAGTTTTATTTCAATCTCGGTGAAATGTGGGCTTCCGAAGAGGTCTTTCTTCTTGCTTGCATTTCAACTCTGGTGAAGTGTAATTCCGAAGAGCGGCTGTTACACTTCAACTCCTGGTGAAATGTGCCCCCGAAGAGGTCTTTATTTTGTTTGCATTTCAGCTTTGGTGAAGTGAAATTCCGAAGAGCGGCTGTTACACTTCAACTCCTGGTGAAATGTGCCTCCGAAGAGGTCTTTATTTTGTTTGCATTTCAACTCTGGTGAAGTGAAATTCCGAAGAGCGGCTGTTACACTTCAGCTCCTGGTGAAATGTGCCTCCGAAGAGGTCTTTATTTTGTTTGCATTTCAACTCTGGTGAAGTGAAATTCCGAAGAGCGGCTGTTACACTTCAACTCCTGGTGAAATGTGCCCCCGAAGAGGTCTTTATTTTGTTTGCATTTCAACTCTGGTGAAGTGAAATTCCGAAGAGCGGCTGTTACACTTCAACTCCTGGTGAAATGTGCCCCAGAGAGGGTTTGCATTGCCTGGAAGTTACTCTCTCATGGTTGGAGGGTCATGACTTCTCCAATCTTTTTTGTTGAGTAGAGAACTTTCTTTTTTGTGGCATATGTCCCATTAGAGGTCTTCGTCCTCCGAAGAGTTGTGCCTTTGAGTAGGGCTTTAATTTACACTTCAAACTTGGGAAGTGTGCCTCATTGGAGGGCTTTAGTTTACACTTCAAACTTGGGAAGTGTGCCTCATTGGAGGGCTTTGGTCTCTGAGGAGAAGCATTCGGTCTCCGTAGAGAAGCTTTTCGCCTCCGAAGAGGGCTTTGGTCTCTGAGGAGAAGCATTCGGTCTCCGTAGAGAAGTTTTTCGCCTCCGAAGAGGGCTTTGGTCTCTGAGGAGAAGCATTCGGTCTCCGTAGAGAAACTTTTCGCCTCCGAAGAGGGCTTTGGTCTCTGAGGAGAAGCATTCGGTCTCCGTAGAGAAGCTTTTCGCCTCCGAAGAGGGCTTTGGTCTCTGAGGAGAAGCATTCGGTCTCCGTAGAGAAGCTTTTCGCCTCCGAAGAGGGCTTTGGTCTCTGAGGAGAAGCATTCGGTCTCCGTAGAGAAGCATTCGGCCTCCGAAGAGGGCTTTGGTCTCTGAGGAGAAGCATTCGGTCTCCGTAGAGAAACTTTTCGCCTCCGAAGAGGGCTTTGGTCTCTGAGGAGAAGCATTCGGTCTCCGTAGAGAAGCTTTTCGCCTCCGAAGAGGGCTTTGGTCTCTGAGGAGAAGCATTCGGTCTCCGTAGAGAAGCTTTTCGCCTCCGAAGAGGGCTTTGGTCTCTGAGGAGAAGCATTCGGTCTCCGTAGAGAAGCATTCGGCCTCCGAAGAGGGCTTTGGTCTCTGAGGAGAAGCATTTGGTCTCCGTAGAGAAGCATTTGGCCTCCGAAGAGGGCTTTGGTCTCTGAGGAGAAGCATTCGGTCTCCGTAGAGAAACTTTTCGCCTCCGAAGAGGGCTTTGGTCTCTGAGGAGAAGCATTCGGTCTCCGTAGAGAAGCTTTTCGCCTCCGAAGAGGGCTTTGGTCTCTGAGGAGAAGCATTCGGTCTCCGTAGAGAAGCTTTTCGCCTCCGAAGAGGGCTTTGGTCTCTGAGGAGAAGCATTCGGTCTCCGTAGAGAAGCATTCGGCCTCCGAAGAGGGCTTTGGTCTCTGAGGAGAAGCATTTGGTCTCCGTAGAGAAGCATTTGGCCTCCGAAGAGGGCTTTGGTCATTTCATTTCACGGGAGTAGGTTGACCGATTGTGGTGAAATGCGTGCCCCTGAGTAGGGTTATTGTCAGGAAGTTTGGGGTTTCCTTTTCTCGATTGGATGGATTCTCGGGAGTGTGTTGACCGATAACTCCACGACTTTGTAACGAGAAAGATGCCTTTTTCGATGAAGCCCGCTTGAGGTCTCTATCCCCTGAGGAATTATGCCTTCAAAAAGGGCTTGTGCTTCCGAAATGGGCTTTTGTTGGCTGATGCTTGCTCTCGCATGTCTTTTTGCCGTTGATTCATGTTGACGATCCCCATTGCTTTGCAAGAGTCACCATTCTTAGCTGCCAAGCCTCTCCCTTACCCAAAGGAATATATTTTATAGTTAAGAAAATTGGTGGTGGCAGATACAGGTTCTTTAACTTGCCATTTGTTTGTTCAAACATTTGCAGTTAGCTATATATGATCTGCTTTTATCCACCTTGCTTACTTTCGTTTGAAATTTTCCTTTTGTAGGATTTGAATATGGGAATTTTAAATGGCTCAGTGCTTGACTGCTGAATGTTGTCGCGGATCGCTTGGTCTCGTGACTGGTAAGCCTTGTTTTTATGGCCTGCATTGTTAAATCGTCTTGTTAGTAACACGATTAACGTATTTCATATGCCGAAACAAAACAAAGCAGTTTATAATAGTAGGGAACGCGAGAATTATAGTGGTTTAGCCAGAACTGGGCCTATATCCACTTTATTGCTGTTGTTATTCGCCTGCCTTGCAATTGCCCTTAACAAGAGAATCATATATTTGTAAATTCATTGCAATATTTCAGCAAAGTTTTTATGTAAAATATGGATGCAGATGGCTGCTGTTCCAAGTTCTTGGAATTGGTTCCCTTTTGACAGTTGCGAATTTGGTTGATTATATTAGCAATTCCTTAGTGCCATCTTTAAGTGTGCACCATCTTCTTCTGTTGGCGGGTGGTTTTAACTGAAGAAACATACTCTAGCCAAATCTTATTTGTTTGCTTAGAGTACTTCTTATTCAGAATTCGATCCTGAAATTTCGTCGTTTAAGACTTGCTTTTGAATGCTACCAAGGGTCGCTTGATATTGCAATGAATCAGCTGGATATTGATTGCCTGCAAATTTAGATCGATAATCTTAGTGATATTCTCAGAGTATTTCACATATCGAAATAAAATAAGCGACTTGTAATAATAGGGAAAACAAGACTTATAGTTCTTATTGTTTATTTGCACTGTTTTTATAACAGATTTTGATACAAGAATTATTGGATCAGCATTCTTTTACAAATTTGAAACATAGTGTTCAAGTAAAGTATGGAAGCAATTGCTGCCCCAGTCTTTAGGGATTGAATCTTTTGGCATGAGAGGACTGGGTGGCAACATCCTTCAGAATCGAAACTTCCTTTCGCTTTGAAGGTCTCCTTGAAGCGCGAGCACATCTTCCCGCCTCATCCAATTTTTTCCTACCTGGTGAGGGCTTTCCGTGATGATACTGATAATAGGACCCTCATCTCCCTGTGCTACAGTTCTTTTATTTAAGCTGCACTGTTGAGTGGGAACTAGCTGCACTTTAGGGGATGAGGAGAAGTCATTTCCATCTTTCTTCACATATTGCTGCAGTTCATTCCGTTTGAGCAACTTTTCAATTCCTTTCCTCAAATGGCGACATTGGTTAGTGTCATGGCCAGGCTGATTGTGAAATTGACAGAATTTTCCATTATCTGTCGCGCTTCTCCTCATCAGAGTTGGTTTGGGGTACAAAACAACATCTTTTGTTGCCAAGAAGATATTTTCCGGAGTGTCGGTCAAGGGAGTGAAGTCGGGGGGTTTGAGGCACCGAACTTTTTTCAAGAGTTTCTGCTTTCTCCTTCCTCCATTCTCCTCTCTCTGTTCAATCATCTCCGGTATGTGTTCTTCATCATTATCAGGACTCAATGGGTAGTTGTCAACTATTCTTCCAAAGGTTTGCCTTGATAAACGTTCGTGAATAGTTGGTCGCGGCCATGAGTTCTCCATTTGGGGGATTGTTGCAATAGTAATGCCAGTTGCTCGTTGAGGAGTATTCCATTCTTCTGAAACATGGGCCTCTTTGGCAATGGTTTTTATATCACTTTCTAGTTGACGGACCTCCTCTTGCAATGCATTTATCTTGTCAAGTATCCTGTTGTTCTGAACCTCCATGTGTTGATATAATCCATATACCACGGCGTTTAATTCAGCCCTTGTGACTCCAATATTTGAAGCTGTTTCACCTAGCGTGGGAAGAGCAATGGCGTTGCTGCAAGTTCCTTCAAACCTCAAAAACTTTCGTTTCCTTTCAGAAGCCATGATTCCTGTTAGACTTTTGTTGAACAATGGTTGAAGTTTGCCCTGAGTTCAATTCTCAGTGAAAGCACCAAAAATGTTAACGCCTAAATTTGAACGCTAACACCCCAGTGTATGTGTTATAGTTGTGAAAGCACCACCCGATAGATCGGGAAAGAATTACAAGCAAGTAATAGCGGAAAAGCAGTAAACAACAACAATTTTATAGTGGTTCGGCTTATGGGTATAGCCTACGTCCACTTTAAGTACTTTTATTGATGATCTCGTTACAAGTTGATACAATTCTTCCCAAGTACAATTCACTTTGAATTACAAGAAACTTAGAACAAGTATTCTAAACTTCGATGGAGATGAGAGTCTTCAAATCCATGTTGGATGTATGTGATCTCTTCTTGAAGTTGTTTGTAGCGTTCTTAGTGTCTTGAGACCTCCAAGTGTTGAATTGGTTTTGAATGCAGCAGAGTCTCGACGCTTGAAGAGAGTGAGCCCCCCAAAAATCCCCTCCTCGTTCAAGTTAGGGCTGTATTTATAGGTTTTTATCGGAGTTTGGTCGTAGGTCGTGACCGACCTAAGTAAGGTCGTAGGTCGCAGTCGACCTAGAAAGCTCTGGCCCTCCTTCCATAAGAACATACGTGCTGATTCGTACAAGTCCAAGGTCGTGAACGACCTATCTCCAGCGGCATGCAAAAAGGCGGCTCCTTTGTTCATACAGATAGGTCGAGAGCGACTTATCCTAGGTCGTTAACGACCTATCATAGGTCGTGGGAACTTTCCTGTAATCAAAGTACTCCGTTAGGTCGTTGGGCAGTATCTTTATCTCCAAGTGCTAGGTCGTCTTCGACCTAAAGTAGGTCGTAGGTGGGCAACGACCTAGGGGATGGAACCTGACCTATCTCAATTGTGCTTGGTTCTCTTCTCAGCGAGTTGATAGGTCGCGTACGACTTATTATAGGTCGTAAGTCGGCTGAGACTTAGGTCGCTGAGATCACTTCGTCCTTAGGTCGGTAGGCTATGGCTTTCTTTAGGTCGCATATGATTTAGGTCGCTGATCCTCTTAAGTCGTTAGGTCGCGGAGCTCTTAAACCACTAGGTCGCGGGCTCCCTTAGGTCGCTGAGAGTTGTTAGGTCGTGGCATTCCTTAGGTTGCTGAGAACCGCTAGGTCGCGGCCTTTATTAGGTCGTAGCTTCTTGTTAGGTCGCGAGGCATTTTTAGGTCGTAACACTTTAGGTCGCTTCTTCAATTTGGTCACTAGGTCGGCAATTCTCTGAGTCGTTAAACTTGGTCACGTCTTAGGTCGCTAACGAAGAGGAGTTAACATGAACCTATCCAAGTGTTCTTGGAAAATTCGGTTCATCAAATCTACAAAGAATGCTAGCGCATTAGTTGGTTCAAACGGCATTGCTAACCATTTGTATGATCCATATCTAGTTCTAAACGCCGTCAAAGGAATAGAATCCTCTGCCACTTTAAGCTAATGGAACCTGTTGCTAAATCAAACTGAAAAAGTACTTTGGCTCCACTCAACGGTCGAACAAATCATCAATTCTAGGTAACAGATATCGATTCTTTATCGTTTTCTCATTCAACTTACGATAATCGATACATAACTTTAACGATCCGTCCGGCTTCTTGCAAACACTACGGCTGCTTCCCAAGGCAAACTATTTAGTCTGATTAGATTCTTGATTTCCAATTCCACCACTTCACCTTTAGCTCCCTCATCTCTGTAGGTGTCATTCTGCTTGGTGGTCTACTCACCGGTTCTGCTCCTCATACTAAATTTGTCCAAAACTCAATAGCTCATTTTGACGGCAACCCAAGTACGGGTTCAAAGACGTCAGCGAATTCTCTAACAACGAAAACTCGATTCAACTCGTCTTCTACCTCCACAACACCTAACAAAGTATTAACCTCAAAAGGAGGGTTTTCTACGAAGTATACAATCCGATCACTACAGTCAGGGTGTCTAAGTGATATTTTCCTATCATGGGAAAATATCATAGCATTGTATCTACTTAACCAATCCATATCCAAAATAATTCCGAACCTTACAAAATTAAACACATGCAAACTACAAACCAATGTATGGCCTAACAATTCAAACTCTAGGTGGTCACATCTCATTCCGAGATTCGCATAACCTCCTGTTGGATTTGCAACCCTTAAGGAAGTTACTAAGTATGATGGTTCTAGGTTAAGCTTATCTACCAAACGATGAGGTATAAAAAAGCGATGCGCTAGTATCAAATAGAACTCTAACTGATACACCATGAATCAAAAGCGTACCTCCCAACATAGCTTTTCCCTTCTCCTCTGCTATTGGTCTCGAGGTAGGTAGTTCCAATGCAAACGCCTTGCCTTTGCCATCCTTGACTAGCTCCTTGCACTGGTTCTTATAGAGTCTAATCTGATCATAGTCGAAACATCTCACTCTTATCTTCTCAACAGCTTTCTCCCCTTGCATGTCCGTCATTCAAGAGCATATTTTCCTTTCTTATTACACTTAAAACATATTACTTCCGCCTTTCCCTTCTTAATAGCTACACACTTCTGAGCTCCTTTCTGATGGAAAAACTTCCTCTTCTGGTTCTTCCCTCCTTGAGCTTCCATAGCCTTGTTTCCTTCAAGAAAGCAAGCATCTCTTCCTGTCTCAAAGCCCTCTCCACAATTACGTCGCATGAATCTCTAATATGCGATAATATGGCCTTAGCAAGCTCAGGCTTCAAACTACGAATGAACTTCTCATTCCTTTTGATAATAGTATCAACCATAGTGTATTCATAACTTGCTAGCTCCTCAAATCTAGTTGCATACTCAAGCACCGTCATATCTCCCTGCTCTAACTCAGCAGACTTCCTGAGTAGAGTAGAATTAGAAATCTCTAACATAAATCTTTCTTCAAACCTCCTCCTGAACTCAGCCCAACTCATAGTCTCCTTATTGACTCCAACTGTAACACTGTCCCACCCATACAGTGTTGCCCCTTGTAGCTGTCTAGAAGCGAATCTCCTTTTCTTCTCATCGTTGAGCCCTAAAGAAGCAAAAATCCTCTCACAATGAAGTAACCAATTCTCTACTTTGATTGTATCTTCAGTACAACTAAACGGCTTTCCCCCCAACCTTGCATAATCCTCACTCAATACAGTATAGTTATTAATCACTAGGGTTCCTTGATTTCCACCTTTAGCATTTCCTCCAGCTAACCTCATAGCAAATCCTACTTGCATCATGTTAACAAAAAACTGAAATATTGCCCATATCGACTTGCGGTATTCCAATATCAACATTAGTAGTTTGTGTCTTACCTGGATTCCTTCTAGCGTTTGGTCTGGCATTTCCATTGGTTGTGGTGCTTAACCCACCAAGATTAACTCAACCACTTATAGCATCCACATCTTACTTCCGTAAAATCTACATTCGACTCTCTGTAAGATAGAGAAAAATAGGCTAAGAGAGAGGGGAGAATAGAGATAAAGCATATACTTATGGGAAAGTCTATTTAAACATAAAATGTAGACACAGTTGGTTACACAATAGATCTACACCATTGGATTACCCCTGATTTCCACCTCCCATACAAGGACAAAAATATCCAGTGGCTGTGATTTTTTGTGTCCCCAATTTGTGTCTAATTTGTTTTCTAAGCAGCCACCCCCTATACTTATATATAGCAAAGACAAGTACATTACTATAGCGTTATCCCATACCCCAATCCTTTCTCTATTTCCTTAGGGCTATGTTTTCACAATCATTTTAAGTTTGAAATTTCTTTTAAGTTTTTCATAAACCTATGCTCTGATACCAAGTTATAACATCCCCTATCTTGAGGCTCGAAGCTAAGCTCTACAGATGCTACAGTCATCCATAGTATTAATTTTCGGTGAAAAATACGGTAATGATAATGGTATCCATAACATCAGAAGAACTTGAATATGAAATAAAATCAATGCAGATTAAAAACAACTTTTCTGATTACATTTCAAAACAATATTTCATATTCAATTACATAATCCCAAACGATTTCCAAGGTTTTGATCAAATAAAAATAATACAAATTACGCCAAGGGCGACATATGAAGATGCCCCTTTAGATGATCAAAGTGCTAAATAGGCACATTAGTCTTGATACATCATAACAGAAATAAAACCAAATCACTCTTAAATATAGTTAGCATTGCCTCCTACATGTCTATAGAAGCTTTATTCGTCAAGCTAAACATGAAAGACCTTAACATTCAATCTACTAAAATTTAGTTTTGAGCACCCGAGAGTTTGAAGGGAAAAATATAAACTATGAGTCTGACATAAAGCCTGGTGTGAATAATACTATACATTTCGATTATCTGATATTAAGTGAGAGCATGCCGCTTAGCGGAACGGGTTTCCCCTCATTAATATCCCATTAAAACATATCTTTTTACAAATTAGAATCCTACAATCAAACTAATTAAAAAAATAATAGAAATATCATATATGCTTATCTATCAAGTAATAAATGACTATCTGTCCGGACAATGTAGTTTTGTTTGGCTAACTACTAACCACTGGCTGACTCGGGCCTACCAAACAAAAAAATTATCTAACATCTTTTAGACACATTTTCGGACGGTCTGTCTTTTACTTACTTCTCGTAGGATCAACTGATCCTAATGGTTTTGCGGGCTCACCAATAACTTATCCTCCTTATTTATATATTCCTTTTTTATGTGTAACAGCATATAAGTCTTACCTGTGACTGAGTCCTACACACCGAAACTTTGAACTAATTAGCTAGAGGCTATAGCTAATGTATAGTGTGCGACCCTATACCAGTCTTATCTGGTATCCAAATATTTGAGTCATTTACTTAAGGTCGACTACCCATAAAATTTCCCTTGAAAACATCTTTCAAATTGATTTAACCCTTTAAATCATACTTAAACAAGGAAAATATACTATTTTCTTTACTCAAATCTCTTTTCCATGATATATGTTTTACACAAAACATTGTTGATGAAAACCTTCGAAGCCCTTGTTTAAAAGCTTTAAACAATATGTTTCGAAACCTTTGAAAGTGCCTCTTTCGAAACCAATTAACTACTTTACTTTGAAATCTAGGCTGAAAGGCCAAAACATACCTTTCGAAACCATTCATATTAAACCTTTCAAAACCATTGATAGTGTCCCTTTGAAAGCTTTATAAAACCATAGACATCCTCTTTTCTAAACATTTTAAACTTGCCTTTCGAAAGCATTGGAAACCTTCTACTCAATTACTAAAAGTAAACCTTTCAAAAATATTAGGGAATCACCCCTTCGAAACCTTCATTATGTACCTTTCGAAAACATTGGGGAACCTCCTCTTCGAAACCTTCATTAGATACCTTTGGAAAGCATTAAAGTCAAAGCTTTTGGAAATACTGGGTTCAAGTAAAATCTTGTGGAACGTAGTTTCAAAACTTTTTAAAACCATTCCTTTCAAAACCTATGGGTTTAACTTTCGACAGAACAAAGTGTCTAAAAACAACTAGGGCGAAAATAACTCTTTAGAAAGCGATTTACTAAGTAAAAGAAAGTAAATGGCTTCGAACCCATCCCCTTCGAAAGCATGGAGAAGCGGCTTTACAGCTTGAAATAAGATAACCCTTTTAAAGGCATTGCTTCGAAAGGTTGAATGCAGCAGCAGGGGTTTCGACCCCTTCGAAAGATTCATTTCAAAATGAAGGCAGCCGCCTCTTTCAAAAGCCATGTTTCTAAAACATTTAACCAAGTCGAAAGCTAGTTCCTTCGGAAGCTTCATTTATAACCAAAATAGTTCTAAGTTTACTAAAGTTACTTCAACCCCTTTGGAAGCCTGTTTCGACTCCATACATTTCGCCTAACTCCAATTCACTACGTACCAAAGCTGATACCATGTGCATTGGTTTCGACTTAGATGGAGGCGGCAATATGAGGTCGAAAGGTGGCTGCTATAAGTGGCAAAGCAGTAAACTTTATAAAATTGATTTTTAACTTTTTAAAGCAATTTTTTCCAACTAACTTGCCTTGTTTGTCAACATATGATTGGTTGCCAATTCTTTTCCAAAATCTTTTCTAAAAGTGCTATCGAATTTCAAAAATTAACATTTAAAACATTTACAAATTTCCCCTTCTACTTTTGTAAACATATAAAACATTTAAGTCTCATACCTTAGATAATTTTATATACTTAATAAAAAATTTAGGAAAATTCTCCAAAAAATCCCATAAATCACTTTACTTGTTATCTAGCATATTTAAATTTCTGACTCAATGCTAACATATAATAGTTGAAATTAATTTTAAACCCAATTTAACAATTTTCCTTACTAGAAAATTCATAATAAATCCACATTAATTTAGAAAATTATGAAACTTGAAACCATCTCTAAAATGTTATTTCTGACCTTATATCAAAATCGCAAGGCATTTGGATGTCATTTGATAGGTTTTTCGAATTAAACTTATCATAAAATCTATATAAAACAACAAAATTGATCAACAAGCATATATATCTATTTAATCTTCAAAACATGGCATATTACTTTGTGAAACACATTCAGATCTGATCTAGAACCGAAAATAAGAAATATGAGATGTAATCTATTATTTACCTTAGCTTGTTGTTAAGGAGATGAGATTTGCTCTTGAATTAATTTGATTAAGCTTCTTCCTTTGATTCTTGTTAATCTTCCCCTTACTTTCTCCTAATGGTGGTCGGACGAACTCTTGTTTAATTTTGTTTATGAACGTGGAAAATGAAAGTTGCATGAGGGTTTAGGATATAAGAATATAACCTATTATTATTTTTCCCTTATCTTATTACCCTTATTTATTTCATTTTATTTCCCTTTAGTTCAACAGCTAATTAAGAACGACTACCCTCTAATTATACAAATCTAAATCCCTTAACCATTTACATGATTTCATTTAATTTATCTAATTAAATGTCCTAGATAATGTTAGTCAAAACTAGGGTTGTTACAACTCTTGACCCGATGGTGGCGATAGTCGGAATTAAGCCAATAATTGTACATTGAGTCCTGGTGGATAGTGAAAGTTCAGCTAACATCTTGTTTGACATACGTTCGATTCGATGAACACAAGTGTAAAAGTTGTGTCTGCTTACCAAATAAAATCTAGGGATTTATGTGAGAACTAAGACAGCAAGTCGGGATAATTGACTTGCTTGTGCATCTCGGAGAAGGAGAATAAATGGTAGTCCTTATCCAAACCTTCGTGATTGTGGACGAAATGTCCGCCTACAATGCTTTCTTAGGTTAAACAAACCTTGTTGATTTTAGAACTGCTTTGGCTCTATGGTGTCTTACCTTGAAATTCCAGATGGAGATTGGGATTGGGGTTATAAAGGAAGATCAAAGCGTCGTTAGAGAATGTTATGTCGTCGATTTATAAGAATCGAAATGAAAGGAAAGGAAAAGAATATGGAGCAGTCTCTCCACATTTGTGAACCGTCGGCATAGCAATTACAACCACCCCTAGCTCGAGGACCATAGCCATTGGCTTTTGACCCTAGGAAGAAGATTTCAGGGGAGAAAAGGTGGCACCGATAGAGATTATGGTGTCATACACTATCGATATGGATGACCCAACTCGAGTCTTGAAAATAGGGTCACGATTTGGGATCAAAATGCAACAAGAATTGATCAAATTTCTTCATGCTAACCTGGACGTATTTGCATGAACGCACTCCTATATATATGGGATATCACAAAAGATAGTGTATCACGCATCAATGTCGATCCTAAGTTCATTCCAGTGAGGCAAAAGAGACGCAGTTTGGGTTTGGAGCGATCCACGACATTAAAGGAGGAAGTGGATAAGCTATTAGCCAACAACTTCATCTATGACGCAACATATCCTGAATGGGTATCGAACCCAGTATTAGTCAATAAATCAAACGGGAAGTAGTGGACTTATGTCGACTACTCGACATGGACAAAGCTTGCAAACTACTCTCTTTCATGGATGCCTACTCAGGATATAACCAAACTATGATGCATGAACTCGATTAGGGTAATACCAACATCATTATGGACCTCGGATCGTATTGTTATCAAGTAATGCCAGTTGGACTAAAGAACGTTGGGGAAACTTATCAACGGTTGGTGAGCTCAATGTTCAAGGATCAGATTGGAAGAACAATGAAAGTATACATGGAAGACATGCTAGTCAAATCACGTGTGTTTGGGAATCATTTTGATAACTTTTCAGAAATGTATGAGATTCAGCGGAAGTATGAAATGAAGCATAGCCTGTTGAAATGCTCTTTCGGTATGGCTTTAGGAAAATTTCTAGGTTTCTCATAAATGCAAGGGGCACTGGAGCTAATCCCAAGAAAATTACCGACTTACTGAATTTCACAGGCCCTACAACAAAATAGGAGTGGCAAAGTCTAATTGGGAATGTTACAGCTTTGAACCAATTCATTTTCAAAGCAACAGACTATTGTATACCATTCTTCGATGCATTGAAGAAGGGGAAGAAAATTTTCGAATGGAATTAGGCCAGCCAAACAGTTTTTGAAAAATTATTACGACCCATGGAGACCACATCGGTTCTATCTAAACCAACTGATGGGGAAACCTATTCATCTACTTAGCAGTATCAACTCATGCTCTGAGCATAACATTTGCACAAGAAAGAGCTAGGATCTAGTGGCCTTCTTACCACATCAGTAAGCAATTCATTGTAGTCGAGAAAAACTATCCGAAGTTGGAAAAACTAGCCTATAGCTAGTTGATCACACTAAGAAAGTTACAACAATATTTCCAAGCTCATCTAGTTAAAGTGTTGACAGATCAACCTTTGAAGCAAATACTTTATCGACCTAAAACTTCAGGGAGACTTCTAAAGTGGAATATTGAATTAAGCCAGTATGACGTCACTTGTCACCCCAGAAGGGAAATTGATGGACTTGCATTGGTTGATTTAATTACGGAATTCACCATTCAAGATGGAGAAGAGAAGTAGGCAGAGGAAGTGGTATCACAATGGATTTTTTCGTTCATGGCACATAAAATGAATTCTTATAACATCCCCTATCTAGAGGCCCGAAGCTAAGCGCTACGGATGCTGCAGTCATCCATAGTATTCACTTCCGGTGACCAAATATGGTAATGTTAGTGATATCATAATATTAGAAGCACTTGAATATGAAATAAAATCACAGATTTCAAAAAACAACATTTCTGTTTACATTT
Source organism: Allium cepa (assembly GCA_030765085.1). Lineage (NCBI taxonomy): Eukaryota > Viridiplantae > Streptophyta > Magnoliopsida > Asparagales > Amaryllidaceae > Allium > Allium cepa. Next base: position 146,319,547 of record CM060945.1, read on the forward strand.
CAAAACTCAAGTTTCATATCCAGATTACATAATGCCATATCGTTTCACAGGTTCAGATCAAGTATAATTATTACATAAATATGCCAAGAGCAACATATGAAGGTGCCCTCTTGGTTGACCAAAGTACTATATATTCACATTTGAATTAATACAACACAGCTGAATCAAACAAAATAAAACAACTCCTCCTAAGTAGCTTTCGGTCAACCACCTGCTCATCTCCGGAAGCTTTATTCGCCAACTTACTAAAACTTGAAAATCATTTACCCTCGGCCTACTCAAATCAATTTCAAGCACCAAAGAGTTTAAGGGAAAAACATAAACTTCGAGTCATACATAAAGCCTGGTGTGAATAATACTATACATCTCGGTTATTTGATATTGAGTGAGACCATGCCACTTAGCAGAATGGGTTTTTCCTCACTATTATCCTTTTAAAACATTTATTTTGCAAACCATAATCCTACAGCCAAAATTGGTTAAAAATGTAAAGCAATATCATGTAAATATACGTGTCAGGTAACAAATGGACTATCTGTTCGAAAACAATAGTTTTATTTGGCTAACTACTAACCTTTGGCTGACTCGGGCCTACCAGACAACATATAATTAAATAATCTAACACCTGTTAGATACTCATATAGTCAAATAATCTAACATCTATTAGATACTCCTCTTCTAAATGGTATGTCCCTAATTTATCTTCTCCCAGGGTCCACTGATCCTACTGGTTTTATGGGCTCACCAATAACCTAACTTTGTACAAATATATTCCCTTCTGTATGTAACATAATTTTAGTCTTATCCGTGACAAAGCTCTACACACTAGAACTTTGGAATAAATTAGTTGAGGCTAATAGTTAATGTATAGGGAACGATCCTATACCAGTCCCATATGGTATTCTAATATCCAACTCATTTTAGTTAGGGTAATCTTCCTATAAATTTTCCTTGAAAAACCATTTTCTTCTCAAATTGATTTAAAACCTTTAAATCAAATTTAAACAAGAAATTACATACTCTATGCTATGCTCAAAATCACCTTGCCATGTTAATACAATTTACCCAAAACTATGTTGATGAAAACATTTAAACCTTTGAAAGTACCCCTTCCAAATCCATTGGAAGTACCTCTTTCGAAACCATTGAAATTACCTCTTTCGAAATCAAGTAAACCCTTTATAACCTAGGCCGAAAGGCCAAAACATTCCTTCTAAAACCATTCATATAAACCTTTCGAAACCTTTGAAAAACATTTCCTTTGAAAGCTATAAAACCTTACACATCCTATCTTTAAAACATTTAAACATTTCCTTTCGAAAACCTTAGAAACCTTCCTTTTAAACCTTTCGAAACCATTAGGGAACCACCCTTTTGAAAACATTAAAACATATCGAAAGCTTTTGGGTTCAATCTATAACATGTGGAAACACCTTTCGAAACCTTTGAAAACCATCTCTTTTGAAACGTTTAGGTTTTAACTTCAATAGAGCAAAAGGGTCATTAAAACATTTAAGTTGAAAGCACTCTTTCGAAAGCTATTCGTAGGTAAAGAAGTGATGATGTCGATACCAACCCTTCCGAAAGCATTGGAGAAGTGGCTTAGTTTAGAAGCAAAGTATTCCCTTCGAAATCTTTGTTTCGAAAGATAAAAAAGTGGCAGCTAGAGGTTTTGACCCGTTCGAAAGCATTTACTTCAAACAAAAGGCACAACCTATTTGAAACATTTCTTTTAAAACATTTGACTCAACCGAAAGCCAACCCAGTCGAAAGCATATCCTTCGAAAGCAAAGCAGGCGCATTTTTAAATAAAAACAAAGTCATACTTGGGCCCCACGGAACCTATGGTCTTGACCCAGTACCTTTCATCTTAGTCCAATTCTCTATGTACCAAGTTATTGGTACACTGTGCATTGGTTTCGATGGCAATGGAGGCGGAACTACTAGGTTGGAACCCCAAGTGCCAAAGTGGCGAAACATGTATAAAGCATGTTTAAAATGATTTTTTATCTTTTTAAAGTAATCTTTTCAACTAACCTGTCTTATTTGTCAAAATCTGATTGGTTGCTAATTTTCTTTTCTAAAAATGCTGCCAATATTTCAAAAATAAACAATTTAATTTATTTACAAAATACCTCTTCTCCTTTTATAAATATATAAAAAATTAAGTCCCATACCTTAAGTAATTTTATATGTCTATTCAAACACTTAGGAAAATTCTACAAAAATTGCAGCAAATCATTTTCAACATATTTTTCGATATATACCAATTTCAAACCCAAAACATTGATTATATAACCTTAAATAATTTTAAACCCAATTAATCAATTTCCTTACTATAAAATTAATATAAAATCTACATCAATTTAGAAAATTATAAAAATTGAAACCCATATCTAAAATATAATTTCTGATCTAAATCTAAATTCGAAGGCATTTGGATGTCATTAAAAAGGGTTTTCACATCAAATCATATTTAAAAGCCTACATGAATATGCATAAATCATCAACAAGCATATATAATCATTTTAACATTCAAAAACATGGCAAACCATTGCAAAATACTTCGGGTTCATCTTAAAGTTGAAAACAATAGAAAATATGAGATGTAATCATTATTCACCTTAGCTTTGAGATTAAGGAGTTTGAGATTTGGATAGCTTTGATTTGGTGAATCTTCTTCATTTAGATTCTTGTTTATCTTCCTCTTTCTTGCTAATGGTGGTTGGCCTCTACTTTGTCTTCGATTAGAAATGAACATGTAAAAGAATTCCAAAAGGTTTAGGGTATAAGGGTACTCTTTTTCCAATTTTTCCCTTACATGTTTCCCTTATCTATTTTACTTCATGTTAGCTCATTTTAGTTTATTCATTAACAAGGCACGACCACCCCTATTAGTCACAAATCTCAATCCCCTAATCATCCCATTATTTTTTTAATTTAGCTAACTAAATGTCCTAAATAATGTTATTATAAATTAGGGTCGTTACAGACTTTCCTCCTTAAAGAATTTCATCTTCGAAATTACGAAAAAACACACTTCAAATCAAACATAAAGGTAAAACATATCATCACAAAAGTCAAGATAAGTGTCTCTAATTCTGCTTTCAGTCTCCCAAGTACAGTCTCTCTCATCATCGCTCCACTGGAATTTAACTAATCTGACTGTCATGTTACTTAACCTCCTCTCATCTCTCGCAACTCTGCCAACGGGCTTTCTAACTATAGTCTAGTCTGGTTCTACTACTAAGTCCTCTAACACAGTCGGTGCTATAGTAGACCCCTGATCTCTAACACACTTCCTTAGATGAGAACATGAAAATCATCGTGGACTCCTTCCAAACTGTTCGGTAACTCTATTCTATATGCGAGTTTCCTGATCCTCTCTACAATAGGAAATGGTCCTACGAATCTCGGTGCCAACTTCCCTAATTTCCCAAATCTAATCATACCCATTATCTGTGAAACATTAATAAAAACATGATCTCCAACAGAGAACTCTATGCCTTTTCGTCTTTTGTCTGCATAACTCTTCTGCCTAGGCTGGGCTTTCTTCATCCTAGCTTGAATAATCTCAATCTTTTTTGCAGCTTCTCTAACCAAATCTGGACCAGGAACTAACCTATCCCTAGCATCTAACCAACAAAAGGGAGATTTTCATGGCCTTCCATACAAAGCTTCAATGGTGCCATCCCTATACTAGTTTGATAACTGTTATTATACAAAACTCGACTAAGTGTAGCTAGATGGTCTTCCCATGATCCCTTAAAATCTAACACACAAGCTCATAACAAATCTTCTAAGACTTTGTTAGCTCTTTCTGTTTGCCCATCGGTCAGTGGATGGTAAGCGGTACTCATCTTGAGCTAGGTTCCTAAAATCTCCTATAGGCTTTTCCAGAGAACTCACTAGTAAATAAGGAATTTTTATCGCTTACTATACTACTAGGAATTCCATCCAATTTGACAACATTCTTTATTAGTAACTTAGACAAATCAGGTGCTGTCTTATTTGACTTATTTGGGGGTCAGTCTATCCACTATAACCCATATACTTTCATTTCCTCTACTAAATCTTGGCAACCCATCTATTAAATCCATAGAAATAGAATCCCACTTCCATATCGGAATATCTAATGGCTAAAGCAACCCACTAGGCTTATGATATTCAGCCTTTACCTATTGGCAAATCGAACACTGCTTCACCCATAAGCTTACATCCCTCTTTGTACCTTCGCAGAAGAAATTCGTCTTCATGTCCTGATACATCTTAGTTCCTCCTGGATGAATAGTGAACTTCAAACGACGGCATTCCTCCAAAACCTCTTTCCATATGTCTCCTACATTCGGAACACACAATTTTCCTATCTTTCTCAACCACTCCTTCTGGTCAAGATTGAAATCCATTAACTCATCGCTCTCTGTTCTATCCCTTAACTTCCCGATGCATTCAACCCATATTGGATCCTTCATCTGTTTAGAAGCAATCTTTTCGATCATTACCGGTCGAACTTCTAAACATGACAACACAGCAGTTTCTCCACTAAATCCAGCTTTAGATCTCTATTGAACTCTACAAGTTGACAACGTTTCTAAGTCTTTCCACTCTGCTATCATATCCAAAATTGCATTCTGATGCTTTCTACTAAGTGCATCTACAACCTTATTACCTTTTATTGGTGTGTACTCAATACCGAAATCATAAGTGGCTAAAAAATCTAACCATCTCCACTGTCTTATGTTCAGCTCCTTCTAAGAGAACAAATACTTCAATGACTTATGATCCATATAAATCTTAAAACTCTCTCCCAAAAGGTAACGTCTACATAACTTCAATTCAAAAATCACTGCGGCGAACTCCAAGTCATGCGTTGGATATCTAACTCCTTGCGGTCTAAGTTGTCGTGAAGCATAGGCAATGACTTTGCCTCTCTTTATCAACACATCTCAATCCAGTTCCACATGGATCTGTATAAACTACCAAATCATAATTCCCTTCCGAAACTACTAGTATAGGTGCATGGGTCAATAAGTGTTTCAAGTTCTGGAATGCTTCCTCACACTTATCGGTCTACACAAACTTCACATCCTTTCACGTTAGCTTGGTCATCAGTGCTGCAATCTGCGAAAAATCCTTGCTGATCCTCCAGGAATATCCAGCCAATCCAAGAAAACTCACATCCTTTTCAACTAACCATTTCTTGAAGGATTCGATTGTCGCCAGATATTTAGGGGGAGATATATATAACTTCCGTTATATATTTCTTAAAATATAGTACCATCTGTAATAGGTTGTCATCAATCAAAAAGGGGGATAACGTTGAATCATAAGTTTTGATTCATGAAAAAGAGCTTAAAAAATCCAGTGATGAGATTATATGATCAAGCGACAAAAAGAGAAAGAGATATGATATTAAAACTACAAAGGAGGCAAGACTTCAAAACTATGTATCGTATGTTTATAGGTTGAAGTTTTTAGTCTTAGAATTGTTAAAATCTATCCTCAAGTAGTTTACACAAAATCAATGTTATTTTAAAATTCAAATTCTTTAAAAATGTGTAAATTGTGCACTAACAACTAGGTCAGTCGACTGACCAAAAATGACCAATCGACTGAACCTGTTAAGTAGCACAAATACGCTCTATTTTACACCAACTTTGAATATTCAGTTGATTAGTCATTTTGGGTTAGTAGATTGAATGATTCCAACAGCTATTTGTCTGAACAAACACTTCCATTTTCCAAGAGATACAATCCACTTTAAAGAATTATGGCTGCATCTTTTGGTCAAAACTCTTCGTGAACAATTGCAGCTGTTTATGTACTATATAAACACATGAGATTCACTTCTCAAATCACCGAATTTTATTTTGTTTTCTGATTATATTCTCTACTATCTCTGCATTCTACAAGCAATCACAATATATATATATATATATATATATATATATATATATATTGCTGAATCTCTAGATCAAATAACTTATTCTTCGATTCAAAGCAATATTTTCCTTTCAAAATCTTTACACACACAAAATATATACTTGAGAAAAAGATTATAAGAAGGGCTTACTACCAAAGACAAATCAGTATTATGAAGAACACAAAGTGTCAAAACAATTTTATTGAAACTGTTGAAGTCTTGTTCGGTTGTTCAGACGGTAAAAATCCTCTTTCGGTTGTTAGAGGCGGAAAAATCCTGATTGGTTACTCAGTTATTGTTTACCTATTCCTCCGAGTTAAGTGAGAGGTCATTGTGAGAAATTCCAGAGGGAAGTCTGGGACTAGCCGTAGAATGGGAAGTTCGAACCAGTATAAAAAGTCCTGATGTGCCTATTCTTATTTTCTTTACTATCATTATCTGTCTCCGCATTTAGATTATAATACATTCCATATTACACAATCCTAAGTGATAACTAGCCACAAAGTAGTCACTTTCAATTACAATTTTGCAAGGGAGCGAGAATTGTGCATTAGACTCCCGAAGGAAGATTAATTTGTTATGCCTTAAGTCTGGAGAGCCCTGCTACTGACATGGCTGAATACGAGGCATTGATAGCGGGATTAAAAATCATGAAGGAACTGGGAATAAAAGTTGTGCATATCTACATCGACTCTCAACTGGTCGTTTGTCAGATAAAAAGGGAATATCAAGCTAAAGCGGAAATTCTTGCTCCCTACTTAACAAAAGCATGGGAACTACTCAACGACATTGAGAATTTCACGATAACCGATATTCCTAGGGAACAGAACATGAAGGCCAATTACTTCCTAAACTGGCCAGCTCCGGAGAGGCATGAGCAATGGGATTGGTTCCAATTGAATTGTTAATAGCTCTAAGCATAGATCAGATGGCTGTAGACTATGTTCTGAAGGCCACAGAAGAGAAATAATCATGGATGATGACAATCAAGGATTATCTGCTCAAAGGAATACTGCCTGTAAACCGGAATGAACGAAAGAAACTCCTTCGAAAGACACCGCGTTCGTGCTACAAGATAGAGTGCTATATAAGAGAGGTTTCTCCGCCCCTACTAAGATGTGTAACCAAAGGCGAAGCCAAGAAGATTCTGATGGAGGTCCATGAAAGAAGCTGCGGCGACTACACCGGGGAGGGATGCAGATATTAGCAAAGAAGGTTTTACATTACAGATACTTCTAGCCCCCAATTAACCGAGATGTAGCAGATTACACAATGCGCTATGATCAGTGACATAGATTTTCAAAGATCTTAAGAATCCTATCCTCGGAACTTAAGCAAATAGTCAGCCTCTAGCCATTCGTAATTTGAGGAATCGATCTAATCGGTGTATTGAGCCAAATATGCTATCATTGTAGTCGATTACTTTACAAGGTGGGCTGAAGCAGAAACTTGGAGATGGAACATTCAAGCTAACAACGGGCATGGAATTCTGATTCCCCATGCTTGGAACAGTGACTCGCTGTGGCACTATTTTGTTTTGTACTTATCTATGTATTTCCTATTTCTATAATTAAGCTACCTAGGGATGTTGGGAGAATTGTAATTATGCAGGACTTGTTTTTCTCTTTATTTTATCAGTAAAGTAATTTCGCTTCTTGAACTAATGGAACCGCGTTCATGTATGCAACCTATTAAGTCGATGGTATTAAATCGACTCAAACTGCCGGGTCGACGGGGAAAATCGGCCCTGGCCTTTTGAGAATCGTTGTTTCTCCAAAAACATCAAGAAGGACCAAACCTCATGCACATCCATTCTTTTTCCGCTTGAACTAATGGAACCGCATTCAAGTGCGCTTCATTCCTTCACTTTTTGGACCAATGGAACATTGCCTACGTAATCCTCCATCCATTTTTCATTTAAACCAATGGAATCGCGTTTAAGTGCACTCTATTTATTTGCTTCTTGGACTGATGGAACCTTGTCCAAGTAAGCATCCATTCTATTGCCACTTGAACCAATGGAACGTTGCTCAAGTGAGCTTTGTATCATCGATGTTACCCCGGTAACTTCGTCAATCTATCAAAATTGCATATGTACTGACATTGTTCTAGCATTATCGGGGAATTCATCAGTTGTAGGATTGGTAGAAATCAATCCCCACCTCCCAAAAGTCGACGTCGCTCGGAGATAGGCAAAGTCAAAAGAGAATCCAAGAAGTCGAGCTATCCATTAGTGTCTAGAAATAGAGACTGATGCGTGGCTAGAACTTTAGTACCGAGCTTGGAGAGAATCAACCACAATCAAAGTATAGGATGATCGGTATCAAGCATCTGAATTACAATTTCCTAGAGATTGGAGCTGTAATACATCATGGACTGGGTGAACAGAGAGCTTCCTAGAGCATCCGATCTCATGTCAAGAGTTTAGATTAACCAGCCTCGTGGATCGGGGAGCACACAACACACTAACACTTGGTCGTAATGAAAATCACTTCACAATTCTATTATGATGAATAGGAAATTTTGGCAACCACAATAGAGCTAAGTAAATTAGTACGCTAAATAACTGCAAGTTACTCTGCTTACACTATTTACATGCATAGAAACGCAGTAAATAAACACATCATATATCATACGATTGAATAGTATATAATATGGAAATTGTAGGAAAAGCAATCATATTATGTACATATACAGTGGCATGTAAACAAGAATAGTACGTAGAATATATAAAAGTACACAGAAGAGATTACAGTGGAAAAGCTAATATTTTTTTACTTATTTCATTTTATGTACAATATCAATCAGCAGGAGCTGTACCCGCACAACATCGGCCTATTTCGGCCATAAAAAAATCGTACAGACGTTGCCGATGCTTCAACAAAAGGAAAGAAAAGATGATAATTACAAACTTTGTACTGGTACATGCTCTAAAACCATAAAAACGCAATAAAAGACAACGAGTACCCTGCTCCACAGATGCTCGAGCTCATCCTGACTTCTTTCCGTCCTTCCCTTTGCCTTTACTGCCACTGCCTAAGCAAATTTGGAGCTTCTTCCTGCTATCCTTATCCGTCTCTCCTCTGGCAAGGGAGCTGGACCCCTTTGACCCTTCAATAGCCAAACTCCCCTCTTTTGACACCTTCAACGTGATGGTAATGAAAGTCCTATGCTTTCGCTCTTCCTTTTTCTTCTTCATCTATAGCCACTTCTTTTCCTCCTTTAGTCTCTTTGTTATGGCCATCCTATCTATCGGCCTTGACACACTGGTAACTATTGAATCATGGTTTAGATTCATGACGAAGAACATTAAACAAGCATTGATGATCATAGATCCCAAATATGATGGAACATAGCGACAAAAAGAGAATGAAACCTCAAATAACTCAAGACTTCAATATAGAATATAGTATGTATATTTGTCTCACTTTTGAGTATTAATTCTGTTAAAATATTGTTAAAATCATTACTCACGTAGTCATATGCACACACAAAAGGATTTTACTTCAAAATATAGTGTTTTAAAGTGATCTGTAAAACATAGCACAGGTCAGTCGACTGACTCAGGTAAGCCACTCAACTGACCTGTGTCAGTGCACATATAGCACTATGAAATGCACGTTTTTCAAATTCAGTTAACTGCCACTTCTGAGTCGTTGACTGAGCGGAAAATAACGGCTATTTGACTGAAAAGACAGTTCTATTGTGAAGGGGTTTCAATCTAATTTCAAGAGGAACGGATGCAACTTTTGATTGAGAACATTCACAAATGATTACATTTATATATCCTCTATATAAACATGCTTTGATTCTTTTGAAAATCACCGAATTCTTTCATTACTCTCTTCATCTATTCTTGCTCGATACTCTGTGCAATTCAAAGCATTCACAAACTTTATATCGCTTGAATCTTTGAGTTATTATATACATTCTTTATTCTAAGTGATTTTCTTCCTTTCAATCAATACGCACACAAAATACTCTTAAGGATTTGATTGTAGGAAAGGTGTTCTTCAAGACATATTTGTGTTATCAAGAACATACTAGTCAACAAAGCTTTCTGTATCTAGTAGAAGTACTGTTCGTTTGCTCAGGCAGAAAGACCTCTTCGGAAGTTGAGGCAGAAATCATGTTCGGTTGTTCGGCTGTTCGGCTGTTGTATAGACCTGTTCCTCCGGGTTAAGTGAGGGGTATTGTTTGTAGTGTAATTCCAGAAGGAGTCTGAGACTGGACGTAGGACGGTGCTCTGAACCAGTATAAAAATCTCCGGTGTTATTTTTTACTGCATTTATTTTCCGCATTAATAATTATATAGTTATCTACATTATTCTCTGCATTATTGAATATCTTTATTGCATGATCCACAGCATAGCGCACTTTCATTTCGTATTAGAGCGTAAGGTCATCCTATAACTGTCACACAGTTATTCGATAGTATGGATAGTAAAAATAACACCAGTTTTATCGAAGGTCAATCCACTGCACGGCCTCCACTATCTAATGGCATGAATATAACTATTGGGCTACATGAATGCGTGTATATATATATATATATATATATATATATGCAGGCAAATAGTTTTGATTAATGGAACATTACACAATCAGAATATCTCATACCCACAACTGAATATTCAACATGGTCAAACACACAAAGACAAGATGCTTCTTCAAACGCCAAAGCCATGAACATGTTATTTTGTGCTTTAGATAAAAATGAATTTAATCGTGTTAGTATGTGCAACATTGCCTATGAAATATGAAGAATACTAAAAATCACTCATGAAGGTACTAACAAGGTTAAACAAAGTAAAATATCTATGCTTAAGAATCAATTTCAAAATTTTAGGATGAAGCGAGACGAATCTATAAATGAAATGTAGTCCAGATTTCAAGATATTCATCATTATTTATTAGGACTAGGAGAAATATATTCCGACTTTGATATTGTTTCAAAAATCCTTAACTCTTTAACGGATGAATGAGAAAGAAAAGTCTTAGCTATTGAAGAAGCTAATGATCTTTCTACCATGAAACCAGAAGAGTTAATAGAAAATCTAATGTCCTATGAAGTAAATTTACAGGCTAAAAGAGTACAAGCATAAGGCAAGAAGAATATAGCTTTTCATGCTAAAGAAGAAAACTCATATTCAAATGAGGAAGACCTAGTATTCATTACCAAAAACTTTAAAAAGTTTTTGAAATATAGGAAAAAGAATGAGAATAATGGAAAACGAAGCTTCAGCAACAAACCATTAACCTCAGTAATAGAATGTTTCAACTGCCATAAAAAGGGACATATGCAAAAAGACTGTCCAGAACAAAAGAAAGCATACAACAACAAAAATAAGAAGGGCAAGTTCAAGAGAAAAGCTTTTTCAGTAACATGGGATGACTCAGATTCTTCATCTCCTGAAAGCGAAAGTGACAGTGATAATGAACAAGCAAATGTATGCTTCATGGCTAAAAATAATGAGGTTAGTGATTTAACTTTTGATGATATGATAGAAATAAATTTAAAACTTAGAGACACTTTGAAAAGTCTCAAAAGGAAATATAAAGAAGCTTTGGAAAATCAGAAAAGAGCTGAATTCGAAAGAGATATGCTTAAAGACGAGAAGAAAATATTAGAAGAAGAACTTGAGAAAAATTCAAGATTCACTATCTAACAATTCTCGACTCACTCTTTTAGTCAAGAAATAGAAGCTCAAAAAGAAAAAAAATGATGCTTTGGTCTCTGAAAATCATAAATTAAAAACAAAAATCAAAATTGTTGAGTAGATAACTCTAGTCTCAAAATAAAGCTAGATGACATTACTAAAAACATTTCCAATTTTAATAAAGGAAGGGAAAATTTATCCAATGTTACTGAAAATTCTCAACCTGCTTCAAACAAAAATGTTTAGGTTATGTCAAGAAATCAAAAGCTCCAGCTAAATATTAAAACAAAAGGAGAAATGATTATAAACCTTGGACTACAAAAGAACATTTAAAAGGTAAATCCAATATAAAGACTATAAAAACATGGATTCCTAAAACAAACAATAGTTTAATTAGAAAGAAATATATAAATTCATTTTTCGAATCTGTGCATAAAATTAAAAATTATGTTTTCAAAAAGCATACTAAACCCTCTTAGGTTTGGTTTCCTATGGCCTAACTCTTAGGACCCTTTTTAAAGTGGTACCAATGATATTCTTAATTTTCTTGCAGGTCCCACTCAAAAAGAAGGAAAAATGGATACTCGACAGCGGTTGCTCGAAACAAATGATTGGTGACAAAAATATGCTATCAAACATTACTTACTCAAATGAAGGCTCAGTCACTTTTGGAGACAATTCAAAAGGATATATTATAGGAAAAGGCGACGTCAACAATGTCGGCACATCTAATTTACCTCTTATTTCCAATGTTTTGTTAGTTAAAAATTTGAAACACAATTTATTTAGTATCAGCCAATTATGTGTTAAAGGATTCAAAATCAATTTTTCTGAAAATAAGTGTAGCGTCTTTGATCAAAATAATAATCTTATTTTTGAAGGTTTTAGAGATAAAAATATATATGTTTTAAATATGAATATAAATTATAATCCAAATATGTGCTTATTAGCCAAAAAAAATTATCCTTGGTTATGGCACAAAAGGTTTTGTCATATTAATTTTAGAGCTATTTCAAAATTATCTAAAATTGATTTAGCAAAAGGATTACCAAAAATGAATTTTAAAGTAGACTATATTTGTGATGCATGTCAGTTAGGAAAATTAACTAAGTCATCATTTAAATCTAAAAAGGTAATTTCAACAATGCAACTACTTGAATTACTAGACGTGGATCTATTTGGACCAACACAAGTACAATCCATAATCATAAATATATGTTTGCAATTGTTGATGATTTTTCAAGATATATTTGGACAGTTTTTATGAAAAACAAAAGTGATACTTTTGATCATTTTAAAACTTTTGTTAAAAGAATTCAGAATTTTAAAGGTGTAGAAATTAAAAATATTAGGAGTGATCATGGAGGTGAGTTTGAAAACGAAGCTTTTGAACATTTTTGTAAGAAGAAATCAATAATCCATAATTTTTCATTCCCATAAACCCCTCAACAAAATGGAGTGCTAGTGCAAGGACTTTATTAAATGGAAGCATGTTGCCAAAATAATTCTAGGCAAAAGCTGTTACTACCAACTATTATGTCTTGAATCGTGTTTCTATTCGACCACTAACTAATCCTTATGAATTATTTAATGAAAGAAAACCAAATATTTCATACTTTAAAGTTTTTGGTTCAAAATGTTTTATTTTAAATACAAAAGATCAGCTCGGCAAATTCGATCCAAAATTTGATGAAGGAATCTTTGTAGGATATTCGGAACGAAGCAAAGCTTATTGAATTTTTAATAAAAGAACAAATATCATCAAAGAAACACTTCATGTATCGTTCGAGGAAAATTTCAAAAAAAATTCAAGTATTAATGACGTCGAAGAAAATCTTACAAATACCGAATCTATAATTTTTCAAAATAATGAAAACTCTATTCATAATAACAATAGTGAATTAAGATCTCCTTCTAGGATATTAAGAAATCAACCCGTAGAAAATGTAATAGGAGAAATTAATTCAAATGTAAGACTAGAAATCAATTAAATTAAATGGGCAATATAGCTTTTCTTCCTAACATATAACCTAAAAATATAAAGGAAGCTTCATTTGATGACTATTGGATTATCTCTACGCAAGAAGAGGTAAATCAATTCAAAAGAAATGACGTTTGGGATTTAGTTCTAAGGCCTAGTGACCAATCTGTCATTGGTACAAAATGGGTTTTAAAAAAAATAAAGATGATGAACATGGTAATATAACTAGAAATAAAGCTAGTTTAGTAGCATAAGGATATAATAAGGAAGAAAGAATTGACTATGAAGAAACGTTTGCTCCAGTCGCTAGACTAGAAGCAATACGAATTATACTAGCCTATGCATGTTCAAATGGATGTCAAAAGTGCTTTTCTAAATGGTTTTATAAAAGAAAATGTTTTTGTTGAACAGCCACCCTTATTTATTCGTGAACAATTTCCAGATCATGTTTATAAATTAAAGAAAGCTTATACGGTCTTAAATAGGCACCACGTGCTTGGTATTATCGTCTCAAAAGGTATCTAATAGATTCTGGTTTTGAAATTGGAAAGATTGATCAAACTCTTTTTATTAAAAGAAATAAACATGATATTTTAATTGCTCAAATTTATGTTGATGATATTATTTTTGGTTCCACAAATGAAAATTATATTAGGAATTTTCAAAAATAATGGCTATAGAATTTGAAATGTCAAATATGGGTAAACTAAATTATTTTCTTAGTTTACAAATTAAACAAATTGAAAATAGTATTTTTATAAATCAAGAAAAATACTGTAATAATTTAATCACACGCTTTGGTATGGAAAATACTTCTACCAAACCTACTCCTATGAGCACATGTATACATCTCGACGAAGATGAAAATGGTAAAAGTGTTGACCAAAAATTATACCGAAGTATGATTGGATTGTTACTATATTTAACAACTAGCAGACCTGACATAATGATGAGTATTTGCTTGTATGCACGATTTCAAGCAGATCCCACAGAATCACATATGCGAGCAGTAAAACGTATATTACGGTATTTTAGTAAAACCAAAGACTTTGGACTATTTTATCCTAAAGAATGTCCTTTGGAATTAGTATCATATAGTGATGCTGATTTTTGAGGAAGTCGGATGGATACAAAAAGGACATGTGGAACTTGTCACTTCATTAGACGATCTCTTGTATCTTGGTTTAGTAAGAAACAAAATTGCATCTCACTTTCGACATGTGAAGCAGAATAAATATCTGCAGCTTTGGCATGTGCTCAGGTCATATATATGCAACAAACACTTCAAGATTTTGGTTTTAATCTAAATAAATCAACAATTTATTGTGATAACACAAGTGCTATTAACTTATATAAAAATCCAGTAAATCATTCATGAACAAAACATATTGACATTCATCATCACTTTCTTTGTGATTGTATTGAAAAAGAATTAATAAATCTTGAATTTGTATCCTCTGAAAATCAGTTGGCCGATATATTCACAAAACCTTTAATAAAAAACGTCTTTGTAAAACTAAGACGAGAACTTGGGATCATCTCATCCAAAGATTTATGATCTTCTTATGTCAATAAGTTTATATACACTCCTTTTAAAATTTTATAAAGTCTATAAAATTTAATATAAAATTATCTTTGCCTGTTATTTAATCTAACATTTGTCCACTAATTTTTTTTATTTTGTTTATGGTGAGAATTCCTGGAATCTTTATTACCACTCATAGTTTAGTTTTCTCCCTGCCTGTATATTTACCAACCTATCTTCATTCTTTTCATATTGAATTCTTTATATTCATCTAATCCAAACAAACTAATTTTTTTTCTCAACTATGTCTTCCGACTCCTTGAACTCTAACAGCTCGGACTCTAGAATCTCCTATATTTCTATCAGTTCAGGTTCTCCTAATACAACTTCACTTCATACTCCAACATCCATCCATGAACAAGTTCCAATTATTAGAGATCACAATCATCATACCGGTTATACGCCTCCTTTAAAGAAATCGAAACGCTCATTACTTTTTGGATCACCTTCCACCAAACAAAAGGTGGATGAAATTCATCACTATCAGCAACAATCTCTGGATCTTCAAAAGAAATGTGATATGAATAGAAAATAAACTCAAGTCGGATATCTTTTCTAGAGCAAGTGGCTCTAAAAATTTATGGCACCTCCTCGTCTAATGCTCAAGAACCGGTTCGGGCGCGAAATCCTTGGTTTCCTAGCCCACAACGACCACCCATCTCACCAAACTCATGGGAACATGGACAGGGATGGTCACCAATTCATAATGAGACTCCATCTAAGAAAAGCATAAATCTACTCCGAGTCCATCTTCTAAATAATATATCTTTCGCTTTCAAAAACAAAAGAGTTCGAAGACAATCAACTTTGCTAAAAAAAATTTGTATAACATACGAGTTATGTCTACATTATTGTTGTTTGTATTTCATCTGTATTATGTTATAATTAGATTATTCTGTAAGAAAATAGTTACTAATCTCAATTTATAACCAGATTCAGTCGACTGAATAGACTGAGTCAGTCGACTGAATGCAAAGTTAAAAACTCTCGACTTCAACTCAGTCGACTGAATAGCCTGAGTCAGTCGACTGAATCCATATTAAAAACTCTCAGCTTCAGCTCAATCGACTGAAAAGACTGAGGCAGTCGGCTGAATTCATATTAAAAAACTCTCGGGTTTTGTTTTAGTCGACTGACTCGGTTATTTCAGTGGACTGAACGGGTATTTCTGCATAATAACTGCCCCTACCTACTTTTTTACCCCACCTTTTCATCTTTTTAATCTTTCTTCTTCATTTCCCCATCCTATATTCCGAAACTCAACTCTCCACCATTACCAAATTTCACTATTTTCAACTTTTTTCTTCCATTTCCATGGCTCCTAGACAAACCAAACGCGTCAAAAAAGCTTCTTCTTCGTCATCCTCTACTCCAATAGATTCTCAAATTTCTACTTGGTTCATGACAAAGCAATTCAGAGGTAGATAAATTGCAAGACTCGCGTATTTTCGAAGGCACTTTTGTTCATTATCCTGACTTTAAATCTTATGGCAATCGAGAGCTTTTCGAAAGAAGCGGTTTGGATACTTTTCTTGACTGCAAAAAGAACAATCTAAAAATCAACCATACAATGGCTAAGCTATTCTACGCGAACTTGAATCTGCAAGAGCCAGCACCTAGAAATCGAGAAAACTGCATTTGGACTTTGGTATGTGGAATTTCTGTTTTTCTTTCTCTAGAACGAATGTACCATTTGCTTCAAACTAGAGTTGGGGGAATTAATCTTCGGGATATAAATTGCGATATGAAAATTCGGGACAATATAAGTCATTTATTCCTCGAAGATGATGCTGTTGAATTTAAACCTATGTCACTCCAACCTAAAGCTAGAATAATGCACAAGTTTCTTCTTAAGAGTATAATCCCACAGACAGGGTCATATGAATTAGTATATCCAGATAATTCTCATGCTCTATATGCTATATGGGGAAATTTGCGCGTTAATTGGACTCAACTTCTTATGGATGAATTCTTAAGTTTTAACCAAGGTAGAACAAATGTGATTTACTTTGGTGAATATATAATGCGACTTTTAAATAATTTTGGTGTAAGATCCTCCGAATCTGAATTCTCCAAAGTCGGATTATATCACATTCGTACCATAAGATCAATGCAACTCCCTGATCGTCCGGAACCTTTTATCACTTTTCAAGATTGGCAAGCAACTCAACAACAAAGACGACAAGGAATTCACATTGCCAAACAATCTTCTTCTCAACCTCAACAATCCGAAGAAGAGGTTATCTGTCATCCAGCTATTGGCTAAACTTCACGAGAGGCTATTGATTTTCTTACACAAAATTAACTTATTCTTGGCTCTCGCCTAAATAAAATAGGTAAAAAGCTTAACAAGATTAAAGGTTTCTTCACAACTTTATGGGAGGCTATTTCTTGTGCATCTTCCACTACCGGATCTTTGCATTTAGACCCTGGAAAAAGACCGGCTCCACAATTCTCTTGATCGACTTCGGAAGCCACAAGCTCCAATACAAGTGGCACTGGCAGAACATCTCACGATATCGCTAAAGGGAAGAAACCAATTGAACCGGAGAAGGAAGATACTTTTGATTCCGACGAAGAGTAAGTTATCTTCTGGCTTAATGGTTAGTTAGTTCTTTCTTTTTCTTCAAAAACAATATCGTTAGTAAGTTGTCTCTCTTTTGTACTTTGGTGTTTGTTTGAATCCATATAGCTATAAACTTGGTAATATTTTGTGGAGTGTTGTATGAGTGATATGTTTATGTGATTATGTGTTGTCTAATATATCTCTTTATGTGAACTGTGTTACTTTGGTTATTTCTAAGTATTCCTTTTTATCGATGACAAAGGGGTAGAAATTATTGTGTTTTCTAACAAATTTTACAGAGCCAAACATTCAGGGGGAGAAAACTAAGAAAACTAATTCTTTATAACTCATATTATATCATCAATTACATATGTTGTCGTCAACCAAAAAGGGGAAGAATGTTGAATCATGGTTTTGATTCATGATGAAGAACATCAAACAAGCATTGACGATCATAGATCCCAAAGATGATGGAACATAGCGACAAAAAGAGAATGAAACCTCAAACAAATAAAGACTTCAATTTAGAATATAGTATGTATATTTGTCTCATTTTTGAGTCTTAGTTCTGTTAAAATATTGTTAAAATCATTCCTCAAGTAGTCACACATACACATACACACAAAAGGATTTTACTTCAAAATATAGTGTTTCAAAGTGATCTGTGCAACATAGCACAGGTCAATCGACTGACTCAGGTCAGCCAGTCGACTGACTTGTGTCAGTGCACATATAACACTTGAAATGCACTTTTTTCAAATTCAGTCAACTGGCACTTCTCAGTCAGTTGGCTGAACGGAAAATAACGACTATTTGACTGAAAGGACACATTCTTTTATGAAGGGGTTTCAATCCAATTTCAAGAGGAACGGACGCAAATTTTGATTGAGAACTTTCACGAATGATTACATCTCTATATCCTCTATATAAAAATGCTTTGATTCTTTTCAAATCACCGAATTCTTTCTTTACTCTCTTAATTTATTCTTCCTCTATACTCTGTTCAATTCAAAGCATTCAAAAACTTTATATCGCTTGAATCTTTGAGTTAATATATATATTCTTTGATTCTAAGTGATTTTCTTCCTTTCAATCGATACATACACAAAATACTCTTGAGGGTTTGATTATAGGAAGGATGTACTTCAAGACATATCTGTGTTATCAAGAACATACTAGTCAACAAAGCTTTCTGTATCTAGTAGAAGTCCTGTTCGGTTGCTCAGGCAGAAAGACCTCTTTGGTTGTTGAGGAAGAAATCATGTTCGGCTGTTTAGGTGTTGTATAGACCTGTTCCTCCGGGTTAAGTGAGGGATATTGTTTGTAGTGTAATTCCAGAAGGAGTCTGGGACTGGACATAGGACGGTGCTCCGAATCAGTATAAAAATCTCTGGTGTTATTTTTTTTACTGCATTTATTTTCCGCATTAATAATTATATATTTATCTACATTATTCTATGCATTATTGAATATCCATATTGCACGATCCATAGCATAAAACACTTTCAGAAACCACCACCACCACTTCATCCACAGACACTGAAAATTCCTCTAAGTTTTGTAGCGCCTCTTTCTATTTAGAATCGAGCCTAGGCCCAGAGTTGGAGATAGGAACTATGCCAGAAGCCACTATAGAGATGGTGGTGGAAGTGGTGAAAATAGCAACAGGTCCTGAACCTTGAACAATAGGAGGTGGAGGTGGGAGATTTGGTTAACCTACAAGTTAGGAAAGAGGGGTGCACAATTTAGAAAAGGATTCCACAGTAAATTGAAGCGTTTGGAGCACCAGAGAGATAAGAGAAATACCTAAGCCAGGGGTTTGGTCATTAACTTCAATCTCGAAGGCTTCCCAACTAGTTCCCATCTATGAAGGTTGTACTACAGTTGGAAAAGGGCATGGCTCACACAAGGCCATGCAAGTTGCATGCGATGAGCAGCTTTAGAAATAATAGTCGTGGATATGGGAATGGTCTTCGTCTGCTCTTGAGAAGTATGAATAAGTGTTTGGTGCTAATTCGAAGAGCCAGCAAGAGCTTTGGCTATAGCATCAGCATCTTCCTTCTTCCCTTCATATCTAAAGATCTCTCTATTGATAGGTAAGAAGTATGTATCTTCAAGACTGAGATATGCATCCTTCAATTCCTCCTCAGAGCACGTATCCTTAGCCTCCTCGAACTTGACAAATACCTACTCCCAAACCATGGAAATAGTCTGGGGATAGTTATTACCAAGCCATTTCAAGCCACCTTTATTCATCATGCAGCTAGTATAAAGATATAGCACATCGGTGTCCATTTAGCTTATTACATCGTCTTATTCGGAGCCCATCTCTATAAGCTTAGACTTAGTGCTTTGATGCTCGATTTCCTCCACCAGTTTGCTAGATGCATCCTGCTCCTTCTCTATCACCAGCCGTGCATTCTCTTCATGAAGATGAGTGAGCTCAACGGCTTGCTCAGCAATGACGGCAGCATGACTAACGATAGTTTCGTTATGAGATTTAATAATGTTTTTTGCTTTGATAAGTTTCTCTTCAGTTTCCTAGATTCAACACGAGCACCTTTGATTTGACACTTTATCGCGATAATGGCTCTATCATGAGCTCGGTTTGCAAGTCGGTAACTTTTTACGGATAGTCAATCCTTTTAGGGCTGCATACCTCTCAGTCTTAAACTGTTTTATCTCATCATCACGATCTATGATCGCCTTAGCATGGTCTTCCCTTTGGAACACAAACGAGAGGTTTTCTTGATAGTTAATGTATCCAAAAGGGCTTTCACTAAATGCTTCATGTTACACTCGGCTTCCAAGTCCTCATGGATTGTCTCTAGATTTTAAACTTGACTCCCTTTAAGAATAGATTTGGAAAGGTAGCTTGAAGCATGGGTGGACTCGGAGGAAGAAAAAACTTTTCAGTTCATCAGGAAGAAGTAGGGACCATTACAACGGTTATTGTCTGAGAGGATGGGATTGTTAGTATTTCAGCGCTCCGAGCATTAGTGCAGGGAGTAATCGATAATGAGGGCCCATAGTAGTTGAGAAAGTCTCTTTGGCATTTGTATGCATCGCGGGGGCACCACTCTCGTCATCTTGTTTACTTTTCTCCCTCGTCTCGCGCTTTTGATCCAAGTGACAAGCCTCCTCCTATTTTCTTTTCCTCCTCTCCTCATCCATTTCGCGAGGAGGCTACTAAGCCAAATCAGAAGTTTTACTTTTGTGGGAGCTAGTATCTTAACGTGATTGATGGTATAACCCATGTCCCATAGTACCTGAAATGAAAACAAGAATGAAGTTAATACTCGACCTCGGGAATTTAACATGATGCAGAGATGTGTGTTTGTGATCCTAAAGTGAAGTGTGTAGTGTCGACAACCCCCTATATGTTCTACCAACTGTATCGGCTTGGAGTCTTTTCATCGGTGCTCATAAATTCACTTGAGGAAATGTCAATTTTCGAGGTGATCTAAGCTATCATTTTGCTAATGGAGATATCCCCATGTTCATCTACATATATGGCAACTTCTCATAAGAAATTAGAAGTAGACGTATCTCCCGTGGGGTCTCGGTAGCTAGAACTCCGGTAGGCGGTGGAGTCTAGATAGAGGTTGTTCTTGAGGAGGAGAAATTAGGAGTTCGAGGCTTAATACCTTAGTATTAACAAGTTTAGTGAAGGCAGTTTAGGAAGATCAGTACTCAATTCCAGCGACTCGCTAAAATATTCATCTCTTTATATGAAGATGCGAAAGTTGCTATAATCACTGTCTGAGCCTACTTCCTCTCCTTTTTCGACCATAGGTTGCTTCCTATATCTCCTTTGAAATGTTCTGTCTTCTTTAGGGATCGGAGAAATCCTATGGGTCTCATTCACATCCCCCATAATGTCCTCTCTGAAGGGTAAATCTATATTCGCTTTTGGAATTTCATTAGGCTTTGCTTTCTTTGACAGACCAACCACTTCTTCTTGAGCCTCCTCAATAGAGCCACAAGCATAGGCTGAGGAATGAGTATGTCTCCTAAGGCCACTCGATTTTGACGTCTCGTTATCTATAACAAATCTAATGGGATGAAGTAAGTCAAACCATCGGAGGTTCTCATTTGTTAAAAGGAACTCCACTATGCATTCGAAAGCTCTTACAACCTTAAGAGTTTCAAGCATTTCTTTGAGCTCATCGTTGCTTTCCCACCCCGAGATGACTTCAATAAGACATTTGATAGGTTATGAAACTGGAAAATCAGTTGGAGTGGAAAGAACTAAGGAATAATGACTTACCTCCAAATAACCAGAAGCAACTGAATCCCTATGGATGTCTAAGAAGAAGTGTAGAAATAATAGCTTATGATTTTTGTTTGATGAAATATATACATGTATATATATATATTCGTTTAAATGTATTTGTTGTTGTACTATTTTCTCTTTCCATAGAATTAAATAAATATTTATTGAATAAAATAAATAACTCAAAATTCATATATAAACAAATATTTTATTACGAATTCGAATAGTACAAATTTAAGCTCTCATATACAAGTTTCAATTACAACACAATTTTTAATATACAATTTTTCATACATATTTCACCACACTACAAAATTCACTCAACACTCATACACTTGATCTTGACTAGCTTCAGCTTGTGTCTTGCCATCTACTATTCATGTTAAATAACTGACATAGTAAAATTGAAAAAGAAATATTTTTACAGTGCAAAATGAAGTGTGTGTTTTGAAAATATCATGTGCACCAAACCAGATTCAAAAGAAACCAGGAAGGGTATAAGCTACATTCAGATAGGTGCAATGGTCAAAGATAACCAGAACAGACTCAGCTCAAATATGGACATGTCATCGAAGTTCAACAAAGCTTCAGACTATCATTACTCGAGTGGAGAACACAGACCTGACTTTAAAGTGACGAGCAACATGGCAACATGAAACCACTTGAATAATAAGCCAACAAGCAACCAGAATTGAGGACAGATAATCAGAGCATTCAAGACAAACATAACTGTGCACAAGAGTGCAAAGGAATCAGACTCCAAATGTACACTAACTAGCAAGAATGCACATGAACACAAGGACTGCAACAAGACTCAAATGAAACCAGATAACATCTCTAATGTACGTATGAAGACTAGATCAATGAAGACCACATCCATAATGGAACCAGATCACAAAAATGTATCAAGGCAGTTCTCCACTCAATTTACACATAAACTCTCCACCAAAACAAGACTACAATACCAAATTGCACTCACCCAGACTTCAAGAGAAACAAAACAACAAGAAGTTCGATGGTTAGTACACTGAAGTGCAATAACACGGCAGTGGTCAATCATACACAAATATATACATACATATAGGTATATATATACATGGAGAAAATAGATTAAACTCAAGCAACTAATATCCAAGACTCCAAGTCAAAATCAAGGCATGTATCAGTAGCATTTTTGAACAAGGCCAAAGAGTAATTTCAAAAAGTAATGACTAAACGAAAAACATGATGAACCAGCCATATTTATCTCAAGTCAAAAACTGCCAGCAAAGAATGGAACAAATGGTAACGGGATGAACAAGTCATAGGACCATAGAACGAAGCAATTCAAATGGGTATAAGAAAATACAAATATATCGGAAACAATGATGATAAAATGAACGAGTCAAGATTCACAGGATCGTTCGATTACAAATCAACGAAGAAACTAAAACGTCAAAGAATTCAAATCCAAATGTACGAATCGAAAATTTAAGGATTTTATTCCTATTTAAACCTAATATCATCATCGGTGTTAAAACCAATCGAGTTTAAGCAAATACCAGAGAAAGCCTTGAAATAAGTCACGAACCCATTTATAACTCGAATCAAAGTCGAGAACACCACATATTTAAAAGGGAAAAAATCATGTACCAGTTCAAAGCATCGTTCATTCTTGACTAAAGTGAAGCAACCGCAAGCTATCAAAGCCAAGGAATCGATTGGCAAGGCAAATTGAAGTGAATTGATCATTACAATCGACCAAATTAATTCGGCGCTTCAATTTTGAATGAAGCCCTAATCCCTGATTGAAAATGAAACAAGGGGGCCGTAAAAATAAAAGAAGCGAGACAGTCCTCTATTATTTCGTTTGGGCCAGTCTTGTTTGTTTATTTGTTGTGGGCTTCAATTACAAAAATTAGGTTTTTGATTTTGTTTTTTTTATTTGTAATTTCCTATTAAAATTTGGTGAATTTCTAGTTGTGTAATGGTACGAACGAATGTTTTGTAGTCCGATAATTCGCAACTCGATGGCTAAGTTAGGGCAGGGTTTTGAGCTTAGAGTTAGGTTAATCAAATAGCGAGTATTGCAAGTTTACGTGTGTTTGTAAGTGTCTTATTACTTAATTTCTAGTAGAAACCTTGGGGCAGCACTTAGGCAGGGTTTTGCCAAAGCTGGGTAAATCTGTTTGTGATCTTTACTGCTTTACTTTCTGTGTTTATTTTTATTTCCACATTAATTTCAGTATCATCCTATTCACCCCCCTCTAAGGTGAAAAAGATCCTACAAGAATAACCCATTCTTGAAGCTTAAACGTTTGTTGTGAAGATACTTTATCAACTTACATCGTCTTAGGCTTCAATAATTATAAAGGATGGGCAGTCCCGTCTCCTCTTGAAATGTAAGAGATATACGAGTCATTTAGCCTTAGGGGTGCCCTAGCCTGGTCAAGAATAAGATGTATTGGAAACAAATGTGCACAACCATTGGGATGGATTTGAAACGGCACCAATCCTAAGTCTTGAAGCACCACGGATAAGAACCGATTGAACAGTGGCATGGCACCACCCAATCACATGTATCAGTTGCAAGCAATAAACCCTTCAGGGGGGTTATATGCAAATTCAGCTCAAGGTGGCAGAAGAACATCATCCTCTAGTATACTGTGTCGAATGCATATATTTCCAAGAATTTTAGCTACCAAGATTGAAAGCATTTATTTCGGAGGGTTGGCTAAAATTCTTGGCTCGAGAGGCAACTGGTTGAGTACTAGCCCTGCTAAAATTAGCAGGCCATATAAATCCGATGTTGCAGGTTGACTTGGACCTACGGGAGTAGATGGAGAAACTAGGGCAGTAGCTGACTTAGATTCTAAAGGTGTGGATGCTCCATCGACGGACTTGCGGCGTGTCGAGTGTCATGTCATTCTAGACAATAAAACTCGTTGATCATGATTTCTAATAAGAATTCTTATGTTGTTAACGCTTAAAATCCAATGGAAGTCAGCGTATGCTGACCAATTGGATTCTAAGTGTTAACCGGGGTAGGTGCAGTGTGTTATCTATATAAGATAAATCGGATGTCCCAGACACCATGAATTGACCATCCTATGTAGACAGTTCGCTCGTATTGGAAAAAAAATCCGTGTAGTCCTTTGAAATCATTTTTCTATACTTACCCATTATCGATCAACAATTGATAATGAATCCATTCTTTGGAGCGACGCAAAAAGTTCTTGCTTTTCAGGAACACTGGATATGTGGAAATGTAAAGTGATGTATTCGTCTGATACGCTCAAATCTAAAGAGAAATGTCATATCGGAATTGATTCGATGATCTAGCTTTAGTCAATTCCATGGATAAAGATGGCTGAAATTAGGAAGTGTGTGTCTCTCAAGCAGAACACGTCCAATGCAGGTGTAAACCCTAACTACACCATCAACATTATCCATTTAGGTTCAACCATATCGATCTCAAAATGGGATTAACCAAAGCAAAATTGTCTCTCCATCACCGCTAAAACTTTAGTTCGTCGCCATTGACCTTCAGTCCAAGCAAGGGATATACTTGACCTAGGGTTTGGTTGACTCTGATTTGGATCTACACATGTCAGTTGCGGTAGCATTAGTTATTCCAAGTGATGTCGAAAGTAGCATAGAGGCAGCAGATCTCGCTGGTGATGTCGCAGGTTAAACGGTGGCAGAGTTGCAGCTTGAATCGACTTAAGGAAATAAGAAGCAAAGTCGGCTAGAGGGAAGAAAAACAAGTGAGGAGTTAGACTAGGAAAAGGAGTATAAATAAAGAAAATTTACATAAGAAAATATTGCTGAGTCCCTAACTCGTCCAGAGCCAAGGCTTGACTCGATACTGAGTTTATTGACTCAACCTGGTTCAGCCTCAACTAATCGGAATGGACCTACGTGTCGACTTAAAGCCTTGCGTAAATTTCAAAGCGAAGATTACATCGTTAGTGTAGAGAACTGAAATTCAAATCAAAATTAGAACAACCAGCAAATTAGAAATTAACTAATTAAACACAACATCTCGAGATGGAATCTGAAATCAATAAAACTCATATAATAACAAATCAGGACATACATTGTCCCAAATCACACATTGTTTCTAGTAAAAGCATACATTGGAGGGCCTATGTTAACTAGATTTTTTAACCAAGCAGAAACCAATATGAGTTAGAACGTCCATACGAAGACAAAATGACTTGAAACTTGGTAGAGATATTAAGAAGGACAAGAGAAAAGGCTGTAGAAAGTATGGAATCAAAATAGGCTAAGTCCTTAACTCGAACCGAGTTAAGCTCCTTGAATTGGTACTGATTTTAAATGCCTCGTCATGACATCCCCATGCTTTTGCCAAGTGATCCCCTAGTTTTCCTAAGCATTTCCAAGAAGTTTCATAGAATTCGGATGAGGCGATCATCAAGAATGACGAAGTAAGTTCTAAATGGCAGGATAATCCAAGCCGTGAAAGAAAGTTAATCAAAACTCATCAACAATCTATCGAATTATATGGAGGATATCTAAACTTACAAAGGAGCATAACAAAAGAAGATTCAGCCAAAAGTTGGCCAAGGATTAAACTCAACACCGAGTTAAGACCTTAACTTGGTGCCGAGTTTAGAGCTTAACTTGTGCAATCATGATTTTTCTTATGCAATCTTAAGTTACTCTCTGGACTTCTTTAATAGTGGGCTTCTGATCAAATATGACTGCTACCTCTATAAATACAAACCTTATTGCAACCTAGAGAGGATCTGGATTCTGCTATCACTTCGCGGGATCTCCATCGATTCTACAACTCTTTCCTCTACACCATAGAAACCAAGACATCTATTCTAGGAAATTTTATGACTGAGAATTAGCATAACCCTTGTACTTGTGACTAATTCTTTCTTAATCGCCTAATAATCTCATTCAAGCTAGATCAAATCAAGAGTAAAAGCTGTAAGGTGGTAGTAGGCATAGTTAATAGCTGAACCACTATAGAAATCCCTGTATCTCATTTACTCTATTTTCTATTATATTGCTCCGTTCTAATAGGGTTGGTGCTTTCATATCATACTCTAGGGTGTTGATCTATATATTAAACAACTCGTATGTATATGGAGGGGCAAACATGTCTGTTACATTTTAAATCCTAGCACTTATATATTGGTATATTAAACCATGTACACACTATATATGTTGCACGTGCCTATATACGTATATGTATATATAATACACATGTACATATTATATAATACAAATATAGTATTAAAATAAAACATTATTTACAAATAAATTGAAATAATGATTTTATTTAAAATCAGTTTATATCAATTCTAAATGAATTTACATTTCATAGGCCCAACAAGATCCAAAATGGAAACAAATTTTAAAATTTACTCATTTAACCCATTGCGTCCTGGCCTAGATCCAACCATAGTATCAGAACTAAATAGCCTATGTGGTCAAAATTAGTCATGTTAAGGCTAACCAATTAAGCTCACATACTTAGTAGGGTATCTACAAAAGTAATGTCTAGGCTGGGTTTGGGTATTCAAGTACGCTACCCTACTTGGCTACCGACCTTGCCTAGAAGGTGAAGTCAGCCCAAAGTTTGTCATTATAAAAAAGGCCCAATTTGAATTGGGCCTTGGGCTATTTTCAAAATTATTCTGAAATTAAAATAAATTTTCTAAATTTAAGTATATATTTCAAATTTTTTGGTAACATATATTTAAAATTTTTAAATATACTAATTATACTAATAAATTAATTAAATAGCTAGTTAATTAGAATGTTTTTATATATAATATAATGATATATTTTATATTATCTTAAGTCATTTAAGATGATGTAAGTATATATGTATATACAAGAAATTTCCAAAAATAATAATTAATTAAAATTATTTGGTTAAATATATTAATTAAAAGTTAATTAGTAAATATATATAAAAATATATGTGTAAAACTATAAAGTTATAGTACACGTATTCAATATAAAATGTTTAATTAAATAATATAAAATTAATTAAAATGTTAATTGATTAAATTATTTAAATAAGATTTAATTAATAATATTATAAAATGTTATACATAAAACTTGTTAACAAGAAAACTTGTCAACACCCCAAAGTTGATTTTAAGGAAAAGGTTAGTCCTTTAGATCTCTCTTGGTTAAGTAGGGAAAGAAAGAATGTGGATATTTCCTTCAATACACAATTTCGACTAGGTATATATTGTGAAATCCTTCGTTTACAAACCTTTTGACCAGGTCGAAACACTTAGATTCCCTTCTTTATGATCTTTTGAGCCGATTGGAGAAGTTTGATTATCCATTCGAAACCTTTTTTTCAAAATAGGTGCGGAACCCTAAAGATGGCTCTACGGATTCAAGAGTAAGGTCTTACTAGGTGGGTTTTGGAAGGTACCTTTCGATGTGGTCGATACCTGTAAAATATAGTTAAATCCTATAAAAAGCCTTCAATCAACTATATAATCAGAATTATTGAAATCTTCCCTTTTATTAATCCAATAATGACTATGTTGAATAATTATCCTTAATTAGATTTACAAATTAGGGTTTATAACTTTATAAATTTAAGAAAATACAAGTCTGGAATGAGCGAATTCAAATCCTTTAAACCAGACCCCTTGGATCTTAATTGTAGATGTGGGTCGGCACTTATCAACCCAATGCTTTCGAGCTGGTCGAAAAGTGGCTTCGGATACCTTCCGACTCCTTTGAGATTTGTGCGTCCCTCTGCAATGCTTTCGAATGGGCTGGAATGCTTCCATCTTTATCGAAAGAGATGATAGTGCCTTTCTTCTTTATGTTGCTTTGTTGTCACATGGAACAAAGGTAAGAGCTTTCAACTCTGTGGATAAGTTAATCGTAGGGGTTTTGAAGGCATTGAAATGCTAATGACTTATATACTGTTAGTAGCTTCCAAACTTATGCATGTGACTTGATGCGGAACCCTCCTTGGATATTAAAGGCTTCGACCAGTTCGAAAGGCTTGAATTTTCTTTCGAAAAGGGCTGTTCTGACCAAGACATGTTTTTGAGTGATTTGAATGAGGGTGAAACCTTTGGTTTCGAAAGGTTTGGCATGCATAAGAAGGGTTATTATGCATTGTCTTCAATAGATGTTCCCTCAACTCATTCAAAAGGTCCTCATGCATGCAGAAGCACCTGCTTCAAAAGGGGATCACTGAAGCAGAAGAGTGCTTTCGACCTTTTCGACCCATTCGAAAGGTTGTGATACCTTTGGACTTTGGCTGTAGCATCCCTTCGACTTCTTCGAAAGGTATTACTGGTGATACTTTCTCTTTTCCTTCTTTGTCCTCTACTCATATTGGTTTCAACAAGGTCGAAAGAATATTTGGTAGTAACATTTTCCCCCTTGTGAAGGGATGTTGTTGACTTTTCAGGTCAATCATCTCGAAACCCTTAAAGTTTCCCGCCTTTTCATATTCTAGCGTGAATCCAGGCCGGTTATTTAAATTTGATCAAACAGTTAGCTATAATTGCTGACTTTTCTTATAAATCATATTCTTCCCTTGTCATCTTTCGCTCATCTGCAATCGAAAGAAACTTCGAGCAAAAGAAAACGTTTTCAAACCCTCAAATCAATTTTATTTTAAACAAAGAAGAATCCAGATCTAAAGTAAGTTTAAATTATCTCGTTTTTCAAATCCTTTTATTTTACAGTGAATTTCAATTTCTCAAACCTTTTGCAGTTGGAATTTCAAATTCTTGTTTTGATTTATGTGAAACTGTTTAAATTTTTACTTGCCTAGGAGTATTCTTCAATCTAGTTTAATGGTTTGATTCGATTTACTTTTCTTGTTATTCTTGGTTTTATACCTTCCCGATTCAGATTTTATTGTTATTGTTGCTTTTAGAGAACTTGAATTTTTCACCTCAAAGATTTTAAAATTTTAAGTGGCTGATTCGCATCTAAATTTATTGATTTATTAGTTTTTTTTGAATTTCTGGGTTCAAATCGGGTATAGGGAAGAAGAAATTTCCTGTTCACTTCATGTAGAAATCTTGAGTTGTACGAATCAAAAATTAGCTCCACAAATTTATTTTTCTACCCCTTCAAAAGAGATTAAGGTGGCAACTTCTATTTTGCTTTCTTATCCTCTTTCGAGGGGTCGAAAGGCAACATAACGCTTCATTTGACTGACCTCCTCAAGAGGTTATATGGAATAGTTAGCATGCAGTCAACCTTTTTGAAAGAAATTTTGTATTTTAATATATTCAAACACCTTTCGAAGAAGTTGGCTATTAATTTTGCTAGATAATTACTTAAATCACTCTTTCGAAAGCATAAACTTTGTTTTATTGGTTTCGCAACCTTTAACACATATTATTCCTGATTTTTTAAAATTAGAGATATGCACATTTTGTAAATGAGATTGAAGAAAGGATACTTTATACAGTTGTGAATCAAGTCAAACACTTCGACTTGGACGAAACCCATTGTATTCAACTTAGCCAAAACCTACTATGTTGATTCAAGTTTTTATTGTTGTTTTTCTTTCAAAACCATATACCACTTTTTGGCTCTGTCAAAACCTTTTATAACTGATTAGGATTTAATCATTATCTTTTACCAATATTGTCGAAAGGTCCCAAGTTCTTTTATTTTCTTGTCAACATGATTCAAAATTGATACCTTACGACTTAGTTAGCATATAAGGTTTTGACAACATTCACATTACCATAGAAAAACTAAGTCCAAGTGTTTCGACGTTGTCGAAAGATTCTTTCATACTATTTATTGAATGTTTGCCGTGTGTATTTAGTTAAAATTTGCTGTGTTGGTTTCAACCACTTTCTTTTGATAATAAAACTTCTATTGAGCTTTCGACATTGTTGAAGTGTGTTTATTGAATATGTACTTTTATCCCTCCTTTTGACTCTATCGAATGCTCAAAAAATCTTATCATTGGGCTTTTGACATTGTTAAAGGGTGTTAACTCCTGTTTTCCTTTTTCGACTCTGTCAAAAGCTCAACGAATCTTACTTTTCAAACCTTAACATTTTTCCAAGAATATGAAATTTCGTGTTTTGCTTGTTTGATATTCTAATTGTTATGATATGTTTTCAATATTCATGAAAGACTGTTAGTTTCATAACATTCCATAATTTCTAACTGAAATGATTTCACCTAGCAGAATCATGAGTTCACCAAAGAAGATCGAAGCCATCTCAAAACATTCTTTGATATCCACTCAAGATGAAGTAGATGTGATCTTGAATAATTTTGGAATTACTAGGGTAGAGGCCATCCCTCCTTCTGAAAACGACACCATCCACAACACTCCTAAAGGATTCCTTGCTTACACAGCAGTTCATATTTGGCACAGATGGATCCTTCCTTTTTTAGACTTCCTATACCAGTTCTTGGCTAATCTAGGGATAGCCCCAATTCAGCTCTCACCTAATGTCTACACATACCTCCTTTCTCTAGAACTTACGGCATTGGAATCTAGAATCCCTTCACTTAATCCTAAGGTCTTGAATTATTTGGTATGATTGGTTAAGCTTAGCAATCTGAACAACCAAACCTTCAAAGCCAATCCTCCCAAAAAGATGATTTTTGAGGGATTGAATAAGTTCAGAGACTGGAAAACATAATTTTTATACGTTAAATATTTTCCCAACATTGGCAGGGTTTTCACTTCTCCACGTAAGTTAATCTCATATTTTATCTTCCCATTATCTTATTCTCTTTGTTAATCTATGCTTTTTATGAAGGTGCTACTGCTAAAGAACTAAAGGTAGAAGACAAGAAAATAGTGGACTCGTTGATTACAGCTTCAGGCAAGATTGGAAATATATTGAAACTTCTAAATCCTACAAATTTGCAAAAAAACTCTCTCTTGCCTGTGGGTCAAAGGATACTTGGCCAACCTCCTTTGGTCTAGCATACATCCTGAAGCAAACTCTTTCTCTCTTTGGGAGATCCGACAAACTTCTCCCTAATGTCACCTATATTCCCTGACCATTCTAGTAAGTTTAAGTGTTGTACTTGTTGTTTATTGTCGTGTTGTTTCTTAAATTACTTTACTATCTTATAATTTGTTTGAACTTTCTACAACTTCTCCTCGGATTGAAAAACCCACAAGTGATCCGACTCCCCCTTCTTCAACTTTTCATGCGCCACCATTTTCATAGGCCATTGCTAGGTCGAAGATGGTTGTAAAAAGAAGATCGGTCAAAACGATGGTTGTGGAACCATCCTCGAAGAGAGCTAAGATAGTCGAAGTCCCTGAATCTTCACCATTGGAAGAAGAGGAGGTTTTTTGATACTGACAAATCTTTGGAAAGTACATCCATCAAAGCTCCTCCTGATTATCCTAAGGAGACTCCTACAAAGGTTGATCCACTTTCTTACATCGTCATCTCCAGCTCTCCAAGTGTAATTAAGCAGATGCAAATGGACTTGGGGACTTCGACCGCTGTTCAAGTGCTGAATCTTCCTGGACCATCATCTTCTACACCTTTGAGAGATTTCGAAAAGATGGTTCAATCTATCTTAAGCTCTTTGTCCTTTCCTCAATTCACCCACCTTCTTCTATCTCTAATCTATCGGATCATTACATATCTCTTATTGAGCAACAACTTTTGATATGTTTTCCTTCACTTAACTTTATTATTATCGACTTTCCTCAAGTATTTGACTTTTGTTGTACTTTTCCTTTCAGATTTCCAAGAGCTGGTTCTCTCTACACGAAAACGTGTTAATATCTTCTACCGAAACATCTAAGCTTCAAGAAATTTCTGACTTGAACAATCTGGTTTCCTACTTATATGCAGAGAAGAATGAGGTTATGACTAAATTGGAGTGATTGAAGGCATCTCTCGCTCAGTCAGAGTCTATTATTTTGGAAGAGAGAAAAGCTCACCAACTTCTTACTGACGAAAACTTAGCATTGACAATGAATCTAAAAGAGTTCGAAGAAGAAAATGCATGAATGGAAGCTAAATAATCCTCCTTAAAGGAAAAGTAGAAAAAGAATAAAGCTTCCCTAAAACTAGCTATCGGTACCATTTCCGATGCAAAGCGGCGAGTGTCTTAATTTCTTGATTCTTCTCTTGAAGAGATCATTATGAATTCTTTCGAAGACACTTTGATGTTTGCCTATGTTGATAACGTCGAGAAATGCCTAGATCTGAGCTTTCCCTCACTTGATCCTACTCTTGTCAATAGGGGCATGGATAAAATCAAAAGGATGGAGCATGGGACTGAAGTTGCCAAAAGAAAGCAGCTCGACGCTTCCAAAATTCTTTCCTTTGAAGTTACATCCTTCAAAGTCGAATTCGACTCCAAAGATGAAGATGACAGAGTTGAGGCCGTCAAAGAAGAAGGCGACGGCAATGACGATGGTAATGACGATGATAAAGACGATGATAACATCAACGGAGGTCAAGATTCAGGTGGTGACAAAGGTGGTCAATCTAATGCTACTGAGAAAGATGGAGACGATAACATGAAATCTTCTGAAAGGGCATTCTCGATCCATCTTCTTATGAAGCAAGCCCACTTGAACCTCCTATGCCATCAAACCCTCGGGAGGAGCCTGCTTATACTAATGTTGAAGAATCAAGGGAGAAGGAGCAGGCTACTCAAGCATCAATTCATGTTTCTTTGGTATGGGATTCTCTTTTTAAACATCTTTTGCTTTGAAGATAGTAATAGTTTAAATTATTTATTTTAGATAAGAAAAGAAATCCGTTCACCTCTATAAAACCATGCAAAGAAAACATGTGGAAATAAATAGTTTATATGGGGAATTAGATAAAAAATTGAAGGAGCACAACTCTCTCCGATAATATCATAGACTCAATAGAAGTGCGGCAGTGTTAGCGTCCTTTAAACATTAAGAAGCTGCCCCACGACCGAGGAGGGCGTGCCTTCGATATGACGGTCATCTTAAGGAGAATTCGAAATTGATCTCACTATTTTGGATGTTGGTCGAGGAAAGAAATATTCTAGTGGATTTTTCAATTAAAGCCTATTGTAGACACCCAACCTTTGACTTCTCATACTTAGATGATTTTAGTGGATGTCTACATAGGCATCTACACAAAAGATAATTGGATGAATTCAGGTTTGATCCGCATCCTGGAGCATGCTGGAATCTGCCTCGAGTCAAATCAATTCCTCAAGACTTTCCCTCTGATAAGCTTAAATATTATAAGGACAAGTTTATTTCAAAGTTCTTTACAATATCCATTTTGTATGAACCAGAGGAAAAGTTTTAATTATGTAATAATAATGATTTGTGCATGTTTGTTTCAATTTTCCTACTTTACCTAGTTGTATTTCACTGCTTTATTACAAAGGAATGTCCCTTTGGCACATTTGTTTCTAGAGATTATCTAAGTCGATATGTTAGATTAAGAAGAGACTATCTTGAAAAGGCATCGATTTTGAAATCTTCAAAACTTGTCGGGTATTGTTTTCTTAAAGATTTACAAAAATTTTGTATGGAACATCCTCGTATCCACTTCGATTTTCTTGGTGAAGAAAAGGGAAAGCTACTCATAGAGTTCTAGACATATCATACCAAACTAATATGTAGATGTGATAGTCCTCCTGCTGGGGAATGGGACTAGTAAATTTCCTTCGGTTAGTACCCTAGAAGGAGTTAATGTTCCTCTTGACTCAACAGTTATCCTTTCTGCTAATTCATTAAATAAAGTTAGAAATGCATTTTCCCAACTATAGATGTAAAGCAAATGTCCAATTGTACAACTTTTTTTTCTTAGTTTCATTGTTATCTAAGTTGTAATCTGTTATCGCTTTTAATAAAGAGAATGATTATTTAAGTCTTGACTTTATTTTCTTTTTTTATTTTTGTTTAAATAGGAGTTACAATTATCTGCAATGCCTCTTTCATTAGGTTCGACGTCACGCATTACCAATATCAATGATAGGTTGTTAGCGGAATTTGAAAATAAATGGCTTATCGAAGATACCTTATACGCTCGTTTTCAAGATAATACGACAGATTTGATTCAGAAAACAATCATCAGAAATTTCAACGATCAAATTTCCAATTTAGAAGTTGATGATAAGAGCAAGAGTGAAGCGATTTTCACATTGAAACGTCAAGTCAAATCCTTCAATTGACTTTGATCATAAAATGTCGAAACTCTTATAACAAATAAGCTATTTGGAGATGAAATTAAAAGATAGCCAAGCTCAATACGAATCATTAGAGTTTATTATGGGAAATAATATATCAAGCATTGATTTACCAGTTTCTCCTACTATTTCATTTGTCGCAAAGTCTATAAGGTCCACTTCCCTTGCTATGCAGAAGTTCCCCACTATGACTAATCCCCTACAGGGCTTAGATGAAAGGGTAGTGGGGGAATGGTGTAGAAGAGTTAAATTTGAAATGATGAAGTATTTTGATAAGCAGAAAAAAGAAAGATACTCTCAATGCATAAATGAATATGCGGCTAAGATTCAAAAGCTAGAACACGATAAGTATCTTCTATTAGAGCGCATCACTGATTTAGAAAGGGAAAATAAAACCCATAAAGGTGTGTATAAGGCTTTAATCGTGCCTTGAAGACCAACATCGAGACTATTGATGATGAAGACAAAATGAGAAAGAAAGAGAAGAAACTAAAAGTGGACCTTCACATTGCCATCCACACATTATGGAACTCCTAATTGTCGAGAGTTTGTATAAAGCTGCTCAAGATTTATGAACAGTATATGAAATGTATATTTTTGTTCTGTACACTTGTAAACAATGTCATATATTATGTAAATTATGCAAATTTTGTAAATATCACCTGCATTGTGGTCCTTTCCTATAATATTATCTCCGATACATCTGTTTGACAGCTTGTACCATAATTTTTGTATTTGTTAAATATTTCAATCCTTTTTATTGTTCTACTTTACCTGAAAACACAAAATAAGCAGTATTTGTTATTATTAGCTTGTAATCCATATGGGAGTTTATCTATATCATTTGAGAATATTAACAAATCATTATATCAAGATTTGAAAATAAATGAAAAGTAATCACTTTTGATGAAATATCTTGAATTTCATCTTTGGTAATGATACTAAATAACCGAGAATTCAACATATTGCTAAAATATTTAAAGTCCAATGGTAGGAAACCCTTGTCTCAACCATGGATATAAATGTTTTAGAAATTCATCCTTTGGAGATCGATGATAGAAAGTAAATAATGACAATGTAATAGAAGTCCAAAGATCACTGTCCGAATACTTGTGATAGATTTTCATTGACTCATATTCGGGCATTAATAAATGACATTCAAAAGTTAGGATGTCTGGAACCCTGATTAGGGTATTAGCGGATGATAATTAGAAATCCATGATAATCTTCTTAACAGAAGTCTTGGGCTCAGATTCGGGCATTAATGAGTGAAGTTAAGTTAATGTCTCAAATCCCAGATTCGGGTATTAGTCAAATAATAATCTCAAAACCCAGATTTCGGTGTTAGTGGTGGGTAATCAGAAATCCATAATATTTGTCTTTGTAATAGAAATCCCAAGCCCAGATTAGGGTACTAATAAGTGAATTCCAGTAATAGTCTCGAAAAATAGATTCGGTTATGATGAACTGAAAGATCCATAATCCAGATTCGGGTATTAATGTGTGAAGTCTTATATTTCAATAATGAATGACCCGAATCCATATTCGGGCATTAACGGATGAAGTTTAGAAATAAGAAAACCGAAACCCAGATTCGGGTATTACTAGGCGGAGTTCTATTCTACTCCTTAAATTCTATCTTCTTTGACATGTATAAACCCTTCAAAGTGTGTATGTAGTTGTATTTTGATTAGCTACTCCTCGAGCTAGGACGCCTTACTCCACCATTTGATATGCTACTTCTTGGGCTTGGACATCATATTCCTTTGGAAATATGCCACTTCTTAGGCTTGGACATCTTAGTCTGTTGTTTGTTGAGCAGCTACTTGGGCTTGGACATCTTAGTCCATAGTTCAATGAGCCGCTTCATGGGCTTAGATGTCTTAGTCCATTGTTTGATGTGCCGCTTCTTGGGCTTGGACGTCTTAGTCCATTATTGTCTGGTGCTCTAGGTTAACTCATTCTCTAGCTGGAACGAAGGACTTACCCAACCTACCTTCAAGAGGTGCCTTGACCTGACTAGAGGCGTGACCAAGGGCTTGTTGATGCTTTAACCTGGCCATAGAATGGCGTAGATAAAGGCTTACACTCCTTCCTCCAGGAGATGCTCTTCCTTGGCCATAGCATGACATGGATAGAGGCTTGTCAGTGTTTAACTTGGCCATAGCGTGGCGCGGAAAGGCTTACACTCCTCCCTCCAGGAGGCGCCATGCCCTGGCCATAGCGTGGCGTGGGTAGGGGCTTGTCGATGCTTTATCCTAGCCATAGCATGGCGCGGACAAAGGCTTACACTCCTCCCTCCACGAGGTGCTCTGCCCTGGCCAACTCAGCGTGGATAGAGGCTTTGGAAGGTGCATTTCACTCCCAACCATGTAGATTTTCATAGTAAAGTTGTTATTTATTGACGTCGTTCATGATATCTTTACAAACTCATTGATTTTACTTTGACGGAAGAAGTTGATTACCATCCCTTCCAATGCTCTACAGTGATTAGTTTCATGATCATTCATCATATGATAATGACAAAAGGATCCTTCCAGATTCCTTTCATATTTTGGTTTCTTCTTTTGTGATGGCCAAAAGTTAAGCCCATTTTGATTAGCAAGTAGGCATTCCCTATAGCTGTTGTTAAGTTGCATTCTTTTGGAAGTCTTGACTTGTAGCTTGTTTCTTCAGAATGGCTTCTAGGTCTTTTGTTACTTGACTTTGTAGCTTCACCATCATCGTTTGTTTTTCTTTTTAAAACTCTTTGTAGTTCATATGCTGGAAGGGTTTCAGTTGTAGCTCGTTGCCATTTATTAACAAAGGTGTTGTAGTCTGCCATTATCTCCTTTTTGAAGATTGTGCCTTTGGAATAGTGTTGAATCATTTTCCTCATTTGGTCAAATAGGTTTTCACTTCCATTTGTCCTTCCTAGGGCAAAGAAAGGAATAGGGCCAATATGGAAAGAATTCAAGCTCCATTTCTCTGGATCATATGATTCTGCTCTTTTCTTCTTTATAATTTTTAGAGCTTCGAATCTTAGCATTTCCTTTTCATATAGTTTGAAATATTGAGCTATTCTTGGGGAGAATCCTAATAAGTGTGGTTTCAAGGATCCCTGTTTGGATCTTTTGATTCTGTTAGTCATGATGAATCAAGATCTTGAGTATTTAAGCTTGAAATAGGATTGGGTTAGAGATAGGTGGTGTTGGATGTTTAACAGAGCGGGAGGTTCTGTGACGACCTGGAATTTTCGAGCATTTAAAATCAGAATATTTAATTAATTTTAAATATTCAATAGTACATTTTTAAATTGAATTACGGATATCTCAAATTATTTGATATTTGAATAATTAAATTAAATAAGTGAAGTTGGGAAAATTGTTGAATCTGGAGTTTTAAGCCTATTAAAAAATATATTTGAAGGCTTATAAAATTTATATTGATAACGCTGAAGATAATAGAAGTTTTGTAATTGAAATTTACAGTGATTTGTTCAGTTTTAAATTGATATTGTTTAAATTGAATTTAAAAATAGCCTTCCGAGACACAGTCTCGGAATTTGACGAAACCAGTTCCATTGGGTCCGTGATATTGAATTATTATCGGATTTCAAATATTGTATTGATCGAAGTTGTTGTGTGAGCGTACGGTGGATAAACGCGTT
This sequence comes from Allium cepa, assembly GCA_030765085.1. Classification (NCBI taxonomy): domain Eukaryota; kingdom Viridiplantae; phylum Streptophyta; class Magnoliopsida; order Asparagales; family Amaryllidaceae; genus Allium; species Allium cepa. Next base: position 146,358,336 of record CM060945.1, read on the forward strand.
GTGGCTTATGTCGCAAAATTAAAGTTCATTGAGTATATAAATTTTCATATTTTTGGTCAACCTTTGTTTATTCCTTCTCCCATACGCCATCTCCCAAATATCTTCTCCTTTTCACGTTATGCTACAGCTGAGCATTTTAACTTAGACAATATAAACAAGTGTTTGGCTACTCGTTACATTCATAAAATCCCCTTTCTTCCTTACAACCAAACCGAGCAAAATAAAAAAAAGAATGGTGGCCAAATCGAACTGCAGGAAGGGGGTTTTTCTCGAACGAGCGCATCTAGGGATCGACGCTCGTTGAGGGTTGCGGTGGGGTTCTATCACGCGAGGCACGAGGCCGTTGAAGGGATGTGAAGCCGTTATGGGTCGTGAGTTCGATTTGAAGAGGACGGCGCGAGTGGGGATTCGTACTCAGGTCGATGGCGTCGACGAGGGGTGGCGGCTGTCGCATCTGAGTTTAGGCACGACGTGGAGTCAACTTTGGTCGCCGCGTTCGCGTGAGGAGGGTGGGGCAAGGAAGCTTGATCTGGAGGGGTGATGGTGTCTGGTTCATAAGGTATAGTCTTGTTTTAATTTAATTAAATAAGTAATGTTTATACTTGCAGAAAGAAAAAAAAACAAAGAGATAGAAGTAAATCTGCAGTTTGTTTTTAAAGGGGATAAACTTGTATGAAGGGAATAGATAAAAAAATATACATGTTTTAATTTACTAATTTCATTTTAAGAAATTAATAGAGTAGGTGATCAATTTGTTTAATTTAATTATCTAAGTAGTTTAGGCACTAAAAATAATTGGAAAGGTAATTAGTTCAAATAAACTTGTTAGTTTAAAATTAAATGGTTAGTTTAAATTTAAATCATTAGTTAAACTAAATTATTAAATGATTTAATGGTAGTTAATTGTTCAATCGATTCAAGTATTAATAAATGATGTAAATATTGATTCAAGGTCTAAATCTTGAAGAAATCTAGTCGGAATGAGAATGGATTACTAATAAGAAGCAAAAGGTGAGTTAATCTCACTCAGTTTAAATTTAAATTTAAAATGATTAAATTTAAATAATTGTTTGAATGGTTTAATTGTTTGATGTGTTATGGTAGGACATATTATATTGTGCTAATGTCTGTGGATGCAGGGAAAACAGGTTGGAGGGATCCAACTGGACCCCTCAACTTTTATTTAAATTATTTAAAATTCTCTGCTCTGGTTATTGAATATTCTATGATGCATTAAGTGGAAGTATTGAATGCTATGGTTTGGATGATATAATTGAGAATAATAAAATACCAAATATAAATTTGATTTTTGAATGAAAATGAAAGAAGTGAAATTGCAAGTAAAATAATTATAGACTAAATTTAAGAATGACTTGGGAAGAAATAAAGTAACTTTAAAATCCTAATAAGTGAATCCTGGGGATGAAAGGGAAAAATTGAATAAACAGGAAGTTGATGAATTTTAAAATTCAGCGTTATTATTTACAAGAACAAAACATTTATTTAAAAGCTAAGATTTAAATTATTGAAAAAAATAAAGGAAAAAGTTGGAAAAAATCTGGAATTTGTATATTTCAGTTAAAAGTTTTAAAATCAAATGGAAAATAATAATAATAATAATAACAACAATAATTAAGTATATACGTAATGAATTTTGAAGTGAATTAGGTAATTAACGAAATTTATTTCAAATACAATAAATTGGAAATCAATTTGGGAAAATTGATTTAGGTGATTGGAGTTGGGATTTTCTCTGGATAGCCAAGTACATGCTTTAAAAAGTAAATCTTTAAAAATTAATTTAATGGATTAAAGTTGTTTTTGTAGAAAGCAAGTTTTGTAAAACTTATTATTTCTTATATTTAATTTCTAAAGTAAGTATTTCCTTTTAATCTATTATAACAATAATTATTTAAAAAGTGATTTAGTATGTGTTTTAAAAGTGTAAATCTAGTTGCATATTTTATTAAGTAAATCTTATTTTCAAATATTCATATGGTATGTATTTTTATTGAAGTACTTTATAAAATAAATGTTTTGAAGTATAAATTTCAAAGTAAAGTGTTTTAGATTATTTTAAAAATCTATTTTGTGCTTGGTGATTTCAGAGGAGATAGAAATTATTTGGGAAAGTTGATTCTGATAAGAAAGATGGTTTTAAAACTGTTTTCAAGGGTTGGAAAATAGAAATATATCTTGTGAAGATATTTTTGAGGTAATAAATAATTTGGAAAATCATTTATTGTTTGATGGATGTTTGTAGATAGAAATTGATAGTTAAATAACCGACTATCAATATTGGCCAAATGCGTTGATCGTTTCGAAGAGATCGGGATCGAGATTTATTTCTCGAAAACCACTTCGATCCGGTTCGTACGTTTCGTGTAAATGATTTTGGATTTGAAGATGGAGTGGTGAAGTGAAAGGGCTAATCGCTACTAATCCTGAGGATATTTCCAAAATGGATGTAGTAGGAATAGTGCCTTCGGTTCTGTTCGAACCCGGGACGGACTTGTATGGATGAATGCTTGCGAAAACATCGTCAGGTGCACGATGGACATTCTAAGGGATATATTCTAAAAAGGTAACGCTTAGCCTCAAGGCTCATCAAATGGGAATGACTGAAAATCAGGGGTTATGCAGCAAGGCTAGGTGGGTAGCACCCAAGCAGGGTGAGGTCATTCCAGTCTACATGTCCCTTATTATTTCGGCTTAGTGGGCGGTTGCTGACCCCAACCGCGGGGTGATCTCACTCGGGATTATCCAGTAAGGGGTAGTTCCGGCCTTGTGTTGCAGGGGAGCGGGCGTACTCCTCGGTACGGTGATCTAGGCCCCGTACTGTGACAGGTGGTACCCCAGTGCCTAGTCATTAGTTGGAAATCCATTCTCCCTACGAGCCTTGTACGAGTTTTGTTTGTATTACCCACTCTGTGGCTAGTAGCTGGAATTTAATGAATGTAACAATTTCGGCTATTTTATAAGTATTTGTATATAGACCCTATTATAATATCAGAGGATTTCTATAAAAATTGTTTTAGCTATCGTAAGGTAAAAACCCGACATGTTTATTTGTGGCATGGTCTTACGAGATGCTTTTTTTTTCAAAGGATTTTTGAAACTTTAATAATCAACCGGGTGTGATTTTCTCACGCTGGTAATCCAGACTGACTCGGGTGTTATTTAACTGTAATGCTCGGGTCAGACCGAGTGTTATAGGATACAGGATTTGATGCTATGGAGCTCAGGAGACGAGCTGGATGACGACACGTACTCTCGTACTTTTATATATATATATATTTTCCGCTGTGTTGAGTTGTTGTGTATCCATGTGTATGATATTGATGTTGAGCTGTGATTGATGTACTCTGATGATGTAATATATAAACAGATATATTTGATTTTGAGTAAAGATCATTTATTTTCTATTATATTTTATTCCGCTGCGATGGTTAGATTATGTTGTTGCTTTCAATTTTCTTCTTCTACCTCTTCTTCTTTAACCCAAATGGTTCGTATTTCTGTACAACTTGAGTTGATTTAGGTTAAATAGTGTTAACTCAAGGGGTACGGATCTGCGGGCTGTCACGGGTTCGAGCCCTCCTTCTAGCGCCAAAATGTTAACAAGAAAACTTGTCCAACACCCCAATGTTGATTTTAAGGAAAAGGTTAGTCCTTTAGATCTCTCTTGGTTAAGTAGAGGAAGAAAGAATGTGGACATTTATTTCAATACACCCTTTTTACTGTGTATCTATTGTGAAAACCTTCCTTTATAGACCTTTCGACTAGGTCAAAACATTTAGATTCCCTTCTTTATGATCTTTTGAGCCGACTGGAGTAGTTCAATTATCCCTTCAAAACCTTTTTTTTCAAAACAGGTGCGGAACACTAAAGGATGACTCTAAGGATTCAAGGGTAATGTTTTACTAGTTGGGTTTCAACCATGTTGAAAGCTAGGTCAGTTGGTGACTTAGGTTTAGTTCTGGGATCTTGGGTAATCCAACTTAGCTTAAGGTTTCGACTTACTAAAAGGTGAGCATTTAGTGAACAGTGGATTGTAGTTAAGGACTTATATTACTTGGAAAAGGCAAGGATTTCGACTTACTCAGAAGGTGCCTTTCGATGTGGTTGATACCTGTAAAATACTATTAAATCCAATAAAAAGCCTTCAATCAACTATATAATCAGAAATATTGAAATCTTGCCTTTTATTAGTCCAATAATGACCGTGCTGAACAATTATCCCCAATTTGATTTACAAATTAGAGTTTACAACTTTATAAAATTAAGAAAATACAAGTCTGGAATGAGCGAATTCGGATCCTTTAAACTAGACCTCATGGTCTTATTTATAGATGCAGGTTGGCATCTTTTGACTCAATGCTCTCGACCTGGTCGAAAGGTAGCTGCGGATACCTTCTAGCTCCTTTGATATTTGTGCATCCCTCTGCATTTCTTTCGAATGGGCTCGAATGCTTTCGTCTTTGTCAAAAGTTGTGATTGTGCCTTTCATCTTTATGTTGCTTTGTTGTCACATTGAAAAAAAGGTAGGAGTTTTCGACTCTGTCAATAGGTTGTTCCCAGAGGTTTCGAAGGCATTGAAATGCTGATGGCTTTTATACTATTAGTAGCTTCCGAACTTATGCTTGCGACTTGATGCAGAATCCACCCAGGATATTAAAGGCTTCAACCGATTCGAAAGGCTTGAATTTACTTTTGAAAGGGTTGTTCTGACCAAGACATGTTTCAAAGTGATTTGAATGAAGGCGAAACCTTTGGTTTTGAAAGTTTTGGCGCACATAAGAAGGGTTGTTATGTGTTGTCTTCAAAAGATGTTTCCTCAACTCATTCGAAAGTTCATCATGCATGCGGAAACACTGCTTCAAAAGGGGATCACTGAAGTGGAAGGGAGCTTTCGACCTTTCTGACCCCTTTGAAAGGTTGTGATACCTCTGGACTTTTGCTGTAGCATCCCTTTGACTTCTTCGAAAGGTATTACTGATGCTACTTTCTCTTGTCCTTCTTTTTCTTCTACTCAATTTGGTTTCGACAAGGTTGAAAGAATATTTGGTAGTAACAAAACTATTATATACATTAATTAAAATCATAAAAGCGATATAATAATTAAAACTCATATAATATGAATGTATAATAAAGATGGAACAATAAAAACCCTAAATAGACTTAAGTGTCAAATACATATGCATAGTACGTATACCATGATTTCTAATGTGTCCAACACTGGAATCATGAGAATATTTCATAAGAAATATATTATTCCATAAGTCAATATCAATAAATTAAATATATTAAAGATTGTGAATCTTTAATATATTATTGTCCTCTACCGTTATATATTAATTCATTACTTGCATACTCTCTAGTTATCGAGCAAACTCAAGATAGAGATATTATGTATAGTATTATTAATATATAGAACATACGAGGTAAGAGAGCTATATGTATTCGTTGAGAAAACTCAAGGTACAAATACTATACTTAGGTCGTCATGACAGGTAACTAAGAGTGAATAATCACTTTTGATTTGTTAAACAAACTCAAGGTCGAAATGAGATTAAGACAAGGAACCATGAGTTAGGATTGTATATGTTATAACTGAAAAAGATTTATCCATCGTTTGTAGAGCTATAACAACAAATTTAAGGTCAAAATCTCAAGACAAAAGAATCCTAACACCCACTAATGAAGTTGAAAAGTTTCTATGTTTCATCTTATAATTTAGAGAAATATAAAAGACTAGTGGGAGCTTATTAGTAAAATAAATATAATGTTAACCTTACTAATATTCTAAGAACATCTACTATGAATAATGTCCTAAATTATTACATTAAAATTTGCAGAAAAACGTCCACGCCCTAGTTTTTTATGAAAACGATAAAATCACCAGACCTAACTACATAGATTGGCTATGGGCGATAAAGACAACATTTATTTATGAATGTCTTTGGTCCTCGATAAGAAAACCTCCTAAGGTTAGACCTGCTGATGATGCGGACCCCAATATGAGATTAGCCTATAGCAAATGGGTCTTATACCTAGAAATCAACATGTTTACGTGTTGTCTATGTCAGAAAAACCAGTATAGAGACAACATGAAAATATGACCATCCATCAAATTTTTGATAGCCTCCGGTTCTGTTTTGGGAATAGTCTTATTTTGCGAGGTACAAACATACAAAGAAAAATTTCAATGTGAAAATAACCAATGGACAAAAGGTGGACGATTATTTTTATTGATGAAAGGCTATATTGATAGACTTGCTCAATTGAACGTTACGATAGGTAACGAGCTGCAAGTAAATCTGATCATATGGTCTCTTGCTTCTTAGTTTGAGTTGTTATATAGACTACAATATGAACCAATTGAATTTAGCCTTATGGAGTTGTTCTATATGTTGAAATCAGCCGAGTCCTCATCCAAGGATCATAATGTGATGCTTGCAGTTAAGGGGAGCACATCATCTTCAAAAGGTTCAAAGAAGCGGAAAAGGATTAATAAGAAGAACAACATGATTGCTCCATCTAATAAGGGTGAATGTCATCACTGTCATAAAAAGGGTACTGGGAATGAATTGTCTGGAGTATTCAAAGATTATCAAAGAGAAGAGATAGAATATTGCTACTGATCCTATAGGGATATTTATGATTCAAAACTGTTTTGTAATCACTAAATTATCTTGGGTTTCAGCTATTAGATCTGGAAATCACATTTTTAATTCATTACAAGGGTTTAAGAACATGTGTCATGAGGCAAAGGGAGATATGAGGCTTCATGTTTATAATGGACCTCTAGTAGATGCAATGGAAGTTGGATATTTTCATTTAAGTTTGCCCAATGGATTTGTTTTGATATTAATTAATTTCTATTATGTAAATCACTTTATTTACGCATTATTTCCATGTATAAACTGTCTAAAACTGGTTACACTATTCTAATAATATTACGAATATTATGTTAGATGGTAATAAAGTTTGTGATGGTATTTTTGATAATGGCATTTATGTTATCAATACTAGTTATGTTTGTGCAGTGAGTGATTCTTCATATGATGATATAAATGGGCATTGTAGGCTAGGTCATATAAGTTAGAAACGACTACATAAATTGAAAACCGATGGTTTTCTACCGTCATTTGGTTCTAAATCATTTAATATGTGTGAGTCGTAGTTGATATGGCTGATATATCAATCTTCTTCCAGACAAGGGAACCCTACCCGTGGAAGACCAGCATGAATGGTTTAGATAATATCTTAGGACTATCGAGCAAATTCCTATCCCTCCAGCTGCACCGGTGGCACCTTCCACCCTGCTTGCCAATGTAGTACCTTATCTTGTTGATTTTCCTAAGTTGTGTAAGTTCTTTCTTAATATGGGAAGGAAGACATACTCCAAAACTGAAGGATATTTGAAAGCTAAAGCTTGGGTGAGTGACTACGATAAATATTTAGAGAGCTTGATTGGGATGATCGGTTAAGAAGGAGAATAGCAGCTTGGAACCTCAAAGGAGAAGCTTTAGAGTGATGGAACTTTGTGACTAGTGACCACCCAGGAAGGACATTCTCTTAGGACAAACTTTGGGATAGATCTAAGACGAGGTTGGGAAAATGCCTAACCACTCTTTTAGTGGCAGCAATGAATGAACACTTGGGTCTCGTACATATTGATGTATCCGGTTTGGACCGATGCCTATAGTTATTAAAGATAATTGTTCTTATTTTGTAAAATTTATGGATGATTTCTCAAGAATAGGATATATGTATCTTATAAAGAACAAATTCAATGTCTTGATTGTAGAAATGAGGTTGAAAATCAAACAAGCCATAAGATCAAAATACAATGATCTGACCGAGGAGGTGAGCACATTGAACAAAAGCGCCAATAGTACTTAAATAATAAGGGGATTATCTCTTAGGTTATGCACCATGTACTCTGCAATATAACAATGTTTGGAGCGAAGGAACCGAACCTTTGATATGGTTTGTTCCATGATGAGTAAGGAGGAGTTACCTCTATCTTATTGATGATATGCACTAGAAACCATAGTGCATATGTTAAATTTGATGACCACTAAATATTTGCGAAGACACCATATGAGGTGGTGTGGGATGAAATCCCAACTCAAATATTTGAAGGTATAGGTCTGCCCGATCTATGTGTTGTTGGTCCCAGTAAACTCAAGCAAGATTAGCATTGTGTAAATTATAGGATATCCCAAAAAATCGATGAGATATAGTTTTTATAATACATGTTTTTGGAAAAGGAATGTATATCAAAAAAAATTAACAATGAGGTAGTAGACTTAGACGAGATCCAGGAAATTAACACCGGCCAAATCAGTGGGAGAGCCAAAGTCATCCGTATACGAAACATCTAGCATGTTACATGGTCTAATAGAAAATCTTATGCACCATAGAGATACTATAGTTTTCTCACGGATGGTAGAAAAGAGGCATGCATCATAGATAACAATACTCTTCTATCATTCCAAGAAGCACTATAAATTAAAGACTCTGCACTTTGGCTTGGAGCAATAAATTCCGAAATGGATTCCATATACGAAAAAAAAGTATGGATTCTGGCTAACATACCAAAGGGGACAAGTTGCAAACATATTTTTAAGAAAAATCTAAATGTAGAGGATAAGTTAAGACCTACAAAACAAGGCTAGTTGCGAAAGGATTTCTTTGAATTCAAGGTGTGGATTATGACAAAACAATTCACCCATAGTAATGCTTAAGTCCATACGAATAATGCTAGGCATTACTATGTTCTATGGCAACCAAATATGGAAAATGGATGTAAAGATGGAATTTCTATATGGTGATTTAGAAGAGACAATCTGTGTATTGCTGCCCAAGGGTTTCAAGGTCAGCAGGAGTGAAGGAAAGGCTTGCAGGTTGTTAAGGTACATTTATAGACTTAAGAAATCTTCAAGAAGTTGGAATAAGTATTTTGATAAAGTAAGCAAACTGTTTAGTTTTTATCAAAACATAGAGGAAGCATGCATACACCGAAAGGAATAAGGGAATGTTATCATATTCTTATTGTTATACGTTGATGATCTTCTGTTGATTGGAAATGACATTTCATCATTACAATCAGTGAAAGCTTGGTCTTCCAAGAACTTATCCTTGAAAGATTTGAGAGAAGTATCCAATATACTAGGTATAAGGTTCTATAAAGATAGCTCCAAGAGGCTATTGGGATTGTCATAATCCCTGTACATAGACACGATATGAACAAATTTAGTATGGAGAATTCCAAGCATGAAACTGTTCCAATGCAATATGAATTTTGTTTGATCGATTTCACCCTAGAGTGGGGTGAATAAAGTGATACTAATAATTATAAAAAATTAATGCGGAAATATATAAAATAATTGCAGCATAAATAATAGCAGAATAATAAAAGCAGAAATAGAACAACACAGATTTACCCAGCTTTGGAAAAACCCTGGCTACGCGCTGCCCCCAAGGTTTCTACTAGAAATTAAGAAGTCAAATGCTTACACACAAAAATTTGCGACATCCGCTATAGATTAACCTAACTCTACGCTCAAAACCCTGCCACAACTCAGCCAATGAGTTGCGAATTCTCGAACTACACCACCATAGTTCGTCCCCTAGTCACGCGACTAGGATTTAATAAAAGTTTAAAAGTAGATTACAAGATAAAAATAGCTAAAATAAAACTAGAAACCCTAGTTTAAAATTAAAATCCCAAAGTATTAATTAGGACTGGCCCAAAACAAAAATGCAATGATAAAAAATATCCTCCTTTTCTTTTTATATTATTAGCTGTATCCTCTTTGTGAAAATGGCTGCCTCGTTTCTCTTTCAACAATTAGGGCTTATGTAATATTAAGACGCCGACTTCAGTTGATTGATCGAGTAGATGTTTTTGCGTTCCTTTCTTTGTCGATGATTGTTTCTTTGATTTGCAAACGGCTGCTTCAGTTTGGGCGAGTTCGATTTGAATAAATATGGTATTTGATTTCCTTGTTACTCTCATTGATATGCTTGAACTCGATTGCATATAAGCCGATGATGTTAATGGTATTTATAGGGATCGATTCCTTTAGTTATCGTTCATATTTATTATGCTTGAATTCTTCATGTGCTATGCTTGGCCACTAATTTTCGATTGAATGCCTGTGATGTTTTCTAACTTTTTCAATTCGTATATTTTCTGATGTGTTATGCTTGATTACCACAGCTTTGATTTTTACTTGTTCGATTCTACCTTGGTCACCATGGCTCTGGCTTTTGTATTTAAAATTGTGATAATCTGGACTTTGGATTTGGTTCCTTTCTTTATGCTCCTTTGATTTGAATTTTTTTCTCTTATGACTTGTTCATCGGTTTCTTGAGCATATCATTTGAATTTGAGAAAATTTACTTGGTTCAATTTACTATATATACCTCTTTTTGAAAATGTTTGACTCATTCAACTCCTTTCAGCTATGACTTGATTTCATCGCATTGCTATGTTGCTTGATCATAGTCACTCGCTTATTTGTTCTGTAGTTGACCGTTGGTTTGCTGTTGCCTCTGGTTGATTGTCTCCACTTGTATAGTTATGTTCATGTCTGAACATACATGGTTGAGTTTGTTGTCATGTGCATTTGTGCTTGAAGTCGTAGCTAGCTTGCATATTGAACTGCATCAATGTTTCCCATATTGTCACTGCATATGTATACATGTTGTTTACTGCTTCAATTACTTCGTGTTTTCTAGATTTTGCTTGTGTACTTCATGGTTGATTTGGATTTGGTCTTGTTTCACTTCACTGTTCACTGGTCTTGCACTTGATTAATGGTCATCTCCACTTGTATACATACATGATGTATGTATATGTGTGTGTTCATGGAGTCTGGTTTCATATATACTCCGAACTTGTTCCACTTGAGTCTGGTTATTTTGTTTTTTGGTTTGTATGTGGCCAGTGTTCTAGGCATAACTATGTTCACACTTGAATTTAGTCTGGAGCTTGTTGTAGTCTTGGTTCACCTGAACTTTGAACTTGTGGTTTGTGGTCTGCACTTCAGTTAAAATCTCTCTGGACTTGGTAGCCTTACATTCCATTATGTGTAGAGCTGCTTTCATGTACTTTTCATTGCTCTTATCTTCATGTTACATACAGATTTTGTAGCTGTGGCCTACATTCGATCATTTGAACTGCTGTCTACTTTCATGCCTGTTTTGTTCTTGACCCTATTTTGAGTCACTTGTTTTCCATATTGTAACTGGACTTGCAGTTTTGTTGCTATTTGATATGGAGGCTTTGTTACTTCGTTTACAAGATTTTATATGATTTGTTGGTGACACTGCATGTATATATTTATGTATACATGAGTGCAGTTGCAGTAACAATTTTTTTTTTGTCATTTTGAATGTTGGTTGTTTCAGATTTCACTGTTGAGTCTGTTCTTATGTGTACACATTTGTGCACTGGTTAGCATGGTTTGGTTTTAGATTTGAGCCTTTATGTTTTCACTATTGCATATATGCATGGTGCATCAATATTGCTCTGTCCATTTGACCATATACATTTCCATATTCACTGACCATATGCATATGTTTTGTTGTACTGGTGCTTTGAGTACATATATATGATGCCTTCTTTCTTGTGTCTGGTCTTGGCCATTTGATTCATGTGCATAGCATATATTTGTTACTTGTTGTGGTCTTTGTCTTTGTGCCATGCCACTGGCCTGAACAGTTGAACTATTTGGTGCACCACTTCGAACATATTGAAGTTTAGGTCTGCACTTGCCTTGAGTTTGAATGGTTGAGTATTTTTCAAGTGTAACATTGAATTTTTGGTCGAGGCTTGTTTTATGTTGGTTTTTGGATTCTTGTACTATGAGAACTTGTACTCGAAAATTTTGTGATGTATTTGTATTGCACCTGAGTTGAATCTATCCACGGCTCGGGTTTGACCTTGTGCTCACCTATCCCTTTAGTTTTATCAAGTGCATATCGGTGTGCATGGCCTTATGGCATGTACAATGATGCAATGTGCATGTCACAAATTGCTCGTGTATGATGAATTCAAAATAAGTATGATAACGAACAACCCAAATAACCGAGGAAAATAATACTTTCAAAAATCACATTCTATTTTACACTGCAAAAATATTTCTTTTTCAATTTTACTGCAATAGTGTTTATTTTGCAGATAATGCAGGTGCTGGATACAAATTGGAATACAGCTAAAGAACAAATATGACTGAATGAGTGATATGTAGTGAGGAAAGTTATATAAATTAAAATGTATTGTAATTGATATTTTATACATATAGTGAGAGCATAAATTTTGTACTATTCAAAAATTGTAATAAAATATTTGTTTGAATAAAATATCTGTTTGAATTTAAATTCTATGCTATTTATTTTATTCATCAAATATTTATTTAATTATGTAAAAATAAAATAGTACAATAAAAAATACATTTAAATGAGTATATATATGTTTATTATCATCAAATAAAAATCATATTCTAGCATATTCAACAGAATTGTTCTTTGTAAAAGGGACGCTCCCTAAATTAACGAGGAGAAAAAGTGCACAACGAGGATAATGTATGCTTCGATAATTGGTTCCATAATATACATGACCGGATGTGGCATACACACTAGAATTTATAAGTCGATACCATTCTAAACCTGGGGAAAGGCATTGGACGGCTATTAAGTGTATACTTAAGTATTTGAGAAATACTAGGGACTTATTCCTTATATAGACCCCTTATAAAGGGGTATGCCAACTCTATCTTTCAAAGTGATATCGATGAAACTAAGTCAGTGTCCAATTATGCTTTTACTTTTAATGGCGAGGCTGTTAGTGGAAAAGTACCAAACAAGAAACGGTAGTTGATTCCACGATGAAGACCGAGTACATCAGCCTCAACGAAGTAGCCAAAGAAATGTTATGGATGCACAAGTTTATGTAACGACCTGCCTTTTTGACCATCGAAAGTCGACACCAAACACTACCACTATGTCCAAACGTTGTGCATCCAATCGACAAAAGGGCAAACTGTTAGGTAAAGAAAAAAGAAAAGGATAGAGAATAGAGAAAACAGAATCTCACAGCGAGATCGACAACATATAACACAACAAAAACAGTAAAAACTATCACTCCAAACATACAGAGTATATCAGAGTTAAAAACAAACTTTATCAGCTGGACAGTAATAAAATCCTAATCATACAAATGCTAATAGTTATATTATATGCTAAAGCGGAAAATAAAATAGTACGACGGGAGAATCTTCAGCTCCCATCCAAAAATCCCATAACACCAAAGCCAACCTAGGAAAATACTCGGTCTGACCAGAGCATTATAAATAAATAACACCCGAATCAGTCTGGAAATACCAGCGTGAGGTAATTCGAATAATGAGGAACATATTTAAAAATTCTGTGAGACCATGCCTCTAACGCGAAACGAGCTTTTACCTCACAAGAATAACATCTATACAGGCAAGAGCATAAACAAATATCAAGAAACAAATCCAAATATGATTGAGCATAAATAATGTTAAACCAAACTTGAAAGAATGGAAATAAATCGAGTAAAATCCAAACTGGACAGAATGGATAGAATAAGGGAAACAGTCCAACTTAATAGAATGGACTAAAGAAGGTAACGGTCCAAACTCGATAGAATGGGCTAAATAAAGTAACGGTCTAAACTCGTTAGAATGGGTTAAAAAAGTAACAGTCCAAACTCGAAAGAATGGACAAAATAAACACTTAAATTCCATGAAGAGGAGTTGGCTCTACATGTGGCAATTTAAAGCTAAAAAGATTCAAGGTTTACGAATCAAATAAGGAAAGAATTTTCCAACGAATGATTAGGAGTGTGCGCCCTCCGCACTGATAGTACATCTCTAGAAATATACTTAAGAACTCTGATGGCTCTCGGACACGTCCAAGCCAGACTCCGTCAACGGTTACCGAGAATCCAAGTATTTCACATCTCAATGCGCAACACCGAATCCAATCTAGAGTGGATGTGAAAATACCATAATGGGAGCAACCCCACATAGCTTGGATTTCACTCGCTCATTGGGTTTAATCATTTCCGACAAAGAATATCAAAGCTCAAATTATCAACACATCGTCTTAGAGTGACGAAATAAAGTTGCTGAAGTAACCGATAGTTGGGATACCAACTATCAAGGATATAAAATAATTGTATATGGAGATTATGTCTTGTATACCTATCACCACTCATTGAATTCAAACTTGTACTTTTCTTCGTTAACAGTAACACCGGACAAGTCAAGGTAGTGTTACATCAAAGTCATGTCCAACAATCACTCTTAACTTTTGAAATAGCGACAAGTTTATTTTATTGATGTTTAGTGCTAATTATAAAGATAAATCGTTTTCATACAAGTGATTCACTTTATAGAAATAATCTGTTTCCTTAAATGAATCAAACTTTTTCTTTTTTTAAAATGAACTGAACTTTTTGGCTTGAATTTCGTATTAGTAAAATACTTTTAGAATTAGTTTTAGATAGTTAAAATGTTAAGAGAATAATTTTTCCAAGTGCGCTGCCCCATAGGCCTAAACCAACATTAGACTGAACACCCAAAAGATTATCCAACTTATCATCCCAATAATCGAGTTCCAGTTCCTTTTTTATACTTTAAAAACAATATTAATTATCCCAAAAGATAATTAATCACATTTAAAATCTCTTTTAATGAAACAAATCCATTATCTATAATAAAATAGATAGTTATTTCCAAACACTTTTATAACATTTGTAAATCAACGTTTAAAATCTTCATTAAATCAGTTTATTCAAGAAATTTTATTATATTAGTTAACTAATTTTAATCATCTTAATTAAATCAATTAATTAAAAAGATTTATTAAACACAAATAGACATTAATTAAACGAATAATTAATCTCAAACGTCATTAATTAAAATGATAAATAATTCTAAATTCCATTGATTATAACAATTAGTTAAGTTTAAGATAATCAAAAATTAATCTGATTAATTAAATCCAAAATTCATTAGTCAAACAGATTAATTAAAGCATCATTTGTTAAAATGATTTATTTTATTATAAAACATCATTAATTAAAATGATTTAACTAAATTCCAAAAATCATCAGTTAAAACAATTAACTAAATTTAAAACAATCATTAATTAAAATGATTAACAAAATTCAATTATTATTTTAAATGATTAATTATTTTTAAATATTATTAAAATAACTATTAATTTCAATTATTCTTAATTGAAATAATTAGTTTAATCCCATCATCATTAATTAAAATAATTAATTCAATTCTGCAAATTAATTAAACTCCTTATCCTTAATTAAAAGAATTAATTAAGCTCAAATGATCATTAGTTAAAATGATTAACTAAGTATAAAACATCATTAGCAAAAATGATATGTAAAATCTAAAGATGAACCAATTTTTAATCATCATTTATTAAGTTGGTTAATTAATCTCAAATTAATTAATTTAAAAGATTAATTAATTAAAATTATCATTAACCAAAATGATTAATAAATTTTCCATATTCTTTTTAGCGGAAATACGAGCTCAAGTTCATTCGACGGGGTTTTAGGTAGAAATTTAATAAAAGACGATATAGCGAGACATTTAAACTATAAAAGGGAATATCAGTAATTAATTTCAATAAATCATCAGCAACAACATACGGATGTAAATAAATAGTTTATGGGCAAGAAACTCTCTTTGGGTCTCTCTATATATTTTTCCTAAAAAACAATGGTTATGGATAACATATAGATAATCATATTGGTTTCTAACTATCAAATTAATAAGTCATCCATTTTACAATCGGAAATGCAATCAAACAAGCAATCAAACAATTTTAACTAACATCCAAACAATCGATAAACATTTATAACATCATAGATGTGATATAATAAAATTAAATGTGAGCTAAACTCACGTTGATTTCCTTTTTTCGTCGAATCTTCCCGATTTCAAACTAAAACTCAACGGACGTTTGATTTTTGCCTAAAATTTAACTTGTACCAAATCCAACCAAATTAACTCCATCGTGGAGCTCTCGACGACACGAGTCCAATGTAATAAACAGCGTTCGAATCCAACCTCGTATGAGCGAGATATACATGTTAGATTTATCGATAATTTTAATTAAAATCAAAATTTTTTTTATAAAATTACAATTATACCCCTCATAACTTTCTTCCCACTCCATCCTTTCTTCCTCCTCTTCTCACTGTGCTCTCAAACGTACACGGCCGTGCACTAATTTCACTGACATGGAGCAACACTCATCGGAACTCGGATCTAACACCATCAACGTAAATATATCATCGAACTCGACATGAACGACACCATCACGGTGCCACCCAGTAAATCGTGACATGGCCATGGAAACTGTGACCCGACACTGTTCACGTGTCCGAAAATGTCACCAATACTTGCCAAAATTCGTCAAAAGATGCTACTTCCTTCCACGAACTCAAATTGAAACCCCATGTCAACGATGTGTACGTAAATATGCATATTTTTTACCATCATATTTAATATATTTAAATTAAATAAATGATCATATTGGGTAACTTGTTTTAAATCAAAATTTAAATTATTTTCAAATCATCGTATATTGGTCTTCATATGGGGGAAAAATGGTCACTTTTGTGCATATATTAATTTAAGAAAATTTAATTGGAAATTGCTATTTTTTGTAGGAATTTGTACTCGAAGAGGTTTCATGAAGAAATATGCATGCACAAAGAAGATATAAAGGAATGAAGATAGAGATAATTCAAAGTCATGATAATGGAGGACCCCACCTACTCACCTACCTTAATATATAATTAGAATTAATGCACATGCTAAAATGCCATTAGAGTTTCATGCACACTTAATGGATGATTATTTGAAGCTAATGATAACTTAGTAGCCACACTTCCTAGAGGGTAGTTTGAGCATTCTCCAAAAATATGGATTAGGGTTTCTAACTTGTATAAATGCTCCTTATGTTTCATGTAACTACTCTTTTCTTTTAGGCTCTCTTCCCTTGGTTTAGTTTAGGATCAAAAATAAAATGAGAGTTCTCCTTCTTTTCATGGCTACTTGAGCCATTTTTTATTTCATGTAATTTCCTTTTTTTAATGCAATGTTAATTAGTATTTTATTTTACTTACATGCTCTCTTTCTTTCATGCTAGTAGTGTAGATTTCCTTTTATTCAATTAGATTAGTTCTCTTTTCCATGAGCTTTCATTTTCCATTTTTTTAGTTTCATGTTGCATGCTGCAATTGTTGATATGATAACAAATATGAGAGGCTAAACCCCTTCAATTTAGGGGTAATGAAGCTCTCTAATTATGTAGCTTCAACATTTTGATAATTATTTGCACTCTTTTTGTGCTTAATGACAATGATTGAAATAGTTTAACTTGTTGTTTTTGCTTTGAATTTGATAGCCTATATTATTAACACCAAATAAGCTATGCTTGAACAATCACTAAATACAAATTACTTCTTCATCTACATATTATTGTGGTAATGAAGTGAATGTTGAAATCAAAATTTGATGGTTTATATTTCTAATTAATAGTCAATATTTTGTTATCCCACCTTTTAGATACAAAATGATTAACTAGAAACCAAAGACAGTTCTCCTCGACTGCCAGTTATGTACAGATCGACTATGGATGTCGGTAAATTTTGTCCAAGTCCGGATCAAGTTACAATTGACAAGACATGACAAGTAAAGCTATGAAAACCTATTTCCAAATTTCAAGTCAATCTGAGGTCATATGCTGAAGATATGATCGATGCAAGCCAAGGGAATCAATTCATTCGCCTCCATCTGTTTGTATCCATCAAGCTTTATCTATTCGTATCCATCAATTGCCTCCATCTGTTCGCATCCATCAAGCTTCAACTGTTCCTATCCAACGATTGCCTCCATCTATTCGCATCCATCAAGTTTCATCTGTTTGTATCCATCAATTGCCTCCATCTATTCGCATCCATCAAGCTTCATCTCTTCTTATCCATCGATTGCCTCTATTCGTTCGTAGCCATTCGTTCGCATCCATCAAGCTTCATCTGTTCATATCCATCAATTGCCTGCTGTTCATATCCATCACGTACACCCAACTTCGTACCATCAATTGGAATCAATTCGTATCGATCCCAAAACGTGCAATGATGGTCGATGCGAACAGTGCAACGATGGTCGATGCGAACAGTGCAACGATGGTCGATGCGAACAAGGAAGAGGTGATCAATGCGAACAAGATACACTCCAATGAAAGATTTAGTCACTTGGCATGAATAGTGGATCGATCCGAGGAGTTAGCGCCACGTCAACTTGCAAACACGTGCACAAAAAACGATACGAACAGATCGATACGAAGGGGATCGATACGAACTAAACAGCCTACATAAAACCAAACTTGCATTGATCATAACTCACAATCTACAAGTCCAAATACTACTAAATATTCACAGGAGCTTGCGTACAACCTAAAAAATGTTCATGATCGATCTCGACTCAATTGGACAAGATCTTGATCGATACGAAATTCATTCGTATAGATCACGGATCGAGTCGAAATCACTTGGGATCGATCGCGTAGGCCCACGCATTTGCAAGAAGAGGTCTCCCAAGATTTGAGCGAGATATTTGCAGACAAGGCCTATAAATAGCATCCTAAGAGCTTTAGAAAAGGGGATCTTCTAGTTCTTTTACGCTGCTACTCTGCCAGAATCGTCACTACACTCCAATTGTACTGTTGTAATCAGTTATAACTCATTGTAACCAGCGAACAAAAATCAATAAAGCAGCAACCCTTAAAAGTGGGCATAGGCTACAACGCCGAACCACTATAAATCGTGTGTTTCTACTGCTTTTCTTTGACATTTTGAGTGTTCTTGATATTTATGTTCTTTACATACTTGCTATCTGAGATTGTGATTGTGAACGGGTGCTTTCATCGACAATTGGGTTTTCGTGACCATTTTTGGCTCAAACATTTTGATGCTTTCACTGAAAATTGAACTCAGAGATTCTACAACTTGTACCGTGGATTTAAAGACTTAAAGACTTGGATCTGGAAAGCCATGGTTAGGCAATCAGCTAGAAGACAAAGGACTGAAAGAAGACGGCATGAAGAAAGTCAGGAGGCCTCCTAAGGAGCGAACCAAGTCTCAGTCTTCATCACCCGAGACGAGATGGAGATGATGATGGAAGCTATGTAAGAGGGAATGCTGAAAAGACAAGAAGAGATGATGCAGAACCTACTCCAACAAGATGGACGGGCTGGAATGCAAAATCAAGGAAACAGTACGGTAGGAAATGCTAGAGACAGAGATCAGGAGCATGGAGCAATCAGAACTCAGAACAGAGCGGGACCATCAGGAGGGGCCCCAGAGCTAGGGGCACTACCTAGGAGCATGTTGATCCAACCTCAGGTAGGATACTAGGTGGAGTTGTTCAACATGGCATTAATAGAGGAATGGATGCCCATCCAGAAGAGCATATTTCAGGATTCTCTCGCGCACTCGGGGGCAGATCAGAGGCAATGGACAAGGACTACAGCTTGGTGACGGTGACAGATTGGCGGAGATGGTCAGACGAGCAATGAGAGGTGGACTGGTGAATAGAGATTTGGAAGATGTTAACAAAAGCCCCTTCGCTCCTATAATTAGGAAGGCAAGGAATCCACCTGAATTCAAGCTACCAACATTGGAGACATATGATGGAAGGACGGATCCAGCTATTCATCTGACAAGATATATGAGACATATGGAAGTGTTGGGGGCGTCGGAGGAAGTCATGGCCCGATGTTTCCCATTGTATCTAACAGACATAGCAGCATTATGGTTCGGGCAATTGGAAAGCGGCTCCGTTGGAACATGGACCGAGTTGACTGAGAAGTTCATGAGGCAGTTCAAAGTTCATATCTCGAGGCCCAAGAATGTGATAAGTCTAGTGGCACTGAAGCAAAAGGCCGAAGAATCTTTAAGGAACTTCTTAACATGGTTTAATGCAGCAGCAGCATCGGTAGATCGCCTAGATCCATCCATGGTCTTAATGGCAGCTGTATCTGGCATAACTGATAGAACAGAGTTCAAAAATTCGATAACAAGGGATCCACCTATGGACCTAGGGGAATTTTATCATGAGGCCGGTGGATTTATACGAATGGAGGATGCAAATGCTGAGAGAGAAGAAGGAGAGGGAGTTGATGTTTATGCAGTCAATAGCGGAGATCTGCCCGGAAAAGATTCAGGCAAGGATAAAGGAAAACGAAAAGCTGAGGATGCCAGCGATGAATCAAAATAACCGTGAAAGGAATCGAGATTCACCTCTTATACGGAACTGAACGAGACTTTGGAACGGATCTACTAGGGCACCAGAGGGTAGGTTCCTTATCGAAAGCCAATGAGGAGGGATTCGACCAACAATGAGAGGAAATCAGGCTAGTACTGCTTATTCCATGAGCTAAGCGGCCATAATACTAATGATTGCATGCACTTAAGGGATGAGATAGAAGGGCATATTCGGAATGCATGCTATTACAGTATGTGAGGAGGCGAACCGCGACGGTGGAGCAAGAACGACCACCACTTGCATCAACTGGGAACGACTCAGGATCAAGCCGTCAACTTGTCATTAACTGATTGAAATAATGAAGAATAAGTGGCAAACTCCACACCAACGCGATCAGTCATTTACACATGTACAAGATCACGAACGATCCTCAAGCATGCTCTGATATGGCTACTAATCACAGCGGTGTAGGTGTTTGCACTTTGACGTCTCTGTGTTGCTTTTGTTTTCTATTTCTCATGTTTGGATTTGGTTTTGTTTGAAATTTTTATTGAAAGACTCATTTTGGATGTAAATCTGCTATTTGTGATTTCATAACGGCAAAGCCACTTATATATGTATGAGATCGCGAATGGTCATCAGGCATGCTCGGAGATGGCGATAAACCGCCATAACAAACAAGTCAGAAATTCACTCGAACGTGAAATCTGACATTAATGATACTATATCCCACTAGCACACACAATTCGCCTCGAACGACACCTGACCGCGAGCGGTCACAACTTGCCTTGAACGGCACCCGACCGCAAATGGTCACAATTCGCCGCGAACGGCACCCGATCGCGAACGATCTCAATTCGGCACGAACGGCACCCGACCGCGAACGGTCACCATTCGCCGCGAATGGCACTCGACCTTGAACGGTCACATAACACCCCAAATGACATACGATCTCGAACGATCGTCTTTCATGGTCAGGTAAGACTATCAATTTCTTTGCAGGTCATTAACGGGATACGAACATCCAGCTTATGGCACTACAAAACACACATTCCTATCGTAAGGCATGTTTTAGAGGGGAAGTATTATCCCATCTTTTAGCAAGGCCATGATACCAAAAGATTAACTGAAAATCAAAGACAGTTCTTCTCGATTGCCAATTATGTACAGATCAGCTATGGATGTCGGTGAATTTTGTCCGAGTCCGGATCAAGCTACAATTGACAAGATGATAAGCAAAGATGTGAAAACCTACATTCCAAATTTTAAATCAAATCGAGGTCATATGCTCAAGATATGATCGATGCAAGCCAAGGGAATCAATTCGTTCACCTCCATCTGTTTGCATCCATCAAGCTTCATCTGTTTGTATCCATCAATTGTCTCCATTTGTTCGCATCCATCAAGCTTCATCTGTTCGTATCCATCAATTGCCTCTATCTATTTGCATCCATCAAGCTTCATCTGTTCGTATCCATCAATTGCCTCCATCTGTTGGCATCCATCAAGCTTCATCTCTTCATATCCATCGATTGCCTCCATCCGTTCGTAGCCATCTGTTCGCATCCATCAAGTTTCATTTGTTCGTATCCATTAATTGTCTGCTATTTGTATCCATCATGTACACCCAACTTCGTATCCATCAATAGGAATCAATTCATATCAATCCCAAAATGTGCAACGATGATCGATACGAACAGTGCAAACATTGCAACGATGATCGATACGAACAGTGCAATGATGATCGATACGAACAGTGCATTGATGCGAACAGTGCAACGATGATCGATGAGAACAGTGCAACGATGATCGATGCGAACAGTGCAACGATGATTGATGCGAACAAGAGGTGATCGGTGCAAACAAGATGCACTCCAATGAAAGACTTAGTCACTCGGCATGAAAAGTGTATCGATCCGAGGAGTTAGCGCCACGTCAACTTGCAAGCACGTGCGCAAAAGAGATACGAACAAATTGATATGAAGGGGATCGATACGAACTAAACAGCCTACATAAAATCCAAACTTGCATCGATCATAACTAACAATCTACAAGTCCAAATGCCACCAAATTTTCACAGAAGCTTGCGTACAACCTAAAGAATGTTCATGATCGATCTCGGCTCGATTGGACAAGATCTTGATCGATACGAAATTCGTTCGTTTCGATCACGGATCGAGTGGAAATCACCTGGGATCGATCGCGTGGGCCCAAGCATGTGCAAGAAGATGTCTCTCGAGATCTGAACGAGATATTTGCAGCCTACGCCTATAAATAGCATCCCAAGAGCTTCAGAAAAGGGGATCTTTTGGTTCTTCTACGCTGCTAATCTGCCGGAATCGTCACTACACTTCAATTGTACTGTTGTAATCAGTTGTAACTCATTGTAACCAATGAACAAAAATCAATAAAGCTGCAACCCTTCAAAGTGAACGTAGGCTACAACACCGAACCACTATAAATCGTGTGTTTCTACTTTTTTTCCTTGACATTTTGAGTGTTCTTGATATTTGTGTTCTCTACATACTTGTTATCTGAGATCTTTGATTGTGAACGGGTGCTTTCATCGACAATTGGGTGTTTGTGACCATTTTTTACGCAAACATATGTCATGCTTAAAACAGATTTTACTTTCAACTTGTTGTCATTTCTCATGAGAATTGATAAGTGGTTTAAGGGGTGTTATAGTTTGATGGCTTATGTTGAGCTAATTAGTAGCACAAATAGGCCATACTTATGATAAACACATCGATTAAACTCACTAATGGCCAAAAAAGAGATATCATAATTTAATATTTTGTTGACCTATGTGACATAGAGAGTGGATTTATCTTTAAATTGTTATTTTATTCTCATAGTTTTCATTCACGTTTGTAATTGTTAGTTTTGCAATTTTTAGTTGTTAAACAATTCTCAAATCCTTGGTTAATTTGATTGAATGAAATTTTAAAATCCAACAATTCTCTACGGATTGGCCTGTACTCGCAACATACTATAATTGAACGCCGTGAGCTTGCGGTAATTTTGTTATAAATTCGTTCGACGGTTTTCTAAACCGATAGAATTTCCATCGGCGAAAAAGTTTTTGGCACCGTTGCCAGGGAATAGTTTTTATTTTAATTTCTATTCTTCAAATTATTATTTTTTGATTTTATAGTGTGTTTGTTTTGTGTGTTTGTATTTAAAAAAAAAAGAAAAAAGAATAAAAAATTGTGTGATTTGTGTTTGCATTTGTTAGTTCTTGTTGCCATTTCTATTGGCATTTGCATATACATTTCTATTTAAAAAAAAAAATAGCATCCACAATTTCATTCCCAAAATAAAATTTCTTTTTATTCATTTTTTTTTATCATTTACAACTTTCTTTTTTGTTTAAAAAAATTACAAACAACTTTCTTTTCTATTTTACAACTTTCATCCTTGACTGTGTTCTATACCTCCTGACTGCACCTCCTCCTTGCAGATCACTGAACTTCAACTTCACCCCATTTTCCCCACTGCCTTCCACTTTTGTCCACCATATACATACCCACCACCATCCACAGCTATTTCCTTCACTGTTCCGCAACTTGATTACACAGTCAAAACACTGTTTCGCTCCTACAACAGTCATTACGTTCATCAATCACCAATGCATTCTGCAACATGACCATCATTGCCTATGCAGTCATTACATCAGCGTTGCCCAATCACAGACCATACATAACATATACATCACCATACTAATACAACCACCCTTCACTGCCAACCACCCTGCACTGTCAACTACACTCATACAATTGCTAACTACAAGTTCACAGTTCCTTGAACCCATCAGTGCACTGTATTTTGCAATCTACCCACACTTTGTCCTCAACTACATAGCACTGTCCTCAACATACAAACCAAACAGTGCATCCACTCCTCACCTCCTCCTTCCTCTGGCATTACCTCTTTCATTTACTACAACAACTCCCTCTAATTCAAACTGTTGCATTGCCTCTTCACGACAAATACTTCTACCATCCATTATCCATCAGATTTCCCTTACCATATCACTTCTACAACCCCAACCTCACTGCTTTATCCATATCATCCCTCCACCAAACTGTGCAGTGCACAACACAATTTCTCCCACCCCATATCACAAACATACACGCAAAGTCTCCCGAACCTCTTCAACAACAACAATTGCAAGCTACGCTGCCACCATATCAATCACCTACAAACTGACCCACTGCAAACTAACAGCAATCTCCTCCTCATATCACACTTCAATTCAAACAAGTGCCACTGCATTTGTTCTTACTGACACAACCTGTGCACATCACAACCAAAGAAACCTGCCATTCTCCTTACTGACATTCACTGTCATCACAGCTATAGTTCATCTCCACCTGACATTACTGCCTCTTCACCAAACTTCCTCATAGCCTGCCAATCCATCGACCCTGCTCACTTGAACAACCCCAAGCAACATCATTCACCAAAAAATATATTAAAAAGAGGCTGAAACTGCAGACAACATAATTCGCCTGAAACCGCCTCTCAAATCCACCCACTCGCGGCATCGCATCAACCTAAACAAGCAGCAGACTTTGGCCCACCACTGCAAACCAATTATCGCGAACCTACCCCATCGCTCGATTCGCCATCGAACGCAAACTCCGCCACCCAAAACCCATCCACGAATCGAACAAAACCCATAATCTCCTTCGAACAATTGGAAATTGAGAATGATTTTTAGAATTGAATTAAAGAATTGATTACGCGATTTGTTAAGGGGGTGGATTTTGTTTTCATGTTCTGTTTAACAAAGTGGAGCATGGTTTACTTATGTCTACAGAGAAATTAATTTCAAATTTTTTTAGTGGGCCGGGTATTAGGGCCTATGTGTAGGCTTGAGTGAATATTGTTTTTTTGTTTTGTTTAATTTGTTAGTCCATCTTTTGTTTAATTTGTTTTTAGTTTTGTTTTATGCTTTTTTCTTAAAAAAATATTTTCCTTTTTGTTTTAAAGTGTTTTAAGTTCCATCTTCTTATATATTAAAAAAAAACTCATTTGCTTTTGAAAGGAAAATAATATATTTATCTGTGCTCAATGGTCTTTTTCTGGTTGCAAAGGCGGACAAGGAACTGCTTGCTAAATAAATTGCTCTGCACAGCTTGCCAAAAAAAAAAATTGCTTACCCGCTTATACAAATTTTCATCTACCTCTAACCGGTATCTGATGTTTTTATTTGTCTTGCATTGTTGTTTGCTTACATAAAAAGATATTTCAAAAACAAAAAAAAATTCATTGTAGTTGCATTGTTAATACACATTTAATTTCTGCTTTGCATTTCATCTTAGATTTTGATTAATAATAACGGTTAGACATCGATAACAATTAATTGTATATTGGCAAGTTGTCTTCTTTGAAAAATTTAATTTCTTGGTGTCTGCTACGGCAGAACAATAATCATTTTGAATATTATGGTGATTCGCAAAAATTTTACTAATTGTTTCTCTGAAGATACTTAAACCTTCGGTTGCATTGCTATGATGATTCGTGGTGCACCGATAAATTCTGCCTGTTACCTGGTTGAGAACTATCATGTTGATTTAAGACAATGTGGGTTTGGATAAATAATTTATAATTAGCATTCATGTAACGACCCAGAATTTATATTAATAAAAAATTAAATGTTTAATTGAATTTAATTATTAATAAGTGGAAATAATAAGTCGAATAATTTATTTTCGAATATTGGATTTAATTGGATAATTAATTCGATTATTTGATAGTAGAAAATTTTGAAATAATTGAAAATTGAGTTAAATATGATTGAAAATGATTTGTAAAATTTTATTTTATCATATTGGAGTTATAGCAATGTTATAGAACTTTTAAAATCGAATTAAAAGTTAAATTGTGAAAATTAAATATTTTAATATTTAATCAACTAGTGAAATTAGTCAATTTTCGAACAGTCTTAGAATTGGATGAAACTATTTCCATTGGATCCGTAATAGTTTGTTATTATCGGATTTCAATTTTCGTAGCAATCGGAGTTTTCGTTTGACTGTGGCAGCTCGAAACGCATCGAAATGGTTTTAATATTAATTTGGCGAGTTAAAGTAGTCATTTTTCAAAAAGTCTCGGATTTCGACGAAACTAGTTTCATCGGATTCGTAATTTAATACTATTGTAAGGTTTCAAATTTCGTGTCAATCGGATTTATCGTTTGTCCGGGGCAAGCAAAAACGCATCGAAATCGGTTTAATCGGTTTAATTTTAAATCGATCATTTATAGCCATATCTCGCACAGATGATCGAATTGGATTCCGAATCCTTTTCCATTGTGTCCAGAACGCAGGATAAACCCCAGAAACGCCGGTTACCGTGCGTAAATCAGAGTTCGGAAAACCCGGGATGAATAGTGTTTCGATAAAATTCTATAAATAGGCTCATTTATTCACAAATAAAAAAAAACTAGGGTTTCAATTCATGGCCGGCCGCCACCATTAAAACCAAGGGCCGAAAATCATCCTCCTTCTCCCTCCATATTCTCCAAATCCATACATCGAATCGAGGAAGTGCCAACTGCAAAAGTGGAGAGCACATCACGAACTACAACTTCAACGGCTGAGATCGAAAATGAGTTAGCGGATCGACCACGATTTGGATTTGAAGGCAGCGACTTAGGGCACGAATTCCGAGGCCAGGTGATAGCCGAGCTCGAAGTCCTTCCAGCCGAAGATGTAGCAAGCTATGGCGCTTCAAATGGTGGTGCCTGATCTACGTGGAGATGCTTGTAGTTGGGCGCGTGTATTAGGGTTAGGGTATGTTTTGGGTTCGGTCGTGATGAATACTGGAACGAGAGGGGAGATGAAGTGCACGGCCGAGATTCTAGGGATTTGCAAGGAACGGCCTTGATTCGATTTAGGGTTAGTAAATATAATATATGCTGTAATTTTTATATTAAAAATTCGTGTAAACTTTAAATATTCGTGTCTTTTTCATACGAGGTCGAAAACGCATGAAACCAGTTGCGTTGGGTTCGTATGGACGAGCACTACGCTATGCAATTGGATTGGAGTCGTTTGGAGCTAGCGAAAATTTCGGGTAAAATTAAACGCGCGTTTAATTTTATTCGAAATAAAAGCTGAAAACGAAATTGAAATCAAGGTGAGAACTTCTCACTCAATCGAATCAGTTTCGATTTTAATTTTAAATAGTTATATTTAAAATTCTTGAATGCATGTTTGAATGATGATTGTTATCTATTGATTGTTAAAATAGACATTATGTGCCGTTAGTAAGCGGATGTTATTTATTAAAAACATATACCGCGAATATTTCACAGTATAGTGAAATTGGTATTATTTATGTACTTGGAGTTGATTTTCCTGCATTATATAGTGGATGAGACCCTATTGCGCCGTCTATTAAGCGGATAATATTTTATAAATCCTATATACCGCGATAATTCCGTACTGGAACGGAATTGGTATTGTGTTAACATTTGTGGATGCAGGAAAACAGGTTGAAGGGTTCCAACTGGATTCCTCAACTGTATTGATTTATTTACAGATATTGTGATATTTGTTGATTATCATATCGATATATGATATTTGGATGTCGTGATTGACTATTTGGTGCTGTTGCATCATCGGATCCATTTTTGAAGTTTTAAAATAATGATTTTGGTTTTTAAAAAAATTTTATAGTGATTTTTGAAAGTATACGTTTTATTTAATTTTGAATTGTTAAAATAAATAAACATTTTAATTTTATGGTTATAAAAGTTATATTTTTGGGAAAAAAATACTTAAGTGTAATTTTGGAGTTATATAAGTTTTAAATAACGTTTTGTAAATTAATAAAGAGATTGGTTTATTTAAATAGGGATTTTTGAATTATTATAAACAATTTATATAAAAGTTGTATAAAACTGATATTTATAAATTAAAATATAGAAATTATAAAACGAGCTTTTTTTAAGTGTTAAAATAAAGTTTGAACCTAGATTCATAAGTAAATAAGAATTTTTGATTTATAAATTATTGTTGATATAAAAGAATGGATTTGTGAATAAATGAATTATAAGTAATTTACTTATAAACCGGATTTCGACATGTAAATGGAATATAAATAGAATTGGTTAATAAAGGAGATTTATAAAACGAAGTTGTTATAAAATATAGAAATGGAATTTATAGACATTGTTTATAAATTCGAAAACGGATTATTTTGATAAGTTAATTATTATATTCACGATTTTGGACAGTGAATATATTATTAAACAAAATGGATTTATTTTGGGAAGTGATGTTTTAAATAGAATTAAAACGATTTAAAGATGTTTTAAAATGGATTAACTATCGAAACCATAGATTTCAACATTTATTGTTGAAATAGACGTTTCCGAGAAATAGAAGGAAATGATGGACTATAACACTGTTGTTATAGTAAATGGTTTCCGAAAGGAAATGTTTTATATATATTGGAATTTATATATCTATTTAAATTTTGAATCCCAATACTAGTGATTTTGGGTCGTCGTAACGATGTTTTACGTAACATTCGTTTTGGCCCAAACAAATGTGTTTAAGTGAATGTTTTCCTTAAAGAATGAAATATATACTTAATTTCGATTTAAGTATATTGAATATTTCTAAGTATTGAAAATAAATGGATTTGTGAATTGCTTATTAATAAATAAGTATGGAAATGTTTTTCCGATGTGAAATGAAACGTTTTGAAAATTTATCTTTTTGAAGACAAATTGAAAATGAATATTAGAAATCGATTTGGGAATCATATATTCATAAATATTTTGGAATTGTAAATTCACTATGGAATTTATAAATGAAAAGGGGAATTGGTTTAAAAATAAACGTTGATTTATTTTTGAAGTGTGGGAATTAATTTACGGATTTAGAACGTAAATATAAAGTAAATCGTTAAGGATTTATTTAAATTGGTTTACATGAACCATTTTGAAATGAAAGTATTTCCGAGTAAGGAAAAGTGATTTGAAAAATTGTTTTCAAATGGTTGAAGTGTGGAAGTTTACATCTAGTAAAGATATTTTTGAGAAATAAATAATTTGGGAAATTATTTGGAATCTGGTGATGTTGAACACGCCTATTGATAGTTAAATAATCCGACTATCAATATTTACCTTTAAATAGGTATTTGTTGTGATTGCTTGAATTTGAATGCCACACTTATTTTTGAATAAGCGCTCACTATTCAGGTTAGCCGGGAAAGGACCTTAGGGTCGTATAACCCATTCTGAATATATGATACATCGTAATGGATTGCATTCGATGACCGGTGTTGAAGACCGGATATTTGTGAAAACGGAAGGATTACCGTCGAGTTACTCTACATCGGCTGATCTCCGATATAGAGGTTTTATCACCCTTAGTGACGGGAAGTCCGGTCGTGATTAGTGATTATCCGGAATGCAAGGACTTCTTTGTAAGTGCCTTCGGTTCTGTTCGAGCCCGGAACAGACTTGTATGGATTGTATGTCTGACGTTACAAATTAAGATATAAAGCTGATTTCTTTCAAATATATTTCTGTTGGTGGCGGAGAATTTATTCTCTTAGCTTAACACCCTTCTCTGAGACATACGAGCTCAGAGGTTATATAGTTGAAGGTTATTAGTGATATACTCCCAATTTGGTAGTGTGGCATACTGAGTGTTGCTGTGAAATGATCATTTGTGATATGATCATTTGTTTGATCATTTATCTTGGTGATCATTTCTATGATCATTTGTTGACCCAAAGCACGGCTTTTGTATAAAGCGTGGCTTTGTGGACGAGACTTCGTCGGACCTCACACCCCGAAAATGGTCAAAACAGGAAGGATGCAGCAAGGTTATTAGGGGGTAGCGCCCCTTTAGTGTATGTCATTCCTTCTGGATAGAGGTGGTATCATGGTATAGAGCCCAGATATTTAACATATGTTGTTGCTGCAAATTTTGTGGTTGTTGGAAATCGAGGATCCTCGGATAGATCGGTTACGATCGGGGGATGGCATTCGTGTCAGTACTTACCCAGTTAGGGGTAACCCGGCCTTGTGTTGGCAGAGATCCGGTTAGGTTTTCGGGGCGTCTTTCTAGAGGCGTTTCCATGTGGAAATGGGAAGTTCCTTGACCTGACCATTTGTTGGAAATCCAAAGAAACAATATGATCTTGTACGGTTTTAGTTGTATAACCTGCCATGGAATGTGGCGGTAACCTGCTATTGAACATGGTAGCTATAGTAGGCATACGATAATGGTCGTATGTTGGCTAAGATTTATATCTTTACTTTCGAAATGATTTTCCCTACACTATGCACTAGTAATAATATCAAATGTTTCTTTTTAATGCGTATCAAGCATCTTTGACTATCATAAGGAGAAATCTCCTCCGATTCTGCGTTTGCATTGTGTGTGTGTGCGGGAGGACTTATGGTAGTCTCATTTTCCAAAAAGCATTGCGAATCTATTTCAAAATTATACTGTTCTTTATTTTAAAAGATAAACTGTTTTAAGTTCTCACACCAGTCCCATGACTGACCTGGAGTTTACTGTTTCCATTCCTAAACTCTGGGTTCCCACCAATTTCCACACGGGCAGTCTAGAGTTTGGTTATCAGGTTATTCTGGATTTAGGAGTGCTATGGAGCTCAGGAGGCGAGCTGCATATCGAGACGTACCACTTGTATATGATATTATACTATGTATTATTCCGCTGTGTATTCTGTATGAGGACAAGTTTATATAACTGTCCATTGATGTATTGACTCTGTTGTCTATTGTTATTGTAAACTCTGATAATGATGTAATGTATAAAATGTATAGTTCTTTGTTTTAATGATATTCAGATATTTATTATATGTTGTTCCGCTGCGAATTGTGAGATTCTGATATTCTGTTGTTTTCTTTCTGTTTCGTTCTATCTTTTCTATCTTCTTCTATCTTTTCTTCTTCTTTAACCATAACGGTACGGTTTTCCGGCCTTCGATTGTTCGACAGTTGATACAGTGGACGTATTGATGTCGGCGTTCGTGGATGAAAAATCGCGATCGTTACGATTCATCCAGTTGCATTAGTTCATGCATATTTTAAAAAACAAAATAAATGTAAAATCCAAAACTAAAAAAAAATTAAACATTCCTTTTCCTTTGAAATTTTTAAATCCTTTTCCTTTGAAATATTCAAAATAAAAAAAATCCAAAAAATTTACTTTGTTTTTTTATAAAAATAATCCAAATATCAAAAACCCTTTCTTTGAAGTTTTTAAACCAAAATCAAAAATCCAAAAAAAAAATTAAGTTAGTTCTTTTCTACAAAATAAAAAAAGATCCAAAAAAATATAAAGTCTTTTCAAAAAAAATGAAAATCAAAAAACCAAAAGAAAAATCGTATTTCCTTTTTTTTTAAAATAAATTCCTTTTGGTAAATAGTTTTCCTTTATAAAAAAAAATCCAAAAAAAACAATTTTTTTGAAAACGCCTCAATTTCCTTACTCGTCGGAATTTTACGATAATTGTGAAAATCAATATAATCCACATAATTTCCCACCAAATTTTTATGGATATTTCAATGATAACTATTATACAAACAAATCGGATTTTGCACCATAAAATTTTCAAAATAATGATCGATTCTCAACTTTTAAAACAAGAATGGAATCTTTACTTGAACTCTTTACACAACAAAATCAAAGGGTGAATGATTTGTACAATAGCTCAAGCAAAAGTTTTCAAAATAATCAAAATTTGAATTCACTTCAAAATTCAAATGACTTCGAGTATAACTCACGCCAATTCAATTTCGAACTCCAAAATGAATTTCAAAATAAAAATGTGAACCACTTTTTTATTAATTTTGAAAATGGGAATAATTTTGGTGCAATGGAAAATTTTTGTTCTAAACAAAATCAAATTCAAAATTCTCAAATTAATAATCACAAATTTGATTTAGTTGAGCAAGCGGAAAAAGATTACGAGGATTTGTTGCGTGAAACCTATAAAAAAATTCGTGAGAAACAAAAACAAATCCCAACGTGTAAAAAATCAAAGGATAATCCATCGTTTATCGAAATTGACGATTCTTGTTCTCAACAAGTCTAAATTAAAAAATTCTCAAGTTAATAATTATAAATTGGATTTTATTGAACAAATGAATGAAATTTTCGATGATCACATGAATTTGTTGATTGAAACATACAAAAAAATTACATGAAAACAAAATTAAATCCCAATGTGCGAAGAGTCGAGTGGTAATCCATCTTTTACCCAATTTGGCGATTTTCAAACAACAAATTTTGAAATTGAAAACAAAAATCTTAACGAAGTTGTTGAAAATATGGTAATTGAGTTGGATTTCAATTCTTTTGAGGGTGTGGAATCAAATTTAAAATTCGTTCTTCCTTTTCCCCATTTTGAAAATTTCAACGCGACAACTTTGGATTTTGAACTTGGCACATGCAATGAAGTTGTTGATAATTCAATACAGGAAGTCGAATTCAATGAACAAGATTTTTTCGGACTTTTCGAAAATGAGTTGTTAAATTTCGAAGGGGAAGATTTCGATTACCATTTTGATTTCGAAATCGATAATTTGGAAGAAGTTTTCAATAATAAGCTTTAATTTAAAAATGGTGAAAATAAACTTGAATTTCAAAATGGTGAAAATAAACTTGAATTTCAACCAATTGAATTTTATCAAACTTGAAAATCATCGAAATAAAAAAACTCATATGATTTTCAATAAAACAACATTTGTTTTTCCAAATCAACATTCAACCTTGAAATCTTTTACGGTTTGGTTTTTCGTGCTTAAGTTATGTCTCTCATACTTGACGAGACAAATGAATCGGTCTGTGGAAGACCATTTCATTTATTCTTTAACGGCATATTTTCCGATGTCTTGTAAATAGTAACAATTTCATTTTCTTGTAAATATAGGTCATCTTTTTATTTTTTGTTTTATTTTTCTCCTTCCACTTGGGTTGACTGTTGAGATAGTCAAAATTAAGTGTAGGAGGAGACTCATCAACATTTTCGATTTTTCATGGTTTATTTTCACTTTTTTCTGATTTTTTTTAAAAAAATTCTCAAAAACAAAACGAAATTTTTAGGGCCTTTTAATTTATTTTTAAAGAAACACTATAGGATAAATATATATTTTTGGTTAATTAAATTGAAATTATTTAAAAATTATTTGTCTTAACAAAAAGAAAATTGAATTTTGATTACAAATAACTATGGTTTAACTAGTATATAGGAAGATTCATTGAGATAATTATGAAATATATCCTAATTGAAAATCTTTGTTTTAAAAAGTGGGTGAATTTAAAGTAAAAACTATAATATTTTTTGGTCTTCTAAGTTAAATGGTGCTAAAATGATTTTGCAAAACTCTCTCTTAAAAGAAAAAAGAAAAAAAATATTTCTTATATATATCTATATCTTTTTTAATAAACATGTAGAGTCATGTGTTCACACTCGTGTCTTCACTCACCATGATCTGTACTCTTCTCACGTAAACCCGAAAGACAGTGCACAATCCGTATATCTTGCCTTAGTTTATCTGAGTTAGGTGTGTGTGTGTATAAAAATTATTTTACTAATAATGCTTATAGTCAATAAGTGTTTACACTTATGTGTTCACTCGCCATGCTCTGTATTCCTCTCACATCAGTCCGCAAGGCAGCACATGGATAATATATCTAGCCTTAATTTATCTGAGTTAGGCACACGTAAATACTGTTAATATCAAAAAAAAATTCAAATAAAAAATTAGGGAGGGTAAGCAATTGAAATCCAAGCACTATTTTAACTTGTTTGATTTAACTTGTTATTGAAAAGAAATGAAAATACCACTTTGATAAATTTTGATAATCAATTAAGAATTCATTTCATTGTTAAACTGTATTACCGATCGAAACAACGAGTTAAACTATTGCCCATTTGTTAAGATAACTTTTTTATGTTGGAAATTTTGACGAGTAAATGACTTAAATTTTAAGATAATGACCAAAACCTATATTTAACTTATGTTTATCGATTTAAAAGTGAATCCTTCATGTAAATATTTTCAAAAACTCGCATTCATCTCTTTATAAATAAATCTTGTATTTAGTAAATATTTTCACTTCGCATTTGGATTTTGCGGGCAGTATCCGTTGAAATCCTCACGAGACAACACTCGTCCAACTAGGGTACACAGAGGTTTAACAGTTTGTTGCATACGCTCAATGCAATCGTGCTACCTAGGAAAATGGATTTATCTTAGTTTTTCTTTATTCTAGGAAGAATAAAAAGATAAGTGTGGGGGTATTTGATGTGCACGTAAATATGCATATTTTTACCACCATATTTAATTTATTTAAATTAAATAAATGATCATATTGGGTATTTTAACTTATTTATACCAAAATTTAAAATATTTTTGAAATCATCATATATTCATCTTCATATAGAAGAAAAATGATCATTTTTGTGCATATATTAATATAAGAAAATTTAACTGAAAATTTCTATATTTTTGTAGGAATTTGTACTCAAATAGAAGAGGTTTCATGAAGAAATATGCATTCACAAAGAAGATACAAAGGAATGAAGACGGAGATAAGTCAAAGTCATGATCTTGGAGGACCCACCTACCCTAATGTACAAATTAGAGTTAATGAACATGCTAAAATGCCATTAGAGTTTCATGCACACTTAATGGATGATTATTCAAAGCTAATGATAACTTGGTGGCTACACTTCCTAGAGGGGTAGTTTGGGCATTACCCAAAAATATGGACTAGGGTTTCTAACTTGTATAAATACCCCATATGTTTCATGTAACCTCTCTCTTCTTTTAGGCTCTCTTCTCTTAGCTTAGCTTAGGATCAAATATAAAATGAGAGCTCTCTTTCTTACCATGGCTACCTAGCCATTTTTTATTTCATGTAGTTTCCTTTTTTATGCAATGTTAATTAGTGTTTTATTTTACTTACATGCTCTCTTTCTTTCATACTAGTAGTGTAGTTCTCCTTTTATGCAATTAGATTAGTTCTCTTTTCCATTAGCTTTCATTTTCCTTTATTTAGTTTCATGTTACATGCTAAAGTTGTTGATATGGTAACAAATATGAGAGGCTAAACACCTTCAACTTAGGGGTAATGAAACTCTCTAATTATTTAGCTTCAACATTTTGATAATTATTTTGCTCTCTTTTTGTGCTTAATGACAATGATTGAAATGATATAACTTGTTATTTTTTCTTTGAATTTGATAGCATATATTGTTCACCAAATAGGCTATGCTTAAATAATCACTAAACGCAAATAACCTCTTCATTTACATATGATTATGTTTATGAAGTGAATGTTGAGATCAAAATTTGATGGTCTACATTTTTAATTAATAGTTAATAGGCCATGCTTAAAATAGATTTTACTTTCAACTTATTGTCATTTTTCATGAGAATTGGTAAGTGGTTTAAGGAGTGTGTTATAGTTTGATGGCTTATGTTGAGCTAAATAGTAGCACAAATAGGCCATACTTATGATAAACACATCAATTAAACTCACTAATGACCAAAAAAGAGGGATCATAATTTCATATTTTGTTAAACTATGTGATCTAGAGAGTGGATTTATCTCTAAATTATCATTTTATTCTCATAGTTTTCATTCACATTTGTTGTTGTTAGTTTTGCAATTTCTAGTAGTTAAACAATCCTCAAATCTTTGGTTAATTTGATTGAATAGAATTTTAAAATCTAACAATTCCTTGCGTATCGACTAGTACTCGTCATGTACTAGAATAGTACGCCGTGCGCTTGCGGTATAAATTCGTTAGATGATTTTCTAAACCGATAGAATTTCAGTCGACGAACAGTCAACCAATTCTCCCCGAATCGAGACAAATCATTAACCCTAATTTGCTACTATCAAACAAACCTTGCCAAATACTGTCGCACCTAACCAGAAGTCAACTTCGTGAGGATCTAAGCAAAACTACCTTAATGGAAATTGTTTTGATATTTTTACTTGATTATATGGATTGAATTTTTTTTGAACAAAAGAGGATCAGCCGTTTATTTGATAGCTGATCAGGTAGAAGATGATAAATAAAATAACTAAGTGTTGATTCCTTCCATTTTATAACAAAATAAAGAAAAACATAATGATTGTGCTTCCTTTTCACATAACAAAAAGTTTCTCGAGCCATCCAAAATGTCCATGCTATTAAATTGTCGTTGACATTTGAATTAACAATTTGATTTTTCAATGGTTTTTAAATGAAATGTTTACGGCACTCAGATATGCAATATTACGTTCAAGTACGAACCACGGGTGACTGAAATAAAAATATAATCGTGCACTAATATACGATACGATCATACATCAATAGTGAATTGCACAGATTATTTTATTTTATGAAATTTCCCAAATATCATCGTTTGCTGATAAATCGTCAAAAAATAATTTCAATATTTTCTAAATTAAAAATTAGAGAAAAGTCATATAAATTAAAAATACATTATCAAAAATTAAGTCGTTTCATTACAATTTGACTTTTCTTATTATTTAATATAAACCATTAGTTATTTTAAATAAATTTGCCAAATGATTCACTATATTGTTTACTAATTTAAATGGAGTTAAAGAAAATTAGTAAATCCATTTAATTAACAATCAAATTAACAATTCAAATATTTTAATCAACCCCTATATATGAATTCAAGTTATTAAATTCCAAAATCCAAGTATTTAAATATTTCAATATTAATTAAACATTTAAAATCAAATGATCATAATTTTGGGGTTGTTACATTCTCCTCCCCCCCCTAAAATGAATTTTGTCCTTGAAATTCCTAAGGAAGAAAACGTTTCTAAGCCCTTAATTCTAAATCTATTAATTAGAATGAGTTATCAAACATATTAACTTTTCAAAAGAAATTAGTTGTAGTAGATTTCAAAATTTTCAAATCCTTTAAATCCATTCACCTATAATACCTAATTCCCTTCCACTCATTCATTCCCAGTTATAATTCAAAAATCAAATTTTAGTTTCAAAAATTTTCCAAAATTCTAACTCTTAAAATTACGAAAAATTTCGCCAGCGTCTCCTATGCCTAGCTCGATCGGTACAACTAAAAATGGCCTCTACGAGCTCAAAACCAATCATAAAACAAATGTCAAGTGTCTTCCCATATCTGGGGAATAAAATCATCAACCAATTTAATTTTTTCACGTTTATTTTGCATTTGATTTATATTTTTGGCGAGTAATTTATTATCTTCTATGTAAATGCAGGTGCACAAGAATCAAGTGGAAATCCCTTGCATACCTATACTTATGAAATCTAAAAGAAAATCTGGCTGAACAAAAGCAATGTGATGTAATTCTACATTCAAAAATTAGCATAATATAAATCCACCTGCAATCAACCATCCATATCTCAATAATATGCAACAACAAGAGGATATTCTATAATAGTTGCTATGCATTCGATTATTTTAAATGATAATTTAGATCTAAATACCTGGGTTTTCCAATTCAAAATATTTTCAAATTTCTCAAATGATAAAAATCAAAGATAAAAATCAAAATGACAAGGAGGGAATTCCTCCAAATAAATTACGGTGAAACTCTAGAATCAAAATGACATGGAGCGTCCAGTGATATTTCGGTTTCTCCAAAAACAATCAACTAAAGTGAATAAATATGATTCCTTTCCAAGAACAAAAATCTCCCTTTTCAACATCACCGCGATTTAGGTCTTAATAGAAACAATTAAAAATCCTTTGTCTATAAACTTAAACTTTATAGACAATCGTATATGTAATCATACATCCAATCAATTCAAATCAAATCAAATCAATCAAATTCCATGATGGAATAAGTTAACACTAACAGTCAATCAAATTCCATAAGGGAAAGTTATCACTTAACATTGTTTTAAAATGTCAAATGACTAATAAACAAATCTTAACTTAGGTTCAAAACTTTCTTAATTATCCAAAAATGTAGATAATTATCTAAGCATATTGTTTTGCTCATTAGCCATTTGTTATTGCTTAGAAGATTATCCAAACTAACTCGGACAAAATTGAAAGTTACACTATATATTTTATTAATTTTCTTAATTATATTAATTTCTAATTCACTTATAATTTCACTTAGTATTTTATTCAATACTAAAATTATTTAAGAGTTATCTCATAATTTCTCACCCAAGTTTTAAAATACCTTATAAAGTTATTTCTTTATAAACATCAAATCATGACTTATTTCACTTTATTTACTTGTACAATATTCTTTTATATCCTAAGTTGCTTTTTCAAAGATCTAGATGGAGATCAAATCAAATTATGGTTTCTTAAAAATCAAGTCAACCTATTAACCCTCTTTTATTTAGAGTGTTAAAACGAATATTATTTATGGGTTGACCCAATCAACAAGTAGTTCATACTACTTAGATGTTTTAAACAATTATATGGCTTTAATAAAACCATGTTTATCAAAACCTTCCTATTTAATTTAACCCAATTAAACCTGTGTTAGATTATCTCATATCTTCTCTAAAAGAAAAATCTTATTACTAATACCCTTTATTTTGGAAAAAGTCCCCGTTTAAGCGAACTTAAAAATTAGATACCCGGTTTTAATTAAAACTTACCTTTGTATGCATACTTCATATATTTTTATATATAATAACTTCAAAAAATTTATTTATTAAAACTCACTTTGGGTTTATTTGGATTTAAATTCATTTCGATCGCACAATGATAACGAGAATAATTTACTAAGTATTCCACAAGTCCATGTAAGCAAACATCTGATTATCACTTAGAAGATTATTCAGATTACTACAAAACTAATCAAAACAATTCCTCCTAATTATCCCAAAGAAAAATGCATCCCTTTAAAATTTTACTTCCCAAAATAATTTCATTTTCAATTACTTTCAAAAGCACTGCTATTTTATTTTTTTCTCAAAAACATTTTTGAAATTATTTTCAAATTTTTTGGGATTTAGATTCTTAAATTAATTTAAAAACATGTTTTACAAACTAAATTTATATAAAACTTTCCTTATGTAAAAATGATTTCTTATAATAATCCTTCTTTATTATAACAGAATCATCTTCAATATTTATTCTCTAAATTACTTATCCCACTATTTAGATTATATTAACAACTTTTTATAAAGTTTAATTCTTAACTCACCATTATTAAACGGTGAATTATTACTTTAATCGTATTTTCGAATACCTTAGAGTAAAATTGTGAAAATCAATTCACAGAGGGTTCATTTTAAATCGAAGCGGTAAACACTCCTAAATAAATCGAGCACAATTTAGCAATCAACACACAATAGTTTTTGCATTTCATTTAAGTTAAGCATAACCGAACAAATAATAGTGATAATAAATAAATATTATCACATTTAAACCAATACACTTTATAAATAAAAAATGGTTTGAAAATTATTCCTTTATATGTATAAAATATAATCCTAGGCAAAATATTTAATTTGCCAAATTTTCAAAAATTTCAATACTATGTCCGTTGTCGTTGGTCAAGTGTTTATAAATCCCTATCAATATCGTGACATCCCATGTCTCGACCAGAATTCATAAAAAATCAATAGACTAATTAACATAATACGCTTTTATAAAAGTAACAAATATGCTCTTGCATATATAATACTCTCAAACTCATTCTAAGGTGTCGCTTACCTTATCTCTAACGAGCCAAACTATACCAAAGACAAGGTTCTCGCTTAATCTTGCACTCTAATACCACTTTGTAATGACCCACCCTTTTTACCATCGAAAGTCGACACCAAACACTACCACTGTGTTCAAATGTCGCGCATCCAATCTATTAGTACCAGAATTAGACACAATACTCTTCAGAAGTGTTTGATGAGATAGAAATGAAGAAAATAAATGGAAAAAGAGGATTATCTAACAAACACTCCAAACAATAATCAGAAAAACAACATAGAAACACAGAAATTTAGAGTGGTTCGGTGTATGGCCTACGTCCACTATGAAATGATAGACTTTTATTAACTTTTGCTTGTTGGTTACAACGAATTACAACAGTAAAAATCAAATATAACAGTGATTTCAGCAGAGTCTGGGCATAGAAGAGCTCCAAAATTCCCCTTTCTGTAGGTTCTAGGCTGCTATTTATAGACATTGACTGCAAATATCTCACTCAAATCTCGGAAGACCTCTTCTCTGACGTGGGTGGGCCCACATGATTGATCCCATGTCATTTGCACTCGATCCATGATCGATACAAACGAACTTCGTATCGATCAATATTTTGTCCCATCGAGTCGAGATCAATCTTGAACATTTTTTAGATTGTACGCAACCTCCTGTGAAAATTTGGTAATATTTGGACTTATAGATTGTGAATTAAGATCGATGCAAGTTTGGACTTTTCAAAGGCTGTCGAATTCATGTCGATGCTGTTCGTATCGATGGTTCTGCATGTAATGTCCGATGACGTTGCGCTTGCTATTAGGATTGATCCTCATTTTATGCCGAGTGACCGGGTCTTCCACTTTTACATGCCTTGTTCGTATCGATCTGGTGTATTACTTTCGCATCGATGCCCTCAACTTCATTTCGTATCGATGCTTGAGGCCGCTTCGTATTGATGACTTAGGAGACGTTTTGTACCGATGGTGTTTGGTTTATGTCATATCGATTGAAGATGTTACTTTGTATCGATCGTTCAGTGGCTTATTCGTACCGATTGTTGGCCGATCGTTACGAACTGTGTACTTGGAATCAATACGAATAGGCTTTAATTGATGGATACGAAGCGGAGTAAGTGTGATGGATACGTAATGGTGTAAGCGTGATGGATACAAACCGGTAGATGCTTGTTCGTCGATGGAAATTCTATCGGTTTAGAAAACCGCCGAACGAATTTAAATTAAAAATAACCGCAAGCGCACGGCGTACACTTGAAGTACGTGGCGAATACGAGTCGATCCGTAGGGAGTTGTTTGAGTTTTAAAAATCTATTCAATCAAATTAGACCAAATGGAGGAGAAATTGTTGACTAGAACTAAAATGAAGCTAAAACTAGAGTTAAAATGTGATTAGAAAACTATTGAACTAGAGAACAATTTAGAGGCAAATCCACTCTCATATTTTTGTAAATCAACAAACAAACAATTTATGATCTCTAACTTTGATTAAAGTGAAATATTGTTGTATTTATCATAAGTATGGTTTGTTTATATTATTAATTAACATAACTCAAACCATCAAACTATAATACAACAAATAACCCACTTATAATTCTCATGAAAATGAAGCAAAAGCAAAAGCTATTTTAAGTATGATCTATTTACTATTGTAACTAGTAATATAGATTATCAAATTTCATTTTTATTTTAATTTCACAATCAAAAATGGATTAGCAAATGATGATGCAACTTGTGTTTATGTTGAATGAGAATAGCTCATTTGCATAAGCAATATAAGCTATCAAACCCGCTTGTATAAACTTGCATCAAAATCCACTTCATGAAGCATAAACCAAATGAGATCATAAATCATAAATGTTTAAATTACATAAATTTAGAGAGCTTCATCACCCTTAAACTGAAGGGGTTTAGCTACTCATTTGTAGCATTGAAGCAACACAAGTAAGTTTCAACATTAAAAAGAAAAGAAAATAGAAAATAAGTAAAGAAAGCAAAAGAGATTAGCTACTAACTACTTGCACAAATATAAATCTAAGCTATGAACATAAGGAAAAAGAGAGCATAGAAATAAAAATTAACAATAAAACAAAGAAAGGCATGTAGAAAAG
Source organism: Allium cepa (assembly GCA_030765085.1). Lineage (NCBI taxonomy): Eukaryota > Viridiplantae > Streptophyta > Magnoliopsida > Asparagales > Amaryllidaceae > Allium > Allium cepa. Next base: position 146,400,508 of record CM060945.1, read on the forward strand.
AGAGAAGAAAGAGGCTTGGAAGTCATTATTATTTCATAGAACATTGTGCTTACACTTTAATTTCTTAATTTCCTAAGTAAAATGAAAGAGTAGAAGATGGTTTCGTATACATAAGAGGGCTATACATACATGCATAAAACCCTAATTCTATTTTTAGGGGGCTTTCTAAAATGCCCTTTAGGAAGTGTGGCCACCAAGTAACCATTAGCCACTAACTAGTCCATCATTTGTTGTGCATGAAGCTTTAACCTCCACTTAGTTTTCCATTAGCTCATAATTGTACATTTAGGTAAGTGGGTGGGGTCCTCCATGATCTTGAACTTGAATTATTTCCTCTTCATTCCTTTGTATTTCATTTGTGCATGCATGTATCATCATATAAGCCTCTTCCATATGCATCCAAATTCCTACAAAAATTACCAAAAAATGTCCAAGTAAAAACTCTTAAATTGACTCATACAAAAATGGCCATTTTGCCCCTGAATGAAGATGAAAATATGATGGTTTGAAAATAATTGAATTTTGGTTTTAAACATGTTAAAATGCAAAAATATGATGATTATTTAAATAAAAAGAGATAAAATATGGATGTAAATATATGCACATTTACTTACACATCAAATACCCCCACACTTCTCTTTTTATTCGTCCTCATATAAAGGAGAACTAAGGTAAATCCATTTTCGTAGGGAGCACGATTGCATTGAGCGTATGCAACAAGCCGTTAAACCTCTGGGTGTCCCCAGTAGGACGAGTGTTGTCTCGTGAGGGTTTTCAGCGGATACAACCCACAAAATCCAAATGCAGGATGAAAATATTTACAAAATGCAAGATTTATTTACAAAGAGATGAATGCGAGTTTTTGGAAATGAAGGATTTATTTTTAAATTGACACGAATAAGTTAAATATAAGTTTTGGTCATTGTCTTGAAAATTTAAGTCATTTACTCGTCAAAATTTCCAATAAAAATCAAGTTGTCATAACACATAGACCATAGTTTGGCTAGTTGTTTCGGTTGATAACACAATGTAATTATGAAATGGATCCTTAGTTGATTATCAAAGTTTATTAAGGTGGTATTTTCATATCTTTTCAATAACAAGTTAAATCAAACAAATTAAAATAGTGCTAGGATTTCAATTGCTTGCTCTTTCATTATTTACAAGAAAAATTACACACCTAGCTCAGGTAAAATGAGGCCAGATATACCACCCATGCACTGCCTTTCTGGCTTATGTGAGAGGAGGACAGAGCATGGCGAGTGCACACACTTTCGTGCATACACCTATCGATCGTAGGTGGTTTTTATTAAGTTTGTTCTTTTTTTTTACATGTGTTCCATACATGAATAACCATGAGGACTTTTAAATGAGTATGAAAGCACATAATCAAAGATTCCAAGTAATTTACCCATGCATAACCGTGAGGACTTTTAAACGAGAGTGAATACTTTGGATGTTATTATTATTATTATTTTTAAGAGAGAGAGAGTTTTGCAAAATCATCTTAGCACCCTGACTTACAAGCAAAAATGCTATATCCTTTACTTTAAATTTACCACTTTTTAAACAAAGATTTTCAGTTAGAACATACTTCATAATTAACATAGATGAACCTTCCTATATGCTAGTGAAACCATTGTTATTTGTAATCAAACTTCATTTTTATTTTTGTTAGGACAAATAAATTTTCAAAAATTTCAATTTATTAACCAAAACTTATACTTATCCCATAGTGTTTCTTCAAAAATAAATCAAAATGGTAAAAAGACAATGTTTTTGAGATTTAGGAGTTTTGAGAATTTTTTTTTGAAGAAAATGAAAATTCAAAAATGCATTGAAAAACTAAAAAAATGGAAATGAGACTCCCCCCGCACTTAATTTTGACTGTGTCCCCACAGTCAATGCATGATATAATGAGTGTAACGGGGAAAAATATGTACATATTTACAAAAGAGGGTTAACATTCTTATTAGACGTAGCTTGGCTCATGAAGGATCATGAGCTCCTCCTCTTGGTTACCTGGCAATTCCAAGAAGGGTTTTAAACGATGATCGTTAACTTTGAAAATCAGTCCATCCTTTGGGTTTTCTATTCCTATGCCACCATGTGGAAAAACAGTTCATACCACAAATGGTCCGGTCCACCTTGATTTAAGTTTCCCAGGGAATAAATGAAGTCTCGAGTCATATAAAAGAACTTTCTGCTTAGGAGAAATTTTTTCCCTTAGGATTGACTTGTCATGAAAAAATTTGGTTCTTTCTTTGCAAATTTTCTCGCTTTCATACGCGTCGTTCCTAAGTTCTTCTAGTTAGTTGAGTTGTAGTTTTCGATTTTCGCCATCTTTTTCAAGATCAAAGTTTTAGTTTTTTATTTTCATAACGCTTTGTGTTCATTTTCAACGGGTAAATGGCAAGCTTTACCGTAAACTAAACGAAATGGGGACATCCCAAGGTTAGTTCTAAAAGCAGTACAATAAGCCCAAAGCGCGTCGGTCGATTTCTGAGACCAATCTTTTCGATTTTTATTAACAGTTTTCTCCAAGATTTGTTTTATTTGTCGATTTGAAACTTCAACTTGGCCACAAGTCTGAGGATGATACAGAGTGGATAACTTGTGGATTATTGAGTATTTTTTTCATTAAAGTGTCAAAAAAATGGTTGCAAAAATGGGTTCCGTTACCACTGATTATTGTGCGAGATGTGCCGAACCTCAAAAAGATGTTTTCTTTGTGAAATTTCACAACAATTCTATGGTCATTGGTTTTGCAAGGAACGGCTTCGACCCATTTTGAAACGTAATCGACAGCGAGAAGGACATACAAGTTTCCAAAAGAATTGAAAAAAGGTCCCCTAAAGTCGATACCCCATACATCAAAGATTTCGATCGTAATAATGGGGTTTAAAGGCGTAATATCTCGTCGAGAAATTCATCCAAGCATTTGACATCGATCATAAATTTTACAGAATTCAAACGAGTCTTTGAAAAGAGAAGGCAAATAGAAACCACACTGAAGAACTTTTTCCGCAGTTTTTCGAGGACCGAAATGTCCACCGCATGCTTGATCGTGGAAAAACGAAAGAACACTCCTTATTCCATTATCCGGAATGCAACATCGGATGATTTGGTCAGGACAATATCTGAACAAGTATGGATCGTCCCAATAGAAGTATTTCACTTGGGCCAAGAATTTGCATTTGTCCTGTTTGAACCAAGATGAGGGAGTTTCTTTAGTGACTAAGTAGTTCACTATATCAGCGTACCATGGATCTATCGAAATTGAAAGAAGTTGTTCATCGGGGAAGTTTTCATTGATTGGAAAAGAAGATTGTGCGTTCGGAAGACGAGACAAGTGATCAGCTATGATGTTATCGGATCCGTTTTTGTCTTTAATTGTAAGGTCAAATTCTTGAAGTAAAAGGATCCAACGAATCAAACGGGATTTAGCATCCTTTTTAGTAAAAAAATATCGAAGCGCAGAATGGTCCGTGTACACAGTAATGTTTGACCCGATCAAGTAAGGTCGGAATTTTTCGAGCGCAAAAACGACAGCTAGAAGCTCTTTTTCGGTTGTTGTGTAGTTGAGTTGAGCATCGTTCAAAGTCATACTCTCATAGTAAATGACGTGAAGGATCTTGTTGATGTGTTGTCCTAAGACAGCACCAATGGCAAAGTTTGAAGCGTCACACATTATTTCGAAAGGAAGATCCCAATTGGGTGCGCCAATGACTGGAGCAGAAATGAGTTCGTTCTTAAGATGTTCAAAAGAAGAGATACAGTCAGCGTTAAAATCGAAAGGAACGTTTTTTCCAAGAAGAGTCGTCAAAGGACGAGCAATTTTGCTAAAGTCTTTCACAAAGCATCGATAAAAGCCAGCATGTCTAAGAAATGATCGAATGTCCTTAACAGTTTTGGGAATGGGTAGATTTGCAATGACATCGATTTTTGCTTTATCTACCTCAATGCCTTTATTTGAGATGATATGTCCAAGGACTATGCCTTGTTTGACCATAAAGTGGCATTCTTTCCAATTCAAAGTCAAATGTTTTTCTTTACATCGATTTAGAACCAATTCGAGATGATGTAAACCTTGGGAAAAAGAATCGCCAAAGATAGAGAAATCGTCCATAAAAACTTCTAAAAAAACGCTCAATCGTGTCAGAAAAGATTCCAACCATACATCGTTGGAAAGTCGCAGGAGCGTTACAAAGTCTGAATGGCATACGTCGATAAGCGAAAATACAGAATGGACACGTGAAAGTTGTTTTCTCTTGATCTTCCGAAGCAATTAGAATTTGGTTATAGCCAGAATAACCATCAAGGAAGCAGTAGAATTTGTGACCGGCTGAACGTTCGAGCGTTAGGTCGATGAAAGGAAGGGGAAAGTGATCCTTACGTGTTGCGGCATTAAGTTTTCGATAGTAAATGCAAACACGCCAACCCATTAGAGTACGAGTTGGAATAAGTTCGTTTGAATCATTCTTGACAATGGTTAGCCCAGACTTTTTTGGTACAACGTGAATTGGGCTGACCCATGAACTATCAGCGATTGGGTAAATGATTCCATTGTCGAGAAGTTTAAGAATTTCATCACGCACCATATCTTTCATTTTTGGATTAAGCCTTCGTTGCGTGTCACGAGCAGGCTTGGCATCATCGATTAAATGGATGCGATGTTGAACAAGAGCGGGACTAATTCCTTTTATATCGAAAATCGACCATCCAATTGCTTCTCTGTTTTTCGAAAGAATAGAAAGTAACGAGATTTCTTGATCAAGAGAGAGTTGCAGAAATTATTACGGGCAATGTTTCGTCTTTACCTAAGTATTCGTACTTAAGGTGATCGGGAAGTGGTTTGAGGTCCAAATTTGAAAGTTTTTCGATCAAAGAGTTGGGTTGAGATTCGGACTCAACTTGAAGCGATTTAAAGGGAAGAGTGTATTCAATTTTGTTGGGAATTTCATGAAACAATTTTTCGTACTCGGCTTCGCATTCGTCGTTAAGGTCAAGTGTCTCGTTTTCGAAGTTTTCGTGAATGGCACTAAGTTCCAACGTTTCGTCACGAGGTTCATTCGATTGGCTTTCAAGGTTCAAAATGTTAAGATCCAAAATCATGTTTCCAAAAGAGATTTTCATCGATCCGTTACGATAATCGATTAAGGCATTTGAGGTGGCTAGGAATGGTCGGCCTAAAATCAATGGAATTCGACTCGAGGGATTTGTCACGTGTTATGTTTCGAGAACGATGAAGTCAATAGGGAATATGAATTTCCCTACTCGAATGAGCAAGTCCTCGATTTCTCCCACGGGCGTCTTAATCAAACGATCGGAAAATTGAAGCGTAACTTTTGTGGGTTTGAGTTCACCTAAGCCTAATTGTTTGTACAAGGAGTATGGAATCAAATTGACACTCGCACCTAAGTCTATCAAGCATTTGTCAATCGTCTTATCTCCAATTGTATAAGAGATCGTAGGACAACCAGGATCTTTATATTTAATGGGCATGGATTGGGACAAGACTTCACTCAAACTGGCGGCTAAGAAGACTTTTTTAGGCACTTGAGTGTCTCTTTTGGGTGCACAAGTCCTTAAGAAATTTTACGTAAGTGGGGACTTGTTGATCGATGTCAAGAAGTGGGATGTTAACCTTCACTTGTTTAAAAATTTCCAACATCTTTTCCATTTGGTCCGAGTGTTTCTTTGGTCGAAGACGATGTGGAAATGGAACACGATACTCGGTAGGCGGGTCTACTTGAGTAGTAGAAGAAGAATTTTGATTGTCATTCAATTCGACGTTTTACTCCACGTTCTGTTCTAAGTCGTTCGTTATTTTAGAAGTGTCAAGAGAAGTTTTCGGTAAATCATTTGGATCAACGACTTGATTATTGATTTGTTTACCAGAATGGAGAGTTATAGTAGCATTCAACTGGGTGACGTTGCTATCTTGAACAACATCGGCTTGATTTGAATTTGCGTTTTGATTTCTGGGATTTGGAAGGGGATGGCTTGGGAATGTTCCTCGTTCACGTTCACTTACAAACGTGGCTAATCGACTCATTTGCATTTCGAGTTTTGCAATCGATTGGTTTGTGTTTTGCATATATGAAGTCAATAAATTTTGTAAATTGTTGTTTGATTGAAGGCTTTGAGTTGTTGCCTTAGCCAATGTTTCAAGAGTTTTCTCAAGCGAAGTTAAACGTTTATCGTCTTGTGGAGGATGAGCAGAATTCGGTGGAAAATTTGGTTGTTGCGGTTGATTATGAGACGGGCCAGCAAAGTTTGGTTGAAAATTATTAGGCTGAAAGGGAGGATTCGAAGAATTATTTGAAAATGCTTGAAAATTGGGACGACTCGTATTCGTGTTGGGACTGTTTTGGTTCAACGCAAAATACGGATGATTTCTCCAACCAGGGTTGTACGTTGGAGAAAACGGGTCGTTTTTAGCTTTATTGAAAGCATTGATTTGTTCGACAGAGTTGGGACACTGATCGACTATATGGTTAGGAACGTTGCATTTATAACACATCGGTTGGGAAGCTTGGTTCATTTGATTTGATGAGAAAATGTTATCAATTTTTTTAATCATTGCGTCGATCTTAGCTTCCAAAGCAACAGAAGATCCTATCGTGTGTGCACTCGATCGTGAGTAGATTGATTTTTCGTTCGAGCGTTCCCATTGGGATGACTTTTCAGCGAGGTTTTCAAGAAATTGCCAAGCATCGTCAAGATGTTGGGCAAGAAAATTGCCTTGGCACATTGATTCAAGCATGGTTTGTGAGCTATTTTCGAGTCCATCGTATAAGATTTGGCAAATCGTCCATTTTTCAAAGTTATGGTGTGGACATTTTATCAAATGCTCTTTTAATCTTTCAAAATATTTTCCAAATGGTTCCATTTTAATTGATGAAAATTTACAATTTCGTTTCGAATTCTACTTGTTTTTTCCAAGAGGTAGAACTTTTTTAAGAAAGCTTTTACAAATTCTTCCCATGTTTTAATTGAGTTCGAAGGTAAGCTGTACAACCATTTTCAGCGTAATCCATAAGAGCAAATGGGATTAATCGAAGTTTGATTCCATCATCGGAAAGTTGTTGGAGTTTTATGGTTGCACAAACAATTTAGTCAAGAAGATGTATGGGTCATCGTGTTCAAAATTGCCAAATTTCGGAAGCATGGCAATATGGTTCGTGTGGATTTCAAAATGGTTACCCGTAGGGGCGGGTAATGTAATGCAAGATGGAATAGAAACTCTATCGGGAAAGATTCTATCCATAAGAGTTCGAGGGGCGTTTTTGTTCGCCATTTTCGGAGGATTGTCTGTTCGAGTTAAACGGTTTGTAGAACAGTCGCGAATCCAAGTATTCGTTGTTGTGTCACGAGTCCAAGAACACATGCACTAGTGAAAGTTGAGAAGAGAATGAAGTTAGAAAAGAGTTTAGAGAATGAAAGAAGATTTGAAAACTTGTTTTCCTTGTTTTTTTTTAATTTTCTTTTTTTTATAAGGAAGAAAACTATTTACCAAGTGAGATTTATTTTCAAAAGAAAAGTTTGATTTTTGTTTTGTTTTTGGTTTTTCAAATTTTTTTATATGTTTTTGGTTTTGTATATTTTTTTTTGAATTTTCAAATATTTACCAAAAACATTTCTTTTAAGAAAATGAAAATTGATTTATGTTTTTAATTTTTTTTTTCTTTTTGAAAAGATTTTTTATTATTTTTTTTGGATTTTTGTTTTTGATTGAAAATTTTCAAAGGAAAGAAAAAAAAGGATTTTTTTTTGAATGAAAAATTAATTTAAAATTTAAATTTTTTTTTTTGGATTTTTTAATTTTTTTTAAATATGCACGAACTAATGTAACTAAATGAATGCAAATGACTTAATTACCGTTTTCTGTCCTTAGTAGTAGCTTCTAACCCAAAATTGTATAATCACAGTTTGTCTTAAAATCAACAAAAATATTTCTCAGCCAGGTAACGGACAGGAGTTATCGGTGCACCATGAATCACCATAGCAATGCAGCCGAAGGTTTAAGTACCATCAGATGAATAACCAGTATAATATTTACGTATCACCATAATTTTTATAACTGGTTATTACTCTGCCCTAGCCTAGACACCAAGAAATAAAATTGTTCAAATAAAACAATTGTGAAGATACAATTAAGCCTTAAGTGAGCTGGTGACACCCTTAGGTCCAACGTCTAACATTTATTATTAGTCAAATTCTATGATGAAATGCTTTTGTGGGCTAAGGAAAGGGTGATGAAATCCCTCACCTTATGTGAATTGGGGTATTGCCCTTAGAAAAGAAAATAAGATGAGATGAATGCAAAACAAGAAATTAAGCATGTATTAACAATGCAACTAAAATGAAGTTTGTTTTTGTTTTTTTTTTTTGGATTTTGAATTTTTTATATATATAAATGCAAATGCAAACAACCAACAATGCAATTCAAATAAAAACAAGGAAAAATAGCACGATACCAGAGCGTGCATATTATTAGCAAATTTTTTTTGGCGGCAATTTTTAGCAAGCAAGCGGTTTGTTTTTTGGCAAGTAGTGTTTCCTTGCAATTTTCTGCTTTGGCAACCTGAAATGAAGAACAAGATATATTTAACAAATTATTTTTTAATATAAGGATGAAATTTAAGAGCAACTTGAAATGAGACAAAGCAAATTTACAACTAATTTTTTTTTCTAAGGGTAAAATAAAAATAAACTAGAAGAAAACAAAACAAGTGAGGCGAAAAAACCAATGAAAAGAAAAAAAATGAAAACTAAAACAAGTAAGACTCAAACAAGTGAAAACAAATGAAAATTAAACAAAGTGAAACCCTTTTCATTTTGTTTTGTTTTGTTTTTGAAAGGAAACAAACTAAAACAACTAAATCTATACACAAAAGAAAACACTTTTATCGAGCGAACTAAAACTGAACAAACAAAACACTCAACTTTAAAACCCGGCCCAATTAAACCTAATAGAGGAAACTAAAACAAACAAAAAAACTAGAACTATCCTAACAACCCATACCCGGCCCGATACGAAAACAAATACCAACTAAACTTTCACAAGTTTTTCGGTGGCGATTAGACAGAGGTGGAAGGCATGCTATTCGATAGGTGGTTGGGGTTGATTTGTGCAGTGGTGATGGAAATGACTGCGGTGAAGATGTTTAGTTGAAGAAGAAGGTTGCAGCAATAGGGGAAATGAAGTGGAATTGTTGGTTGCAAGGTAGGCAGTACACTGTTATGTTGTGATGTGAAGTGTAGAAACAGTGGGAAATGAATTGGTTGCAGATGTGAGGATTTTGATTGACTTGGTGGTTGAAGTATACAGTGAATGTTGATGGTGTGCTTGCTTGAACTTGGGCCTCAGTGGTCAGGGAAGGACAATACAAAGCAGAGATGAATTAGGGATGTGAGGAGTGGATGTTGTTAAGTGGTTGGAATGACTGTTGAAAGGCAGTTTGTATTGTTAAAAGAGGACGGTGACTGTGATTCTGTAGTTTGGTGGGCTGCTGCAGTGGATTGGGTGTTGTGGGATCGAGTTCGATTATTTGATGGGAAGATGGTAGTCGGGAGTTTGAGGGAAGCAACAGTTAGTAGTTGATGGTGATGTAAGTGTTGGACGTGTCGGCTTGTGCCTGGCAGTGAAGTATGGTCGAAATGCAGTTTGATGGAAGAACTGGGTGAAGTTTGTGGTGTGAGTGGAAGATGTTGTTTGTTTAGTGCACAGTGTGCACAGAAAATTGGTGAAAATGTATTGCAATTGAAAGGTGTAAATGAAGTTTGTAAAAAGAAATATTGAAATGGATTTTTTTTTAATTGCAAATGCCAAATACACAAAAGCAAACACACACAAACAAGTGCAAGAAACAACAAAAATTCCTCTTTTTTTAATGCAAAGACACAAAATAAAAACACACAAAAATCAAAGAAAAATAATTCGAAGAATAGAAAATTGAAATCAAACAATTCCCCGGCAACGGCGTCAAAAACTTGTTCGTCGACGGAAATTCTATTGGTTTAGAAAACCGCCGAACGAATTTAAATTAAAAATAACTGCAAGCGCACGGCGTACACTTGAAGTACATGGCGAATACGGGTCAATCCGTAGGGAGTTGTTAGAGTTTTAAAAGTCTATTCAATCAAATTAGACCAAACGGAGGAGAAATTGTTGACTAGAACTAAAATGAAGCTAAAACTAGAGTTAAAATGTGATTAGAAAACTATTGAACTAGAGAACAATTTAGAGGCAAATCCACTCTCATATTTTTGTAAATCAACAAACAAACAATTTATGATCTCTAACTTTGATTTAAGTGAAATATTGTTGTATTTATCATAAGTATGGTTTGTTTATATTATTAATTAACATAACTCAAACCATCAAACTGTAATACAACAAATAACCCACTTATAATTCTCATGAAAATGAAGCAAAAGCAAAAGCTATTTTAAATATGATATATTTACTATTGTAACTAGTAATATAGATCATCAAATTTTATTTTTACTATAATTTCACAATCAAAAATGGATTAACAAATGATGATGCAACTTGTGTTTATGTTGAATAAGAATAGCTCATTTGCATAAGCAATATAAGCTATCAAACCCACTTGTATAAACTTGCATCAAAATCCACTTCATGAAGCATAAACCAAATGAGATCATAAATCATAAAATGTTGAAATTACGTAAATTTAGAGAGCTTCATCACCCCTAAATTGAAGGGGTTTAGCTACTCATTTGTGGCATTGAAGCAACACAAGTAAGTTTAAACATTAAAAAGAAAAGAAAATAGAAAATAAGAAAAGAAAGCAAAAGAGATTAGCTACTAACTACTTGCATAAATGTAAATCTAAGCTATGAACATAAGGAAAAAGAGAGCATAGAAATAAACATTAACAACAAAACAAAGAAAGACATGTAGAAAAGAGAGAAGAAAGAGGCTTGGAAGCCATTATTATTTCATAGAACATTGAGCTTACACTTTAATTTCTTAATTTCCTAAGTAAAATGAAAGAGTAGAAGATGGTTTCATATACATAAGAGGGCTATATGTACATGCATAAAACCCTAATTCTATTTTTAGGGGGCTTCCTAAAATGCCATTTAGGAAGTGTGGCCACCAAGTAAACATTAGCCACTAATTAGTCCATCATTTGTTGTGCATGAAGCTTTAACCTCCACTTAGTTGTCCATTAGCTCATAATTGTACATTTAGGTAAGTGGATGGGGTCCTCCATGATCTTGAACTTGAATTGTTTCCTCTTCATTCCTTTATATTTCATTTGTGCATGCATGTATCATCATATAAGCCTCTTCCATATGCATCCAAATTCCTACAAAAATTATCAAAAAATGTCCAAGTAAAAATTCTTAAATTGACTCATACAAAAATGGCCATTTTGCCCCTGAATGAAGATGAAAATATAATGGTTTGAAAATAATTGAATTTTGGTTTTAAACATGTTAAAATGCCCAAATATGATGATTATTTAAATAAAAAAAGATAAAATATGGATGTAAATATATGCACATTTACGTGCATATCAATGCTGGATGGATACGAAACAGAGGTGTTTCACGTGAGATTTGATCGATCAATATTTTGGGCATACGAACTCTGACTGACTTGATACTTAGAATGCTAGTTTACATAGCCTTGCTTGTCATATCATATCAATTGTAGCTTGATCCGAACTCGGGCAAAATTTACAGGTATCCATAGTGGACTTGTGCATAACCGATCTTCGGGACGAACTATTTTTAGTTTCCAGTTAAGTTCTTGGTGTCACGGCCTTGCCAAAAGGCGAGATAACATTTACCCACCAAAGTACGTCCTGTGAGAACATGACATGCTTTGAAAATCTGCGATCTCTATTCTAACAAGGTTCTTTCTGATTTGCTGATTGGTTGTTGTCTTTTTGTCGAAAGATACAATCTTCGATTGATTTCCAGTAATAATGAATTGTTAACTACTAGTTGTTGTACTATGCACTGTTGTAACTAAGCAGTGGATGCAGATTGTTGTTTGTTGTTGAAATTGTCACTAGATGAGCATTCAATTCATGTGAATTTTAAAAATAGGATGTTAGTCCGTCATACGTGTACGTATGTTAACCTGACTCCCATTAACGTTCGTACGCTCACGAGTCAATGTCAGTTTTCTTTTATCGAATTTCATACGGATACTCTCCTGAATTGATGTGAAATTCGAACTGTAATAACGTTTGATGGTCGTTTTAGTGTATCTCCTCGTATCGATCCTCTCCTGAATCGATGTGAAAAGATGAAAGATTGTCTTCTTATCAATGGCGAATGACACGAATTAGCTGGTTTTCCAAAGCATTTTGTATCGATGGCAATCGATACGAAATAGCTGGTCCTTCGAAATTTCTTCGTATCGATGGATGCTAACCCCTATAGTCTTCAAAGTGATGGACACGAATTTATCATTTCGTATCAATGGACTTATGATGGGTACGAACAGTTCAATCGTTCTTTAGAGTATTGTTCGTGCTTCGTACCGATAATTTGATGGTTAGAAATGGGTGTTGCTTCAGATAGATGGTACATGGATACGAACAGCTCTCTTCGTATCGATTGGAGGAGAAACTTGTTTTAACCGGTCAAAAAGACTAGGAGGCGAATCGTTTCCTTTCATCTCTTGTGTCCATGCAAACGCTTTTCGTACTTAGCCATTTTTCTCACTTGCTTATTTTTCTGCCACTTTCTTATCGATAGGAAAGATTGAGAAATAAAAACTACTACCATCCCCAAATCAGAACAGTTCCTTAATCCCTTGATTCTACACCTTAATTTAGGTAATTAGTCAACGAATTTGCATTGAAAACTATGAGACTCGAGCCTTAATCGCCATTCCATTTGCACTCATGGCCGAGTTTGGTGAAGAGGAGGCCGGAGATGGACCAGAGCAAGGTCGAGGATGGAGGAGGTGGCATCTGAGTGGCTTTTGAGAAGATGAACGGTGGGGATATGAAGAAAATGCTCGTATCGATCTATTGTTGGTGGGCTCTTCGTATCGATCAATTTGTGAGGGGTGTTCGTATCGATCCGGAGTGATTGATACAAAATCCAAGGTTCTGCGTTTGATATAAAACACATTTGGGTGATAGATATGCAATGATTTTCCATGATCAATACGAATTAATGTTTCCTATGATCGATACAAACCAAGTTATTGGTGATCGATACGAAATGGTTTTATAGGTGATTGATACGAAGTGCCTCCTCCTCGATCGATACGAATTATGCCTTTGGGGATCGATCCAAGCTTGAAATTGATGGAGATTAAACATATCATGAACATCTGACTCCGACGAGCTTCTGCCCTGCATAACTGGACTTAACCGCTTTCACCACATATTTGACTGCCTTTTGAAGCTCGTTGATGGAACTGCAACTTGATTGAATTTAATAAACCTTAAGTTGGATCGGTCTCTAAAGTCTGGATGGTACGGTGGTGACGGCCAGCGATGATTGTCACTCCTTTTGAATCTCGAAGTCTTGTCATTTGTACATTCCTTAAATTTTTGTAGAATTTCTTAAGTATTACATAGCACTGCACTGCACAACACATTCATGCACTTAACACCGGGGAACACATGGGCTTATTATCATATAACGATGGTTTTTGGTGAGTTGATTAGTTATGGAATTAGTAAGTTCTCAGCAGCAGGAAACTCAAAGTTCGTCTTTTCTGATAATAGAGGTGTCGGCCATTGCAGCCAATGTAATAGGTCCAGCTTCGGACGAGCTACCAAGAGCAACTTTTATTGCAAACCCACAAGATTGTATGTCATCCAATGTCTCTGAAGATATGTTGGGACGAATATGCTTAAGGGATGCTCTATCATTAGATGATGTTTTGTTACCTGGACCAAATGATAGGCCACATGCTCACCAAGAAAGAATTACAGCCTTTAATCGCCATTCGTGCACAGCGGGAACACTTCCTCCATTCAACCAGTATATTAGAGAAGTGTTGGCTTTCTTTGGAATCGCCCCTCGCAATTACATCCCAATGGATATGCGCTGTTGAGCAGTCTATTCATTGTATTCATGGAGCCTCTTTTTCGACCCCCAACCCTGATCGAAATCAGATACTTGTTTAATGTTAAGAGTCGAGAAGACAGTCCTTCATTCATATTTCTAGAGGCAGTCAGGAACTTCCAAGTAGTGGCGGGACCTTGGACTTGACTTAGTTATTTAAAGACAGAGTGGTTCTACGTCTGATGCCCTCCAGGGTTTGCTAGTCGATGGTTAGTCAGATGTAAGTGCTACAAATTTTCCAGTATTTAACGAGATAATAATAGTTGATGTTGAAACCTATATCTTCCTTCCTTTATAGCCGCAATTCCGCGACCTGAAGGTGCCTCCTTCAAAGAAATAATTCGTAGTCTTCAAGAAGTGCCGGGCGAAATGAGAGAAATTGATTCGGTGCTCAAAGATAGAAATTTAAGGATTGTCGGGCTAATCGACCAAAATCAAAGGATAAGGCTAGAGGGATCACTTAGGGAGGCTCCAGTGAGACGGGCTAAACATAGAGCGCTCTGGACCGTAATCGCTGAGGAGGTCGACGGAGAGAACACGTCCACTGACGACGAACCCGCAGTCGAGCCTTTTGGCAATTTTTAGGACGTAGAGGGAAGGAGGAAAGGCAAGGAAGAAACATATAAGAATCACAAGTCCATGAGATGGAAATCCATGATTGTGTCTTCGCCAGTCTCTGGTGTTAGAATCTCGGAGGCACCTCCCTCGAAAATAGAGAATCCCTTTGAAGGGCTTGCTAACATTCTAATTCCGGACTGCGTGTCGCTCCAACACGACAATGGATTGGAAGGGCTTCAAAGCGCTCTAGATTTAAGCGAGTCTCTTCCTACGAGTGTGGCCGACATTACCGGTTGGTCGGGGGGTTGCACATGCATACATACACTTCACGACACTACACGATCTCTAATCATAAATTACTCATCTCTGAACATTACTGACCCTTCTTTTCTTTTACTTCACAGATACGGTGACTAGATGATAATCCATGTTGGTAAGCCTTCGCTCAGCACGTCAGTCATCTAGTTCGTATTATGGATCCCATCGGAGGGAGGCTGATAGAGACTGCAATCATGGTTATTCCAGCCAAGAACATTATGAGAGGGATAGGGATAGAGAATACAGATATCACTCCCGATCATGCTCCCCACCTCCTCGAACTACAAAACAACCCTTCGGCCACGATAGACAACCCTTAAAGACTCCACATCAAAAATCATCTTATCAAGCTCCCAGGCCTGATTCGCAACGTCGCAGAACAGAGACTGAAACTTCCATTATCACAGAACAAGCTATCACTGAGCTACTGGGGAAGGGGCAATCAAAATCGCCCAGTTGAGAAAAAAATTGAACATTTGTTTCGATGGCTTTATCTTCCCTCCACACTTAAAGAAAATTCCAACCGAGGTGGAACAAATGATGAATGACTACATCCATGATATTTATACCTAATGCAAGAAGTGGATGAATGCCATAGATAAAGCGTCGACGGTGGCCTTTAAGTGAGCAAACACTATTGAGAAGTTAGAAACCGACTTCGCCCAAAAGGACCGTGTAATTCAAGTATTGAATAATAAAGCTGAATCTTCTCAAAAATCTTAAATAGAAGCTACCCAGAAAGCTGACAAGGCCAATCGGTCCATGGAGAGGATGCGACAAACGCATTTTGCATTAGTTGAAGAGATGGGCCACCGAAACACCACCATTATAGCTGAATGGGATGCTGCTCTGAAGGAACTTAATGAGATGAAAGCCAAATTCTCCAAAATGATCAAAGAAAAGGATGATGCAAACAGAGGAGCCCAGGAGGCGTGCGAACAAGCTGTGGTGCTCCGGGGTGAAAGGGATACGGCATCACTTAAAATCTGGGAGGTTAAGGCCGAGGTTGAGGCCAAGATTGAGGATGAAGTTAAAATGGCGGAGTCCAGGCTAGAGGCAGATATTGAAGACCTTTAGATCACGTATAATGCCGATGTCTTAAAGCATAGGAATATAGCTTGGCTCAACAATTATCCAACACACCTGTATAATGCTTGGGGCCGATTAGTAGGAATTGAAAAGGCTGCAAACCAAGCTGAATCGATTGATGAGTTTGAGCTCGTGAACCGGATGTTGAGCGAAGATGAAAGGAAAGTTCTCCGTGATACCATGATTGCATATGAGAGGGACAGACTTGGTACTCAATGCTCGGAGGTTGGAGAAAGTTCTAGTGTTGCGCACTATGATGTAAGTCCTGAAATTCTTGTGTCGAACTAGCATGAGACTTCATCTGTGGTTGATTCCCAGTCTATCCCTGCATGCAACCCCGATCAACCGCAGTTGTCTTCAGTCCAAGAGAGAGTATCCGAAGCTGTTCCACCAACCACAAGTCAAACAGATGAAGGTGCTCTAAACATTTCCTACGCTTGCTCAAAATAGGAAGCTTTACTTGATGTAACTATTAACAGTTTTATCTTTGTCCTTGTACAGTGATTGGAGTGGCATCTACCATGCCTCCTACAACCCAAGAGTTGCATCAATAGCAGGAGGCTATTATTACGGAAACGACCACGACAATGGCTACTACATCTATAGATGGGTTACAAGGGAGAACACTTACCTTTGGCGAATAGATGATGGAGGAACTTCACGGTCATCATAGTAATCCCTTTGCTGACCTGCAGTTTATCATGAGTGGAAGCACACCTGCGACCAGCTCCTCAGGCCCAACTGTTAATGCTCTCGGCAGGCTCAGACAATTTATAAAGAGGAAATAATAGCCGAGATTAATGCCAAAATGGAAGTAGCTGCCCGGGCTAGCGGCTTTGCAGGTGGAATGGCGGGCCCTTGTCCAGCCCTGTTATGAATGATTTCCTCTTATGATACAGTCACCGACACCGGTATGCCTCTCTTGCCTCCTACTTTTGATCTTGTCCCTCTGACTCTTCTTTTAGGAAGCATTCCAATACATGTGAGTTGGAGGAGGAAGTTGATATAATGCTCCCGATTGGAGACCAGCCGTCGAAAGGCAAGGGCTCGAAGAGGAAGCCAAGTGGCAGCTTCATCGGGTCAACACCGAAGAAGAAGCCGAGAAAAAAGAAAGAGTAGACATGTCTCTTCTGCTCGTTTTTGGTAGATGGATAGAAATCTATTTTTACATTTTTTTGTTGGCCGTGTATGGATATGGGTTCGGCCCTTGCTAGTAGAATTTTTTGGAGCAATTTTGTACCTGTTCTTTCTTTTCAAAGAATGGTAATAGAATTCCATTTTGTCTTCAACACTGCTGTTTTCATTTGCTTAAGTGTTCCAGCGCTTGAACTTCAATTCAATGTACTTATGTAGTTTAATCTTCAAATCGGCCCTGAGTTTAGTCGTTAAGTTTCGAAGCAACGGCTTCGGGTCACGATCGAGCGTTAAGTCAAATTCTGATGCCGTGCTGCCTCAATCAGCAGCTGATACTTAAGTTTTATCCCCCAGTTTCAGGGATGAATTGAGATGATCGGTCAGCAGTCGCTATTTGCCTTTAACACATCGATCTTAATCTTTATGGGACGAAGCTGAAACATGGCCAATTTGGGTAGTCGAACCACACTTGCTCACCCATTGGTGATCATATCCACTCTCTGGGGATTACACTCATTCACTGACGGCCAGATATGCCCGCTTAATTTTTAGTAATACGTCCACGCTTTGGGGACTTAAATTATTTTCACGAGCAGTCAGTCATACCCGCTTAATATTTATAACTACGCCCACACTCAGGGGGCTTTAGATTGATTCATGAGCGGTCAGTCACATCCGATTTATGTTTATACTCTAACCACACTTCGAGGACTTAAAGTTGTCTCATAGATAATTGATTTGTATCCTGTTTGTATTTAAACTCCAATTCGCACTCTGTGGATTTTAGAGTTAGTAGGTGTTTATACTCCAATCGACGCTCAGAGGACTTATAGTTAATTAGTGCCAATACTCCGACTCGCACTCTGGGAATCCAGAGTTAGTTGATGTTTATACCCTAGATCACACTTTGGGAATCTGGAGTTAGCCGACAGTTGGTCACTCACATCTGTTTAGGCTTTAGGATTTTGTTCGCACTCTGGGAACGACGAATCTATCAGGATCGTGGATTGTTGGTTCACATCCACCCTGAGTTAACAAGCGAGGTATTTAGATGGACGGATCCATCCTCCTCAAACTTGGTTGAGATACGGGCAGAGTCGTTGGGTGGACGGATCCACCCTCTTCGAGACTGTATTTGTAAGTTTATACTCCAGTTCGCACTCTGGGAATCTGGAGTTAGTTAGAGGATTGTTGTGTATCAATCTTTTTTGGCAATAGAATGACTTGCCTTCGAGATCAGGTTTCACTTAGCGAGTAACCAGTCGTATCAAAGTTACCCTCTATTTGAATCAACCCCACCGTCGGGTGGAATTTAGCTCTCCATGCATAGTAATAATCGTATGACACATTTCAAAAAATCACAGCTCTGGCTCGAAAAGATTGCATTTTATTGCTGAAATAAGAAAATACGACACAGTCAATAGCCTTATTACAAAATCAAATTCCAAAATGCATAAACAAATTGCAAATGAAAAATAGACTAAATAAATAAACAGGGCATGTTATGTGTAATAGTGATGTAGACTTTCGCTGTTCCAGGCTCTTTGCAGAATGAGATCATCAACGGTCAATAGTGAATGTGCCGTCTTCGAGCTTTCCTTCGATTATATACGATCCTTCCCACGTTGATTTCATATGTGAAAGAACTGGGTAGATTCTTTTGAGGACAAGATCGCCAAGTTCGAAGGTTCGAGGTCGGACCTTGGCATTGATAACCGCGCAACTCGAATTCGGTATGCGACTGCCTTCAAATCGGCCTCTTCACGCTTCTTATCCAATAAATCCAAAGATTCGGCAAGTAATATAGCATTTTTTTTAAGATCG
Organism: Allium cepa; assembly: GCA_030765085.1. Lineage (NCBI taxonomy): Eukaryota > Viridiplantae > Streptophyta > Magnoliopsida > Asparagales > Amaryllidaceae > Allium > Allium cepa. The sequence goes on from CM060945.1 coordinate 146,419,513, forward strand.
TAATAAGTCACGCGATGAAAAGGTTCATACATCTCGACTGGAATAACGGCTTCAGAACCGTTGGAAAGAGAGAATGGAGTGTGGTTGGTCATAGATTTGTGGGTTGTCCCGTAAGCCCATAAAGCCATAGGAAGTTCATCGATCCATTTACCCCCAGCCTTTTCCAGTCGTTTCTTCATAATAGACTTTATAACTTTATTAATTGCTTCAAATTGTCCATTCGCTTGAGGGTGTGCAGCTGCGGAGAATTTCTTCTAGATGTGGAACCGTTGACAGAAGTTCTTAAATTCACCACTGTGGAATTGGGCTTCGTTGTCTATGACAATGGTATAGGGGAGGCCAAATCGGTAGATAATGTTGCGTACTACAAAGTTGATTACTTTCTTTGTCGTGATTGTAGCGAGGGGTTTAGCTTTTGCCCACTTGATAAAATAATCAACTACGACGATGGTGTACTTTGCACCACCCTTGGCTAGAGGTAGATAACCCATAATGTCGATGCCCCCATACTGCAAACGGCCATGGACTGACCATCTGAGTTATCTCGGTAGGTGGGGCTCAAGGAATCCGAGCATGCTTCTGACATCTGTCACATTTTCTGACGTAATCCAATGCATCGCGAATCGGCCAATAGTATCCATATCAGAGCACTTTCTTGCCAAGAGCTTGCCTCCTGGAGTGATAGCCACATTCTCCTTCATGCACATCATGCAATACTTGTTTGATTTCATTGTCAGCGATACACCGAAGTAAAGGAACAGAGTATCCTTTTCTATACATGACTCCATTCTGAATAGTGGACCGCAAAACTTTTCGAAGAATTTATCTCTTTTCACTTCTGCACTTTGGCAGGGTCCCATGCTCGAGATAATTTCTAAAAGGAGTCATCCATGACTCCTTATCTGGAATAACCTCAAATACCCAACCTGTCTCCATTTGATCGATGCTTGAGGAAGATAACGTTTCCATAGGAACGAGTTCCATTTTCTGTGCTCACATGTACTGGCTAACTTTGCTAACGAATCGGCTTTTTGACGGCGCTCTCATCGTATGCAGTAAATGGCATAATAATTGAACTAGTTTAGTATTTCCTGAACTAGAGCAAGGTAAGCGGCCAGCCTTCGGGCCTTGGCCTGGTATTCCCCTCGAACTTGACACGCAACCAGTTTCGAATCGCAATAAATCTCCATAGCAATGATTCTGAAACCCCGGGCAAGTCTCAATCCAGCAAGTAGTACTTCATACTCGGCTTCATTGTTGGTTACACGAAAATCAAACTTTAAAGCATAACATATAGTTCGACCTTTAGAAGTTTCAAATACAACCCCGGCACTTGAGCAACGGTCATTTGATGACCATCAGTATATAGCTTCCAGATATACATGGGGAGATTCATTGTTTTGGGCAAGTCTTCTAGGATAGTAAATTCAGCTATGAAATCTACTAGGACTTGTCCTTGAATGGGTCGCCTTGGGGTGTAAGTAATGTCAAACTGACTCAGCTCGATATTCCACTTGAGTAACATACCAGATGTCTTAGGCCGAGCAAGGACCTTTCGTAACGGCTGGTCGGTGTAAACGGTGATAGGATGAGCCTAGAAATACGGACAAAGCTTCCTTGAGGCAATAACAAGACAATAAGCCAACCTTTTCAGCTTCGGATAATTTCTCCCTGCCCTGGTCAGTCATTTGCTAATGTAATATACCGAATGTTGTTCCCGATCTTCCTCCTGAATTAGAGCAGCACTGATTGCGTTTTCTGACATTGGAAGGTAGTTGTATAATCGCTTGTGATCAATAGGCTTTGACAAAATGGGCAGTGTAGAGAGATGTTGTACCAGTTCTTGGAATGCGCCCTCACATTCCATACTCCATTCAAAGTTCTATTTCCCTTTTCTGATTAGATCGAAGAAAGGAATGCATTTGTCAATGGATTTTGAAATGAACCTGCTCAGTGGTGTTACTTTTCCCTCGAGGCTCTGGACTTGCTTTATAGTTCTTAGGATCTCAAGATTTCTAACTATCTAGATCTTTTCGGGATTGGCTTTGATCCCTCGAGCGTTGACGATAAACCCAAGGAATTTTTCGGATGCGACCCCAAAGTGACATTTCAATGGATTGAGCTTCATTCTATATTGTCGGAGGATCATAAAAATTGATTCCAGGTCTTCGATATGGTCGTTGGAGAATTGCAACTTCACGAGCATGTCGTCCACACATACCTCCATGGTTTTTTAGATCAGATTAGCGAACATTCGATTAACTAATCGTTGGTAAGTTGCCCTGGCATTCTTGAGTCTGGAAGGCATAACTTTATTGCAGTAAAGTCCTATATTGGTTACGAAGCTGGTATGCTCCTGGTCAGGCAAGTGCATGGGCATTTGGTTGTAGCTAGAATACACATCCATGAAGGATAAGAGCTCATGTCCAGCTGTCGAGTCCATGAGCTGATCGATCCATGGGAGTGGAAAACTATCTTTAGGGAAAGCTTTATTCAAGTCTGAGTAATCAATGCATGTTAGCCATTTCCCGTTTGGCTTCCGGACAAGTATAGGATTTGACACCCGTTTCGGGTATAATGTATCTCGAATAAACCCATTCGATTTGAGCTTTTCTACCTCTTCCTTAAGGGCGAAAGATCTCTCTAGATCCATACCACACCTTTTTTCTTGACCGGGACGTGCCGCGGGTCAATATTCAATGTGTGGCTCATGATGTCTGGCGAGATCTCACAATGTCAGAGTGTGTCCAGGTAAACACGTCCAAGTTTGCCAGGAGAAATTCAACCAATTCCTCCTGCATTTGTTGGCATAGCTGAGATCCAATTTTTATCATCTTGGAATCGTCGTCATTATCGATCGGGACATCGATCGTCATCTCGACCGGTGAAGCATGACTATCTTTACCATCTTCTTCACTTTCGGTATCTCTCGGGTCAAGATCCCTTGGGAATTGGTTGGGGTACCCAGGGCCTAGGCCCAAGCGTCAATTGTCAATTCTCAACAAAGCGGACATAGGGAGATGCCTGTACGCCCTTTCCTTTTTCCTTTCGCTGCGCTTCTCGTAGCTCGACGCTCGCCCAACAGCCTGGTCTCCCTGAACGACTCCAACTCCATTGTCGGTAGGGAATTTTAAAGTCAGACACCAAGGGGCAATGACAGCCCTAAATTTAGCTAGGATCAGTTGGCCCAAGAAAACATTGTATGGAGAGTCTATATCCAACACAACAAATTGTAATATCCGGACTCTCCGACGTTCTTCGATCCTTAACTCCACTGGCAATTCTACGACTCCAGTGGGTATAGTCGCACTCCTATTGAAGCCATGATACGTGACTAACAAGGCTTCAAATCTTTAGTCTCCATTTTCATCTCGTCATAGGCTCCCTTAAACAAAATATTCATAGAACTTCCACTGTCTACTCAGAGCCTCTTCATCCAAGCAAGACCTACTTGAGCTGATATGACAAGTGGATCGATGGTTGGGGCTTCAACCCTGTCAGTGTCTCTTTCTCGAAAGACGATGTCGTCAGTCATCGTCTTCTGTTGCTTGTTCGGAACTCCATCTTCCAAACTACTACAACATTCAAAGCTCGCATGCCTAATAGAGTTGGAATACGACTCCATTTCCTTCTAGCTTCGGTCTGTTGGATGAGGACCACCACTAACAATATTGATCACCAACCTCCCGCCAGTAGAGCGGGTTCCTCCCGTCTTGGCTAATTTAGTATATGGTTCTGATTAGTTGGGCATGCACCTCCATACTGGCGCCCACACAAACTGCTCCAACTTTCTCTCACATATTAACTTTTCAATGAAATCCTACAAGTGACGGCACTCATTCGTGTTATGGCCATAGCTTTCATGGAATCTACAAAACTTCTCGATCTGAATCTGTTTTTCCGACGATTGCTTCGAAGCAGGTTTCTTGTACTGAATAGTATTACAGGTCTTTAAATACACATTTTCTAGCGACGTATTCAAAGGTGTATAATTGTCAAACATAGAAGCCTTACGTCGTGGCCCATGATTCTGATCTCGTTTCCTATTTTGGTTTCCATTATCTTTCTATTGATTTTGTTTATTCTATATGTTCAATTGCACTTTTTTGAAACTCTACTCGATTTGTTTAACGGCAACATTGCTCTGAATCCCTTCCACGTTAGGCCCTACGTCATCCTTTTTCCTAGACTGTTTCACATCCTCCCTTCTCAAGAATTGGGTTGCCTTGGAATAGAAACAGTCCAATGACACATGAGGTTTTCCAGCCAACCAGTTGTTGAATTCAGAATCGAGATCAATCCCCTTAGTCAGTGCCATCAGGATCGATTTATCATTGGGATTACTAATCTCGGCGCATGCAACATGAAATCTCTCCAAATAACGTCTGAGTGTTTCTCCAGGAGCTTGAGTGACACTAGACAAAGTATTAACATCTTTAGGCCTTGTAACATGCATGCGGAATTGCTCAACAAACTTTGTCGCTAACTGATCAAAACAAGAGATAGATTGAGGTGGTAAATGGGTGAGCCACATAGTCTCTATGCCCTCCAAAGAGATCGGGAAACTTTGGCACTTAACTGCATCATCAGCTCGTGCACTATTCATTAACCATCATATTTTAAGATATGCTGATTAGGATCACAGCTCCCTTCATAAACTGGAAAGTTGGCATCCTGAATCGCCGAGGTGGTTCGACATAGAGTATATCATCAGTAAAGGGAGTATGATTTCGGAAGATTCCCCAATCATCATTGGTGAGGCCTTGACTTTCTCAGATCATCTGATGGATCATCATCAGGATGTCCGACATCTGTACACTCTAGGCCTGTTGGGCCAAGGTGTGGTGAGTTCCATAATGGAAGGATGGGTCGGACACGATCGACATTCCATTTCTCGCCTTCTTGGTTCTAAGTTCTCTGGAACATAAGGTTCGGGAGTATGTTCATGTTGGCGATGGTTCAGATCTGTCTGACTTCGGGCATCAACTCCTAATTCAGTAGCAGCGGTGGCAGTGCGATTGTCTGTAACATGATAAGGAACAGTACCTCCCCGGAAGGAAGGTCCGATCTGGTATTTGGTTGACGGGCTAACTCTCGGTTGTCCAAAATTCAAGGTATGCCGATGTCTAGTGGCTTGAGTGTAACTTCCATCTAGTCGTGGATGCATGGATCTATGATGGTAGTCAGAAGAGGCCGAGCTCTCAATGGATGAATAAGAAGCCTGATTTCTTCTGGATCTCCTTCATCTTTAACGAATTAATTGACTGGTCAGTTCCGCGTTGGCACAGAATTGTCGGGTAAGCTGTTGGCGGCTCTGAGTTAGCTCATGCATTGACATTTGAAATTCTTTCCTGGTGACAGAGCCTTGTGGATCTGATGGTCCGGAAACATTCTGATCGGCAGGAGGTAGCAGTACAGGGTTTTGTCTGTCTCTTCCTTCTGGGTCTGCAGCTGTAGAAGTGGTCATGTGTTGACCATGATGAATAGCGAAGCTCTTTCCTAGACTTGATGCAATTCTGAATAGGATGAAAGAACTTTAGACTTGAAATGTGGATCTTCTTCTTAGATTTACGCAATCTGATATCGATAGTAGATCCAATGAGCAGGAGAAAAACTGGTTTCTATTAGTGAAAGCACCAAAGTGTTAGTACCAGAATTGGACACAACACTCTTCGAAAGTGTTTAAAGAGATAAATGGGTGTATGGCCTACGTCCACTATGAAATGATTGACTTTTATATTAACTTTTGCTTGCTGATTACAACGAATTACAACAGTAAAACTCAAATACAACAGTGATTAGGGTAGAGTCTGGATGTAGAAGGGCTCCAAAAATCCGCTTTCTGTAGGTTCTGGGCTGCTATTTAGAGGCATAGGCTGCAAATATCTCGCTCAGATCTCAAAACACCTCTTCTCTTACGTGGTTGGGCCCACACGATCAATCCTTTGCCGTTTGCACTCGATCCGTGATCGATACGAACGAACTTTGTATCGATCAATATTTTGTCCCATCGAGTCGAGATCGATCATAAACATTCTTTAGGTTGTACGCAAGCTCTTGTGAAAACTTGGTAGCATTTGGACTTGTAGATGGAGGTTTGAACTTTTCAAAGGCTGTCGAATTCGTATCGATGCTGTTGGTATCGATGGTTCTACACGTGATGTCCGATGATGTGGAGCTTGCTTTCAGGATCAATCCTCATTTTATGCCGAGTGACCGAGTCTTCCACTTTTACATGCCTTTTTCGTATCGATCTGGTGTATTACTTTCGCATAGATGCCCTCAACTTCATTTCGTATTGATGCTTGAGGCCATTTCATATCAATGACTTAGGGGATGTTTCGTATCGATGGTGTTTGGTCTATGTCGTATCTATTAAAGATGTTACTTCGTATCAACGTTCAGTGGATTATTCATGTCGATCGTTGGTCGATCGTTACGAATTGTGCAGTTGGAATCGATACGAATTGGCTTCAATTGATGGATACGAAGCAGAGTAAGTGTGATGGATACGAAATGGAGTAAGCGTGATGGATACGAACCGTTAGATGCTTGATGGATACGAAACAGAGGTGTTTCACGTGAGATTTGATCGATCAATATCTTAGGCATATGAACTCCGATTGACTTGAAACTTGGAACGTTGGTTTCCATAGCTTTGCTTCTCATACCGTATCGATTGTAGCATGATCCGGACTCGGGAAAAATTTATCTGTATCCATAATGGACCCGTGTATAATCGATCTTCAAGACGAACTGTCCTTGGTTTTCAATTAAGTTCTTGATGTCACGACCTTACCAAAAGGCGGGATAACACAATCGACAAAAGTGAAAATTGTTAGTGTAAAGAAAAAAGAAAAGAATAGCGAACAGAGAAAACAGAATCTCATAGCGGAATCGACAGCATATAAAATAACAAGAATAGTAGAAACTGTCACTCCAAACTTACAGAGTATATCAGAGTTAAAAACAAACCTTATCAGCTGGACAGTTATAAAATCCTAACCTTACAATACCGATAGGTATACTATATAATAAAGCGGAAAATGAAATAATAAGACGGGTGAATCTTAAGCTCCCCTCAAAGAATCCCATAACACCAAACCCAGCCTGGGAAAATACTTGGTCTGACCCGAGCATTATTATAACACCTGGATCAGTTTGGAAATACCAGCGTGAGGCAAATAATAAGGAACATATTTAAAAATTCTATGAGATCACGCCGCTAACGCGAAATGGGTTTTTATCTCACAAGAATAACATCCATACAGGCAAGAGCATAAATAAATATCAGGAAATAAATCCAAATATGATTGAGCATAAATAATATTAAACAAACTTGAAAGAATGGAAATAAGCCGAGTAAAATCCAAACTAGACAGAAATGGATAGAACAAGGGAAACAATCTAACTTGATAGAATGGACTAAATAAGGTAACAGTCCAAACTCGATAGAATGGGCTAAATAAAGTAACAGTCCAAACTTGTTAGAATGGGCTAAAAAAAGTAACAGTCCAAACTCGAAAGAATGGACTAAATAAACACTTAAATGTCGTGATAAGGAGTTGGCTCTACTCGTGGCAATTTAAGGCTAAAACAGAATCAGGGTTTACAAATCAAATAAGGAAAGGAAATTTTCCAACAAATGACTAGGAGCGTGCGCTCCCCTTACCGAAAGTATGCCTCTAGAAATATACTTGAGAACTCCGATGGCTCTCGGACACGTCCAAGCCGGACCCCGCCAACGGTTATCGAGAATCCGAGTATTTCACATCTCAATGCGCAACACCGAATCCAATCTAGAGTGGATGTGAAAATAACCTAATGGGAGCAACCTCATATAGATTGGCTTCCACTCGCTCTTTGAGTTTAGCCATTTGCGACAAAGGATAACAAAGCTCAAATAAGCAACACCTCATCTTAGAGTGACGAATTAAAGTGGACAAAGTAACCATAGTTGAGATACCAACTATCGATGATATAAAACGATCGTATATGGAAATTAAGTCTTGTATACCTATCACCACTCATTAAATTCAAACTTGTACTTTTCTTGGTTAACAGTAATACCAAAAAAGTCAAGGTAGTCTTAACTCAAAGTCATGTCCAACGATCACTCTTAAATGTTGAAATAACAATAAGTATACTTCTTTGATGTTTAGTGCTAATTATACAAATAATTTTTTTTCATAAGAGTGATTCGGTTTATAGAAATAAGTCCATAAATGAATCAAACCTTTATTTTTTAAAAATAAATTGAACCTTTTGGCTTGATTTTCGTATTAGTAAAACACTTTTAGAATTAGTTCCAAATTGTTAAAACGTTAAGAGAATGATTTTTCCAAGTGCGTGACCCCGAAGGCCTAAACCAACATCAGACTGAACAGCCAGAAGATTATCCAACTTATCATCCCAATAATCGAGTTCCAATTCCTTTTTATACTTTAAAAACAATATTAGTTATCTCAAAAGCTAATTAATCACATTTAAAATCTCTTTTAAATAAACAAATCCATTATCTATAACAAAATAGATAATTATTTCCGAACACTTTTATAGCATTGGTAAATCAACGTTTAAAATCTTCATTAAATCAGTTTATTAACCTTTAAATCAGTTTATTAAAGTAATTTTTATTATATTAATTATCTTATTTTTAATCACCTTTATTAATTAATTAATTAAAAAGATTTATTGAACTCAAATAGTAATTAATTAAATGAATGATTAATCTCAAACATCATTAATTAAAATAATAAATAATTCTAAATTCCATTGATTGAAACAATTAATTAAGTTCAAAATAATCAATAATTAATCAGATTAACTAAATCAAAATTTCATTGGTCAAACCGATTAATTAAAACATCATTTTTTAAAATGATTTATTTAATTATAAAACATCATTAATTAAAATGATTAACTAAATTCCAAAAATCATTAGTTAAAACAATTAATTAAATTTAAAACAATCATTAATTAAAATGATTAATTAAATTCAATTATCATTATTTAAAATGATTAATTACTTTTAAATAATTATTAAAATAATTATTAATTTCAATTATCCTTAATTGAAATAATTAGTTTAATCCCATCATCATCAATTAAAATAATTAATTGAGTTCTATAAATTGATTAAACTCCATTATCCTTAATTAAAAGAATAAATTAAGCTTAAATAATCATTAGTTAAAACGATTAACTAAGTATAAAACATCATTAGCAAAAATGATAAATAAAATCTAAAGATAAATCAATTTTTAATCATCATTTATTAAATTGGTTAATTAATCTCAAATTAATTAACTTGAAAGATTAATTAATTTAAACTATCATTAACCAAAATGATTAATAAATTTTCCATGTTCTTTTTAGCGGCAATACAAGCTCGAGTTCATATGACAGGGTTTTGGGTTGAAATTTAATAAATGACAATATAGCGAGACATTTAAACTATAATAGAGGATATCAATAATTAATTTCAATAAATCATCAATAACAAGATATGGATGTAAATAAATAATTTATAGGCGAGAAACCCCCTTTGGATCTCTCTATATATTTTTCCTATAAAACAATGGTTATGAAAATCATATAGATAATCATATTGGTTTATAACGATCAAATTAACATGTCATCTATTTTCCAATCAAAAATGCAACCAATCAAGCAATCAAACAATTTTGACTAACATCCAAACAATCGATAAGCATTTATAACATCATAGATATGATATAATAAAATTAGATGTGAGTTAAACTCACATTGATTTTCGTTTTTCGTTGAATCGTCCCGATTTCGGACTAAAATCGAAATGAACATTCGACTTTAGCCTAAAATTTCACTTCTTCCAAATCCAACCAAACCAACTCTATCGTGAAGCTCTCGATGACACGATTCTTACGCAACAAATGACATTTGAATCGGACCCGTATGAGCGAGATATACATGTTAGAAGTTATCGATGATTTTAATTAAAATCAAAACAACTTTTATAAAATTACAGTTATACCCCTCATAACTTTCTTCCCCAAACACTCCATCCTTCCTTCCTCCTCTTCTCACTGTGCTCGCAAACATACATGGCCGTGCACCAATATCACTGACACGGAGCAACACTCATCGGAACTCAAATGTAACACTATCAACGTAAATCTCTCATCGAAATGGAGTTGAACGACACCACCACGGTTCGCCACCGAAGCCACCCAGTAAATCGCGACACGGCCATGGCAACCGTGACCTGGCACTGTTCACGTGCCCGAAAATGTCACCAATACTCGCCAAAATTCGTCAAAAGCTGCTACTTTCTTCCACGAACTCGAATCGAAACTTCGTTTCAACCAATTCTCCCGGAATCGAGACAAATCATTAACCCTAATTTGCTGCTATCAAACGAGCCTTGCCAAATTGCTGTCGTACCCAACCAAAAGTCGACCTCATGAAGATCTAAGCAAAACTAACCTAACGGAAGTTGTTTGGAAATTTTTAGTTGATGATATGGATTGAATTATTTTTTGAACTAAAGAAGATCAGCCTTTTATTTAATAGTTGATTGGGTAGAAGAGGATGAATAAAAATAACCAAGTGTTGATTTCTTCCATTTTATAACAAGATAAAGAAAAACATAATGATGTTCCCATAACAAAATGTTTCTTGAGCCGTCCAAAATGTCTGCGCCATCAAATCGTCGTTGACATTTGAATCAACGATTTGATTTTTCAATGATTTTTAAATGAAATGTTTACGGTACCTAGCTACGCAATATCATGTTCGAGTATGAATCACAGGTGATCGAAATATATATATAATCGTGTACTAAAATATGACACGATCATACGTCAACAGTGAATTGCAAGATTTTTTTTTATTTTGTGAAATTCCCAAATATCATCGTTTGCCGATAATCGTCAAACGAATAATTTCAATATTTTCCAAATCAAAAATTAGAGAAAAGTCGTGTAAATTAAAACAAAAATACATTATCAAAAATTAAGTCGTTTTATTACAATTTGACTTTTCTTACTATTTATTATATATGAACCATTTGTTATTGTAAATAAATTTGCCAAATAATTCACCATTATTGTTTATTAATTTAAATGGATTTAAAGAAAATTAGTAAATGCATTTAATTAACACTCAAATTTGCAATTCAAATATTTTAATCAATCCCTATAAGTGAGTTCAAGATATTAAATTCCAAAAATCTAATTATTTAAATATTTTAAAATTAATTAAACATTTAAAATCAAATGATCAGAATTTTGGGGTTATTACAGTTTATAAGTATGCTAGAAGTGATTCTCGATAAGGGGAATTCGATGGTATTGTTCTATGACAACAATGATGCGATGCAGATCACAAAATAACATAGAGCATATAAGAAATCACGACATATTCTTCGCAATCCACCAAATTAGAGAATTCATTGAGAACAAAGTGGCGTGATATAAAAGGTAGATACCAAGGATAGAATAGCAGATCGATTCAGAAAGGGACTAGCTCAGCTGGTTCTCCTCAAGCTGATCGAAGAGATGAGATTAAGATTCCATAATTGGTCTCAAGTGTTAGTGGGAGATTAATAGGGTTAAGGGTATGCCCTAGGGGCAATTCTGTAATTTATTATAAATTATTAACTCTATAACAGAATCTTGTTTGAAATAAAAGGCGCTTGTCATTCTGTTATGTACTTGTTATAATGCGCAATAATTAATTGATTATTTAATTTAAGTATATTTAACAGAAAACCCATAAATGATATGTTTTGTGATAATAATTACAAGGTGTTGTAATCATGAGCAATATAACATAATATAATAAACACATTGTTTTAATTATTCCTAGTCAAGACGTATCAAGACTGGATTTCGATGAATCCATTGAAACTACAATATGTAATGCTCTTCAAATGTTAGACAATTTATTACTCACGGCTACTGGTGGCACTAATGGGGTTCATACAGATAGTTATTGGATAACTGTATGATGACTCACTCGACAGTTATTTATTGGTTAATATAACTAAGGTAAAAAATGTCGATGTGAGAATAGTTCACATTTCTCTAAATTTGAGAATACCGTCAAGCTTCAATATGGAAACTCTACGTTGATTAAATTCAAATCATGGCATGACACCCATCAAACAACTTAGTCAGGTCGGGTCGAAGCATTGGAAGTGAAACACTATTCAATAGAATATTCATCTCCTTGGTTATATGGGGTTAGTATCACGGTCAACTGAAGTCAAGTCAAAGTCAAAGTCTCTGGCCAGCACGGTTCAGTTAAGAATAATTGTTAATATTGAACTGAGGACTTTATATCTAGACTATAAAGTTGAATATGAACAATATTGTAATTTTGACCATTACCAAATTCTATAAGTTTTAATGTAATATATTTTTGACAAAGATAATTAGTGTAAATAATTGTCACTATCTAGTATCCGCTTGAAATAAGTAAAATTGGATTTACTTAAGTTATGTAAGCAGTAAATATGGCCATAGTGTAACACCACTAGTTAAGGTGACATGTGAACATTAATATTTCGAATTGTTCGATATTAATCGCTAACCGAATTTACTTCTAAGAGTCACACGACTGAAGTGTTGAATACTCCAACTACAACCTGATTTAATTAAATTATAATTTTTATTAAATAATTAAATTAATTAATATTAATTATAAAATTTTATTTGATTTGTGTTGAAAATAATGCGTATATAAAAATTGTGTACACACATATCGACATACGATATTGATGTAAGTTTTAATTGGATTTAAATGCATTTTATTCGATCGAGCTTTTAAAGATTTGGAGGCCTATATTTGGGGCAAGGATGGTTGATCATAGTGGGCAAAAGTAATGGAGTTAGATTTGATTCAATAGGAATTCGAATTGGTAGAGATATTTGTGGATCATGATCCACTTTTTGCTCCCCTCTCTACTATTTAAACACCTTAACCCCACTTTTGCAACATCCCTTTTTAGCCTCCACTCCATCTATAATTGGTCGAAAATATATCAAGCCATCCTCCATTAATTCAAGCATCAAAAATACAAATCCAAATAAAATCAGGACAGAGGTGTGTAATTCTTTCAGTCTGGTAGCTCTATTTGGAAGGATTTGAATTTTAATTTAAGCCTAGTCAATCAATTCTGCATTTAACATGTACTAATTAGGCTATACTCAAGGTAACTTATCTGTTTATAATTAATATATCTGATAATTATCTTGAATCATACATGCTTAGAGTAGTTTATGATCACATGAATCTCTATATATGCGTGATGTCAAAATTAGATGTAAATATGTATATATGTATTGTAATTATATGTATGTACACACATACATGTCTATATATGCATATACAGCTCTCAACTAGCGAACAAAATAATAATAATAATAATTTTCGAATTTAAATAGGAATTTAAAAGGATTTTAAAATAAAATTTGACTTTTAATGCATGAATGTATGTATATATATTACATATAAAATTTTGCCAAATTATGTGCATGAAAATATATGAAATTAAAAATATTTATGTATTTATATTAATTTATAAAACCATATATATATATATATATATCTGTGTATGTGTGTGTTTGTATGTGTATTAAACAAAATGTACTAAATCAATTTATATATAAATATATTAGAATACATATTAATAAATTGTTAATAAACAAAAAATTTATAAATTATATGATATTAAATTTTCAATTTTTTATATATATTTAAAAAATTTAAATCGTGTGTTTTATATGAGAAAATTTTAATTTTTTTAGCAAAGTTAGCCGGCTTTATAGTGGGCCGTGCCATTGTGTATATAAAGGAAAACAGATGCTCTGCACATGCACAGAACAACTAAGACTATTTTTATAGTGGACAGACCACTAAATACAAAAAAAAAAAAACAAAGAACAGGAGCTAGACTTAGCGTCTAGACTACATGGGAGGAAGAAATTTTCCTGTCATTATTTATATCAATGACAGCACCAGGACCTATAACATTTTGGACATCAGAAAAACACATTGCCAATAATGGATCAAAAGATCGAGATAGAGAGAGAGAAGAGTAGAGATAAATCCTATCCCAAGTAGGATCTAAGAGTTGCCACCAATTGCAAGCACCATCTAAACCAAGGGAAGTAAGAGATAGACCACACCCTCAACATGATAAATAAGCCTCCTAGACTCATCATAGCCATCAAAGAACATGTGATAACAGTGTAACCGAGGGTCATACCTCATTTATGTGGTCGTGTGAACCCAAGAACACTCATCCGACACCTAGTAAATGGTCTCATCAACAGAATCGCTATCTACAGCTTCGGTAATTAAATCCAAAGAGGGAGAAACTGGAATCTCAATATTCGAGACAGATAAACTAGCCTTGGGGACCCATTTCATTTTCGACATGGGGAGGGGGACTTTGAGAGCAAGACGAAAAGGAGCAATCCTAGAACACTTATCCCCATAATAACTAAAAGACTGACATATAGTGCAAATATCGGGTTTCCAGTTGTATTGACTTTTATCTCCATCTCGTGACCATCTTTAATTCTAACTTTCAAAATCAAAAGAAGCGAATTCAAAGGGGTAATTTCAATCAATGCTCTAGCATAAAGTAAATTCTTATGAGCAACAGTATTTGCATAAAAACATTTGAATTCACCAATTAGGCTCGCAAGCCAGTTGAGACGAAGTAGAGGTTGAAGGACAGACGGGATATCAGAAAACGTGGCCCAAATTGGAATAGAGAGAACCTGCTCTATAGCCTTATCAATACTAACACTCCAAGGAGTTACAATAAACGGTTTCATCTTAATAATTGGAGGGCCAGTCTCAAGAGCAATAAGCTTGTCTTTATTATTCCCAAATTTGAAATAGAAAAAGGAGTTAATAACTTGAACATGTAAAGTACATCCCAGTTTCCAAACACGCCTACGATGTTCCCGAACCATAGAGTATGGAGATGCAGAGTCAAGAAAAAACCAACAAGGTGACCGGCCCATTGATTCTCGGCCTCCCGAACCACTTCTGGAGGAAGCACACTAATCCCATCAATAACTTGAGTGCATAACTCTTGAGGGGTGAAACTCCAGCATTACGAGGCAGAGATTTAAACAAAGATGTCCAAGCAGGCTTTTCAACTGAAACTGCGTCTACACTATCACATGGAAATTCACAGGAAGTAGTAGTAGAAAAAAGCAGGAACACCAACATCACAAGGCTTTGGAGGCGCAGAACCAATGCGAAGCCCAGATTCGGCCATAACAAACTCCTCAAAAATCAATCCAGTCGCTGCTTGGACGACGTTTTCATCCAATGAGGATACAACTTCACCACTCAAAGCTACTAGCAGAGGTTTAGGCAATGCAGAACACTGCCTAAAATTATCACCAAGCACAGATTGATTAAAATAGCAATTTCCAACTGTATTCGAAACAGGAAAACAAGGGGCTTTAGAAACCATTAAACCACTAGAACGCATATCAGTATGTATATCATTCAAAATCGCTGCACTAGCCTCTGGAAAAATTGAAAATGGAATAGGTGAATTAGGGGCAGAAAAAGCTCGCTGCCTGGCAACATTTTCACCAATATGAGCATCGTTCAAATCTATAATCCCAATAATATTCCGATCACCAGAACCAGTGGCTAATGTCCCAAACAAATCAGACTCGATTACACCATCCAATACATCATTAGGAGCGAGCGTAGAATTTAGATTGCAATCAGTACTAACCCAGTTCCCAACAGACTGGACCAAGATCGATAAAGGTAGAGAAGGGGTTACGTTGTTGGCACCTGATATTGGTAACGCATCGGGGGATGAAGACGCATTTCTGCTTCGAGAACTGATATAGGGTCATGAGCACGAGAGACAGCAGAGGAAGCTGGAACCTTTGACGGAGACGAATCGATGTCAGAGCCATAAGATGGAGAAGGCAGTGATTCAGAGGTCGAGAAATTTCTTCCCGATATTGTTTGAGAAGGAGATGCTAAAGCAGCGAAGCGGGCCTTATGCTACGGTTCTTTGCCATCAGAGACGGAGCGAAACCAGAGGAAGCTAAGAGGAAGGAGGAGGAGCAAATAGATCTGCAAAATATCATCGTTCAAAGGAAGGCATGGCCATTCTCTATAGAGAAATTTTAATTTTGCTGTGGTTGAAAGTATATATTTGAATACACACATTTAGATATAAGTATGAATCTTTTATATTTCATTTTAAAAATTAATTTTAATATATAAAATTATAATATACAAATATTTTTAACACAAATTTGTCATATATATGTATATATATGTATATATATATATATGTATATATATATATGTGTGTGTGTGTGTGTGTGTGTATATATATATATATATATATATATATATATATGTATGCATGTCTATATTTATCTAGTATAATTAATTGTTTTTAATTTAAAATTAGAAGGTATAAAATACTCTTGATCTAGATCTGAAATTTGAATTTAAGTTTAAATTCAAAATTATTTGTATTTGTATTTAATATTACTATTTGATATTGTTATATATATTATTATAAATATAATTTTATATCACATTGAATTATATATATATGTGTGCGTGTGCGTGTGTGTTTTAGATAGCACATATGTATATAGAGGGCAATCATGTTCAGTGTAGTGTAAATTCCAACACTTATATACATACATGTTAAACTATGCACACTGTATGAGTTGCACGTGCGTGTACATGTATATTTGTATATGATGCACATGTAAATATTATATAATACAAATATAATATCAATAAAAAAACTTTATTTATAAGTTAAATAAACTTAAAATTAATTTAGATCAAATCTAAATAAATTTAGATTTCATATACCCAACAAGATTCATAATGGCAAAAAAAATTGAAATTTACTCATTTAACCCGCTGCATGCTGGCCCAGACCCAACAATTACAATATGTGTAATCATGATAAATTTATCACATTGTAAAACAACATATTGTTTTTAATAGAAAGGATATTAATACATTCGTTGAGACCGAAGTATGTAATGCCCTTCAAATGTTGGGTTGTGTATTACTCTTGGTTATTGGAGAAACCACAGGGTTACATACTAATAGTTATTGGATACCAAGAAGGACTTGTCCGAGAGTTTCTTATTGGTTAATAACAGCTAAGCCATATTGGAAATCTCGAGCGATGATCTTATTTGGTTCACTCGACTTGAGAATACAACCAAATTTTAATCTGAAAAATCCACTTTGATTACAGTTAAATCATGTCATAACATCCATCGAATGACTATAATTAGGTTTGAATTAAAGCACTAGAAGTGAAACAATATTCAATTAATTAATTCGTCTCCCCGATTGCATGAGGTTAATATCACTGTCAATTGTAGTCAACTCAAAGTCAAAATCTCTGGCTAGAATAGTGCAGTTAATAATACATGTTATTATTGAATCAAGGACTTTGTTTATGGACTAACCAAGTTGAATGTGGACAACATTAGAATTTCGGCATTAAAAAAATTCCACGGGTCCCAAAGTGCTATTGTGTTGATGAAAAGAATTCGTGTAAATAATCATTACTAAATGGTACAACTTGAATTTTTAAAATTGGATTTCACTAATGAGATTCGTAAGCGATGAATTAAATCAAACCATCACACCATTAACTAAGGTGACATGCGAATATTAGTATTTAAATTGTTTAAATATTAATCACTAGCGAAATTCATATATATGAGTTGCACAACTGAATCTGTTCAATCTCCAAAACACCACTTGATTTAATTAATTTATAATAGTTATAAATTAATTTAATTAATATTTTTGGAATATTAATTATTAATATATTTATTGTGTAAGTGTGTTTAGTAAAATGGAATTGACTTTGGAAATGTATGAGGAACTATTAGTAATTAATTGGGTGAATATATAACGTTCTTGTAGTTATCGATATATGATATCTAAATGCATTTAAATTTGATATAAATAATATTAATTACTGTTGGGTTTGAAGTGTATGTTGGTCCATTAAACACTTGATAGATGGTCAACCATAGAGATGCATAAGAGGAAGTCCAGGTTTGGCTTGGTAAGAGAGAACTTTGGGTATATTTTCCCATATCTTTCCCATAAAAGGGAACAAGGCATCATTGTTTTGGATTTTTTTCCTCCTCCCTCTTCCCCATTTTGGTTGAAAATACCAGCTCTCCCTATCTCCATTTTCCCTTTAATCACACCCAAACTATTAAATTATATCAAATCTGGTATTGTATGCCTATCTCTTCGAAAGAGGGTGCAGATCTAAGAAAGCTAAGGACTAAGATTGGATCATTATGTATTTCTATGGCTTCATCACTAAGGTATAATTTAATTGATATACTCAATGATATATTATGATGCATCGATATTGTATCAATTATATATCACCATTTTCACATATGTTATAGTCAGAAAACTTATATAAGTTTAATATATATAATATTTGATTTATGTGTATCATCATCGCAACATTGTCATTATTAGCTAATAATATTACAAAAACATTTTTTTGTAAAATTGATTCGACAATGATTAGAAAACATTGTTCATCTTTATAGTATTTATTTTATTTAAAACAAATTGAGATCAATGTTATATAAAATTTTAAACATAAATACTTTATTGAAAATTAATTTAATTTTTTTTATTTCGGCCATATTGTTTAAATTATATATATATATATATATATATATATCATATACATAAACACAAAATTATTCCATTTATACATTTTGAAAATAATGAAATATTTATTTATTTTTGGTTTAAAAAGTTATTACCGAAACATATATGCACATGAATATAAATTAAATTTATATATTTATAAAAATTATATAAATAGTTTAATTTTCAACTCTTATGTGTGTATGTGCCTATTCAACTAATATATAAGACTTTATATAGGTACTTTTAATGATATTTATATTCAAAGTTATGAAACTTAATTATAAGTCTAGATGGATCATCTAAAAGATTTCAAAATCAAAAATATAATATTTTGAAATTTAAAATTTATATTTTAGTTCTAGCTTTAGATTTAAATCTTATTTACTAAGTCAAATCAGATATTTTGAATTTGAAATTTAAAACTAAAGATTATTTCAATTATTATTTTATAAACATTTATAAATAATTTTTGATTTAATTTCGAAATTAATAAATGTATTATGATATTTTGAAATTTTAAATTTCAAATCTTGTTTTAAATTTAAATCTTGTTCATTAAGCTAGTCCAGAAACTTGAAATTTTAAATTCAAACTTAAACTTAAGTTAAATATTGTTTTATAACTATTTATAAATAATTTTTAGTTATAACTTGAAATTAATATATGTATATGCATGTATGTATGTGTGTGTGTATTCATTATGGGATGTTTCATTAATGCAATTAACATATGCAAATCCCAGCATCTATTTATGTATATATTTAAATCATGCACATCCACATGAACATTTTCCATACACGAGCAATTGATATGCTTGTAAACTATATAAATTATATTTAATTAAATTCATTACTTAAATTGATAAAAAATGTAAAGCCCCACCTTTATACTTACACTAACCAAGGACACTACGGAGTAATGCCGTCAACTAGTAAGAAGAATAAGGCTGTTGAGGAGCGACCATCTGTGTAATTGCTTTGTGCGAGTACAGAGATGCTAGATAAAATATCACTTTCATTTCAAGAGGAAATCCGTCATACCAATACAGGCTTAAAATCTACTACACTGTGGCTATGTGATCTTCGAAAACAAATATAAAATAAGCGTAACTTAATCAGTCTCAGATATCATATCACTAAGGCGGAAACAAATATGAATAAAATACATAGAAGTGTACATCAAAGTAATGGTCATATAAGTTCCACTACATCACAAAAAAATAGGCACAAGTGCTAGACAAAAGAATATGTATACGTCAAGGAGTCTCTATCTTGAATGTATAAAACAAAAAACTACTAAGCTAAGAAATTCGCCATGACGGACCTTAATAAGAAGTCAAGTAGAAGCACCTGAAATCCCTCGATCTGACCCGAGTATTATTTAAGAAGAAAATTATAAACGAATCAATCTAGCTATAAGTATCATGAAGATGAGATAGGATGAGATATATAACAAAAATATATGATAACAATAATGTCATACTTTGACAAACATACATTTAATAACAACGAAAATTATACAATATCTCAAATCTACTCAAACACCAAAAGAATGTCATGTTCTTTATTTTATTCACTTAACCATAAATATTGAAAAAACATATCAATGCCAATCGCAAAAATTGGTGAAATACAAATTCCAGAAATCATCAATTAGAAATTCAAAAATCACAAAGGAGGATGCCTATCAAAAATGGGAGCATGAAAGCTCAGTAACACGTATATCACAAACGGGATGCTATCCCATGGTCGTCAACCATAGAGCTGGTGCAACGACGTAGTACAACGGTACAGCCGATGAACTTGATAAGCCAGAACAATGACATAGTACAACGGTACGCCCGATGAATCGAACTCCATAAAACCATAGGTCGCTAGCCTATAAAAATGTGACAAAGCTCAACAGAATGAGGTACAGTCCCCTATGTGGACAAAGAGACATCGCATCTCACTAGTCTAAATCATAAAATGATTATTATTGATCAATAAAAAGTGTGAATTATACTAAGCTGGTAAATAAATGAGTTTAGCTTCATGTCCCATAACCACTGGCTTAACCTAAATATTTACGAAGAAATTGTAGATTTCCACTCAAAAATTTTCACAAGAGTTCAATCGAACAAGTCCAAGAATTAACCGACAAAGTAAACATAAGCGTGTCATACCACATGTTTTCCTAAGTCGTTTAATTAGATTTCTCATACGAATGAGGTAAAGGTTTGCATATACTAACAGATTGGAAAACGGTTTTAAAACGAGCTTTGTATTAAAAATAACGTTGAAATCATTTTGTGAAAGAGTTTGAATTTTACAACTAATATAGAACCTTTGTATTTTAAAGTGACAAATCACAGAAATGATTGTAAAAACAATCAATCACCAAAATTCACATTCGATGACGTGAATCAAAACCATAGAAACCGATATCAAATCCATCAAAATGGATATTTCCAAAAGTCCAGAAAAGCAATCATCAAAGTCGATAGTGAATGACAACAACCAATCAGATCAACCAAAAATCGATATAAAATGGAAAGCCACATAAAACAAGCAAATTGGTTGAATTTAACAGCTCCAGATGTTTGGTAGTTATCCTAGACGTCTGAGCTGAAAGACTGGAATTTGCATTCCCGATCCCCCCGACATTTGGGAAGTGAGCTCAGACGTCTGAGCTGTACATCTGTAATTTTTATTCCAATGGCCCAGACGTCTGAGTTGAAGTTCAGGCGAAAATCAGCCTAGGCCAATGATGGTCAAATCATATTGAAAATGATCGAATGAGCGACTGTGGCTAGGGATTTATGCCAAGCAACAACCCAGCCCTATAGACTCACCAATACACTCCGAACAACATGTCCAAATATTCATATAAGGATTTTCATAGATTTTGACTACAAAATATCAAAAATTGAAAAATTCGCCAAAACAATTCAATTTAAAAGCCAATGGACACTAAATAGTGGTTAGGAATTCATACCTAACAACTATCAAAGGAATATACATAGATGTGATTTCAATAACTCACCTTTAAACCCAAAACAACGAATAAGAAGCTTTAAAACAAAGCAAGACGATTCCTCTTCAATAAGACTTCAAGAATCCTCAATCTATTATCAATTGAAATGAATTTCCTAAGTTAGGGTTCAGGAATTTCTGAAAATTAAAGAGATATTGAGATGGAGAAGATGAAGAGGATGGTTACTTAAGCTTCTCTTTGATTTTGGAACTTGAATTTGAATCCCTAAGAATTTACAGCTTAGGAAATTTGATTTATTTTCTTTTCCCTTATTTTTCTTTTAGGGATTGAGAGTGTTAGGAAATGAAGATGAATGAAGAGGAGGGGAGTGGAGTTAGGGTATTAGATAGAGGAGTTGGGTTCCTTGTTAGGTTAGTGGGCTGAAACCCAAACCCAAAGCCCCAAATGAAAATATCAAAATTCTAATCAACTCCAAACATATCGATGTTTATAGTCAAAAAGGTCGCAAACACTATTTCGGACTTAATGAAAGTGGTAATGAGTCCTAATTCGACTGTTTACAAAAAGTAGCACTTCGGACTTTAATCCGACTAACAATGATGCTATATTTAGATAAAACATTTAAATATATAATCGTAAAATATGTGGGTCGTTATGGACTCCCCTCCTTAAAAAAATTGTGTCTCGCAATATTTAATAAGAAAATAAAGAGTAACAACCATAAAAGCATATCAACACAAAAGAAAATTTTGAAGTGAGAAGTTCACCTTTAGGAGCATGAGCAGTAAGTCCGAATGTGTTCGCTTGATGAATTCTCTGGATTTCCAAGAACAATCCTTAGGATTGAAGGACCATTGAACTTTCACAAGCAAAACATATTTATTAGGAAGGCGTTTAACTTCCGTAGCAATGATACGAATAGGATGTTTCTCATAAGTCAAATTAGGTGAAACTTCAGTTACTTCAATAACACCGGGCTCAAGAATAGAATCGGAATTCCTAAGGCATTTCCATAGTTGAGAGACATGGAAAATGTCATGAATAGCAGAAAATTGAGCAGGTAATAAAAGGCGATAATCCATGGAACCAACACATTCGGTGATGGGAAATGAACCAATATATCGAGATGTTAATTTTCTCGATCGATTGAAACACACAATACCCTTCATAGGTGAAACACAAATAAATACCAAATCTCCCACAGAAAATTCTAATTTCCTTCTTCACTTATCGGCATATGATTTTTGTCTACTTTGTGCTTCTTTCATCCTATGACGAATAAGGTCAATCTTCTCTGTAAAATCACAAATAAAATCTAGATCTAAAACCCGCCTCTCACCGTCCTCAAGCCAACAAGAAGGAGACCGGCATGGCATTCCGTAGAGTGCTTCGAAAGGTGCCATACAATATTAGATCGGAAGCTATTATTATAAGAAAACTCAATAAGGAAAATATGATCTTCCCAACTTCCACCAAAATCAAGAACATATGCACGAAGAAGATCTTCAAGAGTTTGATTCACATGCTCGATTTGTCCATCGGACTGAGGATGATAAGCAGTGCTAAAATTAAGCTTTGTTCCCAAAGCTTTTTGAAGATTCTTCCAAAATCCACTAGTAAATAATGGAACAAGATCTTAACAACAGAAGTAGGAACTCTATGCAATTTATCAATTTCTCTAACATAGAGTTTGGCCAAAAGAGATACGGTCCGATTAGACTGAACGGGAATAAAATGGGCATATTTTGTAAGCCTATCTACAATCACCCATAAACTGTCATGACCCAAACGAGAACGCGAAAGACCGTCAATAAAGTCCATGGAGACTTGATCTCACTTCCAAATTGGAATGTCTAAAGGTTGCAATAACCCATCGGGCCTTTGATGCTCGGCCGTAACGAGTTGGCAAGTCATGCAATGCTTAATAAAGTTAGCAATATCAAATTTCATTACATCCCAACAATTAAGTTACTCCATATCCACGTACATTTTTCTTCTATCGGGATGAATGGTAAATTTAGAACTATGAGAATCTTCTAAAATGTCTTTACGAAGAACACTAATATTTGGCACGATAAATCTACCAAACTTTCGAATGCACCCACGTGCATCGATTTTAAAGTGTTTCAAACTATCAATATTTCTATCCCTACAACTTTGACTGAGACGAGCCAATTCGGGATCATGGCTTTGAGCTTCAAGAATGCGGTCTAAAAGAGAAAGATGAGCCTCAAGGCTACATAAAACAACTGATGAACATGAATCAAATTCAAGATCTTGAATCTCACAAGTTGACAAAGTCTCAAAATCATTCCATTCGGATATCATTATTGAAACAACCGCTTATTGCTCACGACTAAAGGCATCGGCAACACGATTCCACTTTTCGGGAGTATAAAGAATATCAAGATCATAAGATGCAAGGAATTCGAGCCAACATTGTTGACGCAAATTAAGTTCCTTTTGAGAGAATAAATACTTCAAAGATATATGATCGGTATAGACAACAAATTTCTCTCCCAAAAGATAATGATGCCAAATTCTAAGGGCGAAAACAATGGTCGTGAGCTCTAATCATGAGTGGCATATTTAGCCTCGGAAGGCTTTAATTACCTAAAAGCATAAGCGATAACACGTTTCCTTTGCATGAGAATGGCTCCCAAACCAACAAGATTGGCATCAGTATAAACAACAAAGTCTTGGTTCCCTTCGGGAATCACAAGAATAGGTGCATCGAAAATGAGTTCTTTTAATTTTTGAAAAGCAACTTCATATTTGTCTGACCAAATGTACTTAACTCCCTTTTTTGTCAAACTAGTAAGAGGCACGAAAATTTTAGAAAAGTCTTTTATAAACCGATGGTAATAGCCCGCCAATCCAAGGAAGCTACGAATTTCCATCACACTCTCCGGTCTCTTTCAATTTTGAATCGCTTCAATTTTTGAAGGATCCACAGAAATTTCGAATTCAGAAATAACGTGTCCTAAAAATTTCACACGAGATATCCAAAAGTGGCATTTAGAAAATTTCTCTTTCAATTTATTGCTCCTAAGAGTTTCCAATACAATCCAAAGATGTTTTTCATGCTCTTCCTTGGTTTTAGAATAAACAAGAATATCATCTATAAAGACGAGGACAAATCGATCGAGGAAGTCTTTGAAAACTCAATTCATAAGGTTAATGAAATGAGCAGGAGCATTAGTTAAACCAAATGGCATAACAAGCCATTCATAAGACTATAATGAGTATGGAACGATGTCAAAAGAATGCTATCTTACTAATAGAAGCTGATGAAAACCGGTTGCGAAGTCTAACTGTGAAAAGACTCTAGCACTACAAAGTTGATATAAAAGATCATTAATCGAGGTAAAGGATATTTATTCTTGATAGTGAGATCATTAAGCTTGCGGTAGTCAACGCAAAGCCTAAGTGTACCATTGGATTTCTTCACAAAAGTAGCTGAAGCTCCCCAAGGAGAGAAACTAGAATGAATAAATTGCTTCGCTTCCAATTCAAATAATTGTTTACGCATCTCCTCATTTTCCTTATTGGACATATGAAAAGGAGGACGAGTTATAGGTAGAGCTTCAGGGATTAGATTAATTCTGAACTCGATTGCTCGCTTAGGTGGTAATCCTAAAACGGGCTCAAATATATCGGGAAATTCACGAACAACGTGAATGAGGGAAATGACATCTTCCTCATCATCATTATCGTTATCATGAGGGTTTAGAGAATATAAGGATGCTACCAAATTGGAATCCTAATCTTTAAGAACAATAGAATCTTCTTAACAGATTGAGTATGTCGAAAATGTATAGTCCTCTCGGACATTGGATGTAAACGATTAAGCCAATCCATTCCCAAAATCATTCCAAAGCCTAAGTAACACATAACATGCAAATCGGCATGGAAAGCGTAATCACATAAAATAATCTTGACATCTTTACAAAATAAACTAAGTGTTACAGATCCACCAACTGGATTCACAATTCTCAGTGAAGTCATCAAGCACATAACACTTAAAGACAAAGTGTCAACAAGTTCTTTTGATATAAAAGAGTGAGATGCACCCGTGTTAAAAAGAACTCGAATAGGATGATCACGAAACATAATAATGCCATCAAGGATAGAATGAGAAATACCTTGACCAAGAGAAGTGTTACTAGGGGCTTGCACAACATTTTGCTTTCCCTCTTTCTTTCTTTGAAGTTTATACATGAAGAGATATAATGACTCGAACTTTTGCAATAGCGGCAATAAAGAGGTTTCGGACACCTATTTGCATAATGGTCTTTAGAACCACAATTGTAGCATTCTCATTGATTAGGAGTAGGAGTCTTTACTATCGAAGTTGCTTGGTTCCCTTTCTTATTGGGATTAGGCTTGAACTTAATATGCCTCTTCTTATTGTTGTTGAAGTTCTATTTAGCATCCACAACTTCAACATCACTTTCTTTATCGGCCTCTTCAAGTCGAAGAGCAATATCAATAAGCTGATCGAAAGAAACTTCTAGTTTCAGAATTAGAGGCTTTTTGAGGTTCTTATTCAACCTATAAATAAATCTCTGATTTTTCTTCAATGGGGTATTGATATACTCGACCTCATATTTAGAGAGAGATTCAAAAGATGCGACCTAATCCGTCACAGAAGATTTTCCTTGAACAAGGTCAATAAAGCATCGAGCTAAAGTTAATTTTTCAGCTTCCGGCACAAACTTTAATTCGAACCTTTCTCGGAATTGTTCCCAAGTAAGATCCACTTCAGTGATCTCAGAAACCAAAAGCTCATACCAATCTAATGCTCTTTCTTGGAGCATGGTAGAAGCACTTGGACTCGATGTAGATCAGCAAGATTCATGCGAGAAAAGATACGGTCGCATGACCTAAGCCAAGCTTGGACTTCTATAACACTGTCAGAACCCTTAAATGGCCTTCCACCCAAATTGGTATAATCACCGCACAAACTTGTAAACCCAGATTTAGGATGAGTAGGCTCTGGCATGGGTTCGACATCTTAAGCATTCTTTACGAGATCTAAAAGCTATTGCTCAGACATAAATACGCCATCCTGAGGAGTAGCACTAGATTGACCGGCGCTGGGACGACCAGGTCTAACCATTTCTCTCCTTTAGAAAGAAAAAAAGAAGTGGAAAAAGTTATTTCGAGAATGAATATCAAACAAACTTGATTGATAAAACAAGGCATCATAAAAGAAATTAGGATAGAACGGGTCCTCAGACTCGGATAAATCCTAAGGCACGATTCCTAAGAGAGGCTTAGGACAATGATCCTTGTTAGATTATTATATATTATTTCGAAGTTTGGCTCTGATACTAAGCTGTGACGCCCCACCTCTATATTCACACTAGCCAAGAACACTATGGTGTAATGCCGTCAACTAGCATGAAGAATAAGGCTATTGAGGAGCGACCATCTATGCAATTGCTTTGTGCGAGTAAATATATGCCAATCACTTTCATTTCTAGAGGAAATCCGACATACCAATATAGACTTAAAGCTACTACACAGTGGCTATGTGATCTTCGGAAACATATAAAAAATAAGCATAACATAAATCAGTCACAGATATTCATATCACTAAGGCGGAAACAGATATGAATAAAACACATAGAAGTGTACATCAAAGTAGTGGTCATATAAGTTCCACTACATCACAAAAGAATAGGTACAAGTGCTAGACAAAAGAATATGTATACATCAAGGAGTCTCTATCTCGAATGTATAAAACAATAAACTACTAAGCTAAGTAGTTAGCCAAAAGTCAGACGACGAACCCTGATAAGAAGGCAAGTAGAAGTACCTGAAATACCTCGGTCTGACCTGAGTATTATTTAAGAAGAAAATAATAAACGGATCAGTCTAGCTATAAGTATCTTAATGATGAGGTAGGATGAGAGATATAACAAAAACATATGATAACAATAATGTCATACTTCGACAAGCATACATTTGATAACAATGAAAATCATACAATATCTCAAATCTACTCAAACACTAAAAAGAATGCCATATTCTTTATTTTATTCACCAAACCACAAATATTGACAAAACATATCAATGCCAATCGCAAAAATTGATAAAACAAAAGTTACAAAAATCATCAATTAGAAATCCAAAAATCACAAAGGGGGGGGCCTATCAAAAATGGGAGCATGAAAGCTCACCAACACATGTACCACAAACGGGATGCTAACCCATGGTCGCTGACCATAGAGCCGGTGCAATGATGTAATACAACGATATGCTCGATGAACCTGATAAGCCAGAACAACGACGTAGTACAATGGTACGTCCGACGAACTAAACTCCATAAAACCATAGGTCGCTTGCCTATAAAAATGAGATTAAGCTCAAAAGGACAAGGTACAGTCCCCTACGTCGAAAAAGAGACATTGCATCTCGCTAGTCTAAACCATAGAATGATCAATTAAAAGTGTGAATTATACTAAGCTAGTAATTAAATGAGTTTAGCTTCATGTCCCATAACTATTGGCTTAACTTAAATATTTACGAACAAATTGTAGATTTTCACTCAAAAATTGTCACAAGAGTTCAATCGAACGAGTCCAAGAATTAACCGACAAAGTAAATGTAAGCATTTCTTACCACTTTTTTTGCTAAGTCGTTTAATTAGATTTCTCATATGAATGAGGTAAAGTTTTGTATATATTAATATGTTGGAAAACGGTTTTAAAAACCAGCTTTGTATTAAAAATAACATTGAAATCATTATTGTGAAAGAGTTTGAACATTTACTACTAATATAGAAACCGTTGCATTTCAAAGTGACAAATCACAGAAATGATTGTAAAAATAATCAATCACCAAAATTCACATTCGATGATATGAATCAAAACCATAGAAATTGATGTCAAATCCATCAAAAGTATATTCCCAAAAATCCAAAAAAGAAGTCATCAAAGTCGATAATTTATGACAAAAACCAATCGGATCAACCAAAAATCGATATAAATTGGAAAGCCACATAAAATAGGCGAATTGGCTGAATTTAACATCTCCAGAAGTCTATTGGTTATCCCAGACGTCTGAGCTGAAAGATTGGAATTTTCATTCCAAATCGCCCAGACGTCTGGGAAGTGAGCTCAGCTCTGAGCTGTACATTTGGAATTTTTATTCCGATGTCCCAAACGTCTGAGTACTATACCAAACGTCTGAGCTGAAGCTCAAGCAAATATCAGCCTAGGCTAGTGATGACCAAATCATATCGAAAACGATCGGACGAGCGAAGATGGCTAGGGATTTATGCCAAGTGACAACCCAGCCATATAGACTCACCAATACACTCCGAACAACATTTCCAAACATCCATGTAAGGATTTTCATAGATTATGACTTCAAAATACCAGAAATTGGAAATTTCTCCAAACCAATTCAATTCAAAAGCAAACGGACATGAAATAGATGTTTGGAATTTATACCTAACAACTATCAAAGATATAGACATAGATGTGAGTTCAAGAACTCACCTTCAAACCTAAAAACAACGAATGAGAAGCTCTAAAACAAAGCAAGACCAGTTTCTCTTCAACAATACTTCAAGAATCCTCAATCTATTATCAAATGAAATGAATTTCTGAAAATTGAAGAGAGAATGAGATGGAGAAGATGAAGACGATGCTTACCTAAGCTTCTTTTTGATTTTGGAACTTGATTTTGAATTTCCTAAGAATTTAGGGCTTAGGAATTTTGATTTCTTTTCTTTTCCCTCATTTTTATTTTAGGGCTTGAGAATGTTAGGAAAAGAAGATGAATAAAGAGGGGAGGAGTGGAGTTAGGCTATTAGATAGAGGAGTTGGATTCCTTGTTAGGTTAATGGGCTGAAACCCAAACCCAAATCCCCAAATGAAAATATCAAAATTCTAATCAACTCCAAACATATTGATGTTTATACTCAAAAAGATCACAAATGCCGTTTTGGGATCAATGGAAGTGACCTCGAGTCCTAATTCAACCATTTACAAAAAGTGCATTTCAGACTTTAATTCGACTAATGATGCTATATTTAAATAAAACATCTAAATATATAATCGTAAAATATGCGGGTTGTGACAAAAAATATCAAATACTATATTATTTGATTAAATTAAATTTTTGATAACAGGAGTGATACTTTATTTGAGTATAACACTCACTATGATATCTCAAACGCTCAAACCCCTAACCTCTAGAACCTTTGTCTAAAGCATTATACTTCTAACTACTTGAGCTAGAGTTGTTTGATGATTTTAAATTAAATTTGTTATATTGGATCTAATTTTACCTTTAGACGTCATAGGCCCAATAGATCCAAAATAGAATCTATATTTTGAAATCTACCCAATTTCCCCTTTACTGGCCAAACTTGTTCCTTTAATGGTATTAGAGATTATAGCCTATGTAGCCTAAATTAGTAGCGTTAGAACTAGTATTTTAAAACCTACTCATTTATAGAGTATCTAGAAAGATAGTATCTGAGGTTGAGTTGCTGGATAATCATGTACTATATCCTAACTAAATGTTGGCCCGACTTGAAGGATGAAGTAAGGTTGAAAATTATCCTTGATATACAGGCCCAAATTAATTTTGGACATCAGGTAAATTTTCAAAATCTATTTTAAAATCATAAATGATATTTCAAATTTAAAAGGTTAAGTTCAAAATGTGTAAGAAATTTATAAATATTATGAAATACTTTTCAAAAGATGTTTTGAAAAATAATTAATTATTTTCTAAAATAATAATAACAACAACAATTAATTTGATTGATTAACTAAACAATTAATTAAAAGTTAAATTTATATGGATTTATATTAAAATGTTTGAGGAAATTAATAAATAATTTTCTAATTTATTATAATTCAATTAAATTAATTAAATATTAATAAATAAATAAATATAATATACAGGTATTATGATATATGTGTAGTAAATGTTTAAAAATGAATAAAATTAAAATAATTGAAAGGTTAATGAATTAATTAATTTAATAAGGTTTAGTTAATAAAATTAAAATTAAATTAAATATCATTTAATTATGAATGGTAGAAAGGTGGAAATGTAGTAAACCCAATCAAATCTGAGGAATAAATACAAATTTATAATACGTATAAAATGATTCTGTACGTGTTTGATATTTGAATCACGAGGTTATTTCATAAAAGTGCATTATTTCATAAGTCGATATCACTCAATTAAATATATTAGAAATAATGGTTCTTTTGTATAAATGTTGTCCTCAATCATATACATACATATTACTTGCATACTTTTTGGTTATTGAGCTTCCTAAGCTAGAGATATTATGTGTAACACTATTAATATATTGACTAAGCGAGGTAAGATACATGAACATACTTTTCGAGCTTTCCTTGATGTAACGACCCACAAATATTCGATAATTAAAAATATAAGTTTAATATGAAGTTGGTGTTTAATATTGGAAGAAATTAAAATTTGTAATCTATTAATGTGAAAACAACTAGAATGAAACTTAATAAAATTTAAGGTCATTGCTTACTATTTTAATGTAATTCCAAGTAGCTGAAATGATTGTAAAGTGTAATTGGTTATGACTTATAAATAGGGAAATAAATTAAATGTTATATTAAATGGTGAGATAATATGTAATTAATTGCAATTGGACAAAATTAGTGTTGTATAAATAGTTATACCATTTGTTTGTAGATTATAAACTTATAAATGTGATTAAATCAAGTAAATGGCAACAATTGTTATTTACCACATATTAATTTAATATCTTGAAATTAAATTCGAAATCAATTGGAATTAATCTACTTAAATGTTGCAGTTAATATGAATTAAGATGGTAATTGTAGAAGATTGAGGTAATGAAATGGTAAACCAAAATTAAGTATATCCATAAGATGATAATTGGTTGAATAATGAGATGAAAATCAAAATAAATGAATATATTGGAATTCAAATTTATTAATGAATTTAGTGTCGTTAATTGGACTTTGAATCTTTCAATAATAGGGAAAGAGAATTTAATTGAAATTAATGGCGTTCAATGAAAGAAATGTACGTTTGTTGGGATCCGTTTTAAAATGTAATTTTGAAATTAATTACAATTATGTCGATTTGGAGTCTTTCAATTTAAAAGAGTAAAAAAATGAAACATTAATTTTAATTAATGGATTTAACGAAAGAAACATACATTATATTTAGAATAAAAAGAATGTTCTAATGAAAATAAAATGAACATTTTCATTTTGAAGGGAAAACTAATATTATAAAGAAAAGGAAAAATGATTTTTAAAACAATATTTTACAGTCATTAGATATCCATTTAAGGCTTCATATAAGTGATTTTAACACTAATCTTGAAATTTAAATTAGATTAACATTTTAGGTTTCGTGATTGCGCTATGAGAAAAACTTTATTTTGGATAAAACTTGAATTTGATTTTCGGATCATCTTTTATGTTGTGTAACGTTACATTGGTTGCTATATTTAAATTCATTTATTGTATGTTAATTATGTTTAAACAGGTGTAAAGAAAGTATATTTGGTATTAATATATTTGAGTGGAACATGTAATTAATTAGATCCTAAGTGGTCCCTTCATTTCCTTATTATTCAATACATCTGCCACTATTTCCACATTTTGGTTTTATTGCAATTCTCTGATGTAGTTGAAACGTGATTTCATATCCTTTCTCATTCTTACGTTTTGTTTATTTTATTACCCAAAGCATTTACTTAGATCATATAGCTTCATTTTATTTGTCCCTTCGATACCTATTTTGTTTGTTACTTCCCTTTCTTCTTTTGTTTCATATCATATCTCATTCTTTCCCCTAGAACTTCATTATTTTTCAAACATCAGGGCCTCTATTTTTTTCCCTGAAAGTCTCAATGTCAGCGTAGCTTTATACCTCTACTTAGTTACTGCCAATTCATTTTTACTGAAGCTATGTTCAAAAAAGAAAAAAGTGTGAGCATCTATTTCTTCCTCAACCATATCCGCACCTTTCCTCATCACCATGCCTTCTTTTGCAAGAAGCCTTTAAAAAAACTGAACAATGAGAATTAGCTTTCATGGTTTTGGCTTTCTACTTCTTGCCTTTGTTTTGGATACATCTAGTTTGAAAACGTGAG
The DNA here is from genome assembly GCA_030765085.1 of Allium cepa. NCBI lineage: Eukaryota > Viridiplantae > Streptophyta > Magnoliopsida > Asparagales > Amaryllidaceae > Allium > Allium cepa. The sequence goes on from CM060945.1 coordinate 146,452,352, forward strand.
TTATTAAAGTTTCTTATTTTAATAATTAAATGTGTACATATTTTTTAATACATCCTTACGCATACGAGATTTGATACATGCGTAGTTTCTTCCGTTGGACTCATATTGGAATTCTTGACGACATGAAATAGGTTTGGCTGAGTTTGGAGACTTTTAGAAAAGGCATCTTTGTTTGGATTGTTGCGTTCTAAATATCAAAGGTGAGTGTTTTGACCCACTCACGAATACTAAATTATCTTATGTTAGTTAAATTAAATTTATGATGTCATTAGAAATTTATTGAATGCTGTTTGGTATTTTTAAATTATCATTTAAGTTAAATTTGAATTTATATTGAATTGAATTGCCATTTAATGAATACTAAATATAAATTGCTAGTTAAACACCCGATAATGGTAATCAATTAATTGTTGTGATTTATTGACTGATTTGGATGTTGGATTGTGACGGATGTTATTGATTGACATTTTGGATGATTAGATGTTTATTTATGTATCTCTGTTATTAGTATGGATTGAAATGATAAACCCATGCGGTTTTCATTGATTTGGAAATGTTGATTTTTGATACTGGTTGAAATGACATATACCCATATAATTTCTTTAATTTGGAATGAAATATTTGAAGGGTTTAAGTTAATTCAAACTTCGATTTTTTCTTAATTAGATGATTAAGATTGATATTTCGAATTATTTGAAAATCTTTAAATGATTATATTCATATTATACACTTGATAGGAGATGAAAATCCCGTAACATCTATGAAACCATTGCACTAATATTTCTATTTTACTTATTTTGACCTGACTTACGTAATATCTTTTTCGTTATGATTTGTAACGACCCGTAAATTTTCAATAATTAAATTTGTTAATTTAGTAAGATTTTGGCCATTAAATTTGGAATAAATAAAAATTTGAAATTTGTTAATGAATTAGTAACGGGAATGAGATGTAATGATGTTAATTCTATTCATAATATAATAATAGGTTGAATAAAAAGAATGGAAATTCAAGATTTATTATTTTATTGGCATTTAAATTTAATAATTGGATTAACTGTAAATAATTGAAATTTAATATTTAAATATTACGTTAATGGAAATTAAGTTGAAAATTGAGAATATTATGTAGTAAACCTTGAATCAATGTTGATTTCATCCATTTGATAATGATAGATTTAATAATAGGATGAAAAGTCAAAATTTAAATGGATTTTGGGAATTTTAAATTTTAACTTATGAATTTAATGAAATTGAAATTAAACACTAAAATTGGTGAATGAATCAATGTTAAGTTGACACTAAATTTGTTTAAATCATTGCAAATGATTAAGAAATAAAAAAGATGAAATTTGTCAATTATCGAATTGAAATTGAAAATTTGATTTAATTAATTGATTATTAATTTATTTAGTTAATGTAAAAATATCCAATTTGGCCACTGACTCGAATTTCGACGAAACTAGTTTCGTCGTATCCATAATGGTGAATTATTGTAGGATTTTAAGTTTCGTAGCGATCGGACTTGTCGTTTGATCGTACGGACTCGAAACGCCTTGACATAAATTTATTGGAAATCAATTGAAATCAATTTCAAATAACTTGATTTTAGCATCACTTCTTCATACAATGTGTGACGCCCCACCTCTATACCCACGCTAGCCAAGAACACTACGGTGTAGTGCTGTCAACTAGCGCGGAGAATAAGGCTGTTGAGGAGCGACCATCCATGTAATTTCTTATCACACGGTGGCTATAAAATAATCTTCGGAAACAAATATAGAAGTAAGCATAACATGCGAATCAATCACAGATATCCATATCACAAAGGCGGAAAGAGATATGAATATATATCACATAAAAGTGTACATCAGAGTAGTGGTCTAAAAAGATCCACGATAATACTAAAGAATAACAATGCGTGCTATACAAAAGAATACAACTATGAGTCTATATCTCAAGTGTAAACAACAAAAGCTGCTAATCTAAACAAGTAGCCAAAAGTCTGAGTAGTGAATCACTGGGGGAGGAGTCAAGCAGTAGCACCTGTAACATCTCGGTCTGACCCGAATATTATTTATAAGAAAATAATAAACGGATCAGTCTAGCTATAAATATCAGATGACATGATATAAAATAAAAGATATGGCATAAACATAAAATATCCATACTGACATACTACTATAAGTATGCAAATAATGATCAACAGGAGATCAACCGATAAGAGATAAATCAATATCACAAGAATCTTCTCAAAGATCCAAAGAGGGCATCATACCCTAAACTTGTACTCATGACAAGTCAAAGAGATAAATTCCAGAAATCAACACAAGAAATCCATAAATCATAAAAAGGGAAAGAGGCCTATCACATGACGGTCCGAAGACCATGGGGAGCTACCCCACATGTGTGAGTCGAAATCACACAGATGAGGTCTAGACTAACCAAAAATCAAAAAGGTATGTGTGAGTGAAATCACACAAGTGGTGTCTAGTCTGACCTCGCAAACAAGAGACATCGCACAATTGCTAGTCTAAATCATAAGAATGTTCGTCATGATCAACGAGAAGTGTCAATTACACTAAGCTAGTAAATATAAAAGTTTAGCTTCATGTCCCATAACCACTTGCTTAACTCAGATATTTACGAACTAACTGTAAATCTTCACTAATAAAATTGTCACAAGAGGTTCAATCGAACAAGTCCAAGAATTAACCGACGAGGTGAACGCAAGCGTTTCATACCACTTGTTTTACTAAGCCGTTTAATTCGATTTCTCATCCGAGTGAGGTAAAAGTTTGTATATACTAGTAGATTGGAAAACGGTTTAAGAAAAGAGCTTTGTTATTGAAAATAGAGTTGAAATCATTTTGTTGAAAGAGTTTTGATATTTACTACTAGTTTTGAAACCTTTATATTTTAAAGTGACAAATCACAGAAGCGATTGTAGAAACAATCAATCACAAAGGTCACATTCGAAGATGTGATAAAAATCGAAGGAAATCAGCTCAGCAAGTTCTGTTGAATACTTTTCAGATAAGATCCCCTACGGAGGGGGGGGGGGGTCCGGGGGGGTGGCAACCCCCCAAGGTGGGGGTGCGGGGGCAACGCCACCGCTTACGGGGTTCGACCTGCCCAGTCAGGTCGCGGGGGTCCAGGGGGCAGCGCCCCCGGCGGGGTGCGGGGCAGCGCCCCATCCAAAACGGTACGACTTAGTGAAGACAAAATGAGGTCTAACGACCTAAGAGGGATAGGGTCGAGCGACCTAATGGTTGCGACCTAGGGGTCTAAGGGGCACGACCTAGTGGTCCAGCGACCTAAAGAAATTAAGGAGCGAGCGACCTATAAGAAGCAACGACCTAAGAAGAAACGAGGCCCAACGACCTAGGGGTTAGGTCATGCGAGTTAAGAAGGTCAGCGACCTAACAAAGACACGCGACCTAATAAAGAAACGCGACCTAAAGGCACGCGACCTAGCGACTTAAGAGTTACGGCCTAAGAGTCGAACGACCTAGCATGGAAGCGGCCTAAAAGCCAAACGACCTAACGACCTAAGGTCATACGACCTAGCGACCTAAAGCCATACGACCTAACGACCTAAGGTCATACGACCTAGTGCAACACGCGACCTAAAAGGTACGTGACCTAATGCGGCCGAGTGGTTTAAGGTCGGAGACGACCTACGACTTATAAAGGTAGACGGTTGAGCGAGCTAATGAAGTCCAGAGTCGAGCGACCTAGCGACACGGTGTGTTGAGCGACCTAACGAGGTCAATGTTGAGCGACCTAACAAGGTCCAGAGAAGGGCGACTTAAAAGAGGCGCGACCTAAAAGAGGCGCGACTTAATGGGTTATATGACCCAACGACCTAAGCCACTAACTCGCGAGCGACCTAAGTCCTAGGTCGTGAGCGACCTAACTGCGAGTGAGCAAAAATGGCCAGAGTCAAAGCAGAGCGACCTAACGACCATACGACCTACGACCTAAGGTCCTGAGCGACCTACGACCTAAGGTCCTGAGCGACCTAACTCCGAAAACACGAAAATGGCCAGAACGACCTAAATGCAGAAATTTCACCAAAACACCAAAAATCGGAGTTTTTCGCCAATCCAATCCAAACCAAAAGGAAATATGAATGCTAAAGTGATAGGGAATCATTCCCAACAATCCAAGATAGATATAAACTAGATTTGTGAGATAAAAATCTCACCTTTGCTCCAAAACCCAATGAAAATGAAGAACAAAGCTTGAAGGCAAATGGAGAAGCAACCACAAGCTTGAATCCGATGTCTTCTTCTTGAATTTGGAGTTGAATGTTGGAGTTGCAATAAAACAACGACTTTGGAGTTTTAATTTCTCATTCCATTCACCATTTTTGTTGAAGCTTTAGTGTTAGGAAATGAAATGAAGCAATAAAGAAGAAGGGGGGTGGAACTTGGGCCTAATGGGCTAAATGTTCAAACCAAAGGCTCGAGTGAAAAAGTGGTGAAATTCCACTAACCCCAAACATATCAATGTTTATACTTAGAAGATTGCAAACGACGTTTCGAACTCAATGGAAGTGGTCTCGAGTCCTAATTTGACCGTTTGCAAAAAGTAGCTTCGGACCAAAATCCGATTAACGATAAAATATTTAAATAAAATATTTAAATATAAAAATCGATAAATATGCGGGTTGTTACACAATGTGTAACGACCCAAAATTTTCCCTCCAGAACATTCCAGATAGTTATGAAAAAGAAGAAAAAGATAGAAGAAGAAGAACATCAACAACTCACATTCGCAGCGGATAAAATATAATAATAAATAATAACGGTTTACAAAAGAATACTATATCTGTCGATTACATTTAATATACATCAGAGTTTTTACATTTATACAATCACTGAATATATACAATCATCATGTCTCACATACACGACAATATAATACAGCGGAAGTATTTTATACGCTATAGCCATCCATCTCGTCTCCTGAGCTCCAGAATGTACCTACCTGAAAATCTGTAATACTCGGTCTGACCCGAGCATTACACCAAAGTAACACCCGGGTCAGGCTGGAAACCAACGTGAGTATACCCAACTAATATGGAATACCAAAATAATCAACTTTTATAAAAACCCGGGTAACTCATTTCAATTTACAAGCCACAACTTTATTATAGCCATTACAAATTCCACACATCCATTTCCTAAGTACCAAACTTAGATAAAATAATCCAATTCACTCAAATCCTTTCATTCTAGTCATATTGATTTCACGAATTAATTTATAAAAATTCAAAGTGGTTTCGGGTATCTAAAACCCGACCCCGGTCTTTTCGAAACTCATGTTATCCTAACATTTTATATCAGCGATATCAACTCATTCAAATCATCTAATTCCATTCAATCATCCATAAGAAAACTTAATCACATACAAATTAATTCAATTGATTCTAATTGAATTTCAAACCTCAATCACTTAGATTCCTTCATTCAACATTAATTAATTTCAAATCAATAAATTAATTAACCCTTCATTTTTCATCTTAATTAATCACTCTGGATAAATTATCTTTCAATTGCATCTAAGTAATTATCTTTAATTAATTATCACGATATTAATTATTCTTAACCAAAATCGATAAGTAATCTTTAATTACCTCATTAATTAACTATATTAATTTCATTAATCCTTAATTACTTATTAATTCGTTTCACCTAAGTCACTTATTATGGATTTATCAATCTGAATTAATCGATCATTGATCTCATCATTAATTATATAAACAGAGGATTCCAATTATATTTTAACTTATCCTAATCAGATTAAATTACTTTAATTTAAACTACCGTATTTACCATTTCGATTAATCCAAAACTATAATTAACTATCTTTTATTTATTCCATTAAATAAATCAATTATTCCTTAATTATTCCTCTTAATCAATCTCTTGATCCGTTTCGCAAAATGAATATATTTTTATTGATTACGTTTAGTAATTACTTAACTTAACAAACTATTCAATAGTTATTCTGAATTACCTACACTTCATAAATTAATTAATTTCAACCCTTTGATTTCTAAATTCAATGATTAGAGTTTAAAACTATTCAAACCCGAATATTTCGGATCAAACAACAATCAATTCACGAATCATCCAAAACCAAGGTCACCCGAACATCAGTTCACGGTGCATATCAAATCAATTCAATCATTTCATCCATTATCTAGATTAACCATTAAAATTTAAATAAAACACAACTGAGTGAGATTTACTCACCTTTTGTTTTTAGTTGCAATACACATCAAATTGGCCTCGGTTTCTTCGATTTGACCTTGAATAAATAATTATATGATTTTGTTAATATTTGAATCAAATCAAATAATTAAATTTTCGTTTCATAAGTTTAATTAAGTAACATTTAAATTTTAACCGATGATTTACTTTCAAATACGGATTTAATTTAACTAAGTTGAACATGATTGAAATCGAGATGTATATATTTATGTATATATTTTATTTTATTTTATTTTATTTTCTGTTTCACTATACATATTTATGCAGATATATTAAATTGAAATGAATAAATTGAATATACCTCACTATTTTCTGCACTCGTCTGGATCATCTCGACAAAGCTCACGCTACTCGCAACTCCCCTTTCGAGACGCCGCTACCACGCTCAAGTACGAGCATATTCTTGTCGTCGCTGCCTCCTTCGAGAACGCGAAGTCACCCACGCCCCCCTTGCGAACTCCACCGTTGCCACCAAGTCGCCGTGCTCAAGGCCTTAAGATCGCGAAACCCAAAAAGAAAAAAAAAACCCGGTTCCTCACCACTCGAACGCGTCGCGGCCCAACTTGAGCTTGAGCTCGCCTCGTTTCTTCGATTGGTCAGAGGATTCAAGAATAAAAATCGCGATTTAGAGATTTGAACGAGAGGTTGTTCGCCCCCCCCCCCCCCCCCCTTTTTTTTTTCTTTTTTTCTGGTTTCGGTTTTTTTTTATTGAGGTTCGATCTCATTTTCAATGGAGAGGGAAGAACGGGGAAAAATATAAGGTCCAGGATGGCTTCCTACTACGCCTATTTACTTATAAAAATATCTCTGACAAAAATGTACGTCAATTTTTATTATAAAATACCGAAAGTATTTCGCGTTGAATAACGCAAAATCCCGAGCCCCGAATCAGACATGCCGACAGACGTTTATAAGGTTTTACCTGTATTTCGAACATAATGAAACATGTTTCGGAGGCTAATTTGATCGTATGTGCGGTTTACAAAAGAAAACGATCAAATTTCAATTAAATCGATTAAAGTAATTTCTAAGCGTTTCGAGCTGCCGGGGTCGAACAACAACTTCGATTGCCTCGAAAATTGAAATCCGATAATTGTAGGATCGATTTCACCCTAGAGGGTGGGGGGTGAATAGGCTGATAGTGTTAATTATAAAAATTAATCGCGGAAGCTTATAAATAAATATTAACACAGATCACAGAATATTACCAGCACAGAAATAAATAGCAGAATAATAAATGCAGAACAGAACAACATAGAATTTACCCAGCTTCGGCAAAACCCTGCCTACGTGCTGCCCCCAAGGTTTCTACTAGAAATTAGATAGTCCCTCGCTTATACACGTAAACTCGCTATACCCGCTATTGACTAATCTAACTCTACGCTCAAAACCTTGCCACAACTCAACCACCGAGTTGCGAATTCTCAAGCTACGCCACGTAGCTTGTCCCCTAGTCACACGACTAGCAAAATTAAACGGTTTAAAAAAGAAAATACAATTAAAAACAATTCAAAATAAAATAGCCCTAATTTTAAAACCTATAACCCTTTAAACATAAAATTTTTTTTTTTATCAAAGCCGTCCCTTTTCGTTGTTTTCCTCAACCCGGTCCTCTTTTTTTTTATATTCTTCACTCTAAATATCTTGAGAAAAATGGCGGCTTCGATCTTCGTTCGTCTCTAAAATTAGGGCTTGGAAAAATTGAAGTTGCCGACTTAATTTGGCACGATCGAATGATGATTTCCTTCTTGCTTGGTCGATCGATGCTCTCTTCTCTTTGCTTCACGGCTACCTCAATTTGGTCGAGTTAATTGTCAAAAATGGTGTGCGATTTTTCCTTTTTCGATGTTGATTTTTGCTCGACCTTTGATTCGAGTTATTGATATTGTTCTCTGTTGCTTGAGCTCGAATCACTGTATTGATTGCCGATGATGATTAGGGTTATATATAGGTTTCAAAATCCTATAATTTCGTTCGTCTAATGTTATTTGAATTTGTCAATTTCGTCATCTCGGCCACTTGATGATGCTTGAATGTTTGAGATTTATTCTGACTTGTTCATATTACTTGAATAACACGGTTTTGATTATTAACTTGGTCAATTATGATTGCTGCCACGGTGAACTCTTGATTGACTTGTTCAACTCTGGCTTATACGGCAGAGATCTTTCTTCTTTTATTTGTGACTTTTTCAAAGATACGAACGCTTGATTTCTGACTTTGTGATTTGCATCTTGAACATCACAGCACTGTTTTGATTTCGTGAATCATATCCACTCCACGACTATGCATTACGTCGACCATCACTATTTTCATCATTGCGAGCTTTGTCTCTGGCATTGACATTGTATCACTGTTCCTTTACTATGTTGTATTATTCACTGATGCACTCGCATCACTGGTATTTGCAGCTTGTAACTGGTCATGTTTGTGCATTTCTTTGTTGGTTTAACCTGTACTTGTGGTTGTGTGACGCCCCACCTCTATACCCATGCTAGCCAAGAACATTTCTGTGAATGCTGTCAACTAGCACGGAGAATAAGGCTGTTGAGGAGCGACCATCTGTATAATTGCTTTGTGCGAGTACCGATATACCGGATAAAATTATAACTTTTCATCTCAAGAGGAAATCCGACATACCGACACAAACTCAAAGCTACTACACAGTGGCTATAAAGGTCTTCAGAAACAAATATAGAAATAAACATAACACAAATCAGTCACAGACAATTCATATCACAAAGGCGGAAATAGATATGAATATTACACATGAAAGTGTATATCAGAGTAGTGGTCTAAAAAGATCCACAATATCACAAAAGAATAGTTACATGAACTACACAAAAGAATAAGTATACATTATGGAGTCTATATCTCGAATGTATATACCAAAACAAACTACTAATCTAAGTAGTAAGCCAAAAGTCAGAGAAATCAATCCCAAGTGAGAGGTCAAGCAGAAGCACCTGTAACATCTCGGTCTGACCCGAGTATTATTTAATAAGAAAATAATAAACGGATTAGTCTAACTATAGATATCAGATGAAACGATATAGAATAAGAGATATGACTGAACACATAATAATCACAATTCCAAGCTGTGATATATATAAGTAATTGAAAATCTACGAGAGATTAATCGATGTCACCAAATCTACACAAGAATCAAAGAAATGTCATACTCCTCATTTCGTTCATCAAACCACAAATATTGACGATTATATCAATGTCAATCACAAAAGACAATGACACACAAATTCACCAATGCACAAATATTGACAATAATATCAATGTCAATCACACAAGTCAATGACACACAAATTCACCAATGCACAAATATTGACAATAATATCAATGTCAATCACACAAGTCAATGACACACAAATTCACCAATACACAAATATTGATAAAACTTATCAATGGAAATCACGAAAATTGGTGAAGCACAAATTTTAGAAATCATCTCAAGAAATCCAGTAAATGACACACAAATTCACCTATGCACAAAAATTGATAAATCATATCAATAGAAATCACAAAAATAGGTGAAGAAGGAAATTCCAGAATTCGACACACGAAAACCAGAAATCACACAAAAATGGGGGGGAGGCCTATCACACGAACGGGAGCATGAAAACTCACCAACAGCTGTAACACACGAACGAGAAGCTATCTCATGGTAGCTAGCCATTAATTTGACACACGAATGGTCCGAAGACCGTGGGTTGCTACCCCACCAATTTGAGTCGAAACTCCACAAAACGGGGTTTAGTCTACCTCGCAAACAAAGAGACATCGCACATTGCTAGTCTAAATCACAAAAATGATCATCATGATCAACGAGTAGTGTCGATTACAGTAAGCTAGTAAATATATGAGCTTTGCATCATGTCCCATAACCACTAGCTTAACTTAAATATTTACGAACAAATTGTAGATCTCCACTATAAAATTGTCACAAGAGTTTCAATCGAACAAGTCCAAGAATTAACCAACAAAGTGAACGCAAGCGTTTCATACCACTTGTTTTACTAAGTCGTTTAATTAGATTTCTCGTACGAGTGAGGTAAAGGTTTGTGTATACTACTAGATCGGAAAACGGTTTTATAAACGAGTTTGATATTGAAAATATAGTTGAAATCGTTTGAAGAAAGAGTTTTGATATTTAATACTAGTATTGAAACCTTTATATTTTTAAAGTGACAAATCACAAAAATGATTGTAGAACAATCAATCACTAAAATTCACATTGGAAGACGTGAATAAAATCCAAAGAAATCGATACCAAATCCATAGAAATGGATATTTCCAAAAAGATCCATAAAAAGAAGTCATCAAAGTCGACAATAAGTGATAAAGATTAATAGGATCGCTAAAATCGATAAACAATGGAAATTCACACAAAACAACCTGAATAGGCAAAAATAAACGTTTCTAGACGTCTGATTTGGAATCCAAACGTCTGGATTTATTCTCTGGAAATAACCCAGAGAACACTCAGACGTCTGAAACCTCAAGTCAGACGTCTGAGACCTATCCAGACGTCTGGTTTGATGGTTCAGACGTCTGAAAATAGTCTATGGCTTTTTTTATAATATGCGTGCATACACTTTTACTTTCCAGGTCCAAACCAGACGTCTGGACTTGGTCACCAGACGTCTGGTCACCTGGTCTAGGCAACAATTTGCCTAGGCCAAAGTGGCCAAAACGTATCGGGAGCGATCGGACGAGCAACGACGACTAAGGATTTATGCGTAGCGACAACCCGGTCTTATAGGCTCTCCAAAACACGTCTTAAAGCATGATCAAACATCAAAGTTTGGATTTTTAAAGATTTGACTACAAAACACCAAAAATTGAAATATTCACCAAATCAATCCAAACCAAAAGCAAATGCACATGAATAATTGTTAGGAATTCATACCTAACAACCAAAGATACTTATAGTCATAGACGTGAGATAAAAATCTCACCTTTTCACAAAATCAAACAAGAAGAAGCTTGAAAGCAAATGGAGAATCAACCTCTCTTCAACACAACCCAATTGAGCTTGAATCTAAGATCAAAAACAAGAACATTCCCAAAATTAGGTTTAGGAATTTCTGAAATTGGTAAGAGAATAAGTTGGAGAAGAAGAAGAGAAGCTTACCAATGGGTTCTTCTTGAGTTTGGAGCTAGGAATTTGATTGCAAGAGAAACTAGGGTTTTGGAGTTTTTAATTTCCAATCTCTCCCACCATTAATGTTATAAAAACTGAAAAGAGAAGAGAATGAGGGTGAGTGGGGAAGAGTGGCTCAGATTTGAGCATAAGCTAACATAGGGTTGAGCCCAAAACCAAAGTGAAAAGTAGCAAAAATCAACTTTCTCCAAACATATCGAAGCTTATACTCAAAAAGGTCACAAACGGCATTTTAAACTCAATGGGAGTGGTCCCGAGTCCTAATTCGACCGTATGCAAAAAGTAGCTTTTCGGACTAAAATCCGACTAACGATAAAATATTTAAATAAAATATTTAAATATAAAATCGATAAATATGCGGGTTGTTACAGACTCCCCTCCTTAAATAAATTGCGTCCTCGCAATATTTAAGAAGAGAACATAAAGTAACAACCATAAAAGCATATTCAATCACAAAAGAAACTTGAAATAAGAAGTTCACCTCAAAGAGCACGAGAAAGTAAGTCTGGATGTGTTCGCTCGATGTACTCTCTAGATTCCCAAGAACAATCCTTAGGATTTGATGACCATTGAACTTTAACAAGCGGAACATCTTTATTTCGAAGTCGTTTGACTTCCGAAGCAATGATACGAATAGGATGTTGCTCATAAGTTAAATTAGGCGAAACTTCAATCTCTTCCACAACCCTGGGCTCAAGAACAGAATCGGAATCTCGAAGACATTTCCGAAGTTGAGAAACATGAAACACGTCATGGATAGCAGAAAATTGAGCCGGTAATAAAAGGCGATAAGCCATGGAACCAATACGTTCAATGATAGGAAATGGCCCAATATATCGAGGCGCCAATTTTCCCGATCGACTGAAACGTACAACACCTTTCATAGGTGAAACACGAATGAACACAAGATCTCCCTCAGAAAATTCTAACTTCCTTCTCCGGTTATCGGCATAGGATTTTTGTCTACTCTGGGCTTCTTTCATCCTATGACGAATAAGATCAATCTTTTCTGTGGAATCACGAATAAAATCTGTACCTAAAACCAGCACCTCACCGGCCTCATGCCAACAAGAAGGAGATCGGCATGGCCTTCCATAGAGTGCCTCGAAAGGCGCCATACCAATACTAGATTGGAAGCTATTATTATAGGAAAATTCAACAAGTGAAATATGATCTTCCCAACTTCCCCCAAAATCAAGCACACATGCACGAAGAAGATCTTCAAGAGTTTGATTCACACGCTCAGTTTGTCCATCGGACTGAGGATGATAAGCGGTGCTAAAATTGAGCTTTGTTCCCAAAGCTTTTTGAAGACTCTTCCAAAATCCACTAGTAAACAATGGATCACGATCACTAACAATAGAAGTAGGAACTCCATGCAATTTAACAATTTCTTTGATAAAGAGTTTGGCCAAAAGGGGTACGGTTCGGTTAGACCGAACGGGAATAAAATGGACAGATTTAGTAAGCCTATCAACAATCACCCATAAGCTATCATGACCCGAACGAGAACGGGGAAGGCCATCTATAAAATCCATGGAAATATTGTCCCACTTCCAAACTGGAATTTCTAAAGGTTGCAATAACCCACCGGGCTTTTGATGTTCGGCCTTGACGAGTTGGCAAGTCATGCAATGCTTAACGAAGTTAGCGATGTCAAGTTTCATTCCCACCCAATAATAAAATCGCTTCATATCCGCGTACATTTTACTACTACCGGGATGAATGGTAAATTTAGAATGATGAGAATCTTCTAAAATATCTTTACGAAGATCACCAATATTTGGCACGACATGTGACGACCCGCCTTTCTCTAACCCAGAAAGTCGTTTCATCATTAAGAAAGAAAGGGATAGAAATAGAAAAGAATAGAAAGAAAGAACAACAACATCAGAATCTCACAGCGGAATGGAACAAAATATAATACATCACATAACTATTACATAGTTATACATACAATCAGAGTCATACAATATCATATAATAGGACTATCATATACATACATGACCATACATATATCCAAAATACAGCATAGACTAACTACACAGCGGAACTACATATATAGATACATACGTCTGGTCTTCTCCCAAAATAGCTCCTCCAGAAAAGCAACACTTCTAGATACCTATCACTTGGCTACTCATAAAAATTTGAGTACCCAAGAGTTTATGAAAACACAAAATATAAACTCCGGGTCAGACATGGGTCTGGTATGAGTAAACAGGTTAAAATTGCTTAACTTTGAAAATCATTTGAAAATAAAGGTATCACGTAAGACTTCCCACGAATAAATACGGGTAAGTTTTTACCTTACGCTAACCAAAACATTTTATAGGAAATTCTGTGATATTATAATAGTGTCTAGGGTTTTCAAGTAAATAGAAAATAGCCGAAATTGTTACATTCATTAAATTCCAGCTACTAGCCACGAAAGTGGGTAATACAAATCAAAACCGTAGGGTCTCGTAGGGTAAATGGATTTCCAACAATGGCAGGGCTACTGGGGTACCGCCCATCACAATACGGGGCCTAGATCACCGTACTGAGGATTACTCCCTTCATCCCCTGCAACACAAAGCCAGAACCATTCCTTACCGAACAGTCCCGAACAAGATAACCCCGCAGTTGTGGCCAACAACTGCCCACTAAGCCGAAATAAAAAGGGACATCTAGACAGGGGAAAATCTTGTCCTGCTTGGGCATGACCCACCTAACCTTGCTGCATCTCCCTTGTTTTAGCCATTCCCGGTTGATGAGGCTTGAGGCTACGATTACCTTTAAAGAACATATCACTTAGAATGCTCATCGTCCGCCTAACGATGTGTTGAAAACATTCAATCCATACAAGTTCGTTCCGGGTTCGAACGAAACCGAAGGCATTATCTCGTTACACTCATTTTGGAATCACCCTTAGAGTTAACAACGATAACCCTTGCATTCTGGAACTCCATCTCGAATCTCCATTTGATAAGTTACGACCTATCTTTTAATTTGGATCGATGTGGTTTTCGGAGAATCAAAATTGATTCTTCCGATCCCGGTCTCATCGGATCCAAACGCCATTTTAAGGGCCAAGTTGTCTATTTAACTTAACAGTTTAATTAAATATCAGAAATTAACATATCAGATATGTCAGATAAATCCTATACAGTTATCACAGATATCCATAATATCATAACATATCACAGGAATATCACCAACAAATATCACAGTCAACCAAACAGAGTTATCAATGCATATCAAACAAATTTGGTTTTACTTAACTAAATTATCTGCTTAAGAATAAACTATTTTATTCTGTACATTAATTACTGATTAATTAGCTGATTAACGATTAATTAATTAGTTAATTATTAATTTGTAATTTATAAATTATCTAACCTTTATTTAATTATTTAATTAATTAACTTCTATTCATTAACTATTACTCAATTACCAAATTAGTTAGTTTATTCTTCATTATTAATTATTAAAATGAATTAATTATTTAATTATTACAAATTACTTTAATTATTAATTTAATTAAAATGTAATATCTTTAATTAACCTCGTATGTTAACTTTCATTCACTAATTAACCTTTTTAATGATAAACTTATGTTCATTAGATTTGGATTGATTAAATCTTTATTTCAAAATCAGCTTAAAGTTATTAATTTAAAATTCAAGTATAAATTTTCATCAACATTCCAACACTTACTGACAAACTTCTTCCTTTATATATATTTACTTAAATCAAGTCTTTAATTAAAACATTAGCTTAATTAATTATCAAATATTTATTGATCCAGTTATAAACCTGTACAAAATCAGTGCAGGCCCATTTGAAAGCACCGAGACAACATCGTGCCTTACTCGAGAAAAAACCCGAGTTTCCCACGTCTCACTCGAGCTCTCCCCTTTCCTTCTTCTCTCCAGTTCTTCTCTTCTTCTTTTTTTTTTTTTAAGTTGAAACGCTAACTGCTGAAGCTTCTCTAGCACGCGACTCGGAGGAAACTCAAAAATTACTCGAAGCGACCTTACCACTGTCTCGAGCAACCCCACGCGATAACCCAGAACCCACAAACAGATGCGACACTGATCACCAAACTCCACTTCGCCACCGTGCACGTGCACGGTGGTTCGCGTTGCCATCGGCAACTCGTGGCGATCCCCACACATCACAAACCACCCCTAGGTTCGAATTCTAAAACTAGTTTTCGATTTTGCGCTAAAATCAAAAATATGTCCCGTTGCTCGAAATAAACATCAACTACGCCACTGTCAAAACGGTCGCGCGATCACCACACATCACCAGAGGTGATGAAAATTCGCCTGAACCTCACTCACACCTCCATCTAGCTCCTCCAAAGGTCGCGGCCAACTCGATTTGTTATTTGAGCTGAAATCACATTTTTACAGAGCTTCAAAAAAAATTAGGCTTAAACCCTACTTGTGATTCAAACACAAAATATATGAATTCGAAAAATAAATTACTATTTTTCTAGTGTTAATATCTCTTTCATCTTGCTTCATGCCAGATTTCAGGAATTAAAATTAACTCTATTACCCACAATTCATAAAAACCCATTTTTATTTGATTTCGAAACTGCTCTTCATACCTTTGCATAAAAATCATAAATTTTATGTTAAAAATCATAATTACTTGTATGAATTCTAAATATGTTATTGAAATTCCAAATTTAAACATTTGAATTTAAACTTTGATTTCTTGTTTACCTGTAGTTGAATAATACAGTATTCATGTTATACTGTTAAATCTTAAACATATTTGCAGTCTTGTTTCATATTGACAAACTGGAATTCATTCAATACAAAATTTAAATGGATATATGACTAAGATCTGTAAATTTGTTTGCTTCACTTTGTAACAACTTGAAATATTAATCAAAAACAGCTATATGAGTTTCCAGATCAAACAAACATACACAGAGCAGTGAGTTAAACTGTATAAAGCATATATTATAAACAAATATACAACTAAAGTTGAAAATAGTTTGTTTACTCACCTAATCAAATTGAACAGAAGATGTTAAAGAAGACACTTGCAACTGAACCTTCCTGAAACCCTCTTTATTCTTCTTTTCTGTTTCTATATCTCTACTTGCAGTTTTTACTTTTTTTTTCTTGTAGTTTAAGTTTATGTTCAGTGTTAATGGGTAAACTGAAGGTTATAAGTGAATATATAGATGCATAAATTGGTTTTATCTGGCCAGTTCCATCTGAATGTCATTCTTTCTTTTTAATGGCTAGTAAAAATCTGCAGAAAATAATGATATAAGAGATTTCGGTTGTGTACTTAATTAAACAATATGTTATGCTATTTAATGTTCAAGTTATTAATTATGACAGCAAGTAATAAATTTTACTGACAGTTTTCTATTAGTACAAAGATATTTGTGTTTACTTACTTTGTTGTATAAGACAGTATCACTATCTCGGCTGTGTACTTACTGGATTGATATATATAGTTGTGTATAATATTTGTGTTCTTTATATTTTTGTTTTATTATTATCTTTGAGTTGAAAACTTGTTTTATATTTAAGTTCACCCTGATTTCCTAAGGCCTGAATGTTTTATTTGTTAAGTAACTTATCTTGTTTCTTTGCTTCATTCCATTTGCATATGCAGGTTATATGTTTTACAAACTTCGTGATATGATTTTATTGTTAACATTTTTGTTTTATGTATTTTGTTTGTTATATTTTATATGAAGTTTTATACTTGTTCAAATGATGTTTTTAATAGTTTATTTAAGGTTGTTGTGTTGTACAAATGTGGATGTTGAAGATCATTGTTTGTTTAAAAATACTTGTTTTTGTATATTGCACATTATAATTTATATGTTGTATTTTTATGTTACTTTAATTACATTTATAATGTATGTTTGTGTTTTATACTAATTTTGCACTTCCATATTTATGTGAAATAATTTCATG
The DNA here is from genome assembly GCA_030765085.1 of Allium cepa. NCBI lineage: Eukaryota > Viridiplantae > Streptophyta > Magnoliopsida > Asparagales > Amaryllidaceae > Allium > Allium cepa. Next base: position 146,469,754 of record CM060945.1, read on the forward strand.
TTTGTTAATTTTAAAACTTATCATTTTAAAAACTAAAGGCGTATTCATATGTATTTTATCAAATATCAAATAATGAATCTTTGATTTAATTCTATTGAATAAATCCTGTTTTATTTTACATGGTTTTGAAGTATTTAAATTTTAAATTTCAAATCAAAATTTCCTTTTATAAACATATATAACTGTTAAACATTTAATATCTCATAAATTTAAATGTTGACAAGCTTATATTTGATTTAATTTAGATTAAATATTTATTAAAATATGCTGTAAAAATTCCGGGTCGTTACATTCCTCCCCCCTTAAAAGAATTTCGTCCCCGAAATTTAAACAACAGTAAATTCAAAAGCTTTTATATTAACAATCCAAACATACATATCATTCATACAATAGCAAACAAACAAACAGTCTATCCTAACAAACAACACTAGTTATCCGAACATAAATCCGGATAAGCACTCCTAAAACTATCAAGAGTTTCCCAGGTACAATCCCTGGGATCCTCACTCCATTGCACCTTAACGAGTTTCACCACTTTGTTCCTGAGTTGCTTCTCGTCTCTGTCCACAATCTGAACTGGATTTCTGACCACAGTTAAATTGGGTTCCACTTCCAAATCTTCTTGAATTACCGGTTCCACAACCAGTGAGGGATCATGAACAAATTTCCTCAAATGCGATACATGAAACACATTGTGAATCCCAGACATCCGCTCTGGTAGTTCAATCCTGTAGGCCACAGTTCCAATTCTCTCCAACACTCGGAACGGTCCAATGTATCTCGGAGCAAGTTTTCCCGTCTTTCCGAATCTTATAGCACCTTTAATTGGGGAAACTTTAACAAAAACCAAGTCTCCGATCTCAAATTCCAATGGCCTTCGTCTTTTATCTGCATATTTCTTCTGACGGTCTTGAGCAGCTTTCATTCTTTTCTTGATAAGCTCAACCTTCGCAGAAGCTTCACGAATAAGATCGGGTCCTAACACAAGACGATCCTTTGATTCAATCCAACAAGATGGAGATCTACATGGCCTTCCGTATAAAGCTTCATAAGGAGCCATCTTAATACTTGCTTGATAACTGTTATTATAAGAAAATTCCACTAAATGAAGATGGTCCTCCCAAGATCCTCCAAAATCTAAAACACAAGCCCGTAACATATCCTCTAGAATACGATTCAGCCTCTCTGTCTGTCCGTCCGTTTGAGGATGATAGGCTGTACTTAATCTCAAATCTGTACCCATTGCTGATTGTAGAGCTTCCCAAAATTTGCTAGTGAAAATAGGATCACGATCACTTACTATGCTAACTGGGACACCATGCAATCGAACTATCTCCTTCAAGAAAATTTCCGCCAAAGAAACTGCAGTATGGGTTGCCTTTACTGGTATAAAATGGGCACTCTTAGTTAAACGATCCACAATAACCCATATACCGTCATTTCCTTTCCTGGTTCTAGGCAAACCATCAATAAAATCCATTGAGATCATTTCCCATTTCCAATTCGGAATTTCCAGAGGTTGCAATAACCCGGCAGATTTCTGTTGATCACCTTTAACTTGCTGACAAATAGCACAACTGTTCACAAAGGCAGCTACATCCTCCTTCATGCCCTTCCACCAAAAGACTCTCCTCATGTCCTTATACATCTTCGAAATTCCAGGATGAATATTCAATTTGGAACAATGACTCTCGGATAAAACTTCCTGCCTCAACTCCTTGTCATTCGGAACACAAATTCTCCCGTTGATCCTTATCGTTCCTTGGTCATCAATGTCAAAACTAGGACACTGACCTCTTCTGACTCCTTTGATGATCCTCCTCAACTTCTTATCAGATTCTTGCTTGCTTGAGATTCTTTCAATAAGAGATGGGACCACTTCCAGAAGAGATAAAACTGCATTTCTACTGAGAGCATCAGCTACGACATTCGCTTTCCCCGGAGTGTACAGAATATCCAGATCATAGGATGCAAGAAATTCAACCCACCGCTGCTGTCTCAGATTAAGGTCTTTTTGGGAGAATAAATATTTCAACGGTTTGTGATCCGTGAACAATTCAAATTTCTCTCCTAAAAGATAATGTCTCCAAATCTTCAAAGCAAAAACAATGGCAAGCAATTCAAGATCATGCATAGCATAGTTTTTCTCATGAGGCTTTAACTGTCTACTAGCATACGCAATAACCCTTCCGTTCTGCATTAGAACTGCTCCCAAACCAACAATACAAGCATCAGTGTAAACCTCGAATTTGCTCTTCCCATCCAGAACAGCAAGTACTGGTGCACTAGTGAGCCTTATCTTCAATTCCTGAAAAGCTTCTTCACACTGAGGCGTCCATTTGAATTTCGCTCCTTTTCTGGTCAGCTTAGTCAAATGCGAAGAAATCTTGGAATAATCTCTAATAAATCTCCTGTAGTAGCCAGCCAATCCTAGAAAACTGCGAACTTCCGTCGGTGTCTCTGGCTGTTTCCATTCCAGAATAGTTTCAACTTTCGCTGGGTCTACAGAAATGCCTTCACCCGAAACAATGTGCCCTAAAAATTTAACTTCCGATTTCCAGAAGTGACACTTCGAAAACTTCGCCTTCAGCACATTCTTTCTCAGAGTCTCCAATACAATCCTCAAATGTTCCCTGTGCTCTTCTTCGGATTTGGAATAGACCAAGATATCATCAATGAATACCAGCACAAACTTATTCAATACATCCCTAAAGACTCGATTCATGAGGTCAACAAAATAAGCAGGAGCGTTGGTTAATCCGAACGGCATAACCAACCACTCATAGAAACAATTCGGTCCCCTAAATGCAGTCAAGGGAATACTGTCTTCAGCTACCCTCAACTGGTGGAAACCTGAAGCTAGATCCAATTGAGAAAAGATAGAAGCACCATGCAACTGGTCAAAAAGATCATCGATGCGAGGAAGAGGATATTTATTACGGATAGTCACTTTGTTCAATTCTCTATATTCCACACAGAACCTCAGTGATCCATCCGATTTGGTCACAAACACAGCCGCTGAACCCCAACAAGAAAAACTAGGTCTAATCAATCCCTTCTCTAAAAGATCCTGCGTCTGCTTAATCAACTCTTCTCTTTCCCTGGGAGCCATTCTCCTACTGGGTTGAATTACTGGCACAGCTCCTGGAATCAAATCAATACGGAACTCTATTTCTCGATGTGGTGGAAAACACTTAACTTCTTCAAAAACATCAGCAAAATCCTGAACCACATTAATAACTTCAACACTCTCTTCAGATGCCTCCATTCCATGCAGAAGACTGCTCAAATGAATTCCAGAATTATCACACGACACTCTGGCAATTCTACCCAGATCAGTTTCCAACGAAACTGTTCTCTCATCACAATTTAAGACGGCTTTATACTTATCCAGCCAATCCATACCCAAAATAAGATCAAATCCCTTAAAATTCAACACATACGGGTCACAAGAGAAACTGTGGGATAGATAAGAGATCTTCAAATCCTTACAAATAGAGTCTAATTTGGTCACCCCTCCTATAGGATTAGACACCAAGATAGAACTATCTACTGAACTAAGGGTAAGAGAAAACTTTTCAACAGAATCCAAAGAAATAAAACTCAAGGAAGCACCCGAATCAAACAAAACTCTAATATACTTTCCATTTAAAAGTAAAGTACCTTCTAATACTCCTTTGCCCATCGAAGAAGAAGATGGTCCAGCTTCCAAAGCAAAAACTTTATTCTGAGGTGCTCTCTGCAGAAGTGGACAGTTCTTGATCATGTGCCCTGGCTGATGACAATTAAAGCACAATGATTTCTGAACCATAGCTGATCCTGGGCCACTTTGATGCGGTTGCTGCTGTTGCTGCTGGAATCCCTTCCTAGGACACTTATTTGCCAAATGCCCTTCCTGATGACAAATGTAACACTTTCGGGGTACGTTGTTATTCCCAGGTTTCTTCTTATTTGGTTTCCTCCATTTGGGATCAAACTTTCGCTTATTCGAATTATTGAAATTCCCACTTGGAGTTGCATCTGGAGCCCCTGGTTTCTTACCCATCAAACTTTCATACCTCAATGCCATATCAATCAAATCAACAAAAGATCCCTTCAGAAGCACTGTCAATTTCCCATGGAATTCAGGTCTCAGTCCTTGCACAAATTTCTCATTCTTTTTCAGAGGAGTATCGATGAGTCCTGATCCATAACAAGAGAGTTCGTTGAATCTAGTTTCGTACTCCGAAATAGACATACTACCTTGCTTCAAATTCAGAAAATCTTGATTCAACTGGGTTCTCCCTGCCGTCGGCACATACTTCTCTTCAAACAACTCCTTGAATCTGTCCCAAGAAATATCATCCTCAGAAATATTCGCAATAGTTGAATCCCACCACGCTGCTGCACCACCTTGCAACTGCCACGATGCCATATGCCTCTTACGCTCATCAGTCAATCTTATGCTCTTGAAAATGCGCTCGCAAGAGCGTAACCATTCCTGAACTTCAATTATAGACTCCGGACCTTTGAATGGTTGACCTCCAAGATGTTTGAAATCCTTGCATAAGGCTGCAAAGCTAACTTGAAATGGTACTGGATTGACAGCCTCACTAACATTCTGACTCCGTCCATTATCTGTAGAAGTACTGGCCCTAATTCTGCCTCTTCTTCCTGAACTCATGTCGGTCACCTGAAAAGGTAACTCAACCAATTTAGATATATATATATATATATATAATATTATATGAAAATACAAATACACACTCTCAAGAGAAATATACACAAGAGCCTAGGTACTCGCTTTACCTAGCGCTCTGATACCAACTGTGACGACCCGCCTTTCTCTAACCCAGAAAGACGTTTCATCATTAAGAAAGAAAGGGATAGAAATAGAAAAGAATAGAAAGAAAGAACAACAACATCAGAATCTCACAGCGGAATGGAACAAAATATAATACATCACATAACTATTACATAGTTATGCATACAATCAGAGTCATACAATATCATATAATAGGACTATCATATACATACATGACCATACATATATCCAAAATACAGCATAGACTAACTACACAACGGAACTACATATATAGATACATACGTCTGGTCTTCTCCCAAAATAGCTCCTCCAGAAAAGCAACACTTCTAGATACCTATCACTTGGCTACTCATAAAAATTTGAGTACCCAAGAGTTTATGAAAACACAAAATATAAAATCCGGGTCAGACATGGGTCTGGTATGAGTAAACAGGTTAAAATTGCTTAACTTTGAAAATCATTTGAAAATAAAGGTATCACGTAAGACTTCCCACGAATAAATACGGGTAAGTTTTTACCTTACGCTAACCAAAATATTTTATAGGAAATTATGTGATATTATAATAGTGTCTAGGGTTTTCAAGTAAATAGAAAATAGCCGAAATTGTTACATTCATTAAATTCCAGCTACTAGCCACAAAAGTGGGTAATACAAATCAAAACCGTAGGGTCTCGTAGGGTAAATGGATTTCCAACAATGGCAGGGCTACTGGGGTACCACCCGTCACAGTACGGGGCCTAGATCACCGTACCGAGGATTACTCCCTTCATCCCCTGCAACACAAAGCCGGAACCATTCCTTACTGAACAGTCCCGAACAAGATAACCCCGCAGTTGTGGCCAACAACTGCCCACTAAGCCGAAATAAAAAGGGACATCTAGACAGGGGAAAATCTTGTCCTGCTTGGGCATGACCCACCTAACCTTGCTGCATCTCCCCTGTTTTAGCCATTCCCGGTTGATGAGGCTTGAGGCTACAATTACCATTAAAGAACATATCACTTAGAATGCTCATCGTCCGCCTGACGATGTGTTGAAAACATTCAATCCATACAAGTTCGTTCCGGGTTCGAACGAAACCGAAGGCATCATCTCGTTACACTCATTTTGGAATCACCCTCAGAGTTAACGACGATAACCCTTGCATTCTGGAACTCCATCTCGAATCTCCATTTGATAAGTTACGACCTATCGTTTAATTTGGATCGATGTGGTTTTCAGAGAATCAAAATTGGTTCTTCCGATCCCGGTCTCATCGGATCCAAACGCCATTTTAAGGGCCATGTTGTCTATTTAACTTAACAGTTTAATTAAATATCAGAAATTAACATATCAGATATATCAGATAAATCATATACAGTTATCACAGATATCCATAATATCATAACATATCACAGGAATATCACCAACAAATATCACAGTCAACCAAACAGAGTTATCAATGCATATCAAACAAATTTGGTTTTACTTAACTAAATTATCTGCTTAAGAATAAACTATTTTATTCTGTACATTAATTACTGATTAATTAGCTGATTAACGATTAATTAATTAATTAGTTAATCATTAATTTGTAATTTATAAATTATCTAACCTTTATTTAATTATTTAATTAATTAACTTCTATTCATTAACTATTACTCAATTACCAAATTAGTTAGTTTATTCTTCATTATTAATTATTAAAATGAATTAATTATTTAATTATTACAAATTACTTTAATTATTAATTTAATTAAAATGTAATATCTTTAATTAACCTCGTATGTTAACTTTCATTCACTAATTAACCTTTTTAATGATAAACTTATGTTCATTAGATTTGGATTGATTAAATCTTTATTTCAAAATCAGCTTAAAGTTATTAATTTAAAATTCAAGTATAAATTTTCATCAACATTCCAACACTTACTGACAAACTTCTTCCTTTATATATATTTACTTAAATCAAGTCTTTAATTAAAACATTAGCTTAATTAATTATCAAATATTTATTGATCCAGTTATAAACCTGTACAAAATCAGTGCAGGCCCATTTGAAAGCACCGAGACAACATCGTGCCTTACTCGAGAAAAAACCCGAGTTTCCCACGTCTCACTCGAGCTCTCCCCTTTCCTTCTTCTCTCCAGTTCTTCTCTTCTTTTTTTTTTTTAAGTTGAAACGCTAACTGCTGAAGCTTCTCTAGCACGCGACTCGGAGGAAACTCAAAAATTACTCGAAGCGACCTCACCACTGTCTCAAGCAACCCCACGCGATAACCCAGAACCCACAAACAGACGCGACACTGATCACCAAACTCCACTTCGCCACCGTGCACGTGCATGGTGGTCCGCGTTGCCATCGGCAACTCATGGCTATCCCCACACATCACAAACCACCCCTAGGTTCGAATTCTAAAACTAGTTTTCGATTTTACGCTAAAATCAAAAATATGTCCTGTTGCTCGAAATAAACATCAACTACGCCACTGTCAAAACGGTCGCGCGATCACCACATCACCAGAGGTGATGAAAATTCGCTTGAACCTCACTCACACCTCCATCTAGCTCCTCCAAAGGTCGCGACCAACTCGATTTGTTATTTGAGCTGAAATCACATTTTTACAGAGCTTCAAAAAAAATTGGGCTTAAACCCTACTTGTGATTCAAACACAAAATATATGAATTCGAAAAATAAATTACTATTTTTCTAGTGTTAATATCTCTTTCATCTTGCTTCATGCCAGATTTCAGGAATTAAAATTAACTCTATTACCCATAATTCACAAAAACCCATTTTTATTTGATTTCGAAACTGCTCTTCATACCTTTGCATAAAAATCATAAATTTTATGTTAAAAATCATAATTACTTGTATGAATTCTAAATATGTTATTGAAATTCCAAATTTAAACATTTGAATTTAAACTTTGATTTCTTGTTTACCTGTAGTTGAATAATACAGTATTCATGTTATACTGTTAAATCTTAAACATATTTGCAGTCTTGTTTCATATAGACAAACTGGAATTCATTCAATAAAAAATTTAAATGGATATATGACTAAGATCTGTAAATTTGTTTGCTTCACTTTGTAACAACTTGAAATATTAATCAAGAACAGCTATATGAGTTTCCAGATCAAACAAACATACACAGAGCAGTGAGTTAAACTGTATAAAGCACATATCATAAACAAATATACAACTAAAGTTGAAAATAGTTTGTTTACTCACCTAATCAAATTGAACAGAAGATGTTAAAGAAGACACTTGCAACTGAACCTTCCTGAAACCCTCTTTATTCTTCTTTTCTGTTTCTATATCTCTACTTGCAGTTTTTACTTTTTTTCTTCTTTTAGTTTAAGTTTATGTTCAGTGTTAATGGGTAAACTGAAGGTTATAAGTGAATATATAGATGCATAAATAGGTTTTATCTGGCCAGTTCCATCTGCATGTCATTCCTTCTTTTTAATGGCTAGTAAAAATCTGCAGAAAATAATGATATAAGAGATTTCGGCTGTGTACTTAATTAAACAATATGTTATGCTATTTAATGTTCATGTTATTAATTATGACAGCAAGTAATAAATTTTACTGACAGTTTTCTATTAGTACAAAGATATTTGTGTTTACTTACTTTGTTGTATAAGACAGTATCACTATCTCGGCTGTGTACTTACTGGATTGATATATATAGTTGTGTATAATATTTGTGTTCTTTATATTTTTGTTTTATTATTATCTTTGAGTTGAAAACTTGTTTTATATTTAAGTTCACCCTGATTTCCTAAGGCCTGAATGTTTTATTTGTTAAGTAACTTATCTTGTTTCTTTGCTTCATTCCATTTGCATATGCAGGTTATATGTTTTACAAACTTCGTGATATGATTTTATTGTTAACATTTTTGTTTTATGTATTCTGTTAGTTATATTTTATATGAAGTTTTATACTTGTTCAAATGATGTTTTTAACAGTTTATTTAAGGTTGTTGTGTTGTACAAATGTGGATGTTGAAGATCATTGTTTGTTTAAAAATACTTGTTTTTGTATATTGCACATTATAATTTATATGTTGTATTTTTATGTTACTTTAATTACATTTATAATGTATGTTTGTGTTTTATACTAATTTTGCACTTCCATATTTATGTGAAATAATTTCATGTTTGTTAATTTTAAAACTTATCATTTTAAAAACTAAAGGCGTATTCATATGTATTTTATCAAATATCAAATAATGAATCTTTGATTTAATTCTATTGAATAAATCCTATTTTATTTTACATGGTTTTGAAGTATTTAAATTTTAAATTTCAAATCAAAATTTCCTTTTATAAACATATATAACTGTTAAACATTTAATATCTCATAAATTTAAATGTTGACAAGCTTATATTTGATTTAATTTAGATTAAATATTTATTAAAATATGCTGTAAAAACTCCGGGTCGTTACACGACAAGTCTACCAAATATCCGAATGCCGCCACGAGAATCAATATCAAAGTCTTTCAAACCTTCAATATCAATTTTATCCTTAATATTTTGGCCAAGAAGGGCCAATTCGGGATCTAGCCTTTGAGCTTCAAGAATGCGGTCTAAAAGAGAGGGATGAGCCTCAAGGCTACATAAAACAAATGATGAGCATAAATCGGATACGGGGTCTCGAATCTCACAAGTGGATAAGATCCCTAGATCGTTCCATTCGGATATCATCATGGAAACAACAGCTTATTGTTTACGGCTAAAAGCATCGGCGACACGATTACCCTTACCGGGTGTATAAAGAATATCAAGATCATAAGGAGCAAGGAACTCGAGCCAACGTTGTTGACGCAAATTAAGTTCCTTTTGAGAAAATAAATATTTCAAAGATTTATGATCCGTGTAAAGAACAAATTTCTCTCCTAAAAGATAATGACGCCAAATCCGAAGAGCGAAAACAATAGCCGCGAGTTCTAAATCATGAGTGGCATATCTAGTCTCGGCAGGCTTTAATTGCCTAGAAGCATAAGCAATAGCACGTTTTCTTTGCATGAGAACGACACCCAAACCAACGCGACTAGCATCGGTATAGACAACGAAATCTTGATTCCCCTCGGGAATAACGAGAATAGGAGCATCAGAAAGAAGTTCTTTTAATTTCTGAAAAGAAGCTTCACATTTGTCCGACCAAATGTATTTAACACCTTTCTTCGTCAAGCCAGTTAGAGGTACGGCAATCTTAGAAAAGTCTTTGATAAAACGACGGTAATAGCCCGCCAATCCAAGAAAACTACGAATCTCTGTCACACTCTCCGGTCTCTTCCAATCTTGAATCGCTTCAATATTTGAAGGATCCACGGAAATTCCGGATTCGAAAATAATATGACCGAGAAATTTCACATGAGATTGCCAAAAGTGGCATTTAGAAAATTTTGCCTTTAATTGATTACTCCTAAGAGTTTCCAACACAATCCGAAGATGTTTTTCATGCTCCTCCTCGGTTTTTGAATACACAAGAATATCATCGATAAAGATGAGAACAAACCGGTCGAGAAAGTCTTTGAAATCTCTATTCGTAAGGTCAACAAAATAGGCCGGGGCATTCGTCAAACCAAATGGCATGACAAGCCATTCATAAGATCCATATCGAGTATGGAATGAGGTCAAAGGAATACTATCCTCTGCAATACGAAGCTGATGAAATCTAGTAGCTAAGTCTAATTGTGAAAAGACTTTGGCACCACTAAGTTGATCGAATAGATCATCAATCCGAGGTAAAGGATATTTATTTTTGATAGTAAGATCATTAAGCTTGCGGTAGTCAACGCAAAGCCTAAGTGTTCCATCGGATTTCTTCACGAAAATAGCCGAAGCTCCCCAAGGCGAGGAACTAGAGCGAATAAATTGCTTCGTCTCCAATTCAGATAATTGTTTACGCATCTCCTCGTTTTCTTTATTGGACATACGATAAGGAGGACGAGTGATAGGTTGAGCTCCAGGAATAAGATTAATTCTGAACTCAATTGCTCGCTTAGGTGGTAATCCTAAAACGGGCTCGAATATGTCGAAAAATTCACAAACGACGTGAATAAGGGAAATAATATCACCCTCGTCATCATCATCGTCATCACGAGGATTTAAAGAATACAAAGATGCAACCAAGCTGGAATCTGAATCTTTAAGATTAATAGAAATCTGCTTAACAGATTGAGGATGTCGAAGATGAATAGTCCGCTCAGGACATAGGATATGGGCTTCATAACGGTTAAGCCAATCCATTCCAAAATCATTCCAAAGCCTAAATAACGCATGACATGCAAATCGGCTAGGAAAGGAAAATCACACAAAATAATCTCGACATCTTTACACAATAAACTGATTGTTACGGATCCACCAACCGGATTCGCAATTCTCAAAGAAGTCATTAAACACAAAACATCCAAAGAAAAAGTATCTACAAGTTCTTTTGATATAAAAGAATGGGACGCACCCGTATCAAAAAGAACTCGAATATGATGATCACGAAATAAAATAATTCCATCCAGAACAGAATGAGAAATACCTTGGCCACGAGATGTGTTGCCAGGGGCTTGAGCAACATTAAGCTTTCCCTCTTTTCTAGTTTGAAGTTTGGGACACACATGCATAAAATGGTCCGGGCTCTTGCAATAGCGACAAGTACGAGGCTTTGAACACTTATTCGCAAAATGTTCTCTGGAACCACAATTATAGCATTTCCCTTGAGTAGAGGAAAAGGTCTTTTCAGCAGGAGTTGCTTGCCTCCCTTTCTTATTGGGATAAGGTCCTTTGAATTTATTTGGCCTCTTCTTGTTGTTGAAGTTTAGTTTGGAACCCACCACTTCAACATCATTCTCCTTATCCGCCTCTTCAAGACGAAGAGCAATATCAACGAGTTGGTCGAAAGAAACTTCTAACTTTAGAAGTAATGGCTTCTTGAGATTTTTGTTTAAGCCTTAGACGAACCTCTGGTTCTTCTTTAAAGGGGTGTTGATGTATTCAACCCTGTATTTAGAAAGCGACTCGAAGGAGGCGACGTAATCAGTCACGGAGGACTCACCTTGAACAAGGTCTATAAATCGTCGAGCCAATGTCACTTTCTCAGCTTCCGGTACGAATTTCAACTCGAAGCGTTCTCGGAATTTCTCCCAAGTGAGATCCGTTTCATTAGTTTCAGAAATAAGAAGCTCGTACCAGTCCAATGCTCTTTCTCGGAGCATACTTGAGACCACCTGAACTCGGTGAAGGTCAATAAGATTCATGCGAGAAAAGATTCGATCGCATGACCTTAGCCAAGCCTGTACTTCAATAACAGTTTCGGAACCTTTGAACGGCACCCCACCCAAATTAGTGTAATCGCTACACAAGCGTGCAAATCCCGACTTTGGGTGAGTAGGTTCCGGGTTAGCTCCAGCTGCTTGAGCATTTGTCACTAAATCAAGAAGCTGTTGAGCAGTCATAAAAACTCCATCTTGGGGTGGTGTGCTAGATGGCATGGCTCTGGGGCGGCCTGGTCTAGACATTTCTCTTCCTTAGAAAGAAAGAAGAAGGAGAAAAAGGTTATTCACCAAATTGAATATCAAGCAACCTTGATAGACAAAACAAGGAATCATAAAAGAAAATAGGATAGAACGGTACGTAGACCCGAATAAAATCCTAAAGCACGACTCCTAAGAAAGACTTAGGACGATGATCCTTATTATAATATTCCATATTGTTCCGAAGTTTGGCTCTGATACCAAGCTGTGACGCCCCACCTCTATACCCACGCTAGCCAAGAACATTTCTGTGAATGCTGTCAACTAGCATGGAGAATAAGGCTGTTGAGGAGCGACCATCTGTATAATTGCTTTGTGCGAGTATCGATATACCGGATAAAATTATAACTTTTCATCTCAAGAGGAAATCCGACATACCGACACAAACTCAAAGCTACTACACAGTGGCTATAAAGGTCTTCGGAAACAAATATAGAAATAAACATAAAACAAATCAGTCACAGACAATTCATATCACAAAGGCGGAAATAGATATGAATATTACACATGAAAGTGTATATCAGAGTAGTGGTCTAAAAAGATCTACAATATCACAAAAGAATAGTTACATGAACTACACAAAAGAATAAGTATACATTATGGAGTCTATATCTCGAATGTATACACCAAAACAAACTACTAATCTAAGTAGTAAGCCAAAAGTCAGAGAAATCAATCCCAAGTGAGAGGTCAAGCAGAAGCACCTGTAACATCTCGGTCTGACCCGAGTATTATTTAATAAGAAAATAATAAACGGATTAGTCTAACTATAGATATCAGATGAAACGATATAGAATAAGAGATATGACTGAACACATAATAATCACAATTCCAAGCTGTGATATATATAAGTAATTGAAAATCTACGAGAGATTAATCGATGTCACCAAATCTACACAAGAATCAAAGAAATGTCATACTCCTCATTTCGTTCATCAAACCACAAATATTGACGATTATATCAATGTCAATCACAAAAGTCAATGACACACAAATTCACCAATGCACAAATATTGACAATAATATCAATGTCAATCACACAAGTCAATGACAAACAAATTCACCAATGCATAAATATTGACAATAATATCAATGTCAATCACACAAGTCAATGACACACAAATTCACCAATACACAAATATTGATAAAACTTATCAATGGAAATCACGAAAATTGGTGAAGCACAAATTCTAGAAATCATCTCAAGAAATCCAGTAAATGACACACAAATTCACCTATGCACAAAAATTGATAAATCATATCAATAGAAATCACAAAAATAGGTGAAGAAGGAAATTCCAGAATTCGACACACGAAAACCAGAAATCACACAAAAATAGGGGGGGAGGCCTATCACACGAACGGGAGCATGAAAACTCACCAACAGCTGTAACACACGAACGAGAAGCTATCTCATGGTAGCTAGCCATTAATTTGACACACGAATGGTCCGAAGACCGTGGGTTGCTACCCCACCAATTTGAGTCGAAACTCCACAAAACGGGGTTTAGTCTACCTCGCAAACAAAGAGACATCGCACATTGCTAGTCTAAATCACAAAAATGATCGTCATGATCAACGAGTAGTGTCGATTACAGTAAGCTAGTAAATATATGAGCTTAGCATCATGTCCCATAACCACTAGCTTAACTTAAATATTTACGAACAAATTGTAGATCTCCACTATAAAATTGTCACAAGAGTTTCAATCGAACAAGTCCAAGAATTAACCAACAAAGTGAACGCAAGCGTTTCATACCACTTGTTTTACTAAGTCGTTTAATTAGATTTCTCGTACGAGTGAGGTAAAGGTTTGTGTATACTAGTAGATCGGAAAACGGTTTTATAAACGAGTTTGATATTGAAAATATAGTTCAAATCGTTTGAAGAAAGAGTTTTGATATTTAATACTAGTATTGAAACCTTTATATTTTTAAAGTGACAAATCACAAAAATGATTGTAGAACAATCAATCACTAAAATTCACATTCGAAGACGTGAATAAAATCCAAAGAAATCGATACCAAATCCATAGAAATGGATATTTCCAAAAAGATCCATAAAAAGAAGTCATCAAAGTCGACAATAAGTGATAACGATTAATAGGATCGCTAAAATCGATAAACAATGGAAATTCACACAAAACAGCCTGAATAGGCAAAAATAAACATTTCCAGACGTCTGATTTGGAATCCAGACGTCTGGATTTATTCTCTGGAAATAACCCAGAGAACACTCAGACGTCTGAAACCTCAAGTCAGACGTCTGAGACCTATCCAGACGTCTGGTTTGATGGTTCAGACGTCTGAAAATAGTCTTTGGCTTTTTTTTATAATATGCGTGCATACACTTTTACTTTCAAGGTCCAAACCAGACGTCTGGACTTGGTCACCAGACGTCTGGTCACCTGGTATAGGCAACAATTTGCCTAGGCTAAAGTGGCCAAAACGTATCGGGAGCGATCGGACGAGCAACGACGACTAAGGATTTATGCGTAGCGACAACCCGGTCTTATAGGCTCTCCGAAACACCTCTAAAAGCATGATCAAACATCAAAGTTTGGATTTTTAAAGATTTGACTACAAAACACCAAAAATTGAAATATTCACCAAATCAATCCAAACCAAAAGCAAATGCACATGAATAATTGTTAGGAATTCATACCTAACAACCAAAGATAATTATAGTCTTAGATGTGAGATAAAAATCTCACCTTTTCACAAAATCAAATAAGAAGAAGCTTGAAAGCAAATGGAGAATCAACCTCTCTTCAACACAACCCAATTGAGCTTGAATCTAAGCTCAAAAACAAGAACATTCCCAAAATTAGGTTTAGGAATTTCTGAAATTGGTAAGAGAATAAGTTGGAGAAGAAGAAGAGAAGCTTACCAATGGGTTCTTCTTGAGTTTGGAGCTAGGAATTTGATTGCAAGAGAAACTAGGGTTTTGGAGTTTTTAATTTCCAATCTCTCCCACCATTAATGTTATAAAAAATGAAAAGAGAAGAGAATGAGGGTGAGTGGGGAAGAGTGGCTCAGATTTGAGCATAAGTTAACATCGGGCTGAGCCCAAAACCAAACCCTAAGTGAAAAGTAGCAAAAATCAACTTTCTCCAAACAGATCGAAGCTTATACTCAAAAAGGTCGCAAACGGCATTTTAAACTCAATGGGAGTGGTCCCGAGTCCTAATTCGACCGTATGCAAAAAGTAGCTTTTCAGACTAAAATTCGACTAACGATAAAATATTTAAATATAAAATCGATAAATATGCGGGTTGTTACAGGTTGCCTCTGGTTAATTGCCTGGTGGTCTTGTGGTTGGTCACTGATTCATACATGAACTGTTGCACGTGTGTACTTTGTATTCATATGTGCCTGTCGAGTTCCTGTATTTGCATTCATTTGTGTTTCATTTGTTTATATGCACTTCATCACTTCAGTATTGTATTGTTTTCACCTCTGGCCTGTTTTAGTTTGATTGTGTGATGTTGTACTTTGGTCTAGTTGTGTACTTGCCCTTGATATTGTAGTCTCTCTGTACTTGTAGTTGTGTAGTTTGCCACTGACTTTGGTTCTTCGCTTGTGCATATTGTATTCATGTATACTGCTGTGTGGTCTTGTGGCAGTTGCTTTGTCTCCATGTATTTCATGTAGTACGAGCATTTGGTTCCTTGTATCTGTTGCACTTGGTCCCTGACCTTTGTTGCCTCTGAGTTTAAGCAGTTGCACACTGCTGCTATGTTGTAAATGTTTCATTGTATCATTTGAGTTGTAGCATTCATTTGTCTGTTGTGCTTAGTTCATGTGTATGCTGTACACTAAGCATTTCTTAGTTTGCATATCAACTTGTTGCAGTTAATGGTTGCTGTACACTTTTGTGCTTGCATTTTGATGCAGTCTTCATTAGCATGCTACTGATTGGTGTTGTTTCCAGTTGCTTAGTGTCTTGATGCTCGGCTTGAGGCTGTGTCATGTTTGAACATAGCATTCATGTGTACTTTTGATTTGCACCTGAGTTGAATCTAGTTTTAAAAACTCGGGTTTGACCTTGTGCTGAAGTTGAAATTTTATTTATGTTGCACGTGAGTTGAACCCGGCTTTTCATTGGGTTTGACCTGTGCTCACCTGTCCCTGTAGCATTATCAAGTGTATATATCGGCGTGCACGGCCTTGTGGCACATACAGTAATACACTGTGTATGTCACAAGTTGTTCGTGTATGATGAATTCAAATTTAAATTATGACGAACAATCCAAATAACTGAGGCAAAAATTATTTTCAAAAACCATATTTCATTTTATATTGCAAAAATATTTCTTTTTCAATTTTACTGCGTTAGTGAATATTTTTGCAGATTGCTCAGATGCTGGATTCTAACTGGAAGGAAGTTGAAGATAAATACGAGTGTGAGTGATATGTAGTGAGGACATTTGTAAATGTGAAATGTGATGTAATTGTAATCAAAGTTGTATAGTTATAGTGAGAGCTTGAAATTGTACTATTCAAAGATGTAATAAATATTTGTTTGAATAAAATATTCGTTTGAATTCAAATTCCGCGTTATTTATTTTATTCAGCAAATATTTATTTAATCTGTGAAAAATAAAATAGTATATTATCAAATACATTTAAACGAATGTATATATGTTTATTATCATCAAACAAAAATCATATAAGCGCATATTCAACAATCTCCCCCTTTTGATGATAACAAACATATATTTAAGATTTTGAATATGTTAAATGTATTTGATCATTGATATGCTTTAATTGCTCCCCCTATTTAAATGCTTCCTCTCTACACAAAGCCCCCCCTACATATATGCATACAAATAAAAATATGCAAATGAGTCTAGATGCAAATAGAAAATTATTTGACCTTTGCTTGATTTTATTTGACAAAATCTTAACTTTTCTCTCCCCCTTTTGTTATCAGCAAAAGAGTAATAGTGTTAGAGAAAATAGAGATAAAGTTATCGATATTAATTCAACATTAAAACTCAATTGAATATAAATATTAAATTTCAATAAAAAATCAAACAAAAATCATAAATATTTTGTTAGGCGCATATTCCACTTTTAGAATGATGGAAATGATGTCATCATATAAAACCATACAGTTGTGTCTATTTGTGGTATATTTATATCAGGAATTTGAATAACTACTAACCATGCATAACCGTTAGGACTTTTAAATGAGATTAGCAATATTCCAATTTTATTTTTAAAAAAATGAATTCAAGTATCTTTTAACCACGCATAACCGTGAGGACTTTTAAATGGGATTAGAATCAACTTGTTTATTTTTAAAAAAAAAAAACTTTTGATATGCGTTCCATACATGCATAACCGTGAGGACTTTTAAATGAGCATGGAAGCACATAACAAATTCCAAGTAATTCACCCATGCATAACCGTGAGGACTTTTAAATGAGAGTGAATACTTTGGTATTTATTTATTATTATTATTATTATCCTTTTTTTTAAAAAAAATGTGAAAATGAAAAACGAACGATTCCTGTTTAAAGTACCACATATCGACAAACTATATAGAATTTTGATGAGTGATGGTCGTTAGAAATATGATAGACATAGAGATGGTCATTGAAGTTTTACCAACACAAAGTTTTATAACTCTTGTTTAAATTTCTAAAGAAATTTATTAATTATACCGTCTCGATTCATAATATTTGATCAATATTAACACTCATCACTTTTTCAATCACTATTTTTCTTTTCGATAAACATTAGGGAGTCAGATTAGTCAAAATAGTCATTTAAAATCAAACTCAAAAATAATTATGAAATTAATTATTCAAATACGACTAATCTGAAAATATGGTCAAAAATGATTTTCTCCAGGGGGTTTTAAAAGAAAATTTTCTGCTATTTGAAAATTATTTGAAATGAAGAATATGCAGATATTTTCTTTGAAAAACGATGCAGTTACTAAATGTCTCAAAAATCACGTTCTACTAGTAATTTTTCTATCAACTTGATTACCAGAGTAATCTGCATCTGAATTTCTCTTTCACTCAAAAATTATTAATTGAATTTGATTGACCAAACCATGAAGTGTGCACCAAAAATTTCAAATTCAATTTTAACAACAATTTAAATGACATTCTTTTGAAATTGAATTGAAAACGTGCAAATAATCGAAAACCGTGAATAAGGAGTTGCCGTATTATAACCAAATGTATTATCCAACAAAACACTATTTTTAATCCAAAATGATATATATGAAGTAATTCAAAGAATTTAGAGATTTATTATAGTGTTTTTGGCAAAAGAATATAATTTGGCCAACTATGTTGAATAAGTCAGAATCATCATTTTTTCATCATCTCAATATTGGCTGATTTTAATTCAGAATACGGTGCAGATTATCACATTTAATATATCGTTTAAAACATACCATTACCTGTTTTACCTTTACGATATTTTTTGATGTTGTCTATTGTGATTCTGTCACCTTTGAACTAGGCTAAGGAACTTTGCTTCGTCGTCCGTTGTGTTTCTGGAACAGCCAAAAATCCAAAGAACACTATTGTTGTTCCTTAGCCTGCCACCACACCTACACGGAAAAAGATTTATGTGACCTATTCGTTTTTATAGGTCCATGGTTGTTAGTGGTAGAGTATTTTGAAAAACAATTTTTTACAGACCCGAAACTATTTATAATTGTTCCCTTCGGCACCCAAATTTGTTTAACTTTGAGAGATTTTATATTTGTGCCTTTTGGAACCTAAATCGGTATAGTTTTCACATGTTTGGGTCTATACCAACAATTATTGTGATCGTGTCCAAATTTTCTACAAATTGTGCACATAGAATTAACTTGATTAATATTGCTTTCAATAATTTTCGAATTATTATATCCAAGTCCTTGTCTAACCGTATTAACAGTTTGCTTTCCTAATAGCA
Source organism: Allium cepa (assembly GCA_030765085.1). Classification (NCBI taxonomy): domain Eukaryota; kingdom Viridiplantae; phylum Streptophyta; class Magnoliopsida; order Asparagales; family Amaryllidaceae; genus Allium; species Allium cepa. The sequence goes on from CM060945.1 coordinate 146,489,006, forward strand.
TATTCAACGATTTTTCACTTTTTGAAAATTTATCTAAAGTAGTAGACAGTTGATGAACTTGTGATTTGAGAGATTCATTTTCGTTTAACAACTGTGTGCACTTTTTAATAGAATTTTCTCTCATAGTATTTTCATTCTCTTTTAAAATCAAAATTTCATTTTCAAGTGATTTTATATTGATTTCTGATTTTTTAATTTCCTCTTCGAATGTTGGACAATTATCACACTTAGGGATTCTACTTTGATAGGTTTTAACTAATTGATCAAGTTGTTTATTGCATTCTATCAAAGTATCCTTTTGAGATTCAAGTTTGGCGTATTTTTCCCTAAGTCGTTCAAAACAGCCGTTTACTTCATGAAAATATATAAGCAACTCAGAATGGGTAAGTTTTGATACCTCACTTGGCTCGTCATCGTCACTGTCAGTTGTATCACCTCGAAGACACAATTCTGCCTTTTCGCTTTCACTGCCAGTGCTTTGATCATTCTCGTCTATTTCATCCCAAGTGGCTGCAAAACTTTTCTTTTTCTGTTTCTTTCCATGGCTGGATTTGATTTGTGGACAATCGGGCTTGATATGGCCGGGTTTGTTGCACTTATGACAGATGATCTCCTGTTCTTCTGAGTAGTCAAGTGCTTTCCCTATTCTGCTTTTCAATTCATGATTTCGAGCTGGATTTCCGTGTTTGCGATTCCACTTTTTGAATTTCTTTATTAGTAGCGCCAATTCTGCTGCTCCATCATCTTCATCGTTATCATCATCACTTTCGGTTGTTCCTTTGAGAGCTATTGATTTCTTTCGAGTGTCACCTCCTTCACGCTCTTCCTTGAATTTCATTTCTAGCTCATAAGTGGTGAGATTTCCGATGAGTTCTTCAACCTTAAGTTGTTTTAAATCTTTTGATTCTTGTATGGCGGTTACTTTTGCTTCAAAGTTTCGTGGAAGGACTCTGAGGATTTTTCGGACTATTTCTAATTCGGTGTATGTTTTTCCGAGAGCTTTTGATTTGTATACGATATTGGAAAGTCGTCCGTACATCTCTTTGACATTTTCTTCCTTCGCCATTTTGAAGTTCTCGTATTCGCTGCTTAGCATGGCAAGGCGAGATTCTTTGACTTGAGATGTTCCTTCGTGAGTCACTTCTAGTATGTGCCATATTTCCTGCGTAGTTAGACAATGTGAGACACGATTAAATTCAAATTGATCTAATGAATAGATAATAGAATTCATAGCTTTGGCATTAGTATTCTGTAGTTTATTTTCTAGTTCTGTCCATTGTTCCTTTGGTTTCTCTATTTCCTGATTATCTACACTTATAGTTGGCATTCTATAACCTGTCTCAACTATATTCCAAGCGTCAATGGTTTTCAGAAAGATTTTCATCCTATTTTTCCAATAAGCATATTCACCATTGAACATTGGCGGTCTAACTATGGATTGACCCTCAGCAAAAGCAGTATTAAAAGAAGCCATTTTAAAAATTCAAATTTTTAAAACAAAAATTGGTTTTTTGAAAAAAAAATTAAATTTTTAAAACAAAAACGGCTTTTGTTCCTAGCTCTGATACCACTTGTAGGATCGATTTCACCCTAGAGGGGGGGGTGAATAGGGTGATAGTGTTAATTATAAAAATTAATCGCGGAGGCTTATAAACAAATATTAACACAGATCACAGAATATTACCAGCACAGAAATAAATAGCAGAATAATAAAATGCAGAACAGAACAACACAGAATTTACCCAGCTTCGGCAAAACCCTGCCTACGTGCTGCCCCCAAGGTTTCTACTAGAAATTAGATAGTCCCTCGCTTACACACGTAAACTCACTATACCCGCTATTGACTAATCTAACTCTACGCTCAAAACCTTGCCACAACTCAACCACCGAGTTGCGAATTCTCAAGCTACGCCACGTAGCTTGTCCCCTAGTCACACGACTAGAAAATTAAACGGTTTAAAAAAGAAAATACAATTAAAAACAATTCAAAATAAAATAGCCCTAATTTTAAAACCTATAACCCTTTAAACATAAAAAAAAACTTTTTATCAAAGCCGTCCCTTTTCTTTTTTTTCCTTAGCCCGGTCCTCTTTTATTTTTTATTTATTCTTCACTCTAAATATCTTGAGAAAAATGGCGGCTTCGATCTTCGTTCGTCTCTAAAATTAGGGCTTGTAAAAATTGAAGTTGCCGACTTAATTTGGCACGATCGAATGATGATTTCGTTCTTGCTTGGTCGATCGATGCTCTCTTCTCTTTGCTTCACGGCTACCTCAATTTGGTCGAGTTAATTGTCAAAAATGGTATCCGATTTTTCCTTTTTCGATGTTGATTTTTGCTCGACCTTTGATTCGAGTTATTGATATTGTTCTCTGTTGCTTGAGCTCGAATCACTGTATTGATTGCCGATGATGATTAGGGTTATATATAGGTTTCGAAATCCTATAATTTCGTTCGTCTGATGTTATTTGAATTTGTCAATTTCGTCATCTCGGCCACTTGATGATGCTTGAATGTTTGAGATTTATTCTGACTTGTTCATATTACTTGAATAACACGGTTTTGATTATTAACTTGGTCAATTATGATTGCTGCCACGGTGAACTCTTGATTGACTTGTTCAACTCTGGCTTATACGGCAAAGATCTTTCTTCTTTTATTTGTGGCTTTTTCAAAGATACGAACGCTTGATTTCTGACTTTGTGATTTGCGTCTTGAACATCACAGCACTGTTTTGATTTCGTGAATCATATCCACTCCACGACTCTACATTACGTCGACCATCACTATTTTCATCCTTGCGAGCTTTGTCTCTGGCATTGACATTGACATTGTATCACTGTTCCTTTACTATGTTGTATTATTCATTGATGCACTCGTATCACTGGTATTTGCAGCTTGTAACTGGTCATGTTTGTGCATTTCTTTGTTGGTTTAACCTGTACTTGTGGTTGCCTCTAGTTAATTGCCTGGTGGTCTTGTGGTTGGTCACTGATTCATACATGAACTGTTGCACGTGTGTACTTTGTATTCATATGTGCCTGTCGAGTTCCTGTATTTGCATTCATTTGTGTTTCATTTGTTTATATGCACTTCATCACTTCAGTATTGTATTGTTTTCACCTCTGGCCTGTTGTAGTTTGATTGTGTGATGTTATACTTTGGTCTAGTTGTGCACTTACCCTTGATATTGTAGTCTCTCTGTACTTGTAGTTGTGTAGTTTGCCACTGACTTTGGTTCTTCGCTTGTGCATATTGTATTCATGTATACTGCTGTGTGGTCTTGTGGCAGTTGCTTTGTCTCCATGTATTTCATGTAGTACGAGCATTTGGTTCCTCGTATCTGTTGCACTTGGTCCCTGACCTTTGTTGCCTCTGAGTTTAAGCATTTTCACACTGCTGCTATGTTGTAAATGTTTTTGATTGTATCATTTGAGTTGTAGCAGTCATTTGTCTGTTGTGCTTAGTTCATGTGTATGCTGTACACTAAGCATTTCTTAGTTTGCATATCAACTTGTTGCAGTTAATGGTTGCTGTGCACTTTTGTGCTTGCATTTTGATGCAGTCTTCATTAGCATGCTACTGATTGGTGTTGTTTCCAGTTGCTTAGTGTCTTGATGCTCGGCTTGAGGCTGCGTCATGTTTGAACATAACATTCATGTGTACTTTTGATTTGCACCTGAGTTGAATCCAGTTTTAAAAACTCGGGTTTGACCTTGTGCTGAAGTTGAAATTTTATTTTTGTTGCACGTGAGTTGAACCCGGCTTTTCATTTGGGTTTGACCTGTGCTCACCTGTCCCTGTAGCATTATCAAGTGTATATATCGGCGTGCACGGCCTTGTGGCATATACAGTAATACACTGTGTATGTCACAAGTTGTTCGTGTATGATGAATTCAAACTTAAATTATGACGAACAACCCAAATAACTGAGGCAAAAATTATTTTCAAAAACCATATTTTATTTTATATTGCAAAAATATTTCTTTTTCAATTTTACTGCGTTAGTGAATATTTTTGCAGATTGCTCAGATGCTGGATTCTAACTAGAAGGAAGTTGAAGATAAATACGAGTGTGAGTGATAGGTAGTGAGGACATTTGTAAATGTGAAATGTGATGTAATTGTAATCAAAGTTGTATAGTTATAGTGAGAGCTTGAAATTGTACTATTCAAAGATGTAATAAATATTTGTTTGAATAAAATATTCGTTTGAATTCAAATTCCGTGTTATTTATTTTATTCAGCAAATATTTATTTAATCTGTGAAAAATAAAATAGTATATTATCAAATACATTTAAACGAATGTATATATGTTTATTATCATCAAACAAAAATCATATAAGCGCATATTCAACAATAATAACTAACTATTAAGGATCCAATGGAACTGGTTTCGTCCAATTCCGAGACTGTGCCTTGGAAGGCTATTTTTAAATTCAATTTAAACGATATATTTTCAAAACTGAATATATTACCCTTAAATTAAATTTCAACCCTTCTATTATCTTCAGTATCATCATTATAAATTTTGTAAGCCTTCAAACTATTCTAAACAGGCTGAGAATTTCAGATTCAACAATTTACCCAATTCAATTATTAAATTCAATATGTAAACTATATAATTCAATGATTCAATTATCAAGTAGATATTGATATCTTGAATGCAGGTTTAAAATGAACCTTTAAAATATTTAAAATAAATTAATCATTCCAATTTTAGATTGTTGAAAATCTGGGTCGTCACACTCCTCCCCCTTTAAAAGAATTTCGTCCCCGAAATTATTAGTTAGGAAGAATGGTTCAATACCCGTTTACCTTATTCCAAAGCCTACAACTCAACATTTTACTAACTAGCTTCTATTAAAAACCTACTATCACCTTAACCCACTTCTCAAAACCTTCCATAGTTTCACCCATAGCATTAGTCGTCCGCTCAATCATTCAGAGTTCAATTTAAAATCTAATTTTGAATTATCAAATTTTTTTTCAATTTTTTTTCTAACTCTCTAAATTTTCGAATTTTTTTGCCAGCGTCTCCTTTGCGCGGCTAGCTCGGTACAACTACAAAAGGCCTCTACGGGCTCCCAAATTCCAAAAGAAAACAAAAGCCAAGTGGCTACATCAAAAACCCAATCCAATATCATACAGAATCAAAATACGTACCTTTTAGTCGGGCAATTCAAATTTATCTTTTGGAATCAAATCCAATTTTCTCTTTTCTCTTTAATATCTGCATATTCTATTTAATAACAATATCCAATCGTAACCCTTTTAAATCACTGTATGCATTTTCTTACAGAAGCTTTCACATTTAGTTCTATTCAATTTAGTTTTTCCCATTTCCATATGAATTCAATTTGTCTTTACTTCAGCGTATTAAATTTTATCTTTCGTTTATAACCGATTCATATTAGTTTCGTTCACTAGTTTACTTTAATTTCCAATTTGAAATTGTTTTGTCCTTAACCAAAAAATTTCAAAAATTTTCTAACTCCCAAAATTTTCAGAAAATTTTGGCAGAGTCTCCTTTGTACGGAGGAGCTTTTGCAATTTGACAATAGATATAAATATGTATACATCGACTCACACGGTCGGAAAAAGCAAAAACAGTTCATATTTTCTATTTTTATTGCGTAGGCGTACCTTTATTTAGCATTTTAAGCAAGCAGCTTATTTATTTTAGCAAAAAGCGCAACCAAATCCAGCCAAACAGCCTTCAGGTACCTGTACATACTCAATTTAAATATGTAAGTGCCATATATAGAGAATTTATTAGCATTCCTCTTACTTTCAATAGCTAAACATATGCATTACATAAACAACAAGCACCAAATGCTTCTCATAAGCGATTTATATAACTTTAAAGCTAATTCAATTGCTTTCAACCAATTCGTAAGCCATTCATTTAATTTTAAGGGTTTACAACACAATTGCTTACATTCAACTCATTTTTAAGCGAAACAATCTCATATTCGCTTCAATTGCTCTTAAAATCAATTTATTTGTTTCCACTCACTTTTCTTATCCTTGTATTAAATTTAAGTATTGTACAACTCACTTACTTACCTTCAATTCATTTATAATTCCAAACAACTCATATTCATATCAATTGATTCAAAAATCAATTATATTTGCTTCCATTCATTTATAGAATTTAACTAAATCTCTTTTACGTTAAACAATAATCCTTTCCACACAATCTGATGATATCCATGTAAATCCATAATTACTTAAGTTTAATAACCAATTTAAATCGATTCCGACTCAATTTCATTTAATTCCTTTCCATTTTAATTTATTCACAACCATTTTATTTAGCTCGACACATTCCATTCTAGTATACTACTAGCCATTTCCAAATTAAATCAATCCAAGCTTTATTTAATGGGCTTTCACCCTTATTCGAAGCTAAGCTTCAATAAATCTTAAACTTAAGTTAATTACTTTAATTTATTCCAACATCAACCTAAGTTCATTTCCATTCAATTTGATTCTCATCAAATCAAATTCCATTTAATTCAATTAGCCCATCTATTTCATTTTAATTCACCTTCTCCCTTCATCAAAACAATATCCAATCACATATGCCACCGATCTTAAGTTCAGTCTGATAATCCAATTCCAATTAAAGTTTGCTTCAATTTTTATTCATCAGGCTTCATCCATTTATTATTATTTTTTTATCTCATTAACCCATTTAAATTTTTATTTAGTTATTTAATTCAATTTTGAATTTATTTTATTAATACAAGGCCATTTTCAATTTATTCTACTCAACAGGGTTTTGTTTGAAACCCAAACCATTTTTATTATAATCCACTTTCATTTCATTCGACAACACTTCCATTATATCAAATTTACTTGCAAATTACGTTAAATATTATTCAAATCACTTGAATTTTATTTGCAATTCAAACCATCGCTTTTTTTCAATCCAACTCAATTTTATTTATTTCAACATCTCTTCTTATTTAATCCATTATCAAACCCAAGCCGAATTCCATTTATAATTCGAATTCATTTCCAAACTCCATTATCAACTTACAATCCATTTTATTTATCTGAGTTAAATTTTATCAACATACTCTATTAAATAATTTATTTAGCTGATTAGCTTACGTCCACTTTTAATTTAATATTCGATTTTATTACAAAGAATTGCTTCATTTAAATTTTCCGAGCCCAATTTTATTTTATAATTTCAGTTGGATTTTACCTTTATTTCCAAAAATTCAACTCTTTTAATTTAAAAATTTAGAAATTCTTTTAAATCCACTTTATACTATTAAAATAGCTTTTATAAAAATATTTGTTATAAGTCGATGTCTCAACCAGTCCATCCTTGTTCTCATAGAAGTTCAGTCATACGTTGATCAGACGTAGGACTGAAAATCTATAAGTACTTGGTAAACCCGTTTTCAACACCTAGAGAAAATACTTGGAAAATAATTTTATTTAAACAGTTTTTGAAACTAGAGGAAATATCTTTGGTGACAATGCTTTGAAAATCATCACCCCCATCCATGGTCACAGTTACATCCCAAGGTTACGTTGCCGTCGTAGCAAAAGTCCATGTAACTACAGGCTCTCCACGGCCTCTCGATTACGCCATGGATCCCACACAATAGATCACAGTTACATCCAGGGTTACGTTACCGTCACAGCAAAAGTCCATGTAACTGCAGGCTCTCCGCGGCCTCTCATTTTCGCTGTCAAAATGAAACCTCTCCACTCCTACATAGGTCACAGTCTGCCGATATAAAATCAAACGCAGACTGTTGGCTCTCAGCGGCACACACGACTTTCGCTATGTTATACCATAGGTCGCAGTCTATTGATATAAAATCATACGCAGACTGTTGGCTCTCAGAGACACACACGACTTTCGCTATGGTATACACTACTCATAATCCTCAGGAATTAGTTTTGTCCGGAGTCCTCACAGGATCAACTTTAGAACCCCCCCTTGGGGCTCAAGGCAGCACCACCCAGTGGCACTCCTGAGAAGTCCATTTCAAGGGAGCGCCTTTTTCCCAGAGCCATCATCAAAACACTTTATACTATGCACATAGTATCTTCAAATCATACACCCAGTATGAATTTCACCAAATCTCCTTTACACAAAATCGATTATCCCAAAATCGATAATTCTCAAACTAGGCTTTCCAAATTCCAATATTAATTTTACCCAAAAATCAAAAGCCTTTCCAAATCCAAAGGTTCTCAAAACCTTTTCCAAAATCCTCAAAAGATCCTTTATATATATATATATCCAAAAATATATAATTTTTTTTAAAACTTTGGATCATTCCAAACTCGTATAAAATCCCTTTATACTTCAAACATTTTCAAAAATCCTTTTCTTCCAGCCATAGATTCAGCAAGGGAAGATTTATCTTATATAACAAAGATATATAACTTTGTTTACGCAAAAATCAAATATTCAACTTTGATTACTCTTTCCAATATCCATTTCCCTTTCTATTCACATTCACTTAAATTTTCATTCACTTATTCACATTTGCCTCAATCCCCATTTGGATTATTACCTCAATTCTTATCCCAGTTGGGTATTTAATCAATAACAGTTTGAACTCCGACCATTTTTATATTTAGGAAATAGCTTTAAAATTTTAAAAATAGATAAGTAGTTGAAAAATAATCAATAGTTGCAAAATAGCTATAAAATAGTCGACTACTTGTGAAAATAGTTGGAAAATAATTAAATAGTTATAGAAATCTTAGATAATTGCAAATTATTGTAAATTAGTAATTAATTTGTAAAATAGTTGAAAAGTAGTAGTTAGTTTAGAAAACAGTTGAAAAATGGTTAAATAGCTCCAAAACAATTGTAAAACAAGTATAAAATAATTTGGCTTTAAGAAAGAAAGGTTGTATATAGATTTAATAGCTTGGAAAAATAAGTTTATATTGAAACAAGTTATATTAAAAATAGTCCAGAGTCAAAACTGTTCACTTCCCCAACAATTCAATTTAAATTTCCATTCCTGTTTAAATTGACCCGATTCCCATAACTCCAATTTCCATTGGACTTAATTCATTCCCACTCAATTGAATTAATTTCCAATTTCTTTCCAACTTCAAATCAAATTCCATTTGATCTTAAACCAATTCCACTTTAATTACAATCCCAAATTATTCAGATAAATCTGGCTAATATCAATTGAACTCTCTTCAAGTTCAATACCCTTTTCAAGTTAATCCAATACAAATTTCCCATTTGAATTTTAAACTTGTACAACTTTAATTATAATTTAAATTTTACAACTTCTATTTATAATCAATTACATTCACATTTTGCTTTTAACTTGGAGTTATACATTTTATTTATCCAATATATTTTTATTATTCCATAAACATTTTAATCAAGATCCCAGAGTTTAAACAAATTTCCAAAATTTCAATATCACCTTAGAATTCAACTACACAAAATTCTTTGGAAAATTCATGTATTCCTTAGAATTTCAAATCCAAACCCAGTTCACAAACAATTCCGATTAAAAACAATTTGGTAGCAATTTCTCTTCTAGAAACTCAAAAATGAACATCGATGATGCTGCAGTCATCACCGACGTTATTTTCCAGTGATCGAAAGAGTTCAAAGCTTTATCCCTTTAAAAACATCTCCAAATTTTTTTAATTTCAAATCTCCCAGATTTCAAATTCAACACAAAAATATTTTTGAAATAATGCTATTATTTCTCCAAAACCTTTGGAAACCACTTCCAAATCCAAAGGAATTTTAAATTTTCCCAAAAATTTCAAATTTCCAATCCATCCAATTCATATTTAAACATTACTCTGGAATTTTCATCTTACCTTATTTTCAAATATTCTCTGAAATTTTATTTCAACTTATAATCTCATTTATTTATGAAGTTTATTTCGATTTATAAATTACATTTACAATCTATACTTTAAATTCCATTTTGTTATATAAGTTTATTCTTCAACTTTGGTTATAATTTCAATTTTGTCGTATTTTATAGTCCTTCTTAACTTAATTCCAATAATTTAACAACCAATCGCCTAAATATTTATTAGTAGGAAATATTGATTTATATATCAAAACATACTTTTATATAAAATCATTTAAAACCTTTATATAAGAAAATAACAAGTACGCTCTCATATATATACACACTCAACTCATTCTAGAGTACTACAGACTCTATTCAATGAGTAATTCCCACTAGAGCCAAGGTTCGGGCTTAACCTTCAGCTCTGATACCAATTGTAACGACCCGAAATTTTCCCTCCAGAAAATTCCAGATAGTTATGAAAAAGAAGAAAAAGATAGATGAAGAAGAACATCAACAACTCACATTCACAGTGGATAAAATATAATAATAAATAATAACAGTTTACAAAAGAATACTATATCTGTCGATTACATTTAATATACATCAGAGTTTTTGTAACATCCCGCCTTTTCGCACACTTTAAACCGTCACACATGACGATTCAAACCATACGGAAGGGCGGATTGTTACGGGGTAAATAAGAAAAACCAGAGAAGAAATAAAACAAAACAGAATCTCACAGCGGAAGGATAAATAAAATAATCAAATATACAGTTCATGAAACTGTTTTACAAAATATTTTATTTTACTTGTACAATGAATATCAGAGTTACCCATACCAATACTATCAATGCAGCGGAATTAAATGGTGTAGTGAAATAATATAGTAGATACTAGTAATACAAATCTTTGTCGTCGTCCTCCAGAGCTAAATCCTCAAATCCTGAAACACTCGGACTGACCCGAGCGAATTTGAAAAGACAAAAACACTCGAGTCAGAACTAAAAGATCTTATGTGAGTAAAATTAAAAGAAATAAATATGAGTACAGTAACTCAAGAGATGCGCGGGATTTACATCTCCTAAGGGTCCGTTAAACTATTTACTGTGTAGTATATTGCGCTATTATAATAATGTCTATTTATAAAATAAACTTACTTTTTTAATAACGTTAAGGGGTTACCCATATAGCCCTTAACACGGAATATATTCCCATAGTCTATACAGTACCGTAATCTCCCCCGTAATGGGCGTCGTCAGAGGGCACTCCATAGGTATGGTACAAAACAAAACTCGTAGTAAAGGCTCGGTATGGTAGGTGACACGGCACAACTAGGCAATGCCAGGGTAGATATACCAATTGCTATCCGGGCTGGTGGAAACGCGCAGCGCGCAGCTGCCGCCCACCTCGAACAAACTCCCCCAAAATCAAAAATAAAAGTAGCCACTGAATCAATCCAAAGTAAAAGTATAATATCGAAGAGGAGTGTCCGATCAGAGGAATGACCTCATTGGCCCGAGAATCGCTCCTGTTTTAGCTACCTTATGCCAACTCACGGGAGTCGGGTCCACGTATTTACCTTACAGGAAACGCCGCCACCAACCTACTTCATTCTGGAATCTCCACCGCGTACACGGTTAGTCAAAGTGGTTTTCGGTATCGACAGAGAGTATGTCCATATCCGATCCCGGTCTCTTTGCCAACCAATCGTTATTATAACACCGCGGTCATTTAAAATAGTTTATACTTTAAAACCAGAATAAAAATTCCATTTCAAAACTATGAATACGATATCATCTTAAAACCCAAAACAATATGATATCATTTTATCCAAATATATTTCTTTTCCAAAATCATACTGCTTTAAAATTTAAAATATCTGGAAACCAAATATTTGACTTATACTTTCAAAGCATAATATTTCGAAATTCATATATTTTAAAACCATAACTTCTAAAACTTGAATGGTTTGGATATTCAACGGTATATAAAATAAATGGTTTGACTTTAAGGTTACTTTGTAAAGAAAATAATTTCCATGGCTTTACAAATATATTTCTTTATTTAAAGTCTAAACCAAAATTTAAATATCACTTTCAAGTTCCAAAACCACTTCATTTTCCATATATATATATATATATATATATATATATCCATTTGGAGTATTAATGTTTCAAAACTAAAGTCGGAATTTATTCCTCCAACCAAATTAAATGTTCTATTATTTAGTCTTGAATATTTACATAAAAATCCATAAATAAAACTCCAATTTCTAGCAATTAAATATTTTCTTCAATTAAATTATACTAGAATATTCATTTTAAATTTATCTTGGAAAAATCCAGTTATAAATATCATACCTTAAAATTTTCCAAACTTAAACATATAATATGAATTATCAAATTCCATTTCTCAATTTTCCCATTTTTATTTAATAGATTTATACACAGCTTAAATTCAAAATTTTTAACTTCATATGTATATATATAGAAGAATAACATCTATAAAATATCAAAATTAAAATTTTTTATAAACCGTATCCCATCCAAACCATAGAAATCACTTTAAAATAATTTATATATAGACCATGGTGCCTGTATAAAATTTTCTATCCTATGGTCAAGTGATACGGATATTTATCATTTGAATCCGCAATTTAAAAATAAAATTTGCGGTTGTATATCATTTCAAACCACAATCCCAAATGAAATGAAAAATGCATGATAACTTGTAGTTTAATGATATACAATAAAACATCCATTCACCCATCATCAATCAAAATTATTTCAAACATCATCAGTTTAACAACCATCAATATATATACAATATAACAAGAAATAATTGACAGTTATTAACTAACATTTTATATTCAATTAAATTTATAACTGTTTAACTAGTAGTTTATATGCAAATAAATAAATTCTAACTGTCAATTAATATGCAATAAATGAATTAAATTGACAGTTAAATTAAATAAATGCGAATTAACCGATATGCTGAATAAAACATGCCAAACAATCATAAATAAATTTCTACTCATATCTAAAATAAATTTAACAAACATAAAAACTTTTAGAAGTTGTGAGTGGGTTAAAACACTCACCTTTTGAATTTAAATCGAATTTAAATTCAATTTAAACTCAAAAATCCAACGGTCTCCAAATCTGTCCAAACCAGCGTCATCAGATTCGGAATTTAATTACGATCCTAACAAAAGAAATTTCGCGCGAAACGGGTAACGCATGAAAAAGTTGTTCAATTTTAATGAGTTGAAACAAAAATTAAATAAAACAAAATTAAACAACAACCTAATTAAAGCTTGCCACGTCATAAAGCTTCTTCTCAACTCACGTATGCTCGTCCAGGGAATGAACCCATTTCAACGTACGCCCTCCCCATCTTTGACCGTGCCTTTAGACCGCCCCAGGCCACCAGATGGTGACGCGCCTCCACCATTACGACTTCCCTAGCCGAGCTCTCCAATACCCAGAAACCAATTTGCAAATAGTCGCTCCAAATCAAAACGCCCAAATTGACTTAGGTTTCGAATTTCCTGATTTTGACCGCGATTTGCAGCTGACTCGAGTATCGATTTCGAAAACAGAGACTGCGCGTAGATTCGTATGGATGAAATCTACAACATATATTTTTTTTTGGAATTTTTCTGAGATGTTTGAATTTTCATTTTCATTTGAATAGAAATAGATCTAGGCTTGCATCCATTTAAGGAGGAGAAGGAGTTGAAGAAAAGAACGTATAGACAAATGATGGAAGATGGAGGCTAGGGTTTTTTTTGATCGTCTATTTATAGATAGATCGCAAAAGAATAGGTGTGCATGAATTTTAACGTGCAAACGGAAGTGGTCCCAAAAGATGAATAATATTAATTACACACGTTACGGATTTAGGAAATAAATAAATTCCTTATCATTTACATTTTATTTTAACGTATATACAAATGTAAATCTAGACGTTTTGTTTACGTTTCAAAATATATCCACAATTTTATTAATTTCCAAATTGATCTAAACAAATTTAGATGTAAATTAAAAGCTGATAAGTCTATCCATTGCAGTGTTAATTTCTCCACTTCCTTATATTTAGAAATTATAAATTAAGTTTTCAAAAACTTATTTTTGATTTCCAACTTTTATATACTCATCTTTTACCAGTAATAAGGATGCATTAACATTTGTTCACGGTTTCACCTTATTATCCTCAACTTCCATTTTAATTTTCAATAATTACAATTGTTGAATGTTGATACTTTAATTAAATTTATACATCTTGCTTTCTATAATCTATATCAACAAATGGTCCAACTATAAATAGAATTAGCGTTAACTTCATCTTATAGGATTAACTACTCCAATTACAAAACAAATCTACGCTAACTGCACGATTTAAGTCAATTTTGTAATTGAGTCTACATTAAATGTTATAAATTATAAATTGGAACCTCAATAAATTCGCTTATTGATTTAAAATCTTTCTATTCAATAAATAGACATTTTATGGGTATAAATAACATTTGAATTATAACACATGTCATTAGTGCATGCTTCATTTCTTATAAACTCCCCTTTATTAACTAGAACACATTAACCAAAACAAAATAATTAATTTAGATTTATTTCAATCGATTGCCATTCTTAACTTAACATACTCAAAATGGTTAACCTAAATAATTGTTACCCTTTTACATTCAAACTCACTTACAACCATCATTACAACAATGTTGCCATAGATTTAGATTTAATTAAATAAATTAGATAAATGGGTAAAGTTTTGTAATTATCACTAATGCCAAATATATATGCATTAATTACTACTTATTATTATGAATTCATTTATTAATTTACTAGTTGTCTTTGTCTTCTTATATCCTATTTACTACCAATCTTTCTATGTAGTTATAGTTTATCAATATATATATATATATACCTAGGCAAATCAAGTTCTTGTCTTTTCTGTTATTTCAATTAAATCGGGTATGCACAAATAAATTGTTTATAACTTATTCTTACAAAATTATTTACATGCATTCAGTTACACCTAATTTAATGCATTGATTTTCATTTATAAATTAAAGGTTTTTCCTTTAAAAGCTTTTATTACTAACCATACTCCAACCTCTACAGGACATTGATTTATTAAATTTGCACTTATTATGCATACTTTTAGCAACTCATATATACTTTGCGTCTATTCCCCAAATTTCACATTCTATTGTTACATAATTTGCATTGATTACTATTTATTATTATTGCTTTACTGATAAATTAGATATTTGCATTGGTTTTGCTTATGCTAAATTATTTTCCCATAATAAATAAGGTTTCAAAACAATCAATAACATTTCCTTAGCCCAAACCCCGTTTACCAATTATTTTCCTTCAATAATTCATGTTGCTATAAATACGTACATTTACACTTTATAGTTATTCTAATATACCTATTCCAACACTCTTAACCCTTATCTTTACTTTCACCCACTTGTAACATAAATTTTTATTTTCAAATTTATTCCCATTTACGGTTAATCAATGTTATTTTAAATTAACCAATTTTAATATTCACCTTTAATTTCACATCTTCAAAGTATATCAAGGAAAAATCTTTCCACCACTTAATTTACTGAATCTTATGCAGTCTTACTATAAATAGGTTTTAAATTACCGTTACTGTACATTCAATTACTATCAAAAGTATTTATTCATAAATCAATTCGATATATATGTTTGTTTCCTTCTATTTGATTTATACCTAGTATACATTTTTCTAAATCCTCTTTCATTACCTTCATTAAATGGTTATCGCATGAGATCAAATTTATTAGCTTATATCGCATTATTACCATTAATTAAATTGGCTTAATTTTTTTTATTCAATACTCTAAATAAATAACATATTATTCCATAATTACTCTTGTTTTCACATATTCCATTCAAAATTTAAACCACAATATTTACATTATTTTATTGAATTGGAAATCTCATTTTAAATTGTTAACTTTTAATAAGAACAAATGGCAACACCAAATTCCTAACATTCATTTTATTAAAAATTATGGAAAAATATGACAAATTTAGTTAACGAAATTTTCGGGTCGTTACATTCTCCTCCACTCAAAACTTTTCGTCCCCGAAAAGGAAAAGAAGGGAGAAGAAAGAATTAAATAACAATACATCTTATTCAAAATATTTAACTTATGAACAGTAATTTACTAAATTTATTACCTTAAATAAAATATACCCGTTTTATAATCATTATATCCTTTTATACTTAAATAATTAAAGTTTGGAAAACATTTTCAACATAATTCTAAGTCCAAAATTTACGGAAAATTTTGGCAGAGTCTCCTTTGTACGGAGAGGCTCGGGAAAATATAATACCAAAATATAACAAAGTATCATATAGAATATTCAAAATAGTATATCCCAACACGGGAAAATATATAAAAATAGCGCTACAAAACGTAAACCGGGCACATACCTATTTGTTGGGCAAATTACGCTTAATTTATGGAAACAAAAGCAGTAACAATTGCTTCCATACCTGCATTTCACTTATATAATCTAAAAAGGTTAACTATTTATATAAAGTGAAATATTTTCATGGTTTCAACTACTAACAACAATCAATTTCGACAAACAGTATACACAACAAAACAAAACAACCATTCAATCAAACAAGCAAATAGTTGTTCGGGTTCAAAACTTGAAATGGTACGGAATGAAAAATAACTATCCAGTGCATCATTTACTCAATAGTCTTAGATGGGACAAAAATAGATTATTTATTCATCCAACAACTTCAAATTTCCTTACCCAGCCAACTAAAAAGTAAACAATATCGATTTAAACCAACAAATCAATTCAACTTATATAAATTCATTACATACTTTAATTGTTTGATTTCCTTTCTTTTATTCAACCCACATAAATTTTCCTTTTTATAATTTACATTTATTTCTAACAAACTTCAAATTTTATTTCTCATTCAATGATTGTTTCCTTATTTCTACTTATTACTTACCATTATTTTTATTTTATTTAGGCTATGTAAGTCTCTTTTATTTGTATTACATTTAATGCACTTCTCAAATTCAATCATTTATTAAATGCTTACATGCTATTATATTATATTACAGTAACCCTTTTTTTAATTACACTTAAATTCTTAACCTTATAACCTCCATTCTTATAAATAAACGATTTTATTAATTTATTACCTAAGGTTTACAGTCATTTATTTATATTACCTACTTTCCATTTTATTCAACCAGTAGCATTTAAATCATACTAAATTTTATAACCATACGCATCAATCCTTATTTATTAAAGAGTTTCGTTTTATTTACTTAAGTTTAAAATCACCTATTTATAATACTTACCTTTAATTATGGTAAAATTTCAATTATAACTTAAGTTTATAAAATTAAATTCTCATTTAACCGCAATTCATTGAATACTTCATTATTTCCAAAATTTCTACTTGTATAATGTTCTATTCCGATCACTTATTTAACATTTCAACTTTTCATATTTGGTAAGTTATATATGTTAAAGAAAATGCAAAAGAACTTATACAAGTTTTATCTCTTCTTTTAATTAAATTTAATGTTCAACAATAATACTTTTTGTCTCATATGTTAAAAATTTCAAATTTCCCTTTATAACTTTTCATAAATTTTCTTACCTAAATTAGAGGTTTAAATTCATTAATTACTTACCTTTTATTTCACTAAAATAATTTAAACTATTAATTAATGGAAATTTAAGAATTAAATACCGGGTCAAATTTCAAATTATTTTAAAAATAATAGATAAATAATTTCTTACAACTTTTATATCTCTAATTATATTTAAAACAATTAAAATTTTAAATAATTTCAAAATAAATCTGCAGTAGAATTTACCACAGTGGCCTTTCCCCTTCCAAACTCGAAAATGAAAGTCGATGATGCGGCCGCCATCACCGAAATTATTTTCCAACGACAGAGAGGAAAGTACAAAACTTATTTTCTCCAAAATCTTATTTAAAACAATTCTTCCGGATTATACTGAAATATTTATATCGGAAAATAGTTATAACAATATTATTATACTTCAAAATCCTTTGAAAGCAAATTTCAAAATCCCGGACTTAAGTTCTAAAATTTCCAAATTTCATTGATTTTGAATTCAATCTTATTTACCTATTATATATAAATTTTATTCCTAACACCCAATCTATTGCAACAATATATATATATATATATATATATAATATCATTTAAAAATTTATTTTATATATAGAAAGTATAATAGGCAAAATTATTTCATTCATCTATATTAAAACAGATATTATGTCGGTCTGTCCTATTAAGTATTTAGAAATCCATATTGATGACACAGCGTCCCATGCATCAACCAGAATTTATAAATACAAAACGGAACAGATTAACACAATATTAAAATCTTTTTATAATACTAACAAATACGCTCTCTCATATATATACACTCAGCGACTCCCATAGGGTATTACTACCATATTAACAAAGAGTCAAACCCCATAAAGCCAAGGTTTATCGCTAAACCAAAGCTCTGATACCAACTGTAACATCCCGCCTTTTCGCACACTTTAAACCGACACACATGACGATTCAAACCATACGGAAGGGCGGATTGTTATGGGGTAAATAAGAAAAAACAGAGAAGAAATAAAACAAAACAGAATCTCACAGCGGAAGGATAAAATATAATAATCAAATATACAGTTCATGAAACTGTTTTACAAAATATTTTATTTTACTTGTACAATGAATATCAGAGTTACCCATACCAATACTATCAATGCAGCGGGATTAAATGGTGTAGTGAAATAATATAGTAGATACTAGTAATACAAATCTTTGTCTTCGTCCTCCAGAGCTAAATCCTCAAATCCTGAAACGCTCGGACTGACCCGAGCGAATTTGAAAAGACAAAAACACTCGAGTCAGAACTACATCTTATGTGAGTAAAATTAACAGAAATAAATATGAGTACAGTAACTCAAGAGATGCTCGGGATTTACATCTCCTAAGGGTCCGTTAAACTATTTACTATGTAGTATATTGCGCTATTATAATAATGTCTATTTATAAAATAAACTTACTTTTTAATAGCATTAAGGGGTTACCCATAAAGCCCTTAACACGGAATATATTCCCATGGTCTATACAGTACCGTAATCTCCCCCGTAATGGGCGTCGTCAGAGGGCACTCCATAGGTATGGTACAAAACAAAACTCGTAGTAAAGGCTCGGTATGGTAGGTGACACGGCACAACTACGCAATGCCAGGGTAGATATACCAATTGCTATCCGGGCTGGTGGAAACGCGCAGCGCGCAGCTGCCGCCCACCTCGAACAAACTCCCCCAAAATCAAAAATAAAAGTGGCCACTGAATCAATCCAAAGTCAAAGTATAATATCGAAGAGGAGTGTCCGATCAGAGGAATGACCTCATTGGCCCGAGAATCGCTCCTGTTTTAGCCACCTTATGCCAACTCACGGGAGTCGGGTCCACGTATTTACCTTACAGGAAACGCCGCCACCAACCTACTTCATTCTGGAATCTCCACCGCGTACACGGTTAGTCAAAGTGGTTTTCGGTATCGACAGAGAGTATGTCCATATCCGATCCCGGTCTCTTTGCCAACCAATCGTTATTATAACACCGCGGTCATTTAAAATAGTTTATACTTTAAAACCAGAATAAAAATTCCATTTCAAAACTATGAATACGATATCATCTTAAAACCCAAAACAATATGATATCATTTTATCCAAATATATTTCTTTTCCAAAATCATACTGCTTTAAAATTTAAAATATCTAGAAACCAAATATTTGACTTATACTTTCAAAGCATAATATTTCGAAATTCATATATTTTAAAACCATAACTTCTAAAACTTGAATGGTTTGGATATTCAACGGTATATAAAATAAATGGTTTGACTTTAAGGTTACTTTGTAAATAAAATAATTTCCATGGCTTTACAAATATATTTCTTTATTTAAAGTCTAAACCAAAATTTAAATATCACTTTCAAGTTCCAAAACCACTTCAATTTCTATATACATATAGATATCTATTTGGAGTATTAATATTTCAAAACTAAAGTTGGAATTTATTCCTTCAACCAAATTAAATGTTCTATTATTTAGTCTTGAATATTTACATAAAAATCCATAAATAAAACTCCAATTTCTAGCAATTAAATATTTTCTTCAATTAAATTATACTAGAATATTCATTTTAAATTTATCTTGGAAAAATCCAGTTATAAATATCATACCTTAAAATTTTCCAAACTTAAACATATAATATGAATTATCAAATTCCATTTCTCAATTTTCCCATTTTTATTTAATAGATTTATACACAGCTTAAATTCAAAATTTTTAACTTCATATGTATATATATAGAAGAATAACATCTATAAAATATCAAAATTAAAATTTTTTATAAACCGTATCCCATCCAAACCATAGAAATCACTTTAAAATAATTTATATATAGACCATGGTGCCTGTATAAAATTTTCTATCCTATGGTCAAGTGATACGGATATTTATCATTTGAATCCGCAATTTAAAAATAAAATTTGCGGTTGTATATCATTTCAAACCACAATCCCGAATGAAATGAAAAATGCATGATAACTTGTAGTTTAATGATATACAATAAAACATCCATTCACCCATCATCAATCAAAATTATTTCAAACATCATCAGTTTAACAACCATCAATATATATACAATATAACAAGAAATAATTGACAGTTATTAACTAACATTTTATATTCAATTAAATTTATAACTGTTTAACTAGTAGTTTATATGCAAATAAATAAATTCTAACTGTCAATTAATATGCAATAAATGAATTAAATTGACAGTTAAATTAAATAAATGCGAATTAACCGATATGCTGAATAAAACATGCCAAACAATCATAAATAAATTTCTACTCATATCTAAAATAAATTTAACAAACATAAAAACTTTTAGAAGTTGTGAGTGGGTTAAAACACTCACCTTTTGAATTTAAATCGAATTTAAATTCAATTTAAACTCAAAAATCCAACGGTCTCCAAATCTGTCCAAACCAGCGTCATCAGATCCGGAATTTAATTACGATCCTAACAAAAGAAATTTCGCGCGAAAGGGGTAACGTATGAAAAAGTTGTTCAATTTTAATGAGTTGAAACAAAAATTAAATAAAACAAAATTAAACAACAACCTAATTAAAGCTTGCCACGTCATAAAGCTTCTTCTCAACTCACGTATGCTCGTCCAGGGAATGAACCCATTTCAACGCACGCCCTCCCCATCTTTGACCGTGCCTTTAGACCGCCCCAGGCCACCAGATGGTGACGCGCCTCCACCATTACGACTTCCCTAGCCGAGCTCTCCAATACCCAGAAACCAATTTGCAAATAGTCGCTCCAAATCAAAACGCCCAAATTGACATAGGTTTCGAATTTCCTGATTTTGACCGCGATTTGCCGCTGACTCGAGTATCGATTTCGAAAACAGAGACTGCGCGTAGATTCGTATGGATGAAATCTACAACATATATTTCTTTTTGGAATTTTTCTAAGATGTTTGAATTTTCATTTGAAATTTGAATAGAAATAGATCTAGGCTTGCATCCATTTGAGGAGGAGAAGGAGTTGTAGAAAAGAACGTACAGACAAATGATAGAAGATGGAGGCTAGGGTTTTTTTTTGACCGTCTATTTATAGATAGATCGCAAAAGAATAGGCGTGCACGAATTTTAACGTGCAAACGGAAGTGGTCCTAAAAGATAAATAATATTAATTACACACGTTACGGATTTAGGAAATAAATAAATTCCTTATCATTTACATTTTATTTTAACGTATATACAAATGTAAATCTAGATGTTTCATTTACGTTTCAAAATATATCCACAATTTTATTAATTTCCAAATTGATCTAAACAAATTTAGATGTAAATTAAAAGCTGATAAGTCTATCCATTGCAGTGTTAATTTCTCCACTTCCTTATATTTAGAAATTATAAATTAAGTTTTCAAAAACCTATTTTTGATTTCCAACTTTTATATACTCATCTTTTACCAGTAATAAGGATGCATTAACATTTGTTCATGGTTTCACCTTATTATCCTCAACTTCCATTTTAATTTTCAATAATTACAATTGTTGAATGTTGATACTTTAATTAAATTTATACATCTTGCTTTCTATAATCTATATCAACAAATGGTCCAATTATAAATAGAATTAGCATTAATTTCATCTTATAGGATTAACTACTCCAATTACAAAACAAATCCACGCTAACTGCACGATTTAAGTCAACTTTTTAATTGAGTCTACATTAAATGTTATAAATTATAAATTGGAACCTCAATAAATTCGCTTATTGATTTAAAATCTTTCTATTCAGTAAATAGACATTTTATGGGTATAAATAACATTTGAATTATAACACATGTCATTAGTGCATGCTTCATTTCTTATAAACTCCCCTTTATTAACTAGAACACATTAACCAAATCAAAATAATTAATTTAGATTTATTTCAATCGATTGCCATTCTTAACTTAACATACTCAAAATGGTTAACCTAAATAATTGTTACCCTTTTACATTCAAATTCACTTACAACCATCATTACAACAATGTTGCCATAGATTTAGATTTAATTAAATAAATTAGATAAATGGGTAAAGTTTTGTAATTATCACTAATGCCAAATATATATGCATTAATTACTACTTATTATTATGAATTCATTTATTAATTTACTAGTTGTCTTTGTCTTCTTATATCCTATTTACTACCAATCTTTCTATTTAGTTATAGTTTATCAATATATATATATATATATACCTAGGCAAATCAAGTTCTTGTCTTTTCTTTTATTTCAATTAAATCGGGTATGTACAAATAAATTGTTTATAACTTATTCTTACAAAATTATTTACATGCATTCAGTTACACCTAATTTAATGCATTGATTTTCATTTATAAATTAAAGGTTTTTCCTTTAAAAGCTTTTATTACTAACCATACTCCAACCTCTAAAGGACATTGATTTATTAAATTTGCACTTATTATGCATACTTTTAGCAACTCATATATACTTTGCGTCTATTCCCCAAATTTCACATTCTATTGTTACATAATTTGCATTGATTACTATTTATTATTATTGCTTTACTGATAAATTAGATATTTGCATTGGTTTTGCTTATGCTAAATTATTTTCCCATAATAAATAAGGTTTCAAAACAATCAATAACATTTCCTTAGCCCAAACCCCGTTTACCAATTATTTTCCTTCAATAATCCATGTTGCTATAAATACGTACATTTACACTTTATAGTTATTCTAATATACCTATTCCAACACTCTTAACCCTTATCTTTAATTTCACCCACTTGTAACATAAATTTTTATTTTCAAATTTATTCCCATTTACGGTTAATCAATGTTATTTTACATTAACCAATTTCAATATTCACCTTTAATTTCACATCTTCAAAGTATATCTAGGAAAAATCTTTCCACCACTTAATTTACTGAATCTTATGCAGTCTTACTATAAATAGGTTTTAAATTACCATTACTGTGCATTCAATTACTATCCAAAGTATTTATTCATAAATCAATTCGATATATACGTTTTGTTTCCTTCTATTTGATTTATACCTAGTATACATTTTTCTAAATCCTGTTTCATTACCTTCATTAAATGGTTATCGCATGTGATCAAATTTATTAGCTTATATCGCATTATTACCATTAATTAAAATTGGCTAAATTTTTTTTTATTCAATACTCTAAATAAATAACATATTATTCCATAATTACTCTTGTTTTCACATATTCCATTCAAAATTTAAACCACAATATTTACATTATTTTATTGAATTGGAAATCTCATTTTAAATTGTTAACTTTTAATAAGAACAAATGGCAACACCAAATTCCTAACATTCATTTTATTAAAAAATATGGAAAAATATGACAAATTTAGTTAACGAAATTTTCGGGTCGTTACAGTTTTCACATTTATACAGTCACTGAATATATATAATCATCATGTCTCACATACACAGCAATATAATACAGCGGAAGTATTTTATACGCTATAGCCATCCATCTCGTCTCCTGAGCTCCAGAACGTACCTACCTGAAAATCTGTAATACTCGGTCTGACCCGAGCATTACACCAAAGTAACACCCGGGTCAGGCTGGAAACCAGCATGGGTAAACCCAACTAATATGGAATACCAAAACAATCAACTTTTATAAAAACCCGGGTAACTCATTTCAATTTACATGCCACAACTTTATTATAGCCATTAAAAATTCCACACATCCATTTCCTAAGTACCAAACTTAGATAAAATAATCCAATTCACTCAAATCATTTCATTACAGTCATATTGATTTCACGAATTAATTTATAAAAATTCGAAGTGGTTTCGGGTATCTAAAACCCGACCTCGGCCTCTTCGAAACTCATGTTATCCTAACATTTTATATCGGCAATATCAACTCATTCAAATTATCCAATTCCATTCAATCATCCATAAGAAAACTTAATCACATACAAATTAATTCAATTGATTCTAATTGAATTTCAAACCTCAATCACTTAGATTCCTTCATTCAACATTAATTAATTTCAAATCAATAAATTAATTAACCCTTCATTTTTCATCTTAATTAATCACTCTGGATAAATTATCTTTCAATTGCATCCAAGTAATTATCTTTAATTAATTATCACGATATTAATTATTCTTAACCAAAATCAATAAGTAATCTTTAATTACCTCACTAATTAACTATATTAATTTCATTAATCCTTAATTATTTATTAATTCATTTCACCTAAGTCACTTATTATGGATTTATCAATCTGAATTAATCGATCATTGATCTCATCATTAATTATATAAACTGAGGATTCCAATTATATTTTAACTTATCCTAATCAGATTAAATTACTTTAATTTAAACAACCGTATTTACCTTTTCGATTAATCCCAAACTATAATTAACTATATTTTATTTATTCCATTAAATAAATCAATTATTCCTTAATTATTCCTCTTAATCAATCTCTTGATCCGTTTTGCAAAATGATTATATTTTTATTGATTACGTTTAGTAATTACTTAACTTAACAAACTATTCAATAATTATTCTGAATTACCTACACTTCATAAATTAATTAATTTCAACCCTTTGATTTCTAAATTCAATGATTAGAGTTTAAAACTATTCAAACCCGAATATTTCGGGTCAAACAACAATCAATTCACGAATCATCCAAAACCAAGGTCACCCGAACATCAGTTCACGGTGCATATCAAATCAATTCAATCATTTCATCCATTATCTAGATTAACCATTAAAATTTAAATAAAACA
Source organism: Allium cepa (assembly GCA_030765085.1). Classification (NCBI taxonomy): domain Eukaryota; kingdom Viridiplantae; phylum Streptophyta; class Magnoliopsida; order Asparagales; family Amaryllidaceae; genus Allium; species Allium cepa. The sequence continues at coordinate 146,514,306 of CM060945.1, forward strand.
CAGCTGAGTGAGATTTACTCACCTTTTGCTTTTAGTTGCAATCCACAGCAAATTGGCCTCGGTTTCTTCGATTTGACCTTGAATAAATAATTATATGATTTTGTTAATATTTGAACCAAATCAAATAATTAAATTTTCGTTTCATAAGTTTAATTAATTAACAATTAAATTTTAACCGATGATTTACTTTCAAATACGGATTTGATTTAACTAAGTTGAACATGATTGAAATTGAGATGTATATATATATATATATATATATATATATTTTATTTTATTTTATTTTATTTTCTGTTTCACTATACATATTTATGCAGATATATTAAATTGAAATGAATAAATTAAATATACCTTACAATTTTCTGCACTCGTCTGGATCATCTCGAGAAAGCTCACGCTGCTCGCAACTCCCCCTCCGAAACGCCGCTACCACGCTCAAGTACGAGCATATTCTTGTCGTCGCTGCCTCCCTCGAGAACGCGAAGTCACCCACGCCCCCCTTGCGAACTCCACCGATGCCACCAAGTCGCCGTGCTCAAGGCCTTAATATCGCGAAACCCAAAAAGAAAAAAAAAACCGATTCCTCACCACCTGAACGCGTCGCGGCCCCACTTGAGCTTGAGCTCGCCTCGTTTCTTCGATTAGTCAGAGGATTCCAGAATAAAAATCGCGATTTAGAGATTTGAAAGAGAGTTGTTCGGCCCTCCCCCATTTTTTTTCTTTTTTTCTGGTTTCGATTTTTTTTTATTGAGGTTCGATCTCGTTTTCAATGGAGAGGGGAGAATAGGGAAAAATATAAGGTCCAGGATGGCTTCCTGCGTACGCCTATTTACTTATAAAAATATCTCTGACAAAAATGTACTTCAATTTTTATTATAAAATACCGAAAGTATTTCGCGTTGAATAACGCAAAATCCCGAGCCCCGAATCAGACATGCCGACAGATGTTTATAAGGTTTTACTTGTATTCCGAACACAATGAAAGTTGTTTCGGAGGCTAATTTGATCGTATGTGCGGTTTACAAAAGAAAACGATCAAATTTCAATTAAATCGATTAAAGTAATTTCTAAGCGTTTCGAGCTGCCGGGGTCAACCAACAACTTCGATTGCCACGAAAATTGAAATCCGATAATAACTAACTATTACGGATCCAATGGAACTGGTTTCGTCAAATTCCGAGACTGTGCCTCGGAAGGCTATTTTTAAATTCAATTTAAACGATATATTTTCAAAACTGAATATATTGCCCTTAAATTAAATTTCAACCCTTCTATTATCTTCAGTATCATCATTATAAATTTTGTAAGCCTTCAAACTATTCTAAACAGGCTGAGAATTTCAGATTCAACAATTTACCCAATTCAATATGTAAACTATATAATTCAATGATTCAATTATCAAGTAGATATTGATATCTTGAATTTAGGTTTAAAATGAACCTTTAAAATATTTAAAATCAATTAATCATTCCAATTTTAAATTGTTGAAAATCCTGGGTCATCACACGATGGAATTTGGACTTGAAACCTGTTCAATTGATTTTAATTATTTTAAAACATCTGTTTTGATATATGGGTTGACCCATTCTTGTTCCGGAGTCGAAACAGGCTTTTCGGGCCATTTATCGTTCAACGGTCCAAACTAATATGATCCGTTCTTTCTATTTTTAAGCACTAGCTATATATATATATATATCCAATTATAAACCCTAACATTTCTGATGTTCATTGTTCTGTACGTATACTTTCAGTTGCTCCTCCTCATTTCAATGGAAGACAAACCAAAATTGCAATTTCAAATCAAATTCAAAGCCAAATTTTCAAACTCCTCAAAAAAATTAAGAAAAATTATATATCGAATATCTCGACGATACGAATCTGTGTCAAGTGTTCGTTTTTGGATTTGATGCTCGAGTCAACCAGAAAACGTGGTCAAAGCGATGTAATTTCGAAACCCTAAGCAAGATTGTGGCTTTTCGATTTAGGCTGTAACAGGTGAAATTGCTTTCTGGGTATTGAAGAGTTGGGTTCGGGGAGTCATTTGATGGCGGTCGGAGGTTGCGTAGAGGGCTGTGGCATCGGGAATTTGCGAATTAGGGTTTTGGCAAACCCAAGCCGTGGTTGCAGCGGCGTGCACCGGAGGAGGCCGGAGTTTGGCCGCGTGTAGAGGGTGCTGTGACATGGAGTTTGGCGGTGGTGGCACGGTGTATCGAAGCTTCTGGTGGCATGCGTAGGTGGTCAAAGGTGGGGCTGATGGGTTCGGTCGTGCCGCGTTTGATCTATCTAGAGAGAGAGAGGTGACGTGTGTTTATTTTATTTTATTTTATTTGTTTAAAAATTTAAATCGTGTGTTCTTATGCGTATAACTTTTATGTACGAGGTATGTTTCACGCGCGGTTTTTTTGTCAGGATCGTATTGGAATTCCGGACAATTTGGCACTTGTTTGGACGAATTCTAAGACTGTTCAAATTTTGGTCTAAATTGGATTTAAATTTGATTTAAATTCAAAAGGTGAGTTTTTTAACCACTCACAACTTCTAAAATTTCTTATGTATGTTAAATTAATTTCTGATGTGATTAGAACTTTATTTATGACTGTTTGGCATATTTTTAATTATCATCTCAGTTAAATTGAATTTATTTGAATTAAATTGTTATTTAATTTATTATTGCATATAAACTGCCTGTTAAATAGTTAGTTAATTTATTATTGAATGTAAACTGCCAGTAAATGCCTGTTATTTATTATCAGTTCTATATTGATGTTATTGATTGAATTGGATGATTGATATTAGATGAATGGATGTTGTATTTATATTGTTATAAACTACAAGTTGTTGTGGACTTTATTTCATTCGGGATTGCGGGTTGAAATGATATATAACCGTATTTATATTTTAAATTGCGGATTGAAATGATAAATATCTGTATCACTTGACCATAGGATAGAAAATTTTATACAAACACCATGGTCTATATATAAAAATATTTTGAAATGATTTCTATAGTATTCGTAAAGAGATATATGGGTTATATAAATATTGATTTTAGATGATATATAAATGTTGTTTTATTATTGAATTTTAGCTATGTATAAATTTGTTTTGAAATATAAAATAAGTTAAATAATCAAGTTGATTGTTTTATATAATGCGGTTAAGTATCTGTTTAAATTATACTGTATATAGAGTTTATGACGACTTAAATAAAAGTAAGGTTGGAAGATAAATATGAACTTAATTTGAATTAAATTATTTAAGAATTATACTCGAATAAATTTGATTTGAAATTTAAACAAAATTGAGATTTTAAAGGGTATGATTTTATAACTTGATTTTGGTTTAGAGCGATTTAAATGAATATCAAGTTGATTTAAATGAATATACCAAGTTAAATAAAATGAAATAATATCCAGTTATTTGAAGTTTAAAAGTTTTACTTAAATGATATTGGATTTATTAAGTAAACATTTCAAATCTAAATAATAGTAATTGAATTTGATATATATGGAATTATCAAACAATTAGTTTTGAAATGGTGGAATATTTAGTTATTTGTAATTTTAGTTTTATTTAAATAATAAGGATTTATTAAGTAAAAAATAAATCCAAAACTAAATAATAGAAATTGAATTTGATATGTATATATGAAATTTCCAAACTCAGTTGTGAAATGGTTGAGTATTTAAAGTTGGGAAATATATACTGAACTTGGAATGGTTTATTTTGTGGATCAAATCTATTTTGAAATCGATATAATTTGGAATAATTTATTTGGAAATGGGATTGAATCGAAGTTTTTGATTTGGGAATTGATTTGGAAGTTGAAGAGGCTATTTTATATAAACTATTTTAAATATTTAAATCATTTAAGTGGTGGAAGTTATGTTCAAAGTTATGAGTTTCAAGGTAATATTCAAATGTTTTGATTTTGAAATGTAATAATTTTGAAAGTGTTATTATTTTATAAAATGACATATCTGAAATGAAAATGATATCACATTGATTTGGTTTTGAAAGGCAATGATATTTGGTTTTAGAGTATAAATTATTTTGTAATGACCGCGGTGTTATAATAACGTTTGGTTGTTAAAGAGATCGGGATCGGAAGTTTTCATACTCTTTGCCAACTCCGAAAACCACTTTAACACAACCGTGTACGCGGTAGAGATTCCAGAATTAAGTAGCATAGTGGCAACTTTTTATTAAGGTATATACGTGGACCCGACTCCCGTGAGTTGGCATAAGGTGGCTAAAACAAGAGCGATTCTCGGGCCAAGGAGGTAGCCCCTCTTATCAGACACACTCCTTCGACTCTGACTTTTGGATTGATTCGGTGGCCACTTTTGATTTTTGATTTTGGGGGTGTGGCTCGAGGTGGGCGGTAGTAGCTGCTACGCGTTACCACCAGCCTGAATGCGTAATTGGTATATCTATATATCTATCCTGGCATTGCCTTGTGTGTCGTGTCACCTACACTAGCACGCCTTGTATGGGTTCTATTTGTGTCGTACCTATGGAGTATCCTCTGGTAGCCTCCTGATCATGAGGTATTACGGTACTATATAGACTATTGGCAATATTTATGTGTTAAGGGGAATATTGGGTCACTCCTTAATGCTATTTTAAAGTAAGTTGATTTTACTAATAGACATTATTATAATAGCAAAATATTACTACATAGTAAATAGTTTAACAGATCCTTAGGAGATGTGAATCCCAAGCATCTCTTAAGTTACTGCACTCACGTTAGACACTGGATAGGAGATGTCAAATCTCGTAAACATCTCTGATGCCATTCCACTCATATTATTTACTGTTGATTTAACTTACATAAGATCTTTTAGTTCCGACTCGAGTGTTTTGTATTTTCAATTCGCTCAGGTCAATCTGAGCATTACAGGTTTCGAAGAAATTATTTCTGGAGGACGAAGACGAAGATTTTATTATTACTATTATTTATTATATTATTCCACTGCATTCATACTGTTCCGCTGCATTATTTATTATTCTTTGGTATGTGTAACTCTGATATGTATTGTATAAGTAAAATCAAATGTTTTGTAAACAGCTCCATGAAATGTTTATTTTATTATTATATTTTATCGTTCCGCTGTAAGATTCTATTTTGTTTTTCTTTCTCTGCCTTTTATTATTTACCCCATAACAATCCGACCTTTTGTATGGGTTAAGTCTGACGTGTGTGGTTTACCATCAATTTAAAATGTACAAAAGGCGGGATGTTACATGATTCAAGTGTATTGTCTTTTCGTTATGCTCGGGTCAGTCCGAGCTTCTAAATGCATTGAAGACCATTTTATTTTGGAGGATGAAGACGAATGTGACGCCCCACCTCTATACCCACGCTAGCCAAGAACACTACGGGGTAGTGCTGTCAACTAGCGCGGAGAATAAGGCTGTTGAGGAGCGACCATCCATGTAATTTCTTATCACACGGTGGCTATAAAATGATCTTCGGAAACAAATATAGAAGTAAGCATAACAGGCGAATCAATCACAGATATCCATATCACAAAGGCGGAAAGAGATATGAATATATATCACATAAAAGTGTACATCAGAGTAGTGGTCTAAAAAGATCCACGATAATACAAAAGAATAGCAACGCGTGCTATACAAAAGAATACAACTATGAGTCTATATCTCAAGTGTAAACAACAAAAGCTGCTAATCTAAACAAGTAGCCAAAAGTCTGAGTAGTGAATCACTGGGGGAGGAGTCAAGCAGTAGCACCTGTAACATCTCGGCCTGACCCGAGTATTATTTATAAGAAAATAATAAACGGATCAGTCTAGCTATAAATATCAGATGACATGATATAAAATAAAAGATATGGCATAAACATAAAATATCCATACTGACATACTACTATAAGTATGCAAATAATGATCAACAGGAGATCAACCGATAAGAGATAAATCAATATCACAAGAATCTTCTCAAAGATCCAAAGAGGGCATCATACCCTAAACTTGTACTCATGACAAGTCAAAGAGATAAATTCCAGAAATCAACACAAGAAATCCAGAAATCATAAAATGGGAAAGAGGCCTATCACATGACGGTCCGAAGACCATGGGGAGCTACCCCACATGTGTGAGTGGAATCACACAGATTGAGGTCAAGACTAACCAAAAAGCAGAAAGGTATGTGTGAATGGAACCACACAATTGGTGTCTAGTCTAACCTTGCAATGAAAGAGACATCGCGCAATTGCTAGTCTAATTCATAAAGCGATCATCAAGATCAACGAGAAGTGTCAATTACACTAAGCTAGTAAATATAGAAGTTTAGCTTCATGTCCCATAACCACTTGCTTAACTTAAATATTTACGAACAAACTGTAAATCTTCACTAATAAAATTGTCACAAGAGGTTCAATCGAACAAGTCCAAGGATTAACCGACGAAGTGAATGCAAGCGTTTCATACCACTTGTTTTACTAAGTCGTTTAATTAGATTTCTCATCCGAGTGAGGTAAAGGCTTGTATATACTAATAGATTGGAAAACGGTTTAAGAAAAGAGCTTTGTTATTAAAAATAGAGTTGAAATTGTTTGTTAAAAGAGTTTTGATATTTACTACTAGTATTGAAACCTTTATATTATAAAGTGACAAAACACATAAGCAAGTGTAGAAACAATCAGTCACAAAGATCGCATACGGAGATGCGAATAAAATCCAAGGAAATCAGCTCAATGTTTTTCAGATAAGATCCCCTACGGAGGGGGGGTCCAGGGGGGGTGGCAACCCCCCAAAGTGGGGGTGCGGGGGCAACGCCACCGCTTACGGGGTTCGACCTGCCCGGTCAGGTCGCGGGGGTCCAGGGGGCAGCGCCCCCGGCGGGGTGCGGGGCAGCGCCCCGACCAAAACGGTACGACCTAGTGAAGACCAAAGGAAGGATAGGATCGAGCGACTTAAAGGGTTTCGACCTAAAGAGTCACGACCTAAAGGAGTAAGCGACCCTAAGGAAACTCGCGACCTAATCATGGCCAAGCTAAGGTGAGGTGCGACTCAACCAGGTAAGCGACCTAAGGGAGACGAGCGACCTAAGGAACTCGCGACCTAACAATAGCACAGGTCAAGCGACCTAAGGGAGACGAGCGACCTAAGGAACTTGCGACCTAACAATAGCACAGGTCAAGCGACCTAAGGGAGACGAGCGACCTATGGAACTCGCGACCTAACAATAGCACAGGTCAAGCGACCTAACGTTTTAAGGCCGAGCGACCTAATTAAACTCGCGACTTAATGGTGTGAAAGGCGTGCGACCTAAAGTGTTACGACCTAAGGGTCGAGCGACTTAGTGGAACAAGGTCATACGACCTAACGGAGTAAACGGTCGAGCGACCTAACAGGTTATAGGTCATGCGACCTAGTGGGTTAACGGCCTAACGACCTAAGGGTTATAGGCCCAACGACCTAACGGGTTATAGGTCCAACGACCTAGCGGGTTAGAAGGTCATGCGACCTAAAAATGGAAGGCAAGGCCGAGCGACTTAAAGAACCAAGGCCACACGAGTTAAGGCCTAACGGCCTGACGACCTACGACCTAAAGGCCCACGACTTACAACCTAAGGAGCCAGAGCGAGCGACCTAAGGCTGTATAGGGGACTTAAGGCCAGAAACGACCTAAGTGTTTGCGACCTAACGACCTAAAAGCCCGCGACCTATGACCTAAGAGCCATACGACCTACGACCTAATTCCGAGTGCCGAGCGACCTAACGTTGTAGGCCATTTTAAGGTCGGAAACGAGCTATTTTGAGGCCGAGACTTTTCCACGCGAACGACCTAGCATAGGCAGAACGACCTAAGTGCAGAATTTCACCAAAAACACTAAAAATTGGAGTTTTTCCCAATTCGATTCAAACCAAATGCAAATGTGCATGCAAAAGTGATAGGGAATCATTCCCAACAGTCCAATATAGTTATAGACTAGAATTGTGAGATAAAAATCTCACCTTTGCTCCAAAACCCAATGAAAATGAAGAACAAAGCTTGAAGGCAAATGGAGAAGCAACCACAAGCTTGAATCCGATGTCTTCTTCTTGAATTTGGAGTTGAATGTTGGAGTTGCAATAAAACAACGACTTTGGAGTTTTAATTTCTCATTCCATTCACCATTTTTGTTGAAGCTTTAGTGTTAGGAAATGAAATGAAGCAATGAAGAAGAAGGGGGGTGGAACTTGGGCCTAATGGGCTAAAAGTCCAAACCAAAGGCTCGAGTGAAAAAGTGGTGAAATTCCACTAACCCCAAACATATCAATGTTTATACTTAGAAGATTGCAAACGACGTTTCGAACTCAATGGAAGTGGTATCGAGTCCTAATTTGACCGTTTGCAAAAAGTAGCTTCGGACCAAAATCCGATTAACGATAAAATATTTAAATAAAATATTTAAATATAAAAATCGATAAATATGCGGGTTGTTACAACGAAGATGAGTCTACTATTTATTATTAATTATTCCACTACGTCATGTGTTCCGCTGCATTATTTATTTATTTCTACTGTATGTACAACTCTAATTTGTATTGTAAAGTGTAATCAAATGTCATTTGCAAAACTGCTTCATGAACTGTTTATTTGATTATTATATTTTATCATTCCACTGTGAGATTTTATTTTTTGTTTTTCCTTCTTTTCAATTATTTTCTTATTTATCCCATTAACAATCCTCCCTTTTGAATGGTTTGAGTTTACATGTGTGGCTTATTGTCGACCTAAACCATCCAAAAGGTGGATCGTTACAGTTGGTATCGGAGCTTTGGTTTAGAGATACCTAAGCCCGTTGGTGGTAAACTCATTAGGGATAGGGTTAGTAATACCCTAGAATGAGTTTGAGTGTTTGTATATATACGAGAGCGCATATTTGTTAGTGTTATAAAATGATTTATATAAGTTTTGAAATGAAATAAATTTTCCTAATATTATATGTTATATATAAACGAATTTTTTTATAACTAACATGGTTCTTTGTTCTATGTTTGTTCTAGGAAATGATAATATTCAATTGTTATCATTTAGTGTGATTTATTGTATTTAGCCAGTTTATAAGCATTGACTATTATTGTTGATTGAATTTATGGACTAAACATTAGTGTAATAATGGTGTATCAAAGGAAATAAAGTGAATGATTATATGAATATGATTTCTAAGTTTAATCTTAGTCAGGATAATTTAAGCTGAAAATTTTGAGATCTAAAACTTCGGTGTTTTAGAAATAGGTTTCCTAATATTTTGTAAATAATAGTAGTATTATTCAAAAGTGAATAATTAGTATATTTGTTTATGAAATGGAAATGTTTTGTTGTGAATCTTGTTGTTTGTTGATTGGCAGTTTCAACTATTGAAATAAAATGGAATATCTAGATATTTTGGATAATTGAAAACTTTTATGAAATTGAAATCTTTTGCCGTGAATCTTGTTGTTTGTTGATTGGTAGTTTCAACTATTGAAATAAAATGAAATATCTGGATATTTTGGATAGTAGAAAACTTCTGAATTAATATATGAGTTGAAAATTAGTAATTATGTTGAAATATGAAGTTGAATTGGGTAACCATAAATTGAAAGCAAGTGAAGCAAGGTTAAATTTGTTTTACCTATGTTCAGTAAAATTGAAAGCAAGTGAAGCAAGGTTAAATTTGTTTTACCTATGGTTAGTAAATGAATAGAATTTGTTGTATACATTATTGGCATGTACTGTAATAATATACAAATGTGAACTTTAAGCCTTGGGATGTTTAAATTGAAACTGTGATTAAGGAAATGTTTTAAATGAGATTAAATTGAAAAAAAATGTTTATGAACTTAATTAAACTTGTGAAGTGTGTCATAAATAAATTTTAAAAGTAAAGGTGAAACCAATTGGATAAGCAAATATGAACTAAAGGTGAAATGATTATAAATAAAGTCACAACTTGTAAATTGTTTATGAAATAAATGAATGTTGCAATAAATGGTTATAATATAAGTTGTGATACCTTAAACTTGAATAATGTCTTATAAAAGAAGTTAAGGTTTTATAATTGGTTATAAAATAAAGGAAATTTCTTATGGAATGATTCACAAATAAATGCGGTATTAAATGAGAAATATTACATGTGAAAGTGAATGTAATTTAAAATGAAGAGAAATATAAGCAATGCCGTGAGAGTGAATATATTAATGTTTCATATTGAATGGAGAAATTCTGTGAAACAAATATTAAAGTATGAAGTGATACTTGTGTTAATGAACGAGATTTAATAATGATTTTAATTGATAATTGTGATGAAACATATTGGAATAATTAAGTAAGTTCTATGTATATTGTTTTATTCGCAAAATTAACTCAATCCAACTTTGAGTACACAAGTTCTATGTGAATTATGCTTCGTGTTAGGATTTTTCCATTCGATTCTTGATGGCGAATATTTGATATGGATTTTTGAGTTTATTCTAGAATTCTCTATCGTAGTATATGGCTATGCAAGGAGAATCATGGTTTCTAGTCAGGAAACCTTATCGAAGTCCGTATTAGGGAAGTCGATTGAAAAATACTAGTTAGAAAGTGAACTAGTGTAATCGAGCGAGCGATTGAATGTGATTTTGCGAAATGACGATATATGTACATCTTATGTTCTAATATTATTGATATGCTTTGACGTTGAAATTGAAAGTTGTTGGGTTGGACATCTTTGTAATTTAAACTGGAATTTTTCTTACATGCAAAATTACTATTATTTTAAAACCATTTTACAAAACCATTTTCTTTTATTTTTCTTATACAAACTATCTTATACTATTTTATATACAAAACTATTTTACAAACTATTTTATTTACAAACTATTTTATTTACAAAACTGTTTACAAACTATTTTATTTACGAAACTATTTTACAAACTATTTTATTTACAAATTTTTTCACATACTATTTTATTTACAAAACTATTTTATAAACTATTTTATTTACAAGCTATTTTACAAAACTATATTATATACAAAACTATTTCACAAAACGATTTTATATACAAAAATATTCTAAATTCATAACCTTTTATAAAGCAAAAATGTTCTATCACATATTGTAACGACCCAAAATTTTCGAAGTCGAAAATTCCAGATAGTTATGAAAAAGAAGAAAGAGATAGAAGAAGAAGAAGAAGAAAACACCAAACATCTCACATTCGCAGCGGATAAAATATAATAATAAATAATAACAGTTTACAAAAGAATATTATATCTGTCGATTACATTTAATTTACATCAGAGTTCACATATATACAGTCACTGAATATATACAATTATCATGTCTCAAATACACAATAATATACTACAGCGGAAATACTCTATACGTTCTCGCCGTCCATGGTCACATCCTGAGCTCCAGAACGACCTACCTGGAGATTTGTAATACTCGGTCTGACTCGAGCATTACACCAAAGTAACACCGGGTCAGGCTGGAAACCAGCGTGAGTAAACCCAACTAACAAGGAATACCAAAGCAATCAACTTATATAAACCCGGGGTAACACATATCAATTTAACCGATGCAAAATTTTCTATAGACAACACTTAACCCACATATAAACTTTCTAAGTACCAAACTTAGCATAATCCAATTCACTTAAATCATTTCATTTCTACCTATTGATTTCACAAATCAATTTATAGAAATTCAAAGTTGTTTCGGGTATTTCCGAATACCCGACCCCGGTCTCTTCGAAAACTCCTGTTATCCTATCCCAAGTTATTCAAATGAAATACACAACATTCATATCAAAAATATCAACACATTCAAAACATCCAATACCAACCAATTATTCATCGCATACAAATCAATTCAATTGATTCAATTGAACTTCAAACTTCAATCACCTATATCCCTTCATTCAACGTTAAATTAAATTCCAAATTAAGTAATTGATCAACCCATCATTATTCATCTTAATTAATCACCCTAGATTAATTATCTCTCAATTATATTCAAGTAATTATCCTTAATTAATTTCACGTTATTGATTATCCTTAATTCCAAATCAATAAGTAATCTGGATTTCTTCATAAATTAATCAACCATATTAATTTCATTAACCCTTAATTACTTATATTATTTAGCTCCTCATAAGTCACTTATATTGATTTATTATTTTCTGAACTAATCAATCTCTATTTACGCCATCACTTATATAAATTAATGGTTTCTCATGTATATTTTAATTTATTCGCATCTGATTTAATTTCTCTTTTATAATGGAAGCTCGAAGAAATTTAAATCTATATTTATGTTTACATTCAATTCGGTTTACACTTGCTCTATTGACGTTCTAGTTATTCCACGCTTAATATTTTAAACTTAATTTGTTAGATTTAACTTGGAATTCAGAACTTGTTTTAAATCTCCACTTTACAAGTTACCTCCCGTCTTAAAATATCACTTCTATTTCTTCCATTTTTTTTATACTTTAATTATTTCGTTTTCAAATTTTCACCAATTATTTTCTTTCAAACTCCATATTTCGATAACTCAGGGTACCAAAATATCCAAGCAAACCACAACACCCAATTACCAAAATGTTCATCACAGCATATCAACCATTTCAATATAGCCTATACATTACTATATAATATAGTACATCGATTCAGTTTCAACCATTCAAACAATCATTTGAATTTAACCATTTAATTTAAATGAAAGCCCAGAAGCGTGAGATTTCTCACCTTTAATTTACTTAAGTTAAATGCTTATCATTTAAGTAACGAATTCTCTAGTTACTTATATTAATTTATCTCTATCTATAAATTAATCAATCAAAAGTAATTAACTTATAATCCTTAATCAATAACTAATTATTTCGTAACCATAAATAAATTAGTTTCTCTTTAATTATAGAACTGATTAATTAAATAATCTTAATTTCTCAAACCCTATTTAATTAAAAGTTAAGTCAAATAAATTAATTGATTTCTTAACTATATCACTTTAAATTCTCGCTTTATAAAATCCGTGATTTGATTATCATTAATCTATTATCTTGAAGTCTAATTGAAGATAAATACGTTATTTCCTTAGTTTCTCCTTAAGCACATTATGAATTAAATTTCGAATTTAACTTAAGCATCAACCTACTGGTTTAAATGAAACATACAATTCAGATTAATAAATCGTAAGCAACAACATTAACAATCTACGGGATTTAAACAGTTAGTTTACCTGATATTTCTGCAATTTAAACTAGGCGAATATTCGTATATGTGGCCGAAAAAATCGAGAAAACTCACCTGCTATCGCCACAGCAAGCATCGAGCACCCTCTGTCCTAGGTCAACCTTGCCAACGCCTGCTCGTGCGACCCCCCTCTCTCTTTATTATTTTTTTTATTTTTTATTTTTATTTTTTTCGATCGCCTCCGCTAACCCAACTTGCCATAGTCGCGACGTGAAACCCTCGACCAACGCGACATCGAAGTCGCTGCCACCTCTCGCACGAACCACCACTACACCCCCTGGACGCCACCGCCACCCTCCCTCTCGTGCACGCGCGATTCGAACGCGATTCAATCGCGAGCCAACTCGCGAGTTATGCCTTAATTAATTTTTTTTTCACTGTAGTTGATTTCGATAGTAAGGGTTTTGGGCGAACTGAAGATAGGGGAGGAAAATGAGTATACGCAGTTACTTATGTAAGAAAATAGATACAGGGGGTGAGAGGCTTCTTGGGTACGATAAAATGAAAATATCTATGACCTATTCCTTTAAATTTTATTATATCTTCACAACGTCGCAATAACTGCCATAAAAATTCGAACCCTTCTTAATAAATGCCGTTAGGCAATTATAAGATTCTACTGCAATTATAAGATTCTACTCGCATCCCGAACATGATGAAACATGTTCAGAACCTAAGTCGATCGTATACACGAGTTACAGAAGAAAACGATCAATTTTAAATTAAATCGATTAAAATAGTTCTACGCGTTTCGAGCTGCCAGAGTCAAACGACAACCCCGATTGCTACGAAAATTGAAATCCGATAATAACTAACTATTACGGATCCAATAGAACTGGTTTCGTCGAATTTCGAGACTGTGCCTCGGAAGGCTATTTTTAAATTCAATTTAAACGATATATTATTAAAATTGAACAAATTACTTTTAAATTGAATTTCAATTATCCTATTATCTTCAGTATCATCGTTATAAATTTTATAAGTCTTCAAATTATTTTAAACAGGCTTAGAACTCCAGATTCAGCGTTTTACCCAATTTCAGTTTATATAATTTAATAAATAAATTACCAAGTAAATATTAATACCTTGAATTCGAATTAAAATTAACTTTTAAATATTTAAAATCAATTAATTATTCCTAATTAAATTGTTAGAAATCCGGGTCGTCACATTCCTCCCCCCTTAAAAGAATTTCGTCCTCGAAATTACAAGTTAGGAAGAATGGAGTAATACCCGTTTATTTTTCTTCCCAAAACCAACAGTCCAACATCTTACCAATTATCTTTTACAAAAGACCCATTGTCATACTTCCTAACTTCCCAACCTCTTTTCCTCAAACATTCAAACTTCAAGTTAGAAATCAAAATTTGAATTATCAAAAATTTTCTCAAAATTTTTTCTAACTCCCTAAATTTCCGAATTTTTTTGCCAGCGTCTCCTTTGCGCGGCTAGCTCGGTACAACTACAAAAGGCCTCTACGGGCTCCCAAATACCAAAAAGAAAACAGAAAGCCAAGTGGCTAGATCAAAAACCCAATCCAATTCATACAGAAATTAAAATACATACCTTTTTGTTGGGCAATACAAATTTATCTTTTGGAATCAAATCCAATTCATTTTCCCCCTTTAATACATGCATATCTTACCAAGCAATAATATCCAATTGTAACCTTTTTAATCATTTTATACACTTCCTTACAGAAGTTTCATACCTATTTCAAGTTAGTCTTTCCCATTTTCATATGAATTCAATTCATCTCTAGTTTGAGCATTGAATTTTAACTTTCATTTATAATTGATTCATATTACTTTCATATACTAATTTACTTTCAATTTGAAATCGTTTTGTCGTTAACAAAAATTTTTCCAAAATTTTTCAAATTTACTAACTCCCAAAATTTTCAGAAATTTTTGGAAGAGTCTCCTTTGTACGGAGGAGCTTTTGCAATTTGACAAGAGATATAAATATGTATACATCGACCCACACGGTCGGAAAAAGCAAAAACAGTTCATATTTCCTATTTTTATTGCTTAGGCGTACCTTATTTAGCATTTTAAGCAAGCAGCGTATTAATTTTAGCACATAGCACAACCAAATCCAGCCAAATGGTTTCCTGGTACCTGTACTTACTCAATTTAAATATGTAAGCACTAAAATCATGTAATTTTAACAACATTTAACATACTTAACTAGCAAACATACAAGTTTCTATAAACAATGCAGGTTAAACAATCTTTATAAGCCACTTATGGGGTTCCGACTTAAATTTTAATTGTTTACAACCAATTCATAAACATCTCCATTCAATTCAAATGGTTTACAACTCAATTGCTTACATCCAATTTATTTTAACCCAAACAGACTCATATTCCATCCAATTAATTTTCAAAATCATGTTATTTAATCTCTATCAGCCCATAGAATTTGTCATACGACGATTCATTCTATACCAATTCGTCAATACTCGCTTAATAGAATATTTATTTAGTTTATAATTACTTCAAATTACTTTTCAACTCATTCTGTAATAAATTACTATTTTGCAATTTCATTGCATTTTATTTCATTTTCGCAATTGTTCCATTCAAAACAATTTGTTAAGCTTGGCACATCCAATACTTATAAATTAATAACCATTTCCCAAATTAATTCAATCCAAGTTTTTTATTGAATGGGCTTTCATCCTTATTCGACGCCAAAATTCCATAAGTTTTTAAACTTAAGTTAATTTACTTTAATTTATTCCAATATCAACTTAAGCTTACTTTTATTTGATTCTCATTTAATCAACTTCCATTAAATTCATTTAGCCCATCAATTTTTTTAAATTTTAATTTTAAATTCACCTTCTCAATTTATGAAAATAAGATCCAAACACATACTTATCTCATTTATACTTCAAATTAATATATCACCAAATTTAAGTTCAGTCTGATAATCTTATTCCAATCACAATTTTGATTTAGTTTTTATTCTATCAGAATTCATCCATTTATTATTTAACTCAATAAACCCGTTAATTTTTTTTAATTTACATACTTAATTCATGTTCGAATTTATTTTATTAATACAAGGTCATTCTCAATTTATTTCTATTCACTTGGGGGTTTTGTTTTGCAACTCAAACCATATTATTATAATCACTTCTATTTCGTATAACATCACTTCTCTTATATCCAATTTACTTGCAAACTTCATTAAATATTATTCAAATCATCCTTGAATTTTATTTGCAATTCATCCCATCACTACTTCGATCCCATTCTATTTTATTTTTATTTTTACAACATATCTTCTTATTTAATTCATTATCAAATCCAAGTCGAATTCTATTAACAATTCTAATTCACTTCCAAATTCCATTATTAACTTACAATCCATTTATTTACCAAAGTCAAATTTTATTAACATACTCAATCACACAATTATTTAACCAATTAGCTTATTTCCAATTTCTAAATCGATATTTGATTTTAATTACAAACTCACTTCATTAGAATTCCAGTTTGGATTTCCTTGATTTTCTAAAATTCCAACATTTTTATTTAAAATTTTTAAAAATGATTTTAAATTCAGATAATACTATTTAAAATAGTTTTTAATAAAAATACTTTTATAACTCGATGTCTCAACCAGTCCATCCTTGTTCTCACAGAAATTCAATCATACGTTGATCAGGCGTAGGACTGAAAATCTATAAGTACTTGGTAAACCCGTTTTCAACACCCAGTGAAAATATTTGGAAAATAATGTTATTGAAAATATAGAAAACAGTTTTTGAAAATAGAGAAAATGTCTTTGGTGTGAATGCTCTGAGAATCATCACCCCTATCCATGGTCACAGTTACATCCCAGGGTTACGTTGCCGTCGCAGCAAAAGTCCATGCATCTGCAGGCTCTCCGCGGCCTCTCGATTACGCCATGGATCCCACACAAATCACAGTTACATCCAGGGTTACGTTGCCGTCACAGCGAAAGTCCATGTAACTGCAGGCTCTCCGCAGCCTCTGATTTTCGCAGTCGAAATGAAACTTCTCCACTCCTACATAGGTCGCAGTCTGCTGATATAAAATCAACCGCAGACTGTTGGCTCTCAGCGGCACACATGACTTCCGCTATGTTATACCATAGGTCGCAGTCTACCGATATAAAATCAAACGTAGACTGTTGGCTCTCAGCGGCACACACGACTTCCGCTATGGTATACACTACTCATAAACCTCAGGAACTAGTTTTGTCCGGACTCCTCACAGGATCAACTTTAGAACCTCCTGGGCTCAAGGCAGCACCACCCGGTGGCACTCCTGAGAAGTTCATTTCAAGGGAGCGCCTTTTTCCCCAGAGCCATCATCAAAACACTTTATACTATACACATATAGTATCTTCCAAATCATATACCTAGTATGATATCATACAAAGTTACTTTACACAAAATCGATTACCCCAAATTTGATAATTCTCAAACTAGGCTTTCCAAATTCAATATTGATTTTACCCAAAATCAAAAGCCTTTCCAAATTCAAAGGTTCCCAAAACCTTTTTCCCAAAATCCTCATAAGATCCTTTATATATATATTCAAATATATATAACTTCCAAAAATTTGGATCATTTCAATCTCGTATAAAACTCCTTTTATACTTCAAACATGTTCAAAAATCGTTTTCTTCCAGCAATAGATTCAACAATGGAAGATTTATCTTATATAACAAAGATATATAACCTTGTTTGTTCAAAATCAAATATTCAAATTTGATTACTTTTTCCAAAATCAATTTCCTTTCTATTCACATTTCCTTTAATTCCCATTGAATTGTCACTTCAATTCTTACCTCAGTTGGGTATTTATACCAATTAACAGTTTGAACTTCGACCAGTTTTAGTAAATAGCTTGAAAATTTTAAAAATAGATAAGTAGTTGAAAATAATTATTAATTCACTAAATAGCTATAAAATAATTAACTAATTGTAAAATAGTCAAAAACTAATTGAATAGTTTCAAAGATTCCAAATAATTGCAAAATAGTTGTAAAATATAAATTATTTTGTGAAATAGTTGAAAAATAGTAATTAGTTTAAGGAACAGTTGAAAGATGGTTAAATAGCTCCAAAAATAATGGTAAAACAAATATAAACTAATTTTCTTTAAGAAAGAAAGGTTGTGTATATATATAATAGCTTGGAAAATAAGTTTATATTAAAATAATTTATATTGAAAAAAATCAAGAGTCAAACTGTTCACTTCCCCGACAATTCAATTTAAATTTCCATTTAAATTGACTCAATTCTAGCTTGAATAACTTCAATTTCTATTAAATTTTATTTAAACCCAATTCAAGTCGAATCAAATCTTGATTCTCTTCCTAATTTAAACAAATTCCATTAAATTTTAATCATGTTCAATTTTAATTATAATTTCATATTATTCCAATCAATTTGAATTATTATCAATTTAATTTCAGAATCCAAATCACTTCAATTTAATCCAAATTTTCCATTTAAAATTTTAAACTTACCCATCTTCAATCACGAATCCAATTAATTCAAATCAGATTCAATTTGAACTAATTCAATTCCAATCCCAGGTTTAAACCATCTCGAATTATATAAATTCGAGTTAAATTCTCAAAGGTTGATTTAACTCCTTAAACCAAATTTCTGAGTCCAATTCTCGAAATCCCATTTTAAATTATCTTTACTTATATATTTCAAGATGCAAATGAGAGTTCAATACAATTTTATTTTAAAATTTTAATTTATTATTAAATTTTATCTTCCCGTTTGAAGTCAGTTCTTAAACAAGTTTATTTTACAATTCAATTATTCAAATTTATTTTAAAACGTCCATCCATTTTCAATCTTTAAATCTCAAACCCGTTTTGAGATCACACAAATTCCCAATGCATATCAACTATTTATGTAACGCCCCACCCCGAGACCCACCTTAGCAAAGAGAATTAAGAAGTAATTCCGTCTACTAAAGCGGAGAATAGGGTTGGTTAAGGGTGACCATCTATAATTTTGTCTTAAACATCCATTGAATACGTCGATGAATGCATTATAATTTTTCAACTCAAGTGAATCGACATACCCAGTAAATGCTTAATCCAAAACTATAGGTGGCTAACGGATCTATCAGAACAAAATACAATAACTGAATGTAAATCACATAACAGAACAGTAACCAACATCATATATATACATATACACTGATACATGTTCGGTACAATACAATATGAATACAATAAAGGTGGTGCACGACCACACCGTATACATCGAATCAAATGTAAAAGCATAAGAGTATGTGGAAGAAATAAACTACTCAAGCAAAAGAAGAGCTATTATCCAACATCAACTTCAAGCTAAGGCCAATAGATGATACCTGAAACAACTCAGTCTGACCCGAGTGAAAACACCCGGGTCAGGCTAGCTAAAATCATCAGTTAAACAGAATAATCGATGAGGATAATTAGGTGAAAGCTACGGTATCCTTTTTCATAAAGGGTGCCATGCCCTAAACAGGGTTTCAACATCATAAGAAAGGACAACATCTCTTCTTGGCAAGTAAGGGAGATAATGATGATAAAGTCATACTTAAGTGGCATAACAGATACTTAAGCAAATGGAACATCGCCGAACAAAATTTTAAAGATAAGATTCAATAAACATCGCTTTCACCGCATATCATCAGCGGTATAAAAAATTATGGATAATGACTTCAAATGAATAAATTATTTTCTTAGAAGTGCTCGTCAATATAACAATACATAAAAGGTACATATCCTTCATACATAGAATAAAACGCATATGGATGTGCCTCATCTTATAGGCTTATCCCAATGATCATTCAAGGAAATATAAAACCCAATCATAAAAGAAGCATTATACTTATTCATACCTCATCTCATTGGTATGAATATAGATACATCTCAAATCCATCACTAAAACTCATCATAAAAGATTCTTCATAATCATTTATACCTCATCTCATTGGTATAAATTTATAAATACATCTCAACTCCATCGTAACATCAAGTAGTCAATAAAATCGTCAAATCATCGATCCATAATGAAAATAATGGTATAAATAAAAATATATCTTAAATCTATTATCAAAACTCGTCATAAAAGCATTACCATAATTTATCTTGATAGAGCCCGGAAAAAATCCAATACATCATATTCGAAATCACAAATAAAACCATGTATGTCAATAAGCCTTTTTCTTACATAAGGCTACACTAAAGCATCATCATCAAAACAGTGAAAACGAAACATCTAAACTTCATGGAAAATAGCACGTGCATTTACATCTTGACTAGTACTACCATTATTTGGTACCATTCATCGTGATGACTTGGGGTCACATAACATCATAACATCGTGATCATCTTGATTGACTATAGTTGGAAACATCTTGATGACACCCAGTCACAAAAACCCGAGTAATAACATCTTGATTATTGGAGTCAAGTATTAACTTCACGAACATCGTGATGACTCCAATCGAGTACTCGGTCTGTAACACTAGTAACATCGTGAATGTGTCTCAACTTCTCGAATAGGAATCCAATAGCGTCAACGTACGTCCCATACCATACATTTGTACCTATTGGTTTAATAATCGTTAGTTGATGCCACATTAGAAAACCATCATAAAACATCATCAAATAAACACTGCCTCATCTCATCGGTGAGTGTAAGATACCTAACTCGTCTTATCTCATACTTGGACGAATTTTAAGTGACATCGAGACTTGTCTCATTTCATCGACAAGTAAAAATTCATCATAAATATCGAAATCATCATCAGTCCATCATAACAAATTGCCTCATCTCCTGGGCAAGTAAAAGAACATTGTGATGGTTATTTCTAATCATAGTTGCAAATTAAAACTTAACTTCAATATTGCCTCATTTCATCGGCCATCACAAAATGCATCTAGATTGGTTCGTCGTAGAATGTACTCAAAGAGTAATTCTCAAACCAATAGTCTTCACCAAAATTTGGTAACTTCTAAATCAATTCAAAATAACACTTCAAATTGGTTTCGATGAAAACCGTGCTCGAAAATAATGAATACTAAGAGGGATATCTCAAAACCGATAACTTGAATTCAATACGAATTCAATTCAATTTTAACCCAAAATCAATTCAAATTCCATTTAAAATTTGAATTTAAAATTCTCAAAATATAGCTAGCCTATTGATAGGCATCATAGCTTTGAAAATATCTCAAACACATCATTAAAACCGAAGAGAATGAAAGCGAAACGAGCTAATACAATTCTAAGGTCAACGATTGTTGTTGTTGTCATTTTGCTCTCAGGACAGCAACATACAACCATTATTTCAACCAAACGAACTTCAAAATTCCAGAAAACACAATGAATGAAACCTGTAACACATGACCTAAACTTTCTGAAACATCTAAAATTAACAAAATCGGTTAAGAAACGAAGAAGTTATGACCAACTTCGTATCAGCCTCAAGCGCAGAGCAATTATTGGTTTTGCTCTCCGGATAACAGTATAAAAATTAAATTTTGACATAGCTAACCTTAAAATTACAGAAAACTCAATACATGAAATTTTAGTACATGATTTATGCTTTCCGAAACATCCAAAATTATCAAAATCGGTTAAGAAACGAATGAGTTATGGCCAAAATAATTTCTCAGACTTGTGATTGTTGTTGCTGTCATTTGCTCTCGGGATAGCAACAAACAAGCACGATTTTGGTCCAGTAAATCTCAAAATTTTAGAAAAATCAAAACATAAAACTTGCAGCTCTTTGTCTGGGCTTTCCGGAACATCCATAATTATGAAATTTGGATAAGAAATGAATGAGTTATGGTCAAAATAAATCCTCAGATTTTATGATTGTTGTTGCTGTCATTTGCTCTCGGGACAGCAACAAACAAGCATGATTTTGATCAAACAAACTTCAAAATTTTAAAAATCATAAAACATGAAACTTTTATCACTTTGTCTGCGCTTTCCAAAACATCAAAAATTATGAAATTTGGATAAAAGTTGAAAAAGTTATGGCCAAAACAATGTGGCAACAGAAAATAGAAAATAACAAAGACGAAACACAATCTTATTAATACGAAAATTCAACTCAAAACCTTATTTTTGGCTAGCATCTGTAAGCTTTTACAGTTACCAATTGATTTTCAGTGAATACGTAAGGATTTGCAAGCAAGATTGAACATTTAGCATAAGATTAGAACCCTAAACATCTGAAAATAGAAAAAAATAATACATGCAAAGAAGAAATTGATCAAAACAAAATTTACTAAACAATTCTAGGGTTTTAGATGGATTCTAAGATAGGATAGGTTGGAGATTACCTTCTTTTATGATTTTAACTTGAATTAGGCTTTTAAATTTGCAAAAATTGAGCTTTGAAGTTTAAATTTTGAAGAAGGTAGCCATTGTTTTGTACTTTGAAGCTTTTTCTTTTCTGATTTAGGTTTTACTGTAATGAGTTTTGAGAGAAAAGGTACATACTTTATTAGAAAACTCTAGAATTTGGGTTATTGGATGTTTACTATACCCAATTAGTCCATTCTCATACTTAGAAAATTATTTAGGCTAATATACATAGGTTTTATACCATTTTTAGCATTACTTTCTCAAATTAATTTCTTTTTACATGAGACAAAATGCATTCTTCATATTTTAACAACGTGAACATGATTAACACAATTTTTTTTTTTGCACTTAAAAATATTATTTTTCCCATTAAACTTTTAATTTACACAATATTTGACGATACTGTTATTTTTAGACAAAAAGAAAAACAATTTTAAACAATCTGAGTCAAATAAAAATTATTTCTTAACTCAAATAAGTGTATTAAAAGTTTTAATACTTTTTAAAATATTACAACACTATTTTCAATCATTAATACACTTCTAAAAATACATTTTCTTCTCATTTGCCCTTTTTATTCACTAAAAAAGGCTATTATTGGAATAAAATTCAAATACTTCCCATTTTGACTCAATAAATAACTAACATCATTTATTTTCAACCCACTTTCACAAATAAAATATTCTATGCTTATTTTCACTCATTTATATTTATTCCAACCATCAATATTTTGAAATAACATCTTATGAGATAAATTAACTCACATAAATTAAAAACCCAAGTTTTATTCATTAAAACATTGTTTATATAAAATAAACAATATTAACTCAAATTTCATTCCTCCAATTCGTTTGTAATCACAATATTAAATTATTATTTGCATTATAATTTAATATTAATGGTAATCTCCAAAATTCGGGTTGTTACAGACTCCCCTCCATAGCAAAATTGCGTCCTCGCAATTTCTGGAGGAAATAGCTGTAAACAACACTATCGATACAATCATCGAAGGATAAGGACAAGCTCGAATTCCAAACCATTCATACTTTCAATATAGAATGGTAGAAAGAAACAAAGAAAAACTCACTTGGTTAATTCAATGGCCCATTATATGCTAATATAGTGATTAGCAAACCATCGAATTTTCCAAGAAACTCGAAAGAATTTCAAAGATCTCCTGTCTCGAATTAAAACTCAATAAAATGCTCAACAAATAATCAATTGAAAATGATTGATTACTTAAAATCCTATGAATAGAGTCGGGATCAAACTCACTTAAACCCAAACACCAAGCAATAAAGAAGATCATCAATAAGATTTTCCACATAAATATGCGAAAAGAACATCCTCATAACAGGGTAGACACAATAGACAAGATTGATAAATCACAAGATGGCTTCTCACAAGGCCGCCAACTCGAACGACCGCAAAAAATGCATGTTGTTAATAATAGCTCAAAGATAGAATATGCTCAAGAATAAGGATAGAAGATCGAATTATCTTTTAATCCAAGATATTTAGAATTTTTAAATCTCAACATCTTTTAAATTTTAAATCTCAATTTTCAACATTTGAAAACTTTCAATCGTTTTACTATATTACTTAGTAGGTAATTTAAAACTCAAATTAAAAGTCCAAATTTCTTCTCTTACTTAAAAATTAATTTCCACAGAAATTTGTAAATCCATAATAATATTCCACAAAATAAATTAAGGGTTTAAATTCTCTTTACTTTTTTTTAAACCACTTAAGTAGTTTTAAAACAATCTTCAAATTCTCTTATAACTCTTCTCTTAAAACATCCAATGTATATAATATAGATTCTAAAATCTCAAAATATACTTTCAATAAAGCACAGCTAAAAAATAATCTCATTTAATTCTCATCTTTATAGTTTAAAAATAAATAAATAGCATTGCCTCGCCATTGAGTCTCTAATAAATAAATATATATATTGGCTGCAGAGTTGACCGAACGATCAAAACTGCCTTGCCACTCTATTACTGGTCTCTAAAATCAATGGCTGCAATTACCATTCAAAAATAAATTTAATATTTAATCTCAAAATATTATTTTCAAAATCTCAACTTTTAAAATACAAACCATCGTGTATGATTGCCTCATCATAGCATTTAGGAGATTCCTATCGATAACGTTGACCAGGCGTATCGACCAGAACTCTTAACTACTCGATGGATAACCCAACACTCTCATGTTATTTCTATGAAAGAATACTACTCATATAAATATATTCTCAAAATATTCTTTGATTTTTAAAATATCTCAAAACTACAATTTCTCCTTTTAAAACGCATATATATAGCTTCAAAAACTGAAACCAAAGAACATTAAGAGAATGCATCGAGATATTCCTAGAATACTCGATTCTCAAAATCAATAGAAGGAGATAAAGTGTTCGTCAACTCCTACAAGACGATGAGCCACTCTCGAAAATAATCAAGACAAAAGATAAGAAAGATATTATTCTCGAAGGAGATGAAGCACAAAACAACAAATCATTACTTCAAACAAAGTAATGCTACAAAGATAACATTGATTGAGTATTTGAAAAGAACACTCGGTGAAGCTGAATGATAAACTCAATCAAACTCGAACAATCTAGAAACTCATCTCATTCCTTAGTGGATATCCTCGCGGAAGGATAACCGAAGAGCTAAGAGCCAGGATTAAGGTTACCTCAATACTCGATTGCCCGATTGGATGTCAAATCCAAGCGGACTCACAAAACTCAAAAAAGTCACCTTGACTAGAATTCGAGATATATCAACAACATCTCGATGCTCAAGAGTGAATATAGAACTTCAGAATCATCATTAACATTTCAAAGTGATAGAAATAATAACCCAATCAAATTAGGATGCCTAAATAAATATAGGATCCTATAACAACAAAAGGATCAGACTTTACATCCAATAAGTCAATCCATCTCAAATCAGATACATCTTAAGGTAGTGAGTAATAAACAAATACTCACTAAAGCAGCAACCAATAGAGAAATCAAAATGGTCACAACAAGCCAATCGTTGTGGATCCCTTTAATAGGATTCACAATTCTCAAAGGAATGCACAAGAATGCTCAAAGAAATCAATCAGCTCCATCGATACGAACTCACTCGTATCGACAAAAATAAGAATGGAATAATCCCAAAACTCAAAAAAGAATCAAGGCTCAATTCGAAAACAAGCTCGAATAAAGGACAATGATTCACTTGTATTGTACTTCGATGTATCATGATATATGTACTATTCTGCGTTTATTCTACTTTGTTCTGGCCTCAGCTCTGATACCAAGCTGTAACGCCCCACCCCGAGACCCACCTTAGCAAAGAGAATTAAGAAGTAATTCCGTCTACTAAAGCGGAGAATAGGGCTGGTTAAGGGCGACCATGTATAATTTTGTCTTAAGCATCCATTGAATACGTCGATAAATGCATTATAATTTTTCAACTCAAGTGGATCGACATACCCAGTAAATGCTTAATCCAAAACTATAGGTGGCTAACGGATCTATCAGAACAAAATACAATAACTGAATGTAAATCACATCACAGAACAGTAACCAACATCATATATATACATATATGTAACGACCCGTAGATTTTAATAGTTTTTAATTGGTTTTATAACGTATTTAATTTGGATTTCGAGAAATTTTAATAATAATATTTTGAAATAAAGTTTTAATATTTGGTTTACGTATAATTAAATATAGCAAATGGTAAATTTTCAATTAATTTTATGAAAGTTTATTTATTTTGTGAAATTCTATTAAATTCATGTTGACTTGCTAATGATATGTAATCTAAATTTTAATAAAAGGATCTGCAACATCGTAGTTGTAAATTATGAATGTTATTATTTATAATCATACATGTAACTTTAATGATACGCTTTTAATAACAAATTCCGTGTTCAAGATATGGATTTCATAATAGTATTTTCTTAATATTCTTAGCTTTCAACAATAATCAATTAGCGACCTTAATCTTAATAGGATTTGAAAATCATCAACATTCGGATAAGTCAAATGATATTCTAAATGTTAATAATAATCTTGAAAAAGAAAACTTTATCAGAAGAACATTTTAAGTACACATAAATTTTTATGAGATTATGTTAATATGTATTCAGTAGGCATATGCTAATAACCGCTCAAACAAGAGATAATCACTAATACACAGTGTTAATTGTTAAAAACTCAAACTATCTATATTTATCACGCAAAAATGCAAAATCATAAAGGTCATTAGTGAAATTATGCAATCTTAACATGTGCTTAGAAGGCACATGCTGATATTTTCCGATTTTGTGCATTGCACTAAGAATTATTGGATCCTATTCATCGTTAATTTGCTACCATTTCACGACTTTGACCACCACCTTAATTTGTTGAATGCCACGAATGCCAAAATGATGAATGATGTTGCAAGTCAGAAGAAAATGCATGCCCCTATATGCGTTTTTGCGTTAAATGACATTAGATGCCAACAATATTATTATGCATTTTCATTATCTTAATTCTTTTATCAATTAACCTCTCCACTTTTCTTTCCAATCTGATTTATAACCTGCCTATTTACTTTTCTTATCATATTTATTATTTGCTAGAATCTAGCCGTTTCATAATTCCCTTTTTCAGCATTTGATGTGTCTTCTCTAAATCTAAGCGGAAAATCTAGCTTACCCCTTTTATTCATTTACATTTTTTTCTGTTTCAAATTTCATCGTGACTGACACGCAACCTTACTTTAATCACCGCGTCAATCAAGCATCCGTCTATTTATTTTCATTTATTTTATATTTATTGCCAACGTTATAAATTTGAAAGATCACTTGCTTCCCTTGTCTCCCTGATTTCACGTCTCTGTGCCTATCCTTTTGAGTTTCTTACTTTTATATTCTATTATTTGCCTAAACGTGCATTTTGACTGTTGCCATCCCCGTATTTATTTCTTTCCTTTTTGAAATTAAAACGTATACATTTTACATTTATTTATTTCTAAACCATTCATTACCTTTCCTTTAAATCAATCCATTCTCTTCTTATTTGTTTTAATTTATTTCCTCTTTTCACCAACACTCAATCTTTATACATATTTGTTTTAATTCATTTTCTCTATACATGTGCATTCAATCTTTATACATATTTCTTTTAATTTATTTTCTCTTTTCACCAGCATTCAATGTTTATATACATATTTGTTTCATTTTATTTCCTCTGTTCACCAGCATTTAATCTTTATATATTTGTTTTAATTTATTTCCTCTTTCTTTTTTTTTACTTCTCCTTAATTTATAGGAATAAATTCTTAAATTTCCTCTAGCCATTACTATCTTTATTTCTTGCCACTTTAAACAAAATTTCTTTCCACTTTATCAATGTGAGGCTTCTCTTAAAAATACAAATCACTCGTACATACCCTACTCCATATCAATAAACCTTCATCTCCTCTCTTGCGTGTGAAGCTTCTTCTGTAGGTAAATGGCTGCACTAAATTTTTTTTTCTTCTTATTTCTTTTCTTTTTCTTCTTCTTTTTCAACCTTTTCTTTTGTTTTATTATTGTTTTTATTGCTTTTGCTTTTCCTTTATTTTAAGCATAGCATGCTTCAAGTATATATTTTACATTATAAGTATGTTTATATAGTGCAGCGCAAGTATACATTAAATTTAAAGTTATAAACATTTGCATTTGTTCTATGGTTAGTTTTATATGAGTATTTATTGAAATTTGTATAGTCTGACTTTTGAATATACATTGGGTTATTGCATACGGTTTATATATAATATAAGATGTTTAGCAGTCTGCATATATGTTACAGTATGTAAGATTTTTATATAAAAAAAAAGAAAGGTGTTAATTTTATATTGTATTGTTTATAAAATGGTGTTGATTTTATAATGTATATATTGTGGGACAGTATACATTTATAAACATATTAATATACAGTAAGTTATAAAACATAAGTTTGATATATAGGTAGAGTTTGCATGGGTTTAAATTTTCCTTCTGTTGTTTAAAATATAGTTGTAGAGTTATAAAATTTTGGGGAGAATATATAGTATAATATATTTTAAGTTAGTTTGTGTGTCTGTCCAGAGATGAATTATTATACAAATACAGTTTTATAAGATCTAAGATCTGTTGTTTTAAAATGTAAGTTTATACTAGTGATTATATGGGTTAAAATTTGACATTGATATTTTTAAGATGATAAAGAAAGTTTAATGTAAGTGTTAACACGTAAGAAATGCCTGAAGCCTGTTTTAATATTAAAGAAAATACTGGAATTTAAATTGTTAAATTAAGTTGGAGCTTTGCTCTCGCCCATCTCTTTCTTATAAATATTTTGCAAAAGGTAAATTTATATCAAGTATAAGGTGTGTAGTGTTTCAGCAAATTAAGGATAGTCGATATTGGTCTTAACAATAATAATGTGGAATGTTGACTTAAATGTTGATTTAAATATGATTATAAAAAAATTATGTTAATATTGGTTTTAAACATAGTTTTGCAGTTTTCTATTATTTGCATTTGTTTGAAAACGTATGTATGTATATGTAATTTTAATGCGTTTCAAAACTAATATTGGTTAAGAGAGTAGTATAATAGAATAATATTTGTATTTCATTTCGGTCTACATAAAGCAGTTTCTGATCTATTTTTCATCGATCTCTATTTATCAGTTGTCCATCGTATTCGTGCCAATCTTGCTTCGCTTTGAAAATTTTGTTTGGATTTGTTCGATGTCTAGATCGTGATCCAGCGTAGCTCAATTCTTTGTCCAATCTATCTAGCCTCGAAAGGTGAGCAATCACTCACGATTTAACATTCTTATATTTATTAAATTTGATTTCAATTGAAACGACAATTGAAATATGTTGTTATTAGTTATTTAAATTGTTTATATGCTATTATTTGTAACTGTTCACCTGTGGGATATGACACCATATCCTGTTGTTTATATTATACTGTTATTGATGATATATGCCTGTTATATTATTATTATATGTTACCACTCTGCAAGTTCCCTGTAGTTTAGAATTCACTATGGGTTGAAATGATACATACCCGAACGGACTTTAGAATAGGAGAATTTCGTTATGAGTTGAAATGATAGACCCAAGCAATTTTCATTTAATTGAATTTGGGATTACGGGTTGAAATGATATCCACCTGTATATATTTAGTGTACGGTTTGAAATGATAAATATCCGTAGCACTTGACCATATGATAGGAAATATATACAGACACCGTTGGTCCATATATATAAAAATATTTTGAAATAAATTCATTGTTTTGGAAAGAAATATATGGTCTTAATAAATATTAATTCTTAAATTATTATATATAAAGGGTAATGATATATATATATATAGATTTAATAATATTTAATTAAGATTGATTTAATACATAAGTTATGCTAATTATTTAGGTAAATTATAGTTCAAATAGATTTTTGCAATAACTGGGATAAATTAAGATTGGGAGAAAAATTTGAGTTTATTAAAAATGGTATTTAAATAAGGATTTATTTAATTAAATCAATTTGAAATTTTGAATGGGAAATTTAAGGGTATGATTTTGTAACTGGATTTTTGATGTAAGTGATTTAATGAATATTTCACGTTTAAATATATTAAAGAAAATATTGAGTAAAATGTAATTAAGGTTACTTAAATGATATTGAATCTAATAAGGGAGTATTTCAAGACTAAATAATAATGAGGTTAAATCGAGATCTATATGAAACTGTTATATTGAACTTTTAAATATTAAAGCCTTGAACTATATTGGAATTTAAATGGTTTATTTTGAGATTCAGATCTGTATTTGAAATAAATATAGTTGAATTCGTTATTTAGAAACTAAATTGAATTTAAATTGATAAATTAAGATTGGATTTAATTTGAATAGGAAGGTCGGGTTGATGTTGAAACAATTTGTTAAGTTGAGGAAATTGAAAATACTTTACTCTATAAATTATTTAATATATATATATAAATACTATTTTGGGAAATATAGAGATATTTGAAGTGAAAATGATATTTGGTTTTGAAGTATAAATTAAGTTGAAAGGACTACGGTGTTATAGTGTATATTTCTACCTTGTAGATAGTTCTATGGACCCTTAGAGGATGGTTATCCCAAACATCCTTTAAGTTAATTGTATTTCAGTTGATATTTCACTTGAGTTGGATTTATTTAGACAAGAATGTTAATCCTGACTCGAGTGTTTTGTGTTTTGCTTTACGCTCGGGTCAGACTGAGTGATACAGCATTTGAGACTCACTTTCGAAGTTGGAGTTTGCTTGAAGATCCAGCTATCTATCCTTTCAGTCATCCAGTTAATTGGTCCAGAGAAGTCTTCCGCACGTACTGGAGACTTCACTGAATCTGAGATATTCTATTGTACTTTATCTCTAACTCTGATTTTTTTTCTAGTAGCTTCATGAACTACTATCTATTTATTCCGCTGCGTATTTTTGTACTACTCTGTATCTGTGATTCTGTGTTTGATTTATTTACTGTATATGCTGGGTTTTGCCAAATTTTAATTAACAGTCTGATATTTTGAGCAATTCAAGTCCGACATCTGCGGATGCGAATGGTTGAAAATAGCAGGTCGTTACTGTTGGTATCAGAGCTTTGGCTCTAGGCAAAACTTATCATATATGGTAAATTTATTTACAAAATCACTTTCGTTCGAGTTGAATCTCTTCCTTTCTGACTCGATTTCCTTTGAATTTTGGAATGTCCCTCGGTTCCGAAATTCATTCTTGTCTCTCCCTAATTATATTCGTTCGATTCTGGAGTATCCCATAACTCCACTGAATGATTCGTAAAAGGGGGTGAAAACTCCTTTTCAATTGGCATTGATTCACCGAAGATTTTTTTGTATCATCGGTTTACGATGCTGTTGTATCTTGGTATGCCGAATTCTATCTATGGCGATCGAATGTCGATTTGTTTAGGAATTCCGCATCGATTATATTCCTGAAGTCACGGTTGACTCGGTTAAGGTCGCCCGCGATTTGTAGAAGTATATCCATCTTCTATTTTGTAATTTAATTATCTCATCTTCGATCGAGTCTATCTTCGAATCAGGATTCTATTGATTGGAGTTCCGCTAATTTAAATCTCTATCTTTGTTTGAAACCCATTCTTCGAAAAATCGGGTATGTTGTATTTTTGAAATTGTTTATACCGAAATTATTATTTTGATAACTATGATTTTATTCTATATATAAAAGTGAAAATATTTTCGATAAGGATTATATACCTATATAAAAAGGTTTTGAAAGGATTTGAAATTTTGAAAAATTATAAGAAATTGATTTATGTAAAATTGATTTATAACTGTAGAGTTAAATCTGAAATTCGAGAATTGAATTTCGGTATTTTGAAATTAGTTTTAAGATTTTGGAAGATATATAAAAATAATACGATTTAAAAGTATTTTTCGAATAAGAAATGTTTCTAATGAATTTTAATAATTTTGAAGAAATTTCAAAGAAGTTTTCAAGAAAATAGAAGTCCAGAACTCACTTATGTCGCTGGAAAATAATTTCGGTGATGAGTGCACGCATCATCGACATTGATTTTTGAGTTTCAAAGTGGGGGAGAGGCCACTTTAATAGCTTCGCTATGCAAGTGATTTTGTAAAACCTTTTTGATTACAAATTCCGAAGTATAATTTGATATTTTAGAAAGATATATGTATATATTTTAAAACAATTTAAAATGAGATCGGTGTTCAGTCCTCGAGTTTCAGATTTAATAATTGGTTTATTGATTTATGTTGATTTTCAAATCTTGAATTTGGAAATTTGATTTCCCTAACTATTTTGAATGTTCGAACACTTCCAAATCGAGATTAAATTTTTAAAGCTAAGAAATTTGGAAGAGTACAAAATGTTTGATAAAGCATATAATTTTTGTTTTGTATGTTAAGTTTGAAACCTTTTGTTAGGTAAATGAATATGACTATTTTGAAATTATACTAATATGGAATTTAGTTTTAAATGTTTTGAAAAACTATTAGTTTTAAATAATGGTTTTCAGAAAGGAAAATTTGTTATTTCAAATAAAAAAATAAATACTTTAAAGGGTTTAAAGGGATAATTATAAATTTGGAAACCATTTGAGTATAATTAATTTTGAGAAAATTTTTGGTTTTGAAATTAAATTGAAATTAAAAACCAGTACTTATATTGTGATTTTGGAAATGAATTTGTTTGACTTGAATTATTTTAATTTGGAAACTGTGATAATTTTCTAAACCTATTATTTTGGGAACTTTGAAATTTAGATATTTAATCTGGAAGAAAATTTGGTGAAATCATATATGATATTAAAATGATTTGAAATTGAGAACCTTATATTATTAAGCACTTGATTTGGGAGTGGTCGAACTTATATAAAATGGATTTGTATAAGTATAAAGTTGATTTGAAATCTATTGATTTGAAAGGTACTCAATTTGGAAAGAGAATTTTATATAATAAAAGTCTATATAAGTATGTTTTGATATACTATTGATTTGGAAAGTATTCGATTTAGAAAGGAATCCTATATATATGGACTTTATATAAGTACGATATTTGAAAGTATTTGGAAAGGTACTATATGATATATATTTTCGAAATAAAGATATGGAAAGTGCCTTCTACTTGATATCTGCTTTGTGTCCACGTCGTGGATTCATTCCATCGATATTATTCTCTCTGATTTTTGGTTTTCCGGATGTAATACTCGAGTGTTCCCACCGTGGCGTAACCCATGGTTTTTTTCTCTCTCGTGAATGCATAGCGAAATTGCCTGGCTGAGTCTTGCCTAGGGGTACGGATTGTTTCCTGGGGGATCCAGGCGTAACCATTGTGTATCCTGTAATCTGTGTAGGTCGCGAATAGTAGCGCAAGTGCCTGACTGAGTCTTGCCTAGGGGTACAGATTGTTTCCTGGGGGATCCTGGCGTAACCATTGTGTATCTGCGAACCATGATCGGACAAAGGTTTTGGTTTGGTTGTTTTGTTTGGATTGTACTTTCCATATCTGTTTTTTTAAAGGTTTTTCAAGTATTTTCACTGGGTGTTGAAACGGGTCTACCAAGTACTTGAAGAATTCTAGCTTTGCGCCTGATCAACGCATGGCCAGAGTCTACAAGAACGAGGATAAACTTGTTGAAACATCGAGTTATAAAAGTAATTTCGAAAGGAAAATTTATATCGATATAATAGTATTTTATTATAAAAGTATTTTTCCCAACAAAGAATTTTTGGCTTAATATTTGAAATTTAAATTCTTATGGTTCTAGATTAATTATTCGTGCCCGATACTATTCCTTGCATCTACCTTATCTGCTCAGTTTAGTTATTCACCTTGATTCTGTTTTCCAAACCTACCTTCCTTTCCTTTCTGAATATAATCTTTAAAATATTGTAAGTATTTTGAAGTTATTAATTTAATTAAATATATTTAATTCCAATGGGTTTTGAAAACTTAAAGTATTAAAGATAACTGAATTGCAAATGAAGTTTTCAAATAAATATTTCAAATAAAATGTATATAGTTAAATAAATTGTTAATCCTTATCTTTCAATCTATCTTTCCTTCCGGTTGTTTCTTTTCTCCTACCTCCTTCCTTTTCGGGGACGAAAAGTTTTGAGTGGGGGAGAATGTAACGACCCGTAGATTTTAATAGTTTTTAATTGGTTTTATAACGTATTTAATTTGGATTTTGAGAAATTTTAATAATAATATTTTGAAATAAAGTTTTAATATTTGGTTTACGTATAATTAAATATAGCAAATGGTAAATTTTCAATTAATTTTATGAAAGTTTATTTATTTTGTGAAATTCTATTAAATTCATGCTGACTAGCTAATGATATGTAATCTAAATTTTAATAAAAGGATCTGCAACATCGTAGTTGTAAATTATGAATGTTATTGTTTATAATCATACATGTAACTCTAATGATATGATTTTAATAACAAATTCCGTGTTCAAGATATGGATTTCATAATAGTATTTTCTTAATATCCTTAGCTTTCAACAATGATCAATTAGCGACCTTAATCTTAATAGGATTTGAAAATCATCAACATTCGGATAAGTCAAATGATATTCTAAATGTTAATAATAATCTTGAGAAAAAAAACTTTATCAGAAGAACATTTTAAGTACACATAAATTTTTATGAGATTATGTTAATATGTATTCAGTAGGGATATGCTAACAACCGCTCAAACAAGAGATAATCACTAATACACGGTGTTAATTGTTAAAAACTCAAACTATCTATATTTATCACGCAAAAATGCAAAATCATAAAGGTCATTAGTGAAATTATGCAATCTTAACATGTGCGTAGAAGGCACATGCTGATATTTTCCGATTTTGTGCATTGCACTAAGAATTATTGGATCCTATTCATCGTTAATTTGCTACCATTTCACGACTTTGACCACCACCTTAATTTGTTGAATGCCACGAATGCCCAAATGATGAATGATGTTGCAAGTCAGAAGAAAATGCATGCTCCTATATGCGTTTTTGCGTTACATGACATTAGATGCCAACAATATTATTATGCATTTTCATTATCTTAATTCTTTTATCAATTAACCTCTCCACTTTTCTTTCCAATCTGATTTATAACCTGCCTATTTACTTTCTTACCATATTTATTATTTGCTAGAATCTAGCCGTTTCATAATTCCCTTTTTCAGCATTTGATGTGTCTTCTCTAAATCTAAGCGGAAAATCTAGCTTACCCCTTTTATTCATTTACATTTTTTTCTATTTCAAATTTCATCGTGACTGACACGCAACCTTACTTTAATCACTGCGTCAATCAAGCATCCATCTATTTATTTTCATTTATTTTATATTTATTGCCAACGTTATAAATTTGAAAGATCACTTGCTTCCCTTGTCTCCCTGATTTCACGTCTCTGTGCCTATCCTTTTGAGTTTCTTACTTTTATATTCTATTATTTGCCTAAACGTGCATTTTGACTGTTGCCATCCCCGTATTTATTTCTTTCCTTTTTGAAATTAAAACGTATACGTTTTACATTTATTTATTTCTAAACCATTCGTTGCCTTTCCTTTAAATCAATCCATTCTCTTCTTATTTGTTTTAATTTATTTCCTCTTTTCACCAACACTCAATCTTTATACATATTTGTTTTAATTCATTTTCTCTATACATGTGCATTCAATCTTTATACATATTTCTTTTAATTTATTTTCTCTTTTCACCAGCATTCAATGTTTATATACATATTTGTTTCATTTTATTTCCTCTGTTCACCAGCATTTAATCTTTATATATTTGTTTTAATTTATTTTCTCTTTCTTTTTTTTACTTCTCCTTAATTTATAGGAATAAATTCTTAAATTTCCTCTAGCCATTACTATCTTTATTTCTTGCCACTTTAAACAAAATTTCTTTCCACTTTATCAATGTGAGGCTTCTCTTATAAATACAGTCACTCGTACATACCCTACTCCATATCAATAGACCTTCATCTCCTGTGACGCCCCACCTCTATACCCACGCTAGCCAAGAACACTCCGGAGTAGTGCTGTCAACTAGCACGGAGAATAAGGTTGTTGAGGAGCGACCATCCATGTAATTGCTTATCACACGGTGGCTATAAATAATCTTCGGAAATAAACATAGAAATAATCATATCACAAATCAGTCACAGATATCCATATCACAAAGGCGGAAGAAGATATGAATATATAACTAACACATGAAAGTGTACATCAGAGTAGTGGTCAATAAGATCCACGATAATACAAAAGAATAGCAACACGTGCTATACAAAAGAATACAACTATGAGTCTATATCTCAAGTGTATACAACAAAAACTGCTAATCTAAACAGTTAGCCAAAAGTCAGAGTGATGAATCCCTGAGAAGAAGTCAAGCAGAAGCACCTGTAACATCTCGGTCTGACCCGAGTATTATTTAAGAAAATAATAAACGGATCAGTCTAGCTATAAATATCAGATGACATGATATAACATAAAAGATATGGCATAAACATAAACATCCATAACGACATACCACTATAAGTATGTAAATAATGATCAACAGAAGATCAA
This sequence comes from Allium cepa, assembly GCA_030765085.1. NCBI lineage: Eukaryota > Viridiplantae > Streptophyta > Magnoliopsida > Asparagales > Amaryllidaceae > Allium > Allium cepa. The sequence continues at coordinate 146,551,067 of CM060945.1, forward strand.
TCAATAAGAGATAATCAATATCACAAGAATCTTCTCAAAGATTCGAAGGGGGCATCATACCCTAAACTTGTACTCATAACAAGTTAATGACATAAATTCCAGAAATCAACACGAGAAATCCAGAAATCATAAAAAGGGAAAGAGGCCTATCACATGACGGTCCGAAGACCATGGGGAGCTACCCCACATGTGTGAGTGGAATCACACAGATTGAGGTCAAGACTAACCAAAAAGCAGAAAGGTATGTGTGAATGGAATCACACAAGTGGTGTCTAGTCTAACCTTGCAATGAAAGAGACATCGCGCAATTGCTAGTCTAATTCATAAAGCGATCATCAAGATCAACGAGAAGTGTCAATTACACTAAGCTAGTAAATATAGAAGTTTAGCTTCATGTCCCATAACCACTTGCTTAACTTAAATATTTACGAACAAACTGTAAATCTTCACTAATAAAATTGTCACAAGAGGTTCAATCGAACAAGTCCAAGAATTAACCGACGAAGTGAACGCAAGCGTTTCATACCGCTTGTTTTACTAAGTCGTTTAATTAGATTTCTCATCCGAGTGAGGTAAAGGTTTGTATATACTAATAGATTGGAAAACGGTTTAAGAAAAGAGCTTTGTTATTAAAAATAGAGTTGAAATTGTTTGTTAAAAGAGTTTTGATATTTACTACTAGTGTTGAAACCTTTATATTATAAAGTGACAAAACACAGAAGCAATTGTAGAAACAATCAGTCACAAAAAATCGCATACGGAGATGTGAATAAAATCCAAGGAAACCAGCTCAATGTTTTTCAGATAAGATCCCCTACGGAGGGGGGGTGGCAACCCCCCCAAGGTGGGGGTGCGGGGGCAACGCCACCGCTTACGGGGTTCGACCTGCCCGGTCAGGTCGCGGGGGTCCAGGGGGCAGCGCCCCGACCAAAACGGTACGACCTAGTGAAGATAAAATGAGGTCTAACGACCTAAGGACTCAAGGGTCTAACGACCTAACGACTCAAGGGTCATACGACCTTACGACTCAAGGGTCATATGACCTAACGAGCTATGGCCAAACGACCTAACGACTCAAGGATCCAACGACTCAACGACTCAACGACTCAAGGGTCCAACGACTCAACGTCTCAACGACTCAAGGGTCCAACGACTCAACGACTCAACGACTCAAGGGTCCAACGACCTAACGTCTCAACGACTCAAGGGTCCAACGACCCAACGACTCAAGGGTCCAACGACTCAAGGACTCAAGGGTCCAACGACTCAACGGCTCAACGACTCAAGGGTCCAACGACTCAACGGCTCAACGACTCAAGGGTCCAACGACCCAACGACTCAACGACTCAAGGGTCCAACGACCCAACGCCTCAACGACTCAAGGGTCCAACGACTCAACGAGTTAAGGGTCCGGCGACCTATCGGTATAACTCGTAACCGACTTAAGGGTTGCGTGACTGAAGGGCTGCACGACTTAAGGGTTAACTCGTAAACGACTCACGACCTATGGATGAACGACTTAACTCCGAACGAGCTAAAAATGGCCAGAACGACCTAGGGTTAACTCGTGAACGACTCACGACCTATGGACGAACGACTTAACTCCGAACGACCTAAAAATGGCCAGAACGACTCAAGTGCGGAAAATTCAACAAAACGCTAAAAATTGGAGTTTTTCGCCAATCCAATCCAAACCAAATGCTAACATGCATGCTAAAATGATAGGGAATCATTCCCAACAGTTCAATATAGTTATAGGCTAGAATTGTGAGATAAAAATCTCACCTTTGCACTAAAATTTATGAAGATGAAGCTTGAAAGCAAGGAGAAGCAATCCAAAGCTTGAATCCAATATCTTCTACTTGAATTTGGAGTTGAATGATGGAGTTGCAATTGAATTTGAGCTTGGAGTTTTAATTTCCCATTCTCTTCACCATTAATGCCAAAGCTTGAGTTAGTTAGGAAATTTATGAAGAGTGAGGAGAAGAGGGTTGGAACTTGGGCTTAATAGGCTAAACTAACCCAAAGTCCAAAGCGGGAAAAGTTAGTGAAATTTCACTAACTCCAAACCTATCGATGTTTATACTTAAAAAGTTGTAAGCGACATTTCGAACTCAATGGAAGTGGTCTCGAGTCCTAATTTGACCGTTTGCAAAAAGTAGTTTTTCGGACCAAAATCCGATTAACGATTTAATATTTAAATAAAAATATTTAAATGTAAACTCGATAAATATGCGGGTTGTTACATCTCCTCTCTTGCGTGTGAAGCTTCTTCTGTAGGTAAATGGCTGCACTAAATTTTTTTTTCTTCTTATTTCTTTTCTTTTTCTTCTTCTTTTTCATCCTTTTCTTTTGTTTTATTATTGTTTTTATTGCTTTTGCTTTTCCTTTATTTTAAGCATAGCATGCTTCAAGTATATATTTTACATTATAAGTATGTTTATATAGTGCAGCGCAAGTATACATTAAATTTAAAGTTATAAACATTTGCATTTGTTCTATGGTTAGTTTTATATGAGTATTTATTGAAATTTTTATAGTCTGACTTTTGAATATACATTGGGTTATTTCATACGGTTTATATATAATATAAGATGTTTAGCAGTCTGCATATATGTTACAGTATGTAAGATTTTTATGTAAAAAAAAAGAAAGGTGTTAATTTTATATCGTATTGTTTATAAAAAGGTATTAATTTTATAATATATATATTGTGGGACAGTATACATTTATAAACATATTAATATACAGTAAGTTATAAAACATAAGTTTGATATATAGGTAGAGTTTGCATGGGTTTAAATTTTCCTTCTGTTGTTTAAAATATAGTTGTAGAGTTATAAAATTTTGGGGAGAATATATAGTATAATATATTTTAAGTTAGTTTGTGTGTTTGTCCAGAGATGAATTATTATACAAATACAGTTTTATAAGATCTAAGATCTGTTGTTTTAAAATGTAAGTTTATACTAGTGATTATATGTAACGACCCGTTAAATTAATAATATTAAATGAATTGACTTAATATAATTTCTAATCTAATTGAGAATAAATGTAGACATTTGGTATAGTAGTTGTAATTTAGTGTAACAATAAAATTTTATGACAATAGATTTGGATAATGTAGATTGTCACAATTTGATTTAAAGTTAAATATAAGAAACTGATATAAGGGTTGAATTAGTGAATATCAATAAAAAGATTTAGTAGAATGGAATTCATTTAATATAAAATAAATAGTGGAAGACTTACATTGGATTGTAAAATGGATAGTAACTAAATAAAAGGTGACCGCTGAATAAATCAATGCAATAAGTGTTGATAAGGAAATTTAATGAATGTTCTCAATAATAAATGGACTTAAGATAGTAATAAAATTTGTTTTGCCTATGTAAATTTTATGTATTGATAAGCCATAATTAAATTTGAAATTTGGTAGTAAATAGGAGATAAGTTGACTAAGGCAATTAGTAATTTAATAAATGAATGCATAGTAAGTGGAAATGTATGCGTAAAAATATTTTCATATATGGGATAATTACAAAATTTTACCCATTTATCTAATGTATATAATTGAATCTAAATTTAGGGCAACATTTTGTTATTGATGGTATAAGTGGATTTGAATAAAAAGGTAAAAATTATGTAGATTTAACATGTATTGAGTATATAGCTAAGAAGGGCATTCGATGTAAATGAATCTAAATTAATGTGTCTAGTCAATAAAGGAGAACTTTAAGGGAATAAATATAAAGGAATGTATTTGGGGAATGGAGTCCTTTTATATGTTGAATAGTATAACGTTGTTATTAAGAATGAACGTTACTTTAGTAATTATTAATACGGTAACGGAAGAGTGTATAAATTTTATAGTAACGTAAAAACGTATTGGAAGATAATAATTAAGTGTAGACTTATAAAATATATGTATGACAACAAATTTTGTAAGTTATTTATTCTATTAGTTGTTAAGTTTTATTTATGGGTAAGTTAACAATATTACAATTCAATTGAATACAGTAATTTATGCAAACAAAAGATGAACATTTGAAAGTATTACTGTATTGATATATATTTATATATATATATATATATATATATATATATATATAAGAAACGGTAACTTTGTAGTTGGGGATTAATTGATTTAGTTGTGAGTTGTAATCCAATAGAGTCAATTTATTTGAATTTATTGCAATTTATGGGATTAATTGTAGTAACCTTTGAAGATTTATTTACTAAAATAATTGACGATGAAAATTATATGTAAATCTGCTTTCAGTTAATTTAAAATATCCAAAGGGCTAGAAATGACACAAATCTGCTAGTTTAGAAATTTACAATAAAAAGTGGTAAGTAATTTTTCTAAATATTTAGATAGTGGGAAGATGTAGATTTAGATGGAATTTATTATTTAACTATTTCACATATTGAAGATCTAAGGTTAGAATTGAGATTTTTAATGTATAGATATTGAGCCAATGTTAGTTTCATTAAATTGACATCAATAACTTTGAATAATAGAAAGAAAGTGAATTTAATAAATTTAATCAAACGTATAATGTTGAATTTATTAAAAATTGGAATTTAACCTTTAAGTAAGGATTAACATCTAAATTGATGAATAGAACAACTATGTATTGACACTTGAATTGTTTAGAATTGGAGTAAATAATTAAGAAAATTTAAAGGGAGAAAATTTGGTCAATTTTTGAATTTAGATGTAAAAATTGGATTTTTATAATTCATTTAATTTATTTAATGAATATTAAAAATAGCCATTTTGGCCACGGACTCGGATTTCGATGAAACCAGTTTCATCGGATCCGTATCGGTGAATTATTATAGGGTTTCAAGTTTCGTATCGATCGGACTTGTCGTCTGATCGTACGGGCGTGAAACGCCTTGAAATCAATTTTAATAAAATCAATTTGAAATCAATTTGGAAATCTTGTTTTCAGCATAACTTCTTCATACGATCGAATTTGGTCGTGAAACTTTTTCCATCGCGTTCAGAATATTTTAAAATACCTATTTGGATATATAGATTTAACCAATTCGGTTCTGGAGGCATAGCGGGCTTTTTGGGCCATAGTTTGTTCCGCACGTTCGTTCTACAGTCTATCTACTCTATCTCTAACCCCTCTATATAAACCTAGCTACAAGCCCTAGCCTCCGCCTAAATTTCATCTCATCTACACGTATACTTTCTTCATGCTCCTCTTCTTCTTCAATGGGTGCAAACCCTAGATCCAATCAATTCAAAAATCAAATGAAACTCCAAACTCCTCCAAATTCTAAAAAAAAAAAAATATATGTTGAAGATTTTGGCAAGTGCAACTCAGATCTGCGGTCCGTTTTTCGATTCAAGTTTTTGTGTGTCCAGATCTGAGCTAAACAGTTCGTGGCCATTCATCGGCGCCGTATCAAACTTCGTCAGATCGTCAAACGACTTATGGGTATTGTAGAGTGGACGATGGGGAGTGCATCAGCGAAATTTGTTCGTCGTTTCAACGGTCGGATGTGTCGATTTAATTCGATTAGGGTTAGGGGGTGGCGGCGGCCGGTGGAGTTTTGGGCGACCGGACCTATATGGGGGGGGGGTGCGGCTTGGCGAGCTGGGGCCCATGGTGGTGGTGGCACGGCGTATGGTGGTGTCTAGTGGCGTGCAAGCTTGGTCAAAGTCTCGGTCAAGGGTTTGTGGTTGGGTTTCGTTGTCTGTAGCGTGCGTTCGTGCGTTCTTAGTGAAGGGGAGAAGCTGTTGCATGCGCATCACCTTGCTGTAGTGTGAGTGTGTTTGTTTTGTTTTAAATTTAATTTTGAAAGCACGTTTTATCGAATAACTTTCTCATAAGATCTCCGTTTCACGCGATTTTTCTTTTGTTAGGATCGTAATTAGATTCCGGATCTGGTGACGCTGGCTTGGACTGATTCAGAGACCGTCGAATTTTTGGGTTTAAATCGAATTTAAATTCGATTTAAATTCCAAAGGTGAGTGTTTAAACCCACTCACAACTACTAGAAGCTTTTATGTTTGTTAAATTAATTTTAGAAATGAATAGAAATTTATTTATGTGTATTTGGCATGTTTATTTTATTCATATCTGTTGAATTGCATTTATTAAATTTAACTGTTAATTTAATTAATTTATTGCGTATAAATTTACAGTTAAAATTTATTTGTTTGTATATGAACTGCTAGTTAACAGTTATATAATTTATTACTGAATATAGACTGTAGATTAATAGCTGTTAAATTTAATTTGAATAAAATTGCCAGTATTACCTGTTATGTAGTACCAAAAATAATATTGTTATTGATTGATATTGATTGATGATTGCGATTTGGATGATGGATGATGTTGATGAATGGATGTTTATTGTATATCATTAAATTTCAAATTATCATGCATATTTCATTTCATTCGGGATTGTGGTTTGAAATGATATATAACCGCAAAATTTTATATTTTTAAATTGCGGATTGAAATGATAAATATCCGTATCACTTGACCATAGGATAGAAAATTATATACAGGCACCGCGGTATATATATAACTATTTAAATGTGATTTCTATGGTTTGGATGGAATACGGTTTATAATAATCTTAAATTTTATATTGTATAAATATTTTTCTTCCATATATATATACATATGAAGTTGAAAATTTTGAAATTAAAAGGTGTATAAAAATCTTTATTTAAAAATGGAAGAAAATTAAGAAAATGGAGTTTAATAATTTATATCATATGTTTAAATGTTAAGTTTGGAAATTTTAAGATATGATATTTATAATTGGATTTTTCCCAAAATAAATTGAAATGAATATTCTAGTATAATTTGAATTGGGAAAATATATATATTTTATTACTAGAAATTGAAATCTTATTATTTATGGATTTTATGTGAATATTCAAGACTAATTAATAGAACAATTGATCCGTTGAAAGAATAAAATCCAATTTTAGTTTGAAATATTGTTACTCAAAATGGATATACGTATATATAAATAAATTGAAGTGGTTTTGGAACTTGAGAGAGATAATATAAATTTTGGTTTAGACTTTAATAAAGAAATGTATTTGTAAAGCCATGAGAACTATTTTCTTTACAAAGTAACATTTAAGTTAAACCATTTAATTCATATACTGTTGAATGTCCAAACCATTCAAGTTTTTTTTTAGAAGTTATGGTTTTAAATTGTGATTTTCAAAATATTATGCTTTGAAAATATTTGATTTTCAGACGTTATGAAGTTAAAGCATTATGATTTTGGAAAAGAATTATATTTGGGATAAGTGATAAAATATGGTTTTGGGTTTTGAAATGATATCGTATTCATGGTTATGAAATGGAATGTTTATTCTGATTTTTAAAGTATAACCTATTTTTAAATGACCGCGGTGTTATAATAACGATGGGTTGGCAAAGAGACCGGGATCGGATATGGACATACTCTCTGTCGATACCGAAAACCACTTTGACTAACCGTGTACGCGGTGGAGGTTCCAGAATGAAGTAGGTGGTGGCGACGTTTCCTGTAAGGTAAATACGTGGACCCGACTCCCGTGAGTTGGCATAAGGTGGCTAAAACAGGAGCGATTCTCAGGCCAATGAGGTCATTCCTCTGATCGGACCCTCCTCTTCGATATTATACTTTGATTTTGGATTGATTCAGTGGCCACTTCTATATTTTGATTTTGGGGAGTTAGTCCGAGGTGGGCGGTAACTGCGGCTACGCATTTCCACCAGCCTGGATAGCAATTGGTATATCTACCCTGGCATTGCCTAGTTGTGCCGTGTCACCTACCATACCGAGCCTTTACTACGAGTTTCTATTTGTGTCGTACCTATGGAGTATCCTCTGGTAGCCTCCCGATCAGGAGGTATTACGGTACTGTATAGACTATTGGCATTTTACGTGTTAAGGTGGAAAATGTAAAGCCTTAACGCTATTTAAAAGTAAGTTTATTTTATAAATAGACACTATTATAATAGCGCGATATACTACATAGTAAATAGTTTAACGGATCCTTAGGAGATGTAAATCCCGAACATCTCTTGAGTTACTGTACTCATATTTATTTCTGTTAATTTAACTCACATAAGATCTTTTAGTCTGACTCGAGTGTTTTTGTCTTTTCAAATTCGCTCGGGTCAGTTCGAGCGTTTCAGGATCGAAGATTTTAGCTTTGGAGGACGAAGACGAAGAATCTGTATTATATTATTTATAGTATTGCACCACACTCATACTATTCCGCTGCATTGTTGTATTGGTATGTGTAACTCTGATATTTATTGTATAAAGAAGAATTAACTGTTTTGTAACCGTTTATGAACTATATATTTATTATTATATTTTATCCTTCCGCTGTGAGATTCTATTTTGTTTTATTTCTTCTCTGTTTTTCTTCTTTACCCCATAACAATCCGCCCTTGCGTATGCTTTTAATTGGCACGTGTGTCGGTTTAAAGTGTGCGAAAAGGCGGGATGTTACATTATATGGGTTAAAATTTGACATTGATATTTTTAAGATGATAAAGAAAGTTTAATGTAAGTGTTAACATGTAAGAAATGCCTGAAGCCTATTTTAATATTAAAGAAAATACTGGAATTTAAATTGTTAAATTAAGTTGGAGCTGTGCTCTCGCCCTTCTCTTTCTTATAAATATTTTGCAAAAGGTAAATTTATATCAAGTATAAGGTGTGTAGTGTTTCAGCAAATCAAGGAAAGTCGATATTGGTCTTAACAATAATAATGTGGAATGTTGACTTAAACGTTGATTTAAATATGATTATAAAAAAAATTATGTTAATATTGGTTTTAAACATAGTTTTGCAGTTTTCTATTATTTGCATTTGTTTGAAAACGTATGTATGTATATGTAATTTTAATGCGTTTCAAAACTAATATTGGTTAAGAGAGTAGTATAATAGAATAATATTTGTATTTCATTTCGGTCTACATAAAGCAGTTTCTGATCTATTTTCATCGATCTCTATTTATCAGTTGTCCATCGTATTCGTGCCAATCTTGCTTCGCTTTGAAAATTTTGTTTGGATTTGTTCGATGTCTAGATCGTGATCCAGCGTAGCTCAATTCTTTGTCCAATCTATCTAGCCTCGAAAGATGAGCAATCACTCACTATTTAACATTCTTATATTTATTAAATTTGATTTCAATTGAAACGACAATTGAAATATGTTGTTATTAGTTATTTAAATTGTTTATATGCTATTATTTGTAACTGTTCACCTGTGGGATATGACACCATATCCTGTTGTTTATATTATACTGTTATTGATGATATATGCCTGTTATATTATTATTATATTTTATCACTCTGCAAGTTCCCTGTAGTTTAGAATTCACTATGGGTTGAAATGATACATACCCGAACGGACTTTAGAATAGGAGAATTTCGTTATGAGTTGAAATGATAGACCCAAGCGATTTTCATTTAATTGAATTTGGGATTACGGGTTGAAATGATATCCACCCGTATATATTTAGTGTACGGTTTGAAATGATAAATATCCGTAGCACTTGACCATATGATAGGAAATATATACAGACACTGTTGGTCCATATATATAAAAATATTTTGAAATAAATTCATTGTTTCGGAAAGAAATATATGGTCTTAATAAATATTAATTCTTAAATTATTATATATAAAGGGTAATGATATATATATAGATTTAATAATATTTAATTAAGATTGATTTAATACATAAATTATGTTAATTATTTAGGTAAATTATAGTTCAAATAGATTTTTGCAATAACTGGGATAAATTAAGATTGGGAGAAAAATTTGAGTTTATTAAAAATGGTATTTAAATAAGGATTTATTTAATTAAATCAATTTGAAATTTTGAATGGGAAATTTAAGGGTATGATTTTGTAACTGGATTTTTGATGTAAGTGATTTAATGAATATTTCACGTTTAAATATGTTAAAGAAAATATTGAGTAAAATGTAATTAAGGTTACTTAAATGATATTGAATCTAATAAGGGAGTATTTCAAGACTAAATAATAATGAGGTTAAATCGAGATCTATATGAAACTGTTATATTGAACTTTTAAATATTAAAGCCTTGAACTATATTGGAATTTAAATGGTTTATTTTGAGATTCAGATCTGTATTTGAAATAAATATAGTTGAATTCGTTATTTAGAAACTAAATTGAATTTAAATTGATAAATTAAGATTGGATTTAATTTGAATAGGAAGGTCGGGTTGATGTTGAAACAATTTGTTAAGTTGAGGAAATTGAAAATACTTTACTCTATAAATTATTTAATATATATATATATATATAAAAATACTATTTTGGGAAATATAGAGATATTTGAAGTGAAAATGATATTTGGTTTTGAAGTATAAATTAAGTTGAAAGGACTACGGTGTTATAGTGTATATTTCTACCTTGTAGATAGTTCTATGGACCCTTAGAGGATGGTTATCCCAAACATCCTTTAAGTTAATTGTATTTCAGTTGATATTTCACTTGAGTTGGATTTATTTAGATAAGAATGTTAATCCTGACTCGAGTGTTTTGTGTTTTGCTTTACGCTCGGGTCAGACTGAGTGATACAGCATTTGAGACTCACCTTCGAAGTTGGAGTTTGCTTGAAGATCCAGCTATCTATCCTTTCAGTCATCCAGTTGATTGGTCCAGATAAGTCTTCCGCACGTACTGGAGACTTCACTGTATCTGAGATATTCTATTGTACTTTATCTCTAACTCTGATTTTTTTTATAGTAGCTTCATGAACTACTATCTATTTATTCCGCTGCGTATTTTTGTACTACTCTGTATCTGTGATTCTGTGTTTGATTTATTTACCGTATATGTTGGGTTTTGCCAAATTTTAATTAACAATATGATATTTTGAGCAATTCAAGTTCGACATCTGCGGATGCGAATGGTTGAAAATAGCAGGTCATTACAGTTGTATCAGAGCTTTGGCTCTAGGCAAAACTTATCATATATGGTAAATTTATTTACAGAATCACTTTCGTTCGAGTTGAATCTCTTCCTTTCTGACTCGATTTCCTTTGAATTTTGGAATGTCCCTCGGTTCCGAAATTCATTCTTGTCTCTCCCTAATTATATTCGTTCGATTCGGGAGTATCCCATAACTCCACTGAATGATTCGTAAAAGGAGGTGAAAACTCCTTTTCAATTGGCATTGATTCACCGAAGATTTTTTTGTATCATCGGTTTACACTTGCTCTATTGACGTTCAAGTTATTCCACGCTTAATATTTTAAACTTAATTTGTTAGATTTAACTTGGAATTCAGAACTTGTTTTAAGTCTCTACTTTACAAGTTACCACCCGTCTTAAAATATCACTTCTATTACTTCCATTTTTTTTATACTATAATTATTTCATTTTCAAATTTTCACCAATTATTTTCTTTCAAACTCCATATTTCGATAACTCAGGGTACCGAAATATCCAAGCAAACCACAACACCCAATTACCAAAATGTTCATCACAGCATATCAACCATTTCAATATAGCCTATACATTACTATATAATATAGTACATCGATTCAGTTTCAACCATTCAAACAATCATTTGAATTTAACCATTTAATTTAAATGAAAGCCCAGAAGCGTGAGATTTCTCACCTTTAATTTACTTACGTTAAATGCTTATCATTTAAGTAACGAATTCTCTAGTTACTTATATTAATTTATCTCTATCTATAAATTAATCAATCAAAAGTAATTAACTTATAATCCTTAATCAATAAATAATTATTTCTTAACCATAAATAAATTAGTTTCTCTTTAATTACAGAACCGATTAATTAAATAATCTTAATTTCTCAAACCCTATTTAATTAAAAGTTAAGTCAAATAAATTAATTGATTTCTTAACTATATCACTTTAAATTCTCGCTTTATAAAATCCGTGATTTGATTATCATTAATCTATTATCTTGAAGTCTAATTGAAGATAAATACCTTATTTCCTTAGTTTCTCCTTAAGCACATTATGAATTAAATTTCGAATTTAACTTAAGCATCAACCTACTGGTTTAAATGAAACATACAATTAAGATTAATAAATCGTAAGCAACAACATTAACAATCTACGGGATTTAAACAGTTAGTTTACCTGATATTTCTGCAATTTAAACTAGGCGAATATTCGTATATGTGGCCGAAAAAATCGAGAAAACTCACCTGCTATCGCCACAGCAAGCATCGAGCACCCTCTGTCCTAGCTCAACCTTGCCAACGCCTGCTCGTGCGACCCCCCCTCTCTCTTTATTTTTTTATTTTTTTTATTTTTTTCCGATCGCCTTCGCTAACCCAACTTGCCATAGTCGCGACGTGAAACCCTCGACCAACGCGACATCGAAGTCGCTGCCACCTCTCGTGCGAACCACCACTACACCCCCGGGACGCCACCGCCACCCTCCCTCTCGTGCACGCGCGATTCAATCGCGAGCCAACTCGCGAGTCATGCCTTAATTAAATTTTTTTTCACTGTAGTTGATTTCGATAGTAAGGGTTTTGGGCGACTGAAGATGGGGGAGGAAAATGAGTATACGCGGTTACTTATGTAAGAAAATAGATACAGGGGGTGAGAGGCTTCTTGGGTACGATAAAATGAAAATATCTATGACCTATTCCTTTAAATTTTATTATATCTTCACAACGTCGCAATAACCGCCATAAAAATTCGAACCCTTCTCAATAAATGCCGTTAGGCAATTATAAGATTCTACTCGCGTCCCGAACATGATGAAACATGTTCAGAACCTAAGTCGATCGTATACACGAGTTACAGAAGAAAACGATCAATTTTAAATTAAATCGATTAAAATAGTTCTACGCGTTTCGAGCTGCCAGAGTCAAACGACAACCCCGATTGCTACAAAAATTGAAATCCGATAATAACTAACTACTATGGATCCAATGGAACTGGTTTCGTCGAATTCCGAGGCTGTGCCTCGGAAGGCTATTTTTAAATTCAATTTAAACGATACATTATTAAAATTGAACAAATTACTTTTAAATTAAATTCAATTATCCTATTATCTTCAGTATCGTCGTTATAAATTTTTTAAGCCTTCAAATTATTTTAAACAGGCTTAGAACTCCAGATTCAGCGTTTTACCCAATTTCAGTTTATATAATTTAATAAATAAATTACCAAGTAAATATTAATACCTTGAATTCGAATTAAAATTAACTTTTAAATATTTAAAATCAATTAATTATTCCTAATTAAATTGTTAGAAATTCCGGGTCGTCACACATATGGATTTTCATATAGCGAAATCGATTTTGGAAAATATTTGATTCTTGTATAAGACAGACTTTATATAAGTATAAGGTAATTTTGAAAACTATTAATTTTGGATGGTATTCGATCTGAAGAGATAAATCTTATGTATAACGGAATTTATATAAGAATAATTCGATATATTCAAGATCATTGGTTTTGGAAAGTACTTTATTTGAAAATGAAATCTTATATATAATGGAATTTATATAAATGCGATATTTAAAGCTATGATTTTGAAAGGGTATCATATATGGTATGTTATATTTTGAAGTAAGAGGTATGGGGAAGTACCCTCCGCGAAGAAGTATAGTATGATATGCTTCGACCCAGATGGACTTGGGGAATCTAAGAAAGGATTCGACTGATAAACCCTAATATACTTGGGTGAATTCAAAAATGGATTCGCTCCGATATGGTTGTCCAGACTTAAACTCATGAGTTCCTCAATTTTTTTCCAAGGTAGATGGTTCTTTAGTTTACCCAATGGAGGCACTTTCGATCCTGAGATCTGTTGTTTATGGATCCTCCGGGAAGGAAGTGCATCCATTATGTAAATCATCTAATCAGCAGTTACCACTGCAGTTGCGGTCGATGGTCCCTTGTTTATGAAGTGGCTATGATATTTTTCTAGATTCTAGTAGGTGGAAGGATCTTTTAGAAATTTTTGTGTCCATTGCATAAACACTGGATCAGCAGCGGGCCATTGCTATCGTAACATCATTTGACACCGGATTTTGAGCGGTACTACTCATACATTTTTTTAGTATTTTTCACTGAGTGTTGAAACATGTCTACTAAGTACTTAGAGATTTCTAGTATACCGCCCGATCAACGTACGACCAAAGTCTGTAAGAACGAGGATAAACTTGTTAAAACATCAAGTTATAAAAGTATTTTGATAAAGTATTATATAAAGAATATTTTGGTCATTTTTTCATTTCTAAAGACTTTAAAAATGTTTAAAATATTGCTATTTATGTACAATGGTTTAATAGTAAATAATTAGTGTTGTAAATATTGTGAGAAGTTATTAATTAAATAAAACATATTTTAAGTTAATGATGTTTAAAAGTATTTTAGATCCAAAATAATAAAATTTATAAATGATGGGTTTAAGTTTTTCAAAAACTTCATTTAAATATAACTATTGGTGTAAATAATTGTTTTCAAATATCTTACATATACTTATAAAGATGTTATTTTAAATTTTTAAAATGGTTTTTATAAATGAAGCAAGAAAATTTACAGAATTTGTTTTTTGTAAAGTATTAAAGTACTAAAGATGATTGATTTGCAAATGAAGTTTTCAAATGAATACAAGTAAAATTTATATAAGTTTCTTTGAATGAATAATTTAAAGATATTACATAAATGAAAAAAAATGATTTGTGAAGTTTTATTGATAGTAATATACTTGACAAATAAATTTGAACCTCTATTTTGGAAGTGTGGTTTTAAATATTTACTTGAATTCAAAGTACAAATAGTAAATTTATTGGTTTAGTTAATTTGAATTTTGTATTAAACCATAATAAACATTTTTTCCATGATTTGAACATTCATTTTAAGCCAAGTGTGTAAACTTAATCATGAAGATATGAAATTTGGCACTTTGATTTGGATATTAAATGTAGGATTTGAGTATACTTTGACGAACCGAATCCGGCGTTCGAAAATCGACATCAAATACCTCACTTGTATTTGAATGTCGTAGATTCAATCTTTGAGTCTGGTTTGCCAGAGCTTATAACAACATTAGGTAATAACAACATAGCAGAAACAGAAAGAATAATTTTATTGACACACAACATTTGATACAACAATGATACAAATGAAATGATCAACACTATCAGAGATAGATACAACAGCGGAAATAAACAAAGCTGCAGCAGCCGAAGACAATATTCTCAATGCCAAAACTCCAAAGCTCCAACGACTCCAATCCAATAAGCTCGAACCACCATCATGCTGTAATGAAGCGCAAATGTGATCCTAATGCAATAGTCAAACCAAAGACTACGAAAATTGCCAAAGCTACACCTACTATTTGATTATCTGAAAATCTGACTCTAGGCTGCCCGTGTGAAAAATTGTGGGCACCCAGAGTTTAGAAAGGAACAATAAACTCCAGGTCAGTCATGGGACTGGTGTGAGCAAACAAAAATAGTTTATCTTGAACAAAAACAAAAAGAAATCAAAAGAAATTCGCAATGCTTTTTGGAAAATGAAACTGCCATAAGGCCTCCCGCCACACACACAATGCAAGCGCACACCTAGAGGAGATTTCTCCTTATGACAGTCAAAAATGCTTGATACACGAAAATCCTTTTGATATTATTAGTGCACAGTGCAGAAAACATTTCAAGTATAATATTAATCTTAGCCAACATACGTACCATTATAGTATGCCTATTTGTGACGCCCCACCACCATGCCCATGCTAACCAAGAACATTACGGTGTAATGCTGTCAACTAGCACGAAGAATAAGGCCATTGAGGAGCGACCATCCGTGTAATTGCTTTGTGCGAGCACCAATATGTCAGATAGTACAAGGAAGTCCGACATGCCGATACAAACTTAAGGATACTACATAGTGGCTATATATATTCTTCGGAAACAAACATAGAAATAAACATAACACAATTCAGTCACAGACATCCATATCACAAAGGCGGAAAAAGATAAGAATATAACACATGAAAGTATACATCAGAGTAGTGGTCAAACAAGATCCATAATATCACAAAAGAATGGTTACAAGTGCTAGAAAAAAGAAAATGTATACATCTAGGAGTCTATATCTCAAAGGTATACAACAAAAACTACTAATCTAAGTAGTTAGCCAAAAGTCAGGATGATAATCCCAGAAGTGAAGTCAAGCAGAAGCACCTGTAGCATCTCGGTCTGACCCGAGTATTATTTATAAGAAAATAATAAACGGATCAGTCTAGCTATAAATATCAGATAAGATGATATAGAATAAGAGATATGACATATCATATGATAACCATGAAGCCATACTGTGATAAGTATGAAATTGAAAATCAACATGAGATTAATACATATCACCAGAATCTTCTCAAAGATCAAAAGGAATGTCATACTCAATATCTTCATTCACAAAAAGTAAATGACACACAAATTCACCAATGCACAAATAATGATAACTCATATCTATGAAAATCACAAAAATTGGTGAAACACAAATTCTAGAAATCATCAATGGAAATCCATAAATTACAAAAAGGGGGAGGCCTATCACAAAACGGGAGCATGAAAACTCACCAAACACGTGTATCACAAATGGGACGCTATCCCATGGTCGCTAACCATAGAGCCGGTGCAACGACGTAGTACAACGGTACTCCCGAGGAACCAGAAACTCGAATAGTTCGGAACAACAACATAGTACAACGGTACGCCCAAAGATCCAAACACTATAAAAACGTGGGTCGCTAGGCCACAAGAAATGGGTGGAAACCCCAAGAAATAAATAGGTCGTTAGCCTATAATAAAAATGAGATGAAACTCAATAAAACGAGGTACTGTCCCCTATGTGGACAAAGAAACATAGCATATCGCTAGTCATAATCACAAAAATGATCATCATCGATCATCAAGAAGCGTCAATTACAATAAGTTAGTAAATATGTGAGCTTAGCTTCATGTCCCATAACCACTAGATTAACTTAGATATTTACGAACAAATTGTAGATCTCCACTAGAAAATTGCCATAAGAGATTCAATCGAACAAGTCTAAGAATTAACCGACGAAGTAAACGCAAGCGTTTCATACCACTTGTTTTACGAAGCCGTTTAATTAGATTTCTCGTACGAGTGAATTAAAGGTTTGTATATTTTTAAAATGACAAATCAAAAATGATCGTAGAAATGATCAATCACAGAAATTCACATACGAAGACGTGAATAAAATCCAAAGAATACGATTCCAAATTCATCAAAGTGGAAATAGCCTAGCGAATCAATCACGGCTCGACCTAGCAGTGGAACAACCTAAAGAGTAGCGGCATAAGTGCAGGCCGAGCGACCTAAAACATGTCAGAGGGTCGAGCGACCTAGCGCTGAGCGACTTAAGGTGGTACGAGCCTGTGCCAAGCGACCTAAAGAATGGTGCAACCCAACCGATGGCCGACCTAACGTGCAAACGACCTAAGGAAATGGCCGAGCAACCTAACACATACACGACCTAACGTGCATGCGACCAAGGAGAATGCGGCCAAGGTAGAGCGACCTAACCGAGTAATGGCACGACCTAAGTGACGCGACCTAAAAGGGGGGCTGCGACCTAACGACCTAAGGCAAATGAGGAGGCCGGGCGACCTAGCAGCCTAATGGTGCACGCGACCTAACCATTGCCGAGTGGCATAAGGAAGTGAGGACGGCCGAGCGACCTAGCGACC
This sequence comes from Allium cepa, assembly GCA_030765085.1. Classification (NCBI taxonomy): domain Eukaryota; kingdom Viridiplantae; phylum Streptophyta; class Magnoliopsida; order Asparagales; family Amaryllidaceae; genus Allium; species Allium cepa. Next base: position 146,568,819 of record CM060945.1, read on the forward strand.
TACGACCTAGGGCCGAATGACCTAACGACCTAGGGGGAAAAACGACCTAAACGCAGGCCGAGAGTCCTTCATATGCAGGTCGCGCGGTCTAAGGCTTTCGGAGCTCAAAACTCGCTCAATTTGCAACCGATCGAGCATGGACGCTAGGGGATTATGCCCATAGGCTACCCGGCCGTATTGGCTCCTCGGTGCATCACCAAAAACGTGTTTAAACATCAAAGATTTGATTTTTAAATATTTGAACCCAAAACACTAAAAATTGGTATTTTCACCAATTCAATCCAAATCCATAGCAAATGCATATGAAAAAGTGTTAGGAATTCGTACCCAACAATAAATGATAGTTATAGACAAAGATGTAAGATAAAAATCTCACTTTTACACAAAATTTATGACGAAGAAGCTTGAAAGCAAGGAAGAATCAACCCAAGAAGCTTGAATCAATGTCTTCTCTTTGAATTTGGAGTTGGATGTTGGATTTGCAAATGATCTTGAGCTTGGAGTTTTAATTTCCCATTCCTTCCCTCATTTTTGATGAAGCTTGAGTGTTAGGAAAATGAAAATGAAGTTATGAAGAGAAGGGGGTTGAGTTAGAATTAATAGTTTAGGCAAATGGGCTAAACCAAACCCAAAACTCAAAGTGAAAAAGTAAAAAAATTCCACTAACTCCAAACATATCAAATTTTACGCTCAAAACGATCGCAAACGGTGTTTTGAACTCAATGGAAGTGGTTCCGAGTCCTAATTCGACCGTATGCAAAAAGTAACTTTTCGTACTAAAATCCGACTAACGATAAAATATTTAAATATCAAATCGTAAAATATGCGGGTTGTTACAGACTCCCCTCCTTAATGAAATTGCGTCCTCACAATAATTAAGAAGAAAATATATAGTAACAACCATAAAAGCATATTCAACACAAAAGAAGTTTGAAATAAGAAGTTCACCTTAAAGAGCACGAGAAAGTAAGTCCGGATGTGTTCGCTCGATGAATTCTCTAGCTTCCCAAGAGCAATCCTTAGGATTTGAGGACCATTAGACCTTTACAAGCGGAACATCTTTATTTCGAAGGCGCTTGACCTCCGAAGAAATAATGCGAATAGGGTGTTGCTCATAAGTCAAATTAGGTGAAACTTCAACTTCCACAACACCGGGCTCAAGAATAGAACCAGAATCTCGAAGACATTTCCGCAATTGAGAAACATGAAACACGTCATGAATAGCAGAAAACTGAGCCGGTAATAAAAGGCGATAAGCCATGGAACCAATACGTTCGGTGATAGGAAATGGCCCAATATATCGAGGCGCTAATTTTCCTGATCGACTGAAACGTACAACACCCTTCATAGGTGAAACACGAATAAACACAAGATCTCCCACAGAAAATTCTAATTTCTTTCTCCAGTTATCGACATTGGATTTTTGTCTACTCTGGGCTTCTTTCATCCTATGACGAATAAGGTCAATTTTCTCTGTGGAATCACGAATAAAATTTGGACCTAAAACCAGCTTCTCACTGGCCTCAAGCCAATAAGAAGGAGATCGGCATGGCCTTCCATAGAGTGCCTCGAAAGGTGCCATACCAATACTAGATTGGAAGTTATTATTATAGGAAAACTTAACAAGAGAAATATAATCTTTCCAACTTCCACCAAAATCAAGAACACATGCACGAAGAAGACCTTCAAGAGTTTGATTCACACGCTCAGTCTGTCCATCGGACTGGGGATGATAAGCGGTGCTAAAATTAAGCTTCGTTCCCAAAGCTTTTTGAAGACTCTTTCAAAATCCACTAGTAAACAATGGATCACGATCACTAACAATAGTAAAAGGTACTCCACGCAATTTTACAATTTCTTTAACAAAGAGTTTGGCCAAGAGAGGAACGGTTCAATTGGACCGAACGAGAATAAACTGGGCGGATTTAGTAAGTCTATCGACTATTACCCATAAGCTATCATGACTCGAACGAGAACAGGGAAGGCCGTCTATAAAATCCATGGAAATTTGATCCCACTTCCAAATTGGAATTTCTAGAGGTTGCAATAACCCATCGGGCCTTTGATGTTCGGCCTTAATGAGTTGGCAAGTCATGCAACACTTAACAAAGTTAGCAATATCAGATTTCATTCCCTCCCAATAATAAAGTCGCTTCATATCCGCATACATTTTACTACTACCAGGATGAATGGTAAACTTAGAACGATGTGAATCTTCTAAAATATCTTTATGAAGATCACTAATATTTGGCACGATAAGTCTACCAAATTTTCGAATACCGCCACGAGAATCAATATCGAAGTCTTTCAAACCTTCAATATCAATTTTATCCTTAAAATTTTAGCCAAGAAGGGCCAATTCAGGATCTAGCTTTTGAGCTTCAAGAATGCGGTCTAAGAGAGAAGGATGAGCCTCAAGGCTACATAAAGCAAGAGATGAACATATATCGAAAACACGATCTCAAATCTCACAAGTGGATAGAATTCCGAGATCATTCCATTCGGAAATCATCGTAGAAAAAACCTCTTGTTGCTTACGACTAAGTGCATCGGCAACACGATTTCCCTTTCCGGGAGTATAAAGAATATAAAGATCATATGCTGCAAGAAATTCGAGCCAACGTTGTTGACGCAAATTTAGTTCCTTTTGAGAAAATAGATACTTCAAAGATTTATGGTCGGTGTAAAGAATAAACCTTTCTCCCAAAAGATAATGACGCCAAATACGAAGGGCAAAAACAATAGCTGCGAGTTCTAAATCATGAGTGGCATATCTAGTCTCAGTAGGCTTCAATTGCCTAGAAGCATAAGCAATAACACGTTCTCTCGATATAAATAACAAAATCTTGATTCCCCTCGGGAATAACAAGAATAGGTGCATCAGAAAGGAGTTCTTTTAATTTCTGAAAGAAGTTTCACATTTGTCCGGCCAAATGTATTTAACACCATTCTTAGTTAAGCTAGTAAGAGGTACGGAAATTTTTGAAAAGTCCTTTATGAAACGGTGGTAATAACCTGCCAATCCAAGAAAACTTTGGATCTCCGTCACACTCTCCGGTCTGTTCCAATTTTGAATCGCTTCAATCTTTGAAGGATCCACGGAAATTCCGGATTCGGAAGTAATATGACCGAGAAACTTCACACGAGATTGACAAAAATGGCATTTAGAAAATTTTGCTTTTAATTGATTGCTCCTAAGAGTTTCCAACACAATCCGAAGATGTTTTTCATGCTCCTCCTCGGTTTTAGAATACACAAGAATATCATCTATAAAGATGAGAACAAACCGATCAAGGAAGTCTTTGAAAACTCTTTTCATAAGGTCAACGAAATAAGCTGGAGCATTCGTTAAACCAAACGGCATAACAAGCCAATCATAAGATCCATAACGAGGATGGAACGATGTCAAAGGAATGCTATACTCTACAATACGAAGCTGATGAAAACCGGTAGCTAAGTCTAATTGTGAAAAGACTGTAGCACCACTAAGTTGATCAAATAGATCATTAATCCGAGGTAAAGGATATTTATTCTTGATAGTAAGATCATTAAGCTTGCGGTAGTCAATGCAAAGCCTAAGTGTACCATCGAATTTCTTCACAGAAATAGACGAAGCTCCTCAAGGAGAGGAACTAGAGCGAATAAATTTCTTCGTATCCAATTCGGATAATTGTTGGCGCATCTCCTCATTTTCTTTATTGGACATACGATAAGGAGGACGAGTAATAGGTTGAGTTCCAGGGATGAGATTGATTCTGAACTCAATTGCTCGCTTATGTGGTAATCCTAAAACGGGCTCAAATATGTCAGAAAATTCATGAACAACGTGAATAAGAGAAATAATATCTTCCTCATCATCATTATCGTCGTCATGAGGATTTAAAGAATATAAAGTTGCAACTAAGCTGGAATCCGAATCTTTAAGGTCAACAAAAATTTGCTTAACAGATTGAGGATGTCGAAGATAAATAGGTCGCTCAGGACATAGGATTTGGGCTTTATAGCGGTTAAGCCAATCCATTCCCAAAATCATTCCAAAGCCCAAGTAGCGCATAACATGCAAATCGGCTCGGAAAAAAAAAATCACACAAAATAATCTCAACATCTTTACACAATAAACTGATTGTTGCGGATCCACCAACCGGATTCGCAATTCTCAAAGAAGTTATTAAACACAAAACATCTAAAGAAAAAGTATGAACAAGTTCTTTTGAAATAAAAGAATGGGACGCACCCGTATCAAAAAGAACTCGAATAGGATGATCACGAAATAAAATAATGCCATCAAGGATTGAATGTGAAATACCTTTACCACGAGATGTGTTTCCAGGGGCTTGAGCAACATTAAGCTTTCCCTCCTTCCTGTTTTGAAGTTTGGGACAAGAAGATAAATAATGATCCGAACTTTTACAATAGCGACAAAAGAGAGGTTTCGGACATCTATTGGCATAATGGTCTTTAGAACCACAATTGTAGCATTGCCCACCACTAGGGGCAGAAGCCTTTGCTACCGGAATTTCTTGCTTCCCTTTCTTGTTGGAATAAGACCCTTTGAACTTAATAGGCCTTTTCTTGTTGTTGTTGAATTTTGGTTTGGCACCCACAACATCTGCATCACTTTCTTTATCTGCCTCTTCGAGTGGAAGAGCGATATCAACAAGTTGATCAAAAGAAACTTCTAATTTTAGAATAATGGCTTATTGAGATTTTTATTCAAGCCATAGACGATTCTCTGATTTTTCTTCAATGGGGTATTAATGTATTCAACCCCGTATTTAGAGAGAGATTCAAAAGACGTGACATAATCTGCCACGGAGGATTCACCTTGAACAAGGTCTATGAAACGACGAGCTAATGTCACCTTCTCAGCTTCTGGTACAAATTTTAACTCGAATCGTTCTCGGAATTTCTCCCAAGTAAGATCTGCTTCAACTATTTCAGAAATAAGAAGCTCATACCAATCGAATGCTCTTTCTTGGAGCATACTAGTAGCCACCTGAACACGGTGAAGATCAATAAGATTCATGTGAGAAAAGATTTGATCGCACGATCTCAGCCAAGCCTGGACTTCGATAATAGTCTCAGAACCTTTGAATGGCTTCCCACCAAATTGGTATAATCGCTGCACAAACGTGCAAATCCTGACATAGGGTGAGTAGAATCCGGATTAGATCTGACTACTTGAGCATTCCTTACTAGATCAAGTAGCTGTTGGGCAGACATAAATACTCCATCCTGGAGAATAGCACAAGATTGACTGGCGCTGGGACGGCCGGGTCTAACCATTTCTCTTCTTTTTGAAAGAAAGAAAGAAGAAGGATAAGGTTATTTACCAAACGAATATCAAGTAATCTTGATAGATAAACAAGGAATCATAAAGAAAATAGGATGAATCGGTACGAAGACGCGGATTAAATCCTCATGCATGATTCCTAAGATGGACTTGACGATGATCCTTGCTAGATTATTCTACATTGTTCCGAAGATTGGCTATGATACCAAGCTGTGACGCCCCACCTCTATACCCATGCTAACCAAGAACATTACAGTGTAATGCTGTCAACTAGCACGGAGAATAAGGCCGTTGAGGAGCGACCATCCGTGTAATTGCTTTGTGCGAGCACCAATATGTCAGATAGTACAAGGAAGTCCGACATGCCGATACAAACTCAAGGCTACTACACAGTGGCTATATATATTCTTCGAAAACAAACATAGACATAAACATAACACAAATCAGTCACAGACATCCATATCACAAAGGCGGAAAAAGATATGTGACGCAGCGGATTATTCGAAACAAAACTTCAATCGATGAAATGTAGCAATCGGTGAGTTGAAGATACCAAAATGCCCAAGTTCGTTGATCCAAAGATACCGAACTCTAGCTATCTCAAACACGTTGATAGCGCACTATACCGTGTTCAAAGATCTACGATTCTTCGCACGTTGATCTAGCGCACTAGATTCCGTGAATCGGCTTCTACGATCGTTGAATCGAGCGCACTCGATTAACCGAAAGAGGAGATAGGAGATTACACTCAACTACCAATTGGTATGAAAGCACAAAGCTAACAAAAGAGAATTTTATTCAAAAATCAACAACCTCAAATGTACAACACACGCCCCTATTTATAGAGTTTTCGACCCAGTCCCTAAGTCGTTGCCGACCTACGACCCAACTTAAGTCGTGACCGACTTAACACACGCGACTCAACCCCTTTACAATACAGCCCAATGTAAACGACTCAACACGACCGACTCATCATAGGTCGTACGCGACCTAACACTTCCCATTCATGACCGAGTTAAGCAATACAACACACAACATATGTACACGACTTAACTCGTTACCGACTTAACATATAACGACTCAAAGATTCACGACTTAACACCCAACACAACCCATAGGTCGGTAGCGACCTAAAATACAACACGACCCAATCCCCTACGACCTAAAATAGAAGGCAGTTCAGCTTGCTTAGATCGGAACTCGGCGAAGTTATCTTGTTCAACATCACTAGCTCGTAACTCGGCACAGTTATCTCGTTCAATATCATTAGGTCGGAGCTTGTTAGGTCGGAATGCTTCTTCCTGTGTTTTCTTAGGTCGGAGACGACCCAAAACTCCGTTGTTAGGTCGTGACCATGCTTTCTTAGGTCGGACTACCTTCCCCCTTGGCTTGTTGACTCGTGGCCCTCCTTCCTTAGCTCGGCAATGACTCATGCCTTCACTGAGTCGTGAATGACTCATCACACTACACCACAAACTCATGTTTTCAGGAATTATAGTTTGCACAACTTCTTCTCTGGCCTTAGCTGCATCATCCTCCCCTTGTTGAGAAAAATTCGTCCTCGAATTTGCAAATTCTTTCTCATCAAAATGTGCATCTCCATAATATGGCACAAGATGCTTAATATTGAATACATCAGAAGTGTAAATATCCTCCGGCAGCTTCAACTTATAAGCATTGTCATTAATTCGTTTCACAATTTCGACAGGACCAATCTTCCTGGCTTTCAACTTATTATAAGCACCTACCGGAAAACGATCCTTCGTTAATACAGCATAAACTAACTCACCTTCTTTAAATTCAGCATTTCGTCGTTTTGAATCTGCAAACTTCTTATATTTCTCATTCGATTTCTCCAATCGTTCCTGAACGATCTTATGACATTCAGTCAGCTCATCAACAAAATCGACAGCTCGTTTAACTGCTCCCTTCGTCTGTGGTACGACTGCTAAATCCAACGGTCCCCTGGGTAAATTTGAATACACAATCTGAAACGGACTGAATCCCGTGCTACGATTCACTGCATGATTATGTGCAAATTCAGCTTGGCATAACTTCATGTCCCAACTTCTCAAATTATCCTGTACAAGACATCGCAACAAATTTCCCAATGACCTGTTAACAACTTCTGTCTGTCCATCTGTTTGTGGATGATAAGCACTGCTAAAATTCAACTTCGTTCCTACCATTTTCCACAAACTCAACCAAAAGTGACTCAGAAAACGAGTATCTCTATCCGACACAATAGTCTCTGGCAATCCATGAAGTCGATAAATCTCCTTGAAAAATAATTGCGCAACACGAACAGCATCCGCCGTCTTCTTGCAAGCAATAAAATGTGCCATCTTCGAAAACCTGTCCACCACTACAAATATAGAATCATTTCCCCTTTGAGTTCTAGGCAAACCCAAAATGAAATCCATGCTAATATCAACCCATGGCTTAGACGGTACAGGTAATGGCATATACAACCCTGCATTCGTCGCTGTTCCCTTCGAAACTTGGCAAATATGACATCGCTCCACAAATCTTTCAACCTCTTTTCTCATCGACGAAAGTAAGACTGTGAAATCAACTGCAAAGTACGATCACGGCCCACATGCCCTTCCTCGTGCAACTCTTTGACAATTTTCAACCTCAAGCTACAGTCTGGAATACACAAACGATTCCCTTTAAACAGAAAACCATCAACCAACGTAAATTCATCGGTACTCTCACCCTTCACTTTCTCAACATATTTCACAAAGTAAGGATCTTTATTAATCATCTCCGGCAACATCTCAAAACCCGTCACTTCAACTTTCATTGTCGTTAATAAATGACTCCTCCTACTCAAAGCATCAGCTACCCGATTTGTCACCCCTGATTTATGTTTGACAACAAAAGTAAACTGCTGTAAATATGCTATCCACGATGCATGTCTCGCTGAAATCTTATCCTGCCCCTGTAAATGTTTCAATGCCTCATGATCTGTATAAAGGACAAATTCCTTCTGAAATAGATAGTGTCTCCAATGCTTAACAGCTTGTACAACAGCATAAAATTCAACGTCATATGTACTGTATCTCATCTTTGCTCCTGACAACTTTTCGCTGAAATAAGCAACTGGCTTCCCATTCTGACTCAGAACTCCTCCAATACCAACCTTCGAAGCATCAGTATGCAATTCAAACAATAACTGAAAATTAGGTAGAACAAGAATTGGTGCAGACGTCAACAATTCCTTGATCTTCTCAAAAGCAACTCCCGCTTCCTCTGACCATACAAATTGTTTCCCTTTCATGCAATCAGTAACTGGAGCCATCACGCTACTGAAGTGTGGAATGAATCTTCGGTAGAATGACGCTAGCCCATGAAAACTCCTCACTTCCGTAATCGTCTTTGGCTGAGGCCACTTCCTGACTGCCTCAACTTTACTCTGGTCAACTTGAATACCTTCCCCTGAAACAACATAACCCAGGAATAAAACACTGTGCGTCATAAACACACATTTCTTCGTAGCAGCATAAAATTGTTCTTCACAAAGAATAATCAATACTTCCCTCAAATGTAGAACATGCTCCTCCCTACTTCTGCTGTAAATCAGAATATCATCAAAATAAACCACAACGAACTTCCCAATGAATGGTCTAAATATTTGATTCATCACCCGCATGAATGTACTAGGTGCATTTGACAAACCAAATGGCATAACCAACCATTCGTATAACCCTTCTCTCGTCTTAAAAGCTGTCTTCCATTCATCTCCAGGTCTGATTCGAATTTGATGATAACCACTCTTCAAATCAATCTTTGAAAATATAGTTGCCCCAATCAATTGATCTAACAAATCATCCAACCTCGGCATAGGAAATCTATATCGGACAGTGATCTTATTCAAAGCTCTACTATCTGTGCACATCCTCCATGTTCCGTCCTTCTTTGGTACTAATAATGCTGGCACGGCACAAGGACTCAAGCTTTCCTGAACACGTCCCTGTTCCAACAACTCTTCCACCTGCCTTCGTAACTCTTCATGTTCCTTCGGACTCATTCGGTGATGTGGTCGATGTGGTAACACTGCTCCCGGAACAAGATCAATTTGATGTTGAATGTCTCTAAGTGGTGGTAACTCCTTAGGCAACTCCTTTGGAAACACATCTTCAAACTCTTTCAAAACTGGCTTTGCTGCTTCTGGTATTTCAACTTCTTCACTACTCTCTCTCCCAATCAACAAAAATACTTCAGGTTCCTCTTCAACTTCTTTCACAAACTCCTTCAAAGATAATAAAGTTTTCAATTCCTCAATCTCCTCCAGCTTGCTCTCCTTCTGTTGTTGCTTCTTGGGAACCAAAGTGATTTTAGTACCCTCGAACATGAAACTGTAACTATTGGCACGACCATCATGTTGAACTGCTCTATCGAACTACCATGGTTTGCCCAACAACAGATGACATACGTCCATGTCTACAACGTCACACCAAATTTCATCTTTGTACTTTTTCCCAATAGAAAAATTAACACAAGCCCTTCGACACACCTTCACTTCACCACCCTTCCTTAACCATGCTAGCTTGTACGGTTTAGGATGTTTCTCAGTCTTCAAGTTCAATTTCCTCACTGCTTCTGTAGAAATAATATTATCACAACTTCCAGCATCAATAACGAACTTGCAAACTTTTCCCAGAATAGTGCATGTCGACTGAAAAATATTGCTTCTCAACCAACTACAATCCTCCTCTTGCTTTGGTGTAAGACATGACCTCCTCATCATAAGATTACAACCTTCATCTCCCGACACTTCTTCTTCCTCTTCAACATAAGGTGTATTTGAACATTCGGCCTCCTCACCATCATCCTCCTCAACTTCTGCAACCATGGTTCTCTTCTTCGGCTTCGGACATTCATTACTTTTGTGACCCAACTCCTGACAATTATAACACTTGAACCCACTGCTAACCTTCGCCTTCTCAACCTCCTTCACCACTAGCTTTGAAATAGGTTTAGGAACATTAGAACTTCCACCAACACCCCTTGCTTGATTATTGGAATTAGTAAACACACCACCTCCACGTCTTCCTTGTTTCTCCCAAGCTAACGCTTTTTGATGTGCTTCTGCAACTGATCTAGGATCAAACATATTAACCATATCCTGGATCTGCATTCTCAATCCCCCAATGAATCTAGCAGTTAGCTGTTCTTCCGTTTCCATAATATCATTCCTGGCAATGAGTTGGTAAAATTCATCAGCATAATCACTAACAGACTTTGTCCCTTGCCTCAAATTCTGCAACCTCTGATACATAAGTGATTGATAGTTGTAAGGTAAGAAAGTAGATCTCATCAACTTCTTCATCTTATCCCATGATTCTATCTTTGACTTTCCCATTCTCTCCCTAGTAAGTTTAGTTTGTTGCCACCACGCCAAAGCTCTCCCCCTCAACCTAGTAGCAACCAACTTCACCCTTCTATGCTCAGGAACCTCCTTGAAATCAAAGATCTCTTCAACATTAGAAATCCAATCGAGAAATTCTTCTGCTACCATTCCGCCTTTAAACTCCGGAATTTCCATCTTCATACCCGATTCCCAACGTCGATCATCTCCAACATCCCGATAAGAATTTCGAATTTGGTCTCGATCTCGATAATGAATACTAGCTCTATCACCTTCTTCAACAAAATCAAAAGTACGTCTACATCGATCTCGACCATTATCATCCCTTCGTTCATGCATACTTCTTTGACTATGTCTCTCTTCGTCTCTATATGCTTCATGTTCAAATTCACGTCGACTTCTTCCCTCTTCATGTGCATAATCATAATGATCTCTTCGCGATGAAATTGATGTTTCTCTTCTATCTCTACAAGAATGTGGTGATACCCTCCTCGCTTCCGTAACCGATGGCGAAACTCGGTTTCCTCCATGGTTCGAGTTTGGTGATCTCCTCCTTTGATTCAAATCATTCATCAATTTCTCCAATTTTCCAATGCCTTCATCAAACTTTTCATTAATACGTTGTTCCATAAGCTCGGCTTCTTCTCTACGATACAAAGCTTCAACGTTTTGATGGCGATTAGCTCTCCTTGGTGGCATGATTGAAAAACTTTCACAAACTTCAACAATTCAAGCACAAAACTCCAAAGCTTTCAACAAAATAACAAGTCTCGGCTTAACCCTTGACTCGGCAACAAGTCGCGACTTAGGTTAAGTCGGCTCCAAATTCAAACACTCCACAAGGCTCGGCTACTCCCCGCTAGTATACACGGCCTTCTTCAATTTCAAACTCCTTTGCTCACTTTGATCCAAGATGTAATGGATCAAACAATTCAAACTTGTTGCAACTTCAATATGAACACAATGAGCAACTTCAAACTTCAAAAACTTCAAAAACTTCAAAAACTTGGCTCCAAGAATCAACTTAGCTATGATTGGCTAAGTATGGCTCCGATACCAATAATGACGCAGCGGATTATTCGAAACAAAACTTCAATCGATGAAATGTAGCAATCGGTGAGTTGAAGATACCAAAATGCCCAAGTTCGTTGATCCAAAGATACCGAACTCTAGCTATCTCAAACACGTTGATAGCACACTATACCGTGTTCAAAGATCTACGATTCTTCGCACGTTGATCTAGCGCACTAGATTCCGTGAATCGGCTTCTACGATCGTTGAATCGAGCGCACTCGATTAACCGAAAGAGGAGATAGGAGATTACACTCAACTACCAATTGGTATGAAAGCACAAAGCTAACAAAAGAGAATTTTATTCAAAAATCAACAACCTCAAATGTACAACACACGCCCCTATTTATAGAGTTTTCGACCCAGTCCCTAAGTCGTTGCCGACCTACGACCCAACTTAAGTCGTGACCGACTTAACACACGCGACTCAACCCCTTTACAATACAGCCCAATGTAAACGACTCAACACGACCGACTCATCATAGGTCGTACGCGACCTAACACTTCCCATTCATGACCGAGTTAAGCAATACAACACACAACATATGTACACGACTTAACTCGTTACCGACTTAACATATAACGACTCAAAGATTCACGACTTAACACCCAACACAACCCATAGGTCGGTAGCGACCTAAAATACAACACGACCCAATCCCCTACGACCTAAAATAGAAGGCAGTTCAGCTTGCTTAGATCGGAACTCGGCGAAGTTATCTTGTTCAACATCACTAGCTCATAACTCGGCACAGTTATCTCGTTCAATATCATTAGGTCGGAGCTTGTTAGGTCGGAATGCTTCTTCCTGTGTTTTCTTAGGTCGGAGACGACCCAAAACTCCGTTGTTAGGTCGTGACCATGCTTTCTTAGGTCGGACTACCTTCCCCCTTGGCTTGTTGACTCGTGGCCCTCCTTCCTTAGCTCGGCAACGACTCATGCCTTCACTGAGTCGTGAATGACTCATCACACTACACCACAAACTCATGTTTTCAGGAATTATAGTTTGCACAACTTCTTCTCTGGCCTTAGCTGCATCAATATGAATATAACACATGAAAGTGTACATCAGAGTAGTGGTCAAACAAGATCCACAATATCACAAAAGAATGGTTACAAGTGCTAGACAAAAGAATATGTATACATCTAGGAGTCTATATCTCAATGGTATACAACAAAAACTACTAATCTAAGTAGTTAGCCAAAAGTCAAGATGATAATCCCAGAAGTGAAGTCAAGCAGAAGCATCTGTAAAATCTCTGTCTGACTCGAGTATTATTAATAAGAAAATAATAAACGGATCAGTCTAGCTATAAATATCAGATAAAATGTATACAATAAGAAATATGGCATATCATATGATAACCATGAAGCCATACTGTGATAAATATGAAATTGAAAATCAACATGAGATTAATCAATATCACCAGAATTTTCTCAAAGATCAAAAGGAATGTCATACTCAATATCTTCATCCACAAAAAGTATATGACACACAAATTCACCAATACACCAATAATGATAACTCATATCAATGAAAATCACGAAAAGTGGTGAAACACAAATTCTAGAAATCTTCAATGGAAATCCAGAAATCACAAAAAGGGGGAGGCCTATCACAAAACGGGAGCATGAAAACTCACCAAACACGTGTATCACAAATGGGATGCTATCCCATGGTCGATAACCATAGAGTCGGTGCAACGACGTAGTACAACGGTATGCCCGAGGAACCGGAAACTCGAACAGTTCGGAACAACAACGTAGTATAACGGTATGCCCGAAGATCCAAACACTACAAAAACGTGGGTCGCTAGCCCACAAGAATTGGGTCGAAACCCCAAGAAATAAATAGGTTGTTAGCCTATAATAAAAATGAGATGAAACTCAATAAAACGAGGTACCGTCCCCTACGTGGACAAAGAAACATAGCATATCGCTAGTCATAATCACAAAAATGTTCATCATCGACCATCAAGAAGTGTCAATTACAATAAGCTAGTAAATATGTGAGCTTAGCTTCATGTCCCATAACCACTAGCTTAACTTAGATATTTACGAACAAATTGTAGATCTCCACTAGAAAATTGTCATAAGAGATTCAATCGAACAAGTCCAAGAATTAACCGACGAAGTAAACGCAAGCGTTTCATACCACTTGTTTTACAAAGCCGTTTAATTAGATTTCTTTTACGAGTGAATTAAAGGTTTGTATATTTTTAAAATGACAAATCAAAAATGATCATAGAAACGATCAATCCCAGAAATTCACATATGAAGACGTGAATAAAATCCAAAGAATACGATTCCAAATTCATCAAAGTGGAAATAGTCTAGGGACTCAATCACGGCTCGACCTAGCAGTGGAACGACCTAAGAAATAGCGGCATAAGTGCAGGCCGAACGACCTAAAGCTTGTGAGAGGGTCGTGCGACCTAGCGCCGAGCGACTTAAGGTGGTACAAGCCTGTGCTAAGCGACCTAAAGAATGGTGCAACCCAACCCATGGCCGACCTAACGTGCAAACGACCTAAGGAAATGGTCGAGCAACCTAACGCATACACGATCTAACGTGCATGCGACCAAGGAGAATGTGGCCAAGGTAGTGCGACCTAGGGGTACGCGACCTAACCGAGTAATGGCGCGACCTAAGTGACGCGACCTAAAAGGGGGGGAGGGGTTGCGACCTAACGACCTAAGGCTAATGAGGAGGCCGAGCGACCTAGCGGCCTAATGGTGCACACGACCTAACCATTGCCGAGTGGCTTAAGGAAGTGAGGACGGCCGAGCGACCTAGCGATCTACGACTTAGGGCCGAACGACCTAATGACCTTGGGGGAAAAACGACCTAAACGCAGGCCGAGAGTCCTTCATATGCAGGCCGCGCGACCTAAGGCTTTTGGAGCTCAAAACTCGCCCAATTTGCAACCGATCGAGCACGGACGTTAGGGGATTATGCCCATAGGCTACCCGGTCGTATTGGCTCCTCGGTGCATCAACAAAAACGTGTTTAAACATCAAAGATTGGATTTTTAAAGATTTGAACCCAAAACACTAAAAATTGGTATTTTCACCAGTTCAATCCAAATCCATAGCAAATGCATATGAAAAAGTGTTAGGAATTCATACCCAACAATAAATGATAGTTATAGACAAAGATGTGAGATAAAAAATCTCACTTTTACACAAAATTTATGACGAAGAAGCTTGAAAGCAAGGAAGAATCAACCCAAGAAGCTTGAATCAATGTCTTCTCTTTGAATTTGGAGTTGGATGTTGGATTTGCAAATGATCTTGAGCTTGGAGTTTTAATTTCCCATTCCTTCCCCTATTTTTGATGAAGCTTGAGTGTTAGGAAAATGAAAGTGAAGTTATGAAGAGAAGGGGGTTGAGTTAGAATTAATAGTTTAGGCAAATGGGCTAAACCAAACCCAAAACCCAAAGTGAAAAAGTAACAAAATTCCACTAACTCCAAACGTATCGAAGTTTACACTCAAAAAGATCGCAAACGGTGTTTTGAACTCAATGGAAGTGGTTCCGAGTCCTAATTTGACCGTATGCAAAAAGTAACTTTTCGGACTAAAATCCGACTAATGATAAAATATTTAAATATCAAATCGTAAAATATGCGGGTTATTACACTATTACAACCACCATGTTAGATGGTAGGTGCTACAACTAAAACCGTACAGGGCGCCTATTGGATGATTGGATTTCCAACATTGGCCAGGCTAAGGAACTTCCTCACTGAATGGGAATGCCTCTAGAGGGACATCCCGAGAACTTAACCAGCTCTCTGCCAACATAAGGCCGGGTTACCTCTATAACTAGGTAACTACTGACACGAGTATGCCATCCTTCGGCCGTAACCAACCTTTATCCTGTGATTCACCAACAAATAACAACAGCCACATAAGTTAAATATCTGGTCTCTATACCATGATATCAACTTTTATCCAGCGGAAGTGGACATACCCTAAGGGGAATGACCCTTAATAACCTTGCCGCATCCTTCCTGTTTCGACCATTTCCTGGGTGTGAGGTTCTGATGAAGTCTCGTCCCAAAATGCTACGCTTTTCACAAAAGGCGTGCTTTGATCAACCAATGAACAACAACACTTAATATGCCACATTACCAAATTGGGATTATATCACTAGTAACCATCAACTGCCTAACCATTGAGCTCGTTCAGAGAAGGGTGTTAAGCTAAGAGAATAAATTCTCCGCCACCAACAGAAATGTATTTGATAGAAACCAACTTCACATCTCAAAGTGTAACGTCAAACATACATCCATACAAGTCAATTCCGGGTCCGAACGGAATCGAATGCACTTCAAAAGAAGCCCTTGCAAATCTGGATAATCCTTAATCATATTTGGACTCCCCATCACATAGGGTGATCAAATCTCTATACCGGGGCCATTCGGTGGAGAAACATTCGACAGGTAATCCTTTCGCTTTCAAAAATGCCCGGTCTTCACCACCGTCTTCAAATGCTATCCAATTCGTCCTATCATTATTCGAAATGGGTTATATGACATAAAGTCCTCTCCCAGCTAAATCGAATAATGAGCGCATATTTTTAAAAACCATATGGATATATTGGGATCTTAGTTAAGTCACAACTTTTTAAGCCAAAACCTTTCTTTCAAATGGTTTAAACAAATTTCCATTTTAATCTTTTAATCAAAAGATTCACCCTTAAAGATCCTCTTCAACTTGAAAACAAAGTTCACCAATCTCTAACAAAGATTCATTCATAGCTTTTAAAACTATTTCAAACTTGAAACCCTTTCAACAAAACTAGAAATCCTTTCTTTATATGAAAGTTATTATCATTTGAAAACAATTTTTTTTTATTTCGAGAAAATCTAATTATATGTAATCAAGTTATAGCGTTTCAAAGTATGCATTGGAAAATCAGCGAATTGCCGTATTCTCGGCAAGTTCTACTTAGATTAAATTTAAATTCCCAAAATAATTTATTCAGTTTACTTCAAAATGGTTTAAAATCCACACACACATACACACACACACACACACACACATATATATATAATAACTTGTATAATCATTTTCAAACCATATTTCCCAAAATAATTTCAAAACAAGACGTAGTATATTCAAACTAAATTTAAATTTCAAAACTTTCTTTTCAAAAGCTTTTCATATTCAATTCAATTTCACTTCCAAATCATTTGGATTTAAAAATTCAACTTTTAAAAATAATATTTAAATTCAAAATATCTATAACTTAACCAATTCCTCATGATATCCATATTTGTGTGTGTGGTGTAGTCCAGGGGTTTTACACACAACAATAACATATCGCAATCATCGTCAATTCAAGCACAACTATATCGATAAACGAGGGGTTTTACACACAACAATAACATATCACAATCATCGTCAATTCAAGCACAACTATATCGATAAGCGATATGATCCTATAACGCTTATCGTCGTTCACAGATTCACAGATAAATATGTAAATCCATCACAGATAAATAAATCATATATCATACCTCAAAATAACATCACACAACAGAGATACAAACAATTTAAAGCATTCAATAGAATCCAATCATTCAAAAGCAAGACAAAAAAATAAATCACATGATTATAATTTATTCAATTAATTCAAATAGATAAATTGCTTATGAATTAATCACCTAAATTTGATTAATTAACATTAATTACAAACCACTTCAAGTAATTATCCTTTAATCATTTGTGACGACCCGGAATTTTCTGGATATTTATAATTCAAATGTTTAATTTTTTTAAATATTTGGAAGTTGGTTTAGTTTGAATTTCAAATATCACTGTTTATTTAGGTAATTAAATTATGGAATTTATTAAGTGGAAATTGGGTAAAATATTGAATCTTGATTTTTAAGACTGATAAATATATTTCAAAGGCTTATAAAATTTATATTTATAGTATTGAAAATAATAAAAGCTTTAAATTTGAATTTAAAGGTGGTTGTTCAGTTTTGAAAATATATAGTTTAAAAATATTTAAAAGAGCCTTATGGGGCAAAATCTCGGAATTTAACTAAACCAGTTCCATTGGATCAGAAATAGTGTATTATTATCGGATTTCAATTTTCATAGCATTCGGAGTTGTAGTGTGATCGTACGGTAGATAAACACGCTGAAATCTATATCGAAAATTCAATATGATAACTGAGTCCAAAATGCTATCTTCTCCATACGATCGAACTAGGACTCGAAACCTTTTTCATTGTGTACAAATAGGGGTTTAATACTATAAACGCCTAGTGGCACGTCTCGATTGGAGATCAAGATTGAGAGTTGCGGAAACTGAGACGATTTGAATTTGAATTTAAATTATAATTATATGTTAACTAGTCAAAAAATTTATTCGCAGCAGTTTTTTTATAAGTTATATCACTCCAACACCAGTACAAAAAGAAACAACGTTTTTTCCATTTGTCATTCATGCAATAGAATTTAAAGCACGTTGCAAAATAAAATAAAATCGCGTTCGAAAATATAAATCAAAGCCGCATTCAAAACGAACGCGATCACTCCTTCCATTCTTTTCAATCAAAGCTAAATTGAAGAAAAAAATAAATAAAATGACTACAGCAAAATCAAATACAGAACCAAATCGAGCAATGCGATTTTTATCGATGCTTTCTCCTTCATGTCAAATCAAAATTCTCTTCCTTCTCTAAAGGCAGCTACGGCAATCGAGCATCACGCTCGAGTTCTTTAGCTTTTGGCGATGCATCAGCTAGTGCTAGACGCGAGCAAGTAGAGGCGCTCTCAAAGCTCGAGACTCAGGCGAACTCCGTTGATGGCGAATATGGTTTTGCGATGGGAATCGAGCATCATAAGATTGGTGAAGCTGAGGTCGATGTCGCGTTAAGAAAGGTAGGCTTGAAGGCAAATGCAGTCGTGTTGGGTAAGGCAAAGGTCGACATCCGTAGGTGGGTCGCGAGCGAGGAGAAGGGTTGAGGTTTCGTCTGTTCTTTTGACAGTAAGTATTTGATTTTATTTTTTCTCGATTTAACTCGATTTTTTTCAGATTGGAAAATATTGTTACAATAATATATATAAACAATTCGGTTTTATGTATATACAGAGAAAGGAATTTTTGAATCAGATATTAAATTTTTGCAAATATATAGGTATAAAAATGAAAAGTTTTACAGTAAGGAAATTACTATATTTGTTATGTACAGATAAAAAAAGGAATTTTGAAATGTTTGAAAGTTTATATAAAAATAGATTTTTGGAATCTATAATTTACTTTTATAACATATATATATATATGTGTGTGGTTTCAATAAAATAAATATATACATCTTCACCTTTTAAACTTACTAGTATTTTTTTAAAAATTTTGTTAAGGGGATTAGTTTGTTCAATTTACTTATTTAATTTATTATAGTTATAAAAGAGTTTCATAAAGGAAATTTTGGTTTAAATAAAATTATTAGCTAACTAAAACTTATTAAATGGTAGAAATAATTTATTTGATTATTTCAACTATTTTTAAATGATATATTGTTTATACAAGGTCTAAATCGTGAAGAGAAAAAAATAAGCTGGTTTGGAGTGGATTGCAAATTAAAAATCAAAGGTGAGTTAATCTCACTCATCTGGATTATTATTTAAATTTTAAGTTTAAATATTTGGTTAAATGATTGAATTGATTGGATGTGGTATATTATATAGTAGTATATAGTATATATTGGAGTGATTGATTTCCTGCATTATATAGCGGATGAGACCCTATGCGCCGCATAATAGCGGATGAAATGATATGATACCATATACCACGATATTCCACCTTGAAGTGGAATTGGTATTTTATATTGTGCTAACATCTGTGGATGTAGGGAAAAAGGTTGGAGGGATCCAACTGGATTCCTCAAAATATTTAGATTAGTTTAAATATTCTATGATATGATTTGATAATCTAGGATAGACTATATTGGTGATTGAAATATTGGATGCTATGGTTTGATTGAGTATATTTGGGTATACTGAGTTATCAAATATATATTAGGTTTTTGATGAAAAAATAAAAGAGAGAATTTTTTTAAGTAAAATAATTATAGAGAATTTGAATAAATTAGAGAATGAATTGGAAAAGAATTAAAGTTGATTTTTAAATTCTAATAAATATATTTCGACTATGGGAAGGAGATTTTGAATAAAAAGGGAAAATAATGAATTTTAAAACTTAAGTGATATTATTTAAAGGAATAAAAATTTATTTTTAAATTCAAGGTTTGTATCTATTGGAGAGGATAAAGAAGGAATTTGTAAAAGTATGAAATCAGTATTTTCAGTCAAATAAGATTTTTAAATCATAAATAAGAAGTAAAATCTGAAGTTAATGGGGTTTGAAATAAATTGAGTAAGTAAAAGAATTTATTTTAAACTGTGATTTAAAAGGATCGAGACTATGGAATTTTATAAACTGGGTTTATAAGGTGAAATAAGATATCAGTGGATATTTGGAAGTATAAATTTCACGATGGAAATTTATAGTGAAATGGGTAATTTGTTTTAAAATAAATAGTGGTTTATTTTTTAAAAGGTGTGAAAGAAAAGTGTAGTTCCCTGAAAAGCCAAGTAGGTTTTCAAAGCAGATTTTTAAGTATAAGTTGAAAGTTTTAAAGTTGTCTAAAGGAATGTTTTTAGGAAATTATTATTTAAGTTGTTAAAACTTTAAAGGTAAATATTTATTAAATTTGTTATAGTAGTAACTATTTTAAAAGTTTAATTTGTATTATGTTTTAAAAAGGATAATATTTATATTTTATAAAATAGTTTTATTTTGAAGATAGTTTGGTTAAAGTTTTATTTGAAACTTGTATAGAATTTCGTAACTCTTATTTTAAAATTTAGTTTGGCTTAACTTTTATTTTATAAAATAATTATTTTATATTTTATAAAGTAGTTATATTTTAATTATTTTTAAAGTATATATTTTTGAATAAAGTGTTTAAGTAGTTTAATTTAAATGTTTAAAGTATATTTGTAAATAAAGTGATTAAATTATTTTTAAATCTAAAGTATTTGGACTTGGTTGTTTCCTGTGGAAATAAACAGTATTTGGGAATTTATTCCGAAAGAGAAAGAGATTTGAAACTATTTTCAAAAATTGAAGTGTAGCAAAATATATCTTGCGAAGATATTATGAAATTAATAAATAATTTGGGAAATTATTATGGCTTGATGATGATTTGTGAATGTTATTGGATAGTTAAATAACCAGCCATCAATATTGGACAATGCGTTGATCGTTTCGAAGAGACCGTGATTGGAATTTATTTTCCGAAAACCACTTCGATCCGGTTTGAACGTTTTCGTAAGAAAGACAAGAGCTGGGAGTCGAAGATGGAGCAGTGAAGTGCAAGGGCTAATCGCTACTAATCCTGAGGGTGGTTCCAAAATGGATGTAGTAGGAGTAGTGCCTTCGGTTTCGTTTGAACACAGAACCGACTTGTATGGACGTATGCTTTCAGAACATCGTCAGGAGGACGATGAGCATTCTAAGTGATTGTGTGCTAAAAAGGTGGTGCATAGCCTTGAGCCTCATCAACCGAGAATGGCTAAACCAGGGGAGGTGCATACAAGGCTAAGTGGCTAGAAACCAATTAGGGCTAGGTCACCCCTCTCTAGATGTCCCTTTTTATTTCGGCCATGTGGGTGGTTGCTGATCACAACGGCGGGGTGAACTTATTCGGACGATCAAGTAAGGGGTAGCTCCGGTCTTGTGATGTAGGGGATCAGGGTGGATCCTCGGTACGGTGATCTAGACCATGTACTGTGACGGGCGATACACCAGTAGCCCTGCTATTGTATGGAATCCAAACTCCAATAAGCGCCTGTACGGTTTTGATTGTGCCCAACTTTTGCTGAAACATGAGATGAAAGCATTTCAGCTAGATTCTATTTTACTTTCTATAGACACTATTATAATATCAGATGGATTTTGATAAAAATGTTTTGGTTATCGTAAGGTAAAAACCCGATGTATTTATTTGTGGCATGGCCTTACAAGATACCTTTGATTTCAAAGGATTTTGAAAACTTTAATAATCCAGTTAAGTGTGTTTTCTCACGCTGGTTTTCCAGGCTAACTCGGGTATTATTTAACTATAATGCTCGGGTCAGACCAAGTATTATAGAGTATAGATTCTGGATGGACTATAGTGAAACTCAAGAGACGAGCTGGATGGCGAGATGTACTTTCATACTTGACGTATATTCCGTTGTGTTGTAAGCTGTGTAGTCAGTTCGTGAGGACAAGATAATATAATCTGTCCAGTGTGTGCTTTAGATTTTGTTGTACTCAGATGATGTAATATATAAACAGATATAGTTCTTTTGTTTAAAGATTAATCATTTATCTATTATATTTTATTCCGCTGCAATTGTGAGATTCTTAATTTTTTTTCTATTTCTTCTTCTACCTCCTTCTTCTTTAATACTAATGGTTCGGTTTTTCGACATTCGATTGTTCGACATTTGATACAGTGGACGTATTGATGTCGATTTTTGGGCATCGAAAAATTGGATCGTTACATTGGGTTTCAGAATTGACGGTTAAGCAAGAACCTTAGCTCTGGTGAGAATTACTCATAAAAATAGAGTCTGTAGTAATCTAGAATAAGTTGAGTGTATTAATAGATATAAGCGCATATTTGTTGGTGAATATAAAAATTGTTTTTATATTGTGTTGACTTATCGGTTGAGTGTTTATAGATTCTGGTCGATATATGGGATGCCTGTCAGTGATAGGGATTTCTAAACCCTTAAACAACATAAACCAACACAGTATTGTTTTAAAATAGGGTAAATGAAATAATTTTACCCAAATTATTTTTTGCAAATAAAAGAAATAATTTTCCATAAATTATTATAGATATATATGGTTGCTTAGTTGTTAGGAGGTGATAATATTAATTTATTATCATTGCTGTATGGAAATTGAAATAAGGAAATAACAGTATAACCAGAATTAAAGATTAATTCATATAACATAACAAAATTTGTAAATGTGAATTATAAATGTAATTTATAATTGAAAATGAAATAAGATTCCAGAGTGGTATTTGAATATGAATTAAAAGGGTTTGGAATTGCAATTTTGGAAATTAAATTCCTTTGAGTTTGAAAATGATTTTCAGAGGTTTGGAGAAATAATAGTGATATTATTTAGGAATATTTTTGAACTGGATTTGAAATATGGTGAGAGTTGGAATTAAAAACATTTGAAATGTTTTGAAAAGAGTAAAAGCATTGAACTCTCTTTGGTCATTGGAAAATAAATTATGGTGATGACTGCAGCATCATCGATGTTCATTTTCGATTTTCCAAGAGAGAAACTGCTACCAAATGTTTTAAATTGGAGTTATTTGCAAACTGAGATTAGTTTTAAAATTCAAAGGATAATTTGATATGCAGATGAATTGTGTATTTATATTTGATTTGAAAAATGATCTTTGAAATGTTGTGTAAACTCTGGAAGTTTAATTAAAAATGTTTATAGAATATAAATATGTTGGATAATCGATAAAAGTTGAAATTTTTTAGAATAAAATTTAACTTAAGAAGAGTTAAATTAAAACAAGTATGAAAAAAATAGGCTAGTAAAGTAAACCTAATAAATGAAGTAAAAAGATTAGTGAATGAAATGTAATTAAATTTGGAAAACTTATAGAAGTTTAGAATTTTGAATTAAATCAGAGTGTAATTAAATCTAGTTAAGTAAAGGTGAATGTAAAGAGAAGTCTAAGTGAACAAAGTGGAATGGTTACTTAAATAACATTTATTAAGGTGGAAATAAATTTGTGAATGAATAAATGAACTTACAATTGCAAGTAAATGGAATTGAAACTGAATGTTGAAATTCATTTTGAATTTGTAAATAAATGGAAAATTAGTCAAGATTGGACTAAGGATTGAAAATGAAATTAGTAAGTAAACTAATTTAAATTAAATAGGTAAGCAAACAAATTGAAATTATACATTGAAATGATACTTAATTTAAAATTGTGTACAGTGAAATGTAGAATTAGTTCGAGGCGGACTAAGATAATAATAATTTGGTAATAAAGAGTGTTTGAGATTTAAAATAAATTTGTAAGTGAAACTAATTAAAGAAATGATTAATTAAATATGGTTTGAGATAAGATGAATAAAATTCAATATTCAAAGTTTGAAGATAAATTGAATTTAAGTAGAATTGAAAATGCAAATTTGGATAAAAGTTGGAAATAAAAGTATTGAGATTTGAAATGAATTACTAAATTGAAGCAAATTGAATTTGTATTGAATTGGAATTCAATTTGAATAAAAGTAGATAAAAACCAAGTGGTGAAGGGAAATAATATGAGAAGTATTGAAATCTTCATATTGACTTAAGTAAAGTTGTGGGATGGAATAAGTATGGGTAGGTGAATAAAATTCAATATTTATATTTGGAGGGTAAATTGAATTCAAATGGAATTGAAAGTGCAAATTTGAATAGAAATGGATATAAAACTTCAGTAATGAAGTGGAAATAAATATTTAAGTGTGGAATATTTATCTTGAACTTAAGAAATGGATGGTAAATTCTTAAGTAAATTTGGTATTGAGAAATATGTTCTAAGTCAGTATTTGAATGAAGGTTAAGTAAAACAGTGAAAAGGATAAGTGAATAGAAATAAAAATAAATGTGAATATAAAAGAGAATTGGTATATCTAATAATCAAATGGGATAAAAACATAGGGTGTACGTATATTATTCGCATAGCAGTTTGATCCAGATTCGAGCACATAATTTCGATATATATACATATATAGTTCCGAGTTGGGATTTTTCACTCGATTTTCGACGACGAACTTTGGATATGGATTTTTGATTGGTTCTGTAAATTCTCTATCATAGTTTGTGGCTATGCAAGGAGAATGACGGTTTCTGATCAAGAAACCAGATCTGAGTCCGCACTAGGAAGTTGGGGGGATGATGCTAGTTCGGAAGTGAAATTGTGCGATCGAGTGAGCTTACGCACGGATGATATATGTGCATCGTACGGATATGAATGAAATAGATATGAAACTTTTGGAAAGAAATGTGTAAAGCGATTTTGAATGTCGTAATTGAACATTATTGCTTAGTAGGATACATGTGTTTAATAGCATAAAGGAAAATTGGAATTTTGATTTCAGAAGATAAATGGAATTGCAAAAAATGGTATGTATTTAAATTTTTGAATGAAATTAGATGATTTTCTGCTCTAGCCACTTGGCGTTTTTGTTTTCTTTTGAGATTTGATGCCATAGAAGCATTTTGTAGTTATACCGAGCTAGCCGCGCAAAGGAAACGCTGGCAAAAATTTTCGAAAATTTAGGGAGTGAGAATTTTTTTTATAAATTTGATAATTTAAAATTTGATTTTGAATTTCAATTTGAATTTTAATTATAATTTGAATGGTTGAATAAGTAATATTGTCTGGAAGTTAAGGACGAGTTTAGAAAGTTGTATGAGTGATAGTGGCTTTAATAAAAAGATTGTTTTAGGTATTGTTAAAAACTGCTTTGTTTTGGGAAGTTGTTGAAGTTATTTAGATTTGGGAAAAAGCTAACGGGTGGTGGAACATTCCTCCCAACTAGAAATTTCGGGGACGAAATTCTTTTAAGGGGAGGAATGTGACAACTTGGAATTTTCTGGATATTTGTAATTGAAATATTTAATTTACTTTAAATATTTGGAAGTTGGTTTAATTTGAATTTCGAATATCACTCTTTATTTAGGTAATTAAAAATTTGAATTTATTAAGTTGAAATTGGGTAAAATATCGAATCTTGATTTTTAAGACTGATACAAATATTTCAGAGGCTTATAAAATTTATATTGATAGTACTGAAAATAATGAAAGCTTTAAATTTGAATTTAAAGGCGGTTTGTTCAGTTTTGAAAATATATAGTTTAAATCAATATTTAAAAATAATCTTCCGGGGGACAGTCTCGGAATTCAACGAAACCTGTTCCATCGGATCCGTAATTGTATATTATTATTGGATTTCAATTTCCGTAGCATTCGGAGTTGTACTGTGATCGTACGGTAGATAAACACGATGAAATCTATATCGAAAGTTTAGTATAATAACCGGGTCCCAAAAGCAGTCTTCTCCATACGATCGAATTAGGACTCGAAACCTTAGGGGTTTAACACTATGAACGCCTAGCGGGACGTCCCGATTGAAGATGGAGATTGAGAGTTGCGGAAACTGAGACGATTTGAATTTGAATTTAAATTATAATTATAATTATATGTTGACTAGTCAAAAATTTATTCACAACGGTTTTTTCATAAGTTATATCACTCCAACACCAATACAAAAAGAAACGACGTTTTCTCCATTTGTCATTCATGCAATAGAATTTAAAGCACGTTGCAAAATAAAAAATAAAAAAATCGCGATCGAAATCTAAATCAAAGCCGCGTTCAAAACAAACACGATCCCTCTTTCCATTCTTTTCGGCCAAAGCAAAATTGAAGAAAAAAATAAATAAAATGACTACAGCAAAATCAAACATAGAACCAAATCGAGCAACTCGATTTTGGCTAATGATTTCTCCTTCATGTCAAATAAAAATTCGCTTCCTTCTCTAAAGGTGGCTACGGCAATCAAGCATCACACTCGAGTTCTCTTGCTTTTGGCGACGCATAAGCCAGTGTCAGGTGCGAGCAAGTAGAGGCACTCCCAGAGCTTGAGACTCAGACGTACGCTGATGACGGCAAATAGGATTTCGTAATGGGAATCGAGCATGGGAAGATTGGTGAAGCTGTGGTCAATGTCGCGTTAGGCAAAGCAGGCTTGGATGCGAATGCAGTCGTGTTGGGTAAGGTAGAGTTCGAAATTCGAAAGTGGGTCGTGAGTGAGGAGAAGGGTTGAGGGTTTCGTTTGTTCTTTGGTAGTAAGTATTTGATTTTATCTTTTCTCGATTTAACTTTATTTTTTTTTCAGATTGGAAAATATTATTACAATAATATATATGAACAATTCTGTTTTTATGTACGTACAGAGAAAGGAATTTTTGAATGAGATATTAAATTTTTGCAAATATATAAGTATAAAAATGAAAAATTTTAAGTAAGAAAATTACTATCTTTGTTATGTACAGATAAAAAAATAGGAATTTCGAAATGTTTGAAAGTATATAAAAATAGATTTTTGGAATCTATAATTTTCTTTTATAATACACACACACACACACACATATATATATTATTTCAATAAAGTAAATATATACATCTACACCTTTTAAACTGACTAGTATTTTCAAAAAAAAATTTATTAAGGGGATTAGTTTGTTCAATTTATTTATTTAATTTATTATAGTTATAAAAGGGTTTCATAGAGGAAATTTTGGTTTAAATAAAATTATTAGTTAAGTAAGACTTATTAAATGGTAGAAATAAATTGTTTGATTATTTCAACTATTTATAAACGATATATTGTTCACACAACGTCTAAATCATGTAGAGAAAAAAAAAACAAGCTGGTTTGGAGTGGATTGCAAATTAAAAATCAAAGGCGAGTTAGTCTCAGTCATCTGGGTTATTATTTAAATTTAAATAGTTAAATTATAATATTTGGTTAAATGATTGAATTGATTGGATGTGGTATATTATATAGTAGTATATAGTATATATTGGAGTGATTGATTTACCGCATTATACAGCGGATGAGACCCTATGCGTCGCATAATAGCAGATGAAATGATATGACCCCATATACTGCGATATTCCACCTCGAAGTGGAATTGGTATTTCATATTGTGCTAACATCTGTGGATGCAGGGAAACAGGTTGGAGGGATCCAATTGGATTTCTCAGAATATTTAGATTAGTTTTAATATTCTGTGATATGATTTGATAATCTGAGATAGACTATATTGGTGATTGAAATATTGGATGCTATGGTTTGATCGAATACATTTGGGTATACTGAGTTATCAAAAAATATATAGATTGGATTTTTGATGAGAAATTAAAAGAGGGAATTTTTTTTAAGTAAAATAATTATAGAGAATTTTAATAAATTAGAGAATGAAATGGAAAAGAATAAAAGTTGATTTTTAAATTCTAATAAATAAATTACAAGTATGGGAAGGAGATTTTGAATAAAAAGGGAAATAATGAATTTTAAAACTTAAGTTATATTACTTAAAGGAATAAAGAATTTATTTAAAAATTCAAGGTTTAAATCTATTGGAAAGGATAAAAGAGGAATTTGGAAAAGTATGAAATAGATATTTTCAGTTAAATAAAAATTTTGAATCATAATTAAGAAGTAAAATCTGAACTTAATGGGTTTTGAAATAAATTGAGTAAGTAAAAGAATTTATTTTAAAATGAAATAAATTTGGAAATCGATTTGGAAATTGATAAAGTGTTTGAAATTGTGATTTAAAAGGAGTGAAACTATGGAATTTTATAAACTGCGTTTATAAGGTGAAATAAGACATTAGTGGATATTTTGGAGTATAAATTTCACGACGGAAATTCATAGAGGAATGGGTAATTTGTTTTAAAATAAATAGTGGTTTATTTTTTAAAAGGTGTGAAAGAAAAGTATATTTCCCTGAAAAGCCAAGTACGTTTTCAAAGCAGATTTTTAAGTATAAGTTGAAAGTTTTAAAGTTGTTTAAAGGAATGTTTTTAAGAAATTATTATTTAAGTTGTTAAAATTTTAAAGGTAAATATTTATTAAATTTGTTATAGAAGTAATAATTTTAAAGGGTTAATTGGTATTATGTTTTAAAAAATATAATATTTATATTTTATAAAATAGTTTTATTTGAAAGATAGTTTGGTTATAGTTTTATTTGAAACTTGTAAAGAATTTTGTAACTCTTATTTTAAAATTTAGTTTGGCTTAAATTTTACTTTTAAATAAAATTAGTTTTATATTTTATAAAGTAGTTTTATTTTAATTATTTTTAAAGTATATATTTTTGTAAAGTGTTTAAGTAGTTTAATTAAATGTTTAAAGTATATTTTAGAATGAAGTGATTTAAATTATTTTTAAATCTAAATTATTTGGACATGGTTGTTTCCAGTGGAAATAAACAATATTTGGGAATTTATTCCGGAAGAGAGAGATTTGAAACTATTTTCAAAAGTTGAAGTGTAGCAAATTATATCTTACAAAGGTATTATGAAATTAATAAATAATTTGTTAAATTATTATGGCTTGATGATGGTTTGTGAAAGTTATTGGATAGTTAAATAACCGACTATCAATATTAGACAATGCTGTGATCGTTTCGATGAGACCAGGATCAAAATTTATTTTTCGAAAACCACTTCGATCCGGTTTGAACATATTCGTAAGAAAGACAAGAGTTAGGAGTCGAAGATGGAGAAGTGAAGTGCAAGGGCTAATCGCTACTATTCCTAAGGTTGATTACAAAATGGATGTAGTAGGAGTAGTGCCTTCGGTTCCGTTCGAACCTGGAACAGACTTGTTGTGATATCCCGGAAATTTTCGACAATATCAATTTAATAATCTTCTTTTAAATAAATAATTAAATGATGATTTATCTTTTTAAAGGCTAATTTAAATTGTTTCTATTTATAATGTATATATGTATATATTTGTATATATTATAAATAGATAAGCTCTGTTTTAAATTAATAAATAAAGACATGCTTTCTAATTCTAATATTTCTGATAACTGGAAATTTGATTTAATTTAGTATTAAGCTATTAAATAAATAACTGTATGGTTTTAAATACTTAAGCTAAATGTTTAATAGTTAGAACTTATTCTAGCTTAAGTCTAAATTTAAAATTTATTAACAAAAAGATTGTTTTATTTTCTTTTTAGTATAGCTTGATAAAAATATGGTTTAAATATACTCAAGATAAAGTTAAAATTTGTTTAGATGATTTTAGCTAAAATTTAAATTTAACAAAGGGTTTGTTTGTTCTTTTCTAAATATAGCTTGATGAAAATAAGTAATAAAGAGATAATTTCTTTTATGAATTATTTTAATTTAATAATGAGTTATTTTTAAACAATATCAATAATGCAATATTTTTACAAGTGGGTTTCAATACAAATAGAAATGGTTATTTTAAATTTATTTAAATACATAAATGTGTATTTTGGAGAAAGCTATAATTTAAAAGATTAAAAGTACGTCTTTTAAAAATGTTCAAAATTAAAATAAACCTTATAAATATTAAACATAAGTATAAAAATAATAAATAAATTTAGTATTTGATAGTTAAGTTAAAAATAAAAGACAAAATAAAATATCTATGAACATAAAAGAGAGCTAAAATACTTAAGTTAAAAAGGCTATAACAATAACTAAGACAACTTTATATCTACATACATATAGTATAAAAACAAATCATGCAAGAATCTTATATATGAAGATTAGATTAGATATGCTGCAAAGTGAAATATCAATATAAACAAATAAGATGAGGCTGTAGACATGAAGTACATTTGCATTAAATGTTTTATCATCTCAGCAAACATTTGGTCAAATTTAAAAATCATCTCAGCCCCATTTGGTAAACCTTGCCTGATAAAACAAAAAAACAAATAGTGTACCAGTAATTGCAAAACCCAGATGCCACCTTCCCCTATAAACTTCTTTATATATATCTTCTTATTTCTATTCGTTCACTAAACATAACAAGAAATAAGTAGCAAACATTTCCATTTTTATAAACTGAAGGATTACAACAACAAAGGCAAGATGAATCAAAGGGAAACCAAGCAAACTACTTCCCAGTTTTTAAAGTCCAAAGCTTTTCAAACAAGAATGCTCTGCTCATTTTCAAAAGCAACGGTGAGTAACTTAAATTTTAAAATACTCAATTATATATTTTGTTTAATTACTGATGTGTATATATCTTAATGCATTTCTGTGTATATGTGTTACTGTATGTATGTGTGTTGATAGCCTGTAATACACCTCTGTATTTAAGATTTAAGCTCATTCTTTGCTTTCAAAAACCATTTCTGCTTGATCTATTGTATGTTAGGACTTAGTGTCTTAACAAAATATGTTTGTTTAATCATAAAGCAAATTTTAAAAATTTGTATTTGAGTTTGCAAGGTAGAAATGCTCTGAGAAACTTAAAGAACGGGAAATATTTGACATAGGTAAAATTTCAAACATTCTAAAATATCAATTCAAGTTTGTAACTCAAATTCTTATTGGTAATTAGGATTTTTAAAATTATAATCACATATTTGTGTTTAGTAATTAAAGAGTATTTCTGTGATAATTGTTTTAGGGTTTTTCGAGGATCTCTGGTGATCCCAGTGGTTGGAGAGGGTGGAATTGTGTCAGGAGGTAGATGGATGACTGGGAAGTGTGGCAAAAATGATCGGTGGATGATCTGAGTATGGTGGTGGCCGTGGTTGCCATTTTGATTTCCTAAACCTAATTTTAGGCTGGTTGGGAAATGAGTGCACTTTGGGGTCTTTGAAGCATCAAGTGTCCAGGGGATTTGGGGAATGGTTGTCAAAGCATTAATAAAGCTAGGGCCGGAGTCTCTAATGATATGGTGGCCGGAGTTTGAGGAGCGGCGAATTTCCAGGTTTGGGTGGAGGTGGATGTTGTGTTTCCAGGTTCTACTTTTGCTGCTCGTTTTTTTGATTTGAGTGTGGTGATGGATTCTGGTGGACGTGATGTCATCTCGAGATGATCGGCGATGGGATGAAGTTCTAGTGGGAGGCCGGAGGTGGCTGGAGCCACGGTGCACGTGCACCGTGCCCATTGAAGTGCTGAGGCATTTGTGGTTGGGTGTAGGGTATTTTTACTCGGGATATACTCGAGTCATTCGAGTATGAGACTCGAAGCAGGGAAGGTGAAGACTCGAAGCATTTTTGGTTCGCGTCGAGTCAATGTTAGTTCTAGGCCTTTGTAAAACCTGGCAGCAGAATTTGTTTTTTTAAAAAAACAAATTCAAATGAACTTAAATTTGTCAACTAGATTTAAAAAAAGCTTAAATCCAGTTTGATGTTTGAATTCATGTTTATTTTTGAATTCAAATTTGAAATGAAATCAAAGTTTAAAATGTTTAAAGGTGGGTTTCCAGGTTTAAAAACCTGACAGTTTCATATTTTGAAATTTAATTTAAAATCTGAAACAAAAATTTAGACTGTGTTTTAAAATTAAAAGTTTAAAGTATAGATTCAAATGAATTTTTGAATCTATGTTTATAAAAAAAATTGGATTTTAAATCAAGAATTAAAAACCAAATTTTAAAAAGCGAGTTAAACCAAAGTTTTAATTCAAAGTTAAACTAATGAATTCAAGTTTTTCTTGAATTCAAATCTGAAATTTAAATCAGTTTTTAAATCTAAATATATAAAACAAGTTCAAATCAAATATATTTTTTAAAAAAGTAATTTGTTTTCAAATAAATATTGGAATTGGTTTTCATAAAGTTCTTTTGAATGAAAGTTAAATAAATTGTTTTAACTTGGATTTGCAAGTTAAAATATTAATGTCTTTTGGAAGTTTAAATTTGAATAAAGACTTAAGTGGTTGAATTTAAAGGCTTTTCTTATATAAGTTCATATGCAAGTAATAAATGTTATTTACATTTATTTAAAAGATTATAATTTGAATTTAAATTTGGTAAATGTTTAAACAATAATCATTTTGAATCTTAAATTCAAAATGGAATTGAATTTAAATTTAAAATGTAATGTTCTAATACACTTTAATATTAATGAAGTCATTAATAAAGAAATAGATTATCTTAGGAATAATTAAGATATTTAAATGTTAAATGAATAAGTAATTAAGAAATGACTTATGTATTTAATTTATAAATTAGTAATTTAGATTAATTTATAACTAGAAATTAATTAAGAAAGTAATTTAAGAAATGTTATTAGGAAATGAAGATAATTAACTAAGGATTATTAATAATTATTTAATGTGATAAATTAATTTAATTAATTAAGATAATCATTTGTAAATTGGTTAAGTGTAATTACTTGATAAAAGTAATTAAGAGATTAATTACTTATTGTAATTAATTTTGATAAAATGATTAATTTAAGTTAATTAATTTAGTTTAATTAATTTAAGAAATTCATTTGATAAATTGATAAGTGTAATTACTTAGTGTATTTAATGGAGCATAATTACTTAAGGAAGTAATTAATGTTAATTACTGAATGCAATTAGTGAAAGATGATGTGTTAATGAAGTAATTTGGATAATTACTTTTGTAATTAATCAAAGGATTAATTAATGGAGATAATTAATTATGGGATAATTGATTTATTAATATAAGTAATTAAGGAAGGGTGATTAATAATTGAGTTTAATTAAAGATGAATCATTTAATGTAATTAATTTAAATAAAGAAATTTAATTTAAATCTAAATTAGAGATCATTAATTAATATAATTAATGATGTAATTAAGAATTGGTTAATTAAGAAATAATTAATAATGTGGTGACTAATTTATGAAATAATTAAGAATAAATGTAATTAATTATATTTAATTAATAAATGAAGTAATTAAATGTTAATTAATATAAATGATTTAGGATAATTAATTTGTGAAATTAATTAAAGACTAATTGCTTATTGTAATTAGAAGATGATTAATCAAAGGTGTTTAATTAAGATGAATACTTAATGGATCATTAATTAATTTGATTTATAATTAATGATTGTATAAGCAGGATTTATAGATGAAGTAATTAATTTAATTCACTTTAAATTAATTAGAGATAGAAGTAGTTAATTTAATTCATTGTAAATGAATTATAGATTGTGATTCATAAATCATTGCTTATGGATGATATTGATATTTCATTGATTGATTGTGATCTCAGATATGAGATAAGTAATATCTATGCGATATGGATGCTTGGTTTAAGTATGATAATATTTAATTATCTGCTCATGATGATAATGTGATTATCTATTGTGATATTGTGAATTATCTATCTGCGTGTATATTGATAATATTGAATTAAACTGTTAAGACTAAATAGACAACTTGGCCTTAAAAGATACGTTTTTGGATTTCGATGAGACCGGGATCGGGTTTCCATATTTGGACATCCGAAAACCACATCGATCCAAATTAACGATAGGTCATGAATATGAAGTGAAGATGAAGATTCAGAGTGCAAGGGTTATTGTCGTTAACTCTGAGGGTGATTCCAAAATGAGTGTAACGAGATAATGCCTTCGGTTTCGTTCGAACCTGGAACGAACTTGTATGGATTGAATGCTTTCAGAACATCGTCAGGTGGGCGATGAGCATTCTAAGAAATGTATTCTCTAAAGGTAATCGCAGCCTCAAGCCTCATCAACCGGGAATGGCTAAAACAGGGGAGGTGCAGCAAGGTTAGGTGGGTCATGCCCAAGCAGGACAAGATATTCCCCTGTCTAGATGTCCCTTTATTTTTTGGCTGTGTGGGCGGTTGATTGCAACAACTGCCGAGGTTATCTTGTTCGGGACTGTTCAGTAAGGAATGGTTCCGGCCTTGTGTTGTAGGAGGTCGGGAATGATGCTCGGTACGTTGATCTAGGCCACGTACTGTGACGGGCGGTACCCCAGTAGCCCTGCCATTGTATGGAATCCACAATCCAATAAGTGCCAACGGTTTTGATTGTATTACCCACTTTTGTGGCTAGTAGCTGGAATTTAATCATGTAACAATTTCGGCTATTTTCTATTTACTTAAAAACCCTAGACCTATTATAATACCACTGAATTTCCTAACAAATGTTTTGGTTAGCGTAAGGTAAAAACTTACCCATGTTTATGTGTGGGGAGTCTTACGTGATACCTTTTGTTTTCAAAAGGTTTTTCAAAATTAAGCAACTTTAACCTGTTACTCACACCAGACCATGTCTGACCTAGAGTTTATTTGTGTTTTTCCTAAACTCTAAGGTACTCAAATTTTACGAGTAGCCAAGGGATTCAGCTTAGCATTGACAAATTCTGGAGGAGCAATGGAGCAGGAGGCTTCAGCGTTGTAGATATATATTTATATATAGCTCCGCTGTGTTGGTATCTTTGAGTTGATATGAATTGTATCGAGTTGTATTAAATAGACATGTGTCTATAACTGTCTAGTATGTGATGTATTATCTGTATATCTCGGATTGATGTTGTATATTATGTAAATACTTATGTGATTAATATAATTCATTCGTTCCGCTATGAGATTCTGATATTGTTGTTCTTTCTTCTCTATCTTTTCTATTTGCTCACCCCTTTCTTCTTTAAGACGATACGACTTTCTAGGGACAGAGACCCGGGACGTCACAGTTGGTATCAGAGCGCTAGGTTGAGCGAATACCTAGGCCCTTGAGTGATTTCTTTATTGGGAGTGCGTATTTGTAATTTTGATATATATATATATATATATATATATATATTTGTTGGATTACCAGTTCTGGTTTTCCAATGAGTGGTGTGCGTAACACGACTACCGATGGTTGGAATTTGAATGATTGAGGTTGGAAGTGTATTTGTCGAGACTGTAGATCTAATACCGTCTCGAGTGAGCTGTGAGTGGTGTAAGGATTTCATTAATCTCTGAAGAAAGCCTGTTAAGATTCGGATTCATTTTTGAAGTGTAAGTTTGGATGAGCTAGAGTTTAGATCTGTCGGGTGGACAGAAGCAAGTCATGATATCTTGATACATCAAGGTGTAGTAGCTGTGTGATGAGACACAGTGACTATGGATGTCTCCGAAGATGTTTCTTAGGAACAAGTTAAGGAAGAGTGTCTGCTTCGGAGTTGTGGCTGTGTTCAGCTGGGTGTTTTTGTTTGCTTTGAGGTCCGAGTTTCTCGAAGAGCTTTGGATTAGGAAGTCTTCTGACTTAGCATTTTTTCTTGGGGTAACTTCAGAAGCAGCAGAGTAGTTCCGTTTCTTTAATGGATCAGCCACATAAGCGTAAGCTGTTCTGTTTGGTAAAGAGGGAGCAGTATCTTTGGAATTAGGCTGGATCGATCGCAAAAGTGACTTGCGATAATTTGAGTGTTCTCTTGCGTTTTAGAAATTTTTCTGGATGTCTTCAAGAAGTCAGAGATTTGCTAAAATTTGAAGATTGAGTTTGGTATCGACTGGATTTCAGAAGTGGTACCGATGGATCAGCTTAGTAATAGGATGGTTTTTGAGTTTGGTGAAGTAGCTCAGGTTTTGGAGGAACTTCAGAGTTTTATTTTTGGATATGTGAACCTTATTTTTGGAATGCGATGTCCAGTCTGTGTTCGACTTCAGCATTTACATCTGTTCAGTCAGAGTTGCGTAGTGGAAGCATGATGGCAGCTGTTTTAGTTTGGAAGCACTTGGATGTTGCAATGTTTGGATTAGAGAGTTCTACAGGAAATTTTTCAGGATCTTAAGGCCAGTTTGGAGTGCACCTGTTTAATCTTTTCTGGATAAGAGAAGTGAGTTCTGTTTTCTGATTTGGAATAGAGTTTGTGTTCTGAGTTTGGTTGATATTGGAAAGATCATTTTGTTGGATTGTCTTTGGTTGCATCAGCAAGAGTTGAGCTGATCAGGAAAGATGTAGGCAACACAGGATCGTCCAAAGAATTTTGGTGGATAAGAGACGGAGGAATTTGGATTCCTAAGTCGGAGATTTGATTTTGGATAAGTGTTTGGTCTTCAGGATTGAATTTTCTGTTTGGATAACTGAATTTCGTTGTGTTTCACGTATCTCTATGGGAGTACGTGTAAGATCTATCTCTGGTTGTAGAACCAGCAGTTCAGGGAGTTTTGGCTGTTGACTCAGACTTGTCTGTAGTCTGATATCTTGTCTTGTTTTGTAGATCTAGATGAGTGGAAGCTCTGTAGCTTAGTAGTATTGTTTGTTTGGATTCTGTAGAGCGAATATCCCGGTAATTATACTTGGGGAAACTCGAGAAAATTCTATCCGGAATCTTGTCTGGATAGTTAGATTTGTTTGATTGGATAAATTGGTTGCTATGGTTG
This sequence comes from Allium cepa, assembly GCA_030765085.1. Taxonomy (NCBI): domain Eukaryota; kingdom Viridiplantae; phylum Streptophyta; class Magnoliopsida; order Asparagales; family Amaryllidaceae; genus Allium; species Allium cepa. Next base: position 146,605,562 of record CM060945.1, read on the forward strand.
TTAGCATATGATTGATAAGTGCTTGTGTTTTAAAATTAAATCTTTAATTAGATTATTAAATTACCTTTGTTTTAAATTTCGGGGACGAAATTCTTTTAAGGGGGAGGAATGTGATATCGCAGAAATTTTCGGCAATATCAATTTAATAACCTTCTTTTAAATAAATATTTAACTGATGATTTATCTTTTTAAAAGCTAATTTAAATTGTTTCTATTTATAATGTATATATGTATATATTTGTATATATTATAAATAGATAAGCTCTGTTTTAAATTAATAAATAAAGTCATGTTTTCTAATTCTAATATTTCTGATAACTGGAAATTTGATTTAATTTAGTATTAAGCTATTAAATAAATAACTGTATGGTTTTAAATACTTAAGATAAATGTTTAATAGTTAGAACTTATTCTAGCTTAAGTTTAAATTTAAAATTTATTAACAAAAAGATTGTTTTATTTTCTTTTTAGTATAGCTTGATAAAAATATGGTTTAAATATACTCAAGATAAAGTTAAAATTTGTTTAGATGATTTTAGCTAAAATTTAAATTTAACAAAGGGTTTGTTTGTTCTCTTCTAAATATAGCTTGATTAAAATAAGCAATATAGAGATAATTTCTTTTATAAATTATTTTAATTTAATAATGAGTTATTTTTAAACAATATCAATAATGCAATATTTTTACAAATGGGTTTCAATACAAATAGAAATGGTTATTTTAAATTTATTTAAATACATAAATGTGTATTTTGGAGAAAGCTATAATTTGAAAGATTAAAAGTAAGTCTTTTAAAAATGTTTAAAATTAAAATAAACCTTATAAATATTAAACATAAGTATAAAAATAATAAATAAATTTAGTATTTGATAGTTAAGTTAAAAATAAAAGACAAAATAAAATATCTATGAACATAAAAGAGAGCTAAAATACTTAAGTTAAAAAGGCTATAACAATAACTAAGACAACTTTATATCTACATACATATAGTATAAAAACAAATCATGCAAGAATCTTATATATGAAGATTAGATTAGATATGCTGCAAAGTGAAATATCAATATACACAAATAAGATGAGGTTGTAGGCATGAAGTACATTTGCATTAAATGTTTTATCATCTCAGCAAACATTTGGTCAAATTTAAAAATCATCTCAGCCCCATTTGGTAAACCTTGCCTGATAAAACAAAAAAACAAATAGTGTACCAGCAATTGCGAAACCCGGATGCCACCTTCCCCTGTAAACTTCTTTATATACATCTTCTTATTTCTATTTGTTCACTAAACATAACAAAACTGAAACAAGGAAATAAGTAGCAAACATTTCCATTTTTATAAACAGAAGGATTAGTACAACAAAGGCAAGATGAATCAAAGGGAAATCAAGCAAACTACTTCCCTGTTTTTAGAGTCCAAAGCTTTTCAAACAAGAATGCTCTGCTCATTTTCAAAAGCAATGGTGAGTAACTTAAATTTTAAAATACTCAAGTATATATGTTGCTTAATTACTGATGTATATATATCTTAATGCATTTCTGTGTATATGTGTTACTGTATGTATGTGTGTTGATAGCCTGTAATACACCTCTGTATATAAGATTTAAGCTCATGCTTTGCTTTCAAAATCCATTTCTGCTTGATCTATTATATGTTAGGACTTAGTGTCTTAACAAAGTACGTTTGTTTAATCATAAAGCAATTTTTAAAAATTTGTATTTGAGTTTGCAAGGTAGAAATGCTCTGAGAAACTTAAAGAACATGAAATATTTGATATAGGTAAAATTTCAAATATTCTAAAATATCAATTCAACTTTATAACTCGAATTCTTATTGGTAATTAGGATTTTTAAAACTATAATCACATTTTTATGTTTAGTAATTAAAGAGTATTTCTATGATAATTGTTTTGGGGTTTTTAGGGGATCTCTGGTGATCCCGGTGGTTGGAGAGGGGGAATTGTGTTAGGAGGCAGATGGATGATTAGGAAGTGTGGAAAAAATGATCGGTGGATGGTCTGAGTATGGTGGTGGCCGTGGTTTCCATTTTGATTTCCTAAACCTAATTTTAGGCTGTTTGGGAAATGAGTGCACTTTGGGGTCTTTGAAGCATCGAGTGTCATGGGGATTTGGGGAATGGTTGTAAAAGCATTGATAAAGCTAGGGCTAAAGTCTCTAATGATATGGTGTTCGGAGTTTGAGGAGCGGCGAATTTCCAGGTTTGGGTGGAGGTGGATGCTGTGTTTCCAGGTTCATCTTTTGCTGCTCGTTTTTTTGATTTGAGTGTGGTGATGGATTCTGGTGGACGTGATGTCATCTGGATATGATCGACGATGGGATGAAGTTCTAGTGGGAGGCCGGAGGTGGCTGGAGCCACGGTGCACGTGCACCGTGCCCATTGAAGCGCTGAGGCATTTGTGGTTGGGTGTAAGGTATTTTGACTCGGGACATACTCGAGTCATTCGAGTATGAGACTCGAAGCAGGGAAGGTGAAGACTCGAAGCATTTTTGGTTCGCGTCGAGTCAGTGTTAGTTCCAGGCCTTTGTAAAACCTGGCAGCAGAATTTGTTTTTAAAAAAAAACAAATTCAAATGAACTTAAATTTGCCAACTAGATTTAAACAAAGCTTAAATCCAGTTTGAAGTTTGAATTCAGTTTTATTTTTGAATTCAAATTTGAAATGAAATCAAAGTTTAAAATGTTTAAAGGTGGGTTTCCAGGTTTAAAAACCTGACAGTTTCAGATTTTGAAATTTAATTTAAAATCTGAAACAAAAATTTAGACTGTGTTTTAAAATTAAAAGTTCAAAGTATAGACTCAAATGAATTTTTGAATCTAAGTTTTTAAAAATAAAATTGGATTTTAAATCAAGAATTAAAAACCAAATTTTAAAAAGCAAGTTAAACCAAAGTTTTAAATTCAAAGTTAAACTAATGAATTCAAGTTTTTCTTGAATTCAAATCTGAAATTTAAATCAGTTTTTAAATCTAAATATATAAAACAAGTTTAAATCAAATAGTTTTTTAAAAAGTAATTTGTTTTCAAATAAATATTTGAATTGGTTTTTATAAAGTTCTTTTGAATGAAAGTTAAATAAATTGTTTTAACTTGAATTTGCAAGTTAAAATATTAATGTCTTTTGGAAGTTTAAATTTAAATAAATACTTAAGTGGTTGAATTTAAAGGCTTTTCTTATATAATTTCATATGCAAGTAATAAATGTTATTTACATTTATTTAAAAGATTATAAATTGAATTTAAATTTGGTAAATGTTTAAACAATAATCATTTTGAATCTTAAATTCAAAATGGAATTGAATTTAAATTTAAAATGTAATGTTCTAATACACTTTAATATTAATGAAGTCATTAATAAAGAAATAAATTATCTTAGGAATAATTAAGATATTTAAATGATTAAATGAATAAGTTAATTAAGAAATGACTTATGTATTTAATTTATAAATTAGTAATTTAGATTAATTTATAACTAGAAATTAATTAAGAAAGTAACTTAAGAAATGTTATTAGGAAATGAAGATAATTAACAAAGGATTATTAATAATTAATTAATGTGATAAATTAGTTTAATTAATTAAGATAATCATTTGTAAATTGGTTAAGTGTAATTACTTGATAAAAGTAATTAAGAGATTAATTACTTATTGTAATTAATTTTGATAAAATGATTAATTTAGGTTAACTAATTTAGTTTAATTAATTTAAGAAAATCATTTGATAAATTGATAAGTGTAATTACTTAGTGTATTTAATGGAGCATAATTACTTAAGGAAGTAATTAATGTTAATTACTGAATGCAATTAGTGAAATATAATGTGTTAATGAAGTAATTTGGATAATTACTTTTGTAATTAATCAAGGGATTAATTAATGGAGATAATTAATTATGGGATAATTGATTTATTAATATAAGTAATTAAGGGTAGTTAATTACTGGAATGTTATTAATCAAGGGTGATTAATAATTGATTTTAATTAAAGATGAATCATTTAATGTAATTAATATAAATAAAGAAATTTAATTTAAATCTAAATTAGAGATCATTAATTAATATAATTAATGATGTAATTAAGAATTGGTTAATTAAGAAATAATTAATAATGTGGTGACTAATTTATGAAATAATTAAGAATAAATGTAATTAATTATATTTAATAAATAAATGAAGTAATTAAATGTTAATTACTATAAATGATTTAGGATAAAGTTGTGAAATTAATTAAAGACTAATTGCTTATTGTAATTAGAAGATGATTAATCAAAGGTGTTTAATTAAGATGAATACTTAATGGATCATTAATTAATTTGATTTATAATTAATGATTGTATAAGCAGGATTTATAAATGAAGTAATTAATTTAATTCACATTAATTAATTAGAGATAGAAGTAGTTAATTTAATTCATTTTAAATTAATTATAGATTGTGATTCATAAATCATTGCTTATGCATGATATTGATATTTCATTGATTGATTGTGATCTCAAATATGAGATAAGTAATATCTATGTGATATGGATGCTTGGTTTAAGTATGATAATATTTAATTATCTGTTTGGATGATGATATTAATTATCTGTTTATGATGATAATGTGATTATCTATTGTTATATTGTGAATTATCTATCTGTGTGTATGTTGATAATATTGAATTAAACTGTTAAGGCTAAATAGACAACTTGGCCTTAAAAGATACGTTTTTGGATTTCGATGAGACCGGGATCGGTTTTCCATATTTGGACATCCGAAAACCACATCGATCCAAATTAACGATAGGTCGTGAATATAAAGTGAAGATGAAGATTCAGAGTGCAAGGGTTATTGTCGTTAACTCTGAGGGTGATTCCAAAATGAGTGCAACGAGATAATGCCTTCGGTTTCGTTCGAAGCCGGAACGAACTTGTATGGATTGAATGCTTTCAGAACATCGTCAGGTGAGCGATGAGCATTCTAAGAAATGTATTCTCTAACAGTAATCGCAGCCTCAAGCCTCATCAATCGGGAATGGATAAAATAGGGTAGGTGCAGCAAGGTTAGGTGGGTCATGCCCAAGCAGGACAAGATATTCCTCTGTCTAGATGTCCCTTTATTTTTCGGCTATGTGGGCGGTTGATTGCAACAACTGCCGAGGTTATCTTGTTCGGGACTGTTCAGTAAGGAATGGTTCCGGCCTTGTGTTGTAGGGGGTCGGGAGTGATCCTCGATACGTTGATCTAGGCCATGTACTGTGACCGGCGGTACCCCAGTAGCCCTGCCATTGTATGGAATCCACAATCCAATAAGTGCCAACAGTTTTGATTGTATTACCCACTTTTGTGGCTAGTAGCTGGAATTTAATCATGTAACAATTTCGGCTATTTTCTGTTTACTTGAAAACCCTGGACCTATTATAATACCACTGAATTTCCTATCAAATGTTTTGGTTAGCGTAAGGTAAAAACTTACCCATGTTTATGTGTGGGGATTCTTACGTGATACCTTTTGTTTTCAAAAGGATTTTCAAAATTAAGCAACTTTAACCTGTTACTCACACCAGACCCATGTCTGACCCGAAGTTATTTCTGTTTTTCCTAAACTCTCGGGTACTCAAATTTTACAAGTAGCCAAGGGATTCAGGTTAGCATTGACGAATTCTGGAGGAGCAATGGAGCAGGAGGCTTCAGCGTTGTAGATATATATATATATATATATATATATATATATATATATATATATATAGTTCCGCCGTGTTGGTATCTTGGAGTTGATATGAATTGTATCGAGCTGTATTAACTAGACAGGTGTCTATAACTGTCTACTATGTGATGTATTATCTGTATAACTCTGATTGATGTTGTATATTATGTAAATACTTATGTGATTAATATAATTTATTCGTTCCGCTGTGAGATTCTGATATTGTTGTTCTTTCTTCTCTATCTTTTCTATTTTCTCACCCTTTTCTTCTTCAAGACGATACAACTTTCTGGAGTCAGAGGCCCGGGACGTCACACTTGTATGGACGAATGCTTTCAGAACATCGTCAGGAGGACGATGAGCATTCTAAGTGATTGTGTGCTAAAAATGTAACACATAGCCTCGAGCCTCATCAAATGGGAATGGATAAAATAGGGGAGGTGCGCACAAAGCTAAGTGGCTAGCAACCAATTAGGGTAAGGTCACCCCTGTCTAGATGTCCTTTTTTATGTCGGCTGTGTGGGAGGTTGCTGATCCCAACCACGGGGTGAACTTATTCGGACTATCCAGTAAGGGGTAGCTCCGGTCTTGTGACGCATGGGATCAGGGAAGACCCTCAATACGGTGATCTAGACCACGTATAGTTTACGGGCAGTACCCCAGTATCCCTGCCATTGTATGGAATCCAAATTCCAATAAGCGCCTGTACGGTTTTGATTGTGCCCAACTATTGCTGAAATGTAAGATGCAAGCATTATAGCTAGATTCTATTTTACTTTCTATAGACACTATTATAATATCAGACGGATTTTGATAAAAAAGTTTTGCTTATCGTAAGGTAAAAACCCGACATGTTTATTTGTGGCGTGGTCTTATGAGATACCTTTGATTTCAAAGGATTTTGAAAATTTTAATAATCCAATTGAGTGTGTTTTCTCAGTCTGGTTTTCCAGACAGACTCGGGTGTTATTTAACTATAAAGCTAGAGTCAGACCGAGTATTATAGAGTACAAATTCTAGATGGACTTCAGTGAAACTCAGGAGACGAGCTGGATGGCGAGATGTACTTCCGTACTTGATGTTTATTCCACTGTGTTTTAAGCTGCGTAGTCTGCTTGTGAGGAAAAGATAACATAATCTGTCCAGTGTGTGCTTTAGAGTTTATTGTACTCTGATGATGTAATGTATAAACGGATATAGTTCTTTTGTTTAAAGATTAATCATTTATCTATTATAATTTATTCCACTGCAATTGTGAGATTCTGATATTTGTTTTCTATTTCTTCTTCTACTTCATTCTTCTTTAACACTAATGGTTCGGTTTTCCAACATTCCATTGTTCAGCATTTGATATAGTAGACGTATTGATGTCGATTTTCAGGCTTCGAAAAATTAGGTCGTTACATCATTTATTAACTAACCTTTAATTATTAGTTAATCAACCTTAATTAATAAATCAATCAACCTTTAATCATTAAATAATTAACTTTAATTGTTTAATTATTCTTTAATTAATTATCCTTAATTAATTACATTAAGTAATTATTTTTAATTAATTACATTAAGTAATTATCCTTTAATCACTTGATTAATTATCCTTAATTATTAATCAATTTTTCCTAATTACTTTCATTAAGTAATTTACCTTTAAGTAATTAATTACCCTTTAATAATCAATTAAAAAATTAATTAATTAATTATTCTTTAATTATTACCATTAAGTAATTATCTTTAATGTAATTACACAAAGTAATTATCCCTTAATTACATTAAGTAATAATCTTTTATTAATTACACTAAGTAATTATCCTTAATCAATTTCATTAAGTAATTATCCCTTTATTACTTATATAAATTAATTAACTCTTAATTAATCATATTAATTTATTAATCACCCTGATTAATCATCCTTTGGTTTATCACTTTAATTAATTAATTAATCTCTAATTATTAAGTAATTATCCTTCAATTACTTCCATTAAATAACTTTTAATTACTTTCATTAAGTAATTATACTTGAATTAACTAAGAGATTATATTTTTAATTACAAAGACCTTAAATAATTAAGATAAACCATATACCTTAATTAATCACTTAATTATATCATTACAACTTATTTGAATTGAAATAAATTTATTCAAAATCATTTCTTAATTAAAGTTTCTAATATATTTATTTCAAGACACTTGCTTAATTCAAGCATTATCAAACTCCATTTGAAAATACTTAGAAATTTATTCATTATCATCATATATATTATTTCAAAATCAATTAATTTTCAAACCAATTTAAAAATATTTAACCTTAACATTTTTCCTTTGAAATTTGTTCATATCTTTAGTTTTATACCTTGGTATAATATTTGTTTTATAACTTAAGACGTGGTACATATTTTATTTTCAAAATTTTAAAACCTGAAAACATGTTTTTCATTTTAAAATTTGAAATCTGGTATTAAATTAAACAAACCCAAGCTTCCCCCTATTTATTGAAACCTTCATGTTTACGGTATTTCGTAAATACGATATTTTGACTACGATAACTATATAAGTCATTATCATATACTAACTTGTTTTTACAGGAATCAATCAAAGACCGGATTCAAATGAGCTTCAACACTTAAGTATGTATCGAGTCTGTGTCTAGAAGTTAAAATGGGTTTAAAATCTCTCATATATGATATATACTACATTATCATTTCCAATATATGGTTTAAAAGAAAAATCTCATATTTATGTTACATTCAAACGTCTGAATGCTTCAATCTAGACCTCTTGTTCTGGAAATTTGAATGTTGTAAAATACTATATTCAGACGCCTGAAAGGTATAAATCAGATGGCTGAATATGAAATTTTTTTGGCTATTTTCTTTCTGGTTTGATTTCGTTGCATTTCAGAAGTCTAAATTTTTAATTTCAGAAGTCTGAATATTTACAATGGCTACTTTTATGAAAAGACACTTCCATTCATGAAGAGTTGCAATTTCTAATCCAACAGATAAACATAACTCTTGATGATAACTCTTCATTGAACAATTGCAACTATTTATTATCTATACAAACACACTAGAATCAAGTTTTCAAAATACCAATTCTATTGATTATTACTCTATTCTTGAAATTCTTGATTCTAATACATTTGTGCTTTCAACTTCATTCAAATTCAGTTTCCTACTTCCTTAATCTACACGCATTCACACATATATCTTAAAGGAGAAAGATTATAGGAAGTTTGTACTATCAAGTGACAAATTCGTGTTATTAAGAACACATTGTGTCACATACATTCTGTATAAGTTGAAGTCCTCTTCGGCTGTTGAGGTGAAATCCTGTTCTGCTGCTCAGGTCCCTTGTTCGGCTGTTCAAGGGTTGTATAAACCTGTTTCTCCGGGTTAAGTGAGGATTGTTGTTAGTGAAATTCCAGAAAGGAGTCTGGGACTGGACGTAGAACGGAAAGTTCGAACCAGTATAAAAATTCCTGGTGTGCTTGTTTTATTTTTACTTACTTTACATTGCTATAGTTTATTTTCGCACTTGTTTAATATAATTCCATATAGCACGATCCGCACAGTAACTTTTATTTGGTATCAAAGCAAGGCATCTTATAACCGTCACACAGTTATCTGATATTTTTGCTAAGATGGAAAACTACACCAGCACTATTAACACTGTCACTAACACTGGTTTTATTGAAGGTCAATCTACTGCATGACCTCCACTATTCAATGGCATGAATTAAAGCTATTGGGCAACTCGAACGCGTATTTATATGCAAGCAAGTGGTTTTGATTCATGGAATATCACTCAAACAGAGTATAACATTCCTACGACAGAATACTCTACATGGTCAAACACACAAAAACTAGATGCTACTGCAAATGCCAAAGCTATGAATATGTTATTTTGTGCTTTAGATAGAAATGAGTTTAACTATGTTAGCATGTGCACAATTGCTTATGAAATATGGAGAACAATTAAAGTTACTCACGAAGGGACTAACAAGGTTAAACAAAGCAAAATATCCATGCTCAAAAGTCAATTTCAAAATTTTAGAATGAAGTAGGATGAATCTATAAATGATATGTACTCTAGATTCCAAGATATATATAACTCATTACTAGGACTTGGAGAAACGTATTCTGACTTCGATATTATATCAAAAATCCTTAACTCTTTAACATATGAATGGGAAAGAAAGGTCTTAGCAATTGAAGAAGCTAATGATCTCTCTACCATGAAACTAGAAGAGTTAATAGGAAATCTAATGTCATATGAAGTGAATTTGCAGGCTAAAAGAGTACAAGCACAAGACAAAAAGAATATGGCATTCCATGCCGAAAAAGAAGAATCAGACTCAGATGAAGAAGACTTAGCATTCATTGCTAAAAACTTTAAAAAGTTTTTGAAGTACAGAAAAGGAAATCGAAACAACGGGAAAAGAAACTTCAACAACAATAAGCCATCTTCATCAGTGCTAGAATGATTTAATTGCTATAAGAAGGGACACATGCAAAAAGTTTGTCCAGAACAAAAGAAGTCATATCACAATAAGAATCAAAAGGACAAGTCTAAAAGAAAAGCATTTTCAGTAACATAGGATGACTCGGATTCTTCTTCTTCAGAAAGAAGAAGTGATAGTGAGAAAGAACAAGCAAATTTTTGTTTCATGGCTACAGAGAGTGAGGTAAATTTTACTTTTGATGATATGATTTAAATTAATTCAAGACTTCTTGATACCTTAAAAAGCATCAAAAGTAAATATAAAGAGGCTCTAGAAAATTAGTGAAAAGCAGAATTCGAGAGAGATATGCTTAATGATGAAAATAAAATATTAGAAGAAGAACTTGGAAAACTTCAAGATATCTTCTGATAACTCTCAACTTACTTTATTGAGTCAAGAAATTGAAACTCAAAAAGAAAAGAATGATTCTCTTGTCTCTGAAAATCATGAGCTAAAAACTAAGATCAAAATGATAGAATTAGATAATACTTGCCTCAAAACCAAGTTAGATAATATTACTAGAAATGTTTCTAACTTTAATAAAGGTTGAGAAAATCTATCCAATATTATTGAAAATTCTCAATCCACTTCTAATAAGAAGAGACTTGGATACACTAAGAAATCAAAATCTCCACCTAAAAAGGAAATTAGGAGAAATATTTCTAATGCTAATACTTATCCAAAAAGGAAAAATAATTCTAAAACCATAAAAATATGGGTTCCTAAAACAAACAATATTTTGATTAGGAATAAATATATAAATACCTTTTTTGAAACTGTTCATAAAAATAAAAATTATATTTGTAAGGGGAATACTGAACCTACTTGGGTTTGGTTTCCTAAGACCTAACTCTTAGGACCTTGTCACAAAGTGGGTACCGATAATATTATTATTTTTTGCAGGACCCACTTAAAAAGAGAGGAAAATGGATACTCGACAGCGGTTGCTCAAAACATATGACTGGCGACAAGAATATGCTATCAAACATTACTTAGTCAAATGGAGGCTCAGTCACTTTTGGAGACAATTCCAAAGGATATATCATTGGAAAAGGCGATGTCAACAATGTCGATACTTCTAATTTACCTCTTATTTCTAATGTTTTATTAGTCAAAAATTTAAAACACAATCTTTTAAGTATCAGCCAATTATGTGACAAAGGATTTAAAATCTCTTTTTCTGAAGATAAGTGTAGCATTTTTGATAAAAATCAAAATCTTATATTTGAAGGAAATAGAGACAGAAATACCTATGTTCTGAATATGAAGATCAATCACAATTCAGATATGTGTTTAATAGCTAATGAAAATGATCCTTGGCTATGGCATAAAAGATTCTGTCATATCAACTTCAAAACTATAAACAAACTTTCTAAAAATAATTTAGTCAGAGGATTACCAAAAATGAACTTCAAAGTCAATCATATTTGTGATGCATGTCAATTAGGAAAATTAACTAAATCATCTTTTAAATCTAAGAAAGTTATTTCTACTTTACAACCACTTGATTTACTACACATGGATTTATTTGGGCCAACCCAAATCCAATCCTTAAACCATAATAAATATGTGTTTGTAATAGTAGACGATTTTTCTAGATATACTTGGACCGTTTTTAAGAAAAACAAAAGTGATACGTTTGAGCATTTTAAAATTTTTGTCAAACGAATTCAAAATTTAAAAGATTTAAAGATAAAGAATATAAGAAGTGATCATGGAGGAGAATTTGAAAACGAAGTCTTTGACCATTTTTGTAAAAAGAAAGGATTTTTCATAATTTTCCGTTTCCTAGAACTCTACAACAAAATGGGGTTGTAGAACGTAAAAATAGAACTTTACAAGAATGTGCACGAACTTTGTTAAATGGAAGCACTCTTCCAAAACATTTTTGGGCAGAAGCTGTTGCAACTGCTTATTATGTTTTGAATCGTGTTTCCATTCGACCTTTAACAAACAACACTTCTTATGAACTTTTTACTGGACAAAAACCAAAGATTTTTTATTTTAAAGTTTTTGGTTCAAAATGTTTTATATTAAATACAAAACATCAGCTTGGTGAATTCGATGCAAAATCTGACAAAGGAATCTTTCTAGGATATTCAGATCGTAGCAAAGCTTATCGCGTATTTAATAAAAGATCAAATACTGTTGAAGAAACATTACACGCATCTTTCAACGAAAATTTTCTACAAAAACCAAGTATAGAAGATGATGAAGATTTTCCGGATAACATTACAAATACGGAATCTACAAATTTAGAAAATGATGAAAACATTGTTGATAATAATGATGAATTAAGATCTCCACCAAAAATATTACGGGATCATCCTGTTCAAAATATTATTGGAGAAATTAATTCAAATGTACGAACTAGAAGTCAACTAAACCAAATGGGCCACGTAGCATTCCTTTCGAATATCGAACCAAAGAATCCCAAAGAAGCTTCCACAGATGGCTACTGGATAATTGCAATGCAAGAAGATCTAAACCAGTTTGAACGCAATGAAGTTTGGGAATTAGTTCCAAGACTAAGTGATCAAACTGTTATTGGAACAAAATGGGTCTACAAGAACAAAGCAGATGAACAAGGTAACATCAATAGAAATAAAGCAAGATTAGTTGCACAAGGATATAATCAAGAAGAAGGAATTGACTACGAAGAAACGTTTTCTCCGGTTGCGAGACTAGAAGCAATACGAATCTTAATGGCCTATGCATGTTTTCACAATTTCAAACTTTATCAAATGAACGTTAAAAGTTCTTTTCTGAATGGCTATATAAAAGAAAAAATGTATGTTGACCAACCACCCTTATTTTTTCACGAGAAATTTCCTAATCATGTTTATAAACTTAAGAAAGCTCTTTACGGTTTAAAACAAGCACCACGTGCTTGGTATGATCGACTAAAGACATATCTAATTTCTTCGGGATTTCAAATTGGGAAAGTTGATCAAACACTTTTTACTAAGCATTCAAAAAAGGACATTTTAATAGTTCAAATTTATGTTGATGATATCATTTTTGGTTCTACTAATGACAAGTTGTGTCAGGACTTCTCAGAAATAATGACCAAGGAATTTGAAATGTCTCACATGGGAGAATTAACATATTTTCTTGGTTTACAAATTAAACAACTTCAAAATGGCATATTCATTAATCAAGAAAAATATTGTAATAATTTAATCAAACGTTTCGGAATGGAAAATATTTCTGCCAAACCAACTCCAATGAGTACAATGAAACATCTTGAAAAAGATGACATTGAGAAAAGTGTTGATCAGAAACTATACCGAAGTATGATTGGATCATTACTATATTTAACTGCAAGTCGTCCTGACATAATGATGAGTGTATGTTTGTGTGCTAGATTCCAATACAATCCAAAGGAATCACATTTAAGAGCAGTGAAACGTATATTATGCTATCTCACAAACACAAAGGATTTTGGTCTGTTCTATCCTAAAGAATGTCCATTCGAATTAGTTTCATATAGTGATGCTGACTTCGGTGGTTCTCGAACAGATCGAAAAAGTACAAGTGGTACGTGCCATTTTATTGGAAAATCACTTGTATCTTGGTTTAGTAAGAAACAAAACTGTATTTCTCTTTCTACATGTGAAGCAGAATATGTTTCTACTGCTTTGGCTTGTACTCAAGTAATCTATATGCAACAAACACTAAAGATTTCAATATAAACTTATCAAATTCAGCTATATATTGTGACAATTCTAGTGCTATTGACTTGTCTAAAAATCCTATCAATCATCCACGGACAAAACATATTGACATTCGTCATCATTTTCTTCACGACAATGTTGAAAAAGGAACAATCAATTTAGATTTTGTTTCTTCTGAAAATCAGTTGGCTGATATTTTTACAAAACCTCTTTTAGAAATGTTTTTATCAAACTAAGACGAGAGCTTGGTATTGTCTCTCTTAAAAATCTATGATTTTTTTTTGAAATATTAAGATTTGTAACTTTTCTTCATAATTTCTTGCTAACAGTTAACTATTACTAAATTTCATAATCTCAAAATTTCATTTGGCTGATATTCTTTGCTTCATTCCTCGCCTTTTATTTTCTTTCCTTTTTAATGTATGAATATTACTAACTAAAACTTTTCATCCACACATTACTTTAACAAAAAGTTCTATATTTAAACTTTTCTCTTCTATTTATACATACAATCTCTGCTTCTCTTATTACCAAAGAAATTATGTTTCTTTTCTATTACCAAAGAAATTATTACAATGGTATTCAAAATGTTTTTCCTCCTTTCAATGGTATCAAACAACAACCCCGACTCGGACAATTCACCCTCGAGTTATTCTATATCTTCAACAGAAATTTTGGCAACTCTAACACCAGTGAACAGGATAGACCTCGTCCTTTATGCGAAAATTCTGGTTATTCGCCAGAAAAGAAGAAATCTCGACGGTTTCTTTTCTTTGGTTCTTTATCAACCAAAGAAAAAATATCCGAGATTCATCATTACCAGAAAGAACAGTTGGATTTGCAACGAGAGATGTATTACGAGCAGAAAGTAAATGCCAAACGACATAGTTTCATTGAACAAGTGGCATTAAAATTCTGCAGCACATCTCCAAAGAAAGATGTAGTTCAACCTTCTACTTCGAATCGATGGGAGCCGACTCCACAGCGTCCTCCGGTTTCTCCAAATTCTTGGGAACATTAACCATATTAGTCTCCATAATGACCATACACAGAGATAACCAAGATAGAACTGGAAGAGTGCAAGACTCCGAGTAATTCGGATAAATGATTTCTTTCATCTATATTTGTTGTTGTTGAATAATCATATTTATATTTTGTAAATCATTCAAAAAAAATTATGTTTTTTATCAAATATATTGAACATTTTCTGAAAAACATATTTCAGACGTTTGAATATTGTTGAAGAAAAATTCTTCACTCAGATTCAGACGCCTGAACACTCTATTGCAGATGACTGAAAGAACCTCAAATTGAACTGTTTTTCTTCTGTTTTAAAATTTACAATTTCAGACGTCTGAAATTGAAACTCCAGACGTCTGAATCTAACTGCGATTTAAAATTCAAGATGTTTTTTAAATTTATCCATCCACCAACCACTTTAATTACTTTCATCTACTATTTCATCCCCTACTTCATCCGAACCAGCACCTTTCTATTCTCCAAAACTCCATTTTAAAGCTTTTCATAATCAAAAAATTTAAACAAAAATCTCCAATGCCTCCAAGAACAAAACGTCAAAGGGCTACAAGCTCTTCATCTACACCGAATATAGATCAATGGCTTTGGAATGATGAAGCAAAGAAAAGATTTGCTCAAATGGATAGATCTGGTTTCTTCCTAGGAGCTTTTGTTAAATTTGACGAATTTGAACCTTACAGAATTCAACAAATTGCTCGCTCAAGTGGGTTAGAATCTCTCTTATCCTTTTCTGCAAATAATGTTAAGACAAATCATCTTTTAGTCCAATTATTCTATGCTAATATGAACTTAGACCATCATCATCCCCATAATAGAGAGGACTGTATTTGGATTAGGGTACGTGGTGTTAAAATCTATCTTCCCTTAGTTCGTCTTGGAGATATTTTGCAATGTCCTTCATCCGAAATAGATTTGGATGAAATAGATGTTTCACTCTCTTTGGATCATAGAGATGAAGTCTCCCATAGATTTCTTTCCGATGATATCACTAGGCTTACCTCTATCCAACTCCGGCCACAAGCCCGTATTTTTCATCGAGCTTTAATTCGTTCTATCTTACCGAGAACCGAAAGTGATGAAGTTATCAACAAACGCAACTTCCATGCTCTGTATGCCATATGTTTGAAACAATCTATAAACTAGGGTCATGTTATTCTTGAGGAGTTTATGGATGTTAATCGTCGCCGTCGTTATAAAACTATTCATTGTGGTGCATATATAATGAAAATTCTTAGAAATTATGGAGTAACATTTCCGAAATCAGAATTTTCACCTATATTGGAGCTAGGATCCAAAACCTTAGGTCTGATGAACTTGCCAAAGCATCCACAAAACAATAACTTTATTTCTTTCCAAGAATGGATCACAAACCGGGATCAAAATATACCTCAATCTCATCACCACATTGCTCCACAAGCTCCCGAGCATGATGATGATAACATAGAAGTGCTTTCCCTTGAATCAAAACCTAAACAAGCCTTTGTTACAATTTCTCAAAATCAGACTAAGCTCAATACCAAGATTGATAGGTTAGAAAAGCAAACCAATAAGAAGTTTAATTTTATTCGTGGCTTCCTAAACTAAATTTGGGAACGTATTGGTTTCTCATCTTCCACTTCTGTCGAGGTCTTTAATCCCGTACCCTTTCAATGGTCATCTAGCTCTGGTACTAACAATGATGAAGATAATGATGACGATAATGAAGAAGGTGATGATCGTCCTAGTTCATCTTTCTAAAATTGTGGTAGTATGGAACTTTCAATTCAATATTTCATAACAAATCTTTTTGCACTGTTTGTTTTTTAAAATTACTGAAGTTTCTTTTGGTATGTAACTTAAACATACGCTACTACTATTTGGCTCTTTGTATCTTGTGATGATTCTAATGATTCGTTGTTCTCCTATTCTTGTTTATATTTTGTTACATCTATATGCATGATAGTATAACTTTCCTTTTTGTCGGTATCAAAGAGGGAGATATATTTATATCGACAGGGGAGTTTATATTAAGGGTTACTTCTATATGACTTACTATAATTTTATATAATTGTCATCGTCCAAAAGGGGGAGAATGTTGAAACCTTCGTGTTTACGGTATTTCGTAAATACGATATTTTGACTACGACAACTATATAAGTCATTATTATATACTAACTTGTTTTTACAGGAATCAATCAAAGGCCGGATTCTAATGAGCTTCAAATCTTAAGTATGTATCGAGTCTGTGTCTAGAAGTTAAAATGTGTTAAAATCTCTCCTATATGATATATACTACATTATCATTTCAAATATATGGTTTAAAAGAAAAAATCTCATTTTTATGTTACATTCAAATGTCTGAATGCTTCAATCCAGACGTCTGGTTCTGGAAATTTGAATGTTGTAAAATACAATATTTAGACGTTTGAAAGGTATAAATCAGACGTCTGAATATGACAAATTTTTGCCTATTTTCTTCCTGGTTTGATTTCTTTGCATTTCAGAAGTCTGAATTTTTAATTTCAGTAGTCTGCATATTTACAACGGCTACATTTATGAAAAGACATTTCCATTCATGACGATTTGCAATCTTGAATCCAACAGATAATCATAACTCTTGATGATAACTCTTCATGAACAATTGCAACTATTTATTACCTATATAAACACATTAGAATCAAGTTTTCAAAATACCAACTCTATTGATTATTACTCTATTCTTGAAATTCTTGATTCTAATACATTTGTGCTTTGAACTTCATTCAAATTCAGTTCCTACTTCCTTAATCTTCACGCATTTACACATATATCATAAAGGTGAAAGATTATAGGAAGTTTGTACTATCAAGAGACAAATTCGTGTTATTAAAAACACATTATGTCACATACATTCTGTATATGTTGAAGTCCTCTTCGGCTGTTGAGGCGAAATCCTATTCTGCTGCTCAGGTCCCTTGTTCGGATGTTCAAGGGTTGTATAAACCTTTTCCTCCGGGTTAAGTGAGGATTGTTGTTAGTGAAATTCCAGAAAGGAGTCTGGGACTGGACGTAGAACAGGAAGTTCGAACCAGTATAAAAATTCCTGGTGTGCTTGTATTATTTTTACTTACTTTACATTGCTATAGTTTATTTTCGCACTTGTTTAATATAATTCCATATAGCACAATCCGTACAGTAACTTTTATTGTTTTCCCGAGCCATACCTCGAGTTTTCCTTCTTCTTTGTTTCCCCAAGACTAACCACAATTATTCCCGAGCCAAACCCAAGCAATCCTTTCTTCCTCAAAGCTTCAAAGCATTTCAGATTACACCGTGCATACGTGTATGTGTACAAGCGTTCTAGCCTCCTTCGATCATCGTCGCGACCACCATAACGTCGTCGACGATCACAACGATTAACTTGAGCACCCAGAACCCTCAATTTCGCCGTAGATCAGAATTGAGCAAACAAAACCCAACCTGAAACAACTTAACCACCCAAAATCTCCATGCTTTGTCACCTCCGGCCATCAGAACCATCATCGATCCACCCAAACCTTCGCCGTCGTTCCACGAGTTGATTCCCCCACCTGCGATTGAACCCGATCCTCTCTCGACATGCAGCGACCCAATTTTCGACATTGACTAAAAACTGGGCTTAAACCCTAAATCCTCGTCGTACCGCCGCCACGACCCTTAATAATTCCAACTACTATTTTTTAGATGATCTCCTTCCTTCATACCTCCTTTGACATCAACCCCGACCCATCATAATTCGTCGATCACGGAATTTATCAAAAAACCAGTTCTCCGTTCAACACGAATTTCTCACTCATCACTAATCTAAAAATGTTGATTTTATTTTTAAAAATCATCGTTTTCGAAAATGATTTATATTTTGTGATTGAAGACTAGAATTTAAACAATTGAATTTTGACATGAATTGATTTTCTCTTATCATTTCATCTTCTAGTGAGATTTCCAGCTATCTATATTTACATAATATTTTTAAAAGTTGAATTGGATAAAAAAAAAATTTCTTTTAAAGATCATAAATTGAAACAGTTTATAAAATGAAATTTTGAATTTTTGAACATGATTTAAGAACCTGTAACTAAGAACAGAGCTATATATATATATATATAGACATTCGTACACAAACAATTCCATATATATATATATATATATATATATAAACATATTCACATCCATGCAATTATTTTTCATCACTTCATCTCAATTATTAATCACAGATATCAAGACTAAGGTATTTAAGGTAGTGGTTTACCCACCATTTTGAAGAACAGAGAGCAAGTTTGAATGCTTAAACCTGGAACTGTTTTGAGCTTGCATTTTAGTGATTATGAGTTGATCTGCTACTTTTTTTTGGTTTGAAACTGGGTTGAATCTGAAGCTTGAAAGCTTGACGTTAATTTGTTTGTTCAAGTTGAATCGATTTTGATCAATCTCTTAATGCTGAGTTGATTTCTGAACTATTTGTTGAATTTGAATGCTTGAGTTCTTGCTTGATATTCAGGTTGAAGATTTGTGAAAGAGTTTTGTTTGGTTTGTTTCTGTTTTCTATTTCCTGGTTTGTTTACAGGTTTGATTTTGTTTTTGAATGCATGAAACAAATGAGAAGAGAAAGGGAATGGATGTGTATATATATATAAAATTTTGTAATCCTTTTTTAAAAATAAAAAGAAAATTTAAAAAGAATGACACTTGTTAAACTCAAAATATATTAAGCCTACAGATGTAATATGCATGTTTTAATTTTTATACACTTGTTAATACATATTCTTTTTAACCTACACTTGTTAGAAACAAGTATTTTTATGTTGAAATCCTTGTTAATTATATTAATTAGATGTTTATATAATTTTCTAATTACATATGTTTATACTTTAATATATTTATAAATTATACTTAATGTTTTTATTTTAATCTATATTCATTTTCTTAGATGTTTAATGTTTGTTAATATATATATGCTCATCTTAGTTCATGTATATTTTAAAAGAAAGAATATTAAATCTTATTTCCATTTTGAACTCAAGTTATGATTCCTTTAAATAATTAAATATCTATCTCAATGTTTTTGAAAATACATGATTAACTTTGAATAACTTTTGAAAAAGTATTATATTGATTTCAAATCATAACTTTCAAAATATATATCATGCATATATTTTATAATTAGAAATTTTTTTATTAGTTGTAAATTATAGAGTATTCAAATTCAAATGATTTATTTTAGAATTTCAATTCCAAAATTCACTTTATAATAAATTTATATACATATATATAAATAAACAAACAAATATCTTATTTAATTTGGAAAATATCAAATTAATTGACAATTTAATTCAAAACTTATTTTAATTACTGATTTAAATTTGACTTAAAAACCGAGATCATTACAGATTCCCCCTTAAGAAAATTTCGTCCGTGAAATTTGCTAGACAGGGAGACAAACAAAGAACAGATGAACACATACAAAAGAAATAGCTTTCCAAATCAAGCTGAATATTTATTCTACATTTGGCTTACCAAATCAGAATATCAAAGCTGAATATTTATTCTACATTTGGCTTACCAAATCAGAATATCATCAATAGATACGAGAACAAATTTATTCAACACTTCACGAAATATACTCGAGTCATCCGGTCTACGAAATATGCAAGGGCATTGGTTAGTCCGAAGGGATAACTAACCGTTCGTAGAATGAATCGGGACCCCAAAGAATAGATAAATGGATGCAATCTGATTTTAGCTTCATATTTCATTAACCAATTCATTTCAAATAAAATTTCAAATTTATTAAAGTTAAAAATGGAAATCTGATAAGAAACTGATGATTGGTATATGAAATACGAATTTGGAACCTCTTCTACAACGATTCGCAAGGCCACCATCACACCAAGCTCCTTCTTGTAGCTGCCCGAAAGCCATCAAAGAACTAAAATTGGATGATGATCAAAAGAGATTGAGGTAAAAGATTGTTCCTTGTTGTTGCAGGGTATCGACCATTTGTAGTGGTACTCTCATGTCCCCTACCTTATCCTCTTCTTGCACTCATACTCACTACCCGTGAATAGGAAGAAAATTTACTGAGGCGTACCGACGGATATCTTAGGGATACTCATTCTAGGGCATTTATATCCTTATCTCTAATGAGTCACCTAATGTGTTATACTCCTAAGCTAAAGTTTTTACTCAACCTTTAGCTCTGATACCAAATGTGACGACCCAAATCCAGCGTTTGAAAATCGACATCAAATACCTCACTAGTATTCGAATGCCGCAAATTCAAACATTGAGTCTTGTTCGCCGGAGCTTATAACAACATTAGTTAATAAGAATACATCGGTAATATAAAGAATAATTTTATTGATACACAACATTTGATACAACAATGATAAAAATGAAATGATCAGTACTATCAGAGATAGATACAACAATGGAAATAAACAAAGCAGCAGTAGCTGAAGACAACATTCTCAATGCCAAAACTTCAAAACTCCAAAGACTCCAATCCAATAAGCTCCAACCAGCAACATGCTGTAATGTAGAGCAAATGCGATCCATTTGCAATAACCAAACCAAAGACTTCGAAGATTGCCAAAGATACACCTACTATTTGATTATTTTAAAATCTGACTTTAGGCTACCCATGTGGAAAATTGTGGGCACCCAGAGTTTAGAAAGGAACAATAAACTCAAAGTCGTCATGGGACTGGTGTGAGCAAACAAAAATAGTTTATCTTGAACAAAAAGAAATTAAAAGAAATTCGCAATGCTTCTTGGAAAATGAAACTGCCCTAAGACCTCCCGCTATACACACAATGCAAGCGCACACTTGGAGGAGATTTCTCCATATGACAGTCAAAAATGTTTGATATGCGAAAATCCTTTTGATATTATTCTTAGTGCATAGTGCATAAAACGGTTGCAAGTATAATACTAATCTTAGCCAGCATACGTACCATTATAGTATGCCTACTATAACTACCATGTTAGATGGCAGGTTCTACAACTAAAACCGTACATGGAGCGTATTGGTTGATTAGATTTCCAACAATGGCCAGGCTAAGGAACTTCTTTACCGAATGGGAACGCCTCTGGAGGGACACCCCGAGAACTTAACCAGCTTTGTGCCAACATAAGACCGGGTTACCTCTGTAACTAGGTAACTACTGACATGAGTATGCCATCCCCCGGTCGTACCACCCTTTTTCCTGGGATTCACCAACAAATAGCAACAACCCCATAAGTTAAATATCTGGGCTCCATACCATGATATCACTTTTTATCCAGAAGGACATGGACATACCCTAAGGGGCGTGACCCTCCATAACCTTGATGCATCCTTCCTATTTCGACCATTTTGGGGGTGTGCAGTTCTGATGAAGTCTCGTCCCACGAAGCTACACTTTTCACAAAACCCATGCTTCGATCAACCAATGATCAGCAGCACTTAGTATGCCACATTACCAAATTGGGAATACATCACTAGTAACCATCAATTACATAACCTTTGAGCTCATACGTCTCAGAGAAGGGTGTTAAGCTAAGAGAATAAATTCTCTGCCACCAAACAGAAATGTATTTGATAGAAACCATCTTTACATCTCAAAGTGTAACGTCAAACATACATCCATACAAGTCCATTCCGGGTTCAAACGGAACCGAAGGCACTTCAAAAGAAGCCCTCGCAAATTTGGATAATCCCTAATCACGTCCGAACTCCCCATCACATAGGGTGATCAAATCTCTATACCGGGGCCATTAGGTGTACAGACGTTCGACAGGTAATCCTTTCGCTTTCGAAAATACCCGGTCTTCACCACCGTCTTCAAATGTTATCCAATTCATCGTATCATTATTCGGAATGGATAATATGACATAAAGTCCTCTCCTGGCTAAATCGAATAATAAGCGCATATTTTTAAAAACCATATGATATATTTGGATCTTGGTTAAATCATAACTTTTTAACCCAAAACCTTTGTTTCAAATGGTTTGGACAAATTTCCGTTTTAATCTTTTAAACAAAAGATTCACCCTTGAAGATCCTCTTCAATTTGAAAACAATGTTCACCAATCTCTTGCAAAGATTCATTCATAGCTTTTAAAACTATTTCAAACTTGAAATCCTTTCAAAAAACTGGAAATATTTTCTTTATATGAAAGCTGTTATCAATTGAAAACATTTTTTTTATTTTGGGAAAATCCAATTATATTTACTCAAATTATAGCCTTTCAAAGTATACATTGGAAAATCAGCGAACCGCCGTATTCTCGGCAAGTTCTATTTGGATTAAATTTAAATTCCCAAAATATTTATTCAGTATACATCAAAGTGGTTTAAAATCCATATATATATATATATATTATAACTTGTATAATCCTTTTCAAACCATATTTCCCAAAATAATTTCAAAACAAGACATAGTATAATCAAACTAAATTTAAATTTCAAAACTTCCTTTCCAAAAGCTTTTCATATTCAATTCAATTTCACTTCCAAATCATTGGATTTAAAAATTCAAATTTTAAAAATAATATTTAAATTCAAAATATCTATGACTTAACTAAATTCCTTATGGAATCCATATTTTTGTGTGTGTGTATGGTGTAGTCCAAGGGTCTTACACATAACAATAACATATCACAATCATCATCAATTCAAGCACAACAAATCGATAAGCGGTATAATCCTATAACGCTTATCTTCATTCATAGATTCACACATAAATATGTAAATTTATCATAGATAAATAAATCACAGATCATAGCTCAAAAGAACATCACACAACAGAGATATCAAACAATTTAAAGCATTCAATAGAACCCAATCATTCATAAGCAAGATAAATAAATCACATGATTATAATTAATTCAATTAATTCAAATAGATAAATTACTTATTAATTAATCACCTAACTTTGATTAATTAACATTAATTACAAACCACTTTAATTAATTAACCTTTGATCATTTATTAATTAACCTTTAATAATAAATTAATTAACCTTTAATTATTAATTAATCAACCTTAATTAATAAATCAATCAACTTTTAATCATTAAATAATTCACCTATAATTATTTAATTATTCTTTAATTAATTATCCTTAATTAATTACGTTAAGTAATTATCCTTTAATCACTTGATTAATTATCCTTAATTATTGGTCAGTTTTTCCTAATTACTTTCATTAAGTAATCTACCTTAAGTAATTAGTTACCCTTTAGTCATCAATTAAAAGAATAATTAATTAATTATTCTTTAATTACTATCATTAAGTAATTATCCTTTAATGTAATTACACAAAGTAATTATTACTTAATTACATTAAGTAATAATTTTTATTAATTACACTAAGTAATAATCTTTTATTAATTACACTAAGTAATTATCCTTAATCAATTTCATTAAGTAATTATCCCTTTATTACTTATATAAACTAATTAACTCTTAATTAGTCATATTAATTTATTAATCATCCTGATTAATCTTCCTTTAATTTGTCACTTTAATTAATTAATCTCTAATTATTAAGTAATTATCCTTCAATTACTTCCATCAGATAACTTTTAGTTACTTTCATTAAGTAATTATACTTGAATTAACTAAGAGATTATTTTTTGTGTGGAAATTAGCCACAAGGGCCTCTTTAGCAAGTGCAATTAGTTTCTAGGACACACGACTGAAATAATTACTTTTAAGGATAAAATGCAAAATAATTAGATTCTAAGGCCTAAAAACCTATGAAATTACGTCCTTGAAAGTAATTGTACTGCTGACTTTGTCCTTAAAAGTAATTATTCTGCCGACTTTGGCCTTGAAATCAATTTTTGTGGACATGTGTCCTAGAAACTAATTAGACGGCAAAGTTTGTCCTTCTAGTGAAATTCCCCTTATTTTTTTTAATTACAAAGACCTTAAATAATTAAGATAAACCATATACCTTAATTAATCGCTTAATTATATCATTACAACTTATTTGAATTGAAATAAATTTATTCAAAATCATCTCTTAATTAAAGTTTCTAATATACTTATTTCAAGACACTTGCTTAATTCAAGCATTATCAAACTCCATTTGAAAATACTTAGAAATTTATTCATTATAATCATATAAATTATTTCAAAATCAATTAATTTTCAAACCAATTTAAAAACATTTAACGTTAACATTTTTCCTTTAAAACTTGTTCATATCTTTAGTTTTAATCTTGGTATAATATTTGTTTTATAACTTAAGACCCGGTATAGATTTTAGTTTCAAAAATTTTAAACCTGATAACATGTTTTCCTTTTTAAAAGTTTAAACCTGGTATCAAATCAAACAAACACGAGCTTCCCCCCGTTTTCCCAATCCAAACCCCGAGTTTTCCTTCTTCTTTGTTTCCTCAGACCAACCATAATTATTCCCAAGCCAGACCCGAGCAATCCTGTGACGACCCGGATTTTTGACGTTTGATAATTGGGCAATTAACTAATTTTAATTTTGAAATATTGATATTATTAGGAAAACAAATAAATAAAAATATGTATACATAAGTTAAGAAGCATATAGCAATTGTGAATATGGGGATGTGTAAGTGTGTGCGTATATATATGGTAACAAATACAAATACATTGGGTAAAACTAATATACATATGAAATCTATGTGTATATATATATGTATGAAATGTACATTTCAAATCAAGCATACAATACATCATTTCAAGTTTACAAAATATAAAATCAAGTCAGGTCAAAACATTGTTCAAAGTAAACTAAAAAAGGGAAGCTTACCGAGTACAACAAAAGAATGCGACCCTTTTTCTTATTTATAACCCACTGCCTTCTTCATTTTTTCGAAAACTAAGTAAGTTAAACAAAAGATAAGCATTTCTTCCATTTTACAACTTAAAAAAACTTACGAGCTCGACTCAGCTAGGATCATCAAGCACAAATCAAATGCCAGTACCTTTGTTCAATCAAATGGTGAGTAACACTTTTAAAAAAAATTAAGTATAACTCTGTTGCTGGATTAATGTCTGAAATAAGTGTGTTTTTGTGTATGTATATTGGTGAACTTCTGTGCATTTTGGATGAATGATGTATGCATGTTTTGATAATACCTGTAAATATCTCTGTTCTAAATTTCAAGCCAAGTTTTAATTTAAATATCATTACCTCTTGATCCACTTATTGTTAGGACTTAGGATCTAAACAACATCTATTTGTTTGATTATAAAATAAGTTTTAAAATTTTATTTAAGTTAAAACAAATACAAACTTCTTTGGAAAACAACAAGGACAGTACAAGCTTGAGTTTCGTAAAAACTCAAACTTCCTAAATTATTAATTCAGGCATATAAGCTTAAACCTTATCTTGAATCATGAATTTTAAAAAGGAAATCATAATTTTTATATCAGAAATGAAGCTGCATTTCTGGGTTGAACTATATTCGAGTTTTTGGGAAGTTCTATTGATCTCGGTGGAAGGAGAGGTCGGAGTTCCTTCTGGAGGTAGAGGAGTGAACGGTGAGGCCAGCGAAAATGGTAGGAGGATGATCAGAGCTAGGTGGTGGAGATGGTTGTACGATATGGTTTCTAAACCTAGTTTTGGCAAGGCTGGAAGTTTTTATCATCTCAACGCCTAGGGATGATCGAGTTCGACAGAACTCTAGGGAAGGGAAGCTAGAGCGTGGACGAAGTAGTGGTCGGTGGTGTTGGTGTTCCGATGGTCGAAGGAGTAAGGTCGAGGTGTTGCCAGGTTTTGTTTTCTGGTTCCAGTTTGGGTTTTGAAGCTCGATTTGGATTTCGTGATGGTAGGGAAGATCTGATGGTCAAAATGGATTTGGGGAATGTTCATCGACCTAAGGAAGGCATCAAAGTTGGTCGGAGGTGGATGTAGTCACAGTGCATGTGCACCGTGCACTTTTTCTTTTCTGGTGAAATTTGGGTTGAAGAAGTGGAGAGAGACTCGAGTTTTACTCAAGTAGTTCGAGTGTTAGCCCGAAGTAGTGTGGTTTGTGACTCGAAGCAGTTGATGTTGGCTCGGGTCATTTGAATTTGTTACAGTTTTTGTAAAACCTGTCTGTTTAAATTTAAACAGAATTTTGAAATTTGAAACCAGATTTTAAATAAAGTTTAAAATTAGATTTTGAGGTATGGATCCAAATTTACTTTTGTATCCTAGTTTTGAAAATACAGTTTATAAAAATCAAAAAGTTTGAATAAGTTTAAATGTTTAAGATATAAAATATATTTTAAAATGTTTTGAATTTAAATGATTTGGTTTAAACTCTTATGTAAATTTCTTTTATAAAGGTATGTGTTTTACAACATTTGATTTTAAAAAGAGTTTTAACTTGGTTCAATTTCTTAAAGTTAAATTGTATTTAATTTGAATCTTAATTTGAAATGAATTTAAAAGTGAATTTGAAAGTAAATGTTTTCAAATGTGTTTGAGAATGATAATTAAATCACTTATAAAAATGATGTTTTTATCCTAAAGTTAATTAAGCTTTAATGATTTGTAATTCATTAAAATTTTAAGATAAATAAAATGGTTAAATGAATAAGTTAATTACTTAATGATTTGGATTAATTAATTAAGTTATTAAGGGTTTTTAAATTAATGATTTGGATTAAGATTATTAATTAAGGGTTGAATTAAATTGAAATTAAGAATCGTTAATTAAGTAAGTTTGGATTGTTAATTAATTGTTAGGAATTAATTAATCAAGTAATTAAAGATTAATTTAGTTAAAACTTAGAAATTAATTATTTAATTAGAAATTAATTCATTTGTAATTTATAATTAATTAATTTGTAATTAAAAATGACTAATTAAAGTTAATTACTTAGAGAAGTCATTAAAGGATTGGTTAACGAATATAGTTAATGGAAGATCATTAATTAAGGATTATCAAATGATTTATTAATGTGATTAATTTAAGGTAATTAATTTTATTAATTAATTAAGGATAATCAATTGTGAAATTTGGTAAGTATAATTACTTTAAGTAATTTATAAAAGTATAATTACTTGGTGAAGTAATTAGTGATAATTACTGGATATAACTAATTAATAGATGGTTAATAAATGGTATTAATTTGGATTTAAATTACTTGGTGAAACTGATAAGACGTATAATTACATAGTGGAAGTAAATGAAGGTTAATTAATTAGGGGATTAATTAAAGATAATTAATTATATTTTAAAACAATTACACTAACTGACAAATTAAGATGGATAATTAGGGGATAATTAATTAATGGATTGTAATTAATTATTGTTAAGTAAGCAAGATTAAAATGATTAAAGTAATTAATTTGATTTATTAGAAATGGGTGACTAATTAATCTTGCATATGAATGATCGGTTGATATTTCTGATATGAAATGTTTCTGTAATATGATATGTTGGGTTGAATAGTGATAATGTGGTTATTTATCGAGATGCATTGATGCGTAAAGTGGCATCCTGTATTTAAAAAGGTTTGAATTGTATTTCATTTGAACAACTTGGGTTAAGATGACACTTGATTCAAAGAGACAGGGGTCGGGAATTAGCAAAGGCCCGAAACCACTTTGATTCTTTATAGATTAATATGTGAAATCAATAGGCTATAATGGGATGATTTAAGTAAATTGGACCGTTTAATCTAAGTTTTGGTACTTAGGAATAAATGTGTAAAATAAGTGATGTTTATAACAAATTGTGAATTCGTAAATTGTTACGAGTTACCCAGGGTTTTAAATAAGTATATTATATTGGCAATTTCTTGTTAGACGAGTTTACTCACGCTGGTTTCCAGCCTGACCCAGGTGTTACTTTGATGTATTGCTCGGGTCAGACCGAGTATTACAAATTATCAGGTAAGGACGTTCTGGAGCTTAGGAGACGAGCTGGATGGAAGGAATGTATAGAGTGTTTCCGCTGTATTATATTGTTGTATATATCTGAGACATGTTGATTGTATCTGTCTAGTGTTTGGATACGTATTGTAACTCTGATGTGTTAAATTTAATTGATCGATTCAGTTTTCTTTGTGTAAAGAATATTATTTGATATTATATTTTATCCGCTGCGAATGTGAGATGTTGGTGTTTCTGTTCTCTATCTCTTTTCTTCTTTTCCTGACTATTTGGAGTTTTCGTGATCGAAAATTTCGGGTCGTTACATTTGGTATCAGAGCTGAAGGTTAAGCGAGAACCTTGGCTCTGGTGGGATTACTCATTAAGGATAGGGTCAATGGTACCCTAAAATGAGTTGAGTGTGTGTGTATACATACACACACACACGAGAGCGTACTTGTTATTTTTATATTATGGTTTTAAAAGTAAAGAATTCTTATATAAGCTTATATATAAAGCAATGATTCTTCTAACCACTGTATATTAAGGTAATTGGTTGTTGTATTATTTTAAATAAAATCATGAGAATTAAGTGGTAATAGAACAATTTGAAATTTAATAAAGATAAGTTTGAAATGGATTCAAACTGAAATTAAAATCTTTAATTTGGGAAGAGCTTCAGAATAAGATGGTAATGAATTGGTTTCCAGATATGATAATCTTGGTTATTATCATAAATGATTGTTGTGTTTAATAATAAAATGTGTAGAAATGTGTAAGCAAAATGAAATGTTTTAACGAAGCAAAACATTTAGGTGAGTATGACTTATAGATTGAAATTGGAGATGATCTAAATTGTAAAGTTTTAAATCTAGGTCCAGAAATTTGATAATTATTTCAAAGTAATGAAGAAATAATAAATAATATTATTTAATGTATTTGAATGAATGGGTCCTATTTCAAACAAGAGTTGTTTGAAAATTTAAAGGAATTGGTTTTAAAACCAAAGGTGGTCTAAAATTTAAGGATAGCTTGGTGTGTAAAGGAAATAATATGTATATATGAGGAATATACATAATATCAAAAATAGTTTGAATAAACTTTAAATGTAGATTTTTAAATTTGGAATGAGATGTGATACCCAAGGTGATAAGCTTTTGAACTTATAAGATTATTAATATGAAGTTTAAAATTTGAAATGGTTATTCAAATTGGGTAAGGTTGGCTGGATTAAGTAATTTGAATTTAACTTTGGGAAAGTTAAATAAGTTAACAAGCAACCTGAATTAGAAATTTCAAGATGAATTTGGGATTTAACTTAGGAAGTTAAATAGTTAATTTGAATTGGGGTTTTGTGTGATCTCAAAATGGGTTTGAGATCTAGAAATTGGAAATGAATGGATGTTTTAAAATAATTTGAATGATACCATCCTGTTGTTATTAATAATCTTTAAGCTGAAATCGGATTTGTTTAAATAAATGAAAGAAATGTACTGTCGCAATATATCTATTATTGAGTTAAAAAGGAAATTAAACTTTGGTTCGAAATTGGAGAAATGGAATCACTTTGGACTTAAGATTTGGATGTTTAAATAGAATTTCAACTGAAATTGTTGAAAATTGGTTTTAAGGTTGAATTTGGGTGATAAATTGGTTTTTGAAAGATTAAATTGATTTAAAATGAAATTCTGGAATTTGAACTTAAAAATTAAATTGTTTAAAGATTTTAATAAAGGTTAATTTGGTTTAAAGGGTTAAACCAACATTTGAGAATTCGACTCGAATTTATATAATTCGAGATGGTTTAAAATTGAGATTGAAATTGAATTAGTTCAAATTGAATTTGATTTGAATTAATTAGAATTGTGATTAAAGATGGATAATTTAAAAATTCGAATGGAAATTTGAATTGGATTAATTTGAAATGAAATTGAAGTTGAATGAGTTCAAATTCAAATGGAAATTGGGATTAATTCAAACTGCAACTGATATGAATTGAAATTTGTTCAATTTGAAATTTGTTGGAATTAATTAAATTTAGGATTAAAGTTGAATAAGTAATCAAATGGAATTTGATTTGAAATTGGAAAGAAATTGAAAACTAATTCTAATTGAATTAGGGATAAATCAATTCCAATGGAAATTGAAGTTTTTTAAATTGGAATTTAGTCAATTTAAATGGAAGTGGAAATTTAAATTGAATTGATAGGATTGGAGATTGGGAATTGAACAGTTTAACTCTGGACTATTTTCAAAATAAATTGTTTTTATATAAATCTATTTTTCCAAACTATTTAATATACAACTTTTCTTTTTAAACCTAAAACTATATTATACTCATTTTACAATTATTTTTGAAACTATTTAATAATTTTTCAACTATTTTATAAACTAATTACTATTTTACAGCTATTTTGCAATTATCTAAAATTTCTGAAACTATTTAACTATTTTACAATTACTTAACTATTTTATAGCTATTTTACAAACTATTTGTTGTTTTGCAACTACTTATATATATTTAAACTTTTCAAGCTATTTTCTAAAATTTAAGCTGGACAGAGTTTAAACTGTTTATGATTAAATATCAATTTGAGATAAGAATTGAGGGGATAATCGAAATAAGGATTTAAGAAATTGAGAATAGAAAATGAGAATGATTTGGATAATAATCAATAAAGGTAAATACGTAGGCTGTACGTATAGTATTCTATTTGCATGGTAATTTGATCCAGATTCGAGCATAGAATTTCGAGATAGTTTATCGATCCGAGTTGGGATTTTTCACTCGATTTTCAACGGCGAACCTGGATATGGATTATTGATTGGTTTTGGATATTCTCTATCATAGTTATGGCTATACAAGGAGAATGATGGTTTCAGATCAAGAAACCAGATCTGAGTCTGCACTAGGAAGTCGGGTGGACGATACTAGTTCGAAAGTGACATTGTGTGATTGAGTAAGCGATCAAAATGGTATAGTGTACGGATGATATGTATACGACGTTCGGATTTGAATGAAATGGATATTGGGAATTTGTGGATAAGAAATGTGAATGAAAGTATATTTTGTGAATATACAATGAAGTAAAATGGAAATCGGATATTTCCATGATTAAAGGTTCACTTTATAAAGAAAGGAAGTGAGAAATCAAATTTGAATATTTGATTTGGATTAAGAAGAGTTATATATCTTTTTTATATAAGATAAATCTCCCCTTGGTGAATCTATTGTCAGAAGAAAAGGGTTTCGAAAAAAATATTTGAAGTGTAAAAAGAGAATTTATACAAGTTTGAAGTAATCCAAAGATTTTCAAAATTATATATTTCTATGTATATATATATATATATAAAGGATTTCATGAGGATGATTTTGGAAAGGTTTTTGGAACCGTTGGATTTGGAAAGGCTTTTGATTTTTGGGTAAAATCAATATTGGAATTTGGAAAGCCTAGTTTGATAATTATCGATTTTGGGACAATCGATTTTGAGAAAGGAGATGTATATGAAATTCATACTAAGTGTATGATTTGGAAGATACTATACGTGTATAGTATAAAGTGTTTCGAAAATGGCTCTGGGAAAAAAGGCGCTCCCTCGAAATGAACTTCTCAGGAGTACCATCGGTTGGTACTGCCTTGAGCTTTAAAGGGGGGTTCTAAAGTTGATCCTGTGAGGAGTCCGAACAAAACTAGTTCTTGAGGATTTTGTGTAGTGTGTAGCGAAAGTCGAGGGCGCTGATGCCTACAGAGGCATTTAGGTTATGCTGTGACGACAGTGTAACTCGATGTCACTATGATTACTGCAGACCATAGCGCAAGTCGTGTGTGCCACTGTGAGCCAACAATCTTCGTTTGATTTTATATCGGTAGACTGCGACCTATAACATAGTGAAAGTCGTGTGTGCTGCTAAGAGCCAACAGCCTGCGTTTGATTTTACATCAGTAGACTGCAACCTATGTGGGAGTGGAGAAGTTTCATTTTTGGCAGCGAAAATCGAGGGCGCTAATGCCTGCAGTCATATAGACTTTTGTTGTGATGGCAGCGTAACCCTGGAATGTAACTGCAATCTGTTGTGGGTTCCATGGCGTAATTGAGGGGCGCGGAGTGCCCACAGTTACATGGACTTTTGCTGCGATAGCAACGTAACCTAGAATGTAACCGCGAACATGGATGGGGGTGATGATTTCCAGAGCATTCTCACCAAAGATATTTCCTCTATTTTCAAAAGTATTTTCTATATTTTCTATAAAATTATTTTTCAAAGTATTTTCACTGGATGTTAAAAACGGGTCTGCCAAGCACTTATAGAGCTGTAATCGTACGCCTAATCAATGTATGACCGAAATTCTGTAAGGACAAGGATGGACTGGATGAGATATCGAGTTATAAAAGTACATTTTTATAAAAACTATTTTATTAATATTATATAGATTTTTAAAGTATTTTAAAAATGATTAAAGAATATGTATCTGATTTTAAGCATTTTCATAAATTCGTTTTGTTCCTTTTCAAGGAGGAAAAGTTCTAAAGGGGGAAGGAATGTGACGACCCAGATTTTTGACGTATGATAATTAGGCAATTAACTGATTTTAATTTTGAAATATTGATCTTATTAGGCAAACAAACAAATAAAAATATGTATATATAAGTTAAGAAGCATATAGCAATTGTGAATATGGGGATGTATAAGTGTGTGTGTGTGTGTATGGTAACAAATACAAATGCATTGGGTAAAACGAATATACATGTGAAATCCATGTGTGTGTATATATATATGTATGAACCTAAGGGGACAAGCATTTAACGCACATTTCAACTCAAGCATACAATACATCATTTCAAGTTTACAAAATATAAAATCAATGGAACCAAGTCAGGTCAAAACATTGTCCAAAGCAAACTAAAAAAAAAGGGAAGCTTACCGAGTACAACAAAAGAATGCGGCCCTTTTTCTTATTTATAACCCACTGCCTTCTTCATTTTTTCGAAAACTAAGTAAGTTAAACAAAAGATAAGCATTTCTTCCATTTTACAACTTAAAAAAACTTACGAGCTCGACTAAGCTAGGATCATCAAGCATAAATCAAATGCCAGTACCTTTGTTCAATCAAATGGTGAGTAACACTTTTAAAAAAAATTAAGTATAAATCTGTTGCTGGATTAATGTCTGAAATAAGTGTGTTTTTGTGTATGTATATTGGTGAACTTCTGTGCATTTTGGATGAATGATGTATGCATGTTTTGATAATACCTGTAAATATCTCTGTTCTAAATTTCAAGCCAAGTTTTAATTTAAATATCATTACCTCTTGATCCACTTATTGTTAGGACTTAGGATCTAAACAACATCTGTTTGTTTGATTATAAAATAAGTTATAAAATTTTATTTACGTTAAAACAAATTCAAACTTCTCTAGAAAACAAAAAGGACAGTAGAAGCTTGAGTTTTGTATAAACTCAAACTTCCTAAATTCTTAATTCAGGCATATAAGCTTAAACTTTATCTTCAATCATGAATTTTAAAAAGGAAATCATAATTTTTAGATCAAAAATGAAGGTGCATTTCTGGGTTGAACTATATTCGAGTTTTTGGGAAGTTCTGTTGATCTCGGTGGTCAGAGAGGTCGGAGTTCCTTCTGGAGGTAGAGGAGTGAACGGTGAGGCTAGCAAAAAAGGTAGGAGGATGATTAGAGCTCGGTGGCGGCAATGTGTAACATCCCGCCTTTTCGTATGCTTTAAATCGATACACATGCCAATTCAAACCATACGGAAGGGCAGATTGTTATGGGTTAAATAAGAAAAATCAGAGAAAGAAAAAGAACAAAACATAATCTTGCAGCGGAATGACAAAATATTATAATCAAATATACAATTCATGAAGCTGTTTTACAAAATATTCGATTATACTTATACAATACATATCAGAGTTGCACATACCAACGAATGATAATTTATGCAGCGGAATTAAATAGTGTAGTGGAATAATATAGTATATAATAGTACAAAAAATCTTCGTCTTCGTCCTCCAGGATAAAATCATCGATCCTGAAATGCTCGGGCTGACCCGAGCGAATTGAAAAGACAAAGCACTCGAGTCAGAACTAAAAGACCTTATGTAAGTTAAATCAACTGAAATAAATATGAGTGTAATGGCGTCGGAGATGTTTACGGGGTTTGACATCTCCTATCCAGTGTCTAACGTGAGTGCAGTAACTTAAGAGATGCTCGGAATTCACATCTTCTAAGGATCCGTTAAACTATTTACTATGTAGTAATATTTTGCTATTATAATAATGTCTATTATAAAATAAACTTACTTTTAAATAGCGTTAATGAGTTACCCAATCTCCCCCTTAACACAATAATAGTCCCAGTAGTCCATCCAATATCGTAGTTCCTCCTGATCGGGAAGCCACCAGAGGATACCACACGGGCTACAGGAGAAAACCAAACTCGTACAAGGCGCGATAGGGTAGGTGACACGACACAACTAGGCAATGCCAGAGAAGATATACCAATTACACATCCAGGCTGGTGGTAACACATAGCAGCTACTACCGCCTACCTCAAACAACACCCCCAAAATCAAAAATCAAAAGTGGCCACCGAATCAAATTCAAATGTCAGAGTATAATATCGAAGGAGTGCGTCTGATGAGAGGAATGACCTCATTGGCCCGAGAGTCGCTCCTGTTTTTGCCACCTTATGCCAACTCACGGGAGTCAAGTCCATGTATTTAACTCAAAGGAAACGCCGCCGCCATCCTACTTCATTCTGGAATCTCCACCGCGTACACGGTTGTTAATGTGGTTTTTGGAGTTGGCAAAGAGTATGACAACTTCCGATCCCGGTCTCTTCAACAACCAAACGTTATTATAACACCGCGGTCTATTTAAAATAATTATACTTCAAAACCAGAATAAATATTTCATTTCAAAACCATTAAAATACGATATCAATTTCGTTTTAAAACCCAAATCAATATGATATCATTTATTTCAAATATATTCTTTTTCAAGAAATCATAACACTTTCAAATCTATATACCTTGAAACCCTTAGCTTTGAAACATAACTTAAATTACTTAAATGGTTTAAATATTAAATTACTTTATATATAAAATAGCTTCTTTAATTTCATAAATAAATTCCAAATTCAAATTTGAACCTCCACATAAACCATTTCAAATTTCCATATATTTCAAAGCTTTAAATATTCCACCATTTCAAAACTAATTCTTTGATAATTCCATATATATCAAATTCAATTGCTACTATTTAGATTTGAAACATTTACTTAATAAATCCCATATAATTTAAGTAAAACTTTTAACTTCAAACAACTGGATATTCTTTCAATTTATTTAACTTGATAAATTCATTTATATCAACTTTATATTCATTTAAATTACTTTAAACCAAATCAAGTTATAAGAACCATATCCATTTAAAATCTCCTTTTTTATTTAAATTCCAGATCAAAATTTATTCAAGTGCAATTCTTAAATAATTCAATTTAAATCAATTTCATATTTATATCCCAACTTAAATTTCAATTAAGTCAATTAAAACTCTATATATATATACAATATCTAAAATAGGTACTAAACCGTAGAATATAAAACAATCAAACTCCATTATTAAACTCATTTTTTTACTAATCAATTTTATACATAGCTTAAATTCAAGGATTTAACTATATATATATAAAATAATACTTATATAACATCAAAATTTAATATTTATTAAACCGTATATTCCTTTCCAAAACCATAGAAAATCATTTCAAAATATTATATATATATATATATATATATATATACATACATACATATACATAGACCGTGGTGCCTGTATATAATTCTCTATCCTATGGTCAAGTGATTAGGATATTTATCATTTCAATCCGTAATTTAAAATAAAATTACGGTTATATATCATTTCAAACCGCAATCCCGAATAAAATAAAAATGCGTAATAACTTGCAGTTTTAAAATAATATATAATACAACATCCATTCATCCATCAACAGATCATACATCCATCACAATCATCATTCAAATAAACAATAACATCAATAAATAACAATTAATTACTGGCACTTTATTATTCAATAATAAATAAATTTAACTGGCAGTTTATATGCAATAATAAATAGAATAACAATTTAATTCAAATAAATACAATTTAATTGAGATGATGATTAAATATATGCCAAACAGTTGTAAATAAATATCAAATCACAGCATAAATAAATTTAACAAACATATGAAATTTTAGAAGTTGTGAGTGGGTTAAAACACTCACCTTTTGAATTTAAATTGAATTTAAATCCAATTTAAACCCAAAAATTTGACCATCTCAGAATCCATCCAACCCCATGCCAAAATCTTCGTAATTCCAATACGAACGTAGCGAAGAAAACCGCGCGTCAATTCGATCTCGCAAGTAAAAGTTATTAAGGTAAGAACAAATTGGAATTTGAAATAAAAAATAAAAAAATATTACACGTACACGTCACCTCAAATTCCATCTCCAGGAAATCGAACTCGACCCGCTACCTAAGCCTAGCCGCCATCGTTCATCACCGAGCAACGTCGAAACCCATGCCAATGGCCAGATCCAGAACCACCACCTCACTCTCCAGCTCCGGCCGCCGTTATGGCCAACGCGCGCTTCCCTGGCGCTCACGACCGTTGCCGTTGCCGCATATTTCAAACGCCGACCTTCACGATTCTGGCCGTCTCCGAGGCTAAAGAAGACATGGATGAATACGGTTTGACCACCTCCACGCGACTGTACTGCCTGATCGTCGCCTCGTCGTAGATCTGCCGTTGAAAACAACAACTTCGTAAGTACGGCCGAAACAAATTCGCCCCGATCTGGCCACACAGAAACTCCAATCGAAAAACGGATTGTACCAGAAGATTACGTACTTCGAGAGCTTCAACATATATTTTTTCTGAATTTTTCTGAGGAGTTTGGATTTTTGATGTTGATTTTTGAATTGGAATTT
The DNA here is from genome assembly GCA_030765085.1 of Allium cepa. Lineage (NCBI taxonomy): Eukaryota > Viridiplantae > Streptophyta > Magnoliopsida > Asparagales > Amaryllidaceae > Allium > Allium cepa. The sequence goes on from CM060945.1 coordinate 146,643,323, forward strand.
GAATTGGATAAATTAGGGTTTACCGCCATTGAGGAAGAGGAGCACAGAAGTCTCTGTATGTATAGAAATGAGGAATAGAGGCTACTAGGGTTTATAGCAGGATATATGTAGAGAAAGTTGAAATAGAGTGGATCGGATCTATTAGATATACACGCTAACGACAAAGTGGCCCAAAAGCCCGTTTTGACTCCGGAACGAAATTGGGTTAACCCATATGTCAAAATAGATGTTTTAAAATATTTTAAGCGCAATGGAAAAGGTTTCGAGTCCAAATTCCATCATATGAAGAAGTTATGCTAAAATCAATATTTTCCAAATTGATTTCAATTTCATTGATTTCAAGGCATTTCACGTTCGTACGATCAAACGACAAGTCCGATTGCTACGAAACTTGAAACCCTACAATAATTCACTGATACGGATCCGATAAAACGGGTTTCGTCGAAATCCGAGTCAGTGGCCAAAATGGCTAATTTTTACATTAATTAAATAATTTAAAATTTAATTAAATAAAATCCAATTTTTAATTCCAATTCTATAATTGACAATTTTTCTCACTTTTAAATTTCTTAATCATTTATACAAGTTTTAAACAACTTAGATGTCTATTTAACAGTTATTCGTTCTTCAATTTCATCGTTAAATTTCATTCTTTTTACATTCAGAAATTATAAATATAATTTACAATAATTCCAATAAATTTACTTTTCATTCTATTTTTAAATCTATTATTAACCAACAGATGAAATTTACCTTAGAATCAAATCCATTACATTAACCCAATGTTAAATTTAGATTTATTCCAATTTATTACCAAAGTTTATTTAACACCTTACATAAACAAGCCACCTATATTAATTGCCACCTCTTTTCTTTAAATTGCATTTATAAGTTCGTTACTTATCAATTCAGATTATAATTCCAATATATAAATAAACTTTATTTTCATTCTTTATAATTCAACAAATTGTCCAATATGAATAACTTTAACATCATTTCATTTAAATTAAATCATCAACTCATTCATACACCTTTAGCAATACATTATTACCCATTACTACCCAAATTTATACTAATATAACCTTTAATTAGATTAATTGCAATTGATTACCTATTTTAACTTATTAGACTCCATTAACGTTAAATTACACTTATAAGTTATCACTAATGGACAAATGTTGAAATTGATTACATACACCGTTCTCATCCTATTATCAATTGGATGAATTTCCATTAGTTCGTAGTTAGTGCATTACTATCCACAAATTTCATCCACATTTCCATTAACGTAATAATTTAATATTAAATTCCACTTATTTGCAATTAATCCACTTATTGAATTTTAAATTTCAAATAAATTAATAAATCCTAATTTTCACTCCTTAAATCCACCACTTGTTATATTATAAATAAAATTAACATTGGTTACATCTCATGGAATTAACAATCTTCAATGACAAATCAATTTATCCTAACTGCACAATTAGGTCAATTAACTGCAATTGATTTCACATTAAATTTTATAAATTATCAATTGAAATTTTAACAAATCTGTTACTTGATTTATGTAACAACCCGCATATTTATCAATTATATATTTAAATATTTTATTTAAATATTTTAATCGTTCGTCGGATTTTGGTCCGAAAAGCTACTTTTTGCAAACAGTCGAATTAGGACTCGAGACCCCTCCCATTGTGTTCAAAATGCCATTTGCAACCTTTTTTAGTATAAGTTTCGATATGTTTGGAGTTAGTCGAGTTTCGCTACTTTTTCACTTTGGGTTTGAGCTTGGGTTTCAGCCCAATGTTCCACCTTAAGACTCTAGCTCCACTCCAACTCTTCATTACTTCATTTCATATTCCTAACACTTCAAGCTAAAGTAAAAATGGTGAAAGAGATTGGAAATGGAAATTCCTAAGCCCTAGCTTTCTTTGCAAATCCAACTTCTAGCTCCAAATTCAAGAGAACCCATTGGTAAGCATCTCCTTCTTCTTCTCCAACTCATTCTCCTTCCAATTTCAGAAATTTCCTAAACCTAGTTTGGGAAATATTTCTCTTTTAAGCTTAGAATCAAGCTTCTTGAGTTGGGATTGAAGAGTGGTTGATCCTCCTTTGTTTTCAAGCTTCTTCTTCATTGATTTGGGTTCAAAGGCGAGATTATTATCTCACATCTAAGCCTATATTTATCTTCGATTGTTAGGTATGAATTCCTAACACTTATTTTTGTGCAATTGCTTTTGGTTTGGATTGATTTGGTGGATATTCCAATTTTTGGTGTTTTGGGTTCAATTCTTTAAAAATCATAACTTTGTTGTTTGAACATGTTTTTGGTGGCGGATCGGAGAGCTAATGGAGCTGGGGTATCAATTGGCTAAGGCTCCTTAAGTCCATTGCTCGAACGGTCGCGTTTTGGAGGAATTTGCACTTCATTGAAAAAGGGCAGGAACTGCAGAAATTTGCAGTTCGGCCGACCGAGCCCTATAGCCGGTCGACCGTCCTGCTACTAAAAGTGCATAACACTTCTCTGTCTCAGGTCCGGTTGACCGACTACAGAGCTCAGTCGACCGACCTGCTCCCCGAGAATTTTTCTAGAACAGGGTCCGGTCGACCGAGCTCTGTAGCCGGCCGACGGACCTGTTGCTGTTTTGCCTATTTCGCCTATTTTGCGTGGTTTCCAAATTTAATCGATTCGTGTTATCTCCCTATTTGTTGTTATCATTTGTTGTTGACTTTGATGACTTCTTTTCCTCGGCAATTTTCGGAACATCCATTTTGATGGATTCGGTATCGATTTCTTTAGATTTCATTCACATTTTCGATTGTGAAATTTAGTGATTGATTGTTCCTACAATCAATTTTTGTGATTTGTCACTTAAAAATATAAAGGTTTTGAATACTAGTAGTAAATATCAAAACTCTTTTATCAAAATGATTTCAACACTATTTTATTACAAAGCTCGCTTTCTCAAACCGATTTCCAATCTATTAGTATATACAAACCTTTACTTCACTCGTATGAGAAATCTAATTAAACGACTTAATAAAACAAGTGGTATGAAACGCTTGCGTTTACTTCGTCGGTTAATTCTTGGACTTGTTCGATTGAAACCCTTGTGACAATTTTCTAGTGGAGATCTACAATTTGTTCGTAAATATTTAAGTTAAGCTAGTGGTTATGGGACATGAAGCTAAGCTCATATATTTACTAGCTTACTGTAATTGACACTTCTCTGTGATCATGACGATCATTTTTATGTTTTAGACTAGCATTGTGCGATGTCTTTTTGATTTGGTTCATCGGATGTCACATTGTACGACGTCGATGCTCCGAATTATTTGATACATTGGATGTACCGTTTGCACTACATCAATGTCTTTGTTTTTGATGCATTGGATGTACCGTTTGCACTACATCAATGTCTCTGCTTTTGATACAATGGATGTACCGTTTGCACTACATCAATGTCTTTGTTTCTGATACATTGGATGTACCGTTTGCACTACATCAATGTCTCTGCTTCTGATACATTAGATGTACCGTTTGCACTACATCAATGTCTCTGCATGCATTGGATGTACCGTTTGCACTACATCAATGTCTCTGCTTTTGATACATTCGATGTACCATTTGCACTACATCAATGTCTCTGCTTTTGTTGCATTGGATGTACCGTTTGCACTGTATCAATGTCTCTGCTTTTGATGCATTGGATGTACCGTTTGCACTACATCAATGTCTTTGTTTTTGATACACTGGATGTATCGTTTGCACTACATCAACGCCTTTGCTTTTGATTCATTGGATGTACCGTTTGCACTACATCAACGCCTTTGCTTTTGATTCATTGGACGTACCGTTGGCACTACATCAATGTCTTTGCTTTTGATTCATTGGATGTACCGTTTGCACTACATCAATGTCTTTGCTTTTTGATGCATTGGATGTACCGTTTGCACTACATCAATGTCTTGGCCATCCTTTTCTTGTGATTTATGGATTTCGTGTGTTGAATTCTGGAATTTATGTTTAACCAACTCTTACGATTGGCATTGATATATATGTCATTTATTGTGGCTTGGTGAATGAAATTAGGAGTATGACATTCCTTTTTATCTTTGAGAAGATCTTTGCGATATTGATTAATCTCTTATTGATTTTTCAATTATTTATTTATCACAGCTTGGCATTGTGATTATTATACGTTTAGTCATATCTCTTATTCTATATCATTCCATCTGATATTTATAGCTAGTCTGATCCGTTTATTATTTTCTTCTTAAATAATATTCGGGTCAGACCGAGATGTTACAGGTGCTTCTGCTTGACTTCTCTTCTGGGGTTATCATCTTGACTTTTGGTTAACTACTTAGATTAGTAGATTTTTTTTTGTATACATTTGAGATATAGACTCCTTGATGTATACATATTCTTTTGTCTAGCACTTGTATCTATTCTTTTGTGATATTCTGGATCTTGTTAGACCACTACTCTGATGAACACTTTTATGTGTTAGTTATATATTCATATCTTCTTCCGCCTATGTGATATGAATTATCCGTGACTGATTTATGTTATGTTTATTTCTGTATTTGTTTCTGAAGATATTATAGCCACTGTGTAGTAGCTTTGAGTTTGTGTCGGTATGTCAGATTTCCTAATGCATGTTATACTATCTGACTTATCGATGCTCACACAAAGCAATTACACGGATGGTCGCTCCTCAACAGCCTTATTCTCCGTGCTAGTTGACAGCATTACTCCGTAGTGTTCTTGGCTAGCGTGGGTATAAAGGTGGGGCGTCACAGCTTGGTATCGGAGCCAAACTTCGGAACAATATGGAATATTATAACAAGGATCATCGTCCTAAGTCCATCTTAGGAGTCGTGCTTTAGGATTTAATTTGAGTCTTCGTACCGATTCATCCTATTTTCCTTATGATACCTTGTTTATCTATCAAGATTGCTTGATATTAAATTTGGTGAATAACCATTTTCTTCTTCTTTCTTTCTTTCTAAAGGAAGAGAAATGGTTAGACCAGGCCGTCCCAGCGTCGGTCAATCTAGTGCTACTCCCCAAGATGGAGTTTTTATGTCTGCCCAGCAGCTTCTTGATCTTGTAAAGAACGCTCAAGCCACCGGACCCATTCCAGAGCCTACTCATCCTAGATCCGGTTTTGCACGCTTGTGCAGAGACCACCGATTTGGGTGGAAGGCCATTCCGGGGATCCGAGAGTGTTATAGAAATTCAAGCTTGGCTCAAATCATGCGATCGTATCTTTTCTCGCATGAACCTTATTGATCTACATAGAGTCCAAGTGGCTTAAGAAAGAGCATTAGATTGGTATGAGCTTTTGGTTTCTTAAATTGTTGAAGCAGATCTCACTTGGGAGCAATTCCGAGAAAGATTCGAATTGAAATTTGTGCCGGAGGCTGAAAAAGTAACTTTAGCACGACATTTTATTGACCTTGTTCAAGGTGAATCTTCGGTGACAGACTATGTCGCATCTTTCGAATCTCTTTCCAAATACGGGGTTGAGTACAATAATACCCCATTGAAGAAAAATCAGAGATTTGTCTACGGCTTGAATAAGAATCTTAAGAAGCCATTACTTTTGGAACTTGAGGTTTCATTTGATCAGCTTATTGATACCGCTCTTCGTCTTGAAGAGGCCGATAATGAAGGTGATGTTGAAGTTGTGTGCGCCCAACAGAACTTCGACAATAACTTGAAGAGGCCTATCAAATTCAAAGGCCCCAATTCTAATAAGAAAGGAAAGCAACGAACTCCGGTAGCAAAGACTCCTACCTCTAGTCGTGGACGATACTACAATTGTGGTTCCACAGACCACTGTGCAAGGGAGTGCTCGAAACCCCTCTTTTGTCGTTATTGCAAAGGTTCGGGTCATCTTTTATCTTCGTGTCCTAAGATTCCAAGAAAGAGAGAAGGAAAGCCGCAAGCACCTAGCAACTCTTCTCTTGGTCAAGGTATTTCTCGTTTAGTCCTTGATTTCATTTGTTTTGTGATTATCCTTTTCAAGTTCCTGTTGATATAATCATCTCGTTATTTTATATCAAGAGAACTTGTGATTCTTTTTCTTTAAACATTTATGGGCTTGATGACTTCTTTGAGGATTGCGAATCCGGATTAGTGGATCCGCAACACTCAATTTGCTTTCTATAGATGTCGAAATTATTTTATGTGATTTTTCTTTCCAAGCCGATTTTTACTTAGGCTTCGGAATTGATTTTTGTAAGCATTGGCTTAATCGTTATGAAGCCCATACCCTATTTCCCGTGTGGACTATTCATCTTCGACATTTTCTATCTGTTAAACAGATTTATATTTTTTTCTTGTGATTTCGATTTCAAACTTTTGAAGGCATCACTTTATTCTTTAAGCCCTTAAGATGAGAAAAGTGTTATTTCTCTTATCTAAATAATTTGCGAAACTTTTCTGGTATTTTTGAGTTTGTCTTAGGATTACCACCTAAGCAATCTTTTGTGTGGTGTTAAGGTCTTTCTAGTTCGACCTTGCCACCGATTTTCATTTGGCTACGAGTTGCAGGAGTTCGCGTTCCACTTACCGCATTCCGCACTCGTTACGATTCTTATGAATGACTTGTTTTGTCATTCAGTTTGTCCAGCCTATTTCATCCATTTTATAAATCGAATATTCTATGAATATTTCGATGAGATCATTCTTGTATTTATTGATTTTGGATGAAAATAGCAATTTAAAAACTTTGCAAATCTTTTTCATAAGATTTATTTGTAAGTATAATTTGACTTTGCACTTAAACAAGCAAAGAATATTCTTAAAGGTTTTTAAGAAACATGTTTATTATATAGAAGATGATTTTATGATTATATTGCCTGTTGAGTGCTTTAAGAATTCTAGTCGATACGCTTGATCAACGTTATCGATAGGAATTTCCTAAACGCTTTGATGAGACAGTCAGACACAATAAATTGACTTGTAAAAATGTAAATTTTTCTAGAAAGATTATTACATAAAGAAAAATGTAATTTTAAAAGTTTTAACTTTTCAGGAAAGAAGATTATTTAAAAGAAATTCTTTCTTTTCGATACTCTTATTCTTGTGATTCCCGAAGGGAACCGAGACTTTATCTTTTGTACCAATGCTAATCGTATTGGTTTGGATGCCGCTCTCTTGCAAATGAGAACGTGCTATCACTTGTGCTTCTAAATCGTTATAGCTTATCGAGACTAGATATGCCTCTCATGATCTAGTGCTCGCGGCTACTGATTTTACTTTTAGAGTTTGGCATCATCATTTTTGGGGAAGAAATTTGTTCTCCACCTCGATAATAAATCTTTGGAATATTTATGTTCTCATAAGGAACTTCTTGTTGACTCGAGTTCCTGGCATCTTATGATCTTGATATTCTTTTTATTCCCAGAAGGGAAATCGTGTTGCCAATGCGCTTTGTCGTAAGCAACAAGTGGTTGATTCTTTGATGAGGTCTGAATGGAATTATCTTTTTATCAAATTCATCGGACGTTTTGATATACATCGTTTTATTGAGCTTTATCTCATTTCTTTTTTGGACTAGCGTCCGATGTTATTTTATGGTGTTCGGTTCATTGGACGTACCATTTTTGTACTACATCGGTGTTCCGAATTATTTGAATTTCAGATCATTGGACGTACCGTTTTTGTACTACGTCGGTATTCCGAAATTATTCGTGCTTTGGATCATTTGGCGTACCATTTTTGTACTACGTCATTGTTCCAAATTATTCGAGTTCCTCATTTCTCGGGCGTACCGTTTTTATACTACGCCGTTGCACTGACTCAATTTTCTGCTATTCTTGACGTTTTCTGCGTCTTTTAACTATGGAAATGCTTTTAGGTTTCCTATTTTTATTCTCGAGCCGGTGTTATTGATGAAATCGAAGTCTCACCAGTTTTGACTTATGAACAAATTCCATTCGCATCATTACTTCGGAGGTTGAGCGCCTTCGGAATAAAGATGTTCTTCTTGTGAGAGTTCAATGGTTCTCAAATCCTAAGGATTGCTCTTGCGAATCCAGAGAATTCATCGAGCAATCCCGTTCAGGCTTACTCTTTCATGCTCCTTATGGTGAACTTCCTATTTCAAATTTTATTTTGTGTTGATATGCTTCTATGGTTGTTACTTCTTATTTTCTTCTTAAGTATTGCGAGGACGCAATTTCTTTAAGGAGGGGAGTCTGTAACAACCCTCATATTTATCAATTGTATATTTAATTATTTTATTTAAATATTTTATCGTTCGTCGGATTTTGGTCCGGAAAGCTACTTTTTGCAAACAGTCGAATTAGGACTCGAGACCCCTCCCATTGAGTTCAAAATGCCGTTTGCAACCTTTTTTAGTATAAACTTCGATATGTTTGGAGTTAGTCGAGTTTTGCTACTTTTTCACTTTGGGTTTGAGTTTGGGTTTCAGCCCAATGTTCCACCTTAAGACTCTAGCTCCACTCCAAATCTTCATTACTTCATTTCATATTCCTAACACTTCAAGCTAAAGTAAAAATGGTGGAAGAGATTGGAAATGGAAATTCCTAAGCCCTAGCTTTCTTTGCAAATCCAACTTCTAGCTCCAAATTCAAGAGAACCCATTGGTAAGCATCACCTTCTTCTTCTCCAACTCATTCTCCTTCCAATTTCAGAAATTTCCTAAACCTAATTTGGGAAATATTTCTCTTTTAAGCTTAGAATCAAACTTCTTCAGTTGGGATTGAAGAGTGGTTGATCCTCTTTTGTTTTCAAGCTTCTTCTTCATTGATTTGGGTTCAAAGGTGAGATTTTTATCTCACATCTAAGCCTATATTTATCTTCGATTGTTAGGTATGAATTCCTAACACTTATTTTTGTGCAATTGCTTTTGGTTTGAATTGATTTGGTGGATATTCCAATTTTTGGTGTTTTGGGTTCAATTCTTTAAAAATCATAACTTTGATGTCTGAACATGTTTTTTGTGGCAGATCAGAGAGCTAATGGGCTGGGGTATCAATTGGCTAAGTCTCCTTAGGTCCATTGCTCGAACGGTCGCGTTTTGGAGGAATTTGCACTTCATTGAAAAAGGGCAGGAACTGCAGAAATTTGCAGTTCGGCCGACCGAGCCCTGTAGCCGGTCGACCGACCTGCTACTAAAAGTGCATAGCACTTCTCTATCTCAGGTCCGGTCGACCAACTACAGAGCTCAGTCGACCGACCTGCTCCCCGAGAATTTTTCTAGAACAGGGTCTGGTCGACCGAGCTCTGTAGCCGGCCGACCGACCTGTTGCTGTTTTGCCTATTTCGCCTATTTTGCATGGTTTCCAAATTTAATCGATTCGTGTTATCTCCCTATTTGTTGTTATCATTTGTTGTTGACTTTGATGACTTCTTTTCCTCGGCAATTTTCGGAACATCCATTTTGATGAATTCAGTATCAATTTCTTTAGATTTCATTCACGTCTTCGAATGTGAAATTTAGTGATTGATTGTTCCTACAATCAATTTTTGTGATTTGTCACTTCAAAATATAAAGGTATTGAATACTAGTAGTAAATATCAGAACTCTTTTATCAAAATGATTTCAACACTATTTTATTACAAAGCTCGCTTTCTCAAACCGATTTCCAATCTATTAGTATATACAAACCTTTACCTCACTCGTATGAGAAATCTAATTAAACGACTTAGTAAAACAAGTGGTATGAAACGCTTGCGTTTACTTCGTCGGTTAATTCTTGGACTTGTTCGATTGAAACCCTTGTGACAATTTTCTAGTGGAGATCTACAATTTGTTCGTAAATATTTAAGTTAAGCTAGTGGTTATGGGACATGAAGCTAAGCTCATATATTTACTAGCTTACTGTAATTGACACTTCTCTGTGATAATGACGGTCATTTTTATGTTTTAGACTAGCATTGTGCGATGTCTTTTTGATTTGGTTCATCGGATGTCACGCTGTACGACGTTGATGCTCCGAATTATTTGATACATTGGATGTACCGTTTGCACTACATCAATGTCTTTGTTTTTGATGCATTGGATGTACCGTTTGCACTACATCAATGTCTCTGCTTTTGATACATTGGACGTACCGTTTGCACTACATCAATGTCTTTGTTTTTGATACATTGGATGTACCGTTTGCACTACATCAATGTCTCTGCTTTTGATACATTGGATGTACCGTTTGCACTACAACAATGTCTTTGTCTTTGATGCATTGGATGTACCGTTTGCACTACATCAATGTCTTTGTTTTTTATACATTGGATGTACCGTTTGCACTACATCAATGTCTCTGCTTTCGATACATTGGATGTACCATTTGCACTACATCAATGTCTTTGTTTTTGATACATTGGATGTACCGTTTGCACTACATCAATGACTTTGCTTTTGATACATTGGATGTACCGTTTGCACTACATCAATGCCTTTGCTTTTGATTCATTGGATGTACCGTTTGCACTACATCAATGTCTTTGCTTTTTGATGCATTGGATGTACCGTTTGCACTACATCAATGTCTTTGCTTTTTGATGCATTGGATGTACCGTTTGCACTACATCTATGTCTTGGCCATCCTTTTTTTGTGATTTCTGGATTTCGTGTGTTGAATTCTGGAATTTATGTTTCACCAATTCTTACGATTGGCATTGATATATATGTCATTTATTGTGGCTTGGTGAATGAAATTAGGAGTATGACATTCCTTTTTATCTTTGAGAAGATCTTTGCGATATTGATTAATCTCTTATCGATTTTTCAATTATTTATTTATCACAGCTTGGCATTGTGATTATTATACGTTTAGTCATATCTCTTGTTCTATATCATTCCATCTGGTATTTATAGCTAGACTGATCCGTTTATTATTTTCTTCTTAAATAATACTCGGGTCAGACCGAGATGTTACAGGTGCTTCTGCTTGACTTTTCTTCTGGGGTTATCATCCTGACTTTTGGTTAACTACTTAGATTAGTAGTTTTTCGTTGTATACATTTGAGATATAGACTCCTTGATGTATACATATTCTTTTGTCTAGCACTTGTATCTATTCTTTTGTGATATTGTGGATCTTGTTAGACCACTACTCTGATGAACACTTTTATGTGTTAGTTATATATTCATATCTTCGTCCGCCTTTGTGATATGAATTATCCGTGACTGATTTATGTTATGTTTATTTCTATATTTGTTTCCGAAGATATTATAGCCACCGTGTAGTAGCTTTGAGTTTGTGTCGGTATGTCGGATTTCCTAATGCATGTTATACTATCTGACATATCGATGCTTGCACAAAGCAATTACACGGATGGTCGCTCCTCAACAGCCTTATTCTCCGTGCTAGTTGACAGCATTACACCGTAGTGTTCTTGGCTAGTGTGGGTATAAAGGTGGGGCGTCACAATTTAAAACCTTGCTATTCAATAAATTGACATTTATGGGTGAAATTAACATTGACTTATATTACATTTCATTAATGCATGCTTCATTTCATACTATTTAGTTATATTTGCCAAATATGTTCATTAATTACTATTTATATTCTTAATTAATTTACTTACTTGGTTTCATACTTGTACGTTTTCACTTCCAAACAATATTATAATTACCTACTGGCCATTGATTTTTATTTCATGCATTCATTAAATAATTCACTAAATGCCTTTGTTTTCTTATATTCAATTTATTACCATTTAAGTACGTTCATTATCAACAACACACATTATAATTACTTATTTTCAATTATTGCATTGTTTTATTCAAAAGTTACTTTTATTTGCTTATTTTCTATTTTAAAACCAAATGTAACAATTTTCACTATTCATTATTATATTAATGAATTCCATTCTAGTTAATATTTTTATTAATATTTCACTTATTCAACATTTCTATTGGATTCTTATATTAAAATTATAACCAAGTGTGACAATTTACATTATTTCAATTTATTGTCATATAAATATTAAATTGTTAACATTTAATTACAATTGCTTCATTTAATTTCTACATTCGCTCCAATATAAATTTTAAGACTTCTATTTCTTTCTAAATTAAATTAGAAATCTTATTAAATTAACTCATTTTAAATCATCGAATTTTACGGGTCGTTACACAATGATTGTACGATTTGGTTTCTAAAGCTAGTTTTGGCAAGGCTAGAAGTTTTGATCATCTCGATGCCTAGGGATGATCGAGTTGGACAGAACTTTGGGGAAGGGAAGCTGGAGCATGGACGAAGTAGTGGCCGGTGGTGTTGGTGTTCCGATGGTAGGAGGAGCAAGGTCGAGGCAATGCCAGGTTTTGTTTTCTGGTTCCAGTTTGGGTTTTGAAGCTCGATTTGGATTTTGAGATGTAGTGAAGATCTGATGGTTGAAATGGATTTGGGGAATGATCGTCGACCTAAGGAAGGCAACAAAGTTGGTTGGAGGTGGATGTAGTCACGGTGCATGTGCACCGTGCACTTTTGCTTCTCTGGTGGAATTTGGGTTGAAGTAGCGGAGAGGGACTCGAGTTTTACTCGAGTAGTTCGAGTGTTGGCCCGAAGTAGTGTGGTTTGTGACTCGAAGCAGTTGATGTTGGCTCGAGTCATTTGAATTTGTTACAGGTTTTTGTAAAACCTGTCTGTTTAAATTTAAATAGAATTTTGAAATTTGAAACCAAATTTTAAATAAAGTTTAAAATCAGATTTTGAGGTATGGATCCAAATTTACTTTTGTATCCTAGTTTTGAAAATACAGTTTATAAAAATCAAAATGTTTGAATACGTTTAAATGTTTAAGGTATAAATTATATTTTAAAATGTTTTGAATTTAAATGATTTGGTTTAAACTTTTATTTAGATTTCTTTTATAAAGGTAAGTGTTTTACAACATTTGATTTTAAAAAGAGTTTTAACTTGGTTTAATTTGTTAAAGCTAAATTGTAGTTAATTTGAAATGAAATTTAAAAGTGAATTTGAAAGTAAATGTTTTCAAATGTGTTTGAGAATGATAATTAAATCACTTGTAAAAATGATGTTTTTATCTTAAAGTTCATTGAGGTTTAATGATTAATAATTCATTAAATTTTTAAGGTAAATAAAATGGTTAAATTAATAAGTTAATTAATTAATGATTTGGATTGATTAATTAAGTTATTAAGGGTTTTTAAATTAATGATTTGGATTAAGATTATTAATTAAGGGTTAAATTAAATTGAAATTAAGAATCGTTAATTAAGTAAGTTTAGATTGTTAATTAATGATTAGGAATTAATTAATCAAGTAATTAAAGATTAATTTAGTTAAAATTTAGAAATTAATTATGTAATTAGAAATTGATTAACTTGTAATTAAGAATTAATTAATTTGTAATTAAAAATGATTAATTAAAGTTAATTACTTAGAGATGTAATTAAAGGATTGGTTAATGAATATAGTTAATGAAAGGTCATTAATTAAGGATTATCAAATGATTTATTAAAGTGATTAATTTAAGGTAATTAATTTTATTAATTAATTAAGGATAATCAATTGTGAAATTTGATAAGTATAATTACTTAATGTGATTTATAAAAGTATAATTACTTGGTGAAGTAATTAGTGATAATTACTGGATGTAATTAATTAATGGATGGTTAATAAATGGAAGTAATTTGGATTTAAATTAATTGGTGAAATTGATAAGAAGGATAATTACTTAGTGGAAGTAATTGAAGGTTAATTTATCAGGGAGTTAATTAAAGATAATTAATTATCTTTTAAAACAATTACACCAAGTGATGAATTAAGATGGATAATTAGGGGATGATTAATTAATGGACTGTAATTAAGTATTGTTAAGTAAGCAAGATTAAAATGATTAAAGTAATTAATTTGATTTATTAGAAATGGGTGACTAATTAATCTTGCTTATGAATGATTGGTTGATATTTCTGATATGAAATGTTTCTGTAATATGATACGTTGGGTTGAATAGTGATAATGTGGTCATTTATCGAGATGCATTGCTGTGTAAAGTGCCATCCTGTATTTAAAAAGGTTTGAATTGTATTTCATTTGAATAAGTTGGGTTAAGATGACATTGGATTCGAAGAGACCGGGGTCGGGTATTAGCAAAGGCCCGAAACCACTTCGATTCTTTATAGATTAATATGTGAAATCAATAAGCTGGAATGGGTTGATTTAAGTAAATTGGACAGCTTAATCTAAGTTTTGGTACTTAGGAATAAATGTGTAAAATAAGTGATGTTCCTAACAAATTGTGAATTTGTAAATTGATACGAGTTACCCCGGGTTTTAAATAAGTATGTTGTATTGGCAATTTCTTGTTAGACGAGTTTACTCACGCTGGTTTCCAGCTTGACCTGGGTGTTACTTTGATGTAATGCTCGGGTCAGACCGAGTATTACAGATTTTCAGGTAAGGACGTTCTGGAGCTCAGGAGACGAGCTGGATGGTAGGAACGTATGGAGTGTTTCCGCTGAATTATATTGTTGTATATATCTGAGACATATTGATTGTATCTGTCCAGTGTTTGTATACATATTGTAACTCTGATGTATTAAATGTAATTGACTGATTTATTTTTCTTTGTGTAAAGAATATTATTTGATATTATAGTTTATCTGCTGCGAATGTGAGATGTTAGTGTTTCTGTATCTCTTTTCTCCTTTTCCTAACTATTTGGAGAATTCAGGATCGAAAATTCGGGTCGTTACAAATCCTTTCTTCCTCAAAGCTTCAAACCATTTCAGATTACACCATGCATACGTGCATGTGTACAAGTGTTCTAGCCTCTTTCGATCATCGTCATGACACCATAACGTCGTCGACGATCACAACAATTACTCGAGCACCCAGAACCCACAATTTCGCCGCATATCAGAATCGAGCAAATGAAACCCAACCTGGAACAAATTGACCACCCAAAATCTCCATGCTTCGTCACCTCATGCCATCAGAACCATCGTCGATCCCCCTAAACCTTTTTCGCTATTCCACAAATTAATTCCCCCACATTCGATTGAACATGATCCTCTCTCGACGACGCAGCGATCCAATTTTCGACATTGACTAAAAATTGGGCTTAAACCCTAAACCCTCGTGGTACCGCCGCCTCGACCCTTCATAAATCCAACTACTATTTTTTTGGTGATCTCCTTCCTTCATACCTCCTCTGACATCAATCCCGACCCATCACAATTCGTCGATCATCGGAATTTGTCAAAAAAAACCACTTCTCTTTCAACACGATTTTCTCACTCATCACTAATATTAAAATCTTGATTTTGTTTTTAAAAATCATCGTTTTTGAAAACGATTTAAATTATATGATCGAAGACTAGAATTTAAACAACTAAATTTTGACATAAATTGATTTTCTCTGATCATTTCATCTTCCAGTGAGATTTCTAGATATCTATATTTTCATAATATTTTTAAAAGTTGAATTGGATAAAAACAAACAAATTTCTTTTAAAGATCATAATGTGAAACAGTTTATAAAATGAGATTTTGAATTTTTGAACTTAATTTAAGAACTTGTAACCAAGTACAGAGCTATATATATTTGTATGGACATTCATACACTAATAATTTCATATATATATATATATATATATATATATATAAACATATTCACATCAATGCAATCATTTTTCATCACTGCACCTCAATTATTAATCACAGATATCAAGACTAAGGTATTTAAGGTAGTGGTTTACTTACCATTTTGAAGAATAGAGAGCAGGTTTGAATGCTTAAACCTGGAACTGTTTTGAGCTTGCATTTAGTGATTATGAGTTGATCTGCTACCTGTTTTTTGTTTGAAACTGAGTTGAATCTGAAGCTTGAAAGATTGATGTTGATTTTCTTGCTCAAGTTGAATTGATTTTGATCTCTTAATGTTGAGTTGATTTCTGAACTTATTTGTTGAATTTAATGCTTGAATGATGAATCACTCAATCTGACTTGAGCGTAAAGCAAAGCACAAAATACTCGAGTCGGGACATAAATACTTATGAACTGTAAATCAACTCAAGTGAAAAGTAACAAAATGCATCAGTAACTTAAAGGATGTTTGGGATCGCCCATCCTCTAAGGATCCGTTAAACTATTTACTATATAGTAATATTGTGCTATTATAATAATGTCTACAGTAAAATAAACTTACTTTAAAATAGCATTCTAGACTTACCCATATCACCCTTCACATATAATAGTCCCAGTAGTCCATCCAATAACATGATATATCAAGATTGGAAGACTATCAAAGGATACCACACGGGCTACGAGAGAAAAAAAACTCGTAGTAAAGGCTCGGTATGGTAGGTGACAGGCACACAAGGCAATGCCAGGGCAGATATACCAATTACGCACACGGGCTGGTGGTAACACAGTAGCTACATACGCTGTAACGACCCAAAATTTTCGAACCCGAAAATTCCAGATAGTTACGAAAAAGAAGAAAAAGATAGAAGAAGAAGAAGAACAGAAACAACATCTCACATTCACAGTGGATAAAATATAATAATAAATAGTAACAGTTTACAAAAGAATATTATATCTATCGATTACATTTAATATACATCAGAGTTGCACATATATATATAGTCACTGAATATACACAATTATCAAGTCTCGGATTAACAATAATATAAATACAGCGGAAATACTCTATACGATATTGCCATCCAGCTCGCCTCCTGAGCTCCAGAACGTCCTAACCTGAAAATCTGCAATACTCAGTCTAACCCGAGCATTACCCCAAAATAACACCCGGGTCAGGCTAGAACCAGTGTGAGTAAACCTAATTAACAAGGAATACCAAGCAAACAACTTATATAAACCCGGGTCACATAAATCAATTTAACAAATTCGCAATTAGCTATAAACAATACTTATTCCACCATCAATTTGCTAAGTACCAAACTTAGATAAAATAATTCAATTCACTCAAATCATTTCATTCCAATCTATTGATTTCACAAATCAATTTTAAAAATTCGAAGTGGTTTCGGATATTTCCTAATACCCGACTCCGGCCTCTTCGAATCTCATATCTTCCTATCCGAGGTTATCCAAATGAAATACACAACATTTCATATCAGAGTTATCAACTCCTTCAAAACATCCAATACCATTCAATCATTCGGAAACAAAACTTAATCACATACAAATCAATTCAATTGGTTCTAATTGAACTTCAAACCTCAATTGCATAGATTCCTTCATTAATTAATTCCAAAACAAGTAGTTAATTAATCAACCCTTCCCTATCCATTTATCTTAATTAATCACCCTGGATTAATTATCTCTCAATTACATTCAAGTAATTATTTTAATTAATTTCACAATATTAATTATTCTTAACCCAAATCAATACCGTAATTTTAATTATTCCGTACATTTAATTAACTATATTAATTACATTAATCCTTAATTTCTTATATTGCTTAATTCCTCATAAGTCACATATTATAGATTAATTAATCTTAATTAATCAAATCTTTAATTACTTCATTAATTTTATAAGTTATTGCTTTCCAATTATATTTCAATTTATCTAAATCTAAATTACTTATATTAATTAAACCACATTATTAATCATACTTGATTTATCTCCACCTGAAATGATCTACCTTTTATTTACTTCATTAAATAAATTAATTTTCCTTAATTTAATTGTGATATCCCGGGAATTTCAAGAAAATAAATGTGATAATCTCCTTTATAATTGTTTAAAATAATTTAAATTTGATTATTTTCAAAACAATAATAATAATAATAATTGTTTACAAATAAATGATTTTGATAGAGTTGAATTTGTGATTGTTTAAAATATGTATTTGGGCAGACTTAAAAATCTATTATATGTGTTTATTAACGTATAAAATAATTTTCTTTAAATTGATATAAATAGTAAATACAAATATAAAACAAGAATGTATATGGTTTATATATACAAATATCTTTTGAAATTTATGTGATAAACATATTAAAATATAAAGATAAAATATTGTTTTTATGTGTGTATACATAGAATTAATAAAAGAATCACTTTCTTTTCATATTTGAAAATAAATTTAGTTTGTATATATATGAACTAAAATTGTATATGTAAAGTTTTAGAACTAAATATATAAATTAATGAAAACCAAGGGCTTAAAACATAAATATACAAAAAAATGACATTTGTAAAATAATTACTCAAACAATTAACATGTGTAAGATCTTAGACAAGTGGCATTTGAATGTTTTATTTTAAAACTTAATTTTGTTAACATGCATTAAGTTTTTTTCCATCTCAAAATCAAAAGAAAAGAAAAAGAAAACTACCTCAATTTAAGAATCAAAAATTTGAAAAAAATGGATTTGAGTTCTAGCATGTAATCTGCAACCTGATCATCTGCAAACAAAAATAATAATAATAATAATAATAGAACAAACAGAGGTAAAGCTAAAGCCCTGTAATCTTTTCAAAACTGTAACCTTTCCAATATCAAACTGAAATTCCCCAAGCATGCAACCTGGAAGAACAATATCAAGCAAATCAATTAAGTTCCAGTTTTCACAAAGATAATTCAGATCAGAGCTCTCTATTTTCTGTTCAAGCTGCATAAAGGTGAGTAGACTTTAAATTTCTTTTAGGTAAATTCATCTGTAAAATTTGTGTATGCCTAAATTGATGATGAAAATAACTCTAAATTTATGTGTATGTATGGAATAATGGTTGTTAGTTACGGATAGATGAATTACTGTGTGGTAATTGCTTGCATGGATGTAAATAGTACTTGTATGTTTATAAACATGGATCTGTTAAGTAGGCATGCCTGAATACATACATAAGTACCTCTGTTTTGTTGATTGTTTCAAAACAATTTCAAAAATCATCCTCTCTTCCTCAAAACCTTTATGGTTTATGATGTTTTAGACAAAGTACACTTGGATTTTCAAGATTTAAATTCTAAACATGTAATTAAGTATAATAGGTATAAATATTTTCTGGAAATTAAGAGGAAGAAAAAAAAACAGTGTAAACTTTGAAATATGATTAATTTCAGATATGCCTATTCTTTGATTTAGGTTTACGATCCATACCGATTAAGAAAACTAAGATTTTTTAAAAGTTAAATCAAAATTTTTAAGTTTGATTTGAATGAGAAATTCGAGGTTTATCAGAAAGTGCGTTTTGGGTCTGTTCTGATGATCGGAGTAGCATTGGGGTCGGGACCATTGCCGAAGGTGGCGAAGGAATGGACGGCCTTGGCAAAAATGGTGACTGGACCAATAGTTCACTGTTGAGACGGCACGGAGGTGATCTAGGATTTGTGACCTAGTTTTGAACGACGTAGTTCATGAGGAGAGTTCAACGTCGGTATAGCATTAGAGATGACCGGTCCAGGGGGAAAGGCAGCGTTGGTCAATTAAGTTTCTCTGGTCGAAGGATCGTGGCCAGCGGTGGGTTGTTTAGGCGGCGCGAAGACATTTTCTGATGATGGTGTGTGTTCCAGGTTGAAGTCGATGGGTTCGAGCTCACTACAATTTGATTTTGGAATGGGTTGTGGGTTCTGGGTGATGGAATGCATGGGGAAGGCCTCCAGCGACTTGTGTGTGCTATCGGCGGTGACCAGTAACGATCGGCGTGGTCGTGCAAGTGCACACGTCACGAACGTGTCAGGTTTTGGATAAGGATCGTTGTTACTCGAGTTCGTTCTCGAGAAATATTAGGTTAGGCTCGAAGTTAGGATCATAGAGTGAAGCTTGGGTTTTAACTCGTGTTGGTGTGAAGAATACTTGGGTTTTGATCTGGGTTTTAATCAGAGGTTAGCTAAGTCTTGACAAATGCAGTATTTTAACTATTGTAAGTGGTAATTTGATTATTAAATGTTTTGTTAATTTAAGTTGAGAAAGTATTTAAGTTGTTAAATTAATCACATAAGTAATGGTTAAATCAAAAGATTAATGCTATAAATTTTGTTTAAACTCAAAGCTTTTAAAGTTATTTTAAATTTAAAGATTTATTTGGTAAGAATTAGAATAATAATTTAGAAGGTGAGTAAGATAAGTGATTTATCATTTAAATTTATTAAAGATTTATTAACAAATAAATAAGCCTTCATTAATGGTTAATAAATTGTAAATAGAAGAGTTATTATTATTAGTAAAGGAATGATTGATGGTTATGACTAATTATTGGTTTAGGTAAATTAATCTATGTAATTAATCAATGTAATTAATTGACCAATGGTATAATTACTTGATAAAAGTAATTAAGGGTTAATTATTTAAGAGAAGTAATTAAGAATTAATTATTTAGTGTAATTAATTAAGGAATTGATTAATTGAAGAAATTTGTGAGGTATAATTATTTGATGTTGGGTTAAGTATAATTACCTAAGGTAATTAATGAGGTGTAATTAGTGAAGTAATTATTGGATGATTACGGATGTAATTAATATAAGGAAATTTTACTTAATGGAAGGTAATTAAGGGTTAATTACTTAAGAGAAGTAATTAAGGATTATTTACTTGGTGTAATAATTACTATATGTAATTAAAGATAATTAATCAAGGATGACTAATTGAAATGGATAATTAAAAGTTGATTAATTAATTTATTTGTAATTAATTACTGTCAAATAAGCAGGATTAAGGGTGATTGAAGTAATTAATTTAATTTGTTCAAATTAATTAGAATGGTATGACTAATTTATCTTGCTTATGAATAATTGAATAATTTGAATGCCGTAGATTGATTGATATCTCGGATATGTGATTTGTGATGCTACGTGACATGACATGTTGGGTTAAACTGAGATAATGTGGTTATCATCGATAATGAGTTAATATGCATAGATGACACCCTGTATTTGAAGTTTGAACTGTGATCCATTTGAATAAGTTGGGTTAAAATGATATGTGATTCGAAGAGACCTGTGTCGGTATTAGTAAATACCCAGAACCACTTCGATTCTTTATAATTTGATGTGTGGAGTCAATAAAATGAAATGGAATGACTAAAGTGATTGGACCATTTAATCTAAGTTATGATACTTGGAAATTGATGTGTGATGTAAGTAATGTTCTATAACGACTTGTGAAGTTGTAAATTGATACAAGTTACCCCGAGTTACCCCGGGTTTATATAAGTAGTATGTTTTGGTATTCCATGTTAGATGGGTTTACTCACGCTGGTTTCCAGCCTGACCCGGGTGTTACTTTGATGTAATGCTCGGGTCAGACCGAGTATTACAGATTTTCAGGTAAGGACGTTCTGGATCTCAGGAGGCATGCTGGATGGCATGGTCGTAATGAGAGTTTACTCTATGATATTGTATATGTCTGAGACATGTTAAATTGTATCTATCCAATATTGTGTAAAATGGTTGTAACTCTCAAATATCGATAAAAATTGATAGATACAGTTTTCTCTTTGTATAACTGTTATTATTATGTGATATTATATTTTGATCCGCTGCGAATGTGAGGTTTCTGAATCTTGTTCATGTTTTCTTCTTCTTTCTCTTTCTTCTTCTTTCTAACTATCTGGAATTTTCAGGATTGAAATTTCCGGATCGTTACATTTGGTATCAGAGCGGAAGGTTAAGCGAGAACCTTGGCTCTAGTGGGATTACTCATTATGGCTAGGGTAAGTGGTACCCTAGGATAAGTTGAGTATATAAATATGAGAGAGCGTACTTGTTATTTTCTTATATAAAGGTTTTTAAATGATTTCAGAAGTAAATAAATCTTATATAAGAAATATATATATTATTATATTAAGGAAATTGGTTGTAGTATTAATTAAATTAAAGGTAATAGTAAGAATTAAATTAAGAAGTAATAGTATGCAACAAAATTGAAATTGGAATTAAATAAAGATAAGTTTGAAATGGATTCAAACTAAAATTGAGATCTTGAATTGGAGAAATATTTCAAAATAAGATGAACTAGAATTGGTTTCAAACCAAAGAAATAGACGGTTATTGTGTTTAATAATGGAATGATTGTTCTTCAATAAATAGTAAAATGTTTTAAGTAAATAACCATTTAAAAAGAGTAACTTATAAATTTGAAAGGATGTAAATTTATGTGGGTTTCAAATTGTGCAGTTTTGAAATCTAAATTTAAACATTTGAATTGGTTTCAAAATGTTAAAGGAGATAATATTTTGAATATGATCTTATTTTAAATAAGAAATGTTATTAATATATTCAAATGAAAGAGGTCCTATTTCAAATAAAGGTTGTTTGAAATTTTAAAGGAATTTGTTTGAATTTAAAACCAAAGGTGGTTTAAAATTTAAAAGTAACCAGGTGTGTAAAGGAAATAAACTCTAAGGTTGAGTTTTAAATCTAGAATGAGGTATGATGCCCAAAGTGATAAGTTTTTGAACTTAGTAAGTGGGAAGATTATTTATGTGAAGTTTAAATTTGAAATGGAAGTTCAAATTGGGTAAGATTGACTGAATTAAGTGAATTGAATTTAACATAGGAAGTTAAATAAATGAACAATCTGATTTGGAAATTTTAAGATGAAATTGAGATTTAATTTGGGGAGTTAAATGGTTAATCTGAAATGGGAGTTTGTGTGATCTCAAAATGGGATTGAGATCTGGAAATTGAAAATTGATGGATGTTTTAAGATGAATTAGATGATATCATCCTATTGTTGTTAAAAATCTTTAAGTTGTGAATTAGATTTGTTTAAATGATTGAGAAATGGAGTGTGGTAATCCATTGTTGGGATAAAAAAATAAATTGATTTAAAGGAATTAAATCAACAATTGAAGTATTAACTCGAATTTATGTAATTCGAGATGGTTCATAGTGAACTGGAATTTGAAATTAGTTCAAATTGAATTTGATTTGAATTAATTTAAATGTGATTGAAGATGTATGAGTATAAGATTCAAATGAAAAACTGAATTGGATTAATTGGAAACGATTTGAAATTGAAGTGGGTTCAATTTGAAATTAGTCCAAATTGATTTGAATAATTGGGAATTGTAATTAAAGTTGAATAGTATAAAATTCAAATGGAATTTGAATTGAATTAGGAAAGAAATCAAGAATAATTCAACTTGATTTGGAAATGGAGTTTGGAATTGGAATTAATTTAAACCGGAATTGAAATGAATTGAAATTGGAACTAGTTCAATTGAATTTTTTTTGAATCAGTAGATTTTTGAGATCAAGGTTGAATAAAGTTAAACTTGGAAAGAACTGAGGAATTCAACTTGAATAGGGTTAAATAGATTTCACTGGAAATTGAAGTTATTTAAATTGGAATTAGGTCAATTTAAATGGTAGAGGAAATTTAAATTGAATTGATGAGAATGGAGATTGGGAAGTGAACAGTTTGACTCTGGACTATTTTTAATATAAATTGTTTTAATATAAACTTATTTTCCAAGCTATTCATTATATATACAACCTTTCTTTTAAAAGCCAAACTATCTTATACTTGTTTTACAATTATTTTTGAAACTGTTTAACTATTTTATAAACTAATTACTATTTTCAACTACTAATTACTATTTTATAGTTATTTTGCAATTATTTAAAAATTTATATGACTATTTAACTATTTTTCAATTATTTTACAATTACTGAACTATTTTACAGCTATTTTACAAACTAGTAATTATTTTTCAACTATTTATCTAATTCTTTAACTTTTTAAGTTATTTTCTAAATTTAAACTGGACAAAATTCAAACTGTTATTGGTTAAATACCTAATCGAGATAAGAATAGAGGTGATAATCCAAATGGATTGAAGCAATTGTAAGTAAGAGAATGAAAATCAAAGTGAATGTGGATAGAAATGGAATTAATTTGGCTAATAACCAATAAGAAAAATACGTAGGGTGTACGTATGTTATTCTATTCGCATAATGATTTGATCCAGATTCGAGCACAGAATTTTGAGATAGTTTGTTGATCCGAGTTGGGATTTTTCACTCGATTTTCGACGGCGAACCTGGATATGGGTTGTTAATTTGTTCTGGATATTCTCTATCATAGTTATGACTATGCAAGGAGAATGACGGTTCCTGATCAAGAAACCAGATCTATGTCCGCACTAGGAGGTCGGGTGAACGATACTAGTTCGGAAGTGAAATTGTGTGATCAAGTGAGCGATCAGATTGGTATAGCGTACAGATGATATGTGTACATCGTACAAATTTGAATAAAATTGATACTAGGAATTTGTGGATAAGAATTGTGAAATGGTTTTCGAAATGAAAAATATATTTTGTGAAATATATGATGAAGTAAAGTGGAAATTGGATATTTCTATGGTTGAAATTTTGTAAAATCAATATGAGAATTTGGAAAGCCTAGTTTGAGAATTATCGATTTTGGAATAATCGATTTTGTGTAAAGGAGCTTTGTTTGGGATCATACTAGGTGTATGATTTAAAGATACTATATATATATAGTATAATATGTTTTGATGATGGCTCTGGGGAAAAAGGCGCTCCCTTGGAATGGACTTCTCAGGAGTACCACCGGGTGGTGCTGCCTTGAGCCCTAAGGGGGGGTTCTAAAGTTGATCCTGTGAGGAGTCCGGACAAACTAGTTCCTGAGGATTATTGGGAAGCGAAAGTCGAGGGCGTTGATGCCTACAGGGGCATTTGGGTTACGCTGTGACGACATTGTAACTCAATGTGACTGCGATCTACTGTAGGGACCATAGCGAAAATCGTGTGGAGGATGAGTGTCAACGGTCTACACTTGATTTTGCCGGGAAGGCAACGCAACATCGGTAGACTGCGATCTATGGTCAAGTGAAGTGGAGAAGTTTCATTCTTTTGGCAGCGAAATTCGAGGGCGCTGATGCCAATAGTTATATGGATTTTTGCTGTGATAGCTACGTAACCCCAGTTGTAGCTGCAATCTGTAGCGGGTTCCATGGTGTAATCGAGGGGCGCGGAGGCCTACAGTTATTTGTGGATTTTGTCGGGACGGCAACGTAACCATCGGGTTAACCGCGACCATGGATGGGGGTGATGATTTCCAGAGCATCCTCACCAAAGATATATCCTCTATTTTCAAAAACTGTTTTCTATATTCTCAATAAAATTATTTTCCAAGTATTTTCACTGGATGTTGAAAATGAGTCTGCTAAGTATTTATAGATTTTCAGTCTTACGCCTGATCAACGTATGACCGAATTTCTATGAGAACAAGGATGGACTTGTTAAGACATCGAGTTATAAAAGTATTTTTATAAAAACTATTTTGACAATATTATATAGATTTTAAAGGTGTTTGAAAAATGATCAAAGAATATTTTAACTGGTTTTTGAATATTAAATGAAATCTGCTTTCGTTTTTTTTCGAGGACAAAAAGATTCAAAGGGGGGAGGAATGTGATATCCCGGGAATTTCAAGCAAATAAATGTGATAATCTCCTTTATAATTGTTTAAAATAATTTAAATTTGATTATTTTCAAAACAATAATAATAACAATAATAATTGTTTACAAATAAATGGATTTTGATAGAGTTGAATTTGTGATTGTTTAAAATATGTATTTGGGCAGATTTAAAAATCTATTATATGTGTTTATTAACGTACAAAATCATTTTCTTTAAATTGATATAAATAGTAAATACAAATATAAAACAAGAATGTATAAGGTTTATATATACAAATATCTTTTGAAATTTATGTGATAAACATATTAAAACATAAAGATAAAATATTGTTTGTATGTATATACATAGAATTAATAAAAGAATCACTTTCTTTTCATATTTGAAAATAAATTTAGTTTGTATATATATGAACTAAAATTGTATATGTAAAGTTTTAGAACTAAATATATAAATTAATGAAAACCAAGGGCTTAAAACATAAATATACAAAAAAATGACATTTGTAAAATAATTACTCAAACAATTAACATGTGTAAGATCTTAGACAAGTGGCATTTGAATGTTTTATTTTAAAACTTAATTTCGTTAACATGCATTAAGTTTTTTTCCATCTCAAAATCAAAAGAAAACGAAAACGAAAACGACCTCAATTTAAGAATCAAAAATCTGAAAAAAATGGATTTGAGTTCTAGCATGTAATCTGCAACCTGATCATCTACAAAAAAAAAAAAAAAAAAAAAATAGAACAAACAGAGGTAAAGCTAAAGCCCTGTAATCTTTTCAAAACTGTAACCTTTCCAATATCAAACTGAAATTTCCCCAAGCATGCAACCTGGAAGAACAATATCAAGCAAATTAATTAAGTTCCAGTTTTCACAAAGATAATTCAGATCAGAGTTCTCTGTTTTCTGTTCAAGCCGCATAAAGGTGAGTAGACTTTAAATTTCTTTTAAGATAAATTCATCTGTAAAATTTGTGTATGCCTAAATTGATGATGAAAATAACTCTAAATTTATGTGCATGTATGGAACAATGGTTGTTAGTTATGGATAGATGAATTACTGTGTGGTAATTGCATGCATGGATGTAAATAGTACTTGTATGTTTATAAACATGGATCTGTTAAGTAGGCATGCCTGAATACATACATAAGTACCTCTGTTTTGTTGGTTGTTTCAAAACAATTTCAAAAATCATCCTCTCTTCCTCAAAACCTTTATGGTTTATGATGTTTTAGACAAAGTACACTTGGATTTTCAAGATTTAAATTCTAATAATGTAATTAAGTATAATAGGTATAAATATTTTCTGGAAATTAAGAGGAAGAAAAAAAACAGTGTAAACTTTGAAATATGATTAATTTCAAATATGCCTATTCTTTGATTCAGGTTTACGATCCATATCGATTTAGAAAACTATGATTTTTAAAAGTTAAATCAAAATTTTTAAGTTTGATTTGAATGAGAAATTCGAGGTTTATCAGAAAGTGCATTTTGGGTCTGTTCTGATGATCGGAGTAGCTTTGGGGGTCGGGACCATTGCCTTAGGTGGCGAAGAAATGGACGGCCTTGGCAAAAATGGTGACTGGACCAATAGTTCACTGTTGAGACGGCTTGGAGGTGATCTAGGATTTGTGACCTAGTTTTGAACGACGTAGTTCATGAGGAGAGTTCAACGTCGGTAGAGCATTAGAGATGACTGGTCCAGGGGAAAGGCAGCGTTGGTCAATTAAGTTTCTCTGGTCGAAGGATCGTGGCCAACGGTGGGTTGTTTAGGCGGCGCGAAGATATTTTCTGATGATGGTGTGTGTTCCAGGTTGAAGCCGATAGGTTCGAGCTCACTAAAATTTGACTTTGGAATGGGTTGTAAGTTCTGGGTGATGGAATGCACGGGGAAGGCCTCCGGCGACTTGTGTGTGCTATCGGCGGCGACCAGTAACGATCGGCGTGGTCATGCAAGTTGCACACGTCACGAACATGTCAGGTTTTGGATAAGGATCGTTATTACTCGAGTTCGTTCTCGAGAAATATTAGGTTAGGCTCGAAGTCAGGATCATAGAGTGAAGCCTGGGTTTTAACTCGTGTTGGTGTGAAGAATACTCGGGTTTTGATCTGGGTTTTAATCAGAGGTTAGCTAAGTCTTGACAAATGCAGTATTTTAACTATTATAAGTGGTAATTTGATTATTAAATGTTTTGTTAATTTAAGTTGAGAAAGTATTTAAGTTGTTAAATTAATGACATAAGTAATGGTTAAATCAAAAGATTAATGCTATAAATTTTGTTTAAACTCAAAGCTTTTAAAGTTATTTTAAATTTAAAAATTTATTAGGTAAGAATTAGAATAATAATTTAGAAGGTGAGTAAGATAAGTGATTTATCATTTAAATTTATTAAATATTTATTAATAAATAAATAAGCCTTCATTAATGGTTAATAAATTGGAAATAGAAGAGTTATTATTATTAGTAAAGGAATAATTAATGGTTATGACTAATTATTGATTTAGGTAAATTAATCTATGTAATTAATCAATGTAATTAATTGACCAATGGTATAATTACTTGATAAAAGTAATTAAGGGTTAATTATTTAAGAGAAGTCATTAAGAATTAATTATTTAGTGTAATTAATTAAGGAATTGATTAATTGAAGAAATTTGTGAGGTATAATTATTTGATGTTGGGTTAAGTATAATTACCTAAGGTAATTAATGAGGTGTAATTAGTGAAGTAATTATTGGATGATTACGGATGTAATTAATATAAGGAAATTTTACTTAATGGAAGGTAATTAAGGGTTAATTACCTAGGAGAAGTAATTAAGGATTATTTACTTGGTGTAATAATTACTATATGTAATTAAAGATAATTAATCAAGGATGACTAATTGAAATGGATAATTAAAAGTTGATTATTTAATTTATTTGTAATTAATTACTGTCAAATAAGCAGGATTAAGGGTGATTGAAGTAATTAATTTAATTTGTTCAAATTAATTAGAATGGTATGACTAATTTATCTTGCTTATGAATAATTGAATAATATTGAATGTCGTAGATTGATTGATATCTCGGATAAGTGATTTGTGATGCTACGTGACATGACATGTTGGGTTAAACTGAGATAATGTGGTTATCATCGATAATGAGTTAATATGCATAGATGACACCCTGTATTTGAAGTTTGAACTGTGATCCATTTGAATAAGTTGGGTTAAAATGACATTGGATTCGAAGAGACCGGTGTCGGTATTAGTTAATACCCAGAACCACTTCGATTCTTTATAATTTGATGTGTGGAGTCAATAAAATGAAATGGAATGACTAAAGTGATTGGACCATTTAATCTAAGTTATGATACTTGGAAATTGATGTGTGATGTAAGTAATGTTCTATAATGACTTGTGAAGTTGTAAATTGATACAAATTACCCCGAGTTACCCCGGGTTTATATAAGTTGTATGTTTTGGTATTCCATGTTAGATGGGTTTACTCACGCTGGTTTCCAGCCTGACCCGGGTGTTACTTTGATGTAATGCTCGAGTCAGACCGAGTATTACAGATTTTCAGGTAAGGACGTTCTGGAGCTCAGGAGGCATGTTGGATGGCAGGGTCGTATGGAGAGTTTACTCTATGATATTGTATATGTCTGAGACATGTTAAATTGTATCTATCCAATATTGTGTAAAATGGTTGTAACTCTCAAATATCGATAAAAATTGATAGATACAGTTTTCTCTTTGTATAACTGTTATTATTATGTGATATTATATTTTGATTCGCTGCGAATGTGAGGTTTCTGAGTCTTGTTCATGTTTTCTTCTTCTTTCTCTTTCTTCTGCTTTCTAACTATCTGGAATTTTCGGGATCGAAATTTCCGGATCGTTACATTAATTGTCTTAATTTCAAGGCAATAATATTTTATTAATTGAATTGCATAACTACTTATTAAACCACCAAATAATCATTCTAATTAATTTAAACTTAAATTAATTAACCCAATCATTGATTAATTTAATTAATTATTCATTTAAATTATCCTACCTATTTAATGAATCACCAATCATTAAACCTTTATTGATTTTAAACCGAACTATTTCCTTATTTACGATTTAAGTTTAAAACTAATTAAAAATCCAAATGCTTCGAGTCAAACAAGAATTAACTCGAGAATCAACCAAAACCAAAGTCACATCATTGTCAATGTACAACCAATCAACTTTAACATTCAACCAATTATTTAAATTTAACCATATAAATTTTAAATAGGAATCCAACCGAGTGAGATTTACTCACCTTTGCTTTTATTTGCAATCCACCTTAAAATTGCCTTGGTTCCCTTGATTTTCGACCTTGTATAAATAATTATATGATTTTGTTAATATTTGAATCAAATCAAACAATTACATTTTCGTTTCATAAATTTAATTAATTAACAATTTAATTTTAACCGATGATTTACATTTAATTAATGATTTAATTTTAATCAAAGAATTAAATTTTAAACTAATACTTTTATCTTTAAACCAATTTCCTTTAAATAAATTTAAGAAATAAATGTCTTAACAACTTACTGTTAATCAATAATTTCTTTTCACTAACTACATGCAATAATTTCTTCGAGAAAAAACATGTTTATTACAAAAAAATTTAAACAGACAGAAGCATGGAAGATCAAAAAAATAAAAAAAATAAAAGAAATGATAAAAAAAACAAACCTAATTTTCCTCGACACTATCGCCAATGCCCTAGTGGCGACCCTCTTCTCCATCGTCGCGTCGGCCTCCCACCTCGCCTCGCGTGCTATGCGAGCTCGCAGTCGCCCAAGGTCAAACGAATCTCCCAAAATCTACAATAACCCCAACGTCGAACGATGTGGAGGCAATTTCGACCGCCATCGACCCCAAACGACACACCACGAAACACCCACCTTCATCCAAACGCCACCGCGCCCAAAGCCCTCCCTTCTTGGCCATTGATTTCGTTCTCATATTTTTTATTAAAAAACCGAAGGCGAACGGATCTGAAATCAGGTAGGGTCGGCTTCGGCCCTCTTTTTTTTAAACTGGATTTTGATTCGAAATTGAAGGAGGAAGGGGAACTCGTATTGAACTGAAGGTTGAATCAGGGAGGGGAGAAGGAGAAATGAAGACTCGGCTTCGATTTTAAGATGAAATGAGCGGCCATTTTTTTTCTTGTGAATTCGAACTCGATTCCTGTTTGAAGATTAGAGAAGACGAAGATGTATATCTTCAGAATGGCTTCTAGTGTACGCTTTGTATTGTAAAATATCTCTGACAAGTGTACTTTTAATTTTATTATATTATAAAATTTACAAACGTCTCAATAAGCATAACGCGAAATCCCGGACCCCGTATCAGACATACCGACTGGTGTTTATAAGGTTTTACCCGCATTCCGAACCTAAAGGAACAGGTTTTGGAGCTAAATTGATCGTATGCGTGAGTTACGGAAATAAACGATCAATTTTAAATCAAATTGATTAAAATAGTTCTAAGCGTTTTGAGCTACCACCGTCAAACGACAACTCCGATTTCTACGAAAATTGAAATCCGATAATAACTAACTATTACGGATCCAATGGAACTGGTTTCGTCGAATTCCGAGACTGTGCCTCGGAAGGCTATTTTCAAGTTCCAATTTAAACGATATATTATTAAAATTGAACAAATTACCTTTAAATTAAATTTCAACCTTTCTATTATCTTCAGTATCATCATTATAGATTTTATAAGCCTTCATATTATTCTTAACACGCTTAAAACTCCAGATTCAACATTTTACCCAATTTTCAATTATTAAATTCAATATTTAAACTATAAAATTCAATAATTAAATTATCAAGTAAATATTAATATTTTGAAATTCAAATTAAAATTAACTTTTAAATATTTAAAATCAATTAATTATTTTATTTTAAATTGTTAGAAATTCCTGGTCGTCACATTCCTCCCCCCTTAAAAGAATTTCGTCCCCGAAATTACTAGTTAGGAAGAATGGTTCAAAACCCGTTTACCTTTCCCCAAAACCAACAGTTCTATCAATATCCTACCAACCATCTTTTATTAATGACCCACTATCACCTTAACCAACTTCTCAAAACCTTCTATAGTATCAAACAATACCCTTTTGCTCAATCATCTAAATTTTAATTTAAAACCGAATTTTGAATTATCAAAATTTTCTCAAATTTTTTTCTAACTCTCTAAATTCCCGAATTTTTTTGCCAGCGTCTCCTTTGCACGGCTAGCTCGGTACAACTACAAAAGGCCTCTACAGGCTCCCAAATTCCCAAAGAAAACAAAAGCCAAGTGGCTACATCAAAAACCCAATCCAATTTCATTCAGAAATTTTAAATACATACCTTTTGTCGGGCAATTCACATTTATCTTCTGATATCAAATCCAATTTCTTTTCCCTTATAATCCCTGCATATCTTACTCAACAATAATATCCAATTGTAAAATTATAAATCATTTTGTACATTCTCTTGTATAGGTTCTCATATTTATTTCTATTCAAGTTTGTTTTTCCCGTTTTAATATGAATTTAACTTATTTCAATTTTGGATATTAAATTTCATTTTCCATTTATAACTGAGTCTTATTAGTTCCATCTACTAATCTATTTCAGTTTCATATTTAAAATTGTTTAATTGCTTAACAAAATTTCTCAAAATTTCTCAGAAATTTTCTAACTCCCAAAATTTTCGAAAATTTTTGGTAGAGTTTGCTATGTACGGAGGAGCTTTTGCAATTTGACAAGAGGTATAAATATGTATACATCGACCCACACGGTCGGAAAAAGAAAAAACAGTTCATATTTCCTATTTTTATTGCGTAGGCGTACCTCATTTAGCGTTTTAGGCAAGCGGCGTATTTATTCTAGCAAATAGCGCAACCAAATCCAGCCAAACGGCTTCCCGGTACCTGTACTTACTCAACTTAAATATGTAAGTGCCATATATAAAGAATTTATTAGCATTTCACTTACTTTAATAGCAAAACACAAGCATTACAAAAGCATCAAACACCAAATGCTTACCATAAGCGATTTACATGATTTAAAGCCAATCCAATTGCTTCCAACCAAAATTATATGCCATTTCATTCAATTTTAATAGTTTACAACTCAATTGCTCGTGTTCAATTTATTTTTAATCCAAACAAGCTCATATTCACTTCAAATGATTCAGAATTAATTTTGTTTAATCTCTATCAACTCATAGCATTTTAATTACTTTATTTACGCCGAACGACAACCATTTTATGCAATTTCGACGATATTCGTTTAATAGAGTATATATTTCAGTTTATAACTACTTTAAATTAAATTTCAATTCATTTTATATTTAATCCATTTCATTTCTAATTTACTCACCCACCATTCGTTAGCTCGACACATTTCATTCTTGTATACTACTAGCCATTCTCAAATTAATTCAATCCAATCTTTATTTAATGGGCTTTCACTCTTATTCGAAGCCAAGCTTCCATAAATTTTTAAACTTAAGTTAATTTACTTTAATTTATTCCAACATCAATCTTAAGTTTACCTCCATTTGATTCTCATTTAATCAACTTCCATTAAACTCAGTCAGCCCATCCTTTTTAATTTTAAATTTACTTCACCTTCTCCATTTATCAAAATAATATCCAAGCACATATGCCACCGAACTTAAGTTCAGACTGATAGTCCAATTCCAATTACAACTTTGATTTAGTTTTTATTTAATCAGACTTCATCTATTTATTTTATTTTTAATTCGATTAACCCATTTTAAATTTTAATTTACTCATTAATTCATTTTCGAATTCATTTTATTAATACAAGGCCATTCTCAATTTATTTCTATTCACTCGGATTTTGTTTTGCAACTCTAACCATTTCTATTATATTCACTTCTGTTATATCCAATTTACTTGCAAATTTCATTAAATATTATTCAAATCACACTTGAATTTTATTTATAATTCAAACCATCACATTTTTCAGTCCAACTCTATTTTATTTTTATTTTACAACATCTCCTCTTATTTAATTCATTATCAAATCTAACTCGAATTCTATTTACAATTCTAATTCATTCCAAACTCCATTATTAATCTACAATCCATTTATTTACTAAAGTTAAATTTTATTAACATACTCAATCAAGCAATTATTTAACCAATTAGCTTACTTCCAATTTTTAAATCAATATTTGATTTTACTTACAAAATCTCTTCACTAAAATTCTAGTTTGGATTTCCTTTTTATTTCCCCAAAATTCCAACATTTTTATTTAAAATTTTAGAAATGCTTTTAAATTCACATTATACTATTAAAATAACTCTTTATAAAAATACTTTTTTTTATAACTCGATGTCTCAACCAGTCCGTCCTTGTTCCCACAGAAATTCAGTCATACGTTGATCAGGCGTAGGACTGAAAACCTATTAGCACTTGGTAAACTTGTTTTCAACACCCAGTAAAAATACTTGAAAAATAATTTTATTGAAAATATAGAAAACAATTTTTTTGAGATTGGAGGAAATATCTTTGGTGAGGATGCTCTAGAAATCATCACCCTCGTCCATGGTCGCAGTTAACCCAATGGTTACGTTGCCATCCCGACAAAATCCATAGATAACTGTAGGCCTCTGCGCCGCTCGATTACACCATGGAACCCACGACAGATCGCAGCTACAACTAGGGTTACGTAGCTATCACAACAAAAACCCATATAACTGTAGGCATCAACGCCATCGAATTTCGCTGCCAAAAATGAAACTTCTTGTAACAGTCCGCATATTTATCGATTTTATATTTAAATATTTTATTTATATATTATATCGTTAATCGGATTTTGGTCCGAAAAGCTACTTTTTGCAAACAGTCAAATTAGGACTCGAGACCACTTCCGTTGAGTTCGAAATGCGGTTTACAACTTTTTTAAGTATAAACATCAATATGTTTGGAGTCAGTGGAATTTCACTAACTTTTCCCGCTTTGGACTTTGGGTTAGTTTAGCCCATTAAAACCCAAGTCCCAACCCCTTCTCCTCACTCTTCATAAATTTCTAACTAACTCAAGATTTGCATTAATGGTGAAGAGAATGGGAAATTAAAACTCCAAGCTCAAATTTAATTGCTAATCCAACATTCAACTCCAAATTCAAGCAGAAGATATTGGATTCAAGCTTTGGATTGCTTCTCCTTGCTTTCAAGCTTCATCTTCATAAATTTTGGTGCAAAGGTGAGATTTTTATCCCATAAATCTAGTATATATCTATATTGGACTGTTGGGAATGATTCCCTATCACTTTAGTATGCACATTTGCATTTGGTTTGGATTGGATTGGCGAAAAACTCCAAATTTTAGTGATTTTGGTGAAAAACTGCTACTAGGTCGTTCTGGCCATTTTTAGCTCGTTCGGAGTTAGGTCGCTCGTCCATAGGTCGTAGGTCGCTTACGAGTTAAACCTAGGTCGTTCTGGCCATTTTTACCTCGTTCGGAGTTAGGTCGCTCGTCCATAGGTCGTAGGTCGCTTACGAGTTAACCCTAGGTCGTTCTGGCCATTTTTACCTCGTTTGGAGTTAGGTCGCTAACTCGTAGGTCGTGGAGAAGTTAGGTCGTAGGTCGTGGAGAAGTTAGGTCGTAGGTCGTGGAGAAGTTAGGACGTAGGTCGTGGGGAAGATAGGTCGTAGGTCGCTCGGCCATGCTTATTTCCTTAGGTCGCTCGACCCTGCTTAAGCCATTAGGTCGTTGACCTTTTTAACTCGCTCGATCTGTTCTTCCACTAAGTCGCGTACCTCGCCCTCTCTTAGGTCGCTAGGTCGCGACGTTTTAGGTCGCTGCACACTATGCCTCTATAGGTCGGTCGACCTCGTTTATGACCTTAGGTCGCTCACCCCCTCTTTGTTGAGTCGCTTGGGACGTTAGGTCGCATGGCCCTTACACCGTTAAGTTGTTTACACCGATAGGTTGCTCGGCCTTGCTAACTTTTAGGTCGTGAGTTTTATAAGTCGCTCGCCTCCCTTAGGTCTTCACTAGGTCATACCGTTTTGGACGGGGCGCTGCCCCGCACCTCGCCGGGGGCGCTGCCCCCTAGACCCCCGCGACCTGACCGGGAAGGTCGAACCCCGTAGCAGGGGCGTTGCCCCCGCACCCCCACCTTGGGGGGTTGCCACCCCGCTGGACCCCCTCCGTAGGGGATCTTATCTGAAAAACATTCAACAGAACTTGCTGAGTTGATTTCCTTGGATTCTTATCACATCTTCGATTGTGATCTTTGTGATTGATTGTTTCTACAATCGCTTCTGTGATTTGTCACTTAAAAATATGAAGGTTTCAATACTAGTAGTAAATATCAAAACTCTTTCAACAAAATGATTTCAACTCTATTTTCAATAACAAAGCTCTTTTCTTAAACCGTTTTCCAATCTACTAGTATATACAAACCTTTACCTCACTCGGATGAGAAATCTAATTAAACGGCTTAGTAAAACAAGTGGTATGAAACGCTTGCGTTCACTTCGTCGGTTAATTCTTGGACTTGTTCGATTGAACCTCTTGTGATAATTTTTTAGTGAAGATTTACAGTTTGTTCGTAAACATTTAAGTTAAGCAAGTGGTTATGGGCCACGAAGCTAAACTTTTATATTTACAAGCTTAGTGTAATTGACACTTCTCGTTGATCATGATGATCATTTTATGATTTAGACTAGCAATTGTGCGATGTCTCTTTGTTTGCAAGGTTAGACTAGACCTCATTGGTGTGATTCCGACTCACACATATCTCTTTGTCCGCAAGGTTAGTCTAGACAACATTTGTGTGATTCCACTCACACATACCTTTTTGTTGCGTGGTTAGGCTAGACACCATTTGTGTGATTCCACTCACACATACCTTTATGCTTTTTGGTTATCCTAGACCTCATCTGGCTGATTCCGACTCACCCATATGGGGTAGCTCCCCATGGTCTTCGGACCGTCATGTGATAGGCCTCTTTCCCTTTTTCTGTGATTTCTGGATTTCTTCTATTGATTTCTGGAATTTATGTCATTGACTTGTTATGAGTACAAGTTTAGGGTATGATGCCCTCTTTGGATCTTTGAGAAGATTCTTGTGATATCGATTTATCTCTTATTGATTGATCTTCTGTTGATCATCATTTTCATACTTATAGTAGTATGTCAGTATGGATATTTTATGTTTATGCCATATCTTTTATTTTATACCATGTCATCTGATATTTATAGCTAGACTGATCCGTTTATTATTTTCTTAAATAATACTCGGGTCAGACCGAGATGTTACAGGTGCTTCTGCTTGACTTCTTCCCGGGATTCGCTACTCTGACTTTTGGCTAACTATTTAGATTAGCAGTTTTTGTTGTATACACTTGAGATATAGACTCATAGTTGTATTCTTTTGTATAGCACGTGATGCTATTCTTTTGTATTATTGTGGATCTTTTTTACCACTACTCTGATGTACACTTTCATGTGTTAGTTATATATTCATATCTTCTTCCGCCTTTGTGATATGGATGGCTGTGACTGATTTGTGTTATGCTTAGTTCTATGTTTGTTTCCGAAGATTATTTATAGCCACCGTGTGATAAGCAATTACATGGATGGTCGCTCCTCAACAGCCTTATTCTCCGTGCTAGTTGACAGCACTACACCGTAGTGTTCTTGGCTAGCGTGGGTATAGAGGTGGGGCGTCACAGCTTGGTATCAGAGCCAAACTTCAGAACAATGTAGAAGAACTTAACAAGGATCATCGTCCTAAATCTATCTTAGGAGTTATACCATAGGATTAATTCGAGTCTTCGTACCGATTCATCCTATTTCCTTTTTGATTCCTTGTTTTATATATCAAGATTGCTTGATATTCATTGGTGAATAACCTTCTTCCTTCTCTTCTTTCTTTCTTAAAGGAAGAGAATGTCTAGACCAGGCCGTCCCAGAACTGGATCATCTAGTGCTGCTCCCCAAGAAGGAGTTTTTATGACTTCTCAACAGCTTCTTGATTTAGTAACAAATGCTCAAGTAGCTGGAGCTAACCCGGAACCTACTCACCTAAAGTCGGGATTTGCACGCTTGTGCAGCGATTACACCAACTTGGGTGGGAAGCCCTTCAAAGGTTCGGAAACTATCATCGAGGTCCAGGCTTGGTTAAAATCATGCGATCGAATCTTTTCTCGCATGAACCTTATCGATCTCCACCGCATTCAGGTGGCTTCCAGCATGCTCCAGGAGAGAGCATTGGACTGGTACGAACTCCTTATTTCAAAAATTAATGAAGCGGATCTCACCTAGGAGCAATTTCAGGGACGCTTCGACTTAAAGTTTGTACCATAAGCTGGGAAAGTAACCTTGGCTCGACGTTTTATACCTTGTTCAAGGTCAATCCTCTATGACTGATTACGTCGCAGCCTTCGAGTCGCTTTCCAAATATGGGGTTGAATACATCAACACCCTATTGAAGAAGAACCAGAGGTTCGTTTATGGCTCAAAATAAGAATCTTAAGAAGCCATTACTCCTGAAACTAGAAGTCGCATTTGATCAACTAATTGATATCGCTCTTCGTCTCGAAGGGGCCGAAAAGGAAAGTGATGTTGAAGTGGTGGGTGTCAAACCAAACTTCAATAACAACAAAAAGAGGCCCAGTAAATTCAAAGGCCCTTATCCCAATAAAAAGGGTAAGCAAGCAACCCTTGCGGAAAAGTCTCCTTCTCCTAGTGGTGCGAGATGCTTCAACTGTGGATCTGGGGATCATTTTGCGAATTAGTGCTCTAAGTCCAAATCTTGTCGCTATTGTAAGAGCCCGGATCACTACATACATCAATGCCTCAAACGTGAAGGCAAGAAGGAAGGAAAGTTGAATGTGGCTCAAGCCCCTGGCAACACATCTCGTGGCCAAGGTATTTCTCACTCCATTCTTGATGGTATTATTTTATTTCATGATCAACCTATTAGAGTTCTCTTTGATACGGGTGCATCCCATTCTTTTATATCAAAGGACCTGGTAGACACTATTTCCTTAAGTGTTACTGCATTAATGACTTCTTTAAAAATTGTGAATCCTGTTGGTGGATCCGCAACTCTTAGTTTTCTTTGTAAAGATGTGGAGATTATTTTATGCGATTTTTCTTTCCTAGCCGATTTGCATGTTATGCGTTACTTAGGCTTTGGAATGATATTGGGTATGTACTGGCTTAACCATTATGAAGCTCATATCCTATGTCCTGAGCGGACTATTTATCTCCGACATCTGCAATTTGTAAATCCGATTTCTATTATTCTTAAAGATTCGGATTCGTCTTTGACTGCATCTTTATATTCTTTAAATCCTCGAGACGATGATGATGATGATGAGGAAGACGTCATTTCTCGAATTCACGTTGTCCATGAATTTTCTGACATATTCGAGCCCGTTTTAGGTTTA
Organism: Allium cepa; assembly: GCA_030765085.1. Classification (NCBI taxonomy): domain Eukaryota; kingdom Viridiplantae; phylum Streptophyta; class Magnoliopsida; order Asparagales; family Amaryllidaceae; genus Allium; species Allium cepa. The sequence goes on from CM060945.1 coordinate 146,682,165, forward strand.
CCACCTAAGCGAGCAATTGAGTTCAGAATTAATCTTACCTCTGAAGCTCAACCTATTACTCTTCCTCCTTATCGCATGTCCAATAAGGAAAATGAAGAGATGCGTAAACAATTATCCGAATTGGAGACGAATCAATTTATTCGCTCTAGTTCCTCGCCTTGGGGAGCTTCGGCTATTTTCGTGAAGAAATCCGACGGTACGCTTAGGCTTTGCGTTGACTCTCGCAAGCTTAACGATCTTACTATTAAAAATAAATATCCTTTACCTCGGATTGATGATCTATTCGATCAGCTTAGTGGTGCTAAGGTCTTTTCACAATTGGACTTGGCTACCGGTTTCCATCAGCTTCGTATTGCAGAGGATAGTATTCCTTTGACATCATTCCGTACTCGTTATGGATCTTACGAATGGCTTGTTATGCCATTTGGTTTAACGAATGCTCCGGCTTACTTCGTTGACCTCATGAATCGAGTTTTCAAGGCTTTCCTCGATCGGTTTGTTCTCATCTTCATTGATGATATCCTTCTGTATTCTAAAACCGAGGAGGAGCATGAAAAGCATCTGCGGATTGTATTGGAAACTCTTAGGAGTAATCAATTAAAGGCGAAATTTTCTAAATGCCACTTTTGGCAATCTCGTGTGAAGTTTCTCGGTCATATTATTTCTGAATCCGTAATTTCTGTGGATCCTTCAAAGATTGAAGCGATTCAAGATTGGAAAAGACCGGAGAGTGTGACAGAGATTCGTAGTTTTCTCGGATTGGCGGGTTATTACCGTCGTTTCATTAAAGACTTTTCTAAGATTGCCGTGCCTCTTACTGGCTTGACTAAGAAGGGAGTTAAATACATTTGGTCAGACAAATGTGCGGCCTCTTTTCAGAAATTGAAAGAACTCCTTTCTGATGCTCCTATTCTTGTTATTCCCGAAGGGAATCAAGATTTTGTTGTTTATACTGATGCTCGTCACGTTGGTTTGGGTGTCGTTCTTATGCAAAAAGAACGTGTTACTGCTTATGCTTCTAGGCAATTGAAGCCGGCCGAGACTAGATATGCCACACATGATTTAAAACTCACGGCTATTGTTTTCGCCCTTCGAATTTGGCGTCATTATCTATTGGGAGAGAAATTTATTCTTTACACGGATCATAAGTCTTTGAAATATTTATTTTCTCAAAAGGAACTTAATTTGTGTCAACAGCGTTGGCTCGAGTTCCTTGCACCTTATGATCTTGATATTCTTTACACCCTCGGTAAGGGTAATCGTGTCGCCGATGCTCTTAGCCGTAAACAACAAGCAGTTGTTTCTATGATAATATCCGAATGGAAAAATCTCGAGATTTTATCCACTTGTAAGATTCGAGAGCGCGTATCCGATTTATGCTCATCACTTGTTTTATGCAGCCTTGAGGCTCATCCTTCCCTTTTTGACCACATTCTTGAAGCTCAAGGGCTAGATCCTGAATTGGCTCTTCTTGGCCAAAATGTTAAGGATAAAATTGATATGGAAGGTTTGAAAGACTTTGATATTGGTTCTCGTGGCGGCATTCGAAAATTTGGTAGACTTATCGTACCAAATATTGGTGATCTTCGTAAAGATATTTTAGAAGATTCCCATCGTTCTGAATTCACCATTCATCCCGGTAGTAGTAAAATGTACGCTGATATGAAGCGACTTTATTATTGGGAGGGAATGAAATCTGATATTGCTAACTTTGTTAAGTGTTGCATGACTTGCCAACTTGTCAAGGCCGAACATCAAAGGCCTGGTGGGTTATTGCAACCTTTAGAAATTCCAATTTGGAAGTGGGATCAAATTTCCATGGACTTTATAGATGGCCTTCCCCGTTCTCGTTCGGGTCATGATAGCTTATGGGTGATTGTTGATAGACTTACTAAATCTGCCCATTTTATTCCCGTTCGGTCTAACCGAACCGTTCCTCATTTGGCCAAACTTTTTATCAAAGAAATTGTTAAATTGCATGGAGTTCCTACTTCTATTGTTAGCGATCGTGATCCATTGTTTACTAGTGGATTTTGGAAGAGTCTTCAAAAAGCTTTGGGAACGAAGCTTAATTTTAGCACCGCTTATCACCCACAGTCCGATGGACAAACCGAGCGTGTGAATCAAACTCTTGAAGATCTTCTTCGGGCTTGTGTGCTTGATTTTGGTGGAAGTTGGGAAGATCATATTTCACTTGTTAAATTTTCCTATAATAATAGCTTCCAATTAGTATTGGTATGGCACCTTTCAAGGCACTCTACGGAAGGCCATGTCGATCTCCTTCTTGTTGGCTTAAGGCCGGTGAGAAGCTGGTTTTAGGTACAGACTTTATTCGTGATTCCACAGAAAAGATTGAACTTATTTGACATAGGATGAAAGAAGCCCAGAGTAGACAAAAATCCTATGCCAATAATCGAAGACGGAAATTAGAATTTTCTGTTGGAGATCTTTTTTTTATTCGTGTTTCACCTATGAAGGGTGTTGTACGTTTCAGTCGATCGGGGAAGTTAACGCCTCGATATATTGGGTCGTTCCCTTTCACTGAACGTATTGGTTCCATGGCTTATCGCCTTGCGTTACCGGCTCAGTTTTCTGCTATGCACGACCTGTTTCACGTTTCTCAATTACGGAAATGCCTTCGGGATTCTGATTCCATTCCTGAGCCAGCTGTTGTGGAAGAAATTGAAGTTTCGCCAAATTTAAATTATGAGCAACATCCTGTTCGAATTACTGCTTCGGAGGTTAAATGGCTTCGAAATAAAGATGTTCCGCTGGTAAAGGTTCAATGGTCCTCAAATCCTAAGGATTGCTCTTGGGAATCCATAGAATTCATCGAGCGTACACACCCGGACTTGCTTACTCCTGCTCTTTGAGGTGAACTTCTTATTTCAAATTTCTTTTGTGTTGATATGCTTTTACGGTTGTTACTTTCTATTTCCATCTTATATATATTGCGAGGACGCAATTTCTTTAAGGAGGGGAGTCTGTAACAACCCGCATATTTATCGATTTTATATTTAAATATTTTATTTATATATTATATCGTTAATCGAATTTTGGTCCGAAAAGCTACTTTTTGCAAACGGTCAAATTAGGACTCGAGACCACTTCCGTTGAGTTCGAAATGTCGTTTACAACTTTTTTAAGTATAAACATCGATATGTTTGGAGTCAGTGGAATTTCACTAACTTTTCCCGCTTTGGACTTTGGGTTGGTTTAGCCCATTAAAACCCAAGTCCCAACCCTTCTCCTAACTCTTCATTAATTTCTAACTAACTCAAGATTTGCATTAATGGTGAAGAGAATGGGAAATTAAAACTCCAAGCTCAAATTTAATTGCTAATCCAACATTCAACTCCAAATTCAAGTAGAAGATAATGGATTCAAGCTTTGGATTGCTTCTCCTTGCTTTCAAGCTTCATCTTCATAAATTTTGGTGCAAAGGTGAGATTTTTATCCCACAAATCTAGTATATATCTATATTGGACTGTTGGGAATGATTCCCTATCAGTTTAGTATGCACATTTGCATTTGGTTTGGATTGGATTGGCCAAAAACTCCAACTTTTAGTGATTTTGGTGAAAAACTGCTACTAGGTCGTTCTGGCCATTTTTAGCTCGTTCGGAGTTAGGTCGCTCGTCCATAGGTCGTAGGTCGCTTAAGAGTTAACCCTAGGTCGTTCTGGCCATTTTTACCTCGTTCGGAGTTAGGTCGCTCGTCCATAGGTCGTAGGTCGCTTACAAGTTAACCCTAGGTCGTTCTGGCCATTTTTACCTCGTTTGGAGTTAGGTCGCTAACTCATATGTCATGGAGAAGTTAGGTCGTAGGTCGTGGAGAAGTTAGGTCGTAGGCCGTGGAGAAGTTAGGTCGTAGGTCGTGGGGAAGATAGGTCGTAGGTCGCTCGCCATGCCTATTTCCTTAAGTCGCTCGACCCTGCTTAAGCCATTAGGCCGTTGACCTTTTTAACTCGCTCGATCTGTTCTGCCACTAGATCGCATACCTCGCCCTCTCTTAGGTCGCTAGGTCGCGACGTTTTAGGTCGCTGCACCCTATGCCTCTATAGGTCGCTCGACCTCATTTATGACCTTAGGTCGCTCACCCCCTCGTCGTTGAGTCGCTTGGGACGTTAGGTCGCATGGCCCTTACATCGTTAAGTTGGTTACACCGATAGGTCGCTCGGCCTTTCTAACTTTTAGGTCGCGAGTTTTATAAGTCGCTCGCCTCCCTTAGGTCTTCACTAGGTCGTACCGTTTTGGACGGGGCGCTGCCCCCTGGACCCCCGCGACCTGACCGGGCAGGTCGAACCCCGTAGCAGGGGCGTTGCCCCCGCACCCCTACCTTGGGGGGGTTGCCACCCCGCTGGACCCCCCCTCCGTAGGGGATCTTATCTGAAAAACATTCAACAGAACTTGCTGAGTTGATTTCCTTGGATTCTTATCACATCTTCGATTGTGATCTTTGTGATTGATTGTTTCTATCGCTTCTGTGATTTGTCACTTAAAAATATGAAGGTTTCAATACTAGTAGTAATTATCAAAACTCTTTCAACAAAATGATTTCAACTCTATTTTCAATAACAAAGCTCTTTTCTTAAACCATTTTCCAATCTACTAGTATATTCAAACCTTTACCTCACTCGGATGAGAAATCTAATTAAACGGCTTAGTAAAACAAGTGGTATGAAACGCTTGCGTTCACTTCGTCGGTTAATTCTTGGACTTGTTCGATTGAACCTCTTGTGATAATTTTTTGAGTGAAGATTTACAGTTTGTTCGTAAACATTTAAGTTAAGCAAGTGGTTATGGGACACGAAGCTAAACTTTTATATTTACTAGCTTAGTGTAATTGACACTTATCGTTGATCATGATGATCATTTTATGATTTAGACTAGCAATTGTGCGATGTCTCTTTGTTTGCAAGGTTAGACTAGACATCATTGGTGTGATTCCGACTCACACATATCTCTTTGTCCGCAAGGTTAGTCTAGACACCATTTGTGTGATTCCACTCACACATACCTTTTTGTTGCGAGGTTAGGCTAGACACCATTTGTGTGATTCCACTCACACATACCTTTATGCTTTTTGGTTAGCCTAGAACTCATCTGGGTGATTCCGACTCACCCATATGGGGTAGCTCCCCATGGTCTTCGGACCATCATGTGATAGCCTCTTTCCCTTTTTCTGTGATTTCTGGATTTCTTGTGTTGATTTATGGAATTTATGTCATTGACTTGTTACGAGTACAAGTTTAGGGTATGATGCCCTCTTTGGATCCTTGAGAAGATTCTTGTGATATCGATTTATCTCTTATTGATTGATCTTCTGTTGATCATCATTTGCATACTTATAGTAGTATGTCAGTATGGATATTTTATGTTTATGCCATATCTTTTATTTTATACCATGTCATCTGATATTTATAGCTAGACTGATCCGTTTATTATTTTCTTAAATAATACTCGGGTCAGACCGAGATGTTACAGGTGCTTCTGCTTGACTTCTTCCTGGGATTCGCTACTCTGACTTTTGGCTAACTATTTAGATTAGCAGTTTTTGTTGTATACACTTGAGATATAGACTCATAGTTGTATTCTTTTGTATAGCACGTGATGCTATTCTTTTGTATTATTGTGGATCTTTTTGACCACTACTCTGATGTACACTTTCACGTGTTAGTTATATATTCATATCTTCTTCCGCCTTTGTGATATGGATGACTGTGACTGATTTGTGTTATGCTTATTTCTATGTTTGTTTCCGAAGATTATTTATAGCCACCGTGTGATAAACAATTACATGGATGGTCGCTCCTCAATAGCCTTATTCTCCGTGCTAGTTAGCAGCACTACACCGTAGTGTTCTTGACTAGCGTGGGTATAGAGGTGGGGCGTCACACTTCTCCACTTCACTTGACCATAGATCACAGTCTACCGATGTTGCATTGCCTTCCCAGCAAAATCAAGTGTAGACTGTTGGCACTCATCCTCCACACGATTTCGCTATGGTCCCCACAGTAGATCGCAGTGACATCGAGTTACACTATCGTCACAGCATAACCCAAATGCCCCTGTAGGCATCAGCGCCCTCGACTTTTGCTACCCAATAATCCTCAGGAACTAGTTTTGTCCGGACTCCTCATAGGATCAACTTTAAACACCCCCCCCCTTGGGGCTCAAGGCAGCACCACCCGGTGGCACTCCTGAGAAGTTCATTTCAAGGGAGCGCCTTTTTCCCCAGAGCCATCATCAAATCATTTTATACTATACACATATAGTATCTTCAAATCATACACCTAGTATGATATCATACAAAGCTCCTTTACAAAAAATCGATTATCCCAAAATCGATAATTCTCAAACTAGGCTTTCCAAATTCAATATTGATTTTACCCAAAAATCAAAAGCCTTTCCAATCCAAAGGTTCCCAAAACCTTTTTCCAAATTCCACATAAGATCCTTTATATATATATATATATTACATATATATATATATATATGCAAATATATAAAATTTAAAAACTTTGGATCTTTACAAACTTATATAAAACTCCTTTTATACTTCAAACACCTTCAAGAATCCTTTTCTTCCGGCAATAGATTTAACAAGGAAAGATTTATCTTACATATGACAAAGATATATAACTTTGTTTATTCAAAATCAAATATTCAAATTTGATTACTCTTTCCAATATCAATTTCATTCAAATCCGTACGATGTACACTTATCATTCGTACGCTATACCCATCTGGTCGCTCTTTCGATCACACAATTTCACTTCCGAACTAGTATCGTCCACCCGACTTCCTAGTACGGACTCAGATTTGGTTTCTTGGTTAGAAACCGTCATTCTCCTTGCATAGCCATAACTATGATAGAGAATATCCAGAATCAATCAACAATCCATATCCAGGTTCGCCGTCGAAAACCAAGTGAAAAATCCCAACTCGAATCGATATACTATCTCGAAATTTTGTGCTCGAATCTGGATCAAATCACTATGCGAATAGAATAATATACGTACATCCTACGTATTTATTTCCATTGATTATTAGCCAAATCAATTTTGCTTTCTATTCACATTTCCTTAAATTCCCTTTACTTATTTACAATTGCCTTAATCCCCATTTGGATTATCACTTCAATTCTTATCTCGGTTGGGTATTTAAATCAATAACAGTTTGGACTCCGACCGAATTATATTTAGAAAATAGCTTGAAAATTTTAAAAATATATAAGTAGTTGAAAAATAATTATTAGTTTGCAAAATAGCTATAAAATAGATAACTAATTATAGAAAATAGTTAAATAGTTTCAGAAATTTCAAATAATTGCAAAATAGTTGTAAAATAGAATTTAGTTCGTGAAATAGTTGAAAAATAGTAATTAGTTAAGAAACAGTTGAAAAATAGTTAAATAACTTCCAAAAATAATTGTAAAACAAGTATAAAATAATTTAGCTTTAAGAAAGAAAAGTTGTATATATTTAATAGTTTAGAAGAATAAGTTTATATTAAAACAATTTACTTAAAATAGTCAAGAGTCAAACTGTTCACTTTCCCAGCGATTCAATTTAAATTTCCATTTAAATTGACCCAATTCCAATTCAAATAACTCCAAATTCCATTTGACTCGATTAATCCCCAATTCAAGTTGAATCAATCTTGATTCCTTTCCCAATTTAAATCAAATTCCATTTGATTTTAATCCTGTCCACTTTAATTATAATTTCAAATTATTCCAATCAATTTGAATTATTATCAATTGAACTCATTTCAAATTCAAATCATTTCAATTTAATCCAATTCAATTTCTCATTTAAATTTTTAAACTTATACATCTTCAATCACCAATCCACTTAATTCAAACTCAATTCAATTGGTACAACTGGAATCTAAGTTTCATCTTTAACCCATCTCGAATTATATAAATTCGAGTTGAATTTTCAAAGGTTGGTTTAACTCTTTAAACCAAATTAACTTTTATATAAAAAAATTAATCAATTTAAATTTATGAGTTCAAATCTCAAAATTCCATTTAAAATTATCTTTACTTATGTATTTCAAGGTTCAAATAAGATTTTAATACAATTTTATTTTAAAATTTTAATTTATTATTAAATTTTATCTTCCAGTTTGAAGCTAGTTCTTAAATAAGTTTATTTTACAATTCAATTATTCCAATTTATTTTATTTATACAATACCATTCTCAATTTAAAGATTTTTATTAACAATAGGATGATATCATCCAATTTATTTTAAAATGTCCATCCATTTTAAATTTTTAAATTTTAAATCTCAAACCCGTTTTGAGATCACACAAATCCCCAATTCAAATCAACCATTTAACTTTCCAAGTTAAATTCCAATTTCATCTTGAAACTTCCAATTCAGGTTGCTTTTTCTACATTTATTTAACTTTCCCAAAGTTAAATTCCCATTTACTTAATCCAATCAACCTCATTCAATCCTTAAACATCACAATAATAACCTTCCCACTTAAAAACTTATATCACTTTGGGTTTTAAAATCACAATTCAGGGAAAAAAAATCAAAACTCAACCTCTTAGAGTTTATTTCAAATTATCTTTAATATCATGTATATCCATACATATATATACATATTTTTTTCTTGGCTCTCCCAGCCATGTTTTACAATTTTAAACCACCCTTGGTTTTAAATTCAAATCAAATTTCAAACAATCTATTGTTTGCAAAAAGTCTCTTTTATTCAAATAATACTTATTTATTATTATTTTTTCATTACTTTGAAACAAATTTTCAAATTCTAGGACCAGATTTAGAATTTCATTTTCAATCCATTAAATTTTAATTTGGTTGTATTTCTATTTCTACTTAATTTAATTCCAATTCAAGATTTCAATTTGGTTGTATTATATTACTCCTTAATTTTAATTTCAATAATTAACAACCAATCGCTTTAATATTTATTAGAGTGACATATTGCTTAATATACCAAAATATAATCTTATATGAAATCATTTAAAATCTTTATATAAGAAAATAACAAGTACACTCTCTCATATATATATAGACACACTCAACTCATTCCAGGGTACTAATGACCCTATCCTTAATGAGTACACCCACCAGAGCCAAAGTTCTCGCTTAACCTTTCAACTCTGATACCAAATGTAACGACCCGAAATTTTCGAACCCGAAAATTCCAGATAGTTATGATAAAGAAGAAAGAGATAGAAGAAGAAGAACAGAAACGACATCTCACATTCGCAGCAGATAAAATATAATAATAAATAGTAACAGTTTGCAAAAGAATATTATATTTGTCGATTACATTTAATATACATCAGAGTTGCACATATATATATAGTCACTGAATATACACAATTATCAAGTCTCGAATTAACAATAATATAAATACAGCGGAAATACTCTATACGATATTGCCATCCAGCTCGCCTCCTGAGCTCCAGAACGTCCTAACCTGAAAATCTGTAATACTCGGTCTGACCCGAGCATTACCCCAAAGTAACACCCGGGTCAGGCTAGAAACCAGCGCGAGTAAACCCAATTAACAAGGAATACCAAGCAAACAACTTATATAAACCCGGGTGACATAAATCAATTTAACAAATTCTCAATTAGCTATAAACAATACTTATTCCACCATCAATTTGCTAAGTACCAAACTTAGATAAAATAATTCAATTCACTCAAATCATTTCATTCCAACCTATTGACTTCACAAATCAATTTATAAAAATTCGAAGTGGTTTCGGATATTTCCTAATACCCGAACCCGGCCTCTTCGAATCTCATATCTTCCTATCCCAGGTTATCCAAATGAAATACACAACATTTCATATCAGAGTTATCAACTCCTTCAAAACATCCAGTACCATTCAATCATTCGGAAACAAAACTTAATCACATACAAATTAATTCAATTGGTTCTAATTGAACTTCAAACCTCAATTGCATAGATTCCTTCATTAATTAATTCCAAAACAAGTAATTAATTAATCAACCCTTCCCTATCCATTTATCTTAATTAATCACCCTGGATTAATTATCTCTCAATTACATTCAAGTAATTATTTTAATTAATTTCACAATATTAATTATTCTTAACCCAAATCAATACCGTAATTTTAATTATTCTATACATTTAATTAACTATATTAATTATATTAATCCTTAATTTCTTATATTACTTAATTCCTCATAATCACATATTATGGATTAATTAATCTTAATTAATCAAATCTTTAATTACTTCATTAATTTTATAAGTTATTGCTTTCCAATTATATTACAATTTATCTAAATCTAAATTACTTATATTACTTAAACCACATTCTTAATCATACTTGATTTATCTCCACCTGAAATGATCTACCTTTTATTTACTTCATTAAATAAATTAATTCTCCTTAATTTAATTATCTTAATTTCAAGGCAATCATATTTTATTAATTGAATTACATACTACTTATTAAACCACGAAATAATCATTCTAATTAATTTAAACTTAAATTAATTAACCCAATCATTGATTAATTTAATTAATTATTCATTTAAACTATCCTACCTATTTAATGAATCACCAATCATTAAACCTTTATTGATTTTAAACCGAACTATTTCGTTATTTACGATTTAAGTTTAAAACTATTTAAAAATCCAAATGCTTCAAATCAAACAACAATTTACTCGAGAATCAACCAAAATCAAAGTCACATCATTATCAGTGTACAACCAATTAACTTAAACAGTTAACCAATTATTTGAATTTAACCATATAAATTTTAAATAGAAATCCAACAGAGTGAGATTTACTCACCTTTGCTTTTATTTGTAATCCACCTCAAAATTGCCTTGGTTCCCTTGATTTTCGACCTTGTATAAATAATTATATGATTTTGTTAATATTTGAATCAAATCAAACAATTACATTATCATTTCATAAATTTAGTTAATTAACAATTTAATTTTAACCGATGATTTGCTTTTAATTAATGATTTAATTTTAATCAAAGAATTAAATTTTAAACTAATACTTTTATCTTTAAACCAATTTCCTTTAAATAAATTTAAGAAATAAATTGTCTAAAAAACTTAATGTTAATCAATAATTTCTTTTCACTAACTACATGCAATAATTTCTTCGAGAAAAAACATGTTTATTACAAAAAAATTTAAATAGACAGAAGCATTAAAGGAAAAAAAATAAAAAAAATAAAAGAAATAAATAAAAAAAACAAATCTAATTTTCCTCGACACTATCGCCAATGCCCCAGTGGCGACCCTCTTCTCCATCGTCGCGTCGGCCTCCTACCTCACCTCGCGCACTACGCGAGCTTGCAGTCGCCCAAAGTCAAACGAATCTCCCAAAATCTACGGCAACCCCAACGTCGAATGATGTGGAGGCAATTTCGACCACCATCGACCCCAAACGGCACACCACGAACACCCACCTTCACCCAAACGCCACCGCGCCCAAAGCCCTCCCTTCTCGGCCATTGATTTCATTCTCATATATATATATTTTTTATAAAAAAAACCGAAGGCGAACGGATCTGAAATCAGGTAGGGTCGGCTTCGACCCTCTCTCTCTCCCTTGTTTTTAAACTAGATTTTTATTCGAAATTGAAGGAGGAAGGGGAACTCGTATTGAACTTAAGGTTGAATCAGGGAGGGGAGAAGGAGAAACGAAGACGCGACTTCGATTTTAAGATGAAATGAGCGGCCAATTTTTTTCTCGTGAATTCGAACTCGATTCCTGTTTGAAGATTAGAGAAGACGAAGATGTATATCTTCAGAATGGCTTCTAGTGTACGCTTTGTATTGTAAAATATCTCTGACAAGTGTACCTTTAATTTTATTAAATTATAAAATTTACAAACGTCTCGATTAGCATAATGCGAAATCCCGGACCCCGTATCAGACATGCCAACCGGTGTTTATAAGGTTTTACCCACATTCCGAACCCAAAGGAATAGGTTCGGAGGCTAATTTGATCATATGCGCGAGTTACGGAAATAAACGATAAATTTTAAATCAAATCGATTAAAATAGTTCTACGCGTTTTGAGCTACCAGGGTCAAACGACAACTCCGATTTCTATGAAAATTAAAATCCAATAATAACTAACTATTACGGATCCAATGTAACTAGTTTCGTCGAATTCCGAGACTGTGCCTCGGAAGGCTATTTTCAAGTTCTAATTTATACGATATATTATTAAAATTGAACAAATTACCTTTAAATTAAATTTCAACCTTTCTATTATCTTCAGTATCATCATTATAGATTTTATAAGCCTTCAAATTATTCTTAACACGCTTAAAACTCCAGATTCAACATTTTACCCAATTTTTAATTATTAAATTCAATACTTAAACTATATAATTCTATAATTAAATTATCAAGTAAATATTAATATTTTGAAATTCAAATTAAAATTAACTTTTAAATATTTAAAATCAATTATTTATTTCATTTTAAATTGTTAGAAATTCTGGGTCGTCACATACGCCCACCTCGGAACACACTCCCAATCAAAATCGGAGGATGGCCTTCTAATCAATCATAAGTAAGAGTATAGTATCGAAGGAATATGTCCGATCGGAAGAATGACCTCACTTGGCCCGAGATCGCTCATGTTTTAGCCACCTTATGCCAACTCACGGGAGTTGGGTCCACGTAATATACCTCAAGAACGTCGCCACCATCCTACTTCATTCTGAAATCTTCACCGTGTACACGGTTGTTAAAGTGGTTTTTGGAGTTGGCAGAGAGTATGACAACTTCCGATCCCGGTCTCTTTAACAACCAAACGTTATTATAACGCCGTGGTCGTTTCAAAATAGTTTATACTTCAAAAAGATCAAATCATTTCATTTCAAACTATATTCCTTTCAAAATAGTTTATACTTCGAAACCAAAACCATTTTTATTTCAAAACTATTTATTCAATCAAAATAGTTTATACTTCAAAACCAAAATCATTTTTATTTCAAAAGTATTTATTCAATCAAAATAATTATACTTCAAAACCAAAATCATTTTTACTTCAAAACTATTTATTCAATCAAAATAGTTTATACTTCGAAAACAAAATCATTTTTATTTCAAAACTATTTATTCAATCAAAATAGTTTATACTTCGAAACCAAAAACATTTCAAACATATATTCGTTTCAAATCATAATACTTTCAAAGTATAGCTCCTTCGAAACCAAAAATACTTGAAAAAATTACACTTTGAAAATCATAGCATTTCAAAATCGTACATTTGAAATCATGAAACATTCCTTTAATTCTTTACATTTTACAATTCATTCAATTAATTCCAAATTTCCAATTTCCAATTTCCAACTTAATTCAATTCAAACCATCAGTTTCAATTAAATTTCCCAACAACCATTTCAAATCATATCAATTTCAAATATAAATTTGATCCACAAATTAAACTATTTAATTTTTTAATATATTTCAAAGCTTTAATATCCCGCATTTCAAAACTAAATTTTATAATTTTATATATCTCAAATCTAGTTTCATTATTACTTAGTTTTGAAATATTCATTTCATAAATCCAACCTTATTTAAATAAGCTCAATTTACAATTAAACTAAATATCCTTTCACACCAATATAAACTTCAAATATTCATTTATCAAAAGTACATATCATTCCAATTCATATTCTTTATCAAAATAATGATCAGATCATTTCCAAACCATTTCAATCATCAAATATCATATCTTTCAAAACCCACTATTAAATCAGTATTTGAATTCAAATTCAAATATCTAAATTTAAATATCATTTTTTTAAGCCAAATAAGTCATTCATTTATTATTTCGAATATAATTACCAAAACACATTTCAAAAATTCCATTCAAAAATTCATTTAACACATTCATCCCATTTAACACATAAAAAAAGTAATCATTATTTAAATTCAAATTCAATTTAAATTCCATAAAAATCAAATTTAAATATTAAATTACATTAAAAACTCCTTAAATTTCACAAATAATCAATTTCAAAAGTTAAATCATTTAACACTTAAAAAGTATAACAAGGTGTTAAAATCTATAACATTTCAAAACATTGTCAAATTATAGCAACGACGGCACTAAAAAATGCTATTGTAGCTTATAGTTCCAAAATAATTTAGTTTATGGATATTGGCATTTATAAAATGGCGTAATAGATATTTAGTTATTTCAACATAGTTAAGTTCAAAACAACAGCATTTTAAAGTGCTGTCATAAACTACAGCATTTTAGAAATGCTATTAATAAAATTCCAGATTTTATTATAACTTTTCAAAACAATAAAACCTCAAAAAATTTCTGTTTAAATTTATAAATCATATTTCTAGACTTCAAAATTTCACATTTAAATAATTTTACCATATGATTTATCACAACAAAATTTTATAATTAAATACATAATTAAAACTCACCTTCATTTGTTAAGTCAACATTCAATGTTTATTAACTTATAAATTTAATAGAACTAAAAATTTTATTTTAAATATCATTCCAAAACTTTAAATTAAATTTCCATTATTTATTTACATTTTTAAAATATAATTTAAAGTCAAAAATCGCATTTACTTTAAATTTACATACTTAAATTCACAATTCAAAACTTAATATTTAATTTTCTCAAAACCATATATATTTTTAAATCAAATTTTCATACTTTTAAAAATACATATCTTAAGAAAATCATTTAAAAATTATACCACGGGGTTTGTATATAATTTTCTAACCTAGGTCAAGTGATACGGATATATATATCATTTCAACCCGCAATTTAAAAAGAAAACTCGGGTTCTATCATATCAAACCCGCAATCCCAAGTCAAATGAAATACAATAAAAATCGTCCAGACCTATCATTTCAGCCCATAACGACTTTTTCCTATTCTAAAGTCCATTCAAGTATGTATCATTTCAACCTATAGTGATTCTATTCTAACAGGGAACTTGCAATATGATCATAAATAAATAAATAAACAGTATAAACAATGTAAACTAACATGTCAATGTCACAATATAATGTCATATATCAGATGTCAGGTGATAATTAACAGTTTTAACATGGTAATAACATGAACTAACATATCATATAATCATCTTTAACTTGCATAAACATTTTAATTACTAAACACTTGTCATCAATTTACGATTTCATAAGTAAACATGTCGGAGTGAGAAAAACTCACCTTTTCAAGATGGAGTTAGCAAGTCAAACTACACAAATGAATTCCAGAAAAACATGATATGGCATGACACAAAACGACTATGGATTCAAATGATTGGAGAGAGCCAAGATATGATCTTGTAAACAACCAAAACAATAGACTATAATCATGAATATTTAACCAAAACAGCATTGAAATAAATGGAAATACAAAGCAACAAAGACAAGAACGATTAGACCTTGCTTTAATCACTCCAATTGCTTGGCCATAGGGTTCATATGCTCAGCTATGAAGGTGCTACAGCTCGGGTTATGGCATCATATAGGCGTGGCTACAACTGGAGATGATGGTAGAAGTTACATATGAAGAAGGCAAAGGGTTAAGGTGTAACGACCCGTATTTTACGTGTCGATAAATCGTAGAATTTACAGGTCGTTAGTATTGTTTATGTTGTCTCTAGCATGAGTCGAATGGGGAGTTAACTCATGTGTAGTGTTGAGTCGTGACCGACTTATAGGCTTAGCCGAGTTAAGGGGTAGACGACCTAAAGCTTGGGTCGTGATGGCCGGGTTAGTAAGGCTAACGTATTACTGAGTTAAAGGGTCACCGAGATAAGGTAGTGACCGACCTATAGTGCTTGACCGACTTAAGGAGGTTAGTGGTTTAAAGGTTGGCCGGCTCATAAGGGAGACCGACTTAACAGTGTTGCCGACTTAACGGGATAAGTGGCTTAGGGGTTTGGGCAACCTTAAGAAGCGAGCGAGTTAAAGTTTGGCCGAGTTAAGAACTGACCGACCTAAGGGAGTTACTGGTCTAACATATAACGACCTAGTGGTTACCCCTGTATGTGGTTAGGCCGTGTTATAACTAGGTCGTGTGGCCTCGTGTCTTTTGTTAAGTCGCAGAACGACTTAGTGTTAGGTCGGCCATGTGGTATCTCTGTTAGGTCACTAGGTCGTGTACCTGTTGAGTCTTGGAGTGGTTTAAGTGTTAGGTCGGCAGAGTGTTGGGTCGGCAAGGTTAGGTCGGCAAGGTTGGGTCGGCGGCGACTTAGGGATGGCCGAGATAAGGGTTTTTCCAGCTTATAAATAGAGGGGTTCGGCTCACTTTTTGGCACCGGTTTTTGAAGCAACGAAGTGCTGCCATTTTGGGAACTCGACTACAACATTTCTTCATCTTCTTTTCTCCATTCCAATCTAATTCTAACATCCATCCAAGATCGAAGATCGAGATCAAAGATTCAAGGACCAAAGTTGAAGATCTTCATCCAACGAAGCTAGATTTCATCGTTTGAAGCGAAATATTGCCGGATCAAGCCTTGATCTTCGCTGTCCAGATCTATAGTGATTAGTTTTTGAGGTGTTTGGGTGATTTGGTGAGTGGTAGTTATCTCTCACGCGGACCCAAAGGAGTATATTGGATTGGTGGTTTGTTGGAGTGTTGTAGATAGTGATTTTGTGCATTTTTCCTTAGATCCAAGTATAGATCCGTTGTTTGTGAAGATGTTTACCTATGCAAGCTCATTTATTAAGTTATAGAAACAAAACCCATGTTTTATAATTGCTAGATCTATGCTAAAAACCCATGATTCATGTATGTTAGTTCTATGCTCATTTATTTACGAAATTGCCATTGTAGTTATGAATGCCTAATTAGATCTTGATTGAATACTTATTTGTTTGGATTAATGTTTGCCTTGATTGATTGTTGTGAATGAGCTATCTAGTTGATAGATTTGGACAACTATGGTCAAAGATGATTCAAAAGCTACAGAAGAGGCTCTTGAATGGTGAAAGCTGCTGTAAGCATATGTGGCGGACGTGGAAGCTCATATGTATGGATTGAATGATGTTGAGATGGAACTTTGCCATGATGCGATGAGGCAAACCATGTTGTTGAGTTGAGACTTTGCTATGGTGTAATAAAGCGAAGTATGATGTGATGTAGACTTGGCGTAATCCAGGCAGGGATCATTCCAAGCATGTTGATAACTCGAGGGATGGTTCGAGTTGGTTGATAATGGATTGCTCGAGAGGTAGCTTGAGCTAGTATGAGGATAGTCGTCAAGGAGGATGACTAGGAGGCTTGGATCTCATCGTTGTTGAAGGTTCTAGCATGCTCAAAAGCAAGAGTACATGGGGTGCCCATAACGACTACAGGTAGGTAGTCGGGACAACCAAAAGACTACAGGTAGGTAGTCGAGTACTCTGGGCAAAGTAGATAAGTCCTAGGCACAAGGCAGTGTGCGGAGTTATGTCTGGAACCGGGGTTACCATTAGCCCTTGACGGATGGTCATTCAATCAACGGTAAAATCGAAGCAAGGATAACAGTGATAGCCAGAGTCATGGATGTTTGGACGTTTGGTTGTATCATCATTCGGTCTCAAGAGCGGTATTTTCTAGGTGCTTATCTGATCTTGGTTTAGGCCTTGGGGGTTTGTATTTGGAAAACATCGCCCTTGACTCGAGTGATTATTGCTTTACCTTAATTATCTGCTATGTTATGCTTACTTCTCTTTGGTGTGTATCTGGGGGCTATCACTGTAGAAAGAGGTGGAGTGGGATGGTTTGGTTCCTATTCCTTTTATCCTTTATGCTCTTTTGATATGTTTGATAGTTGATTTACTGCTCACTAAGACTTTGTCTGACTCAAGGTTTTATGTCTCCTCTTATTACCTTGGGCTGTTCATCCATGTTGGGATGGGCAGACTAGGTAGCAGGTGACAGGTGCTGTTCTTAGAGATCTACGCTGACGATGACGAAGACGAGCAGGAGGCTTTGCATACTAGTTTTCTTACTATATGTACTGGGTGTTCCGCTGTTATATCTGATTGAGTGTTTGTAGTGAGGCTTTGATGTATGGATGATTCATGTTTGTATAAAACTACTACGACGCTTATATGATGATTTTTTTTCTGTTATGGAGATTCACTATATATATCTCTATTGTATTTTATCCAGGCGCTGTGAGTTGTACGATAGAGTTTGCTGTTTTATTTTACCCTGACTATCGTCCATGGCTACCTGGCACGCCTTTCAGCGCACTATTCCATTGTTTTGGTGCGGGAGTCATGGGCGGTCGTCACATTTGGTATCAGAGCTTTGGTTAATCGATTTTAGCCAACGCTCGCTGACGCAACTACGTATGAGAGACGTAATTGTATTTTGATGGATGATTACTATATATAATATAGTAGCTTAGAAGGATTTGAACTCCTTATGCAGTTGTTTCTTAAGGTGTTCTAATCATTCTTATTGCAGATATTAAGGATGAGTCGAAGAGGGAGACCAGCTGCAAGGGAAAGCCGTGCTAATGAAGGAGCTTTTGATTATGGAACTATGTTCGAAGCGATGATGACTTCGATCATGAGAAGGATACCAGCTTCAGGATCATCAGTGGATGTGGGAGTTCAAGTTCAAGCTCCAAGGCCGGTGGATTTTGCTAAGCTTTGTAAGGATTATACTGCTCTTGGAGGAAAAGCTTTCTTGGGGACGGAGTCGACCATTGAGGTGCAGAGATGGATTGATGCATGTCGAAGAATCTTTGGTGATTTAGGGATTGAGGATGCAGCTAAGAGGAAGCTTGCATCGAGACAGCTTCAAGGGAGAGCTGCGGATTGGTGGAATTCTATCACCATCGATACTCCAGAAGAAGAGATCACTTGGGAGCAATTCCAAGTTAGATTTGAAGCCAAGTTCATCTCTACGGCTCAGAAGTCTGTTTTGTTCAAGAGGTTTGTAGAGCTCAAGCAAGGTGGGAGACCAGTTCTTGAGTATATTTCTGAGTTCGAAGCTTTGTCCAAGTATGCTAGATCGTATATTGATTCTCCTTATCAGAAGAATGAGAAGTTTGTGACTGGTTTGGATGCTTATCTTGGGAGACAGTTGGTGGATCATCTGGACGATCCATTTGAGAAGCTTGTGGAGAAAGCCCTCAGGCATGAGAGTTTGTTTCCTAAAGAAAGTTCTGTTGTTGCTGTAACCAAGGAAGAATCTAAACCACACCAGAGTGGCAATAAGAGGAGGAAGCAGCAGCAGCAGAAGGGTAAGGATGGCCAGAAGAAGCCGAAAGGCGAAGTGACTTGTTATAACTGCCAACAGAAGGGCCACCTTTACAAAGATTGTAAGAATCCCAAGGTGCCGGGAAAGTGTTATAACTGTGATAAGCTGGGACATATCAAGAAGGATTGCCCAGAGCCGAGGAAAGACAGGCAGATTGTGCAAGCTTATGCTTTGGGAGTTGTGCCGTCGTCTTCAAAAGCTCCGACTGCTGAAGAGAAGGGGAAGAGTGTGGTGGTTCAAGGTACTCTTTCTATCTGTGGTGTTCCAGTTAGAGTGTTGTTTGATACTGGAGCGTCGCATTCTTTTGTTTGTAATGATTTGGTAGGCCGGTTAGGTTTGAAACCGGATATTGTTGATAGGCCATTGGTTGTGACTAATCCGGTTGGGGGTTCGTCATGTTTGTGTATGATATGCCGTGGTCTGGTTGTGTCGAGTCATGATTGCTCGTTTGATTGTGATTGCTTTGTTCTGAACTTTGCGGGGTTCGGAATTATTTTGGGTATGGACTGGCTCAAGAAGTATGCGGCAAGGATTGATTGTGAGAGGCTTGAGGTGACAGTCGGGAATGTGGAAGGGCGAAAGGTTGTGATACGATGTAAGCATGAGGAAGGCATCTTCATGAGCTTCATGTATTCGCTGGTTGTTCCACGGGATGGACTGTCATCGGTGCCTATTGTGAATGGATTTGAGGATGTCTTTGACGAAGTCAAAGGATTGCCGCCGCATAGGGAGATCGAGTTTCGTATCGATCTAGTTGAGGGAGCCAGACCTGTTGTGATGCCTCTTAGGCGGATGGCGCCTAGGGAGCAGCTAGAGTTGAGGGTGCAGGTTGATGACCTTTTGCAGAAAGGATTCATTTGGAGAAGTGTGTCCGAATGGGGTGCACCAGTTGTGTTCGCAACCAAAGCGGATGGATCGTTGAGGTTGTGTGTGGATTATCGTGAGCTGAATAAGTTGACTAAGAAGAACAAGTACCCATTGCCGAGAATAGATGACTTGTTTGATCAGCTTCACGAGGCCAAGGTGTTTTCTCAGATGGATTTGGCAACGGGATTTCACCAGTTGAGAGTGGCTAAGGATAGTGTGCCGAAGACTGCTTTCAGGACACCATCCGGTTTTTATGAGTGGCTGGTAATGCCGTTTGGGTTGACTAACGCACCAGCATATTTTGTGGATCTTATGAATAGAGTGTTCAGAGATCAGTTGAATAAGTTCGTGCTTGTGTTCGTGGATGATATTCTGATTTATTCCAGAACTGAGGAAGAGCACAAGACACACTTGAGGATTGTTTTGAGGATCTTACGGAAACATCAGCTGAAGGCTAAGTTTTCGAAGTGCCACTTCTGGAAGAGTGAAGTGAGGTTCTTAGGCCATGTTATCTCGGGAAATGGAATAGCGGTTGATCCCGCTAAGGTGGCAGCAATCCAGGATTGGGTTAGACCTAAGAATGCATCTGATATGAGGAGTTTTCTTGGATTAGCAGGATATTATCGTCGGTTTATCAAAGACTTTTCCAAGATAGCTGCACCGTTGACAGGATTGACGAAGAAGAACCAAGTGTTCAGATGGGATGACAAGTGTGAGCAAGCTTTCGTAATCCTGAAAGAGCGACTAACAAGTGCTCCTGTTTTGACTATTCCAAGTGGGAATGAAGAGATGGTGGTTTACACCGATGCATGTGGCACTGGACTTGGAGCAGTGCTAATGCAGAAGGATAAAGTTGTTGCGTATGCAAGTCGACAACTGAAGCCGCATGAAAGGAATTATCCAACTCATGATTTGGAGTTAGCGGCGATTGTGTTTGCTTTGAAGATGTGGAGACATTATCTATTGGGAGTTCGATTCGAGTTGTTTACGGATCATAAGTCGTTGAAGTATCTGTTCTCCCAAAAGGATTTGAATCTTCGACAGCAACGGTGGCTAGAGTTTCTGGCATCTTATGATTTTGGTATAGCCTATACTCCGGGAAAAGGTAACGCAGTGGCTGATGCGTTAAGTCGAAGACATGCAGGTTTGGGAGCCATGTTTTCAGAATGGAAGAGTCTCGAGTATTTGGCTGGATTTGACTTCAGGCCTAGATGTGAATTGGAACCTGAGATGTTAGCAAACTTATCGATAAGACCTACTCTTGTGGAAAGAATTGGCGAGAGCCAAAAGCGAGACGATAAGCTTGTCAAGATCATCCGAGATTTGGAATCTGGATTGGACCCAGAGAAGGATAAGGGATTCGAGGTCGATCGAGAGGGTTGGCTTCGGAAGCAAGGACGATTGGTTGTTCCCGATGTAGATGGATTGAGAGATGAAGTTCTGAAGGAAGGTCATCACTCGAAGTTGACAATTCATCCAGGTGGAAATAAGATGTATCGGGATATGAAGAGAACTTACTACTGGGAAGGCATGAAGAAGGATGTTGGAAATTTTATTTCCAAGTGTATGAGCTGTCAGTTAGTGAAAGCTGAGCAGAAGAAGCCCAGTGGATTACTTCAGCCATTAGAGGTTCCTACATGGAAATGGGAGCAAGTGTCGATGGATTTTATCGATGGTCTACCTAGAACCAGGGCAGGGAATGAAGGGATTTGGGTCATAGTAGATCGGTTGACCAAGAGTGCAAGGTTCATTCCTGTTCGATCAACTAGGACTGCATCGAAGCTGGCTGAGCTTTATGTTAAGTGGATAGTTCGATTCCATGGTGTTCCGAAGAATATAGTGAGCGATCGAGACCCATTGTTCACTAGTGGATTTTGGAAGAGCTTCCAGGAGATTTTGGGAACTGAGTTGTGTTTGAGTACAGCTTATCACCCTCAAACAGATGGTCAGACTGAGAGAGTTAACCGAGTTTTGGAAGATCTTCTCAGAGCTTGTGTTTTGGACTTCGGAGGATCATGGGAAGATCATCTTCATTTGGTGGAGTTTGCATATAACAACAGTTATCAGTCGAGCATTGGTATGGCACCATATGAGGCATTATATGGAAGACCGTGTAACTCTCCGACATGTTGGTTGGAAACTGGAGAAAAGCTGATACTTGGGCCAGAGATGATTCGACAGGCTTCGAATTGTATAGAGATCATTCGGCAACGAATGAAAGCAGCCCAAGATCGTCAGAAGAGTTATGCCGATAATCGTCGAAAGGATTTGGAATTCGACGTAGGTGATATGGTTTTTGTGAAGATTTCTCCTTTGAAGAGTGCTATTAGATTCGGAAAGAAAGGAAAGTTAACTCCAAGATTTATTGGACCATTCCCAATTATAGAGCGAATTGGAAAACTCGCTTATAGATTAAAGTTACCGGAAAAGATGGCGGGTGTGCACAATGTTTTTCATGTATCTTATCTACGGAAGTATGTGCATGATCCAACTACAGTGGTTTCTGCTGATAACTGTGAAAATTTGGAGGTTGATCCAGTGGGTACGAAACCTCGTAAGCCGCTTCGTATTGTTGAAACCGATACGAAACAGCTTAGGAGGAAGACGATTACGTTGCTCAAGGTACAATGGAGTGATGATGTTAACGACTGTACGTGGGAGGAGGAAGAGAGGATGAAGGCAGCTCATCCCGGACTCTTCGAGGTATGGCCCTAAAGTGTTGTGACATCTCATGAATTTGTAGCTTGTTCTAAGTCTTAGAATTCTGCATGCTAGGCTAGAATTGGATGCATGGTTTGTTGATTGCTATGGTTGGTAGGCATGTAGAATATTTTTGATTGCTGATGTTTGCTTGGAATTTCGGGGGCGAAATTCCTAAGGGGGAGAGAATGTAACGACCCGTATTTTACGTGTCGATAAATCGTAGAATTTACAGGTCGTTAGTATTGTTTATGTTGTCTCTAGCATGAGTCGAATGGGGAGTTAACTCATGTGTAGTGTTGAGTCGTGACCGACTTATAGGCTTAGCCGAGTTAAGGGGTAGACGACCTAAAGCTTGGGTCGTGATGGCCGGGTTAGTAAGGCTAACGTATTACTGAGTTACAGCGTCACCGAGATAAGGTAGTGACCGACCTATAGTGCTTGACCGACTTAAGGAGGTTAGTGGTTTAAAGGTTGGCCGGCTCATAAGGGAGACCGACTTAACAGTGTTGCCGACTTAACGGGATAAGTGGCTTAGGGGTTTGGGCAACCTTAAGAAGCGAGCGAGTTTAAGTTTGGCCGAGTTAAGAACTGACCGACCTAAGGGAGTTACTGGTCTAACATATAACGACCTAGTGGTTACCCCTGTATGTGGTTAGGCCGTGTTATAACTAGGTCGTGTGGCCTCGTGTCTTTTGTTAAGTCGCAGAACGACTTAGTGTTAGGTCGGCCATGTGGTATCTCTGTTAGGTCGCTAGGTCGTGTACCTGTTGAGTCTTGGAGTGGTTTAAGTGTTAGGTCGGCAGAGTGTTGGGTCGGCAAGGTTAGGTCGGCAAGGTTGGGTCGGCGGCGACTTAGGGATGGCCGAGATAAGGGTTTTTCCAGCTTATAAATAGAGGGGTTCGGCTCACTTTTTGGCACCGGTTTTTGAAGCAACGAAGTGCTGCCATTTTGGGAACTCGACTACAACATTTCTTCATCTTCTTTTCTCCATTCCAATCTAATTCTAACATCCATCCAAGATCGAAGATCGAGATCAAAGATTCAAGGACCAAAGTTGAAGATCTTCATCCAACGAAGCTAGATTTCATCGTTTGAAGCGAAATATTGCCGGATCAAGCCTTGATCTTCGCTGTCCAGATCTATAGTGATTAGTTTTTGAGGTGTTTGGGTGATTTGGTGAGTGGTAGTTATCTCTCACGCGGACCCAAAGGAGTATATTGGATTGGTGGTTTGTTGGAGTGTTGTAGATAGTGATTTTGTGCATTTTTCCTTAGATCCAAGTATAGATCCGTTGTTTGTGAAGATGTTTACCTATGCAAGCTCATTTATTAAGTTATAGAAACAAAACCCATGTTTTATAATTGCTAGATCTATGCTAAAAACCCATGATTCATGTATGTTAGTTCTATGCTCATTTATTTACGAAATTGCCATTGTAGTTATGAATGCCTAATTAGATCTTGATTGAATACTTATTTGTTTGGATTAATGTTTGCCTTGATTGATTGTTGTGAATGAGCTATCTAGTTGATAGATTTGGACAAGTATGGTCAAAGATGATTCAAAAGCTACAGAAGAGGCTCTTGAATGGTGAAAGCTGCTGTAAGCATATGTGGCGGACGTGGAAGCTCATATGTATGGATTGAATGATGTTGAGATGGAACTTTGCCATGATGCGATGAGGCAAACCATGTTGTTGAGTTGAGACTTTGCTATGGTGTAATAAAGCGAAGTATGATGTGATGTAGACTTGGCGTAATCCAGGCAGGGATCATTCCAAGCATGTTGATAACTCGAGGGATGGTTCGAGTTGGTTGATAATGGATTGCTCGAGAGGTAGCTTGAGCTAGTATGAGGATAGTCATCAAGGAGGATGACTAGGAGGCTTGGATCTCATCGTTGTTGAAGGTTCTAGCATGCTCAAAAGCAAGAGTACATGGGGTGCCCATAACGACTACAGGTAGGTAGTCGGGACAACCAAAAGACTACAGGTAGGTAGTCGAGTACTCTGGGCAAAGTAGATAAGTCCTAGGCACAAGGCAGTGTGCGGAGTTATGTCTGGAACCGGGGTTACCATTAGCCCTTGACGGATGGTCATTCAATCAACGGTAAAATCGAAGCAAGGATAACAGTGATAGCCAGAGTCATGGATGTTTGGACGTTTGGTTGTATCATCATTCGGTCTCAAGAGCGGTATTTTCTAGGTGCTTATCTGATCTTGGTTTAGGCCTTGGGGGTTTGTATTTGGAAAACATCGCCCTTGACTCGAGTGATTATTGCTTTACCTTAATTATCTGCTATGTTATGCTTACTTCTCTTTGGTGTGTATCTGGGGGCTATCACTGTAGAAAGAGGTGGAGTGGGATGGTTTGGTTCCTATTCCTTTTATCCTTTATGCTCTTTTGATATGTTTGATAGTTGATTTACTGCTCACTAAGACTTTGTCTGACTCAAGGTTTTATGTCTCCTCTTATTACCTTGGGCTGTTCATCCATGTTGGGATGGGCAGACTAGGTAGCAGGTGACAGGTGCTGTTCTTAGAGATCTACGCTGACGATGACGAAGACGAGCAGGAGGCTTTGCATACTAGTTTTCTTACTATATGTACTGGGTGTTCCGCTGTTATATCTGATTGAGTGTTTGTAGTGAGGCTTTGATGTATGGATGATTCATGTTTGTATAAAACTACTACGAAGCTTATATGATGATTTTTTTTCTGTTATGGAGCTTCACTATATATATCTCTATTGTATTTTATCCAGGCGCTGTGAGTTGTACGATAGAGTTTGCTGTTTTATTTTACCCTGACTATCGTCCATGGCTACCTGGCACGCCTTTCAGCGCACTATTCCATTGTTTTGGTGCGGGAGTCATGGGCGGTCGTCACATAAGGCAAAATAGGATGGTTTTGGTGCACCATTTGGCTCGGCTATGCCAAGTTTTGGGCTTGGCCCTACATACTTCAGGTATGGTCAGAACTGAAGTGATGTCTAGAGGTGGTGTAGGTAGGTGGTGGTGGAGCTAGGGGTGTGGCCAAGTCAAGATATGAAGGAGATAGTGGAGTTTATGGCTAGGCTAGGCAATTTTTGTGGAGTTTTATGCAAAGTTGTGGTGTTTTGGTCACATGGAGGTCACGGCTTGAGGTGGTGGTCAAAGGAGAGGCTGATGGTTGCTATGGCTAGTGATGGTGGAGAGGCTGATGGTTGCTATGGCTAGTGATGGTGGAGAGGATGGTGGTGATGATGGGTGGTAGGGCCGAGCAAAGTTAGGTAGAGGCAAGGCAAAAACAATGAAAAGAAGGAGGAAGAGTAGGAAGAAGAAAGCCATGAACTTGCCATTTATTTTTCCTCAAGTTGAAATGCCGTGAGTTTTGATGGTGAGAAGAATATTTTCACGTGAAAAAGGAAATGAGAGTCGCGGCTATGCATAAGGAATGAACGACTAAAGTAAAAATGAAGAGCCAAAGGTAAAGGAAGAGACAAGCACATGAAAAGTCACAAGTAAAATGAAAGGGTTTGTCTCTTTGTTTCCATTTCCTTTTAATTCAAAATAGGAAAATAAAGTTAGGTAAATTAAAAATAAAACCGAGCAAAATAAAATGAAAAAGAAAATAAAAATAAAATTTAAGGAAAAATAGAAAATAATTAAGAAAATAGCTAATATATTGAAACAAGCATTTAATAATTGTAAACAAACTACAATGAACATTGAAAAATTATAAAAACACTCTAAAAATGTCTTAAAAATAAAAATAAATACATAAAATGTCATATATACATATATACAAAAATTAAAACAAACAAAAATATTATTTACATAATTTAAAATAAACAATTTTGTTAAATAAAACAATTTACACACAATATTGTAGAATGCATAACTTTCACAATATAAATCGGATTTCAACGAAACGAAAAGCAATATTCTTAAAATTTAATTTCTTTTCATAGTAAGATTAAAAAATTCAAAAATTAAAATTTAAAGTCAATGTTTGACCATTTTGACCAAAATTCACTTTTTCTGGAAAATATTCTATTTATTCAGGTTTGGAATTCTAATTTACATCAAAATCAAAATTTATATTTAAAATAACAAAGTTATCCATGTTAATAAATAAAATAAACTTTTTAAATCAGGAATTCAATTTAAAATAATTAAAATATATAATTAAAATAATTAGAAAATACAGGGTTGTTACATGTTTATACTTTTATATATTTATAAATTATACTTAATGTTTTTATTTTAATCTATATTCACATTCTTAGATGTTTAATGTTTATAAATACACACACACACAAATCTTAGTTCACGTATATTCTAAAGTAAGATTATTAAATCTTATTTCAATTTTAAACCCAAGTTACTATTCCTTTAAGTAATTAAATATCTATCTCAAATGTTTTTGAAAATATATGATTAACTTTAAATAACTTTTGAAAAAGTATTATATTGAATTCAAATCATAACTTTCAAAATATATATCACACATATATTTTATAATTAGAAAACAAATTTTTATAAATTATAGAGTATTCAAATTCAAATAATTTATCTTAGAATTTCAATTCCAAAATTCAATTTATAATAAATTTATATGCATATATATAAATAAAAAACAAATATCTTATTTAATTTGGAAAATATAAAATTAATTCACAATTTAATTCAAAATTTAATTTAATTACCAATTTAAATTTAACTAAAAACGGGGTTCGTTACAATACTATTAGTTCCAGTTTAATAATCAAAGTTTATACTTATTTTAAAATAATGAGTCTAATAAATTATCGAATTTAAGGAACTTTATTTTTAAAAGATTATCATAATGTTTTGATATAAATTTCTAACATTGTTTAAACTTTTGAAAAATCCTTGCAAAACGCTATGAAGATGTTTTAAATATATCTTATATTCTTATAAGCGAATGACGTTAAATGTTTTAATTGAATTTTAGGTATATCAAAGTATTTCTTTTCTCTTCAAAGGTGAAAACCAAAAACTTAAATTTTTATTCTATAACTTAATTAAGTTATAAACTTAAGTAAGGCGGTAAAAGCTTAAGTAGTATTTTATGAAATAATTCATTAATGGTGGTAAATCTTTATTGGAAAAACAAATTATGTAAGTGATTGGTCTATATATAAATAACTAATTAAATAAATCAAACAAAGGAGAATGGAATTTTACAAATAAAATATATGAGAAATTAGAAATTTGTAACTTGTAAATAAAAAGATATAAAAATTTAGAATATGTAATCATTGAATATTTTGTTAACTAAATTGAATAAGATAAATTTATGTAACATTCAATTACATTCTTAAAACACATATATAACTTACCAAAAATGTATAGTAATTTGTAATATTAAATAGGAATATGTAACAGAATATTATACAAGTAAAACTTAAGTAATGAAAGTGTTCAAATTGAATTATTTCTATAAATAATAATTTTGATGTACAAGAAATATTATAAACGTAAGGTAATATTGTAAAATGAAAATGATTAAACTGAATAGTAAAGATGGATACTATTTAAAATAAATGAGTATAAACTCAAGGAAATGATTGAAAAGATTCATTGATGAATATTAATACTAAAATAGATATCAAGGATTATAAGTAAAAAGTAAATTTGAAACGAACTGAAACTGTGATGTTTCGGAAATTTAGGCAATATTTATTTAATAATTTCATTAATAATTATTTTAAAATGTGAAATATTGATTTAATAATTTAATTCAAACAGGAATTTTCTTTTGAAGATTAATAATTATTTAATTTGTCAAATGATATTCTTTTCAAAAAATTTAATAATGATAGTTTAATTTGAAAATCTTATTGTTTTCTAATATTAAAAATATTTAAATAATAAATTTATCTTTCTAAGCTGATTTAAAAAAATATTTTATTTATGATGTATATATGTGTATACATTGTAAATAGAAGATTGGATTTTAATTTAAATTTAAATTTAATAAGAATATTTTCAAATCTATTATATATAAATGTATAAATTGTAAAATTGATTAAAATGATTTAAATTAGTATTGAAAACTCTTCAAAAGTTTGTTTTAAAAAAAATCTATCTTATATTTTTGTAGAAATGTAAGTAAGTATTTATTTTGTTTATAAAAATAAATATAGTTTAAATTTTGTTTTATAATAAAAGTTTGTTTTTTTACTTTAAAATTTGTTTTCTTTTGAAATAAATTTAGTTCATTTTTATTAGAGTACAGTATTTTGATTTAAAACTCTTGAATAAAATGAATTCAACATTATTTTGCCTTTTAAAACTTTTCTCTTTTGCAAATTTGTTTTAAAAATTATTTTAAAAATAATTAAACAAACATTAAAATGTAAATGTTATAAGGAAATTTATATGTATTTATTTAAAGACTAAATGTTAATAAACATTTAAAACATGCTAAAATAAATTAGAAATGGTTTTAGGTTAAATTTAAATACATTTATAAATTAAAGAAATTTCTTCTAAAATTTAGATAAACATGTGTTAGACTCTTAACTAATAGAAAGACACTTGTAAAACAATTAACATAATAAGTTAACAAGTGGCATCTTGTTTATTTTTTTGAAATTAATTCTTTTAAATAAGAAAATATAACAAATGCATTTTTGTTCAACCCTTATTTTCATTTGAATCATAAAATCAGATTTCAGTAAAATCAAAAACCCAAAACAATGCATGTTTTAAAATTTCTGCAAACAAATTTCATATCTGCAAATTCAATCAAGATCTGCAAAGCCAATCTGCAACCTAAAATCTGCAACATTAGAACCCAAATCTGCATATCTGAAAGCAAAGTTACAACATCAAATCTGGAAGAAACTTAGCAATCAAAATACAAGTTAAAATCAACTTCAACTTGCAATTGCACATTCAACATGCAACTTCAGTAATCAACTTGCAAATGTAGATGCAAGTCAGATTCCAGGAATGAATGCATCTGAGTATTTTCTGCATCTTCAATTAAAAAAAGTGAGTAAGCTTCTTATTTTAAAAACAGATTTCCCTTTTAAAAATCAGAGCCAACCATAATTTACAGAACTTAAGTTTTTAATACACAGAAATCAAAACATGTTTAGGCAAAATTTGTTCTGTTTTCTGTTTTAAAAATGAAATGAAATGAGTAACTTCACATGCACAAAAGCTTGAGATATTAGAGCATATGAATTGGAAGAAATAAGTATGTATGATGATGACTGTTCTGTGTACATATATGAATATGTTTATATGTATTGATTTCCTGTAGCTGCAAATCTAATTTGTTTGTAAACTAAGATATCCTTTAATAGAAAATTCCTTATCACTTGAATTGTTTCAATTAGAAATTTTTTGTGTATGCAAAATATGTTTGTTTGGTATAAAATTAGATTTATAAATTTTAAGTTAGCTTAATAAAATCTGTTGCCTTTGAAGACCCCAAAAACCAATCATCATTGAAATTAAAACAAATACCAAATAGCTTAAATCAATTAAACAGTTTTGTAATCTGAATTCATGTTTAAAAACATGAATTTTAAAACAAATTTTATATTTTTAAAATTACTGTGGGATGAGTATTTCTGTTTTGAACAGAGTTGGGTCTTTTTGGTTTGTTTAAATTTCTAGTGGATTTTAGTGGCTATGGGTCTTCTTGGAGGTAGAATATAGATGGAGGGGTAGGGGAAAAATGGTCAGAAGTTTGTCAGTGGGTGGTGGCGATGGAAGTAGTGATTGCCAGGTTCTAGCCCTAGTTTTAAAGGGGGTTGATTAATTTTAACTTCTTGTTTACTGTAATACTTCGAGTGATTCGAGGCTTTGGGAAGTTGTAGAGGAGACATAGAGGGAGGGTTTGCCGGAGTCTCAGGATTGATGATGGTCGGAGGCGAGTTTATGTGATGTTGACAGGTTTGGGGTATGATGCAGATGGGTTTTTCCAGGCTGTAGTTGATTTCCTATTTTTGATTTCAAGTTGATGTAGGGGTTTGGGTGGTCGTGATCGTATGAGGGGATGGTCGACGACTTGTAGAAGTAGGCTGGAATGGCTGATGTTCGCCAAGGTGACGGTGCATATGCACCGTACATGTTGGACGTCTGGTGAACATTGTTTGGTTGTTCTGTGATTTTGTCTCGTGTAATTCTCGAGTGTTTTCGATTTTGACTCGAAGCAAGTGGGTTGGAGACTCGAAGTAAGGAATGGGGTTTCTCGGGTTAGCATAGTTGCATGTTTAAAATCTGAAAGTTTTGCAGTTTTTTTTAATTTAAATGAAATTCATATTTTAAAGTTGTAATTTGATTCAAATGTAAGTTAAATCTGAATTCAAATGAAATTTTGAATTCAAGGTTTTTAGAAATGAAAATTTTAAAATTTAAACAAGATTTAAATTTAGTTTTGAATCCAGTTTAAATATAGTTTTTGGTCTACTTTTAAAACCAGATTTTGATTCAAAACAGTTTTTGTTAGTTTTTAAATTATGAACAGATTCAAATGTTTTTAAGCATGATTTAAATTTGTTTTGAATCAAGTTAAAAACAGTTTTCAGGTTTACTTTGGAAACCAGTTTTGAATTCAAAACAGTTTGTAAATTAAAAAAAATGAACATATTCAAAGGTTTTAAAAGTAGATTTGAAAATGAAATTTGATTTCAAATAAGGTTCAAACTTGAAAGAATTTATTTCCTTTAATATTTGAATTTTAGATATGAAATGTTGCTTTAAATTTGAAAGTTAAAATAATCAATTTATTTCCAAAGCTTGATTTATTAAATTTTGTTTTAAATCTTTCTTTTATATTTAAGTAATGAATGTTCTTTAACATTCATTTTATATTAAGGTTTATAATTATTTAAATTTGGATTAATGTTTAAATAGTTAAACATTCTAAATATAAAATCTTTAAATGGAATTTGAATTTAATTTTAGAAATGTATTTTTTAAATATATTTTGAATGTAAATGAAGTCATTTGATAAGTAAATAAATTATTTTGAAAATAATTAAGATAATTGAGAATTTACTTAATTATTTGGTTTTAAATAATGGTTTAGATTAATTTTTAATTAGAGATGATTTATTGATAATTAATCTAAGATAACTTTTCTTAAGTAAGTAATTATTGAGAATCTTGGAATTAACAAAAATAATTGTCTAAGGGTAATTAAGTAATTAATTAATGAAACTAATTTTGATAATTAACTAGATTAATTAATTGAATATAATCAATTATAATGTGTTAAATATAATTACTTGATAGAAGTAATTAAGGAAATAATTGCATATTGTAATTAATTTTGATATTGTAGTTTGTTTAAGTTAATTAATTTAGTTTAATTAATTTAAGTAAATCATTTGATGATTTAATGAGTGAAATTACTTAATGTAATTAATGGAGCAGGATTACTTAGAAAAGTAATAATTGATAATTACTGAAATGTAATTAGTGAAAGGTGATTTATTTTAATTAAGTAATTTGGATAATTTCTTTGCAATGAATTAAGGATTAATTAATAAAGATAATTAATTATTGGGAATTAATTTATTAATAAGTAATTAAGAGAGTTAATTACTGAATTTAATATTAATCAAGGTGATTAATAATTAATAAAAGTAATTAATTTTTAAATTAAGTAATTAATTTGAATATTAATTAGAGATCATTAATTATTATAATTAATGATGTAATTAAGGATTGTTTGATTAAGCAATAATTAAATAAGTGATTAATTAATTATAATTAATCAAGGACAAATATAATTAATTATAATTAATTAATAAATGAAGTAATTAAATGTTAATTACTTATGAATAAGGTTAATTAATTTTTTTAAAATTTATTTAAAAACTAATTACTTATTGTAATTAGTAAATGATTAATCAAGGTGTTTAGTCAAGCTAAATACTTAGTGAATGATTAATTAATCGGGTTAAATAAATTATGGATATTAAGTAGGATTTAAATGTGGTAATTAATTTAATTTAGTTTAAATTAATTAGAGATAGAAGTAATTAATTTAATTCTTTTTAAATTAATTATAAATTGATGGTTAATAAATCATTGCTTATGGATGTTATTGGTTGAATGGTTGTGATCTCCGTAATGAGATGAGTTGTATTTGTATGATATGGATGTTTATTTAAGCTATGATGATGTGTGATGGATTATCCGGTTGTGATGATTATCTGTTTGTGATAATGATATAGATTATCCGTTTTTGATATGAATATGATTATCTATTGTGATATGAATCTTATCTATCTGTGTGAAATAGATAATAATAAAATGAGTTAATTGATTAAAACCCTTAAGTACAACTTGGACATTAAAATGGCATTTGGTTTCGGTGAGACCGGGATCGGGTTTTCATATTTGGATATCCGAAAACCACATCGACTCCAATTAAACATTAGGTCGTTAATCCAAGTGGAGCAAGTGAAGACTCGAGGTGTAAGGGCTATACGTCAGTATAACTCTGTGGGTGATTCCGTAATGAGTTGACGGAATAGTACTTATAGGTTCGAGATGGTGATTCAGAGTGCAAGGGCTATGGTCGTTGACTCTGAGGGTGATTCCAAAATTGAGTGCAACGACATAGTGCCTTCGGTTTTGTTCGAACCCGGAACGAACTTGTATGGATTGAATGCTTTCAGAACATCGTCAGGTGGACGATGAGCATTCTAAGATTGATATGTCCTATAAAGGTAATCGTAGCCTCAAGCCTCATCAACCGGGAATGGCTAAAACAGGGGAGGTGCAGCAAGGCTTCATGGGAGCTCCCACTGGAGAGCAAGATTTATCCCTGTCTAGAGGTCCCTTTATATTCGGCTGTGTGGCAGTTGGCGGCGGCCAATCTGCGGGGTGGTCTTGTTCGGAACTGTTCAGTAAGGAATGGTTTCGGATTTGTGTTGCAGGGGAGCGGCGTACTCCTCGGTACGGTGATCTAGGCCACGCACTGTGACGGGCGGTACCCCAGTAGCCCTACCATTAATGGAAACCCATTCTTCCTACGAGACCCTACGGTTTTGATTGTATTACCCACTTTTGTGGCTAGTAGCTGGAACTTAATCATGTAACAATTTCGGCTATTTCTTATTTATTTGAAAACCCTAGACACTATTATAATATCACTGGATTTCCTATCAAATGTTTTGGTTAGCGTAAGGTAAAAACTTTTCCATGTTTATGTGTGGGAAGTCTTACGTGATACCTTTTGTTTCAAAAGATTTTCTAAAGTTAAGCAACTTTTATCCCCGTTTACTCACACCAGACCCCTGTCTGACCCGAGTGTTTATTTTCTATTTATTAAACTCTTGGGTACTCATATTACGTATGAGTAGTCTAGTGATTCAGGAATTGCTTTGACAATTTCTGGAGGAGATAATGGAGCAGGAGGCGTCAGCGTGTAGATATATTTAGTGGTTCCGTTGTGTTTGAGTTGTATCTGTTTTTCTCTGATATACTTGAATTGTAATTTCTAGACAGATGTTTATAACTGTTTAGTTTGCGTTGTATTAGCTGTTTAACTCTGATGTATATGATACTATGTAAAGTTATATGTAATATATATAATTTATTCGTTCCGCTGTGAGAATCTGATGTTGTCTGTTTCTTTTTTCCTTTCTTTTTTCTTTTCTACCCCTTTCTTTCTTCTTAATGATGCGTCTTTCTATGGAATGAAAGGCGGGTCGTTACATTGTAGTATCTGAGCTCTAAGTTGAGCTAATACCTAGACTTTGGAGTGGTGTCTACCTTGAGAGAGCGTATTTGTAATTTTGAATATACATACATATATTTATTTATTTCTACCTATTAGATTGGGTTACCTGTTCAGGTTTTCCAATATAAGTAATAAAGGTAGATAGGGTAGTGGTATATGTAACACAACTACCAATGATTGGAGTTCAAGTGTTTGAAGTTGGAAGTGGATCTGCTAGGGCAGTATTTGGCATCTTGAGTAGTTCTGTAGTTGGTGTGAAGGATTTCACCAATCTCTGAAGGATTTTTTCAAGATTCGTAGTTTATCTTTGGATTGTAAGCTTGGTAGCACTCGTGTGAGTGGATTTTCTTGATTTTGGATCAGTTGGGAGTACTGAAGCCAGCAATGGTATCTTGGAAACCTAAGGAAGGAGTTATGTTCATATTTGAGGTTAAGACTCAGTTTGGCAGAGTGTTTTGTGTTTGGTTTAAGATCGAGTTTCCTGAGAGATATCTGTCTTCTGAGGGCTCTTTTTTGAAGAGGCTAGTGTAGCTTTGCGATTCAATAAGTTTCTGGATAAGGAAGTCTTTGGCAGTAGTAGCAGTAGTGAGTGGCCTGTTTCTTCGATGGTTCAAAAATCTCTGATGATTCTTTTGTCAGTAGGCCGGGGAGATGGTGGAGCTTGTCCATTTCTTCTGGAAGCCCAGATGGGAGTGATGGTAGTGGTTAAGAGGTAGACCACTAGTTCTTCTTTTGAATAGAAGGCTTTAATAGTTCTGATTGTTGAAGTGAGAACGTTTTCTTGGGATCTGAACTAAGTGGAATCGCATAAGTGACTAGCGATGGTTCAAAGGTTCTCTGAGTGACCTTGGTTTGGATTGAAGTATCTCTAGAGGATGTTTGAGTTATCGAAGTAGTTTGGTATTTTCTGGATATCTTCGAAGGAGTTAAGATTTGCATCCACATCGAGAGTTTGAGTTCTGTTTGGACTTGGTTCTTGGATCTTTGCCGGTGGTTCAGCATAGTAGGAGGGCTCTTTGAGAATGAGATCTGTTTAAGTTGGTAGGATTTATTGGATCCAGTTTTCTGGTTGAATTTTTCCTGTGATGTTTGTGACCGAATCGGATAGGTCACTGAGATTTTATGGAATTTGATGAACAATGTTTCCGGGATAAGTTGATCAAGTTTATACTTGTGTTCATCAACAGCATTCTTAAATCAGAGTTGCGCAGTGGAAGCATGGTGGCAGCTATTCCAGGATAGAAGCAACACCCGATTCTTTGGGAATTTGAGTTTTGTCTTGGATCAGAGGATTTCTATAGGAAATTCATTTTGGATCTGGAGGCTTGATTGTTTTGAGCATCTGTTTGTTTTTCGGATAGGGTAGTATGTTTGGAGTCTTCTGATATTTGTGTAGTAGAGTTTGTGTGGTGGATTTTGATTGATCTAGAAGTTGAAGGCAACCCAGGATCGACAGGATAGATGTGTGGATAAGAGATTGGATCTTTCTGTCTTCTCTTAAGGATTAAGTGTTTGATCTACAGGATTGAATTGCCAGTTCGGATGGATGGAATTCGTTATGTAATTCACGTATCTCTGAGGGAGTACGTGTATGGTCTATCAATGGTTTAAGGATCAGTAGTTCTGGGAGATTTGGAAGTTGATTAGGACTTGTCTGTAGTCCAGTATCCTGTTTAGATTGGTTAATCTAGATATAGGAGCTCTAGACCTGAGTGGTGTAGCTAGTTTAGACTCTGTAGAGAGAGTGTCCCGGTGTTTGTACCTGGGAAACTCTAGGGAATCTTATCCAGAATTTTATCTGGATAATTAGAATAGTTTGTTTGAATTGGTTACTATGGTTGCTAGTATTTGGTTGATAACATATGTTTGCTCTTTTAAAATTTAAAATCTGTATGAGATTATTAAATTACCTTTGCTTTTAAAATTTCGAGGACGAAATTCCTTTAAGGGGGGAGGAATGTGATGTCCCGGAAATTTAGGCAATATTTATTTAATAATTTCATTAATAATTATTTTAAAATGTGAAATATAGATTTAATAATTTAATTCAAACAGGAATTTTCTTTTGAAGATTAATAATTATTTAATTTGTCAAATGATATTCTTTTCAAAAAATTTAATAATGATAGTTTAATTTGAAAATCATATTGTTTTCTAATATTAAAAATATTTAAATAGTAAATTTATCTTACTAACCTGATTTAAAAAATATTTTATTTATGATGTATATATGTGTATACATTGTAAATAGAAGATTTGATTTAAATTTAAATTTAAATTTAATAAGAATATTTTCAAATCTATTATATATATAAATGTATAAATTGTAAAATTGATTAAAATGATTTAAATTAGTATTGAAAACTTTTCAAAAGTTTGTTTTAAAAAAAATCTATCTTATATTTTTGTAGAAATGTAAGTAAGTATTTATTTTGTTTATAAAAATAAATATAGTTTAAATTTTGTTTTATAATAAAAGTTTGTTTTGTTTTATTTTAAAATTTGTTTTCTTTTGAAATAAATTTAGTTCATTTTTATTAGAGTATAGTATTTTGATTTATAATTCTTGAATAAAATGAATTCAACATTATTTTGCCTTTTAAAACTTTTCTCT
Source organism: Allium cepa (assembly GCA_030765085.1). Classification (NCBI taxonomy): domain Eukaryota; kingdom Viridiplantae; phylum Streptophyta; class Magnoliopsida; order Asparagales; family Amaryllidaceae; genus Allium; species Allium cepa. The sequence continues at coordinate 146,719,339 of CM060945.1, forward strand.
TTTGCAAATTTGTTTTAAAAATTATTTTAAAAATAATTAAACAAACATTAAAATGTAAATGTTATAAGGAAATTTATATGTATTTATTTAAAGACTAAATGTTAATAAACATTTAAAACATGCTAAAATAAATTAGAAATGGTTTTAGGATAAATTTAAATACATTTATAAATTAAAGAAATTTCTTCTAAAATTTAGATAAACATGTGTTAGACTCTTAACTAATAGAAAGACACTTGTAAAACATTTAACATAATAAGTTAACAAGTGGCATCTTGTTTATTTTTATGAAATTTATTCTTTTAAATAATCAAATATAACAAATGCATTTTTGCTCAACCCTTATTTTCATCTGAATCTGAAAATCAGATTTCAGTAAAATCAAAAACCCAAAACAATGCATGTTTTAAAATTTCTGTAAACAAACTTCATATCTGCAAATTCAATCAAGATCTGCAAAGCCAATCTGCAATCTAAAATCTGCAACATTTGAAGCCAAATCTGCATATCTGAAAGCAAAGTTACAACATCAAATCTGGAAGAAACTCAACAATCAAAATACAAGTTAAAATCAACTTCAACTTGCAATTGCACATCCAACATGCAACTTCAATAATCAACTTGCAAATGCAGATGCAAGTCAAATTCCAGGAATGAATGCATCTGAGTATTTTCTACATCTTCGATTAAAAAAAGTGAGTAAGCTTCTTATTTTAAAAACAGATTTCCCTTTTAAAAATCAGAGCCAACCATAATTTACAGAACTTAAGTTTTTAATACACAGAAATCAAAACATGTTTAGGCAAAATTTGTTCTGTTTTCTATTTTAAAAATGAAACGAAATGAGTAACTTCACATGCACAAAAGCTTGAGATATCAGAGCATATGAATTGGAAGAAATAAGTATGTATGATGATGACGGTCCTGTGTACATATATGAATATGTTTATATGTGTTGATTTCCTGTAGCTGCAAATTTAATTTGTTTGTAAACTAAGATATCCTTTAATAGGAAATTCCTTATCACTTGAATTGTTTCAGTTAGAAATTTTTTGTGTATGCAAAATATTTGTTTGGTATAAAATTAGATTTATAAATTTTAAGTTAGCTTAATAAAATCTGTTGCCTTTGAAGACCCCAAAAACCAATCATCATTGAAATGAAAACAAATACCAAACAGCTTAAATCAATTAAACAGTTTTGTAATCTAAATTCATGTTTAAAAACATGAATTTTAAAACAAATTTTATATTTTTAAAACTACTATGGGATGAGTATTTCTGTTTTGAACAGAGTTGGGTCTTTTTGGTTTGTTTAAATTTCTAGTGGATTTTGGTGGCTATGGGTCTTTCTGGAGGTAGAATATAGATGGAGGGGTAGGGGAAAAATGGTCAGAAGTTTGTCGGTGGGTGGTGGCGATGGCAGTAGTGATTTCCAGGTTCTAGCCCTAGTTTTAAAGGGGGTTGATTATTTTTAACTTCTTGTTTACTGTAATACTTCGAGTGATTCGAGGCTTTGGGAAGTTGCAGAGGAGACATAGAGGGAGGGTTTGCCGGAGTCTCAGGATTGATGATGGTTAGAGGCGAGTTTATTCGATGTTGACAGGTTTAGGGTATGATGCAGATGGGTTTTTCTAGGCTGTAGTTGATTTCCTATTTTTGATTTCAAGTTGATGTAGGGGTTTGGGTGGTCGTGATCGTATGAGGGGATAGTCGACGACTTGTAGAAGTAGGCTGGAATGGCTGAAGTTCGCCAAGATGACGGTGCATATGCACCGTACATGTTGGATATCTGGTGAACATTGTTTGGTTGTTCTGTGATTTTGTCTCGTGTAATTCTCGGGTGTTTTTGATTTTGACTCGAAGCAAGTGGGTTGGAGACTCGAAGTAAGGAATGGGGTTTCTCGGGTTAGTATAGTTGCAGGTTTAAAATCTGAAAGTTTTGCAGTTTTTTTTAATTTAAATGAAATTCATATTTTAAAGTTGTAATTTGATTCAAATGTGAGTTAAATCTAAATTCAAATGAAATTTTGAATTCAAGGTTTTAGAAATGAAAATTTTAAAATTTAAACAAGATTTAAATTTAGTTTTGAATCCAGTTTAAATATAGTTTCTGGTCTACTTTTAAAACCAGATTTTGATTCAAAACAGTTTTTGTAAGTTTTTAAATTATGAACAGATTCAAATGTTTTTAAGCAAGATTTAAATTTATTTTGGAATCAAGTTAAAAATAGTTTTCAGGTTTACTTTGGAAACCAGTTTTGAATTCAAAACAGTTTGTAAATTTTAAAAAAAATGAACATACTCAAAGGTTTTAAAAGTAGATTTGAAAATGAAATTTGATTTCAAATAAGGTTTAAACTTGAAAGAATTTATTTCCTTTAATATTTTAATTTAAGATATGAAATGTTGCTTTAAATTTGAAAGTTAAAATAATCAATTTATTTCCAAAGCTTGATTTATTAAATTTTGTTTTAAATCTTTCTTTTATATTTAAGTAATGAATGTTCTTTAACATTTATTTTATATTAAGGTTTATAATTATTTAAATTTGGATTAATGTTTAAATAGTTAAACATTCTAAATATTAAATCTATAAATGGAATTTGAATTTAATTTTAGAAATGTATTGTTTAAATATATTTTGAATGTAAATGAAGTCATTTGATAAGTAAATAAATTATTTTGAAAATAAATTAAGATAATTGAGAATTTACTTAATTATTTGGTTTTAAATAATGGCTTAGATTAATTTTTAATTAGAGATGATTTATTGATAATTAATCTAAGATAACTTTTCTTAAGTAAGTAATTATTGAGAATATTGGAATTAATAAAAATAATTGTCTAAGGGTAATTAAGTAATTAATTAATGAAACTAATTTTGATAATTAACAAGATTAATTAATTGAATATAATCAATTATAATGTGTTAAATATAATTACTTGATAGAAGTAATTAAGGAATTAGTTGCTTATTGTAATTAATTTTGATATTGTGGTTTGTTTAAGTTAATTAATTTAGTTTAATTAATTTAAGTAAATCATTTGATGATTTAATGAGTGAAATTACTTAATGTAATTAATGGAGCAGGATTACTTAGAAAAATAATAATTGATAATTACTGAAATGTAATTAGTGAAAGGTGATTTATTTTAATTAAGTAATTTGGATAATTATTTTGCAATGAATTAAGGATTAATTAATAAAGATAATTAATTATTGGGAATTAATTTGTTAATAAGTAATTAAGAGAGTTAATTACTGAATTTAATATTAATCAAGGTGAATAATAATTAATAAAAGTAATTAATTTTCAAATTAAGTAATTAATTTTAATATTAATTAGAGATCATTAATTATTATAATTAATGATGTAATTAAGGATTGTTTGATTAAGTAATAATTAAATAAGTGATTAATTAATTATAATTAATCAATGACAAATATAATTAATTATAATTAATTAATAAATGAAGTAATTAAATGTTAATTACTTATGAATAAGGTTGATTAATTTTTTTAAAATTTATTTAAAAACAAATTACTTATTGTAATTAGTAAATAATTAATCAAGGTGTTTAGTCAAGCTAAATACTTAGTGAATGATTAACTAATTGGGTTAAATAAATTATGGATATTAAGTAGGATTTAAATGTGGTAATTAATTTAATTTAAATTAATTAGAGATAGAAGTAATTAATTTAATTCTTTTTAAATTAATTATAAATTGATGGTTTATAAATCATTGCTTATGGATGTTATTGATTGAATGGTTGTGATCTCCGTAACGAGATGAGTTGTATTTGTATGATATGGATGTTTGGTTAAGGTATGATGATGTGTGATGGATTATCCGGTTGTGATGATTATCTGTTTGTGATAATGATATAGATTATCCGTTTTTGATATGAATATGATTATCTATTGTGATATGAATCTTATCTATCTGTGTGAAATAGATAATAATAAAATGAGTTAATTGATTAAAACCCTTAAGTACAACTTGGACATTAAAATGGCATTTGGTTTCGGTGAGACCGGGATCGGGCTTCCATATTTGGATATCCAAAAACCACATCGACTCCAATTAAACGTTAGGTCGTTAATCCAAGTGGAGCAGGTGAAGACTCGAGGTGTAAGGGCTATACGTCAGTATAACTCTGTGGGTGATTCCGTAATGAGTTGACGGAATAGTACTTATAGGTTCGAGATGGTGATTCAGAGTGCAAGGGCTATGTCGTTGACTCTGAGGTTGATTCCAAAATGAGTGCAACGACATAGTGCCTTCGGTTTCGTTCGAACCCGGAATGAACTTGTATGGATTGAATGCTTCAGAACATCATCAGGTGGACGATGAGCATTCTAAGATTGATATGTCCTATAAAGGTAATCGTAGCCTCAATCCTCAGCAATCGGGAATGGCTAAAACAGGGAGGTGCAGTAAGGCTTCGTGGGTAGCTCCCACTCGAGAGAAAGATTTATCCTTGTCTAGAGGTCCCTTTATATTCGGCTGTGTGGCAGTTGGCGATAGCCAATCTGCGGGGTGGTCTTGTTCGGAACTGTTCAGTAAGGAATGGTTTCGGATTTGTGTTGCAGGGAAGCGACGTACTCCTCGGTACGGTGATCTAGGCCACGTACGGTGATGGGCGGTACCCCAGTAGCCCTGCCATTAATGGAAACCCATTCTTCCTACGAGACCCTACGGTTTTGATTGTATTACCCACTTTTGTGGCTAGTAGCTGGAATTTAATCATGTAACAATTTTGGCTATTTCTTATTTATTTGAAAACCCTAGACACTATTATAATATCACTGGATTTCCTATCAAATGTTTTGGTTAGCGTAAGGTAAAAACTTTTCCATGTTTATGTGTGGGAAGTCTTACGTGATACCTTTTGTTTCAAAAAAATTTCTAAAGTTAAGCAACTTTTATCCCCGTTTACTCACACCAGACCCCTGTCTGACCCGAGTGTTTACTTTCTGTTTATTAAACTCTTGGGTACTCATATTACGTATGAGTAGTCAAGTGATTCAGGAATTGGTTTAACGATTTCTGGAGGAGATAATGGAGCAGGTGGCTTCAGCGTGTAGATATATTTAGTGGTTCCGCTGTGTTTGAGTTGTATCCGTTTTTCTCTGATATACTTGAATTTTAATTGCTAGACAGATGTTTATAACTGTCTAGTTTATGTTGTATTAGCTGTTTAACTCTGATTTATATGATACTATATAAAGTTATATGTAATATATATAATTTATTCGTTCCGCTGTGAGATTCTGATGTTGTCTGTTTCTTTCTTTCCTTTCTTTTCTCTTTTCTACCCCTTTCTTTCTTCTTAATGATGCGTCTTTCTATGGAATGAAAGGCGGGTCGTTACATTGTGGTATCAGAGCTCTAGGTTGAGCGAATACCTAGACTCTGGAGTAGTGTCTATCTTCAGAGAGCGTATTTGTAATTTTGAATATACATATATATATTTATTTATTTCTACCTATTAGATTGGGTTACCTGTTCAGGTTTTCCAATATAAGTAATAAAGGTAGATAGGGTATTGGTGTATGTAACACAACAACCAATGATTGCAGTTCAAGTGTTTGAAGGTGGAAGTGGATCTGCTATGGTAGTATTTGGCATCTTGAGTAGTTCTGTAGTTGGTGTGAAGGATTTCACCAATCTCTGAAGGAAATCTTTTCAAGATTCGTAGTTTATCTATGGATTGTAAGCTTGGTAGCACTCGTGTGAGTGGATTTTCTTGAGTTTGGATCAGTTGGGAGTACTGAAGCCAGCAATGGTATCTTGGAAACCTTAGGACGGAGTTCTGTTCATATTTGAGTTTGAGACTCAGTTTGGCAGAGTGTTTTGTGTTTGGTTTTGTAACGACCCAACTTCCAAACTCCGGGAAGTCGCATCGCTAAGAAGAAAGAAAGGGATTGAAAAGAGAAAAGAAAGGAAAGAAAGAACAGACCACATCAGAATCTCACAGCGGAATCGAATAAATTATAATATATCACATAAAACTTTACATAGTATCATATATATCAGAGTAATACAGCTAATACAACACAAACTAGACAGTTATAAACATTTGTCTAGCAATTACAATCCAAGTACATCAGAGAGAACCAGATACAACTCAAAAACACAGCGGAACCACTAAAAATATCTACACGCTGAAGCCTCCTGCTCCATTATCTCCTCCAGAACTCGTCAAAGCAATCCTGAAACACTTGACTACTCATACGTAATATGAGTACCCAAGAGTTTAATAAAACAGAAAATAAACACTCAGGTCAGACAGGGGTCTGGTGTGAGTAAATGGGGATAAAAGTTGCTTAACTTTAGAAAATCCTTTGAAAACAAAAGGTATCACGTAAGACTTCCCACACATAAACATGGAAAAGTTTTTACCTTACGCTAACCAAAACATTTGATAGTAAATCCAGTGATATTATAATAGTGTCTAGGGTTTTCAAGTAAATAAGAAATAGCCGAAATTGTTACATGATTAAATTCTAGCAACTAGCCACAAAAGTGGGTAATACAAACAAAACCGTAGGGTCTCGTAGGGTAAATGGGTTTCCAACAATGGCAGGGCTACTGGGGTACCGCCCGTCACAGTACGTGGCCTAGATCACCGTACCGAGGAGTACTCCCACTCCCCTGCAACACAAAGCCGGACCCGTTCCTTACTGAACAGTTCCGAACAAGACCACCCCGCAGATTGGTCGTCACCAACTGCCACACAGCCGAAATATAAAGGGACCTCTAGACAGGAGTAAATCTTGCTCTCCAGTGGGTGCGACCCACGAAGCCTTGCTGCACCTCCCCTGTTTTAGCCGTTCCCGGTTGATGAGGCTTGAGGTTACGATTACCTTTATAGGACATATCAATCTTAGAATGCTCATCGTCCACTTGACGATGTTCTGAAAGCATTCAATCCATACAAGTTCGTTCCGGGTTCGAGCGAAACCGAAGGCGTTATCTCGTTACACTCGTATTGGAATCACCCTCAGAGTTAGCGACGATAACCCTGGCACTATAAATCACCATCTCGAATCTATAAGCACTATTCCGTCAACTCATTACGGAATCACCCATAGAGTTATACTGACGTATAACCCTTACACCTCGAGTCTTCACTTGCTCCACTTGGATTAACGACCTAACGTTTAATTGGAATCGATGTGGTTTTCGGATATCCAAATATGGAAACCCGATCCCGGTCTCACCGAAACCAAACGCCATTTTAATGTCCAAGTTGTACTTAAGGGTTTAAATAATTAACTTATTTCAATCTTATCTAATTCAGATAGATAGATAAACTACATATCACAATAGATAATCACATTCATATCATAAACAGATAATCTATATCATCCTTAAACATATAATCATCACAACCAAATAATCCATCACAAACCATCGTACTTAAATCAATCATCTATATCATATAGATACGACTAATCTCATTACTGAGATCACAACCATTCAATCAATAGCATCCATAAGCAATGATTTAATCATCAATTATAACTAATTTAAAATGAATTAAATTAATTACAATCATCTCTAATTAATTAAAATTAAATTAAATTAATTACTTATTAACATCCTGCTTAACATCCATTAATCAACCCAGTTAGTTAACTATTCACTAAGTATTAAACTTGATTAACAACTTTTATTAATCATTCACTAATTACAATAAGTAATTAGTCTTTAATTAATTTTATAAATTAACCTTAATCATAAGTAATTAATATTTAATTACTCATTTATTAATTAATTATAATTAATTATATTTATCCATAATTAATTACAATTAATTAATCACTTAATTAATTAATTTAATCAAACAATTCTTAATTACATCATTAATTAATGATCTCTAATATTTAAATAAGTTACTTAATTACATTTAGTAATTAATCTAATTATTAATCACCTTGATTAATATTCAATAAAGTAATTAATTATCTTTAATTACTCATTAACAAATTAATTAAACAATAATTAATCATTAATTAATTCTTTAATTAGTTACAAAAGTAATTATCCAAATTACTAATTACATCCCAGTAATTATCATTATTACTTCTCTAAGTAATCCTGCTCCATTAATTACATTAAGTAATTTCTCCTTTAAAATCATCAAATGATTTATTAAAATTAATTAAACTAAATTAATTAACCTTAAATAAATCACAATATCAAAATTAATTACAATAAGTAATTAATTCCTTAATTACTTTAACTATTAATTATATTTAACAAATTTCAATTAATTAGATTCAATTAATTAATCTAGTTAAATATCAAAATTAACTACATTAATTAATTACTAAATTATCCTTAGATAATTATCATCAATTATTAATTAACAACATTTCATTAATTATATACTTAAGAAAAATTTGAATTAGATTAATTATCAAAATTAATCTAACCCATTATCAAATAATTAAGTAAACCCTTAACTATCTTAAATATTTTTCAAAATAATTAAATTACTTATCAATGACTCATCTAAATTCAAAATGTACTAAAATAATACATTTCTAAAAACTAAATTCAAATTCCAATTTATTAAAAGATTCAAATGTTTAATTATTTAAACATAAATCCAAATTAGAATAATTATAAACCTCAAAAAATTTAAAGTACAAAAATAACTTCCATGGCTACAGGCGATTTGTAGATCTGGCGGTTTCATCAATTCATGTCCGCTTCCTCTTCATTTCCTCAACGCCCCGCCTCCCCCTCATCTACGCGCTCTGGTCGTTCATTTAGACCCATGTCTAATGCCATTGTAGCTCGTCCCGACCTCCTTTCATCCCTAGATTTTCCTCCGCTCCCTGTTAACAATCAGCCCCTCCAAGCACCTACATCCCTCCTTCGTTTGAATGAATCTTCTGCGGTAGCATACCGTGGTGATGCTGCATTTTCGTCTGCGTCTTCATCTGGAACAACGATTATCCCCCCTTTGTCCAGCTCCAAAGTAAGTGTTGATGTTATACCCAGTCTTGATTTGGGTCACCTAATGTCGGATGAGTTGATTATGGATAGTGTACAAGTTGAGGCTATTCATGTGTCTCCATTGGTTGCGCTTGCAGCCAATATAATTGGTTCTGAGGTTGGCACTCAATCTGCTCGTCATATTGCCAAAGACAAGGTTGGCACTGTTTCTTCTGTTATATCTCCAGATGAATGCTTACTTGCGAGTGCTTCTCCCACTGTGGTCCAATGCCTCAAGCCTGTGGCAACATCTAGTGATGTGGTATGTACCACTGCTGTCAATATCTCTAATGTTCCCAGAACGTGGTCTTCCCTTTTTACTTCCATGCCCCGTAATGCGGGTGTTTATGAACCGATCGATTTTGATATCGTTGAAGAAAACGGGGTTATGATCCCTCCCCCCTGTGTTATGCAAGCTGGTTTGGAGTTTTGGTCAGGATATGTAGTTGGTTTCTTTTTGGATCCTAATCATCGACTTCGTGATGTCGCTGCTGTATGTCGTAGGGCATGGGGTCTGCGAGGTGGTCTCAAAGTTAAATTAATCGATTCCTTGTATTTCCTTTTGTTCTCCTCCCCTGAGGAACGCAGTCGTGTTCTTGAGTCTGATCCCTCTTTCTTTGATGGTCAGCCTTTTATTCTTACCCCCTGGTCTCCTACGATAGCTAGTGTTCGTGAGCAAGTTTTTTCTGTCCCTGTCTGGGTTTATTTCTCCCAAATTCCATCAGCTTTACAGCCGTTGCTTGGCTTGAATTGGCTTGCGTGCAATATTGGAAAATTGAAATGTTTTGACACTAACACGGTCACGCGTGATAAGCTTGTTTATGCCAAAGCTTTGATTGAGATTACTCCCGATAAGCCTCTTCCCTCTTCTATTCCTGTTCAGCTTGCCGTTGGCCATGTGGTGGATGTTCGCGTTCGTTATGGATGGGTCCCTGACATTTGTTCCTCTTGTCACTCTTTTGGTCATGTTGTCACTGATTGCGTGCATTCTGTTGTTCCTGCTGCTGCTCCTAAGATCCCTCTTCCTCGTCCTCCACTTAGAAAATGGGTTCCCAAGGCCTCTCTGGCTGCGTCTGTCTCTAGTCCATCCCTTCCCATAGTGCATCCTGTCTCCCCTGATCCTGTTGTTGTTCCTCCAGTTCCCCCTGTCGTTCCGGTTATCTATCCCCCGCATGTTGTTTGGGCTGGGTCTGAACATAGTTGGGTTGATTGTCGTTCTGATATGAGATTCAACCCCGTGGATAACTCATATTTTCGATACATTTCTGAGGATTTATTAGATCTACGATGCCTATATTACTGTATTTTAGGTGATTCCTTGGTTCTAGACATGGATGGTCCGTATGCTGAGATGAATTCTACTCTTCTTGCTGATACTACCTGGGATCGTTCCTTTGTATACACTTCTGATACCGAATGTTATGATCCTACCCTTGCTGCTCTATTTCGTCCCTATATTGGTCTTCTTGAGGGTGGAACATTGGTTTCTTCCAAGGATGTTGTGGGAGAGGGAGATTCGTCCTCTGCGGAGGAGAACTAGCTGTGCTATTTTATTATATAGTAGTTGTGACGTAGCTGTCACACTCCTGTGCTGTACTAGTTGTTTTTTTGTCTTTCCCAAACTAGTAGCTAAGGTGTCTCTACCTTACTCCTGTACTTCAAATTTATTACTTTCGTAATAAAAGTGGTCGGTCCACTATAAAACCGTCGGCCTTGCCAAAATTATAAACCTTAAAATAAAAATGAATGTTTAAATAACATCCATTACTTAAATATAAAGAAAGATTTAAAACAAATTTATTTGATTAAAATAAATTAAGCTTTGAAAATTATTTGATTATTTCAATTCAAATTTAAATTAACACTTCATATTTTAATTCAAATACTTTCAAATACTAAAGGAACTAAATTCTTTTCAAGTTTAAACTTATTTGAAATGAAATTTCATTTTCAAATTCACCTTTAAACATTTGAATATGTTCATTCATTTTAAATTTAAAAACTGTTTTGAAATTAAAACTAGGTTTCAAAGAAACTTGAAACAGTTTTAACTTAATTTCAAAACACATTTAAATCTTCCTTAAACCATTTAAATCTGTTTCAAATTTTAAAACTAACAAAACTGTTTTAGCTTAATGTCTGAATTTGAAAGCAACCTGAAAATTATTTTTAAACTTGATTAAACTAAATTAAATCTTGTTTAAATTTAAGATTTCATTTTTTAAAAACTTTTGAATTTCAAACTACACTTGAATTCAGTTTCAACTCATGCTTGAATCAAGTTGCAAAATTTAAAATATGAATTTATTCAAAGCTGCAAAACTACAGATTCTAAAACCTGCACTATTTTTAATATTGATTTAAAACCAAATTTAAAACTTGTTTAAATTTAAAATATTTCATTTTAAAAACTTTGAATTTCAAACTTCATTTGAAATTAGATTTAACTTGCATTTAAATCAAATTACAACTTAAAATATGAATTCATTCAAAATTCTTAAAAACTGCAAACTCTCTGTTTTAAAAAACTGAAACAGTTTTTATAATCTTGATTTAAACAAAATTTAAAACTTTGTTTAAACTTAAAAATTTCATTTTTAAAACCTTGAACTCAGAACTCCATTTGAATTCAGTTCCAATTCATACTTGAATTCAGTTTCCAACTTAAAATATGAATTTCATTCAAAAATTTAAAAACTGCATCATCTCAGGTTTAACCCTGCAACTAACCCACCCGAGAACTCATCTGTTTTACTTCGAGTTCTAAAACCATTTGCTTCGAGTCAAAAATAAAAATACCCGAGCAATGACTCGAGTTAAAACCCTGCACACTACTAATATGTTCCTGAGTTCAACATGCAACCAAATCAAAACCTTGAAACCAATTCACCTGTCTCTCTCTCTGATCATCCATCACCAACATCTCCTCCATCCTCTCACATCAATACTCCACTAACATAAAGCATCTAACACCTGACATCACTAGCTTAACAGATTTTCGAAAAATTTCCACCTTTGTTTAAAACAGAAATGTTTTTCCCAACAGTTTAATTTAAATTGTAATATTTGTTCTTTTTTTTTTAATTCCCAGATTCAAATATGTATTTGATTCATTTCAATGATGTTTGGTTTGTTAAAAAAAATACTTACTGTTAAATTTGTTCAGAGGTAACAGGACTTTCTCTTTTTTTTATACAACTAAAACATGATTTAAGAACATAATTTTGATTTATAAACAAAATTTACAACCCTGAATTTATGCTAACTACCAAACTTTGTTTACATATCAGTTCTACCAGGGAATCAAACCCAGAGATAAGGGTTTTCTAATAACAATCTTAGTTTTAAAAAAAAACAACAGGTGTGCATATATTCAAGCAACAACAACATATATATAAGTTTACACAAGCATTCATCAATACACAATCACTCAACATACTCATTCACATGCAACTGATAACTCAAAGTCTAAGATCAATGAAGCATTGCAGTTTAAATTCAAGGCAGTTTTGATTTAGGGAAAACAGCTTGCATTTGATATTTAATGCTATAAATTGCTTTAACTTTGATTTTTAAAAGGAACTGTTTTTAAAAATAAAAGCTAACTCACCCTATAATTGAAGATGCAGAAACAAACTTAAGTGTAGATTTCAATTTCCAGGACTCTGTTTGAAACTGCATTTTGAAATGCATGATGCTCCTGGCTTTCATTTAGATTACAGAAATTGCTTTTCTGTCTGATGTTGATTTTAGACTTTGCAATAGTTGAATTTTTCTTTACATGTTGAAGATGCTTGCAGATGATGATGCATGCAGACCCATCTTATTGCACAGATTTGAAGTTGAACAGATCTTCATTTTGCAGATTTGATTGAAGTTGTTTGGTTTGCAGATTTGAGGTTATATGGTTTGCAGAAATTTGAAGTTGTTTGTAGAAATGGTTTGTAGATTTTAATTTATATTTGTTTTGAGGTTTTAGATTTACTGAAATTTTGATTCAGATTTCAAATGAGAAAAATGTATTTTTATCAAATGAATCACTATGTTTCTCTTATCAATAATTTAAAAAAAAATAAGATTTAAAACCAATGCCACTTGTTAACTTATCATGTTAAATGTTTTACAAGTGTCTACTTAATAGTTTAATTGACTAACACATGTTTATTTCAATATTTAAAAGAGAATTCTAAATTATTAAATGTATTTGAATTTGTCTTAAACCATTTCAAATTAATTTTAGCAATTTTCAAATGTTTATTAACATCTAGTCTTTAAATAAATACATATAAACTATGAACTTCTTTATAAAACTATACATTTACATTTAAATGCTTGTTTAATTATTTAAAATAATATTCTATATGAAACTATATTTCAAAAGAAAAGAATTTTAAAATAAAACAAAACAAAATAAACCCTTATTATAAAATTGAAATTTTAAACTATATTTATTTTTAAAAACAAAATAAATACTTATTTACTTTCTATGAAAATTATAAGGTAGATCTTTTAAAACAAACTATTGAAAATTTTACAATACTAATTAATTTAAATCCATTTACAATTTATTCATTTATATATAAATTAGAAAATACCCTTTATTTAATATAAATTAAAATTAAAACCAAGTCCTCTATTTACAATGTATAAACATTTATACATTATAAATAAAATATTTTTAAATCAGTTAAGAAAGATTATTTATTACTTAAATATTTTTAACTTTGAAAAGAATATCATTAAACAAACTAAATAATTAAAATTTTCAAAAGAAAATTCCAGCTTGAATTAATTTATTAAATCAATATTTCACATTTTAAAATAATTATCAATGAAATTATTAAATAATTATTGCCTAAATTTCCGGGACATCACATCCCTCCCCTCTTAAAAGAATTTCGTCCTCGAAATTTAAAAGCAAAGGTAATTTAATAATCCCATACAGATTTTAAATTTAAAAAGAGCAAACATATGCTATCAGCCAAAATACTAGCAACCATAGTAACCAATTCAAACAAACAATTCTAATTATCCAGACAAAATTCTAGATAAGATTTCCTTGAGTTTCCTAGGTTCAAACACCGGGACACTTGCCCTACAGAATCTAAACTAGCTACACCACTCAGATCTAGAGCTCCTATATATCTGGATCTACAAATTTAAAACAGAATATAGGACTACAAACAAGTCCTGATCAATTTCCAAATCTCTCAGATCTACTGATTCTAAAACCAGAGATAAACCATGCACATACTTCCTCAGAGATTTGTGAAAACAAAACAAATTCCAGCCATCCGAACTGGCAATTCAATCCCGTAGACCAAACACTCAACTCTCAAGAGAAAACAGAAAGATCAAATACTCATATTTACACATCTCTCATATCGATCCTGGGCTGCCTTCAACCTTCTAGATCAATCAAATCTACCACACAAACTCTATTACACAAATATCAGACGTCTTCAGACAAACTACCCTATCTGGAAACAAACAGATACAAAACAATCAAGCCTCCTGATCCAAAATGAATTTCCTGTAGAAATCCTCTGATCCAAGACAAAACTCAAATTCCCAAAGAATCGGGTACTGCTTCTATTCTGGAATAGCTGCCACCATGCTTCCACTACGCAACTCTGATTCAAGAATGTTGTTGATGATCACAAGTATAAACTTGATCAACTTATCCCGGAATATTGTTCATCAAATTCCATAAAATCTCAGTAACCTATCTGATTCAGTCACAAACACCACAAAAATTCAACCAGAAAACTAGATCCAATCAATCCTACCAACTTAAACAGATCTCATTCTCAAAGAACCTCCTACTAATCTGATCCACTGGTAAAACTCCAGGAACCAAGTCGAAACAGAACTCAAACTCTCGATACGGATGCCAATCTTAACCTCTTTGAAGATATCCAGAAAATACCACTTCGATAACTCAAACATCCACTAGAGATGCTTCAATCTAAATAAAGATCACTTAAAGAACTTCTGAACCATCGCAAGTCACTTTTGCGATTCTACTCAGTTCAGATTCCAAGAAATCGTTCTCTCTTCAACAATTAGAACAGCTAAAGCCTTCAAAAGAAGAAACTAGTGGTCCACCTCTTAACCACTAACATCACACCCAGCTGGACTTCCAGAAGAAATGGACAAGCTCCACCATATGCCCGGACTTTGATAGAAGAATCACAGAGATTTCTGAACCATCGAAGAACAGGCCACTCACTGTTGCTACTGCTGCCAAAACTTCCTTATCCAAAAGCTCATCTAACCCCAAAGCTACACCAGCCACATCACAATAGAGCCTTCCAGATAGACGGATATCTCTCAGGAAACTCGCTCCTAAACCAAGCTCAAAACACTCTGCCAAACTGAGTCTCAAACTCAAATATAGACAGAACTCCTCCCTGAGGTTGCCAAAATACCACGCTGGCCTCAGTACTTCCAACTAATCCAAACTCAAGAAAATCCACTCACCCGAGTGCTACCACGCTTATAATCCAAAAATAAACTCTGAATCTTAAAAAGATTTCCTTCAGAGATTGGTGAAATCCTTCACACCAAACTACCAAGCTACTCAAGACGCCCAACACTGCCCTAGCAGATCACTTCCAACCTCAACCACTCGAACTCCAACCATTGGTAGTTTGTGTTACACACACCACTACCCTATCTACCTTTATTACTTATATTGGAAAACCTGAACAGGTAACCCAATCTAATAGGTAGAAATAAATAAATAAATATATATATTCAAAATTACAAATACGCTCTCTCAAGACAGACACCACTACAGAGCCAAGGTATTCACTCAACCTAAATGCTCTGATACCACGTTGTAACGACCCAACATCCAAACTCCGGGAAGTCGCATCGCTAAGAAGAAATAAAGCGATAGAAAAGAGAAAAGAAAGGAAAGAAAGAACATACCACATCAGAATCTCACTGCGGAATCGAATAAATTATAATATATCACATAAAACTTTACATAGTATCATATATATCAGAGTAATACAGCTAATACAACACAAACTAGATAGTTATAAACATCTGTCTAGCAATTACAATCCAAGTACATCAGAGAGAACCAGATACAACTCAAAAACACAGCGGAACCACTAAAAATATCTACACGCTGAAGCCTCCTGCTCCATTATCTCCTCCAGAACTCGTCAAAGCAATCCTGAAACACTTGACTACTCATACGTAATATGATTACCCAAGAGTTTAATAAAACAGAAAATAAACACTCAGGTCAGACAGGGGTCTGGCGTGAGTAAATGGGGATAAAAGTTGCTTAACTTTAGAAAATCCTTTGAAAACAAAAGGTATCACGTAAGACTTCCCACACATAAACATGGAAAAGTTTTTACCTTACGCTAACCAAAACATTTGATAGGAAATCCAGTGATATTATAATAGTGTCTAGGGTTTTCAAGTAAATAAGAAATAGCCGAAATTGTTTCATGATTAAATTCCAGCTACTAGCCACAAAAGTGGGTAATACAAACAAAACCGTAGGGTCTCGTAGGGTAAATGGGTTTCCAACAATGGTAGGGCTACTAGGGTACCGCCCGTCACAGTACGTGGCCTACATCACCGTACCGAGGAGTACTCCCACTCCCCTACAACACAAAGCCGGACCCGTTCCTTACTGAACAGTTCCGAACAAGACCACCCCGTAGATTGGTCGTCACCAACTGCCACACAGCCGAAATATAAACGGACCTCTAGACAGGAGTAAATCTTGCTCTCCAGTGGGTGCGACCCACGAAGCCTTGCTGCACCTCCCCTGTTTTAGCCATTCCCGGTTGATGAGGCTTGAGGTTACGATTATCTTTATAGGACATATCAATCTTAGAATGCTCATCGTCCACCTGACGATGTTCTGATTCAATCCATACAAGTTCGTTCCGAGTTCGAACGAAACCGAAGGCATTATCTCGTTACACTCTTATTGGAATCACCCTCAGAGTTAGCGATGATAACCCTTGCACTGTAAATCACCATCTCGAATCTATAAGCACTATCCCGTCAACTCATTACGGAATCACCCACAGAGTTATACTGACGTATAGCCCTTACACCTCGAGTCTTCACTTGCTCCACTTTGATTAACGACCTAACGTTTAATTGGAATCGATGTGGTTTTCGGATATCCAAATATGGAAACCCGATCCCGGTCTCACCGAAACCAAACGCCATTTTAATGTCCAAGTTGTACTTAAGGGTTTAAATAATTAACTTATTTCAATCTTATCTAATTCACATAGATAGATAAACTACATATCACAATAGATAATCACATTCATATCATAAACAGATAATCTATATCATCCATAAACAGATAATCATCACAACCAAATAATCCATCACAAACCATCATACTTAAATCAATCATCTATATCATATAGATACGATTAATCTCATTACTGAGATCACAACCATTCAATCCATAGCATCCATAAGCAATGATTTAATCATCAATTATAATTAATTTAAAATGAATTAAATTAATTACAATCATCTCTAATTAATTTAAATTAAATTAAATTAATTACTTATTAAAATCCTGCTTAACATCCATTAATCAACCCAGTTAATTAACTATTCACTAAGTATTAAACTTGATTAACAACTTTGATTAATCATTCACTAATTACAATAAGTAATTAGTCTTTAATTAATTTTATAAATTAACCTTAATCATAGGTAATTAATATTTAAGTACTCATTTATTAATTAATTATAATTAATTATAATCCTTAATTAATTACAATTAATTAATCACTTAATTAATTAATTTAATCAAACAATTTATAATTACATCATTAATTAATGATCTCTAATATTTAAATAAGTTACTTAATTACATTTAGTAATTAATCTAATTATTAATCACCTTGATTAATATTCAATTAAGTAATTAATTATCTTTAGTTACTCATTAACAAATTAATTAACCAATAATTAATCATTAATTAATTCCTTAATTAATTACAAAAGTAATTATCCAAATTACTAATTACATCCCAGTAATTATCATTATTACTTCTATAAGTAATCCTGCTCCATTAATTACATTAAGTAGTTTCTCCTTTAAAATCATCAAATGATTTATTAAAATTAATTAAAATAAATTAATTAACCTTAAATAAATCACAATATTAAAATTAATTACAATAAGTAATTAATTCCTCAATTACTTTAACTATTAATTATATTTAACAAATTTCAATTAATTAGATTCAATTAATTAATCTAGTTAAATATCAAAATTAGTTACATTAATTGATCGCTAAATTATCCTTAGATAATTATCATCAATTATTAATTAACAACATTTCATTAATTATATACTTAAGAAAAATTTGAATTAGATTAATTATCAAAATTAATCTAACCCATTATCAAATAATTAAGTAAACCCTTAACTATCTTAAATATTTTTCAAAATAATTAAATTACTTATCAATGACTCATCTAAATTCAAAATGTATTAAAACGATACATTTCTAAAAATTAAATTCAAATTCCAATTTATTAAAAGATTCAAATGTTTAATTATTTAAACATAAATCCAAATTAGAATAATTATAAACCTTAAAATAAAAATGAATGTTTAAACAACATCCATTACTTAAATATAAAGAAAGATTTAAAACAAATTTATTTGATTAAAATAAATTAAGCTTTGAAAATTAATTGATTATTTCAATTCAAATTTAAATTAACACTTCATATTTTAATTCAAATACTTTCAAATACTAAAGGAACTAAATTCTTCTCAAGTTTAAACTTATTTGAAATGAAATTTTATTTTCAAATTCACCTTTAAACATTTGAATATGTTCATTCATTTTAAATTTAAAAACTGTTTTGAAATTAAAATTGGGTTTCAAAGAAACTTGAAACAGTTTTAACTTAATTTCAAAACACATTTAAATCTTCCTTAAACCATTTAAATCTGTTTCAAATTTTAAAACTAACAAAACTGTTTTAGCTTAATGTTTGAATTTGAAAGCAACCTGAAACTTATTTTTAAACTTGATTAAACTAAATTAGATCTTGTTTAAATTTAAGATTTCATTTTTTAAAAACTTTTGAATTTCAAACTACACTTGAATTCAGTTTCAACTCATGCTTGAATCAAGTTGCAAAATTTAAAATATGAATTTATTCAAAACTGCAAAACTACAGATTCTAAAACCTACACAGTTTTTAATATTGATTTAAAACCAAATTTAAAACTTGTTTAAATTTAAAATATTTCATTTTAAAAACTTTGAATTTCAAACTTCATTTGAAATTAGATTTAACTTGCATTTAAATCAAATTACAACTTAAAATATGAATTCATTCAAAATTCTTAAAAACTGCAAACTCTCTGTTTTAAAAACCTGAAACAGTTTTTATAATCTTGATTTAAACAGAATTTAAAACTTTGTTTAAATTTAAAAATTTCATTTTTAAAACCTTGAACTCAGAACTCCATTTGAATTCAGTTCCAATTCATACTTGAATTCAGTTTCCAACTTAAAATATGAATTTCATTCAAAAATTTAAAAACTGCATCATCTCAGGTTTAACCCTGCAACTAACCCACCCGAGAACTCATCTATTTTACTTCGAGTTCTAAAACCCTTTACTTCGAGTCAAAAATAAAAATACCCGAGCAATGACTCGAGTTAAAACCCTACACACTACTAATATATTCTTGAGTTCAACATGCAACCAAATCAAAACCTGGAAACCAATTCACCTATCTCTCTCTCTCTCTGATCATCCATCACCAACATCTCCTCCATCCTCTCACATCAATACTCCACTAACATAAAGCATCTAACACCTGACATCACTAGCTTAACAGATTTTCCAAAAATTTCCACCTTTCTTTAAAACAGAAATGTTTTTCCCAACAGTTTAATTTAAACTGTAATATTTGTTCTTTTTTTTTTAATTCCCAGATTCAAATATGTATTTGATTCATTTCAATAATGTTTGGTTTATTAAAAAAAATACTTACTGTTAAATTTGTTCAGAGGTAACAGGACTTTCTCTTTTTTTTTATACAACTAAAACATGATTTAAGAACATAATTTTGATTTATAAACAAAATTTACAACCCTGAATTTATGCTAACAACCAAACTTTCTTTACATATCAGTTCTACCAGGGAAGCAAACCCAGAGATAAGGGTTTTCTAATAACAATCTTAGTTTTAAAAAAAAACAACTGGTGTGCATATATTCAAGCAACAGCAACATATATATAAGTTTACACAAGCATTCATCAATACACAATCACTCAACATACTCATTCACATGCAACTGATAACTCAAAGTCTAAGATCAATGAAGCATTGCAGTATAAATTCAAGGCAGTTTTGATTTTGGGAAAACAGCTTGCATTTGATATTTAATGCTATAAAATGCTTTAACTTTGATTTTTAAAAGGAACTGTTTTTAAAAATAAAAGCTTACTCACCTTATAATTGAAGATGCAGAAACAAACTTAAGTGCAGATTTCAATTTCCAGGACTCTGTTTGAAACTGCATTTTGAAATGCATGATGCTCCTGGCTTTCATTTAGATTACAGAAATTGCTTTTCTGTCTGATGTTGATTTTAGACTTTGCAACAGTTGAATTTTGCTTTACATGTTGAAGATGCTTGCAGATGATGATGCATGCAGACCCATCTTATTGCACAGATTTGATGTTGAACAGATCTTCATTTTGCAGATTTGATTGAAGTTGTTTGGTTTGCAGATTTGAGGTTATATGGTTTGCAGAAATTTGAAGTTGTTTATAGAAATGGTTTGCAGATTTTAATTTGCATTTGTTTTGAGGTTTTAGATTTACTGAAATTTTGATTCAGGTTTCAAATGAGAAAAATGTGTTTTTATCAAATGAATCACTATGTTTCTCTTATCAATAATTTAAAAAAAAATAAGATTTAAAACGGATGCCACTTGTTAACTTATCATGTTAAATGTTTTACAAGTGTCTACTTAATAGTTTAATTGACTAACACATGTTTATTTCAATATTTAAAAGAGAATTCTAAATTATTAAATGTATTTGAATTTGTCTTAAACCATTGCAAATTAATTTTAGCAATTTTCAAATGTTTATTAACATCTAGTCTTTAAATAAATACATATAAACTATGAACTTCTTTATAAAACTATACATTTACATTTAAATGCTTGTTTAATTATTTAAAATAATATTCTATATGAAACTATATTTCAAAAGAAAAGAATTTTAAAATAAAACAAAACAAAATAAACCTTTACTATAAAATTGAAATTTTAAACTATATTTATTTTTAAAAACAAAATAAATACTTATTTACTTTCTATGAAAATTATAAGGTAGATCTTTTAAAACAAACTATTGAAAAGTTTACAATACTAATTAATTTAAATCCATTTACAATTTATTCATTTATATATAAATTAGAAAATACCCTTTATTTAATATAAATTAAAATTGAAACCAAGTCCTCTATTTATAATGAGTAAACATTTATACATTATAAATATAATATTTTTAAATCAGTTAAGAAAGATTATTTGTTACTTAAATATTTTTAACTTTGAAAAGAATATCATTAAACAAACTAAATAATTAAAATTTTCAAAAGAAAATTCCAGCTTGAATTAATTTATTAAATCAATATTTCACATTTTAAAATAATTATCAATGAAATTATTAAATAATTATTGCCTAAATTTCTGGGACATCACATGTTTGAGATTGAGTTTCCTGAGAGATATCTGTCTTTTGAGGGCTCTTTTTTGAAGAGGCTGGTGTAGCTTTGCGATTCAATAAGTTTCTGGATAAGGAAGTCTTTGGCAGTAGTAGCAGCAGTGAGTGGCCTATTACTTCGATGGTTTAAAAATCTCTGATGATTCTTTTGTCAGTAGGCCGGGGAGATGGTGGAGCTTGTCCATTTCTTCTGGAAGCCCAGATGGGAGTGATGGTAGTGGTTAAGAGATAGACCACTAGTTCTTCTTTTGGATAGAAGGCTTTAACTGTTCTGATTGTTGAAGTGAGAACGTTTTCTTCGCATCTGAACTAAGTGGAATCGCAAAAGTTACTTGTGATGGCTCGAAGGTTCTCTGAGTGACCTTTGTTTGGATTGAAGTATCTCTAGAGGATGTTTGAGTTATCGAAGTGGTTTGGTATTTTCTGGATATCTTCGAAGGAGTTAATATTTGCATCCACATCGAGAGTTTGAGTTCTGTTTGGACTTGGTTCTTGGATCTTTGCCGGTGGTTCAGCATAGTAGGAGGGCTCTTTGAGAATGAGATCTGTTTAAGTTGGCAGGATTTATTGGATCTAGTTTTCTGGTTGAATTTTTGTTGTGATGTTTGTGACCGAATCGGATAGGTCACTGAGATTTTATGGAATTTGATGAACAATGTTTCCGGGATAAGTTGATCAAGTTTATACTTGTGTTCATCAACAGAATTCTTAAATCAGAGTTGCGCAGTGGAAGCATGGTGGCAGCTATTCCAGGATAGAAGCAACACCCGATTCTTTGGGAATTTGAGTTTTGTCTTGGATCAGAGGATTTCTATAGGAAATTCACTTTGGATCTGGAGGCTTGATTGTTTTGAGCATCTGTTTGTTTTTCGGATAGGGTAGTATGTTTGGAGTCTTCTGATATTTGTGTAGTAGAGTTTGTGTGGTGGATTTTGATTGATCTAGAAGTTGAAGGCAACCCAGTATCGACAGGAGAGATGTGTGGATAAGAGATTGGATCTTTCTGTCTTCTCTTAAGGATTAAGTGTTTGATCTACAGGATTGAATTGCCAGTTCGGATGGATGGAATTCGTTATGTAATTCACGTATCTCTGAGGGAGTACATGTATGGTCTATCAATGGTTTAAGGATCAGTAGTTCTGGGAGATTTGGAAGTTGATTAGGACTTGTCTGTAGTCCAGTATCCTGTTTAGATTGGTTAATCTAGATATAGGAGCTCTAGACCTGAGTGGTGTAGCTAGTTTAGACTCTGTAGAGAGAGTGTCCCGGTGTTTGTACCTGGGAAACTCTAGGGAATCTTATCCAGAATTTTATCTGGATAATTAGAATAGTTTGTTTGAATTGGTTACTATGGTTGCTAGTATTTGGTTGATAACATATGTTTGCTCTTTTAAAATTTAAAATCTGTATGAGATTATTAAATTACCTTTGCTTTTAAAATTTCGAGGACGAAATTCCTTTAAGGGGGGAGGAATGTGATGTCCCGGAAATTTAGGCAATATTTATTTAATAATTTCATTAATAATTATTTTAAAATGTGAAATATTGATTTAATAATTTAATTCAAACATGAATTTTCTTTTGAAGATTAATAATTATTTAATTTGTCAAATGATATTCTTTTCAAATAATTTAATAATGATAGTTTAATTTGAAAATCTTATTGTTTTCTAATATTAAAAATATTTAAATAATAAATTTATCTTTCTAAGCCGATTTAAAAATATATTTTATTTATGATGTATATATGTGTATACATTGTAAATAGAAGATTTTATTTTAATCTAAATTTAAATTTAATAAGAATATTTTCAAACCTATTATATATATAAATGTATAAATTGTAAAATTGATTAAAATAATTTAAATTAGTATTGAAAACTTTTCAAAAGTTTGTTTAAAAAAAAATCTATCTTATAATTTTGTAGAAATGTAAGTAAGTATTTATTTGGTTTATAAAAATAAATATAGTTTAAATTTTGTTTTATAATAAAAGTTTGTTTTGTTTTATTTTAAAATTTGTTTTCTTTTGAAATAAATTTAGTTCATTTTTATTAGGGTATAGCATTTTGATTTAAAATTCTTGAATAAAATGAATTCAACATTATTTTGCCTTTTAAAACTTTTCTCTTTTGCAAATTTGTTTTAAAAATTATTTTAAAAATAATTAAACAAACATTAAAATGTAAATGTTATAAGGAAATTTATATGTATTTATTTAAAGACTAAATGTTAATAAACATTTAAAACATGCTCAAATAAATTAGAAATGGCTTTAGGATAAATTTAAATACATTTATAAATTAAAGAAATTTCTTCTAAAATTTAGATAAACATGTGTTAGACTCTTAACTAATAGAAAGACACTTGTAAAACATTTAACATAATTAGTTAACAAGTGGCATCTTGTTTATTTTTTTGAAATTTATTCTTTTAAATAAGAAAATATAACAAATGCATTTTTGCTCAACCCTTATTTTCATTTGAATCTGAAAATCAGATTTCAGTAAAATCAAAAACCCAAAACAATGCATGTTTTAAAATTTCTGCAAACAAACTTCATATCTGCAAACTCAATCAAGATCTGCAAAGCCAATCTGCAATCTAAAATCTACAACATTAGAACCCAAATCTGCATATCTGAAAGCAAAGTTACAACATCAAATCTGGAAGAAACTCAGCAATCAAAATACAAGTTAAAATCAACTTCAACTTGCAATTGCATATCCAATATGCAACTTCAGTAATCAACTTGCAAATGCAGATGCAAGTCAGATTCCAGGATTGAATGCATCTGAGTATTTTCTGCATCTTCAATTAAAAAAAGTGAGTAAGCTTCTTATTTTAAAAACAGATTTCCCTTTTAAAAATCAGAGCCAACCATAATTTACAGAAATTAAGTTTTTAATACACAGAAATCAAAACATGTTTAGGCAAAATTTGTTCTGTTTTCTGTTTTAAAAATGAAACGAAATGAGTAACTTCACATGCACAAAAGCTTGAGACATCAGAGCATATGAATTGGAAGAAATAAGTATGTATGATGATGACTGTTCTGTGTACATATATGAATATCTTTATATGTGTTGATTTCTTGTAGCTGCAAATCTAGTTTGTTTGTAAACTAAGATATCCTTTAATAGAAAATTCCTTATCACTTGAATTGTTTCTGTTAGAAATTTTTTGTGTATGCAAAATATGTTTGTTTGGTATAAAATTAGATTTATAAATTTTAAGTTAGCTTAATTAAATCTGTTGCCTTTGAAGACCCCATGTGATGTTGACAGGTTTGGGGTATGATGCAGATGTGTTTTTCCAGGCTGGAGTTGATTTCCTATTTTTGATTTCAAGTTGATGTGGGGGTTTGGGTGGTCGTGATCGTATGAGGGGATGGTCGACGACTTGTAGAAGTAGGCTGGAATGGCTGAAGTTCGCCAAGGTGACGGTGCATATGCACCATACATGTTGGATGTCTGGTGAACATTGTTTGGTTGTTCTGTGATTTTGTCTCGTGTAATTCCCGGGTGTTTTTAATTTTGACTCGAAGCAAGTGGGTTGGAGACTCGAAGTAAGGAATGGGGTTTCTCGGGTTAGTATAGTTGCAGGTTTAAAATCTGAAAGTTTTGCAGTTTTTTTTAAATTTAAATGAAATTCATATTTAAAAGTTGTAATTTGATTCTAGTGTGTGTTAAATCTGAATTCAAATGAAATTTTGAATTCAAGGTTTTTAGAAATGAAAATTTTAAAATTTAAACAAGATTTAAATTTAGTTTTGAATCCAGTTTAAATATAGTTTCTGGTCTACTTTTAAAACCAGATTTTGATTCAAAACAGTTTTTGTAAGTTTTTAAATTATGAACAGATTCAAATGTTTTTAAGCAAGATTTAAATTTTTTTTGGAATCAAGTTAAAAATAGTTTTCAGGTTTACTTTGGAAACCAGTTTTGAATTCAAAACAATTTGTAAATTTAAAAAAAAAATGAACATATTCAAAGGTTTTAAAAGTAGATTTGAAAATGAAATTTGATTTCAAATAAGGTTTAAACTTGAAAGAATTTATTTCCTTTAATATTTTAATTTAAGATATGAAATGTTGCTTTAAATTTGAAAGTTAAAATAATCAATTTATTTCCAAAGCTTGATTTATTAAATTTTGTTTTAAATCTTTCTTTTATATTTATGTAATGAATGTTCTTTAACATTCATTTTATATTAAGGTTTATAATTATTTAAATTTGGATTAATGTTTAAATAGTTAAACATTCTAAATATTAAATCTTTAAATGGAATTTGAATTTAATTTTAGAAATGTATTGTTTAAATATATTTTGAATGTAAATGAAGTCATTTGATAAGTAAATAAATTATTTTGAAAATAATTAAGATAATTGAGAGTTTACTTAATTATTTGGTTTTAAATAATGGTTTAGATTAATTTTTAATTAGAGATGATTTATTGATAATTAATCTAAGATAACTTTTCTTAAGTAAGTAATTATTGAGAATATTGGAATTAATAAAAATAATTGTCTAAGGGTAATTAAGTAATTAATTATTGAAACTAATTTTGATAATTAACTAGATTAATTAATTGAATATAATCAATTATAATGTGTTAAATATAATTACTTGATAGAAGTAATTAAGGAATTAATTGCTTATTGTAATTAATTTTGATATTGTGGTTTGTTTAAGTTAATTAATTTAGTTTAACTAATTTAAGTAAATCATTTGATGATTTAATGAGTGAAATTACTTAATGCAATTAATAGAGCAGGATTACTCAGAAAAGTAATAATTGATAATTACTGAAATGTAATTAGTTAAAGGTGATTTATTTTAATTAAGTAATTTGGATAATTACTTTGCAATGAATTAAGGATTAATTAATAAAGATAATTAATTATTGGGAATCAATTTATTAATAAGTAATTAAGAGAGTTAATTACTGAATTTAATATTAATCAAGGTGATTAATAATTAATAAAATTAATTAATTTTTAAATTAAGTAATTAATTTGAATATTAATTAGAGATCATTAATTATTATAATTAATGATGTAATTAAGCATTGTTTGATTAAGTAATAATTAAATAAGTGATTAATTAATTGTAATTAATCAAGGACAAATATAATTAATAATAATTTAAGTAATTAAATGTTAATTACTTATGAATAAGTTTAATTAATTATTTTAAAATTTATTTAGAAACTAATTACTTATTGTAATTAGTAAATGATTAATCAAGGTGTTTAGTCAAGCTAAATACTTAGTGAATGATTAATTAATTGGTTAAATAAATTATGGATATTAAGTAGGATTTAAATATGGTAATTAATTTAAATTAATTTAAATTAATTAGAGATAGAAGTAATTAATTTAATACTTTTTAAATTAATTATAAATTGATGGTTAATAAATCATTGCTTATGGATGTTATTGATTGAATGGTTGTGATCTTCGTAATGAGATGAGTTGTATTTGTATGATATGGATGTTTGGTTAAGGTATGATGATGTGTGATGGATTATCCGGTTGTGATGATTATCTGTTTGTGATAATGATATAGATTATCCGTTTTTGATATGAATATGATTATCTATTGTGATATGAAGCTTATCTATCTGTGTGAAATAGATAATAATAAAATGAGTTAATTGATTAAAACCCTTAAGTACAACTTGGACATTAAAATGGCATTTGGTTTCGGTGAGACCGGGATCGGGTTTCCATATTTGGATATCCGAAAACCACATCGACTCTAATTAAACGTTAGGCCGTTAATCCAAGCGGAGCAAGTGAAGACTCGAGGTGTTAGGGCTATACGTCAGTATAACTCTGTAGGTGATTCCATAATGAGTTGACGGAATAGTACTTATAGGTTCGAGATGGTGATTCAGAGTGCAAGGGCTATGGTCATTGACTTTGAGGGTGATTCCAAAATGAGTGCAACGAGATAGTGCCTTCGGTTTCGTTCGAACCCGAAACGAACTTGTATAGATTGAATGCTTTCAGAACATCGTCAGGTGGACGATGAGCATTCTAAGATTGATATGTCCTATAAAGGTAATCGTAGCCTTAAGCCTCACCAACCGGGAATGGCTAAAACAAGGGAGGTGCAGCAAGGCTTCGTGGGTAGCTCCCACTGGAGAGCAAGATTTATCCGTATCTAGAGGTCCCTTTATATTCGGCTGTGTGGAAGTTGGCGACGGCCAATCTGCCGGGTGGTCTTGTTCGGAACTGTTCAGTAAGGAATGATTCCGGCTTTGTGTTGCAGGGGAGCGGGCATACTCCTCGGTACGGTGATCTAGGCCACGTACTGTGACGGGCGGTACCCCAGTAGCCCTGCCATTGATGGAAACCCATTCTTCCTACGAGACCCTACGTTTTGATTTTATTACCCACTTTTGTGGATAGTAGCTGGAATTTAATCATGTAACAATTTCGGCTATTTCTTATTTATTTGAAAACCCTAGACACTATTATAATATCACTGGATTTCCTATCAAATGTTTTGGTTAGCGCAATGTAAAAACTTTTCCATGTTTATGCGTGGGAAGTCTTACGTGATACCTTTTGTTTCAAAAGATTTTCTAAAGTTAAGCAACTTTTATCCCCGTTTATTCACACCAGACCCCTGTTTGACCCGAGTGTATATTTTCTATTTGTTAAACTCTTGGGTACTCATATTACGTATGAGTAGTCAAGTGACTCAGGAATTGCTTTGACGATTTCTGGAGGAGATAATGGAGCAGGAGGCTTCAGCGTGTAGATATATTTAGTGATTCCGCTGTGTTTGAGTTGTATCTGTTTTTCTCTGATATACTTGAATTGTAATTGCTAGACAAATGTTTATAGCCGTCTAGTTTGTGTTGTATTAGCTGTTTAACTATGATGTATATGATACTATGTAAAGTTATATGTAATATATATAATTTATTCATTCCGCTGTGAGATTCTGATGTTGTCTGTTTCTTTCTTTCCTTTCTTTTCTCTTTTCTACCCCTTTCTTTCTTCTTAATGATGCGTCTTTCTATGGAATGAAAGGCGGGTCGTTACAGAAACAAAATGTACGTAATACTTAAATAATAAATTCATTGATTATTTTAAATAATTAAATGACATATGTAAGTAAATGAATGTTAATGTGACGACCCGGAATTTTCTAGCATTTAAAATCGGAATATTTAATTGATTTTAAATATTCAATAGAGTAATTTTAATTTGAATTACGAATATCACTATTTATTTATTGAATTTAATAATTGAAAATTGGGTAAAATATAAAATCTAGGATTTTAAGCCTGCTAAAATATAATTTGAAGGCTTATAAAATTTATATTGATAACACTGAAGATAATAGAAGTGTTGAAATTGAATATAGCAGTGATTTGTTCAGTTTTGAAAATATATCGTTTAAATTGAATTTAAAAATAGCCTTCCGATGCACAGTCTCGGATTTTGACGAAACCAGTTCCATTGGATCCGTAATATTTTGTGATTACCGGATTTCAATTTTCGTACTGTTTAGAGTTGTTGTGTGAGCGTACGATATATAAACGCTCTAGAATTAATATCAAAAAATTTAATACTTTAATTCGATTCAAAAAGCTATCTTCCCCTTATGATCGAATTAGGACTCGAAACCTTTTCCATTTCATTCGAAATAGGGGTATAACATTATAAATGCCTAGCGGCACGCCCCGATAGGAGTTCGAGATTTTTTGTTCCGTGAAACGAGAAGTTTTAACATTTTGGATAATACAATATATTTACCTTAATTTATAGCGTTCACATCAATGTTTTTCCCTTCTTTTAAGAACTTTAATGTTCCTTTTCAAACACGCTAACATTCCCTATTCCAGCATGCTGTCTAATGTCCTTATCGTACTGCTACCCCGTCTTCCTCTAGAAGCCATTCGATCTTTTGAATATAGTTATGTTGACCGAACAAGTCAGTTCGATTTCAAAATAAATCAAAACAAAATAATAAAAACAGAAATTAATGGCTGGACCCTTTTTTCCCCTCTTTTGCTCGATCGAATCGAGTTCGATTCCTTTGCTATCGGCTTGTCGAGGTGATAGCTCATGCGAGCTCGCGAGTGCGTGGGGGGCTGGGTTTCGATTTAAGGCTTGGTGTTGCTGCTGGAATCACCGCGAGCTTGGATTGGGAAGCAACGACGATGAGGTACCGGAGTTCGTGGTCGCTAGAGGGCCCGACACGACATAAGGAGGAGGTGACGGCGGTTGGAGCACGTGAAGTTCACTGGCGATGTTCGCGAGATCTTGGTCGACGTTGCAGAAAGGGTAGTCTGGTAAGGTTTATGTTGTTTTCGTTTTAAAATTTATATATATTTGTATATATTTATATACAGAGAAAAAAAATGATAGTGGGGTATATATTTTCAATTCATTTTTACAATTTAATATTAATTTTTGTATATGTATGTTTATGCAGGAAAATTTATTACAGTAAGTTTTTAAAGGAAAAATTATCAGTTAAAAAATTAAATTACTAGTTTAGAATTAAAGTATTAGTTAAATTTAATTTTTTAAATGGAAATTGAATTGTTCCTTTTGTTATAATATTAATTAAATTAAAATTTATCAAATGGAGATTAATTATTCAAATTGTTCGAATATTAATAAAACCATAATATGTTTATTCAAGGTCAAAAATCGAGAAATCAAGGCAATATTGGAATGGATTGCAAATAAAAGCAAAGGTGAGTTAATCTCACTCATTTGGTTTAATTTAAATTTAAATGGTTAAATTTAAATAATTGATTGATTGATTTGATTTGATGTGTTATAATGTATAGTAGTATATAGTATATCTTGGAAAGATTGATTTTCCCGCATTATATAGTGGATGAGACCCTATGCGCCGCATAATACAGATGATATTTTATTTAAATCCCGTATGCATTGATATTCCACCTCGAAGTGGAATTGGTATTTTATGTTGTGCTAACGTCTGTGGGTGCAGGGAAACAGGTCGGAGGGATCCAACTGGATTCCTCAACATTTATTTAAATTATTTAATATTCTCTGTTGTGATTATTTGATATTCTATGATGAATTATACTAGAATATTGAATGCTATAGTTTGCTTGAATATTTCGGTACTCTGAATTACCTAAATATATAGAATTGGATTTTTGAAAAGAAAATAAAAGAGTGAATTTTTAAGAAAATAATTATAGAGAATTTAAATAAATTAAGAATGAATTGGATAAGAATAATAGTAATTTTAAAATTCTAATAAATAAAATTCCGTATATGAAGAGTGGATTTTGAATACACATGAAGATAATGAATTTTAAACTTTAGTTATATTATTTAGAAGAATAAAGCATTTATTTTAAAATTAAGATTTAAATTACTGAAAGAATAAAGAAGAAATTTCGAAAACTGAAATTGGTATGTTTCAGTTAAAAGATTTAAAATCAAAACAAAAGAAAAATAAATAAATAAAAAATCTACAATTAATGGATTTTGAAATGAATCGAGTAAGCAAAGGAATTTATTTCAATTGGAGTAAATTGGAAATCAGTTTGGAAATTGATTTAAGTGTTTGAAATTGGAAATTTAAAAGAGAATGTGACTATGAAATTTTATGAACTGGGTTTATAAAGGTAAAGTAATATATCAGTGGATATTTGGAAGAATGAATTAACGGTGGGAATTAAATAAAGGATGGGTAAATTTGTTTAAAAATAAACAGTGGTTTATTTTTAAAGGGTGTGAAGAGAAGTATATTTCCCTGGATAGCCGAGTACGTTTTCAAAGTAAATTTTTAAAATATAAGTCAAGGCTTTAATGTTGTTTTAAAAAAACATGTTTCAGAAAACTTATTATTTCTAAATGTTTAAATTCTAAAGTAAGTATTTTTCAGATCTATTATCGTAGTAATTGTTTAAAGGTGACTTAGTATTTGGTTTTAAAGCAGAAAACCTAGTTTTATATTTTATAAAGTAACCTTGTTTTAAATACTTCTAAAGTATATTTTTAATAAAGTATTAAAGTAGTTTTTCTAAATTTAAATGTTAAAGCCTATTTTACAATAAAGTGTTTTTAAATTTATTTTAAAATCTAAAGTTTGTGCTTGGTGATTTCAGTGGAAATATAAAATATTTGGGAAATTTATTCTGTAAAAAGGAAAGTAGTTTGAAACTGTTTTCAAAAGGGTTGAAAGCAGAAATATATCTTGCGAAGATATTTTGAGAATAATAAATAATTTGGTGAAATTATTT
The DNA here is from genome assembly GCA_030765085.1 of Allium cepa. Classification (NCBI taxonomy): domain Eukaryota; kingdom Viridiplantae; phylum Streptophyta; class Magnoliopsida; order Asparagales; family Amaryllidaceae; genus Allium; species Allium cepa. The sequence continues at coordinate 146,751,396 of CM060945.1, forward strand.
ATGGTTGATGGTTGTTTGTGAATATTAATTGATAATTGAATAACCGACTATCAATATTGGCCAAATACGTTGATCGTTTCGAAGATACCGGGATCGGGATTTATTTCTCGAAAACCACTTCGATCCGGTTTGTACGTTTTCGTGAAAAACGAGTTTGGATTCGAAGATGGAGCAGTGAAGTGCAAGGGCTAGTCGCTACTAATCCTGAGGATATTTCCAAAATGTATGTAGTAGGAATAGTGCCTTCGGTTCTGTTCGAACCCAGGACGGACTTGTATGGATAAATACTTTCGAACATCGTCAAGTGGACGATGGGCATTCTAAGGGATATGTTCTAAAAAGGTAACGCTTAGACTCAAGCCTCATCAACCGGGAATGACCGAAAATCAGGGGTTATGCAGCAAGGTTTGGTGGGCAGCACCCATTTTCGGGTAAGGTCATCCCTTTCTAGATGTCCCTTTTTATTTCAGCTTAGTGGTTCGGTTGCTGATCCTAACCGTGGGGTGATCTTACTCGGGATTATCCAGTAAGGGATAGTCCGGGTCTTGTGTTGCAGGGGGTCGAGAGTGATCCTCGGTACTTTGATCTAGGCCACGTACCGTGACAGGTGGTACCCCAGTGCCACTCATTAGATGGAAATCCAATCTCCCTATGTGCCTTTTACGAGTTTTGTTTGTATTACCCACTTTGTGGCTAGTAGCTGGAATTTAATAATGTAACAATTTCAGCTATTTTAATGAGTATTTGTAAATAGACCCTATTATAATATCAGAGGATTTTAATAAACATGTTTTAGCTATCGTAAGGTAAAAACCCGACAAGTTTATTTGTGGCGTGGTCTTACGAGATGCTTTTGTTTTCAAAGGATTTTGAAACTTTAATAATCAATTTGAGTGTGGTTTTCTCACGCTGGTTTTCCAGACTGACTCGGGTGTTATTTAACTGTAATGCTCGGGTCAGATCGAGTATTATAGGATACAGGATATGATGCTGTGGACCTCAAGAGACGAGCTGGATGGCGATACGTACTTCCGTATTTGATTATTATTCTGCTGTGTATCCAGTTGTATGTTATTGATGTGGAACTCTGATGATGTACTTTGATGATGTATGTATAAACCGATATAGTATTTGTTTTGTTGTAAAGATCTGTGTTTATCTATTATATTTTATTCCGCTGCGATGGTTACATTCTGATGTTGTTTTCTGTTTTCTCTTCTTCTACCTCTTCTTCTTTAACCAAAATGGTTCGTATTTCTGTTTAACTTGAGTTGATTGACGTAGAATAGTGTTGACTCAAGGGGCACGGATTTGCGGGTCGTTACCCTTGGTATCAGAGCTTAGTTTGGTGATAACCTTGGCTCTGGTGGGGATTACTCATTAAATAGAGTTTGTAGTACTCTAGAATGAGTTTGAGAGTATTAAGATATGAGTGCGTATTTGTTAGTGAATGTAAAATTATTTTTATATTGTGTTGATTTATCGGTTGAGTGTTATGGATTCTGGTCGATATGTGGGACGCCATGTTATCGATAGGGATTTCTAAACTCTTAAACAAGATAAACCGACACAGTATTGTTCTAAATAGGGTAAATAAAATAATTTTACCCAAGATTATTTTTGTATATAAAGGAACTGATTTTTCATAATTATTATAGTTATATATGGATGCTTAGTTGTTAGAAAGTGATAATATTAAATTATTATTAATATTGCTGTATGAGAATCGAATAAGAAATTGAAGATAATAACCAAAGATTAAGGAATAAATTAATAAAATAAATGGGATTTGTAAATGTGATTTATAATTGAATAAGGAATTGAAATCATAATTAAAAACTAAGAAACAAATTCATATACAAGTGAAATTTGTAAATATAAACTATAAATGTGAATTATAGCGTGATTAATAATTAAAATAAGATAAAATTCCAAAGTAATGTTTGAATATAAATTTAAATGATTTGTAATTTGAAAATTTGGAAATTTAAATTCCTTTGAATTTGAAAATGATTCTCTAAAAGTTGGAAAAACAAATATATATTTGAGAAATCTTTTTGAATCGTGTTTGCACAAAAAATGGGCAAACACCTCCAAGTCGTGTAATTTAGTCGATTTTATATTGTTATTAGTGATTTGGGTGATTCATGCAAATATATAAAATAGATGGACTAAACTATAAAAGACACACAGATTTATAGTGGTTCGGCCAGAATGTGTCTATGTCCACTTTATATGTTATTCTGCTTTACTGTTCAAGTTACAAGTACAAAGCTTTGATTACAAGTATCTGAAATTTGTTTGAAAGTTTTATCCGTGCTTGAGCTCTCCAACTTGTCTGGCATTGTTGTACCCCTACCCCTATATTTATAGAGTGAGGCTGGGGGTATGGGTCTTGGATTTATATAGCTGCTGGTGGGTCTGGGCGGATGTAATTTGACCTGGCAGTGTTGGTTCGGTGATGCCGTGGTCCGGGGAAGGTTGGAGTGGCCTTCGATCCGGTAGTGGTTGGAGTGGCTTCGGTTCGGTAGTAATTGGAGTGGGAATTGGTTCGGCAGTGCTTGGTCCGGCGATGGGTTGGTAGTGGGTGGAGCGTTGTTTGGACCGGTGGTAGATGGAGAGTGAGTTGGTTCGGCCAGGCATTGGGGCGGAGATGGTTCGGTAGGGACTTGGACAGGGAGTGGGATTTGGTTCGGTGGTAGGTGGAGCAAGGGCTGGTTCGGCGGTGGCCTCCCTCATCTTGGTTCGGTAGCACCGGTCTAGTGGAAACACGCCCAACAAATCGGATTTGAAATCTAGAGATATTTGGAATTTATAAATGTTTGAAGGGATTTTAGAAAGATAAAAGCATAAAACTCTTTTCGTTCGCTGGAAAAAAATTCCGATGATGATCGCGACATCATAGGTGTTCATTTTCGAGTTTCCAAAAGAGGGATTGGTTTCATTTTTAAAATGCAAAGGAATAGTTTGGTTTAGATATATATGTTTTCAAAATTTAATTTTGAACATTTTAGTAACGAGTTTAAATGTGTAAACAAAAAGGGAATTTAAACCGAATGTAGAACTTAAGTTTGAATGAAAAATATTAGTCAAGTTGGACTAAATAAACAAAGTTTTAAGATTAAAATTAATAAGTAACCAATTAATTAACATGGTATGAATTTGTGAATGAATAAGTGAATTTATAATTATAAGTAAATGAACTGAAATTGGATATTGGAATGATATTAAATGGAATTAAGTCCTTGCTTAACAAAATTCAAAAGAATGGTATGTAGCTAGATTTAACTGGAGTTAAGTTAAATAAAATTGAATTGAATTTAAATTCAGTAAGTTATAAAGAATATTAAATAGAATTGAATTCTTATTCAAATAAAATTAAAAGAATGATAAGAAGTTAGATTAATTGGAAACGAGTTAAATAAAAATTTGAACTGGAATAAATAAATTCCGACGGCTTATAAAAGTTGGAGTTTATGAAAAGAATATAAGTGTGTCTTATAAAGATTGAAAAGTGAATATATTTGAGCTAAAATGAAAGGAAGTATGGGAATATAAGTGTACGACTTATAAGAGAGAAAGAGAGAGAAATAAAGGCCACAATGGAATTGTTTGACATTTTGGTGGACAAAATGAAAATCCAATCTTGAATTATAAAATAGAATTGAATTCAAGTTAAGTAATAAAGTGATTTTTGAAGATAAAAATCAAATATTGAATTAAAATTGAGAAATAAACTAAATTTGGGATAAATTAGTTAATGAAATATGGAAATGGAACTCGAAATTATTAACTTAGAATTGAATTGTGAATAGATAATAGAGTTTGGAAATTAAGCTTGAGTTATAAATAGAAATTCAACTTAGAATTGTAAGTGAATTAAATATGAATTGAAGTTGTATGGAATTGGATTAAAATAAAAATGATTTGAGATGAAAATAAATCCAATTCGAGCATGAATAAATTAAAACGAGAATGAACTTAAGTTATGAAATGGGAGTGAATTGAAGTAAATTAACTTAAGTTTAAAGTTAATAGAAGCATGGGATGATGTCGAGTATAGCAAAATGGCTTTGAACAAAACCAATGTGAAACGGAATGGAATGCAACTATACGGTTTGTAAATAAGTTAGATTGGAATGGAATTTATATACATTGAGGTGGAAACAATTTAAATTGGTTATCAAGCTTATGTAATTATTTATTCACATTAATATTTTCGTATTGAATAAGAAAATGGATCGTTTGACGTAAACGAGATTAGATAAAATCCTATGAGTCACTAGAAGTGAAATAGGATGATTTTGAAATCAATTTGAATGAATATGAGTTTGTTTTGCTTAGAATGAATTAAATATAAGCGAGTAAGTTGTAAATCACTTAAACTGAATGGAATGGTTTGAGAATTGGTTGTAAGCAATTGTAATAAGTGTCGGAACCTTATATGTGCTTATGGAAATTTGATAACTTGCATTACATGTGAAATTTATGTGTTAGCTATTGAAAGTAAGTGAAATGTTAATAAACTGCATATATTTAGTACTTATATGTTTGAATTGAGTAAATACAGGTACCAGGAAGCCGTTTGGCTGGATTTGATCGCGCAAATTGCTAAAATAATAAGTCGCTTGCTTAAAATGCTAAATGAAGGTACGCCTACGTAATAAAAATAGGAAATATGAACTGTTTTTGTTTTTCCGACTGGGTGGGTCGATGTATATATATTTGTATCTTTTGTCAAATTGCAAAAGCTCCTCCGTACAAAGGAGACTCTGCCAAAGTTTTCAAAATTTTTGGGAGTTAGAAAATTTTTTGAAAATTTTTGGAAAATTTTTGTTAGCGATAAAACGATTATAAATTGGAAATTGAAATAAATTAGTGGATGAAACTAACTTAAAATAACGATATGAATCAGTTATAAATGGAAGATAAAATTCAACATTCAGAATTAAAGATAAATTGAATTCAGATAGAAATGGGAGAACCAATTTGAATAGAAGTAGATATAAACTAAAGTGGCGAAGTGAAAATAAATAAAGAAGCATATAAAATGCTTATACAAAACTTAAGAAAGGAATGGTGAATTCTTAATTGGAAATTGATATTACCAATATATTCTAAGTTAATATTTGAATGAATAAATATTGACATTTGTAAGGAAGTCGACAAATTTTTTTTGAATGCTATGATTGGATATTATTGCGGAATAGGATATGCAGGTATTATAAAGGGAAAGGAAAATTTGATTTTGATTTTCAGAAGATAAATTTGAATTGCTTGACAAAGGTATGTGTTTAAATTTCTGTAAATTTGATTGGGTTTTTGATCAAGCCACTTGGCTTTTGTTTTCTTTTAAAATCTGGGGGCCCGTAGAGGCATTTTGTAGTTGTACCGAGCTAGCCGCGCAAAAGAGACGCTGGCGAAATTTTTCGGAAATTTAGGGAGTTAGAAAATTTTTGGGAAATTTTTGATAATTCAAAATTTGGTTTTAAATTAAAATTTGAATGATTGAGAAAAAAGTATAGTTTGAAAACTATGGGAAAGTTTGGGAAGTTAGTAAGAATGATAATGGGTCTTCTATAAAAAGATAGATCGGTAGGATGTTGAATTGTTAGAAACTGTTTAGTTTTGGGAAAAAGGTAAACGGCTATTGGACAATTCTTCCTAACCAGTAATTTCGAGGACGAAATTCTTTTAAGGGGGGAGGAATGTGACGACCCGAAATTTTTGAGCATTTAAAATCGAAATATTCAATTGATTTTAAATATTCAATGGAGTAATTTTAAATTGAATTACGAATATCACTATTTATTTATTGAATTTAATAATTGGAAATTGCATAAAATATGAAATCTAGGATTTTAAGCCTGTTAAAATATAATTTGAAGGCTTATAAAATTTATATTGATAACGCTGAAGATAATAGAAGTGTTAAAATTGAATCTAACAGTGATTTGTTCTGTTTTGAAAATACATCGTTTAAATTGAATTTAAAAATAGCCTTCCGAGGTACAGTCTCGGATTTTGACGAAACCAGTTCCATTAGATCCATAATATTTTATTATTATTGGATTTCAATTTTCGTAGTGTTTGGAGTTGTTGTGTGAGAGTACGATATATAAACGCGCTAGAATTAATATCGAAAAATTTAATACTTTAATTCGATTCAAAAAGCTATCTCCCCCTTACGATCAAATTAGGACTCGAAATCTTTTCCATTTCGTTCAGAATAGGCGTATAACATTATAAACGCCTAGGGGCATGCCTCAATAGGAGTTCGAGATTTTTAGTTGCGTGAAATGAGAAGTTTTAACATTTTGGATAATATAATATATTAACCTTAATTTACACTAGCAAGGTTGAATTCGTTTCTATCCAGGGCGCAAAATAGCATATTCATAGCTTTGGCGTTTACAATAGCTTCATTCTTTTGAGTTTGTGTCCATGTAGGATAATCGGTTGTGGGTACAATGAACTCTGCTTGAGTAGCATTCCAAGCTTCGAAACTTGTTGCATGCATATAAATCCTCATCCTTGTAGCCCAATAGTTATAGTTTAGTCCATTGAATAGAGGAGGTCTTTGGGTAGATCGTCCTTCCACAAATGTAGAACTATAGAAGGATGTTGTGCTTGTACTTGCGTTATTTTCCATATTATCAGTATGTCTAATAACGGTGTTATGTTTATAGAACGGCCTTGCTTTGATACCAATTGAAAGAGGCTATGCGGTAGGATCGTGTAATATGGAATAACGAAATTGTCTAGGTAGATAAAGTAAGTAAAAGAAAGGTAGACACCGGGATTTTATACTGGTTCGGACCTCTAGTCCTACGTCCAGTCCCTAAGATTCACTTAGAAATTCCACTAACTAAAACCCTTACTTAACCCGGAGGAATAGTTTTACAACTTACCCGATCAGCCGAACGGGATTTTTGGCCTCAACTACTAAAGAGGACTTCAACTCAAGTAGTAAAAACAATATTCGACTTGTTGTGTTCTTGTCAACGCTGATGAGTCTAATGTAGTACAGTATTCCTATAATCTTATCCTCGGGAGTATGCAATGTGTTTGTGAAGATTAAGAAAATGTGAATTGCTATAAATCAAAAGAATGTTAAAAACAAAGCAGTGATTCAAGCAATAGATTTGTGATTGCTTTGAGAATTTCTAAATAATATATTCAAGAAAATAGTAAGATTAAAGCAAGAGAATTCGGTGAATTGAAGATGTTAGAACCATGTATTTATATTTGTAAAAGAGGTATTGAAGATGTTAGAATCATGTATTTATATTTGTAAAAGAGGTGCATCTGTTGGCTAAGGGTGCAGACAAGAGATGCTTCCATTTCCATTGGAGAATGGTTGCAACTCTTGGGAGGAAGGTGTCCATTCAAAGAAAATTCGTAGGTTCAAATTCAATCGACTGAACAGGGAATTCAGTCAACTGAAAATATGAACTAAAATTTTCAAGAACAAATTCAGTCGACTTTGAGCAGGGTGTTTCAGTCGACTGAAACTGTACATGTTTTGTATATGTGTAACAGGTTCAGTCGACTGGTCATCCCTGTTCAGTCGACTGAACTATTAAATTGTGCACAGTGAATGTTTATTAAAAAATGAAATTTATAAAATGTGTTCTAGTGTTTGTGCAAGCCTCTTGAGGATAGATTTTAACAATAAATCTAAACTAAGACCTATATAAAAATCATACTTATGTTTATCCTTGGTCTTCATCGTTCTTTCTTTAGCTTTGCACATATCTCTACCTTTTTGTTGAAGCACATTGTCATTGATCAAAATATAGCATATCAACAATTCACATCAATGTTTTTCCCTTCTTTTCAGAACTTTAATGTTCCTTTTCAAACACGCTAACATTCCCTATTCAAGCATGCTGTCTAGTGTCCTTATCCTACTGCTACCCTGTCTTCCTCTGGAAGCCATTCGATCTTTTGAATATAGTTATGTTGACCGAACAAATCAGTTCGATTTCAAAAAAAAAATCAAAACAAAATAATAAAAATAGAAATTAATAGCCGGACCCTTTTTTCCCCTCTTTCGCTCAATCGAATCCAGTTCGATTCCTTTGCTGTCGGCTTGTCGAGATGATAGCTCGTGTGAGCTCGCGAGTGCGTGGGAGGCTGGGTTTCGATTTAAGGCTTGGAGTTGCTGTTGGAATCGCCGCGAGCTTGGATTGGGAAGCAACGGCGGTGAGGTACCGGAGTTCGTGGTCGCTCGAGGGCCTGGTGCGTTCAAAGGAGGAGGTGACGGCGGCTGGAGCACGTGAAGTTCATTGGCGATGTTCGCGAGATCTTGGTCGACGTTGCGGCAAGGGTAGTCTGGTGAGGTCTATGCTGTTTTCATTTTAAAATTTATATATATTTGTATATATTTATATACAGAGAAAAATAATGACAGTGGGGTATTTATTTTTAGTTCATTTTAACAATTTAATATTAATTTATATATATATATATATATATATATGTATGTATGTTTATGCAGGAAAATTTATTACAGTAAGTTTTAAAAGGAAAAATTGTCAGTTAAAAAATTAAATTACTTGTTTAGATTTAAAGTATTAGTTAAATTTAATTTTTTAAATGGAAATTGAATTGTTCGTTTTGTTAGAATATTAATTAAATTAAAATTTATCAAATGGAGATTAATTATTCAAATTGTTCGAATATTAATAAAACCATAATATGTTTATTCAAGGTCAAAAATCGAGAAACCAAGGCAATATTGTAATGAATTGCAAATAAAAGCTAAGGTGAGTTAATCTCACTCATCTGGTTTAATTTAAATTTAAATGGTTAAATTTAGATAATCGAATGATTGATTTGATTTGATGTTATATATTATATAGTAGATATAGTATATCTTGGAATGATTGATTTTCCCGCATTATATAGCGGATGAGACCCTATGCGCCGCATAATAGCGGATGATATTTAATTTAAATCCTATATACCACGATATTCCCCCTCGAAGTGGAATTGGTATTTTATGTTGTGCTAACGTCTGTGGATGCAGGAAAACAGGTCGGAGGGATCCAACTGGATTCCTCAACATTTATTTAAATTATTTAATATTCTCTGTTGTGATTATTTGATATTCTATGATGAATTATACTAGAATATTGAATGCTATAGTTTGCTTGAATATTTCGGTACTCTGAATTACCTAAATATATAGAATTGGATTTTTGAAAAGAAAATAAAAGAGTGAATTTTTAAGAAAATAATTATAGAGAATTTAAATAAATTAAGAATGAATTGGATAAGAATAATAGTAATTTTAAAATTCTAATAAATAAAATTCCGTATATGAAGAGTGGATTTTGAATAAACAGGAAGATAATGAATTTTAAACTTCAGCGTTATTAATTAAAAGAATAAAGAATTTATTTTAAATTTAAGATTTAAATTACTGAAAGAACAAAGAAGAAATTTGGAAATATGAAATTGGTATGTTTCAGTTAAAAGATTTAAAATCAAAATGAAAGAAAAATAAATAAATAAAAATCTACAGTTAGTGGATTTTGAAATGAATTGAGTAAGCAAAGGAATTTATTTCAAATGGAGTAAATTGGAAATCAGTTTGGAAATTGATTTAAGTGTTCAACATTGGAAATTTAAAAGAGAATGTGACTACGAAATTTTGTAAACTGGGTTTATAAAGGTAAAGTAATATATCAGTGGATATTTGAAAGAATAAATTCACATTGGGAATTTATTGAAGGATGGGTAAATTTGTTTAAAAATAAACAATGATTTATTTTTAAAGGGTGTGAAGAGAAATATATTTCCCGGGATAGCCGAGTACGTTTTCAAAGTAAAATTTTAAAATATAAGTTAAAGCTTTAATATTCTTTTAAAAAAACATGTTTTAGAAAAATTATTATTTCTAAATGTTTAAATTCTAAAGTAAGTATTTTTCAAATCTATTATCGTAGTAATTATTTAAAGGTGACTTAGTATTTGGTTTTAAAGGAGAAAATCTAGTTTATATTTTATTAAGTAACCTTATTTTAAATACTTTTAAAGTATATTTTTAATAAAATGTCAAATTAGTTTTTCTAAATTTAAATGTTAAAGCATATTTTACAATAAAGTGCTTTTAAATTTATTTTAAAATCTAAAGTTTGTGCTTGGTGAATTCATTGGAAATAGAAAATATTTGGGAAATTGAGTAAAAGGAAGGTAGTTTGAAACTGTTTTCAAAAGGGTTGAAAGCGGAAATATATCTTGCGAAGATATCTTGATAATAATAAATAATTTGGTGAAATTATTTATGGTTGATGGCTGTTTGTGAATGTTAATTGATAGTTAAATAACCGACTATCAATATTGGCCAAATAAATTGATGTTTTGAAGAGACTGGGATCAGGATTTATTTCTCGAAAACCACTTCGATCCGGTTTGCACGTTTTCGTGGAAAATGAGTTTGGATTAGAAGATGGAGTAGTGATGTGCCAGTGCTAGTCGCTACTAATCCTAAGGAAATTTCCAAAATGGATGTAGTAGGAATAGTGCCTTCGATTCCGTTCGAACCCGGGACGGACTTGTATGGATAAATGCTTTCGGAACATTGTCAGGTGAACGATGGGCATTCTAAGGGATATGTTCTAAATAGGTAACGCTTAGCCTCAAGCCTCATCAACCGGGAATGACTGAAAATCAAGGGTCATGCAGCAAGGCTTGGTGGGCAGCACTCATTTCCGGGTAAGGTCATCCCTATCCAGATGTCCCTTTTTATTTCGGCTTAGTGGTGCGTTGCTGATCCCAACCGTGGGGTAATCTTACTTGGGATTATCCAGTAAGGGATAGTCTGAGTCTTTTGTTGCAGGCGGTCGGGAGTGATCCTCGGTACTGTGATCTTGGCCACGTACTAGGATAGGTGGTACCCCACTGTCTAGTCATTAGTTGGAAATCCATTCTCCTTACGCGCCTTCTACAGTTTTTTTTTTATTACTCACTCTGTGGCTAGTAGCTGGAATTTAATAATGTAATAATTTCGGCTATTTTAATAAGTATTTGTAAATAGATCCTATTATAATATCATAGGATTTTAATAAAAATGTTTTAGCCATCGTAAGGTAAAAACCCGAGATGTTTATTTGTGGCGTGGTCTTACGAGATGCTTTTGTTTTCAAAGGAATTTGAAGTGACCCACTATTCTTACCTATATTTTTAGGGATTTTTAGTTATTTTTTTAACAAGGGATCACTTCTTTTGATTACTTTCCCAAGATCCAGAATTTACTAATATAAATATATTAGTATTTAAATCAAGTCATATCATTTATATATATGAAGATATATAAATGTTTCTTTGCCTATCAATGTTTTAATTACAACATTTCTCATATTTGAGAGGTTTTGTGTCACACAGCCCTTTTTCTACTCTTTAATTTTTGTTTAACTCAAGCTTGACTAACATAGGATTCAAATATTACCACTTATTATTTTCTTGTTTTAACTCCCAGGTTACTTTATAAACCAGATTGATTGATTTATGGATTTACACCCCATGTATTTGGTCTTTGGGATTTAGAAATTCTTACATGTGGCTTTAGATTAATAAAGGATATTAAAACGATTCATAAATGTTAGTCTAGCCCGGATTCTGAATTCAAACACAAACAAATCCTGTCAAGCCAATTGCACGTATCCTGGTTCATAGAGTATGTAATGATCATGTGGGTAATAGGGTTGTAAACTAGTTTAAAGGTCAAATAGATGAAAACAGTACAAATGGGCAAAGTGCAAACTCAGACTAACATTCCCAAAGAAGACTTAGCATATACATGAAGGCAGCAATTACAACTGATTCAAGTGAAGGGAAAATTTACACATGAAGTCAATATGGTCAAGGTAACAAGCCTAGATCCCAAGTTAGAGGTGACAATAATGTATACATATGGTCAGGCAATGTTAAAAATCAGAATAAGTCAAAACTTCAAAATGAACACATAATGAAGACACTGATGAACTCCAAGTAAGGAACAAATGACAGTGAGCAATATGCAGTGGAGTAGTGGACATGCTTATTACACAAACAACACCACACGACACTATAAACTACAAGTGAAATTAAACAAACATTGCCAAAGAGAATATGTCCTACATATAAGATTACATGGCATAATCTACTTCATTATAATCTACTGGAAATCTCCAGAATCTATTGCTTAAGTCAATAACTCACAAACACATATAATACTTAAGTTTATACATGTTCTTTTCAAGTAAACAAAGCAAGCATCAATTCTGAGGAATACATAAGACATAAGAGAGTTTGCCTAGCTTATTTATTACAATAATACTGCTACTTTTCTTAAGCATTTTAAATTCAACAAGATCTTCAAATATCCATGCAAGCAAGCTACTTATGCATCTTTCCTGCAACAATGCTTTGAACTGCCTCCATAAAAATGAGACACCCCAAATATTGCAAAGGCAACAAATAGGGTCGGAAAATAAATTCTGGTGTGAGTGAAATCATAAATTATAAGTAGCTTGTAATTGTCTAATTACTACGTAGAGAATTTATATATCATATGCTTATTATGCTAAAATCTGAGTATATACCTAATGTAAGCTCTTTCCATTATACAAACACACAAGCAATCATCCATCCATACTATTTAATTATGCATACATATACTCATATGGATTTGCTCCCTAAATTCAATAGCTTAATTCCTCAATCCCACTTATCTTTTAATTTGTCTGAACTCTTGCCATTGTACACCATGTGTGCATTGCAAAGGGACTCAATTCTGTTAACCTTTTACATAGAGGCCTAAAGGACATAAGCAAGTCATGCACATACCCATCATCCACCTGATAATGAATAGATCAAGGCACTACTCCTAAATTAGCTGATAATTTAGAGACCCTTCTCATTATTTTCAGGAGAATTTTATTAATACTTGAAAGGCTTTATATTCTTTTCTTGTTTCCATAAATCACAAGGTATCAAACTCACTCAGGGATTTCAGCCAGACATACCAAGCATTCATGCAAAATACCACATCTCATTTTTTTAAGGTCATTTTTATTTAATCACATTTTCTAAAACTTGCATAAATATTTATGTCCAGTGATATTCCCGTGTCTTACATAATCTGGAGAAGTTAGATGAAATATCACATTCATTTTACTGTGAACACAGGGTATGGTTTTTGAGAAAAACCTATAAAAACATATTAACGTATCATTGGAACAAATCAACACATATACATGATATTCCATTGTTCATATCATTTTTAAAATGAATTAGACATAAGCATGAATCTCTTTTATTCACACTGCCAACTTCACTCTTTATCAATACCCTACTTTTGAGCAAAAATGTTTAGCTCATCTCTATATGAAAGCTATATTATAAGTTACAGAATCCATTTCTGTGATCAGGGGGTTTATCTTTTCAAAGAATCAACCAAAAACAATCAAAACAGATCAAAGCATCAACCAATAACTCAGCCAAAATACCAACCATAATCAACATTTATTTATTCAGAGAATAAAAATCAATGATATGGTTTTTTTTATATAAAAATAATATGGTTGCCCTTAACTTGGGTCTTAGTGCCTCAAATCTCATAAGTGATTAATCACTCACCTTCCTTCTTCTTTTCCATTAGAATGCTTAAGCTTGAAGATAGTGTGTGTTTACTCTTTTTTTTAATATCTTTCCGTTTCCCCTTGATTTAAAACATTTAGCTAGGCTTTTAGTGGAGAGAAAAATCCATTTTATCCTTACACAAATAAGAGAATTTTGTATATATATTTATGGCTAATTATGCCATTTTCTTTTTGATTCCATTTCAGGTAAAACAATTGCTTTTCTTCTTTTCTAGTTACATGCCATTTGTATGTTTCATATGCACATTAGTTTCATGTGACTTATTAACAAATCTGAAATGTTTACATGTATATGTCTTTTGCCAATTTAATTCCTTATTAATATTTCAAACTATTTGTTTCCCTTGATTTGTCTTTAAAATGTATTTGTACCTATATAATACTAAACTGGTTTCATATATTTTAATTATCATAAGAGTTCATTTTATCACTCTATACTCCTCTGACTACATATGTACAATATATATATATATATATATATATATATATATATGAATATAAAACTCATTCATACTTAGCTATTTTCTTCTCATTATTATTTATTGAAAACAATTATCTTCTTCCTTATTTATTTCACTTATTCTATTTATTTTCAAACTATTTTATTCTTTTGAATATTTTCCATTAACTGATTTTTTTTCTTTTCTTTCCTTTTAAAGTTATTTTTATCTCAATAATTTGGGTCCTCACATACTCTCCTCCTAAAAGGAATTGTGTCCCACAATTATTATTTTTTTCCATTCAATTGCATACAAAGCATAATTTCATTTCAGAAATTTCAAAAAATTTTGCATTCAAAACCAAGAAATCACACATAAGTAATATTTAAATTTATCATAATTTTAGGCATAACTTTAAGCAGAAAATAGATTAGGATATTTATCCTTCATCCTATCTTCAGCCACCCATGTACAATCATTCTTATCTAAGCTCCACTGGACTTTAATCAATTTAATTATTTTATTTCTCAATTTCTTTTTTTCTCTAGCCACAATACCCACTGGTTCCTTCTTATAAACCAGATTTTCTTGAACTTCAACTTGAGTTGGAGAGTCAAGAATGGTTTCCTTGTCATGCACCCATTTTCTTAATTGAGATACATGAAATACATCATGTATATTACTCAATTCCTCTGGCAATTTCAACTTATAAGCCAAAGTTCCTACTCTTTGAATAATTTCATATGGCCCTATATATCTTGGTGATAATTTCCCTGCCTTGCCAAACCTTAATAATTTTCTCATTGGTGAAACTTTGAGAAATACATAATTTCTCACTTCAAATTCCACTGTCCTTCTCCCTGTATCTGCATAAGCTTTTTGTCTCTCTTGTGCTGCTCTCATTCTCTGCCTTATAAGTTCAATCCTTGCAGAGGTTTCTTTCACATGTTCTGGTCCAAGCAACACTCTTTCACCTGCCTCTATCCAGCATGCAGGAGATACACCAGGCTTCCCATACAAAGCCTCAAATGGAGCCATACCTATTATGGACTGATAGCTACTGTTATAAGCAAATTCAGCTAGATAGAGGTGATCATCCCAGTTGCCTCCAAAATCAAGTATACATGCTCTAAGAAAATCCTCCAAAATCTTGTTAACAATCTCAATTTTCCCATCTGTTTATGGGTGGTAGGCTGTGCTCAAGCTTAATTCTGTCCCCATGGCCTCTTGAAACTACCCAAGAACCTTGAGGTAAACAAGGTATCTCTATCGCTAATGATAGTCTTGGGGATGCCATGTAATCTCACTATCTCCTTCACAAATAATTGAGCTAATTTGTGAGAATTTCTATTTGAATTCATTGGAATAAAGTGAGCTGTTTTTGTGAGCCTATCAACCACAACCCAAATACTATCATTTCCTCTTCTTGTTCTTGGCAAACCTTCCACAAAATGTATTGAAATGCTCTCCCATTTCCAGGTAGGTACTTCCAGAGGTTATAGTAGGCCTGAAGGTCTTTGATAATCTACCTTGACTTGTTGACATGTTAAACACTTTGCCACATATCTTTCCACTGCCCCTTTCATTCCTGGCCACCAAAAATTTCTTTTAAGATCATGGTACATTTTTTTACCACCTGGATGTATAGTGTATTTTGTCTTGTGATTCTCATCCATAACCTCTTACTTCAGTTCTTCCACATTGGGTATGCAGGGTTTCCTCTTCTTTCTTAAGTAGCCTTTACCATCAACTTCATAATTTTCCACCGGTATGCCTTGTGATATCATGTCCTTCTTTTCTTTTAAATTAGTGTCTTGATTCTGCATCTTTCCTATTCTATCAACCAGGGTTGATCTTAAGGAGATGAGGCTTAATTTTCCATATTCAATCATGTCACTATGTGCATTGTCTGATGCATCAGTTTCTTCTTTTATTTTTACTTCACCGAGGATTGTTAAATCCTTGAATTTAGTCATCATTAAGCTTTCCAATCTTGCTTGATGCCTACTCAAAGAATATGCTATTTTTTAGCTTTTCCAGGAGTATATAATATATCAAGATCATAGGCAACTAAAAATTCTACCCACCTATGTTGTCTCATATTCAAGTCTTTTTGAGAAAACAAATACTTAAGTGATTTACGGTCTGTAAATAATTCAAATTTAGTACCTAACAAAGTGTCTCCATAGCTTCAATGCATAAACAACAGCAGCAAGCTCTAAGTCATGAGTGGCATATCTAGTTTCATTTCGCTTGAGTTGCCTTGATACATATGCTATGACTCTACCATGTTGCATGAGTACTGCCCCTAACCCAGACCCACTAGCATCAGTATAAACCACTAATCCTTCATTTCCCTCTGGAACTTGCAAGACCGGAGCTTCCATCAATGCTTTCTTCAATGATTCAAAAGCTTGGTCACACTTCTCTGTATGCACATATGGTTGCTCTTTTCTGGTTAACTTGATTAGTGGAATGGCTATCCTTGCAAAGTCTTTTATAAATCTTCTATAATAACCTGCCATTCCTAAAAATGACCTCACCTCTTTCACTGATTTGGGTCTACTCCAAGATTGCACTGCTATGACTTTGTTTGGATCTACACTAATCCCTTGTTGAGATATAATGTGTCCTAAAAATTTAACTTCATTTTTCCAAAACGTACACTTAGTAAATTTTTCCTTTAAATTATGTGCTCTTAATCTTGACAAAACCATATGCAAGTGTTTTGCATGACCCTCTTCTGATTTTGAAAACACCAATATATCATCAACGAAAACAACTACAAATTTATCTAGAAAATCTTTGAATGTCCTATTCATTAAATCTACAAAATAGGATGGTGCATTTGTCAATCCAAAAGCCATTACTAAAAATTCATATAGGCCAAACCTTGTGTTGAATGTAGTGTATTTAATACTCTCCTCCTCGACCTTCATTTGATGGAACCCAGAGGCTAAGTCTAGCCTTGAAAAGATTTTTGCTCCATTTAATTGATCAAATAAATCATCAATTATAGCGAGTGGGTATTTATTCTTGATGGTGACTTTGTTTAATTCCCTGTAATCGATACACATTCTCATTGTACCATCATGCTTCTTTACAAATACCACTTGAGAACCCCAGTTTGAACTACTAGGCCTTATGAAGCCTTTTTGCTCCAATTCTTCCAATTGCTGTTTTAATTCCACAAACTCTTTAGGGCCCATTCTGGTAGGCTTCTTGATGACAGAACTTGCTCTTGGAATTAACCTTATCTGGAATTCAACTTGCTTATTTTCTGGAACTCCTATAACCTCTCAAAAGACATCTGGGTATTCATTTATTACTTTTATATCTTTCAGAATTAATTCTTTTTCAGTTATGCTCCACATTTGACCAAGGCAATTTGTTTTGGCTATTTCACTCATGCCTATAATATTTTTACCATTTTCTATTTTCGAAGAAATAGTAAAATTTTCTAAGTTCAAGATTGCTTTGAATTCATTCAACCAATCTACACCTAGAATAATACCTATTCCAGGATATTTTAACACAAGGAAATCAGATTTAAACATATTTCCACCTATGTTTAATTCTACTCCCAAACACTTTAATCCTAGCATGCAAGAGCTACCTAGGGGACTCTAAATAAACAAAGGTTTTTCAACTAAATTACATGTGAGAGCCAATTTATTCACTATGTCTTGTGATATTAAAGAATGAGTAGCCCTAGTGTCATATATATCTAAGATTAGATGATCTTTAATTAGGAGTATACCTTCCAATTGTCCAGAATTTCCCACTGCACTTGCTTTGCTTTGCCTTCCAATGCTCCTACTTTTGCTCCCTTCTTGAACTCTGGGCAATTCCTTTCGGTATAAACTTCTTTCCCACAATTATAGCAACTGAATGGGGTCTTCTTAGCTGCTTGACACCTATTACTCATGTGTCCTTCCTTGCCACAGTTGTAGCAAATAATTTTTTTCTTAATTTCCCCACTAGTTGCTCCTTCAACCTTTTTGTCTGCATTCTTTTTGTCATAAGGATGTGCTCTATTTTTCCCTTTCTTTTGGTTATTAGCCCTCATGTTCCCAAATTTCTCCCTTGCATTATCATGTTGTTCAAAAGAAAGAGTGAGATCTATGACTTGATCAAATGTTTTGTCCTTGTATGGTAGCATTTCTCTACTTAAACCAGCATTAAGTCCTTGAATAAATCTTGAATTCTTTGATTCCTCATTCCCTATGAGCATGATTCCATACTTAGACAGGCTTTCAAACTTTGGAGTGTATTCAGTCATACTCATTGGTCCTTGCCTCAACCTTATGAACTCCTCAAGCAAGGTTTCCTTAGCTGTTGCTGGGACAAATCTAGCCTCAAGCATATCCTTGAACTGATCCTATGTTATCTCATTTTCTGGTCTTCCTGTGATGATTACCTCCCACCAATCTAGTGCTGCTCCCTTGAGCCTTCTAGAAGCTATTTGCCTCTTCCTTTGATCATTGATTTGCATGTCTGCAAATATCCTTTCTAAGGTTCTCAGCCATGTTTGCACACCCATGACCCCTTCAGTGCCTTCAAAATCCTTGCCTCCCAAATTCGAGAATGTTTTCAGTAGCTTAACTAACTCCTCATGAGGATTTTCTTCCCTCTGCAATGCTCCTTCCCTAAATGCCCTCACCAAATCTTGCAAATTGACCAGTGGTGTTGCATTAGAGGGTCCTGCTCCAGAGCTTGGTGGTCTTCCTACCATGATTCACTATTCAAATTGCATAGCTAGTTAGTCTTCTTTTTCTAATTTTTTCAGTAATTTATTCCTACTGAAAATATTATATGTATCTTTTTCTTCTGCTATGTTTTGGCAACATAGCTCTGATACCAAACTGAAGTGACCCACTATTCTTACCTATATTTTTAGGGATTTTTAGTTGAGTTTTTTTTAACAAGGGATTACTTCTTTTGATTACTTTCCCAAGATCCAGAATTTACTAATATAAATATATCGGTATTTAAATAAAGTCATATCATTTATATATATGAAGATATATAAATGTTTCTTTGCCTATCAGAGTTTTAAAGTAGCAAAGAAATTTAATCACACAACATTTCTCATATTTGAGAAGTTTTGTGTCACATAGCCCTTTTTCTACTCTTTAATTTTTTTAACTCAAGCTTGACTAACATAGGATTCAAATATTACCACTTATTATTTTCTTGTTTTAACTCCCAGGTTACTTTATAAACCAGATTGATTGATTTATGGATTTACATCCCATGTATTTGGTCTTTGGGATTGAGAAATTCTTACAGGTGGTTTTAGATTAATAAAGGATATTAAAACAATTCATAAATGTTAGTCTAGCCCGGATTCTGAATTCAAACACAAACAAATCCTGTCAAGCCAATTGCACGTATCCTGGTTCATAGAGTATGTAATGATCATGTGGGTAATAGGGTTATAAACTAGTTTAAAGGTCAAACAGATGAAAACAGTACAAATGGGCAAAGTGCAAACTCATACTAACATTCCCAAAGAAGACTTAGCATATACATGAACGCAGCAATTACAACCGATTCAAGTGAAGGGAAAATATACACATGAAGTCATTATGGTCATGGTAACAAGCCTAGATCCCAAGTTAGAGGTGACAATAATGTATTCATATGGTCAGGCAATGTTAAAAGTCAGAATAAGGCAAAACTTCAAAATGAACACATAATGAAGACACTGATGAACTCCAAGTAAAGAACAAATAACAGTGAGCAATATGCAGTGGAGGAGTGGACATGCTTATTACATAAACAAGACCACATGACACTACTAACTACAACAGACTTGACTAAAACCAAATGTAATAAGGCTTTGAATCATGTATATAGACAACAGGTTGTAATTCAATTTGGTTACAGTGAAGACTTCAAGTTCTATGCATGCAAATCAACTCACTACATAATGTAATACAGGCTTCAACTAGTAATTCAGGTGTCCAGATAGGATTGCAGGCTAAGACTTCAAGCTTTTGCATGGACTTATATCAATTGTAAGACATGGTTAAGCTTTACCGGTTAGTCATGACCATGTTCAACCCATCCACTAAATACTTTAGTACATATTTATCCAAAAACATCTTCAACCTTATAACTGAAATTAAACAAACATTGCGAAAGAGAATATGTCCACATATCAGAATACAAGGCATAATCTACTTCATTATAATCTACTGGAAATCTCCCAGAATCTATTGCTTAAGTCAATAACTCACAAACACATATAATACTTAAGTTTTTACCTATTCTTTTCAAGTAAACAAAGCAAGCATCAATTCTAAGGAATACATAAGACATAAGAGAGTTTGCCTAGCTTATTTATTACAACAATACTGCTACTTTTAACTTCCAAAACACCTCCTTTTCCAAATCTATCTCTAAAACATTGTAATGGCTTCTAATAATCCCTCCCACCCTCCCGGCCCCCTTTCTCCCTCCCTTTCACTCTCGAGAATTGCATTCGTCCCTCCTAAGTATCTCCGTCAAACCCAACACCCAACCCACCCCAGTCCTGTCCCCATATCCTCATCCAGTGGAAGCTCAGATCGAGACACTTCTCCTAACTCTCGCCTTGGCTCTGGCAAGGCACGTACCTATGCTCAGGTGGCTGCCACCCCCAAACAAAAGCCTATCCTCTCGTCCCACCAGCATCCCAACCATACGCGACTTCTCCCAGTGTTTGCCTCTTGCCGCCAAACTCTAGAATTTTTAAAATATAGATAAAGATGCTTCCGCTGTGCCGGCTCGGGACACGTGGCGCTCAACTGTAGGGAGCCAAAGATTTGTTTCTGCTGTGGCTTCTTTGGTTATAATTACTCCTACTGTCCCTCCAGATTTGTTGTATCGGGACCTATCAAAAACTTTTCAACTTCACCAAGTACTCATTTAGCCTGCAGTAATAAATCAAATCCGCATCCAGCATATTCTAATTATAATACAGCACGTGCCGATCCACCTACTCAATTTATTCCTCCTCACCCCGACCCCACCTCTAAAACTCCAAAATCCAATTGCACTTCACTCCCTCCACACACATACCGAGACTCTCTTTCATTTCTCCCTCAGCCTTCTATTCCCTCTCAAAATTTTACAATGAGTGACCTCTCCCTCTACATCACCGCAACCATCATCGACGGTGCATGGTCAGTTGACTCTCTGAGCAGAGTGCTTCAAGCAGCTTTCAACCATGCTGAGTGGCCGATCTGGTTCTTAAACGACAACCGTTTCCTGGTTGCCTGCCCCTCCCAATCCGTCTGAATTATGGCCCTTACACGTAAAATCATTTCCAAAGCGGGTGGATCCATCTTTCTGGAGGCATGGCCAGAGTACGAAAGGCCGGCCGAGATCGCCCTAGAACCTCCCTCCTGGGCAACAGTTAAAGGTATACCAGAGACCCTCAGACACAACCCTGACGCTGTACGTGCGGCCATCAACCCAGTAGGAAGATTCACAGAATATGATCGTTGTGATTGGGTAGAATTCGACCGGCGACTTATTTATATCAAAATGCAGTTTCTCGTGGGCGTCCCAGCCGCATCATCGTATAGAGTTCGCCTGAATAACGCGGACTACCTCATCACAGTATCAAGATGGGACCATGTCCACCCTCGCACTAGACCAGAAAATCACCTTTTGGGTCAGGATTACGAAAGATATTTGAAGTGTTTTAATGACCCCCTTGACATACCATCATCTGACCTATCCTCGGACGAACGCTTCGATGCTATGAACTATGAACCCACCTCGTCGCCTTTTCACCCTCTTGTGCAAGCCAATTTGGAAGATGAAGCCACCAATATCCTCGACCCCAACTCTGATCCTGCTCCCCTAGGGTGGGACCCCCTTCTTGGTCTAGACCACTCTTCACCTTTGCACAGTCAAGCCACTTCCTTGGAGCCTGCTCACCCTGATGCTCATCACCCCGTCCCCCACCCCACTCCTATCCTCGACATCAATACATTGCATGATTCCAATCGGGACTCTCCCACGTCCCCGTTGCCGGTGCACCTAAACAGGACTGATTTCACTCCAGCGCAAGTCAGAAGAAGTGCAAGGAACTCTGGATCCTTGCCTGGCCACACAGGTTGTTTTTACGAAACTGTAGTTTTTTCTTCTGCTAATTCTAAATTAAACAGAAAGTTTGCACGTTGCATGGGAATAACCATATCGGATGAACAATATGCTACCATGCATATTGTACAGAACAGGAGAGAATTTCTTTATCCCAATGAAAATTGTATCATGGAATGTTCGTAGGCTAGGTACCCCTCTAAAAGATATTCAATCTACCTGTCCTTATCCCCTGTTAATTTAGATATCCTTTTGCTTCAAGAAACCAAACTATCTGACCCAACTCCTTCCCAAATCAGACAACTAGGTGGTCCCATTCTTACAGGCTGTGCGCATTCCAACTCTATCGGCGCTAGGGGTGGATTAATCATCATGTGGAATGAATCCATCTGGGCCCTCTGTCAAATCATTTCATATCCCTCCGTCCTTCATGTTGCACTCAAACACGTGCAGTCTGACACTGTTTATTTTATTTCAAATATTTATGGCCCCCTTTCACCTCGTGATAGACTAGACCTATGGAAAAGCTGCTCAGACTTCGCGTCTTTTTTTCATGGCCCGTGGGTTATTGGTGGAGATTTTAACACAACCAGATTTTCAGATGAAAGAAGCTCAGGAAACCTCTCTAGCGACTCAGAAGACTTCAATATTTTCATCAATTCATGTTCTCTTATTGAGCCCCCAATCAACAACCGCCACTTCACTTGGACCAATAAACGTCATTCGCCTTCCCTTGCTAAACTAATCGTTTTCTGTTCAACCCCTCCTGGGAGGACCTTCACCCTCTTTGCAGTTGTATTGGTCTTGCCACGACTCTATCGGATCACTGTCCTATCTGTCTAGATACTGGCTCTCACCACGCATCCAAGCGCCCATTTAGGTTTGAACGACTCTGGCTGTTAGAACCATCATTTGAAGGCTTTATCAAGAAAGCTTAGGACCAACCAATCAGATCTTCCTCTGCCACGGCTCGCATAGTCTGTAAACTAAGATCCTTGAGAAAACTGCTCAAACCTTGGGCGAAATCTATCTGGGGCTCTCTATGTAGACGTATAACTGGCATCCAAAATGACATCCTAACCCTAAACATTCAGGAAGAAGCTTCCCCCCTCAGTAACAATGACAAAACTAAACTCTTAAACCTCGAAGCAGAGCTTGAACGCTTAATGAAGCAAGAAGAGATTGGCTGGAAACAAAGATCCAAGGCCAAGTGGTTGAAAGAAGGGGATAAGAACTCGTCTTATTTTCACAAATGTGCCAACGGCCGCCGTAGATCCCTTTTTATCCTGGAAATTGTTCAGGATAACGTCCCATTCACCAACCCTTCCGATATTTCGAATTTGTTCACCAACTACTACCGTTCCATCCTTGGAAAATCCTCCCCCCTTCCCCCTATAGACTAGAACCTCCTATATCCCAACCCCTCACCGATCCCTATTGACTCACCCTTCGCAGAAGAAGAGATACTTGCCGCCTTTATGGATATGGATGATAACAAATCTCCAGGGCCGGATGGTTTTGCTCCATTCTTTTTTAAACACTTCTGGAGTGTGGTTAAGAGAGATATTCTTGAAATGTGTGCAGAGTTCTGTTCCAACCCACAGTCCATAGCTCGTCTAAATTACGCCAACATTATTCTCCTCCCTAAAACCGCCGGAGCCAATGCCCTTTCAACATTCCGACCTATTAGCCTGCTTAATACCACATTTAAAATTATCACCAAGGTCCTTGCTAACCGACTTCAAACCTTCATGGAATCGCTAGTTGGGGTAGAACAGTCAGCTTTCATTCATGGCAGGAATATTCTAGACTGCGTGGCTGCGACTCAAGAAGTAATCTCATCTTGTCATTCGAATAATATCCCTGGTGTCCTGCTTAAACTTGATTTTTCCAAGACGTTTGATTCAGTAGATTGGAACTTCATTTTGGAACTCCTTAGGCACAGAGGATTTCCTCCCAAGTGGTGTAACTAGATCCAAAGTATCCTTTTTTCGAGCCTTTCATCGATTCAGATCGGAGGAGTCTCTGGAGGGCACATAAAATCAGCTCGGGGGTTAAGACAGAGAGATCCTCTCTCGCCTCTCATTTTTGTCCTTGTGGTTGATGTTTTCAATCGCATGATCAAACTGGCTACTTCTAATAATATCCTAGCTGGCATCCATCCCCCAAACTCTCACCACAATTCCATCCCTATCCCTATGATCTCTAATCTTCAGTTCGCAGATGACACAATTCTCTTTGTTTCACCTTCTCCCGAACACATTCACTGTCCAAAGGTCATTCTCTACTCCTTTGAGCTTATTTCCGGCTTATCCATCAAATTTAACAAAAGCTCCATTATTATGCTTGGAAATGCTGATCTCCTTGGTCCCCTCATTTCCTCCGCCCTCAACTGCAGCCTTGACACCTTCCCTTTAACCTACCTCGGTATTACCCTGCAGCCCACCAAGCTTCACCGATCAGATTGGACTCCTCTTATAGCCCAAATCGAATCTAGACTCGCTGGATGGAAAGCTAACACCCTATCATCTTCTGGGAGGTTGGTGCTGGTCCAAGTAGTTCTCTCAGCTCTCCCCACTTACTAGCTCTCTTTTCACAAGCTCCCTAGCTGGGTATCCAAGAAAATCGACGCCATTAGACGCACCTTCCTCTGGAATGGAGGTAAAATTAAATGTCTTGTTAACTGGAAAATCGTGTGCATGCATGAAAATCATGGGGGTCTTGGTGTCCCCAATCTGAACTCTTTCAATCAAGCTCTGCTAGCAAAATGGCTATGGAGACTTCTCTCGCCGGGACAGTATATTTGGAAACAGTGGATTCTGGCTTCTCACTATAACGCTGACCCTTTCCTCATCCTCCATTTCACTCCTCAGCGCAGGCCCTCCCCCTTTTGGACTGGTGTTCTAGCCACTGTTGACCGCTTCAAGTCCATTATTCGGATTAATATTGGTAATGGCGCCAATTGTCTCTTCTGGTTCGACGCCTGGCACAGCCTCTCCGCCTACACAGATCCTTCCCTCTTCTCTTTTCTCACTCCAACCTTCCGCTCCTAACAGTGGCGGAGGTGGTTTCCCTAGGTCTTCCGTGCTTTTGCCCATCAACCTTCTTTACTCCTAACACCCTCTCGGAGCTTTTTTCTGTCATGCGCCTGCTTCAGAACGTTTCACTCGACCCCCTCGTGAAGGACAGTCATGCATGGTCTCTCTCTCCCTTGCATGGTTTCTCCGCTTCTCAGTAGTCCTCGTTCTTTAATCATCCTGGCTGCCTCTTCGCATTTGCTCGTGTTTGGAAATGCCACATCCCTCCCCGTATCAAAATTTTCTAATGGTGCCTTATCCATGGACACATTAACACCAAAGACCGTCTCGCTCGTTTGAACATCTCATCTGACCTATTTTGTGTCCTGTGTAAAACCGAAGCTGAATCAATCCATCATCTCTTCTTCGAATGCGACATATCCTACTACATATGGGTCTCAGTTTGTATTCACATCTTGGGACAAATTCACTTGATCATGGATTTTTTTGACCATTGGCAATACGGTGTACCGAATCGCCTCCTGGATTCTCTGTTAGCCATCTACAGCTGGGTCATCTGGAACGAAAGAAATGCCTTCATTTTCAACAAACCAACCAACACTCTTTTTAGCTTATGCAGCAAAATTGCTTATATTTTCGCATATTGGACAGGTTCTTCTTTCTCAGTACCATTCAGGTTTCGTCTTCCTGTAGTTCGATCCCCTTCGGATGAATCTGATGGCAGTGCTTCGCCGACGTCACCAGGGGGCAGCTAGGACCGTTCTTCGCCTTCAATCTCTGAACCGCTCTTAGTAGTAGTTTTTTCTCACTTCTGATTTTACTGGGTTTATCAATGTAATATTTAAATTTGCTGGGATGATACCTTTTGTTATTAAACGGTGGTTGTAAGTTTTAAGCTCGGATTATGCTGTTTTGGCTATCGACCAGGCTTGTTGGTCGAACTACTCATATATTTATATCAATATAATCGGCTGTGTAGCCCCACGCTACACACCCGTTCACATAAAAAAAAAACAATACTGCTACTTTTCTTAAGCATTTTAAATTCAACAAGATATTCAAATATCCATGCAAGCAAGCTACTCGTGCATCTTTCCCTACAGCAATGCTTTGAATTGCCTCCATAAAAATGAGGCACCCCAAATATTGCAAAGGCAACAAATAGGGTCAGAAAATAAATTCTAGTGTGAGTGAAATCATAAATTATCAATAGCTTGTAATTGTCTAATTACTATGCAGAGAATTTATATATATCAGATGCTTATTATGCTAAAATCTGAGTATATACCTAATGCAAGCTCTTTCCATTATTCAAACACACAAGCAATCATCCATCCATACTATTCAATTATACATACATATACTCCTATGGATTTACTCCCTGAATTCCATATCTTAATTCCTCAATCCCACTTATCTTTCAATTGGTATGAACTATTACCATTGAACACCATGTGTGCATTGCAAAGGGATTCAATTTTGTTAACCCTTTACACAGAGGCCTACAAGACTTAAGCAAGTCCTGCACATACCCATCATCCACCTAATGATGAATAGATCAAGGCATTACTCCTAAATTAGCTTATAATTTAGAGACCCTTCTCGTAATTTTCAGGAGAATTTTATTAATACTTGAAAAGCTTTATATTCTTTTCTTCTTTCCTTAAATCACAAGGTATTGAACTCACTCAGGGATTTCAGCCAGACATACCAAGCATTCATGCAAAATACCACATCTCATTTTTTAAGGTCATTTTTATTTAATCACATTTTATAAAACTTGCATAAATATTTATGTCCAGTAATATTCCCATGCCTTACATAAATCAGGAGAAGTCAGATGAACTATCACAGTCATTTTACTGTGAACCTAGGGTATGGTTTTTGGAAAAAAAACCCATAAAAACATATTAACTTATGATTGGAACAAATCAGCACATATACATGATATTGCATTGTTCATATCATTTTTAAAATGAATTAGACATAAGCATGAATCTCTTTTATTCACACTGCCTACTGCACTCTTTATTAATACCCTACTTCTCAGCAAAAATGTTTAGCTCATCTCCATACAAAAGCTAGATTATAAGTTACAGAATCCATTTCTGTGATCAGGAGGTCTATCTTTTCAAAGCATCAACCAAAAACAGTCAAAACAGATCAAAGCATCAACCAATAACTCAGTCAAAATACCAACCATAGTCAACATTTATTTATTCAGAGAATAACAATCAAACAAAACATGATCTGGTTTTTTTTATAAAAATAATATGGCTGCCCTTAACTTGGGTCTTGGTGCCTTAAATCTCATAGGTGATTAATCACTCACCTTCCTTCTTCTTTTCCCCGAGAATGCTTAAGCTTGAAGACAGTGTGAGTTTACTCTTCTTCTTCTTTTAATATCTTCCTCTTTCCCTTCAGAATAAACTGCTGCTTTACCCTTGATTTAAAACATTTAACTAGGGTTTTAGTGGAGAGAAAAACCCATTTTATCCTCACACAAATAAGAGAATTTTGTATATATATTTATGGCTAATTATGCCATTTTCTTTTTGATTCCATTTCAGGTAAAACAGTTGCTTTTCTTCTTTTCTGGGTACATGCCATTTGCATGTTTCATATGCACATTAGTTTCATGTGACTTATTAACAAATCTGAAATGTTTACATGTATGTATCTTTTGCCAATTTAATTCCTTACTAATATTTCAAACTATTTGTTTCCCTTGATTTGTCTTTAAAATGTATTTCTACCTATATAATACTAAACTGGTTTCATATATTTTAATTATCATAAGAGTTCATTTTATCACTCTATACTCCTTTGACTACATATGTACAATATATATATATAAATATATATATATATATATGAATATAAAAATCATTCATACTTAGCTATTTTCTTCTCATTATTATTTATTGAAAACAATTATCTTCTTCCTTATTTATTTCACTTATTCTATTTGTTTTCAAACTATTTTATTCTTTTGAATATTTTCCATTAACTGGTTTTTTTTCTTTCCTTTCCTTTTAAAATTATTTTTATCTCAATAATTTGGGTCCTTATAGATTTCGAAACTTTTAATCAATTTGAGTATGGTTTTCTCACGCTGGTTTTCCAGACTGACTCGGGTGTTATCTAAATGTAATGCCCGGGTCAGACCGAGTATTATAGGATACAGGATATGATGTTGTGGAGCTCAAGAGATGAGCTGGATGGCGATACATACTTCCATATTTGATTATTATTCCGCTGTGTATCCAGTTGTATGTTATTGATGTGTAACTTTGATGATGTACACTGATGATGTATGTATAAACCGATATAGTATTTGTTTTTGCTGTAAAGATCTGTGTTTATCTATTATATTTTATTCCGCTGCGATGGTTAGATTCTGATGTTGTTTTCTATTTTCTCTTCTTCTACCTCTTCTTCTTTAACCCAAATGGTTCGTATTTCTGTTCAAATTGAGTTGATTGATGTAGAATAGTGTTGACTCAAGGGGTATGGATTTGCGGGTCGTTACAGTTAATTAATGAAAATTTTACATTGTATGATTGAATTAAAATAAATAAAAGAGAAAAAAGGAAACTGATCGAATGAACTTAAATAATATTTACAATTCATTGTTCTTTGATTGATGTGAAGTTTGGAAAAAGAATACTTCTAACTATATAAGGATGTATAGATAATCTATCAAGTAATTATCTGAGGATGGGTATACTTAATAGTTTATTTATCTTCTTGTACGATTAAAAGTTTCTAAACCTAAACAAATCATTAGTTTGGTTGCTATGGACGTATGATTGATTCCTTTGTTACATATGATGGTCGTGTTGTTTTATTTGCATGTGACTATTATTATGTAGTGTTGTTTTATTTTGTGATTAATTGAAACAACAAAAATATTTCTCTTCACATAATTATTAACTTCTTTGGATTATATAAGTAAAATACAGGTTTATGGAAGCAATGGCTACTACTTTTGGTTTAATAAATAAGTATTGTTTTCTAATCAATTAGATACGTTCTGGGATTACGGTTTTATAGTGATATTATATTGTTTTTCCCGTGGTTTAGGATATTTTATTATTGAAATATGATATATTTCTTGTTATTATTGATTATTTTCCAGACCTCTACGTATAATGGAGACTCTACTAAAAAAATTCATGAATTTGAGACTTAGAAAATTTTGTGAAAGTGAAATATTTACAAACTTTATTAACTTGAATATGACGGATTTAATTGTAAATAAATTGATATATTTTATTTAGAATACTTAATTATGTAAATTTTAATTGTTTATAAATTAAATACTTTGAATAAAATATATTAATTCGTTAGTCCCTTCTTTTCCCTTTTCGAGGATGAAAAGTTTTGAGCGAGGAACAGTGTAACGATCCGCAAATATTTGACAATTTAAAATATAAATTTAATAAGATGTTGGTGTTTAATATTGGAAGAAATTAAAATTTGTGATTTATTAATGTGAAAACAACTGGAATGGAACTTAATAATGTTAATTTAAGGTAACTCCTAACTATTAAATGTAATTCCTATTAATTGAAATGATTGTAAAGTATAATTGGTCATAAATTATAAATAGGGAAATAAATTAAATGTAATATTAAATGGTGAGATAATATGTAATTAATTGTAATTGGATAAAATTAGTGTTGTGTAAGTAGTCATAACATTTTTCTGTAGATTATAAACTTGTAAATGTGATTAAATTAAGTAAAAAGTAACAATTGTTATTTACCACCTATTTATTTAATCTGTTGAAATTAAATTCGGAATCAATTGGAATTAATCTACTTAAATATTGCAGTTAATATGAATTAAGATGGTAAATGTAGAATATTAAGGCAATGAAATGGTAAACCAACATTAAGTATATCCATAAGATGATAATTGATTGAATAATAAGATGAAAATCAAAATAAATGTATATATTGGAATTTAAATTAATTAATTGATTAATTTATTGTCGTTAATTTGACTTTGAATCCTTCAATAATAGGAAAGGAGAATTTATTTGAAATTAATGGCATTTAATGAAAGAAATGTACATTTGTTAGAATCCGTTTTAAAGTGTAATTTCGAAATTAATTAGAATTATGTCGATTTGGAATCTCTTAGTTTAAAAGAGTAAAAAAATTGAAACATTAATTTTAATTAGTGAATTTAATGAAAGAAACATATATTATTTTTAAAATAAAAAGAATGTTTTAATGAAAATAAAATAAACATTTTCATTTTGAAGGTGCAAATAATTTTATAAAAAGAAGGAAAAAAATGAATTTTAAAACAATATTTACAGTCATTAAATAACAATTTGAGGCTGTAGATAAGTTCTTTTAACACTACTTTAAATTAAATTAACTTTTTGGGTTTCGTGATTGCGCTCTAAGAAAAACTTTGTTTTGGAAAAAAACTTAAATACGAGTTCCGGATCATCTTTTATTTTATGTAACGTTACATTGGTTGTTATATTCAAATTTATTTATTATATGTTAATTATGTTTAAACGGGTGTGAAGAAAGTATAATGGCGTTAAAATATTTAATTAAGTGGAACATGCAATCAATTAGATCCTAAGTGGTCCCTTCATTTCCTTATTATTCAATACACCTACCATTGTTTCCACATTTTGGTTTTATTACAATTCTCTGATGTACTTGAAACATGATTTCAAATCCTTTCTCATTCTTCTATCTGTTTTACCCAAGCATTTACTTAGATCATATAGCTTCATTTTATTTTCACCTTCCATACGTATTTCGTTTTGTTACTTCCCTTTCTTCTTTTATTTCATATCATATCTCATTCTTTCCCCTATAACTTCATTATTTTTCAATCATCAGGCCTATGTTTTTTTCCTCAAAGTCTCAATGTCAACATAGCTTTATACTCCACTTAGTTACTGCCAATTCATTTTTACTAAAGCTATGTTCAAAAAATAAAAAGAAGTGTGAGCATCTATTTCTTCCTCAACCACATCCGCACCTTTCCTCATCACCATGCCTTCTTTTGCAAGATGCCTTCAAAAAAATGAATAATGAGAATTAGCTTTCATGGTTTTGGCTTTCTACTTCTTGCCTTTGTTTTGGGTACATCAAATTTGAAAACATGAGTTATTAAAGTTTCTTATTTTAATAATTAAATGTGTACGTATTCTTTTTTAATATATCCTTATAACCTAAATATCTTCCACATACGAGCTCTGATACATGCGTAGTTTCTTCCATTGGGCTCGCGTTGGAATTCCTGACGACATGAAATAGGTTTGGCTGAGTTTGGAGACTGTTGGAAAAGGCATCTTTGTTTGGATTTTTGCGTTCTAAATATCAAAGGTGAGTGTTTCGACCCACTCACGACTACTAAATTATCTTATGTTAGTTAAATAAAATATATAATGCGATTAAAAATTTATTGATTATTGTTTGGTATTTTTAAATTGTCATTTAAGTTAAATTTAAATTGAAATTGAATTATTGTCATTTAATTAATATTGAATATAAATTGCTAGTTAAACACCTGATAATGGTAATCAATTGATTTTTGTGATTTATTGGCTGATTTGGATGTTGGATTATGATGGATGTTATTAGTTCATGTTTTGGATAATTGGATGTTTATTTATGTATATACTCTGTTATCACTATGGATTGAAATGACAAACCCGAGCGGTTTACATTGATTCGGAAATGTTGATTTTTGATACTGGTTGAAATGACATATACCTATATAATTTCTTGAATTTGGATTTTATTTGGAATTGAATTATTCGAAGGGTTTAAGTTAATTCAAACGTCGGATTTGTTTTAATTAGACGATTAAGATTGGTATTTCAAACTATGTGAAACTCTTTAAATAATTATATTCACATTGTACACATGATGGGAGATGAAAATCCCTTAACATCTATGAAACCATTGCACTAATTTCTATTTTACTTATTTTGATCTGACTTACATAAGATCTTTTAGTTCTGACTTTAGTGTTTTGTCTTTTCATTATGCTCAGGTCATCTGAGCTTTTCAGTGTATTGGAATCCATTTTATTTTGGAGGATGAAGACGGAGATGAGTCTACTATTTATTATTAATTATTCCATTACATCATGTGTTCCGCTGCATTATTTATTTAAATCTGTTGTATGTATAACTCTGATTTGTATTGTAAAAGTGTAATCAAATGTCATTTGTAAAACAACTTCATGAACTATTTATTTGGTTATTATATTTTGTCATTCCGCTGCGAGATTCTGTCTTTTTTTCCTTCTTTTCTATTATTTTCTTATTTACCCCATTAACAATCCTCCCTGTTGAATGGTTTGAGTTGACATGTGTGGTTTATTTTCGATTTAAACCATCCAAAATGGTAGGTCGTTACACTTGAGGTATATGAAATATACTTAGGCTTTCACGAAATGGTAGGTACGAGGGAACAATCACTCTTTATTTGTAGAGTTTTCCTTGAGGTAAAGAAGAGATTAAGATAAAGACCATAAGGTTAGGAGTTGTATATAATACAACCGACAAGGATAATCCATCATCTGTGGGCCTTTGATTTGTTGAGCTTTCCTGAAGGTTAGAATCCCAATGCATACGACACCTAACACCTACTGCGAAGTTGAAAGACTTGTATGTTTCGTCTTAGGGTTTTGAGAAACATAAAAGTATGCTGGGGACCTTACTAGTAAAATGAAATGTAAGGTTTAACCTTACTAATATTATAAGAGCATCTTTTATGTATAAACATATTAAATTAATATAATTTGGTATATTTGTGCAATTAATATAATTGATAAATTGTTTATCGGTTAAAAATAAACTAATGAAACGAGTTAAAAAATTAACATATGAATACAAAATGTACTAGTCAATAATTTTTTTCGCATTCTATCACTTCAAGACCCATGCAAGCTTCTAATTATACAAAAATTAAATACATTCATAACTTGGCCACTTACTTGTTTATTTGGCACTGGCCGTGTATTGTCTTCTGTGAGTTTCAAACTCTAAAACAATACAAAAATATAGATATTTGATCCATATTCGATCATATATGAATGTAATACAATGAACGATTGCAATTCATAATGTGGAAAACTTCGATGAAATGACTTCATTTGATATAAGCCAGTAAACCATAACGAGAGACTATGTATTGAAATACGAACTTACAGTATGGATCTTATTATGTTAAATATAATACTAGACCAAAAGCTACAAGATGAATATAATAATTCAATAACTGGAATTTCGGTTTGATCAGTTTATGTAAAATGCAACTTACTTGATAGCATTATATGTTAAGGATAGCCATATTCATTTTTGTAAAACCTTCGTCATAGCCTTGTAGTAAGGGTTTTCTTTTGAATGGTTTGACCATTTGGAAAAGAAAGCGAACTAAGAGAGTGGATGTAACTTAAGACACGGTTGGGATGAAGAGCATGAACGGTCGCTTCTGCTTCATGAATAGACATCGGAAACGAGAATTGTATAAACAATAGTAGATACTTAATGGGAATGAGAAATATGATTTCTATTCCAAAAAATAAATTTCATATAGGAATTTTTTTTATGAGATTTTTTTTGAGCTTAAGATATTTGATCTGAAAACTCTCAATTGTGAATGAGTTATAGTAATGAAACAAATAGCCCATATTAAGTGGTTGGAGAGAGAGCAATGTATTTTTTATGCTATTATAATAATGGAAGAAATAGTGGAGCATACCATAAAAACACTTCTTGATATATGTATCAATATTACAAAAAATGTTTTCATAAATATACCAAACATTATTTAGGAAATAATAACTATTTGAAGTATCGACTGAAAATAAACATATTTTTATTTCAAAATGAATATTATAAGTATTCGTTGTAAGACAAAACTATAATAATGGTGTTTGTTTTCAAAAAAAAATGTTGCATTAGAAATTACAGAAGTATCTCAAATTTTTATATTTATTTTGGAATTTCGAACTATACCACATTTTGAGAAACAATCCTTTAATCATATGATTATGAATGATATGGTAGTGATATATTGTACCGCAGATGATTAAGGGAAAATCAATCATTCATTGGGAGCAACATAAGATTTAGTGAACTCTTCAGATTGTTACGTATGGATGTATTCAATCATAGTATAATAATACCAAAGTGATTCTTCAAACTTTGTTAAATTCATAGATGAATTATCATAAACAAAGACATATATATTACACACGCATGTAGTATCTCTATGATAAGTTCGTAGAATATAAAATGGAAGTACCTAAAAATGAATAAGATTCAACCTCTAAAGTCACTCCTTTCCATGATATATAATGTTGTATCAATAAGGTGTAAAACTAAAACTAATAATGTGTGAAGTTGAGTTAACTTCTTTATAAAAAGAAATGTACTTAAGAGTAATTACATAAGACTAAAAATTAATTTCATCTAAAATTGAGGTAACAAGACCATATAAGATAAGAGTTTATAAGAAACCCTTACATATCCTAGGCTAAGGAGTTACAGGTTGTGCGAGTCAAAAGGCTATACGTAATAACTATTCGTGAGGGATCTTGTGTAGACCACCCCAAAAGAGTTTGGGATTGGTTAATACTAATTAACCAAATTAAATTATGAATATAAGTTTTGTAATCTAAAAACTAAAACAATTTTATGCACATTCAAAGGAAATTCTTAAAATATTTATGAATATGTGACGACAAGGATTTTTGACGTCTGATAACTGGGCAATTAACTGATTTTAATTTTGAAATATTGATCTAATTAGGCAAACAAATAAATAAAAATATGTACACAAAAGTTAAGAAGCATATATGAATTGTGAATATGGGGATGTATAAGAGTGTGTGTGTGTGTGTGTGTATATATATGGTAACAAATACAAATGCATTGGGTAAAACAAATATACATATGAAATCTATGCGTATATATGTATGAACCTAAGGGATAAGCATTTAATGCACATTCAACACAAGCATACAATACATCATTTCATGTTTACAAAATATAAATCAATGAAACCAAGTCAGGTCAAAACATTGTCCAAAGCAAACTTAAAAAAAGGGAAGCTTACCGAGTACAACAAAAGATTGCAGCCCCTTTTTCTAATTTATAACCCATTGCCTTCTTTATTTTTTCGAAAACTAAGTAATTTAAACAAAAGATAAGCATTTCTACCATTTTACAACTTAAAAAAAAACATACGAGCTCGACTCAGCAAGGATCATCAATCACAAATCAAAAGCCAGTACCTCTGTTCAATCAAATGGTGAGTAACACTTTTAAAAAAAACCTAAGTATAAATCTGTTGCTAGATTAATGTCTGAAATAAGTATGTTTTTGCGTATGTATATTGGTGAACTGTGCATTTTGGATGAATGATGTATGCGTGTTTTGATAATACCTGTAAATATCTCTGTTCTAAATTTCAAGCCAAGTTTTAATTTAAATATCATTACCTCTTGATCCACTTATTGTTAGGACTTAGGATCTAAACAACATCTATTTCTTTGATTATAAAATAAGTTTTAAAATTTTATTTAAGTTAAAACAAATTCAAACTTCTCTGGAAAACAAAAAGGACAGTACAAGCTTGAGTTTTGTAAAAACTCAAACTTCCGTAATTCTTAATTCAGGCACATAAGCTTAAACCTTATCTTGAATCATGAATTTTAAAATCGAAATCATAATTTTTAGATCAGAAATGAAGGTGCATTTCTTGGTTGAACTATATTCGATTTTTTTGGAAGTTCTGATGATCTCGGTGGTCGGAGAGGTCGGAGTTCCTTCAGGAGGTAGACGAGTGAACGGTGAGGGCAGCAAAAATGGTAGGAGGATGATCAGAGCTCGGTGGCGGCGATGATTGTACGATTTGGTTTCCAAACCTAGTTTTGGCAAGGCTGGAAGTTTTGATCATCTCGATGCCTAGGTATGATCGAGTTCGATAAAACTCTAGGGAAGAGAAGCTAGAGCGTGGACGAAGTAGTGGCTGGTGGTGTTGGTGTTTTGATGGTCGGAGGAGCAAGGTCGAGGCGTTGCCAGGTTTTGTTTTCTGGTTCTAGTTTGGGTTTTGAAGCTCGATTTGGATTTCAAGACGGTAGTGAAGATCTGATGGTTGAAATGGATTTGGGGAATGATCGTCGACCTAAGGAAGGCATCAAAGTTGGTCGGAGGTGGATGTAGTCACGGTGCATATGCACTCGTGCACTTTTGCTTTTCTAATGGAATTTGGGTTTAAGCAGCGGAGAGGGACTTGAGTTTTACTCGAGTAGTTCGAGTGTTGGCCCGAAGTAGTGTGGTTTGTGACTCTAAGCAGTTGATGTTGGCTCGATTCATTTGAATTTGATACAGGTTTTTGTAAAACCTATCTGTTTAAATTTAAACAGAATTTTGAAATTTGAAACCAGATTTTAAATAAAGTTTAAAATCAGATTTTGAGGTATGGATCCAAATTTACTTTTGTATCCTAGTTTTGAAAACATGGTTTATAAAAATCAAAATGTTTGAATAAGTTTAAATGTTTAAGATATAAAATATATCTTAAAATGTTTTGAATTTAAATGATTTGGTTTAAACTCTTATATAAATTTCTTTTATAAATGTAAGTGTTTTACAACATTTGATTTGAAAAAGAGTTTTAACTTGGTTTAATTTGTTAAAGTTAAATTGTATTTAATTTGAATCTTAATTTGAAATGAAATTTAAAAGTGAATTTGAAAGTAAATGTTTTCAAATGTGTTTGAGAATGATAATTAAATCACTTATAAAAATGATGTTTTAATCTTAAAATTAATTAAGGTTTAATGATTTGTAATTCATTAAATTTTTAAGGTAAATAAAATGATTAAATTAATAAGTTAACTAATTAATGATATGGATTAATTAATTAAGTTATTAAGGGTTTTTAAATTAATAATTTGGATTAAGATTATTAATTAAGGGTTAAATTAAATTGAAATTAAGAATCGTTAATTAAATATGTTTGGATGGTTAATTAATGATTAGGAATTAATTAATCAAGTAATTAAAGATTATTTTAGTTAACATTTAGAAACCAATTATGTAATTAGAAATTAATTAATTTGTAATTAAGAATTAATTAATTTGTAATTAAAAATGATTAATTAAAGTTAATTACTTAGAGAAGTAATTAAAGGATTGGTTAATGAATATAGTTAATAAAAGATCATCAATTAAGGATTATCAAATGATTTATTAATGTGATTAATTTAAGGTAATTAATTTTATTAATTAATTAAGGATAATCAAGTGTGAAATTTGGTATGTATAGTTACTTAATGTAATTTATAAAAGTATAATTAGTTGGCAAAGTAATTAGTGATAATTACTGGATGTAATTAATTAATGGATGGTTAATAAATGGAAGTAATTTGGATTTAAATTACTTGGTGAAACTGAAAAGAAGGATAATTACTTAGTGGAAGTAGTTGAAGGTTAATTAATCAGGGGATTAATTAAAGATAACTAATTATCTTTTAAAACAATCACACTAAGTAATGGATAATTAAGGGATGATTAATTAATGGATTGTAATTAATTATTGTTAAGTAAGCAAGATTAAAATGATTAAAGTAATTAATTTGATTTATTAGAAATGGGTGACTAATTAATCTTACTTATGAGTGATTGGTTGATATTTCTGATATGAAATGTTTCTGTAATATGATATGTTGGGTTGAATAGTGATAATGTGGTCATTTATCGAGATGCATTGCTGTGTAAAGTGGCATCCTGTATTTAAAAAGGTTTGAATTGTATTTCATTTGAATAACTTGGGTTAAGATGACATTGGATTCGAGAAGACCAAGGTCGGTTATTAGCAAAGGCCCGAAACCACTTCGATTCTTTATAGATTAATATGTGAAATCAATAGGCTGGAATGGGATGATTTAAGTAAATTGGACCGTTTAATCTAAGTTTTGGTACTTAGGAATAAATGTGTAAAATAAGTGATGTTTATAATAAATTGTGAATTTGTAAATTGATACGAGTTACCCCGGCTTTCAGATAAGTATACTGTATTGGCAATTTCTTGTTAGACGAGTTTACTCACGCTGGTTTCCAGCCTAACCCGACAGTTACTTTGATGTAATGCTCGGGTCAGACCAAGTATTACAGATTCTCAGGTAAGGACGTTCTGGAGCTCAAGAGACAAGCTGGATGGAAGAAACGTATGGAGTGTTTCTGCTGTATTATATTGCTGTATATATCTGAGACATGCTGATTGTATCTTTCCAGTGTTTGTATACATATTGTAACTCTAATGTATTAAATGTAATTGGTTGATTCAGTTTTCTTTGTGTAAAGAATATTATTTGATATTATATTTTATCTGCTGCGAATGTGAGATGTTGGTGTTTCTGTTCTCTATCTCTTTTCTTCTTTCCCTAACTATCTAGTGTTTTCTGGATCAAAAATTTTGGGTCGTTACATTTGGTATCAGAGCTGAAGGTTAAGCGAGAACCTTGGCTCTGGTGGGATTACTCATTAAGGATAGGGTCAATGGTACCCTAGAATGAGTTGAGTGCGTGTGTGTGTGTGTGTGTATACGAGAGCGTACTTGTTATTTTTATATAATGGTTTTAAAAGTAAATAATTTTTATATAAGCTTGTATATAAAGCAATGATTCTTCTAACTATTATATATTAAGGTAATTTGTTGTTGTACTATTTTAAATAAAATAATGGGAATTAAGTGGTAATAGAAATACAACCAATTTGAAATTTAATAAAGATAAGTTTGAAATGGATTTAAACTGAAATTAAAATCTTGAATTTGGGAAGAGCTTCAGAATAAGATGACTATGAATTTGTTTTCAGATATGATAATCTTGGTTATTATCATAAATGATTGTTGTGTTTAATAATAAAATGTGTAGTAATGTGTAAGAAAAATGAAATGTTTTAAGGAAGTAAAACATTTAGGTGAGTATGACTTACAGATTGAAATTGGAGATGATCTAAATTGTAAAGTTTTAAATCTAGGTCCAGAAATTTGAGAATTGTTTCAAAGTAATGAAGAAATAATAAATAATATTATTTAATGTATTTGAATGAATGGGTCCTGTTTCAAACAAGAGTTGTTTGAAAATTCAAAGGAATTTGTTTTAAAACTAAAGGTGGTCTAAAATTTAAGTATAGCTTGGTGTGTAAAGGAAATAATATATATATATATATATATATGAGGAATATACATAATATCAAAAATAGTTTGAATAAACTCTAAATGTTGAGTTTTAAATTTGGAATGAGATGTAATACCCAAGGTGATAAGTTTTTGAACTTATAAGATTATTAATGTGAAGTTTAAAATTTTAAATGGGAATTCAAATTGGGTAAGGTTGGCTGGATTAAGTAATTTGAATTTAACTTTGGGAAAGTTAAATAAGTTAACAAGCAACCTGAATTGGAAATTTCAAGATGAATTTGGGATTTAACTTGGGAAGTTAAATAATTAATTTGAATTGGGGATTTGTGTGATCTCAAAATGGGTTTGAGATTTAGAAATTGGTAATGGATGGATGTTTTAAAATAATTTGAATGATACCATCCTGTTGTTATTAATAATCTTTAAGCTGAAATTGGATTTGTTTAAATAAATGAAAGAAATAAACTGTAGTAATATATTTATCATTGATTAAAAAGGAAATTAAACTTTAGTTTGAAATTAGAGAAATGGAATCACTTTGGATTTGAGATTTGGATGTTTAAACAGAATTTCAACTGAAATTGTTGAAAATTGGTTTTAAGGTTGAATTTGGGTGATAAATTGGGTTTTGAATTGATTTAAAATGAAATTCTAGAATTTGAACTCAGAAATTAAAATTTTTAAATCTTTTAAATAAAGGTTAATTTGGTTTAAAGGGTTAAACCAACATTTGAGAACTCAACTCGAATTTATATAATTCAAGGTGGTTTAAAATTGAGATTGAAATTGAATTAGTTCAAATTGAATTTGATTTGAATTAATTGGAATTGTGTTTAAAGATGGATAAGTTTAAAAATTCAAATGGAAAATTTGAATTCGATTAATTTGAAATGAAATTGCAGTTGAATGAGTTCAAATTCAAATGGAAAGTGGGATTAATTCAAACTGGAATTGATATGAATTGAAATTGGTTCAATTTGAAATTTATTGGAATTAATTAAATTTGTGATTAAAGTTGAATAAGCAAATTCAAATGGAATTTGGTTTGAAATTGGAAAGAAATTGAGAATTAATTTAACTTGAATTAGGGATCAATCAATTCCAATAGAAATTGAAGTTATTTAAATTGGAATTTAATCAATTTAAATGGAAGTGGAAATTTAAATTGAATTGATGGGATTGGAGATTGGGAATTGAACAATTTGACTTTGGACTATATTCAAAATTAATTGTTTCTATATAAATCTATTTTTCCAAACTATTTACTATACAACTTTTCTTTTTAAACCTAAAACTATCTTATACTTGTTTTACAATTATTTTTGAAACTATTTAACAATTTTTCAACTGTTTTATAAACTAATTACTATTTTACAACTATTTTGCAATTATCTAAATTTTATGAAACTATTTAACTATTTTCCAACTATTTTACATTTACTTAACTATTTTACAGCTGTTTTACAAACTATTTATTGTTTTTCAACTACTTATATATTTTTAAACTTTTCAAGCTATTTTCTAAAATTTAAGCTGGACAGAGTTTAAACTGTTTATGATTAAATATCCATTTGAGATAAGGATTGAAGGGATAATCCAAACAAGGATTTTAGCAATTGTGAATAGAAAATGAGATTGATTTGGCTAATAATCAATAAAGGTAAATACGTAGGTTGTAGTATATTTGTAACGACCCGTAAATTTCGACGATTAAATTTTAGTTAAAAAGGGATTATGTAATAAAAAAAAATTTGTAAAGAAAAATAAAGATATGTATAAAAGAGATAGAATTTATGCTGGAATGAACGCTAAATGAAAATCCAATGATTGAGATAGTGTAAGATGTATACGTGTGTATAAGTTGAATAAATAAAGGAGATTTAAATTTATAACTAATAATGAATTGTTGAAACGGGTATTTAACTTAATTGTTGAAAGTTAGGTGAAATATCAATAAAGAAATAGCGTAAATTGTCGCACTTGAATAAAATGTAAATTAAAGAAATAAAGACAAAATTTAAATTACCTATGTAATAATATATTAAAAAGGACTGTAATTGTATGTGAATTAAGGTGGTAATATAGATGGCAGTTGATGGATAACCAATTTAATGCAAATCCAAATGCA
Organism: Allium cepa; assembly: GCA_030765085.1. Lineage (NCBI taxonomy): Eukaryota > Viridiplantae > Streptophyta > Magnoliopsida > Asparagales > Amaryllidaceae > Allium > Allium cepa. Next base: position 146,792,961 of record CM060945.1, read on the forward strand.
ATTGAAACGGCTGTTTGAGTTTTGGAGTGAAAATGGGAATAGTGAATACAACATTATAACCTCTTAATTAAATATGATTGTTTAATTAATACTAAAAGTAATAAAAGTTGGTAATAGTATTAATGAAATAATAATAAGGAGAATTGAAATTGTATAATGGAAAATTTGTTAATAAATGGATGAAAATATTGGATGAACTAATTGATGGAAATAAAATCTAAAAGAATGTTGGATAGAACATAAGTGATTGAAATTTGGTAGTGTGTATTTGGAAATAAAGTTCATCTAAATATTGAGAAATTTTAATGTTGTTATTATGAAAATGTTACTTTAGTAATTATTAAAATAGTAACGGGAAGTGTGAAGGTAAATTTATAAACGTAAAACTTATTTTAAGGAATTAATTGAGTGTAGACTTATGAAATAGATTTAATGACAATAATTATTGTACGTATTTATTCTATTTGTTGGTTAAGTTTTATTTTGATCAATTTCAATTAATGCACTAAATTATTGCAGTTAGTGTGGAATATTGGTAAGAGAATAAATAAGATGTAACCAAGGGAAAGGTCCATTTTATAATATAATAATTAGTGTGATCTTAGGAATGAATTAATTGAGGTTTAAGCTTTTATTTATGTGTAAAGTTAACAAAATGTCAATTAAATTGAAATCCAGTAATTTATGAAAATAAAGATGAGAATTGGGAAATATTACTGTAATGAATCATAAAAGAAATGTTAACTGTGTGGTTGAGTAATAATTGATTTATTTTGAGTTGTAATCCAATAAAATCAAATTTATTAGAATTTATTGCAATTAATTGGATTAATTGCAGTAACCTTTGGAAATTGGAACTTAGTAAAAATAATCTGGATTGGATTTCAAATAAATAGGTTAGGGTGAGTAACTGAATTACATACTATGAATAAGTAAACCAGGAAGATTAAATTTAATTAATATAAAATAGTTGATTTATTGCAAATAAAAGATTATGTAAATATTTAGTTAGGTGGAATTAAAGTTAATTACATACTAAGGTATGAATCCACTGCTAATTTTATGGAAATGAAAAGAGTACCAAAAACAAGCTTTGTCAGTATATTTAAGTTTAATGTATAATAATAAGTTAATGGTAATAAAAGAAGTTTAAACATCTAAATATTCTGTTAATAGAGAGTTGAGTTTAAATCTAAGAATATTAAGAAGTAGATTTTTGAATACAACATTTGATCCATCCACTTAAAATGTATAGATAAGATAATCGCTGATTTTTGATTTAAGTAGTGCAAATGGAGATTTATCTATTTATTTGGAATTGGAATTTATAAGTGTATAAATAGGAAATAAGTGAAATTTATTTTTAAATATTCATAAATGAAGATTTAGATGAAGGTGAGAATGGTAATGCTTTAAATAGTAGAGACGTACACAAATCAATGTAGGTGATTTGAAATAAAATGTTGTCGAAACGATAAAACGTTTCTTGTGAAAAATGGATGACATAACGAAAAAGGGTAATGTATTCACTTGAATATAAATTGAAACTTATTTAAGGTATTAATTACAATGGATAGAGAGTTTGGGTAACATTGTAAATGATATGTAAGTAATGCAAATGTATGTCAATAGTAAGGGATTAGGATGAATTGAAAATTTGTAACATAGGAATTACCTGCCTATCTGTTAATAAAAATTTGAATGGTTAGTAAGTGATAATAGAATAAGTGTACATTAGTGGAATTGAGGTAACGTTGGTTTTAATGTTGAGGAAATAAATGGGTATAGTAAAGTTTAAGTGGAATTGTAAGTATATATAGGGGAATGAATTGTTGCAGGGAAATATTTGGTAACCATTGCAATAAATGTAAATTAGTGTGCATTAATATGAAATTTAGTAATAGGTGTGAATAACTTAAATTTCTTCATAGGATAAAGAATGATGAAAACAACGTTTATTTAATATATCGGGATTTAATTGATCATATAAGGTTGATTGCAAATCAAATGAAAAATGCTTAAATGGGAATTAAGTTATTTATACATTTGGATTTAAAGCATGATTGAAATTTATTGGAAACTGAATAAAACGTTTTATGTTGATTGAAATTTAAGTTGGAAGTAATTAAGATAAATAAAATATGTATAATATGGAATTCAAATGTACATAGAAATGTGGATTTTAGTATGTAAACGTAAATCTATTGAGAATGGATAGAAATTTAATCTGTAATTATTACAGTAATTTAGAAATTTAGTTGAAATTGGAAATTTATCTATGTATTGGAAATTTATGGAATTGTGAATATATATATGGAAATTTAAATGAAGCATCTAATTATACATGTGTGAATACGCTTAAAATGCAATGTAAATGTTGAGAAAGAAATAATTTAATCTGTAACGTGTATAATTAATATCCTTTTGGGACCACTTCTGTTTGCACGTTAAAATTCGTGCACACCTATCCTTTTGCGATCTATCTATAAATATGCTGTGATAAAGCATAGCCTCCTTTCTATTGTCAATTGGCTGTACGTTCATTTTTCTTCATCTCTTTCTCTTCCTCAATGGTTGCAAAACCTAATCTATCTACAATTCAAATTTTCTAATAAAATTCAAACTCTCCACAAAAATTCCAGAAAATTTTATGATAAAGTTCTCGAGACGCGTAATCTGCTGGTACAATTCGTTTTCTGTTTTGGATATTCGTTTGACCAGAAAAAAATTCGACGATGTGCTGTAGCTTTTAACTGACGTGGCCATTGAAGTTAAGTGGGTTTTGTTTTATTTTATTTTATTTTATTTTTGTTTTCAAATCGTTTAAAATGAATATCCTTTTCATATGTTCTCCGATTCACGCGAAATTTCTTTTGTTAGGATCGTAATTTAGTTCCGGATCTGATGACGCTGGTTTGGACAGATTTGGGGACCGTCGGATTTTTTTGAGTTTAAATCGGGTTTAAATTCGATTTAAATTCAAAAGGTGAGTGTTTTAACCCACTCACAACTTCTAAAAGTTTTTATGTTTGTTAAATTCATTTTAGATATGAGTAGAAATTTAGTATGACTGTTTGGCATGTTTTATTCATCATATCTGTTAAATCGCATTTATTTAATATAACTGTTCATTTAATTTTATTACTGCATATAGATTTACAGTTATAGTTATTTATTTGTATATAAACTGTTAGTTTAATAGTGTTAAATTTATTTTTGAATATAACTGCCATTTATTACAGGTCATATATTCTCGGATATATATTGATATTGATTTAGTATTGGATGATGATTTTGATTTGGATGATGGATGATGATGGATGAATGGATGTTTTATTTTATATCATTTAACTGCAAGTTATCATGCATTTTTCGTTTCATTCGGGATTGTGGTTTGAAATGATATACAACCGCAAATTTTTTTTTATTGCGGATTGAAATGATAAATATCCGTATCACTTGACCATAGGATAGAAAATTATATACAGGCACCGCGGTCTATATATAAAATATTTTAAAGTGATTTCTATGGTTTGGATGGGATACGGTTTATGAAAATTTTAAGTTTTGATATTTTATAAATATTATTCTTCTACATATATACATATGAAGTTAAAATTTTTGAATTTAGGCTGTGTATAAATCTGTTAAATAAAAATGGAAAAATTTAGAAAATGGAATTTGATAATTTATATTATGTGTTTAAGTTTGGAAATTTTAAGGTATGATATTTATAACTGGAGTTTTTTCAAGATAAATTTAAATGAATATTCTAGTATAATTAAATTTAAGGAAATATTAAATTTCTAGAAATTGGAGTTGTATTTATGGATTTTATGTGAATATTCAAGACTAAATAATAGAACAATTGATTTGTTGAAAGAATAAAATTCCAACTTTAGTTTTGAAATATTAATACTCCAAATGGATATATGTATAAATAGAAATTGAAATGGTTTTGGAACTTGAAAGTGATATTTAAATTATGGTTTAGACTTTAAATAAGGAAATATATTTGTAAAGCCATGGAAAATATTTTTCTTTAAAAAGAAACCTTAAAGTCAAACCATTTATTTTATATACCGTTGAATATCCAAACCATTCAAGTTCTAGAAGTTACGGTTTTAAAACTATGAATTTTCGAAATATTATGCTTTGAAAATATAATTCAAATGTTGGTTTCCAGATATTATAGATTTTAAAGCAGTATGATTTTTGAGAAAGAATTATATTTGGATAAAATGATATTATATTGTTTTAGGTTTTAAAATGATATCGTATTCATAGTTTTGAAATGAAAAATTTTATTCTGGTTTTTAAGTATAAACTATTTTTAAATAACCGCGGTGTTATAATAACAATGGGTTGGCAAAGAGACCGGGATCGGATATGGACATACTCTTTGTCGATACCGAAAACCACTTTGACTAACCGTGTACGCGGTGGAGATTCCAGAATGAAGTAGGTTGGTGGCGATGTTTCCTGTATGGTAAATACGTGGACCCGACTCCCGTGAGTTGGCATAAGGTGGCTAAAACAGGAGCGATCGATGGGTTAATGAGGTCATTCCTCTGATCGGACACTCCTCTTCGATATTATACTTTGACTTTGGATTGATTCAGTGGCCACTTTTACTTTGATTTTGGGGGAGTTTGTTCGAGGTGGGCGATAGCTGCGGCTACGCGTTACCATCGGCCCGGAAGCGTAATTGGTATATCTACCCTGGCATTGCCTAGTTGTGCCGTGTCACCTACCCTAGCGCGCCTTATACGATTTTGGCTTTGTACGATACCTATGGAGTGCCCTCTGACGACGCCCAGTACGGGGGAGATTACGGTACTGTATAGACTATGCGAATATATTCTGTGTTAAGGGCTATATGGTAACCCCTTAACGCTATTAAAAAGTAAGTTTATTTTACAAATAGACACTATTATAATAGCGCAATATACTACATAGTAAATAGTTTAACGGATCCTTAGGAGATGTAAATCCCGAGCATCTCTTGAGTTACTGCACTCATATTTATTTCTGTTAATTTAACTCACATAAGATGTTTTAGTTCTGACTCGAGTGTTCTGTCTTTTCAATTCGCTCGGGTCAGTCCGGGCGTTTCAGGATTGAAGACTTTAGCTTTGGAGGACGAAGACGAAGAACCCGTATTATTTTTATTTATAGTTTTGCACCACACTCATACTGTTCCGCTGCATTGATTGTATTGGTATGTGTAACTCTGATACTTATTGTATAAAGAAGAATCAAGTGTTTTGTAAACCGTTTACGAACTATATATTTATTATTGTATTTTATCCTTCCGCTGTGAGATTCTGTTTTGTTTTATTTTCTTCTCTGTTTTCTTATATACCCCATAACAATCCGCCCTTCCGTATGGTTTGAATTGGCACGTGTGTCGGTTTAAAGTATGCGAAAAGGCGGGATGTTACAGTTGGTATCAGAGCTTTGGTTTAGCGATAAACCTTAGCTTTGTGGGGTTTAACTCTTTGTTAATAGGGTAGTAATACCCTATGGGAGTCGCTGAGTGTATATATATATGAGAGAGCGTACTTGTTAGTTTTATAAAAGGTTTTATATTGTGTTAATCCGTTCCGTTTTGTATTTATAAATTCCGGTTGATGCATGGGACGCTGTGACATCAATAGGGGTTTCTAAACACTTAATAGGACAGACCGACATAATATTTGTTTTAATATAGGCGAATGAAATAATTTTGCCTAATCTATTTTCTATATATATATAAAATAAAATTTTCAAATTATATCTATAAGTGGTTGCTATAGATTGGTTGTTAGGAAATAGAGTAAATAATAATAGAAATAAAATTGAAGAAAATAGATAAATGAATTTGGAAATTTAGAACTGAAGTTCCGGGGGTTTTGAAAATTCTTTCGAATAAATTTTGGAATATAATAATATTATTTATAAGTATTTTCTAATATAAGTATTTCAATATATTTCGGAAGAATTGTTTTAAAGAAAGATTTTGGAAAATAAGTTTGTACTTTCCTCTCTGTCGCTGGAAAATAAATTTCGGTGATGAGTGCACGCATCATCGACATTCATTTTCGAGTTTCGAAGAGGAAAGGCCACTGTAGAAATTTACTGCAAATTTGTTTAAGAGAACTTTATCGTTTGATTACAATTAAAGTTATATAAGTAAAAAGGAATATGTGTATCTACTATTTTAAACAATTTGGAATTAAACCCGGTATTTGGTTCTTTAAAATTCCAGTTAATTAATGGTTCAATTTAGTATAGAAAATGTGAACCTTTAATGAAAGAAAATTTAATACCATAGGAAGATAAGAAATGTAAATAAACAATTGTAAACATTAGTAAATGAATTAGTAAACTTCTTTATTTATAAGAATTAATGTTATAGGGTAGCAAATTTAGTGTAATTAAATTTTTACTATTATTAAATATAATAGTAACGTAAACCTTTAAATAAATAAATGAAATTAAAGGTAAGTTGAAATTGAAATTTATAAAACGAATATATTTATTTAACCATTAATTAATTAAAGAAATCGAGAAGAAACTTGTATAAATTTCACTTACATTCTTAAAACATATATAACTTACCATATAATAAAAGTTGCAATGTTAGTAAGGAAGTGTAAGAGAAAACTTACAAGTGAAGATTGAGGAAATGAATAATTCAATGAATTTGCTATAATTAAGGAGAATTTAATGTTATTAATTTAAGTTATAATTGAAATTCTATCGAGTAAATATAATAAAAAGGTAAGTATGACAGATAGATGATTTTAAACTCAAGTGATTAAAGTTTGAATAAATAAGATCATGAAATTTTAGTAAATAGTTCATGAAGAAGAAATAAACATTGGAAAAAGATTGAAGCTATTTGTTAACAAATAAGTATAAAGGAATAATTATAAGTAATAAGTAAATTAATGAAACAAACATTAATGAGTAAATGAAATTTAAAGGTTACGTGAATCATAAAAGGAAATCAAACAACTAAGCATGAAATCAATGTATAATAAGTGAATTTGGTCGTTGTTTTGAAATTATTATTGGTTGATTTATGGTTGGTTGGGTAAAGAAATGTGAAATTGTTGGATGAATAAATAATCTATCTTTGTTCCATCTAAGACTGTTGAGTAAAGGATGCACTTGATAGTTATTTTCATTCCATACAAATTTCAACTTCTGAACCCGAACAACTTCTTGTTTGTTGGATAAATGGTTGCTTTGTCTTGTGTATGTATGCTGTTTGTAAGGTTGATGGTTGTTATTTGATTTGGTTGATTAATGGTGAAATCACTTAAATATTTCGCTGTATCTAAATTTGTATATTTTAGCTAAATTAACTAATTTTGTAAATTTAAAATATTGATTTCGAAATTCTTCTTTTCCTTTTCGGGGACGAAAAGTTTTGAGTGGGGGAGAGTGTAACGACCCGTAAATTTCGACGATTAAATTTTAGTTAAAAAGGGATTATGTAATATAAAAAAAATTTGTAAAGAAAAATAAAGATATATATAAAAGAGATAGAATTTATGCTGGAATGAACGCTAAATGAAAATCCAATGATTGAGATAGTGTAAGATGTATACCTGTGTGTAAGTTGAATAAATAAAGGAGATTTAAATTTATAACTAATAGTGAATTGTAGAAACGGGTATTTAACTTAATTGTTGAAAGTTAGGTGAAATATCAATAAAGAAATAGCGTAAATTGTTGCACTTGAATAAAATGTAAATTAAAGAAATAAAGACAAAATTTAAATTACCTATGTATTAATATATTAAAAAGGACTGTAATTGTATGTGAATTAAGGTGGTAATATAGATGGCAGTTGATGGATAACCAATTTAATGCAAATCCAAATGCAATTGAAACGGCTGTTTGAGTTTTGGAGTGAAAATGGGAATAGTGAATACAACATTATAACCTCTTAATTAAATATGATTGTTTAATTAATACTAAAAGTAATAAAAGTTGGTAATAATATTAATGAAATAATAATAAGGAGAATTGAAATTGTATAATGGAAAATTTGTTAATAAATGGATGAAAATATTGGATGAACTAATTGATGGAAATAAAATCTAAAAGAATGTTGGATAGAACATAAGTGATTGAAATTTGGTAGTGTGTATTTGGAAATAAAATTCATCTAAATATTGAGAAATTTTAATGTTGTTATTATGAAAATGTTACTTTAGTAATTATTAAAATAGTAACGGGAAGTGTGAAGGTAAATTTATAAACGTAAAACTTATTTTAAGGAATTAATTGAGTGTAGACTTATGAAATAGATTTAATGACAATAATTATTGTACGTATTTATTCTATTTGTTGGTTAAGTTTTATTTTGATCAATTTCAATTAATGCACTAAATTATTGCAGTTAGTGTGGAATATTGGTAAGAGAATAAATAAGATGTAACCAAGGGAAATGTCCATTTTATAATATAATAATTAGTGTGATCTTAGGAATGAATTAATTGAGGTTTAAGCTTTTATTTATGTGTAAAGTTAACAAAATGTCAATTAAATTGAAATCCAGTAATTTATGAAAATAAAGATGAGAATTGGGAAATATTACTGTAATGAATCATAAAAGAAATGTTAACTGTGTGGTTGAGTAATAATTGATTTATTTTGAGTTGTAATCCAATAAAATCAAATTTATTAGAATTTATTGCAATTAATTGGATTAATTGCAGTAACCTTTGGAAATTGGAACTTAGCAAAAATAATCTGGATTGGATTTCAAATAAATAGGTTAGGGTGAGTAACTGAATTACATACTATGAATAAGTAAACCAGGAAGATTAAATTTAATTAATATAAAATAGTTGATTTATTGCAAATAAAAGATTATGTAAATATTTAGTTAGGTGGAATTAAAGTTAATTACATAATAAGGTATGAATCCACTGCTAATTTTATGGAAATGAAAAGAGTACCAAAAACAAGCTTTGTCAGTATATTTAAGTTTAATGTATAATAATAAGTCAATGGTAATAAAAGAAGTTTAAACATCTAAATATTATGTTAATAGAGAGTTGAGTTTAAATCTAAGAATATTAAGAAGTAGATTTTTGAATACAACATTTGATCCATCCACTTAAAATGTATAGATAAGATAATCGCTGATTTTTGATTTAAGTAGTGCAAACGGAGATTTATCTATTTATTTGGAATTGGAATTTATAAGTGTATAAATAGGAAATAAGTGAAATTTATTTTTAAATATTCATAAATGAAGATTTAGATGAAGGTGAGAATGGTAATGCTTTAAATAGTAGAGACGTACACAAATCAATGTAGGTGATTTGAAATAAAATGTTGTCGAAACGATAAAACGTTTCTTGTGAAAAATGGATGACATAACGAAAAAGGGTAATGTATTCACTTGAATATAAATTGAAACTTATTTAAGGTATTAATTTCAATGGATAGAGATTTTGGGTAACATTGTAAATGATATGTAAGTAATGCAAATGTATGTCAATAGTAAGGGATTAGGATGAATTAAAAATTTGTAACATAGGAATTACCTGCCTATTTGTTAATAAAAATTTGAATGGTTAGTAAGTGATAATAGAATAAGTGTACATTAGTGGAATTGAGGTAACGTTGGTTTTAATGTTGAGGAAATAAATGGGTATAGTAAAGTTTAAGTGGAATTGTAAGTATGTATAGGGGAATGAATTGTTGCAGGGAAATATTTGGTAACCATTGCAATAAATGTAAATTAGTGTGCATTAATATGAAATTTAGTAACAGGTGTGAATAACTTAAATTTCTTCATAGGATAAAGAATGATGGAAATAACGTTTATTTAATATATCGGGATTTAATTGATCATATAAGGTTGATTGCAAATCAAATGAAAAATGCTTAAATGGGAATTAAGTTATTTATTCATTTGGATTTAAAGCATGATTGAAATTTATTGGAAACTGAATAAAACGTTTTATGTTGATTGAAATTTAAGTTGGATGTAATTAAGATAAATAAAATATGTATAATATGGAATTCAAATGTACATAGAAATGTGGATTTTAGTATGTAAACGTAAATCTATTGAGAATGGATAGAAATTTAATCTGTAATTATTACAGTAATTTAGAAATTTAGTTGAAATTGGAAATTTATAGAATTGTGAATATATATATATGGAAATTGAAATAAAGCATCTAATTATACATGTGTGAATACGCTTAAAATGCAATGTAAATGTTGAGAAAGAAATAATTTAATCCGTAACGTGTATAATTAATATCCTTTTGGGACCACTTCTGTTTGCACGTTAAAATTCGTGCACACCTATCCTTTTGCGATCTATCTATAAATATGCTGTGATAAAGCATAGCCTCCTTTCTATTGTCAATTGGCTGTACGTTCATTTTTCTTCATCTCTTTCTCTTCCTCAATGGTTGCAAAACCTAATCTATCTACAATTCAAATTTTCTAATAAAATTCAAACTCTCCACAAAAATTCCAGAAAATTTTATGATAAAGTTCTCGAGACACGTAATCTGCTGGTACAATTCGTTTTCTGTTTTGGATATTCGTTTGACCAGAAAAAAATTCGACGATGTGCTGTAGCTTTTAGCTGACGTGGCCATTGAAGTTAAGTGGGTTTTGTTTTATTTTATTTTATTTTATTTTTGTTTTCAAATCGTTTAAAATGAATATCTTTTTCATACGTTCTCCGATTCACGCGAAATTTCTTTTGTTAGGATCGTAATTTAGTTCCGGATCTGATGACGCTGGTTTGGACAGATTTTGGGACCGTCGGATTTTTTTGAGTTTAAATCGGGTTTAAATTCGATTTAAATTCAAAAGGTGAGTGTTTTAACCCACTCACAACTTCTAAAAGTTTTTATGTTTGTTAAATTCATTTTAGATATGAGTAGAAATTTAGTATGACTGTTTGGCATGTTTTATTCATCATATCTGTTAAATCGTATTTATTTAATATAACTGTTCATTTAATTTTATTACTGCATATAGATTTACAGTTATAGTTATTTATTTGCATATAAACTGTTAGTTCAATAGTGTTAAATTTATTTTTGAATATAACTGCCAGTTATTACAGGTCATATATTCTCGGATATATATTGATATTGATTTAGTATTGGATGATGATTTTGATTTGGATGATGGATGATGATGGATGAATGGATGTTTTATTTTATATCATTTAACTGCAAGTTATCATACATTTTTCGTTTCATTCGGGATTGTGGTTTGAAATGATATACAACCGCAATTTTTTTTCTTTATTGCGGATTGAAATGATAAATATCCGCATCACTTGACCATAGGATAGAAAATTATATACAGGCACCGCGGTCTATATATAAAATATTTTAAAGTGATTTCTATGGTTTGGATGGGATACGGTTTATGAAAATTTTAAGTTTTGATATTTTATAAATATTATTCTTCTACATATGTACATATGAAGTTAAAATTTTTGAATTTAGGCTGTGTATAAATCTGTTAAATAAAAATGGAAAAATTTAGAAAATGGAATTTGATAATTTATATTATGTGTTTAAGTTTGGAAATTTTAAGGTATGATATTTATAACTGGAGTTTTTCCAAGATAAATTTAAATGAATATTCTAGTATAATTAAATTTAAGGAAATATTAAATTTCTAGAAATTGGAGTTGTATTTATGGATTTTATGTGAATATTCAAGACTAAATAATAGAACAATTGATTTGTTGAAAGAATAAAATTCCAACTTTAGTTTTGAAATATTAATACTCCAAATGGATATATATATATATATATATAGAAATTGAAATGGTTTTGGAACTTGAAAGTTATATTTAAATTATGGTTTAGACTTTAAATAAGGAAATATATTTGTAAAGCCATGGAAAATATTTTTCTTTAAAAAGTAACCTTAAAGTCAAACCATTTATTTTATATACCGTTGAATATCCAAACCATTCAAGTTCTAGAAGTTATGGTTTTAAAACTATGAATTTTCGAAATATTATGCTTTGAAAATATAATTCAAATGTTGGTTTCCAGATATTATAGATTTTAAAGCAGTATGATTTTTGAGAAAGAATTATATTTGGATAAAATGATATCATATTGTTTTAGGTTTTAAAATGATATCGTATTCATAGTTTTGAAATGGAAAATTTTATTCTGGTTTTAAAGTATAAACTATTTTTAAATAACCGCGGTGTTATAATAACGATGGGTTGGCAAAGAGACCGGGATCGGATATGGACATACTCTCTGTCGATACCGAAAACCACTTTGACTAACCGTGTACGCGGTGGAGATTCCAGAATGAAGTAGGTTGGTGGCGACGTTTCCTGTAAGGTAAATACGTGGACCCGACTCCCGTGAGTTGGCATAAGGTGGCTAAAACAGGAGCGATCGATGGGTTAATGAAGTCATTCCTCTGATCGGACACTCCTCTTCGATATTATACTTTGACTTTGGATTGATTCAGTGGCCACTTTTACTTTGATTTTGGGGGAGTTTGTTCGAGGTGGGCGGTAGCTGCGGCTACGCGTTACCATCGGCCCGGAAGCGTAATTGGTATATCTACCCTGGCATTGCCTAGTTGTGCCGTGTCACCTACCCTAGCGCGCCTTATATGATTTTGGCTTTGTACCATATCTATGGAGTGCCCTCTGACGACGCCCAGTACGGGGGAGATTACGGTACTGTATAGACTATGGGAATATATTCTGTGTTAAGGGCTATATGGGTAACCCCTTAACGCTACTAAAAAGTAAGTTTATTTTACAAATAGACACTATTATAATAGCGCAATATACTACATAGTAAATAGTTTAACGGATCCTTAGGAGATGTAAATCCCGAGCATCTCTTGAGTTACTGCACTCATATTTATTTCTGTTAATTTAACTCACATAAGATCTTTTAGTTCTGACTCGAGTGTTTTGTCTTTTCAATTCGCTCGGGTCAGTCCGGGAGTTTCAGGATTGAAGACTTTAGCTTTGGAGGACGAAGACGAAGAACCCGTATTATTTTTATTTATAGTTTTGCACCACACTCATACTGTTCCGCTGCATTGATTGTATTGGTATGTGTAACTCTGATACTTATTGTATAAAGAAGAATCAAGTGTTTTGTAAACCGCTTACGAACTATATATTTATTATTGTATTTTATCCTTCCGCTGTGAGATTCTGTTTTGTTTTATTTTCTTCTCTGTTTTCTTATATACCCCATAACAATCCGCCCTTCCGTATGGTTTGAATTGGCACGTGTGTCGGTTTAAAGTGTGCGAAAAGGCGGGATGTTACAATATTATTCTATTTGCATAGTAATTTGATCCATATTCGAGCACAGAATTTCGAGATAGTTATCGATCCGAGTTGGGATTTTTCACTCGATTTTCAATGACGAACCTGGATATGGATTGTTGATTGGTTCTGGATATTCTCTATCATAGTTATTGCTATGCAAGGAGAATGATGGTTTATGATTAAGAAACCAGATCGGAGTCCGCACTAGGAAGTCGGGTGGACGATATTAGTTCGGAAGTGAAATTGTGTGATCAAGTGAGCGATCAGATTGGTATAGCGTACGGATGATATGTGTACATCGTACGGATTTGAATGAAATGGATATTGGGAATTTTTGGATAAGAAATGTGAAATGAAAGTATATTTTGTGAAATATACAATGAAGTAAAATGGAAATCGGATATTTCCATGATTAAAGGTTCACTTTATAAAGAAAGGAAGTGAGAAATCAAATTTGAATATTTGATTTGGAATAAGCAGAGTTATATATCTTTTTTATATAAGATAAATCTCCCCTTGATGAATCTATTATCAAAAGAAAAGGGTTTTGAAAAAAAATAGTTGAAATGTAAAAAGGGAATTTGTAACAACCCGCATATTTGTCGATTTTAATATTTAAATATTTTATTTAAATGTTTTATCGGTACTCGAAATTTAGTCCGAAAAGCTACTTTTTGCATACGGTCGAATTAGGACTCGAGACCACTCCCATTGAGTTTAAAATGCCGTTTGCGACCTTTTTGAGTATAAGCTTCGATATGTTTGGAGAAAGTTGATTTTTTGCTACTTTTCACTTTGGGTTTGAGTTTGGGTTTAGCCATTAGCCAACTTATACTTAAAAACTGAACCCCTCCTCCCCATTCTCCCTCACTTCTTTCTCTTTTCAGTTTTTATAGCATTAATGGTGGGAGAGATTGGAAATTAAAACTCCAAAACCCTAGTTCCTTTTTGCAACTTCGAATTCCTAGCTCCAAACTCAAGAAGAACCCATTGGTAAGCTTCTCTCCTTCTTCTCCAACTTATTCTCTTACCAATTTCAGAAATTCCTAAACCTAATTTTGGGAATGTTCTTGTTTTGAGCTTAGGTTCAAGCTCATTTGGGTTGTGTTGAAGAGAGGTTGATTCTCCATTTGCTTTCAAGCTTCTTCTTGTTCGATTTTGTAAAAAGGTGAGATTTTTATCTCACATCTTAATCTATAATTATCTTCGATTGTTAGGTATGAATTCCTAACACTTATTCTAGTGCAATTGATTTTGGTTTGGATTGTTTTGGTGTATATTCAAATTTTTGGTGTTTTGGTCTAATTTATGAAAATCCTTTTATGGATATTTGGACATTGATATTTGAAGCGTATCGAAGAGCCGTTTAGGCTGGGTTGTCGTTCGACGTAATTCCTTAGTCATCGCCATTTGCTCGATTGGTCGTTTCCGATATTCGTTTGGCCATTTATGGCCTAGGTTCAGGGAATGCCCTGAACCCCAGATTCAGACGTCTGAAACGTGATATTCAGACGTCTGAATATTGTCTGGGAAGTTTTCTATTCCCAGATTCAGACGTCTGAATTTGGGATTTCAGACGTCTGAATTGGCTTATTTTCAAACAGAAAGAAAATAGGCTAAAATATGCCTATTTCAGACGTCTGAAACATTTGGTTCAGACGTCTGAATCGTGCTCTGGAAATTTTTATATTTCCAGATTCAGACGTCTGAACCACTTGTTTCAGACGTCTGAACCACTTGTTTCAGACGTCTGAACCACTTGTTTCAGACGTCTGAAACTGTTGTGATTTTGCCTTCTTGCCTTTTTGTTTGAGAATTCCAATTTAAATCGATTCGTGATAATCCTATTTGTTATTATCATTTATTATGACTTTGATGACTCTTTTTAGGGATTTTTGAATATCCATTTCGATGGATTCTTTATCGGTTTCTTTGGATTTTATTCACGTCTTCGAATGTGAATTATAGTGATTGATTGTCCTTACAATCTTCTTTGTGATTTGTCACTTTAAAAACATAAAGGTTTTCTATACTAGTAGTAAATATCAAAACTCTTTCCTCAAACGATTTCAATACTATTTTAATACCAAATTCGTTTATAAAACCGTTTTCCAATCTATTAGTATATACAAACCTTTACCTCACTCGTATGAGAAATCTAATTAAACGACTTAGTAAAACAAGTGGTATGAAACGCTTGCGTTTACTTTGTTGGTTAATTCTTGGACTTGTACAATTGAAACTCTTGTGACAATTTTCTAGTGGAGATCTACAATTTGTTCGTAAATATTTAATTAAGCAAGTGGTTATGGGACATGAAGCTAAACTCATATATTTACTAGCTTAGTGTAATTGACACTTCTCGTTGATCATGACGATCATCTTTGTGATGTAGACTAGCAATGTGCGATGTCTCTTTGTCTGCGAGGGAGACTAAACCCCGTTTTGTGGAGTTTCGACTCAATTTGGTGGGGTAGCAACCCATGGTCTTCGGGCCGTTTGTGGAGCTTCGGCTCAATTTGTGATGGTTAGCAACCATGGAATTAGCATTCCGTTTGTGATACACGTGTTGGTGGGCTTTATGCTCCCGTTTGTGATAGGCCTCCCCCCTTTGTGATTTTTGGATTTCTTGAGATGATTTCTAGAATTTGTGTTTCACCAATTTTCATGATTTCCATCGATAAGTTTTATCAATATTTGTGCATTGGTGAATTTGTGCGTCATTGACTTTTGTGATATCTGGATTTCGTGTATTGAATTCTGGAATTTGTGTGTCATTGACTTTTGTGATTGACATTGATATTATCGTCAATATTTGTGGTTTGATGAACGAAATAAGGAGTATGGCATTTCTTTGATTCTTGTGTAGATTTGGTGATATTGATTAATCTCTCGTTGATTTTCAATTACTTTTATATATCACAGCTTGGGATTGTGATTATTATGTGTTTAGTCATATCTCTTATTCTATATCGTTTCATCTGATATCTATAGTTAGACTGATCCGTTTATTATTTTCTTATTAAATAATACTCGGGTCAGACTGAGATGTTACAGGTGCTTCTGCTTGACTTCTCTCTTGGGATTGATTTCTCTGACTTTTGGTTAACTACTTAGATTAGTAGTTTTTGTTGTATACATTTGAGATATAGACTCCATTATGTATACTTATTCTTTTGTGTAGTTCATGTAACTATTCTTTTGTGATATTGTGGATCTTTCTGACCACTACTCTGATGTACACTTTTATGTGTAATATTCATATCTTATTCCGCCTTTGTGATATGAATTGTCTGTGACTGATTTATGTTATGTTTGTTTCTATATTTGTTTCCGAAGATATTATAGCCACTGTGTAGTAGCTTTGAGTTTGTGTCGGCCTGTCGGATTTCCACTTGAAAAGATTTGCATGTTATATTATCTGACATATCGATGCTCGCACAAAGCAATTACACGGATGGTCGCTCCTCAACAGCCTTATTCTCCGTACTAGTTGACAGCATTCACCGTAATGTTCTTGGCTAACGTGGGTATAGAGGTGGGGCGTCACAGCTTGGTATCAGAGCCAAACTTCGGAACAATATTGAATAATATAACAAGGATCATCGTCCTAAGTCCATCTTAGGAGTCGTGCTTTAGGATTTAATTCGAGTCTTCGTACCGATTCATCCTATTTTCCTTATGATTCCTTGTTTATCTATCAAGATTGCTTGATATTCAATTTGGTGAATAACCTTTTTCTTCTTCTTCTTTCTTTCTAAAGGGAGAAAAATGTCTAGACCAGGCCGCCCCAGAGCCGTACCGTCTAGCACTCCACCCCAAGATGGAGTTTTTATGACTGCTCAACAGCTTCTTGATTTAGTGACGAATGCTCAAGCAGCTGGAGCTAATCCGGAACCTACTCACCCAAAGTCGAGATTTGTACGCTTGTGTAGCGATTACACTAATTTGGGTGGGGAGCCATTCAAAGGTTCCGAAATTGTTATTGAAGTACAGGCTTGGCTAAGGTCATGCGATCGAATCTTTTCTCGCATGAATCTTATTGACCTTCACCGAGTTCAGGTGGCCTCTAGTATGCTCCGAGAAAGAGCATTGGACTGGTACGAACTTCTTATTTTTGAGATTAATGAGGCAGATCTCACCTGGGAGAAATTCCGGGAACGCTTCGAGTTGAAATTTGTACCGAAAGCAGAGAAAGTGACATTGGCTCAACGATTTATAGACCTTGTTCAAGGTGAGTCCTCCGTGACTGATTACGTCGCCTCCTTCGAGTCGCTTTCCAAATATGGGGTTGAATACATCAACACCTCTTTAAAGAAGAACCAGAGGTTCGTCTATGGCTTAAACAAAAATCTCAAGAAGCCATTACTTCTAAAATTAGAAGTTTCTTTCGACCAACTCGTTGATATCGCTCTTCGTATTGAAGAGGCGGATAGGGAGAATGATGTTGAAGTGGTGGGTTCCAAACCAAACTTCAACAACAAGAAGAGGCCAAATAAATTCAAAGGACCTTATCCCAATAAGAAAGGGAAGCAAGCAACCTCCGTGGAAAAGACTTCTTCCTTTGGCCGTGGGGAATGCTATAATTGTGGTTCGAAGTACCATTATGCGAACAAGTGCCCAAAGTCTCTCTCTTGTCGCTACTGCAAAGTTCCCGGTCATGTTATATCTGCATGCCCCAAACTTCAAGGCAAGAAGGAGGGAAAGTTAAATGTTGCTCAAGCCCCTGGCAACACATCTCGTGGCCAAGGTATTCCTCATTCTATTCTGGATGGAATTATTTTATTTCGTGATCATCCTATTCGAGTTCTTTTTGGTACGGGTGCGTCCCATTCTTTTATATCAAAAGAACTTGTTGATACTTTTTCTTTGGATTTTTTGTGTTTAATGACTTCTTTGAGAATTGCGAATCCGGTTGGTGGATCCGCAACAATCAGTTTATTGTGTAAAGATGTCGAGATTATTTTGTGTGATTTTCCTTTCCTAGCCGATTTGCATGTCATGCGTTATTTAGGCTTTGGAATGATTTTGGGAATGGATTGGCTTAACCGTTATGAAGCTCATATCCTATGTCCTGAGCGGACTATTCATCTTCGACATCCCCAATCTGTTAAGCAGATTTCTATTAATCTTCAAGATTCAGTTTCCAGCTTGGTCGCATCTTTATATTCTTTAAATCCTCGTGATGACGATGATGATGATGAGGGTGATATTATTTCTCTTATTCACGTCGTTCGTGAATTTTATGACATATTCGAACCCGTTTTAGGATTACCACCTAAGCGGGCAATTGAGTTCAGAATTAATCTTATTTCTGGAGCTCAACCTATCACTCGTCCTCCGTATCGTATGTCCAATAAAGAAAACGAGGAGATGCGTAAACAATTATCCGAATTGGAGACGAAGCAATTTATTCGTTCTAGTTCCTCGCCTTGGGGAGCTTCGGCTATTTTTGTGAAGAAATCCGATGGTACACTTAGGCTTTGCGTTGACTACCGCAAGCTTAATGATCTTACTATCAAAAATAAATATCCTTTACCTCGGATTGATGATCTATTCGATCAGCTTAGTGGTGCTAAGGTCTTTTCACAATTAGACTTAGCTACTGGATTTCATCAGCTTCGTATTGCAGAGGATAGTATTCCATTGACCTCGTTCCGTACTCGTTATGGATCTTATGAATGGCTTGCCATGCCATTTGGTTTGACGAATGCTCCGGCGTATTTCGTTGGCCTTATGAATAGAGTTTTCAAAGACTTCCTCGACCGGTTTGTTCTTATCTTTATCGATGATATTCTTGTGTATTCTAAAACCGAGGAGGAGCATGAAAAACACCTTCGGATTGTGTTGGAAACTCTTAGGAGTAATCAATTAAGGGCAAAATTTTCTAAATGCCACTTTTGGCAATCTCGTGTGAAGTTTCTCGATCATATTATTTCCGAGTCCGGAATTTCTGTGGATCCTTCAAAGATTGAAGCGATTCAAGATTGGAAGAGACCGGAGAGTGTGACAGAGACTCGTAGTTTTCTCGGATTAGCGGGCTATTACCGTCGTTTTATCAAAGACTTTTCTAAGATTGCCGTGCCTCTCACTAGCTTAACGAAGAAAGGTATTAAATACATTTGGTCGGACAAATGTGAAGCTTCTTTTCAAAAATTAAAAGAACTCCTTTCTGATGCTCCTATTCTTGTTATTCCCGAGGGGAATCAAGATTTCGTTGTTTATACCGATGCTAGTCGCGTTGGTTTGGGTGCCGTTCTTATGCAAAAAGAATGTGTTATTGCTTATGCTTCTAGGCAATTGAAGCCACCCGAGACTAGATATGCCACTCATGATTTAGAGCTCGCGGCTATTGTTTTCGCCCTTCATATTTGGCGTCATTATATTTTAGGAGAGAAATTTGTTCTTTATACCGATCATAAATCTTTGAAGTATTTATTCTCTCAAAAGGAACTTAATTTGCGTCAACAGCGTTGGCTCGAATTTCTTGCACCATATGATCTTGATATTCTTTACACTCCCGGTAAGGGTAATCGTGTCGCCGATGCTCTTAGCCGCAAACAACAAGCTGTTGTTTCTATGATGATATCCGAATGGAACGATCTTGAGATCTTATCCACTTGTGAGATTCGAGACCGCATATCCGATTTATGTTCATCACTTGTTTTATGTAGCCTTGAGGCTCATCCTTCTCTTCTAGACCGCATTCTTGAAACTCAAAGGCTAGATCCCGAATTGGCTCTTCTTTGCCAAAATATTAAGGATAAAATTGATATTGAACGTTCGAAAGACTTTGATATCGATTCTCGTGGCGGCATTCGGAGATTTGGTAGACTTGTCGTGCCAAATATTAGTGATCTTCGTAAATATATTTTAGAAGATTCACATCGTTCCAAATTCACCATTCATCCCGGTAGTAGTAAAATATACGCGGATATGAAGCGACTTTATTATTGGGAGGGAATGAAACTTGACATTGCTAACTTTGTTAAGTGTTGCATGACTTGCCAACTCGTTAAGGCCGAACATCAAAGGCCGGGTGGGTTATTGCAACCTTTAGAAATTCCAATTTGGAAGTGGGACCAAATTTCCATGGATTTTATAGATGGCCTTCCCCGTTCTCGTTCGGGTCATGATAGCTTATGGGTGATCGTTGATAGACTTACTAAATCCGCCTATTTTATTCCCGTTCGGTCTAACGGAACCGTTCCTCTTTTGGCCAATCTCTTTATCACAGAGATTGTTAAATTGCATGGAGTCCCTACTTCTATTGTTAGTGATCGTGATCCATTGTTTACTAGTGGATTTTGGAAGAGTCTTCAAAAAGCTTTGGGAACGAAGCTCAATTTTAGCACCGCTTATCATCCTCAGTCGGATGGTCAAACCGAGCGTGTGAATCAAACTCTTGAAGATCTTCTTCGTTCTTGTGTGCTTGATTTTGGTGGAAGTTGGGAAGATCATATTTCACTTGTTGAATTTTCCTATAATAATAGCTTCCAATCTAGTATTGGTATGGCACCTTTCGAGGCACTCTATGGAAGGCCATGCCGATCTCCTTCTTGTTGGCTTGAGGCCGGTGAGAAGCTGGTTTTAGGTCCAGATTTTATTTGGGATTCCACAGAGAAAATTGACCTTATTCGACATAGAATGAAAGAAGCCTAGAGTAGACAAAAATCCTATGCCGATAACCAAAGGAGGAAGTTAGAATTTTCTGTGGGAGATCTTGTGTTCATTCGTGTTTCATCTATGAAAGGTGTTGTACGTTTCAGTCGATCGGGAAAATTAGCGCCTCGATATATTGGACCATTTCCTATCACTGAATGTATTGGTTCCATGGCTTATCGCCTTTTATTACCGGCTCAATTTTCTGCTATCCATGACGTGTTTCACGTTTCTCAACTTCGGAAATGTCTTCGAAATTCTGATTCTATTCTTGAGCCCGGTGTTGTGGAGGAGATTGAAGTTTCACCGAATTTAACTTATGAGCAGCATCCTATTCGAATTATTGCTTCGGAGGTCAAACGACTTCGAAATAAAGATGTTCTGCTTGTGAAAGTTCAATGGTCTTCAAATCCTAAGGATTGTTCTTGGGAGTCTAGAGAGTTCATCGAGCGATCACATCCGGACTTACTTTCCCGTGCTCTTTGAGGTGAACTTCTTATTTCAAACTTCTTTTGTGTTGAATATGCTTTTATGGTTGTTACTATATACCTTCTTCTTAAATATTGCGAGAACGCAATTTCTTTAAGGAGGGGAGTCTGTAACAACCCGCATATTTGTCGATTTTAATATTTAAATATTTTATCGGTACTCGAAATTTAGTCCGAAAAGCTACTTTTTGCATACGATCGAATTAGGACTCGGGACCACTCCCATTGAGTTTAAAATGCCCTTTGCGACCTTTTTGAGTATAAGCTTCGATATGTTTGGAGAAAGTTGATTTTTTGCTACTTTTCACTTTGGGTTTAGCCATTAGCCAACTTATACTTAAAAACTGAACCCCTCCTCCCCATTCTCTCTCACTTCTTTCTCTTTTCAGTTTTTATAGCATTAATGGTGGGAGAGATTGGAAATTAAAACTCCAAAACCCTAGTTCCTTTTTGCAACTTCAAATTCCTAGCTCCAAACTCAAGAAGAACCCATTGGTAAGCTTCTCTCCTTCTTCTCCAACTTATTCTCTTACCAATTTCAGAAATTCCTAAACCTAATTTTGGGAATGTTCGTGTTTTGAGCTTAGGTTCAAGCTCATTTGGGTTGTGTTGAAGAGAGGTTGATTCTCCATTTACTTTCAAGCTTCTTCTTGTTCGATTTTGTAAAAAGGTGAGATTTTTATCTCACATCTTAATCTATAATTATCTTCGATTGTTAGGTATGAATTCCTAACACTTATTCTTGTGCAATTGATTTTGGTTTGGATTGATTTGGTGTATATTCCAATTTTTGGTGTTTTGGTCTAATTTATGAAAATACTTTTATGGATATTCGGACATTGATATTTGAAGCGTATCGAAGAGCCGTTTAGGCTGGGTTGTCGTTCGACGTAATTCCTTAGTCATCGCCATTTGCTCGATTGGTCGTTTCTGATATTCGTTTGGCCATTTATGGCCTAGGTTCAGGGAATGCCCTGAACCCCAGATTCAGACGTCTGAAACGTGATATTCAGACATCTGAATATTGTCTGGGAAGTTTTCTATTCCCAGATTCAAACGTCTGAATTTGGGATTTCAGACGTCTGAAATGGCTTATTTTCAAACAGAAAGAAAATAGGCTAAAATATGCCTACTTCAGACGTCTGAAACATTTGGTTCAGACGTCTGAATCGTGCTCTGGAAATTTTTATATTTCCAGATTCAGACGTCTGAACCACTTGTTTTAGACGTCTGAAACTGTTGTGATTTTGCCTTCTTGCCGTTTTGTTTGAGAATTCCAATTTAAATCAATTCGTGATAATCCTATTTGTTGTTACCATTTATTATGACTTTGATGACCCTTTTTAGGGATTTTTGAATATCCATTTCGATGGATTCTTTATCGGTTTCTTTGGATTTTATTCACGTCTTCGAATGTGAATTTTAGTGATTGATTGTCCTTACAATCTTCTTTGTGATTTGTCACTTTAAAAATATAAAGGTTTTCTATACTAGTAGTAAATATCAAAACTCTTTCCTCAAACGATTTCAATACTATTTTAATACCAAATTCGTTGATAAAACTGTTTTCCAATCTATTAGTATATACAAACCTTTACCTCACTCGTATGAGAAATCTTAAACGACTTAGTAAAACGAGTGGTATGAAACGCTTGCGTTTACTTTGTTGGTTAATTCTTGGACTTGTTCGATTGAAACTCTTGTGACAATTTTCTAGTGGAGATCTACAATTTGTTCGTATATATTTAATTAAGCAAGTGGTTATGGGACATGAAGCTAAACTCATATATTTACTTGCTTAGTGTAATTGACACTTCTCATTGATCATGACGATCATCTTTGTGATTTAGACTAGCAATGTGCAATGTCTCTTTGTCTGCGAGGGAGACTAAACCCCGTTTTGTGGAGTTTCGACTCAATTTGGTGGGGTAGCAACCCATGGTCTTCAGGCCGTTTGTGGAGCTTCGGCTCAATTTGTGATGGTTAGCAACCATGGAATTAGCGTTCCGTTTGTGATACACGTGTTGGTGGGCTTTATGCTCCCGTTTGTGATAGGCCTCCCCCCTCTTTGTGATTTCTGGATTTCCTGAGATGATTTCTAGAATTTGTGTTTCACCAATTTTCGTGATTTCCATTGATAAGTTTTATCAATATTTGTGCATTGGTGAATTTGTGCGTCATTGACTTTTGTGATATCTGGATTTCGTGTATTGAATTCTGGAATTTGTGTGTCATTGACTTTTGTGATTGACATTGATATTATCGTCAATATTTGTGGTTTGATGAATGAAATAAGGAGTATGGCATTTCTTTGATTCTTGTGTAGATTTGGTGATATTGATTAATCTCTCGTTGATTTTCAATTACTTTTATATATCACAGCTTGGGATTGTGATTATTATGTGTTTAGTCATTTCTCTTATTCTATATCGTTTCATATGATATCTATAGTTAGACTGATCCGTTTATTATTTTCTTATTAAATAATACTCGGGTCAGACTGAGATGTTACAGGTGCTTCTGCTTGACTTCTCTCTTGGGATTGATTTCTCTGACTTTTGGTTAACTACTTAGATTAGTAGTTTTTGTTGTATACATTTGAGATATAGACTCCATTATGTATACTTATTCTTTTGTGTAGTTCATGTAACTATTCTTTTGTGATATTGTGGATCTTTCTGACCACTACTTTGATGTACACTTTTATGTGTAATATTCATATCTTATTCCGCCTTTGTGATATGAATTGTCTGTGACTGATTTATGTTATGTTTGTTTCTATATTTGTTTCTGAAGATATTGTAGCCACTGTGTAGTAGCTTTGAGTTTGTGTCGGCATATCGGATTTCCACTTGAAAAGATTTGCATGTTATATTATCTGACATATCGATGCTCGCACAAAGCAATTACACGGATGGTCGCTCCTCAACAGCCTTATTCTCCGTACTAGTTGACAGCATTCACCGTAATGTTCTTGGCTAGCTGGGTATAGAGGTGGGGCGTCACAGAATTTATACAAGTTTGAAGTAATCCATAAATTTTCAAAATTATATATATTTATGTATATACATATATAAAGGATTTCATGAGGATGATTTTGGAAAGGTTTTTGGAACCTTTGGATTTGGAAAGGCTTTTTATTTTGGGTAAAATCGGTATTGGAAATTGGAAAGCCTAGTTTGAGAATTATCGATTTTGGGATAATCTATTTTGGGAAAGGAGATGTATATGAAATTCATACTAGGTGTATGATTTGGAAGATACTATATGTGTATAGTATAAAGTGTTTTGAAAATGGCTGTGGGAAAAAAGGTGCTCCCTTGAAATGAACTTGTCAAGAGTACCACTGGTTGGCACTGCCTTGACCCTTAAAGGGGGGTTCTAAAGTTGATCCTGTGAGGAGTCCGGACAAAACTAGTTCCTAAGTATTTGGTGTATTGTGTAGCCAAAGTCGAAGTCGTTGATGCCTATAGAGGCATTTGGGTTATGCTGTGATGACAGTGTCACTCGATGTCACTGCGATCTACTACAGACCATAGTGAAAGTCATGTGTGCCGCTGAAAGCCAACAGTCTACGTTTGATTTTATATCGGTAGACTGCGACCTAAGGTAACATAGCGAAAGTCGTGTGTGCTGCTGAGAGCCAACAGTCTACGTTTGATTTTACATCGGTAGACTGCGACCTATGTTGGAGTGGAGAAGTTTCATTTTTGGCCGTGAAAATCGAGGGCGCTGATGCCTACAGTTACATGGACTTTTTTTGTGACGGCAACGTAACCCTGGAATGTAACTGCGATCTGTTGTGGGTTCCATGGCGTAATCGAGGGGCACAGAGTGCCCATAGTTACATGGACTTTTGCTGCGATAGCAACGTAACTCAGGATGTAACTACGACCATGGATGGGGGAGATGATTTCCAAAGCATTCTCACCAAAGATATTTCCTCTATTTTCAAAAGTATTTTCTATATTTTCTATAAAATTATTTTTCAAAGTATTTTCACAGGACGTTGAAAACGGGTCTGCCAAGCACTTATAGAGTTTAAGTCGTGCACCTGATGAACGTATGACCGAAATTCTATAAGGACAAGGATGGACTGGTTGAGACATCGAGTTATAGAAATATTTTTTATAAATACTATTTTAGAAATATTTTTTATAAATACTATTTTAGTAATATTATACAGATTTTTAAAGTATTTTAAAAATGATTAAAGAACATGTATCTGATTTTAAGCATTTTCATAAATTTGTTTTGTTCCTTTTCGAGGATGAAAAGTTCTAAAGGGGGGAGGAATGTGACAACCTGGATATTTGACATATGATAATTAGGCAATTAACTGATTTTAATTTTGAAATATTGATCTTATTAGGCAAACAAATAAATAAAAATATGTATACATAAGTTAAGAAGCATATAGCAATTGTGAATATGGGGATGTATAAGTGTGTGCATATATATATGGTAACAAATACAAATGCATTGGGTAAAATAAATATACATATGAAATCTATGTATATATATATATGTATGAACCTAAGGGGACAAGCATTTAATGCACATTTCAATTCAAGCATACAATACATCATTTCAAGTTTACAAAATATAAAATCAATGAAATCAAGTCAGGTCAAAACATTGTCCAAAGCATAATAAAAAAGGAAGCTTACTGAGTACAACAAAAGAATGCAGCCCCTTTTTCTTATTTATACCCCACTGCCTTCTTCATTTTTTTAAAAACTAAGTAAGTTAAACAAAAGATAAGCATTTCTGCCATTTTACAACTTAAAAAAACATACGAGCTCGACTCAGCAAGGATCATCAAGCACAAATAAAAAGCCAGTACCTCTGTTCAATCAAATGGTGAGTAACACTTTTTAATATATATATATATATATATATATATCTGTTACTTGATTAATGTCCGAAATAAGTATGTCTTTGCGTATGTATATTGGTGAACTTTTGTGCATTTTGGATGAATGATGTATGCATGTTTTGATAATACCTGTAAATATCTCTGTTCTAAATTTCAAGCCAAGTTTTAATTTAAATATCATAACCTCTTGATCCACTTATTGTTAGGACATAGGATCTAAACACCATTTGTTTGTTTGATTATAAAATAAGTTTTAAAATTTTATTTAAGTTAAAACAAATTCAAACTTCTCTGGAAAACAAAAAGGACAGTACAAGCTTGAGTTTTGTAAAAACTCAAACTTCCTATATTCTTAATTCAGGCATATAAGCTTAAACCTTATCTTGAATCATGAATTTTAAAAAGGAAATCATAATTTTTAAATCAGAAATGAAGATGCATTTCTGGGTTGAACTATATTCGAGTTTTTGGGAAGTTCTGATGATCTCGGTGGTTGGAGAGGTCAGAGTTCCTTCAGGAGGTAGAGGAGTGAACGGTGAGGCCAGCAAAAATGGTAGGAGGATGATCCGAGCTCGGTAGCGGCGATGATTGTACGATTTGTTTTCTAAACCTAGTTTTGGCAAGGCTAGAAGTTTTGATCATCTCGACGCCTTGGGATGATCGAGCTTGACAGAACTCTAGGGAAGGGAAGCTGGAGCGTGGACGAAGTATTGGCCGGTGGTGTTGGTGTTCCGATGGTCGGAGGAGCAAGGTCAGGGCGTTGCCAGGTTTTGTTTTCTGGTTCCAATTTGGGTTTTGAAGCTCGATTTGGATTTCAAGATGGTTGTTAAGATCTGATGGTCGAAATGGATTTGGGGAATGATCGTCGACCTAAGGAAGGCATCAAAGTTGGTCGGAGGTGGATGTAGTCACGGCGCATGTGCACCGTGCACTTTTGCTTTTCTGGTGGAATTTGGGTTGAAGCAGTGAAGAGGGACTCGAGTTTTACTCGAGTAGTTCGAGTGTTGGCCCGAAGTAGTGCGGTTTGTGACTCGAAGCAGTTGATGTTGGCTTGAGTCATTTAAATTTGTTACAGGTTTTTGTAAAACCTATCTGTTTAAATTTAAACAGAATTTTGAAATTTGAAACCAGATTTTAAATAAAGTTTAAAATCAGATTTTAAGGTGTGGATCCAAATTTACTTTTGTATCCTAGTCTTGAAAATACAGTTTATAAAAATAAAAATGTTTGAATAATTTTAAATGTTTAAGATATAAAATATATTTTAAAATGTTTTGAATTTAAATGATTTGGTTTAAACTCATATATAAATTTCTTTTATAAAGGTAAGTGTTTTACAACATTTGATTTTAAAAAGAGTTTTAACTTGGTTTAATTTGTTAAAATTAAATTGTATTTAATTTGAATCTTAATTTGAAATGAAATTTAAAAGTGAATTTGAAAGTAAATGTTTTCAAATGTGTTTGAGAATGTTAATTAAATCACTGATAAAAATGATGTTTTTATCTTAAAGTTAATTAAGGTTTAATGATTTGTAATTAATTAATTTTTTTAAGGTAAATAAAATGGTTAAATTAATAAGTTAATTAATTAATGATTTGGATTAATTAGTTAAGTTATTAAGGGTTTTTAAATTAATGATTTGGATTAAGATTATTAATTAAGGGTTAAATTAAATTGAAATTAAGAATCGTTAATTAAATAAGTTTGGACTGTTAATTAATGATTAGGAATTAATTAATCAAGTAATTAAAGATTAATTTAGTTAAAATTTAGAAATTAATTACGTAAGTAGAAATTAATTAATTTGTAATTAAGAATTAATTAATTTGTAATTAAAAATGATTAATTAAAATTAATTACTTAGAGAAGTAATTAAAGGTTTGGTTAATGAATATAGTTAATGAAAGATCATTAATTAAGGATTATCAAATGATTTATTAATGTGATTAGTTTAAGGTAATTAATTTTATTAATTAATTAAGGATAATCAATTGTGATATTTGGTAAGTATAATTACTTAATATAATTTATAAAAGTATAATTACTTGGTGAAGTAATTAGTGATAATTACTGGATGTAATTAATTAATGAATGGTTAATAAATGGAAGCAATTTGGATTTAAATTACTTGGTGAAATTGATAAAAAGGATTATTACTTAGTGGAAGTAATTGAAGGTTAATTAATCAGGGGATTAATTAAAGATAATTAATTAACTTTTAAGACAATTACACTAAGTGATAAATTAAGATGGATAATTAGGGGATGATTAATTAATGGATTGTAATGAATTATTGTTAAGCAAGGAAGATTAAAATGGTTAAAGTAATTAATTTGATTTATTAGAAATGGGTGACTAATTAATCTTGCTTATGAATGATTGGTTGATATTCCTGATATGAAATGTTTCTCTAATATGATATGTTATGCTGAATAGTGATAATGTGGTCATTTATCGAGATGCATTGCTGTGTAAAGTGGCATCCTGTGTTTAAAAAGGTTTGAATTGTATTTCATTTGAATAACTTGGGTTAAGATGACATTGGATTCGAAGAGACCGGGGTCGGGTATTAGCAAAGGCCCAAAACCACTACGATTCTGTATAGATAAATATATGAAATCAATAGGCTGGAATGGGATGATTTAAGTGAATTGGACCGTTTAGTCTAAGTTTTGGTACTTAGGAATAAATGTGTAAAATAAGTGATGTTTATAACAAATGGTGAATTTGTAAATTGATACGAGTTACCCCGGGTTTTAAATAAGTATATTGTATTGGCAATTTCTTGTTATACGAGTTTACTCACACTGATTTCCAGCCTGCCCCAGGTGTTATTTGATGTAATGCTCGGGTCAGACCGAGTATTACAGATTTTCAGGTAAGGACGTTCTAGAGCTCAGAAGATGAGCTGAATGGCAGGAACGTATGGAGTGTTTCCGCTTTATTAAATTGTTGTATATATCTGAGACGTGTTGATTGTATCTGTCCAGTGTTTGTATACATATTGTAACTCTGATCTATTAAATGTAATTGACTGATTTAGTTTTCTTTGTGTAAAGAATATTATTTGATATTATATTTTACCCGCTGCGAATGTGAGATGTTGGTGTTTCAGTTCTCTATCTCTTTTCGTCTTTTCCTAACTATCTGGAGTTTTCGAGATCGAAAATTTCGGTCGTTACAGAATACCTATTCCATTATGTTGAGATACAATTGTTGTTTCAAGAAACACAACTTCATGAACAAGGAATTTCATTTAAAAATTATTGGTACTAAAGTGGATTTAGATATGGTTCAAGGATAAAACTAATTACGTGGGATGAAATTAAAATAACCAAACCAAATCGGGCAAAAATAATAGAATGTCTAACAAGTATTATTGCACTTAAAGAGAAACTTGAGTTTCATATCAATGTAAAGAAAATAATTTTTTATGTTGTCAATAAGCCATTAAGAGTATTGACTCTGTCATATGACACGATGCACAAATTTGGAATGGATTTCAAGTAAATTATCAAATATGATTTTGATAGTTATACCCAAAAAGATATGATCTTTTAGCCACAAATGTGTCTTCGAGAAAAAGACCAATGTAGTTGGAAATATAATAACCAAATTTAATAAGAATGACATTATAAATTTCATGTGTTGAAATTAACATAACAGATTCATTGTTCAACATGCTTAATTTAATTTGGATTTTACTTGTAAAAATATCACCAATATGGTTTTGAGTTTTGGTGCGTGTATATATGAAATAGAAAATTACATATAATGATTTAGAATAGACTACTTGCACATAAGAACCAAAAGTATCTTGAAGTCAGTGGGAGCAATACTAAGTGTGTGGGTTTTCGGATATGGTCCAAGAATTTATATGACCATATCATTCGATAAGCATCATAGTTGAATAAGTATTTAGAAAAAATATCAAATAGTTTAATTTTATGTTAAAATGTAGAGGAAACACATGCTTGTACGAAAGAACAAGAAAGATACTAAAATATTTCTAATACTATATGTAAACAATAAACTTATGATTATTAATGATGCACTCATCTTAAAATCATTTTAGGTTGGTTGTTCAATTCTCGATATTGTTTTTAAAAATGACATCTTTTACAATCATTATAAAAGGATGTTGGGATGTTCCCATATAATATACATAAATACCATATTAAAATGTTTAATGTTGAACATATGAGATGGGTCGTCTATGCATTAGTAGTAAAAATTATCGCATTTGCTGTATTTTCTACTATATTACATTTCGCTTATGTACTTGATACATTGAGCAAGTATCAAATCCAAATTATGTTCACTATATGGTATTATAGAGCATTCTTGAGTATTTATGAAATACTCAAAAATGATTTATTAAAACAAAGAACTCCTTATGAAGGAGTGCTCGGACTCAAACTTCATACGTGAAATCAAGCATAGTATGTCAATCATGAAATCATGTTCAGTTTTAATTTAAGAACTTTAAGTTGGAAATGTTTCAAACAATAAGTAATGTTATATTTGTTCAATGGGATAAGCACATCATCTTGAATAGCACTACAACAAAAGATGTATAAAAATCTATATAATTAGGTTAAGGGTGATTCTAAATATTGAGATTCTTATGACATTGCCAATAATAACAGTGCCATGATGCAATTCATGAAAGAATCAAAGAGCTCACTAGTCAAAGTTACTATGCTCTGATACCAAATGAAAGTTACTATTCTCTAATACCAAATGAATGCTTGTATATATTGAACTCAAGAATTCTAAGTGCTATAGGTCAAAAGAGAATAGAAAATTAGATGATTTGAATCTATAAATCTTAAGTGTATATATAGTGCGTGAGGAGATATGACTGCTGGAAATAGATATCTATCTAAATCTAAGAGATGCAGCTTTCCATGAAGAAGAAACCTATTGGAGAAAAGAGGTGTCTTTTGAAAAATATGACAGTTGCAGTATTCAGTCGACTGAAGTTGCTTAGTCAGTCGACTAAATTTAGACTTGCACAAAAATTTGCATAGTGTCAGTCGACTGACTTAAGCAGTGCAGTCGACTAAATGCTGCATATTAAAATAATTTTCAAACAGCATCAGTCGATTGACATATAATATTCAGTTGACTGAATACTGTTTTTCAGTGCATACAAAAACTTTGAGTATATATATGTAAGTTTTATAAAATGTATGCAAGTTTCATAAAATGAATTCGTGAGTGATAACTTTGAGGATAGATTTTAACAAAATTCTATACTAGACTGTTTACTTAATGACTCTAGTTACATTAATATCAATACAGACCATATTTGAGTTGAGTTTGGATTTTCCGTAATCGTAGATACGTAAAGAACTATTCTCTCTTGTCATCATTCAAAACCCTATGATCCAACAACTAGAAGTTGAGAAACATACCCTAAAAAGGTTCCAGATGATAAAGGTAGTTTATTAGCGTAAGAGAGAGTTAACTGACAGAACACATAATTTTGACGATATGCTAATTTTGACGATATAGCATATCCATTCACTGTGGGACTAGCTTAATTAGTTTTAAGAACACTGATTGAAAGAATAGGAATAGATTCCATATTGACCCAAAGTGCAAGTGGAAGATTGATAGAGTTAGGGTTGTACTATAGAGGCAATTATGTAATTTATTTTATAGATTTAACTCGATAATTAATCTTGTTCGTAAAGAAGGTATTTGATTTTTAT
This sequence comes from Allium cepa, assembly GCA_030765085.1. Taxonomy (NCBI): domain Eukaryota; kingdom Viridiplantae; phylum Streptophyta; class Magnoliopsida; order Asparagales; family Amaryllidaceae; genus Allium; species Allium cepa. The sequence continues at coordinate 146,825,031 of CM060945.1, forward strand.
ACTATACTTTTTTATATAATGATATAATTATTAAGAAATTAATTTAAATTATATAAATTGAAATTCCTTAAATAATATGTAGTGTGATAGTAATCGCAAAATGTTGCAATCAAGAGAAAAATTTCACATTGTAAAATAACATATTGTTTTAAATATTCCTAGTCAAGATGTTTTGAGAAATGATATCAATACATCCATTGAGACCAAAGTACATAACGCTCTCTAAATGTTGGGAAGTGTATTATTCATGGTGGGTTGGGGTACCAAGCTATTGCATACTAATAGTTATTTTTTAATTATGGAATGACTTATCCGTGAATTTCATATTGGTTTATAACAACTAGGACAAACAGGAAATCTCGAGTGATGATCTTACACAGTTCTCTTGACTTGAGAATATTGTTCAAATTCAATATGGAAACTCTACTTTATTAAAATTAAATCATGGCATGGCATCCATCGAACGATTATAGTTTTGTCTGAGTAAAAGCATTAGAAGTGAAAGATTATCGAACAGAGAATTTGTCTCATCAGTTGTATGTGGTTAGTATCACTGTCAATTGTAGTCAACTCAAAATCAAAATCTTTGGCCAAAGGATACGGTTAATAATAAATGTTATAATTGAAACAAAGACTTTGTTTATAGACTAATCAAGTTGAATGTGAACGATAGTGAAATTTTGACCAGAACCAAATTACATAAGTCCCAAAGTGATACAGTGTTGACGAAGAGAATTGGAGTAAGTAATTGTTACTAAAAGGTAACATTTTAATTTTTAAATTTAAATTTTACCTATGGGATTTGTATGCAATGAAGTAAGTCAAACAGACACACCACTAGCTAAGGTGATGTGTGAACATTAATATTTAAATTGTGTAAATATTAATTACTGGCCAATTTCAAAACATGTCAGTCGCACAATCAAATCTGTTCAGTATACGAAACACCGCTTTATTTAATTGATCTATAATAGTTATAAATAAATTAAATTACTTAATATTTGTAAAATATTAATTATTAATATATTAATTATATAGGGTGTGTTTAATAATATCGAATTACCTTTATAAATATTCTGGGTGCGGTTACTAATTAATTGGGCATATATATAACGGTCATATTTGTACGTATCAATTTATGATATCAAAATGCATTTAAATCCAATTTAAGTAATATAACTACTATTAGGTTTGAAGTGTTAATTTGTCCATTGAAGGCCCAATAGATGGTTGGCCATAGGGATGCATAGGAGGGAGTCCAAGTGTGATTTGGTAAGAGAAAACTTTGGGTTTATTTTTTTAAATCTTTCTATTAAATAGGAACCAAGGCTTCATTGTTTTGGAATTTTTTGCATCCTCCCTCCACTACATTTAGGCGAAAAATACTAGCCCTCTTTGCCTTCATTTCTCACCTCATTGATAGCTAAATAATTACATTATATTAAATCTAGCGTTGTATATCTATTTCTTATAAAAAATGGATGTTGGTAATAAATAATTTATGGAGCTCTATTGGATTAACGTGTGTTTTCTATGGCTTTATCTCTAAGGTATAATTTGTTTGATATATTATGATCCCTATATATCGTATTAGTTATATATCACCTTATTCACATATGTCATTGCCTGCAAATTTATATTATTTTAATGCATATAATATTTGATTTATGTATATAACCATCACAACATCGTTATTATTAACAAACGATACTAAAAAACATTTCTGTGTAAAACAGTTTCAACAGTGATTTTTCTAAACATTTTTTTCTTTATAATATTTGTCTAGTTTAAAACTTAGAACACTAGTATGGGCTCATGCTTCGCACACGAGCTATTTGTATTATTATATAAGTTGATATTTTGTTTGAGTGCAAAACATGTAAACGGAAAGCAAGGGCTTTTTTGGAATTTCAACAAGACATCAAGTAAATTAGTTCAATCAATTTTCTTTATTAGTAGTAGACATATGTAAATTAAAATTTAGATAAATGTTGTATAAATTTTTCAAAATACTTTTCAGAACTTAATTTGAAAAAATTAATTCTTTTTTTTCGGTCGCATTATTTAAATAATATAGACGAGTATATATGTACGTCCAAATGGGCCTACATTTAATTATAATGTGCATGCATTTATTGTTGCACCCCTACAGTAGATTTGACAGTATCATTTCCAGCATAAACTAAACCTGAAGCAGCACCCGAGAAGACTGAGACAAATAAGAACAGTCATAAAACCAAATTTTTTTATAATACTAAAGTTTTATAATTATTTTCTTTTGTTTTAATTTATCTTTATACCATTGAAATTGGACATATACTTGTACCTTTACGTGCATATGCTTTTTAGGCTTTTAGCAAATGTGGGCTCTAAGCGAAAATGTAACTGAATACATGATCACTTCACAACATGGCTTCATCTCTTCTATTAATAGAGAGAATTCGATAAATATGATTTTTGCTGTCTTTTTGAAATTTTGAAAATACCCTCATTCATCAACGGAATCTCACCATCGGTTTACAACATCCACCACCGTACAGTTCCCGACCATCCATCAATGAAATTTCACAATCAATTTGCCACCGACAAAACTGCTTTAAATAAAAGTGTTATGACTACGAAAGTTTTTGTACTTATAGCACATTTCCATCCATTAGCTTTTTATTAAATAAAAAATAAACATCTCTAGCTATGAGAGCATACATCAATATACGTATACACAGTTTATACTTATTCATGAATATAATTTTAATCAATACAATCTTATGTGGCAAGTGGGGAAAAAATGCTTGGTCAAAACAATCAAAATGCTCCAAAATTTTCAAACAATCAAAATCATATGGATGGAATTAACATTTTCAATAGTGTGTGTGTGTGTATATATAAAGGACATTTCATTTATGAATTTTTGTTTAAGGACAACATATCTATACAAAATCTACATAAGGTATGATAAGAATTTCAGTTGCTCGGGAACCAAGTAGATGCAAATATTGTACCAGTTTTGTACACCCCCAAAAGTTCTGGCCATTTGCAAAAGTGCAAATTCCAAAATCAAATGTGCATAAGGTATAAAATGATGGTAAAATGGACATCGACTCTCAAAACACTACAAATACTAACAGTCATAATCATTTGAATGTCTTCAGCAATAAAAAAAATGATAATTCTACTCCTTAGTGTAATAATGATGATCAACAAACAGAGAGAATAATTATTAAAACTTATGAAGCCCAATGTCCATCAATTAAAATAAAATAATATAATCATTCAAAAGACAATCTAGAAAGTCACATGAATAATCCATCTTACGGTTTAGTTAACAAATCACAGATTTTAGAAAATACAAAGATTACTCAAGTGATGATATAAGAGAATCTGAATAATAGTTAAGCTAAATTTGATCCAAAGAACGATCAAGTAATGCCCGAGACTAATAATACACAACTAACCTTCCTGTTAGAACCCTTAGTTTACGATTTCGATGATGACAACTATACAATGGAAATCATATATATATATATATATATATATATATATATATCATATGTACATATATGAATTCAAACAAACCATTACTATGACAAGACGATGACTAAAGCACTGAAGAGATCCATCTACAAAGTTGCACAGAGATCGAAGAGAGATACACTCAAGAATAAACCCAGGAGAACATCACTTAACAGGTTCAGACGTCCGAATGCAGAACTTCAGACGTCTAAACGTAGAAGATGAACAAAAATAATAATAGGTTCTCAGAACACCTGGAGATTTGACCAAGAAACTAGGTGCTCGGCATTTGCATACCGTTCGGCATCCCGAGCATTCGGCACAATATGCTTGGTCGGCTTCCGAGAATGTTTGGCACAACTGGTTCGATCGGCAATCAAGTTCGTTCGGCATCCAGGGACGTTCGGCATCCAAGAACGTTCGGCATTCAAGAGCGTTCGGCATTCAAGAGCTTTCGACATTCAACTTCATTCAGCATCTAGGGACGTTCGACATCCAAGAACGTTAGGCATTCAAGAACGTTCGACATTCAAGAGCGTTCGGCATTCAAGAGCGTTCGACATTCGAGATCGTTTGGCATCCAGGGGTGTTCGGGATTTATGCGTCAATCGACATTCGAGATCGTTCGGCATCCAGAGGTGTTCGGCATTCATCCAATCTCGATCGGCATTCATGCCTCGTCCGGCATACAAGATCTTTCGGCATTCCAGCCTCGTTCGGCATCTCCCCTCGACTAGCTTCGGTAATTGATCGGCCTGCACTCTTCACTCAGCACATCACTTCGTTCAGCATGAAGATATCATTCGGCACTTTGCCGGCATCTATGGTTCGGCACATAGAGCTCACTCTTTTTGGGCCAAGGTATTTAGCTACCAAGCCCACCAGGGAAGTCCAACCCATCTTTGTCTATAAATAGAGAGGCAGGGGCACAGTGAAAGGGATCTTTTTTCGAGAACACCAAGAAGACTCTACCGCATTAAAGACTCATTCTAGACTTAATATTTTTTGCTTAGCAACTGTATTTAAGTAATTGGTATACAAATTGTATCTGTAATCGATTATCGAGAAAAGCGATAACGTTCTACCTTAAAGTTGACGTAGGCAATTATGTCGAACCAATATAAATCTGGTGCTCGTTTTTTCTACATTTAAATTTACGTACTGTTCTCTGTTTAACTTTACTTTCTTCATTAATCTCGCTATACAGTCTCTCTTAAGGGTGTTAGTAACCAATTTTGGTGCTAACATTTTGGTGCTTTCAATGAGAGCCAACTTCTCAGGGCGATAGGATCTACTTTGTAGCTACTGGATTGAAAAATCCCCCGAAGGAGATTCAAATCATTCACAAGACATCTGTTGATTCTACTCAGAGTTACAATAGACAACTCTACCATAGGGAGAACATGAACTAGATCGGCCTCTCACGACGCAGATGTCAATGAAACCGCTAGTGTACAACAGATAGGACCTAGAAACAAACAAGCAATTCAAAGCGCAAGAAACTCCACCCAGAACCAAGCGGAGGTCGTTTCCCGAATAGAGTTCAATGACTTGATAAGAGAACTCAGGGAAAGTAGAAGGCAACTTGCCGAGCAGATTCAAGCCAACACTAATCTCATGACTCAGCTTGCCCAACAGCAGCATCAGAATGCCGGAAGTAGTCCTGCTCCTTATTCTTCTTCCAAAAGCTCGACTTCAGCTGATGAACCTCCTAGGCGTAGGCGCCACAAGACAGAAGCTGCACAGGTAGGTACTGTTGATCGATCCGCCAGGGATCAAGCATGTGATGAGACCAGACGCCCGACTCACCAAGAATCAAATCAAGCCGGCCTTGAGGATGCACGTTTGGCCGACCGCCAACAGGCGGGACATCAACCTGTATGGTTCCATGGAACGAAACCAAACCTTCCATCCTCCATACAAACTTCAGACTTATCAACCATGGTCAGGCAATTAATGAGAGAAAACCAAGGCCTGACCAACGAAGACTGGGGAGTGTCCAGGAGTCATACTCCCTTTACAGACATTACTCTATAAGCAGAGTATCTCAAGAAATTCAGTATGCTGACTATCCCTGCCTACGAAGGGAAAACTGACCCAAGGCAACATGTGATGAGGTACGAATGGATGATGGATTCCGCATGGGCAAATGACGCGACCAAGTGTAGGTGCTACCCAATCACTTTGTCCGGAATCGCCACTATGTGGTTTACTCGACTTCCTCCTCGATCTATATCCAGCTTCGATGAGTTGGTGATGAAATTTGTTGAACAGTTCAGGGTACATGTAACTCTTCTAAAGGACATAATGTCCTTATCAAGCATAATCCAGGCTTCGGGAGAGTCTTTGAAAGCCTACTTACAAAGGTTCCATGTTGCCACCATTGAATCTAGCAACCCCTAACCACCACGCAATCTTGATGGCGGTAATGCGTGGAGTGGATCCAGATTTTGAATTTGGAGACTGGTTGGCGGGAAAGCCCCTAGCTACGCTCGAGCATTTCTATTTGAAAGCTCATAAGTTCATAAGGATGGAGGAAGTTCAGTGGATAAGACAAGATAAAGCACCAGGGCCTGTTCAGGAGATTGTGAAAAGTAACATCGCCGTGAAGCAAACCGGCGATAATTCGGGAAAAGTTCAAGTCAACGTCCAAAACAAACCTGGGCATTTTAAAGGATCAGGAAAGAAAAGAGAAGCGAGGTAATGGAAGCCAAGGATTCCGACCTACAATGAATACACCCCGCTGAACGCATCTCTTGAGAACATCTATTTGTCAACTTGCAACACCTTTCAATATCAAAAACCACGCCCAAAGGAGTCAACAGAAGAACAAAAGCGGACTGGGAAGTATTGCCGCTTTCATGAGTCTTATGGGCACAACACGGAGGAGTGTAGACACCTCCGTGACGCTATAGAAAAGTTGATCAGACAGAAAAAACTGCAGGAATTTGTCAAAGACCCGCAAGATGGAAGGCAAGGAACATCAGACCCCGGGCGCGGGTCGGCTCCATGCCAACCAGAACAACCTGCTCCAACTGTGGGTAGATTGGTTATTAACACAATTGCAGGAGGACCTTATCCTGCAGATAAGAATTGGAAGGAGATGGAATGATATGCTACCTCCCTAAGGCATGCGAGTTATGAATGTTGTTCGAATATGGAAGATGGAACCCCTGCAAAACAACAACGCATGATGACGGACGATATAGTGTTTAGGAGTCGAGATGCAGACTAGGTGGAGGCTCCTACTATCGACTTGATGGTTATATCTGCACCGATCGGGCCAGCTTACGTAAAAAGAATTTTGATTGATTGTGGAAGTTCCATTAACATCATCTTCAAGAAGGCATACGACCAAATGAAGATGGAGACCAAGGATTTGAAACAATCTAAAGCCATAATCCACGGCTTTAATGGCGCAGCAACTGATGCAGTGGGATATGTGGAGTTAACAGTTGAACAGGGACAAGGAGAACGTTGGAGGGTGCGAATCCTACCGTTCATAGTTTTGGATGTTGATTCTCCGTATAACGTATTTCTGGGTCGTCCGGCCCTGGCGGAGTTTAGGGCGGCTTTGGCCCCATGGTGTTTGAGGATAAAATTTCCGACAGCCAAAGGAGTTGTAGTGGTACACGGCGATCAGGCAACCAGTCATGCATGTTATGTGGCTGAGCTGAGAGAGGCTCAGCGTAGAGAGAAAGGAAAGGTTGCGGACATCTCCGTTCGCATCCAAAATGTTGATGATTGACAAGTAATGCCCGAGCCCTGGCTCGGGTGACATTCTCGGCTCCATAGAGACACAGATCCGAGAGATGATGATGGAGAACCCAGGGAAACGAATGCAGCACCAGCTGAACTGACGGTTGACATTCCAGTCAGCCAGGATGAACCGTCATGAGTTCTTAAGATTGGATCACAACTCGACCCCTCAGCAGCCGAGAACCTTACCGATTTCCTCCGAGCGAATCTTGATGTTTTTGCTTGGACACATTCTGATATGTGCGGGATTTCTCCTGCAATTGCGAGTCATATGTTGAACATAGACCCGAACCATGTTCCTGTGAAACAAAAAAGGAGAGGAATGGACCCGGAGAGGTCCATGGCTCTCAAAGAGGAGGTGAACAAACTCAAAGCCAATGGGTTCGTCCGCAACACCTTCTACTCTGAATGGGTATCAAACCCTGTGCTAGTAAGAAAAGCGAATGGGAAGTGGAGAACTTGTGTTGATTACTCTGATCTAAATAAAGCGTGCCCGAAGGATAGTTTCCTTTTACCTAGAATCGACCAGCTCGTCGACTCTACCGCCGGGCACGAATTATTGTCATTTATGGATGCATATTCGAGATACAATCAGATCCTGATGCACATTCCAGACCAGGAACACACCAATTTTGTCAAAAATGTGGGGCTATATTGCTACGTAGTAATGCCTTTTGGATTGAAAAACGCGGGAGAAACTTATCAGCGTCTGGTGGATCGAATGTTTAAAGACCAGATTGGTAAAACGATGGAAGTCTGTGTGGATGACATGCTCGTGAAGTCACGGCAATCAAACAATCACATCCGAGACTTAGCAGAGATGTTCGATATACTCAGGCATTATGGGATGAAAATCAACCCCTTAAAGTTCTCTTTTGGCGTTGCATCAGAAAAGTTCTTGGGTTTCATTATGAACACATATGGAATTGAAGCTAACCCGAAAGAGATTCAGGCTATTCGGGACGTACAAGTGCCCAGAACTATAAAGCAAGTACAGAGCTTGAACGGAAAGATAGCCGTGCTGAGTCGATTCATATCCAGAGCCATGGATAAGTGCATTCCTTTATTTGATGTGATAAAGAAGGGAAAGAGGAATTTCTAGTGGACGTCCGACTGCGAGAAGCATTCTGAGCTCTGGTTAGACATCTAGAAAGCCCCCCGGTGCTATCAAAACCAATTGACCATGAAATGCTGTATGCATACTTGGCAGTATCCCAACATGATATCAGTACGGCTCTAGTTCACGAAGAGGACCGAGTTCAAAAGCCAGTATATTATGTCAGTATACGTTTGACGGGGGCAGAAAGAAATTATCCCAGGATGGAGAAACTAGCTTATTGCTTAGTGATTGCATCATGCAAGCTCCACCCATACTTCCAGGCACGCTCGATTAGTGTTTACACTGATCAACCCGTGCGGCAGGTACTCCAACGACCGGAAACTTCTGGAAGGATGTTAAAATGGAATATCGAGTTGAGTCAATTCGATATTACCTACCTGCCATGAAGGGCCATACAAGGGCAAGCGCTAGCAGATTTCATTGCTGAATTCACCGACAGACAAGTCAAACGGCCGCAATGTCATACCTCCCGTTCGATGGAAGATGTACACCGATGGGGCATCTAACGACTGTTGTTTGGGGGTTGGCATAGTTCTTGTAACTCTTGAGAAACAATCAATTTGCTACGCTTTGAAGCTCGAATTCACAGCGACGAATAATGAAGCTGAGTATGAAGCATTGATTGCCGGCTTAAGACTCATCAAAGAACTAGGAGTAAGATCGGTTGAAGTCTTTTGGAACTCGCAACTAGTGGTATACCAAGTACAGGGGGACTACCAAGCAAGTGGCTAGAGACTTGCCCCGTATCTGGCCCGAGTTCAATAGCTGCTAGTGAATCTTGAGTATTATGATATTTCACATGTCCCGCGTGAGCAAAATAGAGCCTTCGATTCATTGGCAAAATTTGCAAGCACTGGCGATGCGCAACAGATGGGATTGTTTCCCGTTGAAACCTTACATGTTCCGAGCATAAATATGATGGAGGTAGATTTCATGTTAGAAACAGAAATCGGGCAGGAGTCATGGATGACGCCATTCAAGTAGTACTTGTTACACAGGGTCGTGCCCGAAAGAAGGAGCGAAAGGCGACAAGTTATTCGTAAGGCTTCGCGTTATGTAATACAAGATGGGGTAATGTATCCGAGGGGTTTCTCGACCACCTTACTCTGGTGCATCGCCCATGGTGAGATAAAACGGGTCCTAAAAGAAGTCCATGAAGGTGAATGTGGCGACCATACTAGAGGGCAGACGTTAGCAAAGAAAATCCTCCACTATTGATACTATTGGCCAACCGTAAATCGAGATGCCGTAGACTATGTGAGAAGATGTGACAAATGTCAGAAATATGCAAAAAACCCGAGAGCTCCGCCGATGGAACTCAAACAAATGGTTAGTTCCTGGCCATTTGCAATATGGAGGATCGACATAGTCGGTTCCTTACCCCTATCCAAAGGTTGTGCAAATGCGCGATAGTTGCGGTCGATTACTTTACCAAGTGGACAGAAACAGAGCCTTTGGCCGCTATCACCACCAAGAAGGTCATTAATTTCATTGTACGAAATATTATATGCCGCTTTGGCCTTCCACGAACCATCGTTACAGACAACAGAACTCAGTTTGAAAGCAAAGAGTTCAAGGAATTTTGCCAAAAATATGGTATTGAGAAAAAGTTTGCAGCAGTTGCTCACCCGAAACCCAATGGACAAGTGGAATCCATAAACAAAATAATCAAGTCCATATTGAAAAAACGTTTAGAGAAGGCTAGAGGCAAGTGAGTGGATGTGCTTCCAACAGCGCTTTGGGCTTACAAAACCACCCACAAGTCCGCGACTGGCCACACTCCATTCGCATTGGCATACGACATGGAAGCTGTCATACCCATAGAAATTGAAGTTCCGTCACATCAGTTATTATGACCATAAATCAAATCAAAATCTTTTGCTGGAATCATTGGACCTCATTGGTGAAAAACGCGAAGAAGCCAATTTAAGAGCGGCCGCGTATAGGCACCGAGTTGCTCGATATTATAATGAAAAAGTCCGACTGAGAATCTTTGGTGTGCGTGATCTTGTTCTGAAACGAGTTTTCCCAGTTCCATCACATATAAGCCCCACATGTGAAGGTCCATACATCATTGAACGGAGCTTGGAGAAGGAACTTTCAACCTAGCGACCGTTGATGGTGCGACACTCCCTCGAGCATAGAAAAGCGAGCATTTGCGGCATTATTACACTTAGTTCGTTCCTTTCATACTTTAGTTATATTTATTTCCCACAAGTTCTTATTCCTAGTTTATGGCATGTAATAAGACAATTTAGCTTGTTTGCATTAATAAAGGCTTGAAGCCATTTTCTCTATGACTTGTCGATGTTTCTCTGTATGATAACGCTGTGACAAATAACTAAGAAATACATTATTCTGCCTGACGTACAAACGTGCTCGAGCACTCAAAATCTCCAAGTCCCCGGAGTGCGGACTGGAGTACCCTGAGTCCCCGGAGTGCGGATCAGAGTATAAATGACTCAAAATCTCTAAGTCCCCCGAGTGTGGACTGGAGTACTCTAAGTCCCCGTAGTGCGGACCAGAGTATAAATGACTCAAAATCTCCAAGTCCCTGGAGTACGGACTGGAGTACTCTGAGTCCCCGGAGTGCAGACCAGAATATAAACGACTCAAAATCTCCAAGTCCTCGGAGTGTGGACTGGAGTACTCTGAGTCCACAGAGTGCGGACCAGAGTATAAACGACTCTCCAAGTCCCCAGAGTGCGGACTGGAGTACTCTGAGTCCCCGGAGTGCGGACCAGACTATGAACGACTCAAAATCTCCAAGTCCCCGGAGTGCGGACTTGAGTACTCCGAGTCCCTGGAGTACGGACCAAGTATAAGCAGCTCAAAATCTCCAAGTCCCCAGAGTGCGGACTATAGTACTTTGAGTCCCCGGAGTGCAGACCAGAGTATAAACGACTCAAAATCTCCAAGTCCTCGGAGTGCGGACTTGAATACTCTGAGTCCCCAGAGTGCGGACCAGAGTATAAACGACTAAAATCTCCAAGTCTTCAGAGTGCGGACTGGAGTACTCTGAGTCCCCGGAGTGCGGACCAGAGTATAAACGACTCAAAATTTCCAAGTCCACGAAGAGCGGACTGGAGTACTTTGAGTCCTCGGAGTGTGGACAAGAGTATAAAGGACTCAAAATCTCCAAGTCCTCGGGGTGCGGATTGGAATACTCTGAGTCCCCGGAGTGCGTATCAGAGTATAAAGGACTCAAAATCTCCAATTCCCCGGAGTGCAGACTGGAGTACTCTGAGTCCCCGGAGTGCGGACCAGAGTGTAAATGATTCAAAATCTCCAAGTCCCCGTAGTGCAGGATGAAGTACTCTGAGTCCTCAGAGTGCAGACCAGAATATAAACAACTCAAAATCTCTAGGTCCCCAGAGTTCGGACTAGAATACTCTAAATCTCTAGATCATGGAATCAAGAATGTGCAATGCCATAGAGTTGTCAACTTATATGAAGACAAATCGAGAAGTTTATGTTATTTACAACAGCTTGGATTTCAACCACAATCACGCAGAAGACTGAACGATAAGAGCCTTTTGAAAGATAAAAGAAATAAGTTTTATTCATCAGAAATAAGTTCCTCCTACAACTGTTTCAAAATTCGGAGTCAAAGGTTTATTTACATGAACTACGAATGTGACCGAAAATAATTACATAATCTAAACTAGCTTTCGTTGAACGAGAGAAACAACTACTTCTTCGACCTTTTTCCAGACGACTCCTCTCCCGAGCGCTTGCCCTTGATAACTTTCTTTGACGGGGGAGTGACAGCTGAAGAAGTATGGGGAACTTCCATGGCTTGGACCTGCCTGGGAGGATGCCTTCAACGGCTTATTCACAGGATCGTCCAGGTCCACAGCTTGATGCACGATTTTGGTCTCGACTGTCTGTTTCTTCTCCTTCTCAAACTTCTCCTTCATGCTCAGTTTAGATGTGTGCTCAGAGGCGCCAATAATTTCAATTTCATAACTCCCATCGATGGGAGAGGAAGTCCCGGATTTATCCTCATCAAGCGTTCCGATCACCTGAGCATCTGGACCGGGAGCCTCTCCTGCGTGAGTGGCCTCACTTGTCTTTTCCTTCACCTCCTTGACGACATCGCTCCTTAGAGTGGGCTCAGGATTAGAACGGCCTGCACAAAATCACGAAAAACAAGTATTAGAATGCGATCGCTTCTGGTGAAAAACGATGACTCTTGGAATGTTAAAGCAAAAGAGTTTTCTACCAGGTTCCGGATGGGTCTCAACCGCCAGGGGGGTCTCACCCTCTGGACTAGGGGACAAAATGTGAACGCCAAGGCCGGGGTCCTCCGGGTCATAGCCGATGTGCTGCTCAAGGGGATCGAGTATCGGCCGACCATGCTTTTGACAGTAAGGGCCTTTGGCCGCTGATAGGTTTGAAGACTCGTTTGCCTTAAGAAATTCTTTTATCAAAGCTCCTTCATCGACCTCCTCGGTACCATGTTCGGCATTCCTGATTTCTACTAAGGTCTCCCATGCCTCGGCTAAAGATTCGAGATAGTCCTCGTCCAGAAAAGTTAAGTCCCGGTGCATGAGAACACGGGCATTGAATTTTGCAACAAGCGGGTCAAACATGCTTTTGACCACTTCCATACCGTCTTCCTTAGCTGCCTTAAGGCGGGAGTCGATCTCCACAGATGCCATCTTTTTGCCCTCTTCACGGGCTACATTCTTTAGCGCCTCAACTTTAGAAAGCTCATCCACAAGTTTTGCCTTTAGGAGTCGCGTAGCAACGATCTCGTCCTAATACCGTTGCGACTCTTCTTGGGTGGCAGTCTTCTCTTCTTGCTCTTTGCGGAGTCGCTCCTCAAGTTCTTTGACTCGGAGGCTGAATGCATCCCTCTCTTTTTGCACTGAGTCTTTCTCCAAAGCTAAGGCCCCACAGCGTAGGAACGCCTCGTGGATTTATTTTTTGTGGGTTGCTTCAAGACGAGTTACGACTTCGGCAGTATCTTTGACGCTCTACCGGGCGGCTTCAAGCTGAGGCTTATAAGAAGCAAGCTCTTCGTCCTGAGCTTTAATGATACCTTTGTCGTGAATGCCCTTAAGATTCAGACGATATATTTCATGCTGATGCTCTATCGAGACTTTTGACACATTCTCAACAATATGAACAAATGCGTCATGTTGAACATAGACGTCATTGGTGTAGGCGATAGCGCTCTATTTGACATCACCAGGAATATGATGGATCGCCAGGAGGAACTTCAGGCCATCGAAGCAGATTTTTGGAAATTTAGCTTTAAGCTCGATCGGCCTCTCCGATACTGTTGGATCTGTTGCGGGAACAGGAGGAGATGGCTTTGAAAGTTCAGCTCTCCTATAAGGATCTCGGGACTGTCGTGTGGTAGAGGAATCAGAGTGTTGATCATGGGGGACATCGGATTGCGACCCCTTATGGCCGTGCTTATCTTTGCTTTGCTCCGAGTGAGAAGAGGGATTTTGGTGATTTTGGGCTGATAATAAGTTTTCCTCCGAGATGATGAGTCTCGAGAATGATAATCCCTATCGCCATCACCATCTCTATCCGAACGTCTTTCGAAACCTGAGTCCCGTGCAGAGTGATGGAAGATGGACGACCTGTGGAGATGATTAATTTTGTGTGAAAGCCCTATGTCACCTACACAGAATTTAAATAACAATGAATTAGAAAAGAGTAATGTGACGATGGAAATTTAAGTGCAAGGTGAAGAGCATGTGTTTGTGTCTGTCTTGGTATTTCCCTCCAACGGACCAGTTTCTTTACTAATGGGAGTTTTTTCTCCCTGATTTTGGGCTTGAACGCCTGCAATGCCTCTGATGGGCGAGTGAAGTTTAAGTGCCTCTAGATGATCAAAATCGTAATTAAGTATATCATCAGGTATGGAGAGGTTCGATAGGCCTTTTAAAGAACTTTCTAAATGCTGTGAAAGAGCCTCTTTCTCCATTGGAATAAGGGTAACTTTAGAGGTTCCGCCAACCTTTTCCTTCCTTATCTTGTACGTCAGTTTTTTTTCCTCTTCGAAGGGGAAGATGACGTTTCGATGTCGTGAACTTCGACTATCGGGTCCTAAGTGGGACCAACGTTATCATCTTGTACTTCGAGTGTTTCGGTTTCCTTAATTTCCCCCTCTTCTAGTGCATCAGGAGCGTTACGTGCTGAAGACTCGGCTTGTTTTTTCCCTTTGCCAGAGGCGGGCCCGGGTATGGTAACAACCTGAGGGAGGCTTATCCGGTGGCCTTCTTCCAACAGTCCAAGCCTTGCAAGTGACTCATTCGAAATGAGAGTTCCGATGTCCCGTTCTTTGGCAGAAAGGGCTCAAATAGCTTTGACGGCTTCAGAATATCCACGGCCCTCGGGACGTGGATTGATGCCTGAAAGGATGGAAAAGAGCTGGAAAAGGTACAGCTTCGACCAAGCATGAATATCGATCCAGAGAAAAGACTTACTTCCTTCCACCCATCTCCTCAAGAAACCAGAAGAGCGATGCACATTTAACCATTCCTGTTTGTACAGGGAAAATTTGCTCCATGCCCCAGTTAAGATTTGACATTTGTTGTGCGGCTCGAGAAACATGAAAGAGGGGCAATCTCTCCGCTTCTTGATGCAATATATATATCTGATATTGCCCGGGGTTGGAAGCCTGGAGAGTATATTCATGAAGAGGATGTAGGTACCGTAGATGAATGCGTGGTCGTTTGGGTGCAGTTGCGACGGGGCAATGTTGATGTATTGCTACATGTCCCGAAGAAATGAGTTGAACGGTGGCACGCTGCCGACCCAGCACATAAATTTATTACAAGCTATGTATCCAACTGGGAGCAAGTGGGACGATCATGCCCCGATGAAACTAACATGTCGTCGAAGGGGATTCTGTGAACAGAGCATATCCGACGTAGTGCACTTTCATTAATTTTCGAAGCCTGTGAATCGACTGGGTTGTTCAAGAAAATTGATGCCTCCAGAGCGTCGGGTGCTAAGTTATGAGCAGGGAAAGTCGGCGGGTTTGAAGTATCTGCAACATCTTGTCTAGAGGATGGCCAGTTCTGTCTGGGATCGTAGCAGAGCTAGATTTCCTTGACATCTTTAATAAAGATTGAATCTAGCAGAGCACCTGTTGGAACTATACTTGAAAATAATCAACGTTAGACTTAACAACATAAATATTCCCCCATGTGGTGTGTGAACTAGAGTGATAATTCAAATATAAGTGCTGAGAAATTGAAAGTCACAGAGTTGATGGTATAAAGTTGAGCTTTGAATTGTCGCCTTCGAAGACCGTCATCGCTGACCGTCTCCGAAAGCCTGCCCAATGATGTTTTCAATTATGGGTTAAGACATTGGCACTATATGTTAAAGGCAATTATCCATTTTTGTCGATTTAAGTTCAGGCTTGTGATTATTAAAACTAGGGAGTTACCAGTCCAAATTGGTTCAATATGCTAATTCGCTTAAGTCTTTGTCCTCGTTTTTGACATATGATTAGGCAAGGGGAATAAGTGACTTCGACGAGGGTTATGTTCAAGTTGGAATGATTTTGACTGTTGTTATCAATTCATCAAGGGTCAAGGCTGAGCGACACTTGAAACATACGGTCTAAATGTCGTTCGGCCTAAATGTTGTTCGGCCTAAATATCGATCTGCCTTTATTCTGTTCGGCCTTCATTCTATTCGGACTAAACGCAAGTGTCGTTCGACATAAGTACCACTCTTCCAACACTTCCTGTTTGATGTTCGGCACGCAGCAAATCATACCGAGCCGCTTTGCTTGGCATTCTTCCCTTAACATCACTTCTCTTCTTTCCTCCATCTCTTCCGACCGGCATGGCCGAGTCCTTCGGAAAGTCACACCGAACCATGTCCATGACGATCCACACCACTAGGCCTGATCTCCAGTTCCATTCCCATGCACCCTTATAATCACTCAGCATTAAAAGATCATGCCGAGTCGTGACAATGCATCCTCCGCTAACTCCCACCATTTGAGCGCCTCCTACTTTCTATATTCTATGGAGGATTAACAAGTTAGAGTTTTGTGTTATGCTTCCTAATTTGAGAAAATGATCGAAAGGTTCTTACCGAAGAGAACAGCGGGAGCTTGCGAGTCGGTGATCTTGGGATCGAGAGTTGTTCGAACTTAATTTGGGAAGAAGCTGTAGGAAGGGCTTGTTGGATTCAAGGTAGGAAGGGGAGCTCGGAGAGGTGAACGATTCACGAAAGGTAAGTCACGTGTTCTTGGAAAATAACGGAGGTAAAAAGTGAAAAGAGAAGAAGAAGTGGCATGCCGAGTTATATAGGGGAAGATAGGAAGACGAAGGGACACTGACCTGTAGAATCGGTCAGAACGCATCATTCGTTCGGCATCGGCTATGTCGTTCGGCATCGAGAACGCTCGGCTTTGGCTATGCTGATCGGCATTTTTTATGTCGTTCGGCATGCATTGCCTCACCCGGTATTCACAAGAAAACACCATCGAGAAGAATAAGTCGAGGCTCGAAGCGAAGCACGGAGGACTCACGATTCAAAGCGCATCACGTTTGATCATGTGATGCACTTTGGGGGCAAGTGTTACCTGGAGATTTGACCAGGCAACTAGGCGCTCGGCATTTTCATACTGTTCGGCATCTTGAGCCTTTGGCACAACATGCTTGGTCGGATTTCGAGAACTTTCTTCACAACTGGTTTCATCGGCATTCAAGTTCGTTCGGCATCCATGGATGTTGGGCATCCAAGGACGTTCGGCATTCAAGAGCGTTCGGCATTTAAGAGCGTTTGGCATTCAAGAGCGTTCGGCAATCAATTTTGTTCGGCATCCATGGACATTTGACATCTAAGAACGTTCGGCATCCAAGAACGTTCGGCATTCAAGAGTGTTCGGCATTCAAGAGCGTTCGGCATTCAAGAGCGTTCGGCATTCGAGATCGTTCGGCATCCTGGGGTGTTCGTCATTCATGCCTCGATCGGCATTCAAGATCGTTCGGCATCCAGAGGTGTTTGGCATTCGTCCAATCTTGATCGGCATTCATGCCTCGTCCGGCATACAAGATCGTTTGGCATTCCAGCCTCGTTCGGCATCTCCTCTCGACCGGCTTCAGTAATCGATCGGCCTGCACTCTTCACTCAGCCTATCACTTCGTTCGACATGAAGATATCGTTTGGCACTTTGCCATTCGAGATCTATGGTTCGGCACACAGAGCTCACTCTTTTTGGGCCAAGGTATTTAGCTACCAGGCCCACCAGGGAAGTCCAACCCATCTTCGTCTATAAATAGAGAGGCAGGGGCACAGTGAAAGGGACCTTTTTTCGAGAACACCAAGGAGACTCTGCCACGTTCAAGACTCATTCTAGACTTAATATTTTTTTCTTAGCAATTGTATTTAAGTACTTGGTATACGGATTGTATCTGTAATCGATTATCGAGAAAAGCAATAAAGATCTACCTCAAAGTGGACATAGGAAATTACGCCGAACCACTATAAATCTGGTGTTCATTTTTTTCTGCATTTAAATTTACATATTGTTCTCTGTTTAACTTTACTTTCTTCATTAATCTCCCTATACAATCTCTCTTAATGGTGTTAGTGACCAATTTTGGTGCTAACACAGACGTTTGAAAACACCATTCATACGTTTGAAACTAGGCTCGGGTTAGATAATTCAAATTACAACTGTCATCTCCGAAGAGACACAATTCCATCTCTCCTCCGCAACTCTTCACCAGTGAACAGTGACAACTCTAGACTGAAAGGGAAGAGATGTAACTATTAGAAGCAACCTTCTATAACTATATAAACGAGAATCAAGAAGGATCAAAGCACTTTAACTAATTCACTAGACTCTCTATCTTGATCATCTCTTGTTCTAATCATCCACTTGCTATCTAATCTGCAAACCTGAGATCATACACTTTCATACTCTCTCGAACAATATTGTATTCAATCATTCAATAGATATAGGAAGTTCAATTGTACTATATAGTCAAACCCCGTGTAATAGAGAACACATTCTTGACAAAGAAACTCTGCTATTGTAAACCTGTTCCTCCAGGTGAGTGAGGGTTATTTGGTGAAAGGAAATTCCGAAGAGGAGCTTCGGCACTGGACATAGGACGGGAGGTACGTACTAGTATTAAATCCCTAGTGTGATTATTCTTATTTGCATACTTTACTATTGTTACGTTATAGTTTAAATTAGTCATATACTTGTCATTTGTATAATCGATCCGCCATATTATAGACTTTCAATTGGTATCAGAGCTTGGTTTGATCAAAAGTACCGTAATAAGTTTTTGAATCACTAATATGGCAAGTATCTTTCAAGAAGGTCAATCTACCGCAGTCCCCTATTATGTAATGGCTCCAACTATGCATATTGGTCAACCCGTATGCGTATTTTTATGGAAGTCAATGGTCTAGAAATATGGTCTGCTACGCAAAATAAATATGAAGCACCTGACATTGCTATGAGCACATGGACTGATGCACAAAAAACCTTAGCCTCAAAAAATGCTAAAGCTATAAATGTTTTGTTTTGCTCTCTAGATAAAAATGAATTTTCACGTGTCATGTTATGTACCACTGCGTTTGACATTTGGCATACCTTACAAATTACACATGAAGGTACAATAAAGGTCAAACAAACTAAGATTTCAATTTTGCAAAACCAATTCTCCTCATTCAAAATGAAGAAAAATGAAACTATTATTGACATGTATTCTAGATTTCAAACTATTCAACATGATCTTATGGCATTAGGAGTTATGTTTACTGATTTTGATTTAGCTTCTCGAATACTCAGCTCTTTAACATCGGATTGGGAAAGGAAGGTATTACCTATTGAAGAATCTAATGATATTTCTACTCACAAGGTTGAAGAGTTGATAGGAAATTTAATGTCCTATGAAGCTAATTTACAGGAAAGAAAAGAACAAAATGTTGAAAAGAAGAACATAGCATTTCAAGCAAAGAATGATGACTCGGATTTGGATGAAGAGGAGATAGTTTTCATTGCCAAGAATTACACCAAATTCAAGAAATTTAGAAAGATGACCAAATTCCAAAAAGATGGGAAGTCCAATACAACAATCTATCTCAAATCAAATGCTACGAATGTGATCAATACAGACACATGAAGAAGGATTGTCCTAAACTCAACAATGAGAAAAGAACAAATTTGAGAAATTTAAGAAGAAAAGAGCTTTTAATGTCATTTGGGACGATTCTGATTCATCATCATCTTCTAATAGTGATAGTGATAGTGATAGTTATAGTGATAGCGATGGAGAACAAGCTAATGTATGTTTTATGGCTAACAATGATGAGGTATGTCCTGAACTTAGCTATAATGAACTAGTAGAATTAAGTATGGAACTTGATGACAAGTTTAGACAAATCAAAAAATTGAATAAAGAACACCTAGCCAAAATCAATCGATTAGAACTAGAAATTGGATTATTAAAGGATGAAAAATTTATTTTAGAAGAAGAATTGGTGGTTTCACAAGAAAAGCATAAAAAGTCTATCGAATATGATATATAACTTAGTGAAATAGATAGGTTAAAACTTGAGAATAATAATTTGATTAAGGAAAATATTGAACTAAAAAGTAGTATAGAAATTTCAAAAACTAGAATTTGTGAATTAAAGGATAAAGTAGAAAAAATTACTAACAATGTTTCAAAGTTTAACAAAGGAAAACTAGATCTTGATAATTTAATTAAAATTTCGAAACCTTTTGGTAATCAAAATGGATTAGGATTTCAATAGAATTCACAAAAGAAAAAAGGTAATACTATAAAGCAAAGTATCTTGCATCAAAGTTTCAAAAAGACACCAAAGTTAAGTAAAGATGTAAAATCTAAAAGTATAAAAATTTGGATACCAAAGTCTAATAATAAGTTAGTTAGGCAAAAACATATTGATAGTTTTTTTATCAAGTATAGTATTTAATAATAATTATGTTTTTAAAGGACCCAAACCCACTTGGGTATGGCTACCCTCCCCTCCTAACATTTAGGACCCTAATAAAAGAAGTGGGTACCAATTGAATAATTTTTGTTTTGTTAGTACCCAAAAATAAAAGCAAGGAGAAATGGATACTCGATAGTGGTAGCTCAAAACACATCGTCGGGAATGCCAAGATGCTCTCAAACATAAAATATATCGATGGAGGCACTGCTACCTTTGGAGACAACTCAAAAGGATATGTCATCGGAATTGGAGAAGTCATAAATATCGGTATTTCTAACTCTCCTGTTATTTCTAATGTTTTGTTAGTAGAAAATTTAAAACATAATTTCCTTAGCATTAGTCAATTATGTGATAAAGGTTTTGAAATAAATTTTAGAAAAATCGATACAATATATTTGATAATATTAACAATTTATTATTTGAAGGATTTCGAAATAAAATATTTATATTTTGAATAAGAATATAAAACAAAATTCCGATTCATGTTTGACCGCTAAAATTGATGATCCATGGCTATGGCATAAACGATTTTGCCACATGAATTTTAGACTTATAAATAAATTATCAAAACATGAACTATTTAGAGGTTTACCAGGAATAAATTATAAAATAGACAATTTGTGTGATGCATGTGAAATTGGAAAATTATAAAGGAGTTCTTTTGAATTTAAAAATAATATTTCAACAAAACAACCATTAGAATTATTGCATTTAGATTTATTTGGTCCTACTCAAGTAAGATCAATAAATCACAACAAGTATGTTTCTGTAACCGTGGATGATTTTTCAAGATATACATGGACTTTGTTTTTAAGATATAAAAGTGACACTTTTGGTATGTTTAAAATTTTTGCAAAAAGAATTAAAAATTAAATGAATATGAAAATAATATTAGCAGTGATCACGAGGAGAATTCAAAAATGAACTTTTTACAAATTTTTGCATTAAAAAGGGAATTAATCATAATTTTTCAATTCCACGTGCACCACAACAAAGAGGTGTAGTTGAGCGGAAAAATCGAACATCACAAGAATGTGCACGAACAATTTTAAACAATAGTAATCTACCAAAACATTTTTGGGCTGAAGCTATTGCCACGGTTTGTTATGTTTTGAATAGAGTGACACTATGACCAATGACAAAAAACACTCCTTATGAAATATTTTTTGGTAAGAAACCTATAGTATCATATTTTAGAACATTTGGATCAAAATGTTTCATATTAAATACTAAAGACAATCTAGGAAAGTTTGACTCTAAGGCCGATGAAAGAATATTTGTTAGCTATTTGGATCGTAGAAAAGCTTATAGAATTTATAACAAAACAAAAAATATTATAGAAGAAAGTTTACATGTTCCTTTTGATGAAAATTTTGTAACTACACAAATTAATGACAAAGAAGAAATACATCCAAATGATTCTTCTAACACACCTCACAATAATAATGAAGCTTTTGATCAAATAATACTCTAGTTTCACCTCCTGGGATTTTAAATAATCATCCTATAGATAACATTATTGGAGATTTAAATTCTAGAGTAACTTGAAATCAACTTAATCAAATAAGTCATGTTGCATCCGTTTCAAATTTTGAACCGAAGAAATATAAAGAAGCTTCTAAAGACGATTTTTGGACTTTAGCTATGCAAGAAGAATTAAATCAGTTCGAACAAAATAATGTTTGGGAACTCATTCCAAGACCAGAAGATCAATTTGTTATTGGAACTAAATGGGTATTTAAAAATAAAGCCGATGAAACCGGAAATATAGTTCGAAATAAAGCACGTTTAGTAGCACAGGGGTATAATCAAGAAGAAGGAATTGATTATGATGAAAATTTTGCTCCTATAGCTAGATTAGAAGCTATACGTACTCTACTCGCTTTTTTTGTCATAAAAATTTTAAATTATATCAAGTGGATGTCAAAAGTGCATTTTGAATGGTTTTATCAAAGAAAATGTTTATGTTGAACAATCATCATTATTTGAACATGAAAAATTTCCAAATCATGTTTTTAAATTAAATAAAGCATTACTTGGATTAAAACATGCCCCTAGAGCATGGTATGATAGGCTTAAAACTCATTTAATCTCATCAGGATTTCAAATTGGTAAAATCGACACGACTTTATTTATTAAAGAGAAAATAATGACATTTTAGTTATTCAAATACAAGTCGATGAAATCATATTTGGATTAAATAATGAAAATTTATGTGTAAAATTTTCTAATGTAATGAAAAATGAATTTGAAATGTCACACATGCGAGAATTAAATTTCTTTTTAGGATTACAAATAAAGCAACTAGAAAATGGTATTTTTATACATCAAGAAGAATATTGCAATGAACTATTAAAACGTTTCGGTATGGATAAAACATCGAGTAAACCTACTCCTATGAGTACTATAGTTCATGTTGATAAAGATGAAAACGGAAAAGATTTTGAAGAAATATTATATAGGAGTTTGATTGGTTCCTTATTATATTTAACCGCAAGTCGACCCGATATAATGATGAGTGTTTGTCTTTGCGCACGTTTTCAAGCAAAACCAAAGGAATCCCATCAAAGAGCCATTAAACGTATTCTGAGATATTTATCTAACATGAAAAACTATAGACTATTCTATCCAAAAGGATTGTCCTTCGAACTTGTACCATATAGCGATGCAGATTGTGGAGGATGCAAAACAGATAGAAAAAGTACTAGTGGAACATATCATTTCATCGGACAATCTCTCGTCTCATGTTTAGTAAAAAACAAAATTGTGTTTCTCTATTCACTTGTGAAGCCGAATATATTTCTGCAGCATTAGCATGTGCATAACTAATTTACATGCAACAAACCTTAAAAGATTTAAGAAAAATAATTCAAAAATCCCTTGTTTACTGTGATAACACTAGCGCAATCAACCTATCTAAAAAGCTGGTAAATCACTCTAGAACTAAACATATAGATATAAGACATCATTTCTTAAGAGATAATGTCGAAAAAGGAACTATAACTCTAGAATATGTTAACACGGAAAATCAATTAGCCGATATCTTTACAAAACCATTAAACGGACAAACCTTTGTATAGCCGATATCTTTACAAAACCATTAAATGAACAAACTTTCGTGAAATTATGACGAGACTTAGGCATTTGTTCACTTAATGAACTTTTAAACAAAGAAAAATTTCTTATATCCACAAGTTTATTAGTTTGTTAAAAACCTTTAAAAATTTAGACAAGAATTTTTCTCCACTAAAAAACTACCTATTTTTATACTTGGAATGCTATAAAAACTAACTTTCTGAAGTATTTTTTAACAAAACAAATATCATAATCAAAATGTCGTCTCAGGAAATAACTTCGAATAAATCTGGATCGTCATCCTCGAACGTATCCACTCCTTCTCTTTGTACTCCTTCACCTCCTTATTTCCCACCTTCTCCTGACTTATCAAAAAGTCGATGGGGATTATCATTACTACTGAAGAAAGCCAAATGAGAAAACCGCCTACAATCTATGAGAAACTTGATGAAATATCACATTATCATTTCGCAATGATGGATGTTCAAAGGGAAATATACTAAAAACTGGAATGAACAATCAAACATTTGAACTTTCTGGAAAAGGGTCTATATGCTATATGTGGTCATTCTCTAACGAAGAAGTGTTTACATAAAAAATCTCCAGGATTTGTTGAAACTCCTAAAGACGAACCGTCAACTTCATCATCCAAACCTCCTTCTTGGTCCCTAATCAACTATGGTGATCCCACCTATGAACCGAATTCATGGGTCGTCAGGAATGGAACCAAGAAAAATAAACTATGATGTTTGGAGATTATGCATATATTTTTTGTATTCTATGGTATTCTATTCAATAAATAAAGTTTTTTTCCACAAAACTCTCAAGAAAAAGCTACTCTGGAGCTTTCAGACGTCTGAAATAGATTCCAGACTTCTGAACTAAGAATTTGGAACAACTTATATGTTCCCAGATGTCTGAACTCAAGCCCAAACGTCTGAAATCACCCTCTGTCTCACATTAAAACTTTCCAGACGTTTGATTTTTGATTCCATACGTCTGATTTTACTCTCTGTTTCTAATTTAGACATTTCCAAATGTCTAATCTACATTTTCAAATGTTTGGAACGAGAAATGACAATTTTTCAAACCCTATACCTGATCGATCAACCACTATTTCACCACTTCAGTTCATCTCCAAATTAAAAATTATCTCTCTTCAAATCTCTAAAATCAAATTTGTCTTCAAATTAATGCCACCACGAACTTAAAAGATAGGAATTAAGAAAAGGAAGCATGAAGAAGGATCTTCCTCTCAACCATTGATGGTAGCTGATACTGAAATCAACAATTGGTTATTTCCGAATCTAACAAATATACAATGGTTTAACGACTTGAAGATTAAGAAGATGCATCTAGGACCTTTCCATAGCCTAATCAAGTTTCTTAAGGATATGATATGGACAACATATGTGAGCAAGGTGAATCGAAACCCTTATCTCTTTTAATGCCAATGATGTTTCTATCGATCAACAAGCTTTATATCTTTTTACGCTAATCTGGATAGTCCATTGGTATGGACTACTGAGAATGTTGAAGATTGGTTTTGGACGAGTGTCTATGGGATAAAAATCAAGTAACCCCTACTATAATTAGACGATTCTTAGAGTGCTCTCATACGGGTCATAATTTATCTGAAATGGAGGACATGCGATTCAAACCCCATGACACTACCACTCATCAATTATGGGAAAATCGAATAACTCAATTTTCATCCAAATTCCTTAGGCCACGTGCTAGGCTCCTTACCCGAATGCTTATAAATACCATTATCCCTCGATTAGGTAGCCATGAACAAATTATTGATCTTGAATGCAAAGCACTATATGCACTATTTAGTTGAACTAAGATCAATTGGGCTCAGTTCATTTTGGATGAACTAAAAGGTTTTTGGAATAGATCTCGCTATACAATCATTTATTGGCTAGTGATTGTGAGGCCCTAATTCTTGACTGGAAGGAACACCAAAGGCCTCCGCCCTTCCCTATCTAGCCAAGGGAGGGAAGGGCAGAGCTTTTGGTTTTTTTATGTTGTCAATACCATCCCATTCAATGCTAGGCATAATGAGTATAAGGGACTCAAAAGAACCTCTTTTTATCCTATGAACTTTAAGGTGTATGAAGTCTCATATTTGACTCTTGTAGCGGAGCAATAGAATGAAATGTCATAGATTAATTATAAATCAGTCATAAATCCCGCTTATATTATGTGGACTCTCAAAGCACTAAACATCCCATCGTACATTTATGCTTTTGAGGAGTTACCTATCAAATATAGTGGAACCAAAATTTTCAATCTTATGCATTTGCCGAAGGAATCACCATCTTTTATAACTTTTCTAGAATGGAAAAATGCACAAGATTGACCTCCTCCTCCTTAACAACAACAAAAACAAGAAGGTAATTTTGAACTACCAAGGAAACCATCTCCACCTCCTCCTTCCTCGTTTGAATATCACTCTAATACGGAGATTTTGGAAGCACAAGCTCAACCTCATGCTAATGAGAATATTGCTCAC
Source organism: Allium cepa (assembly GCA_030765085.1). Taxonomy (NCBI): domain Eukaryota; kingdom Viridiplantae; phylum Streptophyta; class Magnoliopsida; order Asparagales; family Amaryllidaceae; genus Allium; species Allium cepa. The sequence continues at coordinate 146,850,983 of CM060945.1, forward strand.
TTAACCTTACAAAACAAAGTGCTCCTATCAAGAAATCAAATTATCCTTGGTAAACAAATAGCGAAACTTGATCTCACGTTGTCCACAAGGCTTTCCAAAGTAGATGACTCTCTTGTTTCATTAGTTTCCAAACTTGATCATGCACTTCAACAACTCCGTTAACCTTCTTATGACTGGTCTACACCTTCTCAATCTCCTCATACATCATCAAAAACGGGTGATAAGGAGAAAGGGAAATTAGACTCCTCTCGTGATGAACTACCTTGACTTCATAAGGTAAATATTTTGTTGTAATTAACTCTCTTATCAAAGTTCTGGTAAGACACTACCAATATTCCTTTTTTGTGTGCTTAATGATGTATCATAACCTTTTGTTCGTAATATATTTATATATGTACATTGTACCTGGTTCTGCATAATTTTTATAATTCTTCGATTATTTTTTGATAATGACAAAGGGGGAGAAAAATAAATATGCACATCTATAGGGAAATGGAAATCTGTGACAATGGAAATCTGTGACAATCGTAATTAACTCCCTTAGTTTATGATTTCAACGATGACAACTATACAATGGAAATTATATATATATATATATATATATATATATATGTGTGTGTGTGTGTGTGTGTGTGTGTGTGTGTGTGTGTATGTGTATGTATATGTATGTATGTATGTATGTATATCATACAAATATACAGATACAAATTCAAACAAACCACTATAGTGACAAGACGATGACTAAAGCACTGAAGAGATCCATCTACAAAGTTGCACGAAGATCGAAGAGAGATACATTCAAGAATAAACCCAGGAGAACATCACTTAATAGGTTCAGACGCCTGAATGTAGAACTTCAGACGTCTGAACGTACAAGATGAACAAAAATAATGATAGGTTCTCAGATGTTTGAAAACACCATTATGACATCTTAAACTGGGCTTAGTGCAGATAATTCAAATTACAACTGTCGTCTCTAAAGAGAAACAACTCCATCTCTCCTCCACAACTCTTCACCAGTGAACAGTGACGACTCTTGACTGAAAGTGAAGAGATGTAACTACTAAAAGCAACCTTCTAGAACTATATAAACAAGAATCAAGAAGGATTAAAGCACTTTAACTAATTCACTCGATTGTCCATCTTGATCATCCCTTGTTCTAATCATCCACTTGATATCTAATCTGCAAATCTGAGATCATACACTTCCATACTCTCTCGAACAATATTGTACTCAATCATTCAAGAGATATAGGACGTTTAATTGTACTATATAGTCAAAATCCGTGTAATAGAGAACACATTCTTGACAAAGAAACTCTGCTATTGTAAACCTGTTCCTCCAGGTGAAGTGAGGGTTATTTGGTGAAAGGAAATTCCGAAGAGGAGCATCGGGATTGGACGTAGGATGTGAGGTCCAAACCTGTATAAAATCCCTGATGTGATTATTCTTATTTACAAACTTTACTATTGTTAAACTACAGTTTAAATTAGTCATATAGTTTTCATTTGTATAATCGATCCGAAATTGTGCATTCTGTCAACTAAAGTACTATAAACTTTCACTTCCAACTTCAGAGATTGAAATAAAGCGAATCTTTAAATATTTGAAAATTCAAGTGAACAGCTCCGTGGCAAACCATGATAACGCATCTAGTTGAAATTGTGCATTCTGTCAACTAAAGTATGAAATTGTGAAACTTCAGGATGATCCGCTGTTAGTTCAATAGCCAATGCCAATGCTAATGAAGTATTTTCAAAGCTTGTAAAAAGAAGTACAAACATCTAATCTAAAGCGACCGAGTCTGTTAAAACCGGTCTTTCTTTCTTTAGTTCATTAAAAACATAGTTGAAAAAGTCATTGCATTGCCTATTTTGGTCCACTTTTCCTTTCTGCCTAACATTTGTTTAAGAACTTTCTTTGCATTTCCCTTTCCCTGTAAAAAGTTATACGTCAGTATTAACCAATATTTTCTATTATATATAGGTATGACTCAATAACAATATGTATCATATGCCAATGTGAAACGTCTTTGTAATTTTCAATTGTAACATTGATTTAAGCAAGGCACCATTTGTTGCACTAGATATAAGCACTTGATACACAAATACACATCTCCATATTTTGTTGTAATTATACTCTCAGTACTATGGTAGAAAATGAAGAACCCATTGTATAGGAAAAAAATCAAAACATAAGGTTTAAAATACGTCAACATAATCTCTTGATACCAAATTGATACCACATAGCAAATAAAAACGATACCACATAGCTAATAACGATGGGTTATTACATTTAGGAATGAAAAATATTAAAGTGCGATCAATTTTATTTATAAGATTACCAGAACAGATGATACCATTCAATGCACTCAGCAGTTTCCCATTTATTCATTCTTGTGATGCTTGTAAAATTTTGAACCCATCCCATCAGGTCCATGGCTATTGCTGTCATCAAATTTAAAAAAGATCCTATAGTCAACTACTCTGATAAGCTTGTTGTGAGTAGATTTCCACTTTTCATTACCTTCTTACATTTATTGGATGGAATATTGAGTTGAATATTATCTCTATTATACAATTATTGGAAATAATGAATAGCTTATTGGCTCGAAGCATTGGAATTATAATTAATAACCTCCCCATTTTCATTAATACGTTGGTTCTAGGATGCTCTTTACCTCTTAGCTGACATTTTGGAGTAGTAAATTTTAGTTGGCTATTCTTATTGTGTTAACCAGTTAATCTTTACTTTTGGTGCAGCTCAGTGGCTTGTGAGTGGATCATTTTGTCCAACACTCTCCAAACTATCTCTATACACTTCAGTCAACACTGGACAAGATGGATCAACAAGCAACTAAAGATATAAGGTGTTTTTCTTTTCCCTCAAGTCATCAACATTTTCTTTTAATGCTCAAGTTCCCTTTGTTCCATGTTTTTAGTCTCATTTTCACTTCTTTTTTCACTTCTTTTAATGATCAAGTGGTGGTGCTTAATTTAAATTTATTGTATCATGCTTCACTTCAATGCCTTAAAGACGCTTGATCTAATTCTTTATAAATTAGGTTAGCGATAAAAGGAATGGAAGCTAATGTTGGGTTTATAAATTAGGTTAGTCCCACATCGTCCAAGACATATCTTTTCTTAGTGTATATAAGCTAATAGATGAAGCAACAGTCAAATGTTGTTGTTAAAGGTAGCATGCCCTAACTTAGATGGCATATACAAATGAATTGATGCATTTTTTCAATGTATGCATTTCAACCCACAAAATTTCACCTTGCTCGCCTTGCATTCACCTCAATTTATACTGCTACTATATATATGCAAAGGGCATTTTTAGTATTTTAAAATGACACCGAGTAAATTAATAGAATGAATTCTCTTTATTGATAGTAGAGATATATGTGTATTATACAAATAAACACGAAATTATTTCATTTGTAAGTTTATAAATAATGAAATAATTATTTATTTTTGGTTTAAAAAATCTATTACCCAAACATGTATACCAATAAATATAAATTTTTATAATACAAATATTTATATTTATATAATTATATAAATAGTTTTAGTTTCAACTTATATATATGTATGTATGTATGTATATCCGTTGAACTACTAGTATTATACAAATATTTTTAACCTTATTTATATTTGAAAAGTTGAAAATTTATTTAAGTATATCATTTAAATGATTACAAATTCAAAATTATGACAAGTAGGTCTAGTTTTAAATTTGAATCCTATTTACTAAGTCAAATTAGATATTTTGAATTTGAAATCTAAAATTAAAGACTAAGTCAAATATTGCTATGTAACTAGCTATGAATAAATTTTTAATTATAATTTTGAAATTAATATATGTATTAAGATATTTTTTGAATATTTGAATTTTAGATTTTAGATCTAGCTTAAAATTTATACCATGTTTACTAAGTTAAACTAGATATTTTGAATTTTAAAATTAAAGATTAAGTCAAATATTTGTTTAATAACTATTTATAACTAATTTTTAATTGTAATTTGGAAATTAATACATGTATAGATATTTATATGTGTGTGTATTAATTATTTAGTGTTTTATTCAGGCAATCAACATATATTTAAAAGCCTAGTATATACACAGTTGATGTAAATCCTAGCATCGATCTATGTTTTATTCAAACCATGCATACATTATACTATGTAGAACATGCACATTTTACACATATAAGTATATATTGATATGCTTATAAACTAAATAGATTGTACTTAATTAAGTTCATCAATTAAATTAATTAGGAAATTCGAATGAAATTGGTTTTAACTAAATAAAATAGAATGGGCCTAATTTCCATCTTTAGACTTTACACCCAATAGATCAAAATAGAAAAACTTATTTAAATCTACCCTATTTATCTACTGTGTAACGATCCAATATTTTTGATCCCGAAAATTTCGGATAGTTAGGAAAAAAAAAAGAGATAGAAGAAGGAGAAGGAGATCAGAAACATCATCTCACATTCGCAGTAGATAAAATATAATAACAAATAATAATAGTTTACAAAAGAATAATATTCTGTTGATTACATTTTAATACATCAGAGTTACACATATACTCAAACACTGGACATATACAAATCAACATGTCTCACATATTCAGAAATATATTACAGTGGAAATACTCCATACATTCCTGCCATCCAGCTCACCTCATAAGCTCTAGAACGAACTTACCTGAAAATCTATAATACTAGGTCTGACCCGAGCATTACACCAAAGTAACACCCGGGTCAGGCTGGAAACCAGCGTGAGTAAACTCATCCAAAATGGAATACTAAGCACACAACTTATTTAAAACCCGGGATAACTTGTATCAACTTACAAAGCCACAATTTAATAAAGACATCACTCATTCCACACATCCATTTTATAATTACCAGAATTTAGATTTAAATAGTCGAATTCCTTTAAATGACTTCATTCCAGCCTATAGATTTCACATATCGATCTATAAAAAGTCAAAGTGGTTTCGGGTATCTTCTAACACCCGACACCGGTCTCTTCGAGTCTTATGTCATTCTAACCCAAGTTATCCAAATGAAATACACAACATTTCATATTAGAGATATCAACTCATTCAAAGCATTCAATACCATTCAATCATCCATAAGCAAAGCTTGATCGCTACCAAAATTAATTTAATTAATTCAAATTGAATTTTTCACCTCAATCACTTAGGTTTCTTCACTTGTCATTGATTAATTTCAAATCAATTATTCAATCATCCCTTAATTATCCATCTTAATTAATCACCATGGATTAATTATTCTTCAATTACATTCAAGTAATTATCTTTAATTAGTTACACAAATTAATCCTTCTTAACCCAAAAAAATTGATTAATTATTAATTACTTCACAGATTAATTATCTATAATTAATTGCATTAATCATTAATTAGTAATATTAATTAATTTCTCATAAGTCATTATTTATTGATTAATTTAATCTTAATTAATCAATCTTTAATTACATCAATAATTATATAAATTAATGATTTCCAATTTTATTTTCATTTGTTCTAATCTAAATCAGTTACTTTAATTCAACCATAATATTAATCATTCTTGATTAATCTCAAATTGTAATTATCTACCTTTTTATTTACTTCATTAAAAAAATTAGTTACACCTTAATTAACTATCTTAATTAATCTCTTGTTTAATTGCACAAAATAATTATATTTTATTTATTACTTTATGTAATTACTTATTAAACCGCCCAATGATTATTCTAATTTAATTAAACTTCATTGGTTAATTTTATCCTTAATTAGTTAATTCAAACTCTTAATTACTAAATTAATTAACCCAAATCATTAATTAATTGAATTAATTCATTATCCCTTTTATTTACCCTACCGATTTAATGAATCACAAATCATTGAGCGCTTATTAACTTAAAAATGAAAACATTTTCTTATTTATGATTTAAGTTTTAAAACAATTTAAACCTGGAATACTTCGAGTCAAAAGCAACAATTAACTCGAGAACTAATCAAAACCAAAATCCCCATATCATCAGTGCACATCCAATCAATTCAATCATTCAACCAATTATTACAATTTAACCATTTAAATTTAAATAAAAATCCAACAGAGGGAGATTTACTCACCTTTGCTTTTATTTGCAATCCACTTCAAAATGCATTGGTTTCCACGATTTGACCTTGAATAATCAATTTATACGGCTTTATCAATAATTTGAATTAACCAAACAATTTTATTATCATTTATTAATTTAAGTAACTAAGAAATTTAGTTTAAACTGATAATTTCCCATCAAAATTGTATATAAAAATAACTTATATATGCCATATCTTATGTATGCGCATATTTTCTGCTTTGAACCTTATATATACATATACATACATACGTACATACATATATATATATATATATATATAAAGTCTAAAAAAATACAATCTCCTTTTTAAACTACATATTAAAAAAAATTTATCCTATTACAGTAAACTATAAAATTTAAAAATCATTTTTATTATTATCATCCTATAAATCGGAAATTTTCCTATATAAAATTTAAATCAAGCAACCCACATATTTTATTTATTTTTATAAAACAAAATAAATTTATAAACGTTTTACTGTAATATTCTTTTGTCTTCCTGGATAATATATATTTTCTTCTTATACAAGAATAAACTAAATAAACAGAAAATACCAACTCACACCGATCGCACGAACCCACCGACCCCTTCTGAGTCGTGACTTCCCTTCCTTGAGCGCGAATGCTCGTAGCCCTAGCGGCATCTCCTCGCGAAACCTTAGCTATTTACGTTGGTTGCAAGTCGCCTCCCCAACACTGAACGTGACGTCTGCCGCCCTTACATCGCGACCCCCCTACCTCCATCGAACGCCTACCCCCCGCGACTCTCCACGAGCATGTCGCTCAACTCGCGCCCCCTAGATCTGAATTCAAACGCCTTCCTTGATTTTGATTTTGATTAGGGTCAAACAAATTAGAAAGAGAACGAAAGAGGCGCGCGATTCCTATTAGCAGCCATTCTTATTTTTATTTCTCTTTTTTTGTATGAGTTCGGTTTTTCTTTCTGAAGATTAAAGTGGGGACGGAGATGAAGAAAAAAGATTTAGGGATTTTCGAATTTGAATCCTGTATTGAACCTTAATTTTAACAGCGGCCATTTTTTATAAATGAGCTCGTTTTCCATTTCTGTTGTTAGATTAGAGAGGAAGACGTAAATAAAATATCAGTTTGGGAAATAGCTTCTTGAGTACACATGTTTACTTATAAAAATATCTATGACTAATGTACTTCAAATTTTATTATATTATAAAATTTCCAAAATGCCCTCGTAATTGCTACCATAAAATTTCGAACTCCTCTTAAGGAATGCCGCTAGGCGATTATAGGGTTTTACCTACGGTCCGAACACAATGGAACGTGTTTCGAAAGCTAATTCAATCATATGCACGAGTTACAAAAGAAAACGATCAATTTTAAATTAAATCGATTAAAATAGTTTTCTAAGCGTTTTGAGCTGTCAGGGTCAAACGAAAACTCCGATTGCTACGAAAATTGAAATCCGATAATAATATAATATTACGGATCCAATGAAACTGGCTTCGTTGAATTCCGAGAATGTGCCTCGGAAGGCTATTTTTAATATCGATTTAAACGGTATATTATTAAAACTGAAAAAATCACCTTTATATTAAATTTCAACCATTCTATTATCTTCGGTGTCATCCTTATAATCAAATTATTTTAACAGGCTTAAAACTGCAGCTTCAATAATTTACCCAATTTCAGTTTATTAAATTTAATAACTTAATTGCTATTAATAATAATATTTGGATTCAATTTAAAAATTAACTTTTAAATATTTAAAATCAATTAAATATTCCAATTTAAATTGTTAAAAATTCCGGGTCGTCACATTCCTCCCCCCCTAAAAGAATTTCGTCTCTGAAATTACTAGTTAGGGAGAATGGTACTATACCCGTTTACCTTTTCCCAAAACCCACAACTCAACATCCTACCAACTATCATTTATTAAAGACCCACCATCACCTCAACCAACTTCTCAAAACCTCTATAGTTTCCAACAACATTATTTACTCCACTTATTCAAATTTAAATTTAAAATTCAAATTTAAATTATCACAACTTTCTCAAAAAATTTCTAACTCTCTAAATTTTCGAAAATTTTTGCCAGCGCCTCGATTGCGCGGCTAGCTCGGTACAACTACAAAATGCCTTTATGGGCTCCCATATTCCAAAAAAACAAAAAGCCAAGTGGCTAGATCAAAAACCCAATCCAATTTCGTACAAAAATTTAAATACATACCTTTTAGTCGGGCAATTCAAATTTATCTTCTGAAATCACAACCAATTTTCCTTTCTCTTTATAATACCTGCATATCCTACTTAGCAATAATATCCAATCGTAACTTTTAAAATCATTTATATATTTCCTTACAGAAGTTTTCACATCTACTTCTATTCAATTGAGTTTTCTCATTTCCATATGAATTCAATTTGTCTTAAATTCTGAATATTGAATTTTATCTTCCATTTATAACTGATTCATATCATTACTGTAAATTTGTTTCACCCACTAATTTATTTCGATTTTCAATTTGAAATCGTTTTGTCGCTAACAAAATTTTCCAAAAATTTTCTAACTCCCAAAATTTTCGAATTTTTTTGGTAGAGTCTTCTTTGTACGGAGGAGCTTTTGCAATTTGACAAGAGATATAAATATATATACCTCCACCCACACGGTCGGAAAAGCAAAAACAGTTCATATTTCCTATTTTTATTGCGTAGGCGTACCTTTATTTAGCATTTTAAGCAAGCAGCTTATTTATTTTAGCAATTAATGCAACCAAATCCTGCCAAACGGCTTCTCGGTACCTGTACTTACTCAATTTAAACATGTAAGCACTATATATATGAAGTTTATAACATTTCTCTTACTTAAACAACTACAACACATCAATTCTAAAAGAAATGCATTCTAAATAACTTCCACGAGTAATTGATATGATTTCAAAACTAATTCAATTGCTTTCAACCAATTCATATACCATTTCATTCAATTTCATTGGTTTACAACTCAATTGCTTACATTCAATTTATTTTTAATCCGAACAAGCTTATATTCGCTTCAATTAATTCTAAAACCAATTTATTTAATCTCTATGAACTCATGGATTTTTAATTACTTTTGTTTACGTCAAGGACAACTATTTATATGTAAATTCGGCAATATCCGTTTAATAGAGTATTCATTTTAGTTTATAACTACTTTAAATTAATTTCAACTCATTCTGTATTTAATCCATTTCATTTCTAATTATTTACCAACCATACATATGCATTTCATTTCATCTCCGAATTGGATTCATTCAAAACAATTTATTAAGCTTGGCACATTCAATACTTAAAAATTAATAACCATTTCCAAATTAATTTAACCCAGACTTTTATGACCTTTCACCTTTGCTCGAAGCCAAACTTCTATTAATTTTAAATTTAAGTTAATTTACCTTCTTCAAATTATTTCAACTTCATAACTTAAGCTCACATTATTTGCAAATAAACTTTCTTTTTCACCTTAACTTGATTCTATTTCAATTAAATCTCATCTCATTCTACAAATTTATTTGATTAGTTATCATAAATTAAATTCCCAAATTCAATTCATTCACGACTCATTTAACTAATTACAAGGCCATTTTCAATTTATTTCTACCTACTTGGGTTTTGTTTGCAATTCAAACCATGTCTATTATAATTAAATTTCATTTCATTCGATACACTTCCCTTATTTCTAATTTACTTGCAAATTTTATTAGATATTTTTCGTATCACACTCGAGTTTTATTCATAATTCAAACCATCACTATTTGATCCAACTCTATTTTTATTTTTATTTTTTACAACATCTCTTCTTGTTTAATATCAAATCCAAGTCGAATTCTATTTACAATTTGAATTCATTTCCAAACTCCATTATTAACTTACAATCCATTTTATTTAATCGAGTTAAATTTTACTAACATACTCTATCGAATAATTATTTAGCCAATTAGCTTACTTCGAACTTTTAAATCAATACTCGATTTTATTACAAGAATCACTTCATTAAATTTTCCTGAATATTTTTTTTTTCATAATTCCGGTTTGGATTTCTTTCATTTTCCCAAAATTCCAACATTTTTATTTTGAAATTTTAGAAATGCTTTTAAATTCACATAATACTATTAAAATATCTCTTTATAAAAATACATCTTATAACTCGATGTCTCAACCAGTCCATCCTTGTTCTCACAGAAATTCAGTCATACGTTGATCAGGCGTAGGATTGAAAATCTATAAGTACTTGGTAAACCCGTTTCAACACCCAGTGAAAATACTTGTGGAAATAATTTTATTGAAAATATAGAAAACAGTTTTTGAAAATAGAGGAAATATCTTGGTGAGAATGCTCTGGAAATCATCACCCCCATCCATGGTCGCAGTTACATCGTGGGTTACGTTGCCATCGCAGCAAAAGTCCATGTAACTGTAGGCACTCCGCGCCCCTCGATTACGCCATGGGACCCACAACAGATCGCAGTTACATTACAGGGTTACGCTGCCATCGCAGCAAAAGACCTTGTAACTGTAGGCATCAGCGCCCCTCGTTTTCGCTGTCAAAATGAAACTTCTCCTCTCCTACATAGGTCGCAGTCTACTGATGTAAAATCAAACGTAGATTGTTGGCTCTCAACAGCACACACGACTTTCGCAATGTTACCATAGGTCGCAGTCTACCAATATAAAATCAAACGTAGACCGTTGGCTCTCAGCGGCACGCACACTTTCGCTATTTTACCATAGGTCGCACTCTACTGATATAAAATCAAACGTAGACCATTGGCTCTCAGCGGCACACACGACTTTCGCTATGGTATACTCTACTCATAATCCTCAGGAACTAGTTTTTTCCGGACTCCTCACAGGACCAACTTTAGAATTCCCCCGGGGCTCAAGGCAGCACCACCCGGTGGCACTCCTGAGAAGTTCATTTCAAGGGAGCGCCTTTTTCCCTAGAGCCATCATCAAAACACTTTATACTATACACATATAGTATCTTTCAAATCATAAACCTAGTATGATCTCATACAAAGCTCCTTTACACAAAATCGATTATCCCAAAATCGATAATTCTCAAACTAGGCTTTCCAAATTCAATATTGATTTTACCCGAAAATCAAAAGCCTTTCCAAATCCAAAGGTTCCCAAAACCTTTTCCAAAATCCTCATAAAATCCTTTATATATATATAATTATTATTTTTAAAGCTTTGGATCATTTCAATCTTGTATTAATCCTTTTTATACTTCATTTCAAGAATCCTTTCCTTCTGGCAATAGATTCAACAAGGGGAGATTTATCTTATATAACAAGGATATATATATATATATATATCTTTGTTTATTCAAAATCAAATATTCAAATTTGCTTACTCTTTTTAATATCATTTTCATTCAAATCCGTACGATGTACACATATCATCTGTACGCTATACCAATCTGATTGCTCACACGATCACACAATTTCACTTCCGAACTAGTATCGTCCACCCGACTTCCTAGTGCAGACACAGATCTGGTTTCTTGATTAGAAACCGTCATTCTCCTTGCATAGCCATAACTGTGATAGAGAACATCCATAACCAATCAACAATCCATATTCAGGTTCGTCGTGAAAATCGAGTGAAAAATCCCAACTCGGATCAATATAACTATCTTGAAATTCTATGCTCGAATCTGGATCAAATCGCTATGCGAATAGAATAATGTACATACATCCTACGTATTTATTTTCCTTGATTATTATCCAAATAAATTTCCTTTCTATTCCCATTCACTTGAATTTTCCTTTACTTATTTACAATTGCCTCAATTCCATTGGATTAATACTTCAATCCTTATCTCAGTTGGGTATTTAATCAATAACAGTTTGAACTCTGACCAGTATATTTAGAAAATAGCTTGAAATTTTTTAAAAATAAATAAGTAGTTGAAAAATAATTATTAGTTTGTAAAATAGCTGTAAAATAGTTAACTAATTGTAAAATAGTTAGAAAATAGTTAAATAGTTATAAAATAGTTAGATAATCACAAAATATTTTAAAATAGTAATTAGTTATAAAACAGTTGAAAAACGGTAATTAGTTTATAAAACAGTTACAAAATAGTTAAATAACTCCAAAAGTAGTTATAAAATAAGTATAAGATAGTTTTTGGTTTAATAAGAAAGGTTGTATATATAATAAATAACTTGGAAAAAAATAGATTTGTATTAAAACAATTTATTTTAAAAAAAATAGTCTAGAGTCAAACTGTTCAATTCCCAATCTCCATTTTCATCAATTCAATTTAAATTTCCACTTCCATTTAAATCGACCCAATTCCAATTTAAATAACTCCAATTTCCATTGGACTTGATTTATTCCCAATTCAAGTTGAATTAATTCTCAATTTCTTTCCAACTTCAAATCAAATTCCATTTGATTTTTACTTATTCAACATTATTTACAGTTCCAAATTATTCAAATAAATTTGGACTAATTTCAAATTCAATCCACTTCAATCTCAAATCATTTCAATTCCTACTTGAATTTAATCCCAATTCCCATTCAAATTCTAAACTTTCAGATTAATAACCTTTCCACTTAAGTTTAAAACTTGCTTCACTTTGGGTTTCACATCACATTCCAAGGAAAATTCAAAACTCAACCTTAGAGTTTATTTCATATTTATTTCCTTTACACGGCAGGCTACTTTTAAATTTTAAACCACCCTTGGTTTTAATTTCAAAACAAATCCCTTAAAAATCTTCCAAACATTTCTTGTTTCAAAATAAGACTATATTCAAAATAGTCTGAATTACATTATTTGTTATTTCTTTAACTCTTTGAGACAATTGATTGGTTTCTAAACTTAGGTTTTAAAACTTCACAATTTTAAAACCTACTTTAATTTAAAAGTTATACTCATTTTACAAATTTAATTCATATGGCTTACTTAATAGCAAATACATCATTATTAAGCACAATACTATTTATGATAATACCTAAGGTTATCATATCTAGATACCAATTCCTTTTCATATTATTCTTACTTCTATAAATTCAAGATTAAATTTCAGTTTGAATCCATTTCAAACTTACCTTTGTTTAATTTTAATTTGGTTGTATTTCTATTTTTACTTAATTTAATCTCAATTCAAGATTTCAAGTAGGTTGTATTTAATATTACTTCTTAATTTAATTCTAATAATTTAACAACCAATCACCTTAATATTTATTAGAAGGAAATATTGCTTTATATATCAAAATACATTTTTATATAAAATCATTTAAAACCTTTATATAAGAAAATAACAAGTACGCGCTCATATATGTATATACTCAACTCATCCTAGAGTACTACGGACGCTATTTAATGAGTAATCCCCACCAGAGCCAAGGTTCTCGCTTAACCTTTAAGCTTTGGTACCAACTGTAACGACCCGAAATTTTCGATCCCGAAAATTCCAGATAGTTAGGAAAAAGAAGAAAGAGATAGAAGAAGAAGGAGAAGGAGATCAGAAACATCAACATCTCATATTCGCAGCGGATAAAGTATAATAATAAATAATAATAGTTTACAAAAGAATAATATTCTGTCGATTATATTTTAATACATCAGAGTTACACATATACTCAAAAACTGGACATGTACAAATCAACATGTCTCAGATAATCAGAAATATATTACAGCGGAAATACTCCATACGTTCCTGCCATCCAGCTCGCCTCATAAGCTCCAGAATGACCTTACCTGAAAATCTGTAATACTCGATCTGACCCGAGCATTACACCAAAGTAACACCTGGGTCAGGCTAGGAACCAGCGTGAGTAAACTCATCCAACATGGAATACTACGCATACAACTTATTTAAAACCCGGGATAACTCGTATCAACTTACAAAGCCACAATTTATTAAATACAACACTCATTCCACACATCCATTTTATAAGTACCAGAATTTAGATTTAAATAGTCAAATTCCTTTAAATGAATTCATTCCAGGCTATAGATTTCACATATCAATCTATAAAAATTCGACGTGGTTTCGGGTATCTTCTAATACCCGACGCCGGTCTTTTCGAGTCTCATGTCATTCTAACCCAAGTTATCCAAATGAAATACACAACATTTCATAACAGAGATATCAACTCATTCAAAGCATTCAATACCATTCAATCATCCATAAGCAAAGCTTGATCGCTACCAAAATTAATTTAATTAATTCAAGTTGAATTTTTCGCCTTAATCACTTAGGTTTCTTCACTTGTCATTAATTAATTTCAAATCAATTATTCAATCATCCATTAATTATCCATCTTAATTGATCATCTTGGATTAATTATTCTTCAATTACATTCAAGTAATTATCTTTAATTAATTACACAAATTAATCCTTCTTAACCAAAAACAGTGATTAATCCTTAATTACTTCACAGATTAATTATCTATAATTAATTACATTAATCCTTAATTACTTATATTAATTAATTTCTCATAAGTCATTATTTATTTATTGATTTAATCTTAATTAATCAATCTTTAATTACATCAATAATTATACAAATTAATGATTTCCAATTATATTTTAATTTATTTAAATCTAAATCAGTTACTTTAGTTCAACCACAATATTAATCATTCTCGATTAATCTTAACATGTAATTATCTACCGTTTTATTTAATTCATTAAATAAATTAGTTACTCCTTAATTGACTATCTATTTAATCTCTTGTTTAATTGCACAAAGTAATTATATTTTATTTATTACTTTATGTAATTACTTATTAAACCGCCCAATGATTAACCTAATTTAATTAAACTTCATTAATTAATTTAATCCTTAATTAATTAATTGAAACTATTAATTACTAAATTAATTAACCCAAATCATTAATTAATTGAATTAATTCATTATCCCTTTTACTTACCCTATTGATTTAATGAATCACAAATCATTAAGCCCTTATTAACTTAAAAACGAAAACATTTTCTTATTTATGATTTAAGTTTTAAAACAATTTAACCCCTGAATACTTCAAGTCAAGCAATAATTAACTCGAGAACCAACCAAAACCAAAATCTCCAGATCATCGGTGCACATCCAATCAATTCAATCATTCAACCAATTATTACAATTTAACCATTTAAATTTAAATAAAAATCCAACAGAGTGAGATTTACTCACCTTTTCTTTTATTTGCAATCCACTTCAAAATTGCCTTGGTTTCCATGATTTGACCTTGAATAATCAATTTATATGGCTTTATTAATAATTTGAATTAACCAAACAATTTTATTATCATTTATTAATTTAAGTAACTAAGAAATTTAGTTTAAATTGATAATTTCCCATCCAAATTGTATATAAAAATAATTTATATATGCCAAATCTTATGTATATGCATATGTTTTGCTTTGAACCTTATATATACATACATATATATATATATATACACATATATATATATATATATATATTTACAAAGTCTAAAAAAATACAACCTCCTTTTTAACCTATATATTAAAACAAATTTATCCTATTACAGTAAACTAT
The DNA here is from genome assembly GCA_030765085.1 of Allium cepa. Classification (NCBI taxonomy): domain Eukaryota; kingdom Viridiplantae; phylum Streptophyta; class Magnoliopsida; order Asparagales; family Amaryllidaceae; genus Allium; species Allium cepa. Next base: position 146,866,690 of record CM060945.1, read on the forward strand.
AAAATTTAAAAATCATTTTTATTATTATCACCCTATAAATCGAAAATTTTCCTATATAAAATTTAAATCAAACAACCCACATATTTTATTTATTTTTATAGAACAAAATAAATTTATAAACATTTTACTGTAATATTCTTTTGTCTTCCTGGATATATATATTCTTCTCGTACAACAATAAACTAAATAAACAGAAAATACCAACTCACCTCGATCGCACAAACCCACCGACCCCTCCTGGGTCGCGACTTCCCTTCATTGAGCACGAGTGCTCGCAACCCTAGCGGCATCTCCATGCGAAACCCTAGCTATTTACGTTGGTCGCAAGTCGCCTCCCCAGCACTGAACGTGACGTCTGCCACCCTTACATTGCGACCCCCACTCCATCGAACGACTACCCTCCGCGACTCTCCACGAGCACGCCGCTCAACTCACGCCCCCTAGATCTGAATTCGAACGCCTTCCTTGATTTCGATTTTGAATAGGGTCGAATAAATTAGAAAGAGAACGAAAGAGGGGCGCGATTCCTATTAGCAGCCATTCTTATTTTTATTTCTCTTTTTCTTGTATGAGTTCGGTTTTTCTTTCTAAAGATTAAAGCGAGGATGGAGATGAAGAAAAAAGATTTAGGGATTTTTGAATTTGAATCCTGTATTGAACCGTAATTTTAACAACGGCCATTTTTTTTAAATGAGTTCGTTTTCCATTTCTGTTGTAAGATTAGGGAGGAAGACGTAAATAAAATATCGGTTTGGGAAATAGCTTCTTGAATACGCTTGTTTACATATAAAAATATCTCTGACTAACGTACTTCAAATTTTATTATATTATAAAATTTCCAAAATGCCCTCATAATTGCTACCATAAAATTTCGAACACCTCTTATGGAATGCCGCTAGGCGATTATAGGGTTTTGCTCGCGTTCTGAACACAATGGAATGTGTTTCGAAAGCTAAATTCAATCATATGTGCGAGTTACAAAAGAAAACGATCAATTTTAAATTAAATCGATTAAAATAGTTTTCTAAGCATTTTGAGATGTTAGGGTCAAACGACAACTCCGATTGCTACGAAAATTGAAATCCGATAAGAATATAATATTACGGATCCAATAAATCTGGTTTTGCTGAATTCTGAGACCGTGCCTTGGAAGGCTATTTTTAATATCGATTTAAACGGTATATTATTCAAACTGAACAAATCACCTTCATATTAAATTTCAACCATTCTATTATCTTCAGTATCATCATTATAAATTTTATAAGCCTTCAAATTATTTTTAACAAGCTTAAAACTGAAGATTCAATAATTTACCCAATTTCAGTTTATTAAATCAAATAACTTAATTGCTAATAATAATAATATTTGGATTCAATTTTAAAATTAACTTTTAAATATTTAAAATCAATTAAATATTCCAATTTAAATTGTTAAAAATTCCGGGTTGTCACCTACTGTGACCTGGCCCGATCCTTTATAGAGTAGGCAATGGATGAGCCAAGAAGAAGGGGCTTCTCTCATAACCAAGGAGTTGGAACAAGGCATTCAAAGAGGGAATAATCAATACCGAAGTGTTCAAAAATCAATAAAATTATAAGAAAAAGGTAATATATTAATTTTTGAAATGTATCTAAGTATTATATTCAAATGTATGTGCTTACTATTATGATATTTAAGTTGGCTATGACATTTTTTAAAATAAAAATGTTATAAATTTGAAATTAATTAATGTATATTACAATTTTAAAAGCGTTGTTCATAAAATTAATTTTGGTTCTGATAAAAAATTCAATTTTTCTTGCTTAAATTTATAATTTATATATAAGAAATAATTTACATCTTAAATAATTAATTTCATGTTTGATTTAATTTTTTAAAATATTTTTATTTAATTTTGGAATCATACTAAAATTAACTGATTAATTAAATATTTATATTTGCGTAAGAATATTATGTATATAAACATATTTTTATAATTACTATTTTATTACAATATGAAAAATTAGTACTATTGTATTTTGAAAAGGTCAAATGGTATTGAAAATTCAAAATTTTTAAAAAAATTAAAAAATAGATATTTACGTATAATCCATATTGTTTTCTTTGCTAATTTTTTTAATACAAAATATCTCATTTTAATTAGTCAAACTATTTTAGACTCAAAGTTTTAGATTATTCAATATATATTGTATATAATTCATTATAAATTTAATATATATATTTGTACATAATTAAATCAAAATATTCTAAATAAGCTAAAAATATATTATAACATACATGCATACATACATGTATTTATGTACATATATACGAATAGTAGTTTCTATTTTGATTACTTTTTGAGATTTCGAAATTTTATTGACCTGAAATAGAACTGAAAATAAGTGTATGATTCGGTCTTTAACTAAATTTCCTGAGTTTGAATTCAAAATTGATTTAGCTGTATCTTTTTCGTTTTGATCAGAATTCGATAATTTTTGAAGTTCTAGAAAGCATATTTTATGTGCGACAACTTTTATGTTGAACACATTTGCATAATTTGAGAAGAGGTTGATCAAAATCCTGTTGCAAACTCACAGCTCTGTCACTTTGATAATTATGTTATCCAAACTAAACACAGTTAGTAAATTATGCATATCTTCCTTGTTTCTTATTGGATTTAGATGATTTTTGAGGTTCTGGAAAGTTTATGTTGTGTGTGAAAACTTTTACGTTGAACACGTTTGCATATTTTGAGCATAAGTTGAACTAAATCCTGTTGCAATCTCTCAGCTCTGTCACTTTGATAATTATGTTATCCAAACTGAACATAGTTAGTAAATTGTGCATATTTTCCTTGTTTCTTGTCGGATTTAATTGATTTCTAAAGTTCCGGAAAGCATATTTTATGTGTAATAACTTTTATGTTGAACAAATTTGCATAATTTGAGAAGAGGTTGATCAGAATCCTGTTGCAAACTCTCAGCTTTGCCACTTTGATAATTATGTTATCCAAACTAAACATAGTTAGTAAATTGTGCATATCTTCCTTGTTTCTTGTTGGATTTGAATGATTTTTGAAGTTTAGGAAAGCTTATTTTGTGTGTAACAACTTTTATGTTGAAAAGTTTGCATATTTTGAGAATAGGTTTATCGAAATCTTGTTGTAAACTCTCAGCTTTGTCACTTTGACAATTACGTTATCCAAACTAAACACAGTTAGTAAATTAGGCATATCTTTCTCATTTCTTTTAGGATTTAGAAAATTCTTAATGTTTTAGAAAACTTAGATTATTTTATAAATCTTTCTTGCTTTGAGTTTTGTAAAATTTTGAGGTTAAGATAGTCGAAACCTTATTGCTTTGCTGTTGCCCTGAGAATGAACGACAGCGATAGTGAGTTTAAAATATGACAATTATATTGGCCATATCTTTCACATTTCTTGTCCAAATTCAATAATTTTAGATGTTCTGGAAAGCTTATACTTTGTGTTAAAAGTTTCAAGTTTTTAGTTTTCTGAAATTTCGAAGTTAGCTTGGTCAAAACTAGATTTGTTGTTGTCCTGAGAGCAAAACGACAGTAATAAATCATTGACTTGAGAATTGTACTAGCTTATTTTTCTCTCGTTCTTCTTCGATTTTGATGTTGTTTTGCAATGTTTTGAGAGCTATGATTCCTACTAATAAGCTAGCTATATTTGAAAATTTTGAAATTCAAATTCAAATAGAATTTGAATTGATTTTGGGTTAAATTTAAATTGAATTCGTATTGAATTTATGTTATCGGTCTTGATTTATCTTTCTTGTTTTTCATTGTTTTCGAGCACAGTTTCACTAAATCACTTTTGAAGTGATTTTTGAAATAAATGGACATTTCAAATTATTATTATATAGTTTTAAAATTATTTTTCTAATATAAAATCTATTTATTTCCTATAATAAAGGAATTTCAAATATTGGTTTTTATTAGTGTTTTCGAGAAATAGTTTTACAAACTTGTTTTCTCTAGTAAACTATTTTAAATATAAAACATACACTTTTACACTATTCGAACATATGAGAAAGAGAATTAAACGATTTAGTAAAACACGTGGTATGGGACATGTGCGTTTACTATTTTGGTTAATTCCGGACCTATACGATCGAAGCTATTTGAGATTATTGATTCTGAGATGTTCTACCATTTTATGGTGTATTTTGAGTTTTATAATTCCTATTTATTGGAGTTATTTAAGATGGCCAATATTTGGCAAGTATTATGGTTTGCGATCTCCTAGGTAGGAGTATGGTCGATGAGAACCATACGATGTTTTATTTACTTGCCAATGATATAAGGCAAATCTCGAGTATATGATTTCATATTTTGAGATTTATGGTTTATGGGGAACCATCATGATATTTTCACTTGTCGATGAGATGAAACAAGTTAAGGTGCCATTTAAAATTTGTCGATGAGATGAGATGAGTATGATATCTCTTTACCACTCGCCAATGAGATGAGGTGAGATATGTTTTTTTTAGTTTTATGATGTTTCTAGTGTGGCATCGACTAGCGGCTAGTAAGCCGTTAAGTGCGAACGTGTGGTATGGGACACATGTTAACACTTATCGGATTCATATCCATGAGTTTGTGACACATTCACGATATTGACCTAAAAGAACTGCTTTGAGAGGTATTAGCGGCCTTGTCATGAGGACGAACTGCTTTGGGAGGTGTTAGCGACCTTGTTAGGACTGACAAAATGGCTTGGAGAGGTGTCAGCGACCTTGTCATGAGGACGAACTGCTTTGGAAGGTGTTAATGACCTTGTCAGAGGCTTCGGCCATCTGAGAATGGCATGTGCAACATCGCTTCGGCATGCAAATGGGATTTGGCCAATCTAGGGAATTTTTATAAATTTTTGATTTCGATTTCACCAATTTTAGATGATGAATTTACTTATAGCCTTGAGTTAGAGAAAGTTTATATATATGTTGTTTTATGGTGATTTCGATATAGGGATTATAAACTCTTATTGAGTTTCATGAGTTTTGATTTGGAGATTTTCATTGGTGATTATTTATATTATTTGAATGTTATTGTCAAGTTTACCCCTTTTGAGGTCTTTGTATACTTAAATGACATTGTTTCACTTAAGTCATGAGTATGTGTTCTTTCTATTGCCTCTTCTCATTTGAGAAGAATTATCACCTTATATATTATGCTTCATATTATCGTCTATCCTTATTAACTGATTGTTTTAGCTAGACTGACCCGCGTATTTTATACTCGGGTCAGGCCGAGTTGTTTCAGGTTAGCTATCAGTTACGCGACTTAGCTTTGATGTATCTACTTGGACATCAGCCTAGCACTTTTGTGTAGTTTATATTTCTTTTCGCTTAACTCTGATATGTATTTAATTAGATGTATATAGTGTGGTCTCTGTACCACTTTTGTATATTAGTTTGTTTCATACTGAGATGTATCTGTGTATATGTATTTATATATGATGATTACTATTTTGTGATGTGATATGCATTCTGTTATTGTATTTTGTTCTGATAGATCCATTAGCCATCTATAGTTTTGTATTAAGCATTTATTGGATATGTCAATTCACTTGAAATAGAAAAAATAGCATTTATCGACGTATGCAGTAGATGTTTAAGACAAGATTATAGATGGTCGCTCCTAACCAACCCTATTCTCCGCATTAGCAGACAGAATTACCCAGTAATTCTCTTTGTTAATGTGGGTCTCGGGTTGGGGCGTCACAGACACATATATAAATCTTAATTAATAAATTAATGGTTAAACTAAAACTATATATATGTATACATATATTTTAGTGATTCATATTACTAGAAATGCAGGTATATTACTACATGTGTGTTTGTGCTTGTTATGACATCTTTATTGACTTATGACCTTAACATTTATATTGATCATAAATCACCATGGTTAATTATGAAATATGTTTTCAAATTATCCTTAAGTTAGATTATCACTTATAATATACTTATGATGTTTTCATTGTGAATGCGAATATATTAAAATATTAAACCATGAAATTAATTAAAAATTAAATTAATAAATTAAAGTTAAATTAATAATTAAACATTATTATTAAACAATAAATGTGACCTCGTGCTATACACATGACATTCTAAACTTACATAAATTAAAATAGTTAATTGTGATTGTGAAATTCCGAAATACAAAAGTTAAGTAAATAATCATAATATATAGTGGTTTCTTGCTCTATAAACATAGCTCAAAATAGATATTGACACCACTACAGTTAGATAAAATGTATACTTTATGTTAAATTTATTCCAATTATAAGTTACACAAAATATAATGTTATCTAATCTGAATTCATTCAAAGAATCCAATATTGCGCCATAATGAGTAAACTAAAATGAAACTGAAGGAAAATTAGAATAACATAAAAAAATAAAGTATTTTTTAAGCACCATAACATAAATTTATCAATATATGATTCAATAATGAAGGGTATTTGCAAAATGTAATAAAGTAAAAGTTACTCTCGACATTCTATTTCTTGAACTTTTATATGCTCTAGTATTTCGGTTACTTTTAGATTGAATGTCTTCTCTAGAAAGGTTTTAATCTTCTATTGTAATATAAAGAGATTCTAGTTTTTCCATTGATTTTGAAAATTTATGAAGTTGATGTGCTTCCTTCCAAATCCCTACTATAAAATACTTTCAAAAGACCAATATTATGATTAAGGGTATGAAATGGTAAATTATTAGAAATATTTTTGAAATAATGTTAGTAGTAGCATGATACAAATTTTCCCATTATTTTTACTATATAATCGTCCATTTAAGAGCCTAACTGAAATATGTTCTTGGATTTGTATACTTCAATAACAATATATTGATACAATAAAAAAACATGATGACACTCCTAGCTATTGTTTGAAATATTTGCTACATGTAAGCATCTCATCTTGACACCTTACTATGAAATTTTTCCACTTTATAAGGAACATAACAATAACGTCTATCTGTACATATTTGGATTGGTATTTTGCAAACATGGAAATATATTTTAATATTCCCATATATATTAAAGGTAGGTAACTCATAACAAAATAGGATTTGCATTAAACCTAATTGAATATAACATATTGATAATGTTATAATCATTATTGATACTCTACATTAAGTGCTCATGGTAAATTATAAACATAATAAATAATCATAAGAAAAGGCCAAAAACATTTCAATATAATAATTCACATAAAATAAATAGAATCGTAAATTTCCGTATAATAGTTTACACAAACTGCATTTAACTAACCTTGAAATATATTTTTGAAACATACATAAGCAGTGATTCATTAAGTAAATATATCAAGCATCATACTTAATAGTGGATATTTAGTAAATTACTCAAAGGCTTTTAAAATGCATTGATAAAAACATGACCTTCGTTATAATTGTGTATTTAGAAAAATCTTGTGAATGCATCTAGATAACATATATCAAGAAAATCATTACATGATATAACAAATGGATACTTCGTACTAATTACTTAATGTGTATCATTTCCCATGTTTCGACTTCCTAGTATATACCAAAAGTGTAATTAACCAATTATGAGCATAAATGACATTTTTTGATAATTTTGAAATAACCAAATCAATGAAAAATAATTTATAAATTGGTTTAGTGTACATAAATGAGGAAATTAACCATTGAGGTAGAATATCGAATTGATATGGTCAAGTTATATTATTTACGCCAAAAGTTGGAACAAACACCCTAGAGATTTATAGAAGAGAATAAAATAAAAAATTAATTGGAAAATAAGAAAGAGAAACAACAAATTATAGTGGTTCGACTAATTATTGGGATACATCCACTGAAGCTTTGTTAACGATTCTACTAAGTTTTTGCAAACGTGATCTTATGGATTGGTGCTTTATGGATCAGCGATGACCCAAAAAATTACAACAAAAGTTCAGAAATTTAGAATGTAAAAAATATCTCGAAATAGTACCCATCATTCCTTATTTATAGATGAAGAGCAACAGATTTACCACCACCATATTTTCCACACGTTCTCCACGTCTTAAAGAAGGTTGCTTGAAGAGAACGTGGCTAAATAAGCAAATGTCATGGATCGGTACCGACCTGAGCTCCTTGGATTGATGGAAATCCATAGTGATGGTTCCTTGAGCTTTATTTTACCCTTTAAGGTAGATTCATGATTCATATCTTCCATTATGCTTTGAACATGGGCCAACTTGATGTCAATTGCACGCTGTTATGGCTTGTTATCTTGGTTCTATGTCGATCTAAGGGCACTTAATCGATTTTTCATGAAGTTTAGACATTTTAAATGATATTTAAGCCATTGACATTGGCATTCCATCCCAAATGCATGCTTTTATCAAAAAAAAATCTTATCTTGATAAGGCAAGAAACATGTAGCAATTCCAATAAGGCAAGATGGATAGGTACCGACCTGAGAAAATCAGGTTGGTACCAATCCAGGACATCTCTTGGATTTCCATTCTTTGACTTTGTCCACTGGCATTCCTTTAATGAGTAGGCGATTTCTTTATCCGCTTAGCAAATTGGTGAATATATCTCTAAGCTTCAATCGGAGTTTGAATTCTAAAGTCATCGTTCTAGATTTTTGTTCTGCTATCTGACTATCTGATCGATCTGACTCATCCAAACATGGCTTAGTCATAAAGCTAGATAACATTTGACCACCAAAGTATATCTTGTGTTACCAAGATATGCTTTGGATTAAGACAAAACATTGATATCTAGTCATTAGTTTTCGAATTTTATTCTAAATAATTTTTTTATCATATAAGTTGTTTTCCTGAAGTAGTGTATCTGCTGTTGATCATCGTATCACTTCGAACAGCTTTGGACTTGCAACTCTTACACATTATAAGAATTGAACTGCATTGTTCCAGTTTGCCATTTTGAACCTAGGAGGTTTTCGGTAATATTGTCTTTGAATAATCCAGGTAGGATATTGTTTCCCGGAATTTTCTTGATTGTGCTTCACACTCCTTGTCATCATCATTGTTCATTTCATTATCTATTACTGCTACATTGTTAAGGTTCGGTATCGATCTGATGGCCATGGATCAGTATCGTGCACTTTGGCAATATTTTTGCCAACTTTCTTGGTTTGGAGCTATACTTAAGAGCATTGAAACCCCTTATATTTCCTTACCTTCTCACTTATTTGCCCAAGTACTTTCAAACCAAAGCTCTCCATCGCCAAACCCTTCCATTGACTTCAACTTCCTCCTCGGCCGCCACCACCACTTTGAAATGTCATCGTCGATTATCGTTGCATTAGTGCGTTGCCTTCAAAATCTGACACATGCGAACCCAACCCTTAATTCCGTAGGCAATCACCTTCGACTCGCTTGTAGGTTGAATTCTGCCTTCCCTTTCCTTGGATCAGCTACCAAGTCAAGACTAAGGAAAATTTTGAGAAAATATTTTTAAAAAAAACAAACAGTCTTTATAATATTATGGTTAATCCGAAGTTTGTGCATGTTTTTCCTAGGGAGGACTCGAGTTATTTTAATATTTCACCTTTTTGAGCAAACTTCGAGCCTTGCCTAGGGTTGGCCTGAGTTTTTTCAATTGAAAAATTAATTTTCATAAAATTTTCACATAATTTTTTTATAAATTAAATGGGAAGGTGAAATGGAGTTCCAAGGCGAGTTTGGTCGAATGGTAATTGATAAACATGATTCATCGAATACTTTTTGATAACATCACATTTTGCGCATCCTAGTATTCAAATGGAATGTTTGCTAAGCCTATGTATTTTTAAATCAAATACTTTACTCTGGTGTTCCTGCAAAAAGAGATCTTGCATTGCTTCAAATTACAGTTATATTATTGTACGATAACAATTAAAATCCGACGCACCATTCCATTATAGAACGGTATCCATTTTCCAACTTAAACAAGCTTTCTATCTAGAACTTTCGCATCTATGGTGCTTTGAAAATCAAACACACGCATTGCATAGTTTCAATTATATATTATTGCCCTCCTCTCGAGTCGATGTATTAGATTCAATTGGTCAATGCATGTTGACATCCGTTAGGTCTTATGCATCGGTCATACAATGCTCTGCTTCTAGAATGAAGGTTAAAAAAAAATCCCGTCTGACCTACCTTCTGTATGTAGTTTTTTTTATAATTATGGATCATAGACGTTTCTCGTATCATGGAAGTAGGTCCGTTAACATCAAAATATGTCGAATCTAATATGGAATCTAGTTCGATGATAGTACCTATGACAAAGTCACTTCTATACATTCTCAATCTCGACCAACTAGTCACCGAACAGATTAGCCTTTAGAGATAATTCCCTTTGTGTTGCTTGAAGAACCTTCCGCGGGAGTTGCCTTTGATACTGATGATGGAAATGTCATTACTTTAGTATTTCCCTAAGATTCTCCACCTTTAAAAAGCATCTCTCAAAAGGTTATATGAGAGATGGATTTTCCTTTGGTGATATATTGATCCCTATGCGCTATCAATGAGCTCACCTTGTTCCAAAGGGGGTATATAGCTTGCAATTGATATATGTGTGTGGATGGATGTGTTCTGTCTTTCAATCATTTCATATATACAATGATCCAATTTATAAAGCTTGCCCTGGCCAAATTACTCTAGAATAGCTATGCTTCCCTGAACTGCATTTACAAGATATTTGTTCGCCATCTAAAAAAGGTTCCTTCCGATGAAGATATTTGCTATTTATATGGATTTAAGTGCCAAAAGGGGACACCTTCCCTTACCTTCTTAGAGCCCTCCAGGGGTTGTTGCATAGTATATAGGCTTGGAAATAAATTAAGCTATTTTAATGATGAGTTATTCTTTGTGCAATGTCCGCCTAGTTCTGCACAGAAGTGGTTATCCGGACGTAAGTCTTGTGCTCGCTCTTCCTACTAATATGGAGGTTATAGTTTCACTTGCTAATTTTGTTGCTTCTTATATTTGTAGATAATTCGAGAAGACATGGTAACGCAGCCTTAGCAAGCACCCTTGCTGCTCTTTAAATAATCCCACTTGAAGAAAATGATACGAAATTCCTTTTTACCGACGAGAATTTGCAAGCTTACAACCTTTTGGAAGAAGATCATAGTATAGGCCATGTGCTAGAAGTTCAATAAGAAGTTGACCTTTCCTAGGAGCCCGAGACCACAATTAATGTTGATGAGGTTCGAGATGTGCCCCTAAACAAAATCCTATTATTAATCTCGAAATGAGATAAGGGAATGGAGATAGTGGTAGAGAAAAAGAAAATGGTAAGCATATCGAAGAGGTAGATGGTGAAGGAGGTGGTGATGAGAACATTGGTTTTGTTATGAGTCCTTTAGCGATGAGAGTTGGGTTGCTCATGTGCCTCTTATTTCCCAAGAACCAAGAATAAAAATTATTATGTCTCGGAATTTATACAGCCTCCAACAGCTTCTACGATTGAAGAGACTCCTATCCATTTATTTGGGGATCTTTACGGATCCTTTATGAATATACTAGATAAATTTGGTTCTATTGGACTCGGGAACATTAGTATTAGTGATAATGATTCTCTTATTCATTTACTAGCAAACTTTAAGTCCATAGTCCGTAGGGGCACTAAGACACATCAACAATGACACCGCATCGAACTTTCGCACAATATGCAACATCTCCTTATTTTACTAGTACTAACTCGTTTGTTTTTTATTTTAGATTCCATGGAATGAAAATGTTTGTTTGACATTCTCAAGAGCCAAAGAAATAAGTAAAAGGAGCTTGATTCCTCCAATCATCCACATGAATCATCCTATGAGTCCGATTCGGGTAGACATCAGAGGCAAGATCGTAGGAGGTGGGACCAGGACTATAGGTCTCGTGATGAGTGTTATGGGATCTAATAGAACTCCATCTCCTTGACGTAGGTCTCATTTCCCGCTGCTTCATAGCATTGATAGGTTTTCGATTGGGATTTACCCCATCACATTTATTGAGGACCAATTACTTCAGCTTCAGTTCCTCCTACAACATAACCAATAACATCCTCCCATATGCCGCGATAGTATGAAAAGTCACTAGGTTGGTGTCTTCGAACAGTCCCGAATAAAAGGCTTAGGAAGAAGCAGTTTCATGCTCCTATTACTACCGGGGAACTAAAATTTTAACAAAAACACATTTGTCTACTATGAAGAGTGCCTTTCCAATGGTTTGTTTCGATGAAATCTTATTTGTTCCTCACTTAACAAATATTCCCCAAAAATTTGGCACCAACATCGTGTCTTCTTTGGGCGGCATGTATGATCAATACCACAAGTGGAGGAGGATATCTGAGTCTATTTCTAAAGTTTCTTACAAGAGAAAGATAGAACTCAAAGGGATAATGCATCTTTGGTAAGATAACAAGCGTATCATTGCTACCCTCAATAAGGAGGTCGAAGGGCTTAAAACTTTGTTGGTCGAAGCTGAGTAGAAGGGAGAAAAACTAAACCATTTAAAGAAGATTCCAAAGCCAGCAGAGGCAAGTTGAGGCTTCCCACCACAAGAGTCATACCCTTTCGTTGGAGAATGAGAAGCTCAGGAAGACTATGGAGGAAAAACCCTCTAAAATAACGAGATTGACGGAGTTGTTGGAGGTCGAAAAGAAGAAGAAAGATGACACTCTTTCTTAGGCTCATGATTATTGCAATGAGCTATTGGACATTCATTAAATGAGAGATGATGCTACTACCATAGTAGGAATGGCTGATGAATAAGTCCAAGCTGCTGAGGATCGATCTTGATCCAAAATTGTGCCTACTCTTATGCAATTCAATGCAAACACCATTAAATTCGGGAACATGATGTGATTGGAAGAAAGGTATCACGAAGAATTATCCATATTTTGGAATGGGAGCATTCCATCTAAATTGAAATCGACAAGGAGGAGTTAAAGCTCAATCTTCTGGATGAGGAAGACACAGAAGCACTTAAGACCAGTAAGATCCTTTTAGATCATGAAGTCATTCCACAATCCAGAGTATCTGCTAGGGCCAAATCTGAACCCGATTTAATTTTTTTTTAAACGGTTCTGGTTCTATCCCTCAAGGATCCAAGGCTGGGACCTCAATGCCAACCATTGAGACTGTTATTCCTCTTCCCACCTCCATCAATATATTTGCTGTTGGGATGACCTCTAGCATTTTAATTGCTTTGCCATCCTCATCGGATGTCTGTTAAAACCCCGAAGAGCCTTGCTTCATGTGTACTAAATCATTTTCGAAGTTACCCATCTTATCTCATATCTTCGACGGAGGCTCTACTGGTACTCCAGCTCATATGGCGCCTTCATCTCCTAAAGGTATATCATTAACCTTGCCTATATTCGAGAAGGATCTAAGACACCGGTTGATGTCTATAATCTCTACTTTTCCATTTTTCAAGTTTCAGGTTAACCTTATATTGTTCCTTTGCATGAAGGAGACTTTTCTTCAGGTACACAAGAAACATTGATTGAGTCAATCATCTTGTTTTCTCCCAACCTTCCTCCTAGCCTCCCTAACAAGTCCCACTCCAGGTCTTAATGCTGAAATGATCCATGCTTTGTAAGAAGAGGCAACGATTGATTTTCATAGGATTCAGAGAGACAAAGACATTGCTATTAGTAGGGCTACCGAACACTAGTCGGGACTATCGATACAAGGGATGCAATAATCACAAGCCATGTTAGTCAAGGACATCAAAAAGGAAAATTTTGATGTCATTCCTACTCTATCATTATAATTACTTTGGTACCAACTATAGTTCCAGTAATCAGCCCTGCCTCCAGTGGTGTTTCAAATAAAGACCCTGAATCTTTGAGGAGTGGTTATGATTGGGATACTGATCCCAAAGGTTATTTTTCAAAGGGAGGCAAAGGTAGGAAACCATGCAAGAGGCATACTCCACATTCTTTTGGAGAAGTGAAGAAAGGGAAGAAGTGAAAGAATGCTTAGTTGTAGTTTTTCTTTTGTTTTTTATCATTTTTTGTTTAGCTTTGAATCTGTGTACATAGGCTGATGTTGAGCGGATGTCTCTCTCACTTTTTTGAAAAGGTTTGTTAATAAACATAAAGTGGCTTTTTTTCAAACTTTGCTTTTAATTGCTTACGTACTATGTTTTATTCGGCTCTTTATGCTACCAGATACTGCACTAGAATCATAGCACATTAACTATTATGAGTGTATATGGGTGGAAAATTTCTTACTATTACATAACTAGATTAACAGTTTTCTTAGCTTATCGCCAGTTAGGTACATTTCACTATTGATAAAGTATAATTTCCATGCCACTCCTTGTTATCATGAAGTGATGTCTAAGTGTCTATCTATGGATATCCATGTTCGATAATGCTTGTCTTTATGCATTGATCGTGATTATCCACTTTAGGAAGTGGCTTGAACGTCTATCTTTGGACGTTTACACCTGACCTCACCTAAGTCTGGGCATTAATCGCATATGCCCTATTTGTGGGTCTTAACAAGAAAGATGCCTGTCTCTAGGAATCACACATCAACTTTGCTAGTCTAAGGGAATGATTCGATGCCTTGCCAATCTTCGAGCGAAGGTCTGGGGCGTACTGTCTCATTCGGTCCTTACGTGTTTATACTTCAATGCCCTAATCTTGGACTGAACGATTCAGCTGGCATCTGTCTCTGGATACTTGGAATGGTTACATTCCTTAAGTCCAGTCATGGACTGTAACGACCTAGAATTTTTAGAAATTAAAATTTGAATATTTAATTAATTTTAAATATTAATAAGTAAATTTATAAGTCAAATAAATTTTTATTTGAATTTTTGGATTTAATTGAATAATTAAATCGATAATTTAATATGTTAAATTATGGAAATAATTGGAAATCGAGTTAAATATGATTGAAAATGATTTGTAAAATTTTATTTTATCATGTTGAAGTTAGAACGATATTTTAGAACTTTTAAAATCGAATTAAAAGTTAAATTGTGAAAATTGAATATTTTAATATTTAAAATCGACTAGTGAAAATAGTCAATTTTTGAATAGTCTCAGAATTGAACGAAACCAGTTCCATTGGATCCGTAATAGTTAGATATTACCGGATTTCAAATTTCGTGTCAATCGGAGCTATCGTTTGATCGTAGCAGCTCGAAACGCATCGATTTATTTTTAATTTAAATTTGACGAGTGAACATAGCCATTTTTCAAAAAGTCTCGGATTTCGACGAAACTAGTTTCATCGGATCCGTAATGTGATATTATTGTATGGTTTCAAATTTCGTGTCAATTGGATTTACCGTTTGTCCGGTACAAATTAAAACGTCTAGAAATCGATTTAAATCGGTTTAATTCAAATTGAGCGTTTACAGCCATAACTCGCACAGATGTCCGAATTAGCTTCCGAAACCTATTCCATTGTGTCCGGAACGCGGGATAAACCTTAGGTACATCAGTTTCGACGCGTAAATCGGAGTTCGGAATTTCCGGATGAATAGTGTCGAACGAAATTCTATAAATAGACCACCCCTTTATAAATTTAGAAAAAAATATATGCAAAACCCTAAACCTAATTCTGTAGCCGCCACCATTAAAACGAACGGCCAGAAAACACCATCTTTTCTCCTCATTTATCTCTTGATCCACGCATTGATTCAAGAAAGTGTCAACTAGAAGATTGTAGATCTCCTTGAGCTCGACGTATTCAACGGCTGTGATGTAAAATGGAGCACCAGAGGAGGAGCTACAGGGGTGCGTTCGGCCATACTTGCGCACGAAATTCGAGAAGCAATGGGGGGCCGAGCTCCAAGTGCTTGAGGCCGTGGGTAGCTTGCGTCGAGAGCTTCGAGATGGTGGTTGTATGATGAAGTATTGTCGAGTATTGGTGGAGTATTATTAAACCCTAGTTTGCTATTATGGGTTCGGCGGCCTCGTGTACAACCTGTAGAAGATGCGCGTGATGTAGGAGATGAGCATGAGCCGTTGGATCTGGATCTCACGGTGATGATTTGCTTTGGGTATAAAATTATAAAATAAAGTTGTAATTATAGTTATAAAAACTCGTGTAACTTCAAATATTTGTAACTTTTTCATACGAGGTCGAAAACGCGCGAAACTAGTTGCGTTGGAATCGTATGGACGAGCACTACGCGATGAAATTGGATTGGAGTCGTTTGGAGTTAGTGAGAATTTTGGGTAAAATTAAACGTCCGTTTAATTTTATTCGAAATAAATTGCTAAAACGGAAAATGAAATCAAGGTGAGAACTTCTCACTCAATCGAATCGGTTTCGATTTTATTTTAAATAGTTAGATTTAAAATATTTGAATGCATGTTTGAATGTTGATTGATATCTATTGATTGTTAAAATAGACATTATGCGCCGTTAGTAAGCGGATGTTATTTAATAAAAACATATACCGCGAATATTTCATAAACAGTGAAATTGGTATTATATATAATATCAATATATATATATTGGCATATGTATATATTGCAGTTGTTGATTTCCCATATTTTTTAGCGGATGAGACCCTATTACGCCGTTATTAAGCGGTTAATATTTATTAAAAACATATACCGCGATAATTTCGTACTGGAGCGAAATTGGTATTGTGCTAATGTTTGTGGATGCAGGAAAACAGGTTGGAGGGATCCAACTGGATACCTCAACAGTTTTTATTTGATTTCAGATATTTTGATATTTGATGGATTTTCATATTGATATATGATATCGTTGTAGTCGTGATTGACTATTTGGTGTGTAGCATCATTGGACCCAGATTTTGGGATTTTAAAATGATTTTTAAAGTGATTTTTGAGAATATATAATATTTTGGAATTGATACATTTTAAATAAATAAACGTTATAATTTTTAAAGTTATAAAAATTATGATTTTTGAGAAAAATAGTTAAAAACTGATTTTTGAGAATATGATGCTAACGATTTTATAAAATAGTTTAATCGGAATTTTAGAATTATTGTGAAAAGTTTAAATATAGGATTTTATAAAATTTAATTATTTTATAAATCAAAATGGTGAAATTCTAAAGGAGATTAAAGACGTTTTAAAATATTAATATGAATTGATTTATATAAGAGATTTATAAATGGATATTTATAAATTGAGATATGGAAATTATAAAACGAGTTTTTATAAGTGTTTGAATGAAGTGAAAATGAATTTCATTAAAGAATGAAATTTATAGAATTATAAACGGTGAAGTTATAAATGAAATTTATAAATAATAAGAATTATAAATTTGTGAAGTTATTTGAAGAATAGATTTGGTTAAATAAATGAATCTTATAAGTTATAAGATTTATGGTTTGGAAAGTTTTGAGAGGAACGATTTTGTAAAATAATCGTTTTATAAGTATTTAACTTATAATATGAACTTTTAGTTTATAATTGAGTTATAAACTGGAATAGGTTGATAAAAGAATTTATAAAAAGGAAGTTTTTATAAATAAATAGAAATGGAATTTATAAACGTTGTTTTATAAATTCGCAAATGACTTATTTTGATAAGTAAATTGCTGAAACCTATTAATGGAGTTATATTCACGCTTTTGAATAGTGAATAATCCTTTGAATTAAAATGAATAAAAGGATGAAATTGTTAATGAAGTATATTCACGTTTTTGAATAGTGAATAACACGTTAAAGAAATTGTTTTGGATTTGGATATTTTAAATAGAATTAAAACGATCTAACGATGTTTTAAATGTGTTGAGATTCGAAACCATAGATTTCAACATTGATTGTTGAAATAGGCGTTTTCGAGAAAATAAAAGGAAATGGTGGACTATAACACTGTTGTTATAGTAAATGATTTCCGAAAGGAAATGTTTTGTATAGTATTGGGATTTATATATCTATTTTAATTTCGAATCCCTATACTAGTGATTTTGGGTTGTCGTAACGATGTTTTACGCAACATTCGTTTTGGCCCAAATAAATATGTTTAAAAGAATGATTTCCTTAAAGAATGAAATATATACTTAATTTCGATTTAAGTATATTGAATATTTTCCAAGTGTTGAAAATAAATAAAATTTGTGAATTACTTATTAAATAATTATGGAATTGTTTTCCAATATGAAGTGATATTTAGAATTCATCTTTTTGAAGATAAATTGAAAATGAATATTATAAATCGAATTGAAGTCGTATATTCATTAATACTTTGAAATGTAAATTCACTATTGAATTTATAAAAAGAAAGTGAATTGGTTTAAAAATAAATATTGATTTATTTTTGAAGTGTGAAATAATATATCTTGTAAAGATATTTTGGAAAATAAATAATTTGGAAAATTATTTGGAAACTGGTGATGTGTGCATATCCAGTGATAGTTCAATAACCGACTATCAATATTTCCCTTTGAATGGGTAATGGATGTGATTTGTTTGAATGTGAATGCTACACTTATTTTTGAATAAGCGCTCACTATTCGGGTTAACCGGGAAAGGACCATGGGGTCGTATAACCCATTCCGAATATGTGATACGTCGTTATAATTGCATTAAAGATCGGTGTTGAAGACCCGGTATTTGCGAGAGCGATAGGATGACCTGTCGATTGTCTCTGCACTGAGTTGCAGCGGTATAGAGACTCCCTAAGTGATGGGAAATCCGATCAGGATTGTGAATATCCGGATTGCAAGGACTTCTTTGTAAGTGCCTTCGGTTTTGTTCGAGCCCGGAACAGACTTGTATGGATTGTATGTCTGACATTACAAGTTGAGATATAAAGCAGATTTCTTTCAAATATATTTCTGTTGGTGGCGAAGAATTTATTCTTTTAGCTTAACACCCTTCTCTGAGACGTACGAGCTCAGAGGTTATATAGTTGAAGTTATCAGCGATATATTCCCAATTTGGTAATGTGACATGCTGAGTGTTGCTGTAAATGATCATTGTGTTGATTATTGTGATAGGATCGTTTATTTGATCGTCTATCTTGGTGATTATTGTGTTGATCATTTGTTGACCCAAAGCATGGCTTTTGTATAAAGTATGTTTTTGTGGACGTGACTTCGTCGAGCCTCACACCCCGGAAATGGTCAAAACAGGAAAGATGCGGCAAGGTTATGAGGGGTAGCACCCTTTAGGGTATGTACATTTCCTTCTGGATAGAGGTGGTATCATGGTATGGAGCCCAGATATTTAACCTATGTGGTTACTACGAATTTATTACTTTGTGGTTGTTGGCTATCGGGATCCCGTGAGAAAGGTCGTTTACGATCGGGGAATGGCGTGCTCGTGTCAGTAGTTACCCAGTTAGGAGTAACCCGGCCTTGTGTTGGCAGAGTTCCGGTTTGGTTCTCGGGGATGTCTTTCCAGAGGCATTCTCATGTGGCAATGGGAAGTTCCTTGGCCTGACCATTTGTTGGAAATCCAATTCCCAATACGAAACTTGTACGGTATTAGTTGTAGAACCTATCATTCACTTATGGTGGTCACCACTGTTTGGATGGTAGCTATAGTAGGCATAGTTCGAAATGTCTATGTTGGCTAAGATTTATATTCTACTTTCGAAATGAATTTTTCCTACACTATGCACTAATAATAATATCAAATGTTATTCTAAATGCGTATCAAGCATCTTTGACTATCATAAGGAGAAATCTCCTCCGATTCTGCGTTTGCATTGTGTGTGTGTGCGGGAGGCCTTATGGTAGTCTCATTTTTAAAAGCATTGCGAATTGAATTTAAAAATATTCCTCTATTTTGATTTTAAAGATAAATAAACTGTTTTGAGTTCTCACACCAGTCACATGACTGACTTGGAGTTTATTGTTTTCCTTCCTAAACTCTGGGTGCCCACCAATTTCCACACGGGCAGTCAAGAGTAAGGTTTATCAGGATATTCTGGATATTCTGGAGTTGCTGGAGGCAAGCTGGATGGCATGGCGTATTACTTATATAGTATTTCTTTTTCCGCTGCACTGTTTGTTGTTGTTGTACACTCTGATGATATGATGTAATGTGATGTAATGTAATAACTGATATAGTTCTTTGTTTAAAGATTATTCATTTATTATTATATGTTGTTCCGCTGCGAATTGTGAGATTCTGATGTTGTTCTGTTGTTTTCTTTTTCCTCTATTCTCTTTTTCTTCTATTTTAAAATGTTCTATCTTTCTCTCTATCTTCTTTTCCCTCTATCTTCTTTTCTGTTTTCTATTATCTCTAATTTCTATTTTCTTTTCCCTATCTAAATTTTCTTTCTTTTTCTCTTTTCTTTTCCTAAATTTTTCTTTCTAAAAACCCTCAGTGTTCGGTTTTCCGTCGTTCGATTCCTCGGCAGTCGATAAAGTGAGTGTCGATGTCGAATTTTCGGAAGACGAAGAATCGTGTCCTGACAATGTGGTATCAGAGCTTATGGTTAAGCGACAACCATGGTTCTGTTGGGTATTTCTCATTAGAGATAGAGTCAGTAGTACTCTAGAATGAATTTGAGTGTAATAATAGCTATGAGAGCGTATTTGTTAGTGAATATGAAATTGTTTTATATTGTGATGATTGGTTTGTTGAGTGGTATATAGATTCTGGTTAATACGAGTAATTAACGTTGTTGATAGGAATCTCTAAACACTTGAATAGAACAATTCGACATAATATTGTTTTAAATTGGGTAAATGAAATAATTTTACCTTGATTATATATTTTATATATAAAGGGATAATTTTTCAAAATTATAAAAGTGTATATAAGTTGATTGTTTAGTTGTTTGAATAATCTAAATTGAAGAATAATTGTATAAGCAAAAAGAATTATAAGAATTAAATTATAATTAAAGTGATTTACAATTGTGAAATAAACTTATATATATAAGAAGTGAAACTATATGAATATATTTATGAATATGAGTTGTAAACAAAAAATGAAATTCAACTGTGTAAATAAATTGAATTAATGGATTAAATGTAAATCAATTGAATGTGAATAATTGGTATGAAATAATGAATATAAGTGTTAATTCATTAAAATCTAATGTTATTAGAAAGTTGAAAGATTGAATGAAAATCAATTAATTAAACCAATTGAAAGCAAAAGAATTTGGTTGTAATTAATATACATTGATTGTTATATGATTGTTAGTTGATTGTATATAATTCATTAAGTATTAATGAAAGTGAATTAGTGAAATTGAAAGCTAAAGTAAATTGAATTCAAATTAGAAGCAAATAAATTTGAATGGAATTGAATTTGAATTGGAAGTGAACCAACTTGAATATGAATTAGTGGATATAAACTAATTGAAAATAAATGTTAGTAAGAACATCCGCTGGTAATGAATCAAATGTGATTAAATTGAAAACCCAATTCATTGAATATTAATAAGAATATAAATGAATATATATTGATTATGAATTTGTTGAATGCTAGTTGGTTGATGTTGGAATATGTTGCATTTGCTATGTGACATATATAGTTGTTATGGAGATATATGTTGTATATTGAGATTATTTTCATATATGCATGTTCTCATGTTGTTTATTGAGTGATTAGTAGGTGCGGATCGCGTTTGCTTCGCATTTGGAGCTCGCTTTCGCGCTATATTAGCCGTATATGCTCGCTAATAAAATATAAGGTACATATCTCGGATTAAATATCGTACTTTTACACTTTTTTCCCTGCGGGATGCCTCATTACTTGATGAGATGTATATTTGTGATATATATACTGTCATTTTTTTTTTCGGATCGAGCCGCGCAAAGCAGATTATGGCGAATTTTTCCGAAAATTTAAGGCGTTAGAAAATTTTTGAGAAAATTGGAAAATTTTGAAAACTTTAACTTTGATTTTGGAATTGAAAGTTAAACATTAGTAGTTGTTTTTGAAAAGATAACTAAGTATGATTTGAAACTTAGTAAGTTATTGTAAGAAGTTTAACTATGGATTTATGGAAAATTAATAGAATTCTATAACTTTTCTTACTTGATAATTTCGAGGACGAAATTCTTTTAAGTGGGGAAGATTGTAACGACCCAGAATTTTTAGAAATTAAAATTTGAATATTTAATTAATTTTAAATATTAATAAGTAAATTTATAAGTCAAATAAATTTTTATTTGAATTTTTGGATTTAATTGAATAATTAAATCGATAATTTAATATGTTAAATTATGGAAATAATTGGAAATCGAGTTAAATATGATTGAAAATGATTTGTAAAATTTTATTTTATCATGTTGAAGTTAGAACGATATTTTAGAACTTTTAAAATCGAATTAAAAGTTAAATTGTGAAAATTGAATATTTTAATATTTAAAATCGACTAGTGAAAATAGTCAATTTCTGAACAGTCTCAGAATTGAACGAAACCAGTTCCATTGGATCCGTAATAGTTAATTATTACCGGATTTGAAATTTCGTATCAATCGGAGTTATCGTTTGATCGTAGCAGCTCGAAACGCATCGATTTATTTTTAATTTAAATTTGACGAGTGAAAATAGCCATTTTTCAAAAAGTCTCGGAATTCGACGAAACCAGTTTCATCGGATCCGTAATGTGATATTATTGTATGGTTTCAAATTTCGTGTCAATTGGATTTACCGTTTGTCCGGTACAAATTAAAACGTCTAGAAATCGATTTAAATCGGTTTAATTCAAATTGAGCGTTTACAGCCATAACTCGCACAGATGTCTGAATTAGCTTCCGAAACCAGTTCCATTGTCTCCGGAACGCGGGATAAACCTTAGGTACATCAGTTTCGGCGCGTAAATCGGAGTTCGGAATTTCCGGATGAATAGTGTCGAACGAAATTCTATAAATAGACCACCCCTTCATAAATTTAGAAAAAAATATATGCAAAACCCTAAACCTAATTCTGTAGCTGCCACCATTAAAAAGAACGGCCAGAAAACACCATCTTTTCTCCTCATTTATCTCTTGATCCACGCATTGATTCAAGAAAGTGCCAACTAGAAGATTGTAGATCTCCTTGAGCTCGACGTATTCAACGGCTGTGATGTAAAATGGAGCACCAGAGGAGGAGCTACAGGGGTGCGTTCGGCCATACTTGTGCACGAAATTCGAGAAGCAATGGGGGGCCGAGCTCCAAGTGCTTGAGGCCGTGGGTAGCTTGCGTCGAGAGCTTCGAGATGGTGGTTGTATGATGAAGTATTGTCGAGTATAGGTGGAGTATTATTAAACCCTAGTTTGCTATTATGGGTTCGGCGGCCTCGTGTACAACCTGTAGAAGATGCGCGTGATGTAGGAGATGAGCATGAGCCGTTGGATCTGGATCTCACGGTGATGATTTGCTTTGGGTATAAAATTATAAAATAAAGTTGTAATTATAGTTATAAAAACTCGTGTAACTTCAAATATTTGTAACTTTTTCATACGAGGTCGAAAACGTGCGAAACCAGTTGCGTTGGAATCATATGGACGAGCACTACGCGATGAAATTGGATTGGAGTCGTTTGGAGTTAGTGAGAATTTTGGGTAAAATTAAACGTCCGTTTAATTTTATTCGAAATAAATCGCTAAAACGGAAAATGAAATCAAGGTGAGAACTTCTCACTCAATCGAATCGGTTTCGATTTTATTTTAAATAGTTAGATTTAAAATATTTAATGCATGTTTGAATGTTGATTGATATCTATTGATTGTTAAAATAGACATTATGCGCCGTTAGTAAGCGGATGTTATTTAATAAAAACATATACCGCGAATATTTCATAAACAGTGAAATTGGTATTATATATAATATCAATATATATATATTGGCATATGTATATATTGCAGTTGTTGATTTCCCATATTTTTTAGCGGATGAGACCCTATTACGCCGTTATTAAGCGGATAATATTTATTAAAAACATATACCGCGATAATTTCGTACTGGAGCGAAATTGGTATTGTGCTAATGTTTGTGGATGCAGGAAAACAGGTTGGAGGGATCCAACTGGATTCCTCAACCGTTTTTATTTGATTTCAGATATTTTGATATTTGATGGATTTTCATATTGATATATGATATCGTTGTAGTCGTGATTGACTATTTGGTGTGTAGCATCATTGGACCCAGGTTTTGGGATTTTAAAATGATTTTTAAAGTGATTTTTGAGAATATATAATATTTTGGAATTGATCCATTTTAAATAAATAAACGTTATAATTTTTAAAGTTATAAAAATTATGATTTTTGAGAAAAATAGTTAAAAACAGATTTTTGAGAATATGATGCTAACGATTTTATAAAATAGTTTAATCGGAATTTTAGAATTATTGTGAAAAGTTCAAATATAGGATTTTATAAAATTTAATTATTTTATAAATCAAAATGGTGAAATTCTAAAGGAGATTAAAGACGTTTTAAAATATTAATATGAATTGATTTATATAAGAGATTTATAAATGGATATTTATAAATTGAGATATGGAAATTATAAAACGAGTTTTTATAAGTGTTTGAATGAAGTGAAAATGAATTTCATTAAAGAATGAAATTTATAGAATTATAAACGGTGAAGTTATAAATGAAATTTATAAATAATAAGAATTATAAATTTGTGAAGTTATTTGAAGAATAGATTTGGTTAAATAAATGAATCTTATAAGTTATAAGATTTATGGTTTGGAAAGTTTTGAGAGGAACGATTTTGTAAAATAATCGTTTTATAAGTATTTAACTTATAATATGAACTTTTAGTTTATAATTGAGTTATAAACTGGAATAGGTTAATAAAAGAATTTATAAAAAGGAAGATTTTATAAATAAATAGAAATGGAATTTATAAACGTTGTTTTATAAATTCGCAAATGACTTATTTTGATAAGTAAATTGCTGAAACCTATTAATGGAGTTATATTCACGCTTTTGAATAGTGAATAATCCTTTGAATTAAAATGAATAAAAGGATGAAATTGTTAATGAAGTATATTCACGTTTTTGAATAGTGAATAACACGTTAAAGAAATTGTTTTGGATTTGGATATTTTAAATATAATTAAAACGATCTAACGATGTTTTAAATGTGTTGAGATTCGAAACCATAGATTTCAACATTGATTGTTGAAATAGGCGTTTTCGAGAAAATAAAAGGAAATGGTGGACTATAACACTGTTGTTATATTAAATGATTTCCGAAAGGAAATGTTTTGTATAGTATTGGGATTTATATATCTATTTTAATTTCGAATCCCTATACTAGTGATTTTGGGTTGTCGTAACGATGTTTTACGCAACATTCGTTTTGGCCCAAATAAATATGTTTAAAAGAATGATTTCCTTAAAGAATGAAATATATACTTAATTTCGATTTAAGTATATTGAATATTTTCCAAGTGTTGAAAATAAATAAAATTTGTGAATTACTTATTAAATAAGTATGGAATTGTTTTCCAATATGAAGTGATATTTAGAATTCATCTTTTTGAAGATAAATTGAAAATGAATATTATAAATCGAATTGAAGTCGTATATTCATTAATACTTTGAAATGTAAATTCACTATTGAATTTATAAAAGAAAGTGAATTGGTTAAAAATAAATATTGATTTATTTTTGAAGTGTGAAATAATATATCTTGTAAAGATATTTTGGAAAATAAATAATTTGGAAAATTATTTGGAAACTGGTGATGTGTGCATATCCAGTGATAGTTCAATAACCGACTATCAATATTTCCCTTTGAATGGGTAATGGATGTGATTTGTTTGAATGTGAATGCTACACTTATTTTTGAATAAGCGCTCACTATTCGGGTTAACCGGGAAAGGACCATGGGGTCGTATAACTCATTCCGAATATGTGATACGTCGTTATAATTGCATTAAAGATCGGTGTTGAAGACCCGGTATTTGCGAGAGCGATAGGATGACCTGTCGATTGTCTCTGCACTGAGTTGCAGCGGTATAGAGGCTCCCTAAGTGATGGGAAATCCGATCAGGATTGTGAATATCCGGATTGCAAGGACTTCTTTGTAAGTGCCTTCGGTTTTGTTCGAGCCCGGAACAGACTTGTATGGATTGTATGTCTGACATTACAAGTTGAGATATAAAGCAGATTTCTTTCAAATATATTTCTGTTGGTGGCGAAGAATTTATTCTTTTAGCTTAACACCCTTCTCTGAGACGTACGAGCTCAGAGGTTATATAGTTGAAGTTATCAGCGATATATTCCTAATTTGGTAATGTGACATGCTGAGTGTTGCTGTAAATGATCATTGTGTTGATTATTGTGATAGGATCGTTTATTTGATCGTCTATCTTGGTGATCATTGTGTTGATCATTTGTTGACCCAAAGCATGGCTTTTGTATAAAGTATGTTTTTGTGGACGTGACTTCGTCGAGCCTCACACCCCGGAAATGGTCAAAACAGGAAAGATGCGGCAAGGTTATGAGGGGTAGCACCCTTTAGGGTATGTACATTTCCTTCTGGATAGAGGTGGTATCATGGTATGGAGCCCAGATATTTAACCTATGTGGTTACTACGAATTTATTACTTTGTGGTTGTTGGCTATCGGGATCCCGTGAGAAAGGTCGTTTACGATCGGGGAATGGCGTGCTCGTGTCAGTAGTTACCCAGTTAGGGGTAATCCGGCCTTGTGTTGGCAGAGTTCCGGTTTGGTTCTCGGGGATGTCTTTCCAGAGGCATTCTCATGTGGCAATGGGAAGTTCCTTGGCCTGACCATTTGTTGGAAATCCAATTCCCAATACGAAACTTGTACGGTATTAGTTGTAGAACCTATCATTCACTTATGGTGGTCACCACTGTTTGGATGGTAGCTATAGTAGGCATAGTTCGAAATGTCTATGTTGGCTAAGATTTATATTCTACTTTCGAAATGAATTTTTCCTACACTATGCACTAATAATAATATCAAATGTTATTCTAAATGCGTATCAAGCATCTTTGACTATCATAAGGAGAAATCTCCTCCGATTCTGCGTTTGCATTGTGTGTGTGTGCGGGAGGCCTTATGGTAGTCTCATTTTTAAAAGCATTGCGAATTGAATTTAAAAATATTCCTCTATTTTGATTTTAAAGATAAATAAACTGTTTTGAGTTCTCACACCAGTCACATGACTGACTTGGAGTTTATTGTTTTCCTTCCTAAACTCTGGGTGCCCACCAATTTCCACACGGGCAGTCAAGAGTAAGGTTTATCAGGATATTCTGGATATTCTGGAGTTGCTGGAGGCAAGCTGGATGGCATGGCGTATTACTTATATAGTATTTCTTTTTCCGCTGCACTGTTTGTTGTTGTTGTACACTCTGATGATATGATGTAATGTGATGTAATGTAATAACTGATATAGTTCTTTGTTTAAAGATTATTCATTTATTATTATATGTTGTTCCGCTGCGAATTGTGAGATTCTGATGTTGTTCTGTTGTTTTCTTTTTCCTCTATTCTCTTTTTCTTCTATTTTAAAATGTTCTATCTTTCTCTCTATCTTCTTTTCCCTCTATCTTCTTTTCTGTTTTCTATTCTCTCTAATTTCTATTTTCTTTTCCCTATCTAAATTTTCTATCTTTTTCTCTTTTCTTTTCCTAAATTTTTCTTTCTAAAAACCCTCAGTGTTCGGTTTTCCGTCGTTCGATTCCTCGGCAGTCGATAAAGTGAGTGTCGATGTCGAATTTTCGGAAGACGAAGAATCGTGTCCTGACAATGACTATGAAATTCAGTCGGTACCTATCTTCAGGCAACTGTGTACCTACATTTCACTAATGCGGAATATTTAATTTATGCTGCCATGCATGGTTATTTAACTATGAATAGAAATCCATCATACCCAAAAGCCAACTATTTTATATTCATATTACATTAAAACCTAGTCAAATATTTACAAAGGTCATTTAAGCAAAATAACATTTTCGATGTTCGCTACTCCATGCCCTCGAAAGTGAAATTCCATCGACGGTCACTAGCTTGAATGTTCCATCTTTAAGCCTTTTCTCAATAGCATACAGACATTCCCAGCTCATGCACATAATCCCTTGACAATGGAAGATTCATTTAAGAATAAGATCATTGATCACAAAGGTTTGATTTCTGACCTTCATATTACAACGTCAAGCCACTCATTTTCGATAAGCAGCGGCCCTCAAATTAGCTTTTTCATGCTTCTCATCGACTATATTAAGGGACTATGGTAGGAGGTCCTCATTTTTTTGTGAACATAATGGACCTTTCAATGGAAGACACCTCTAACTTGATCAAAATCATAGCCTTTAATACGTAGGCCAAAGTGAGTGGGGTATGACCAGTCGCGCACCTTTTGAGTCGTTCGGTAAGCCTAAAATGTTTGAGATAATTCATCGAACCATTTGCCTTTGGCCTTTATCAATTGCTTCTTCAGGATGGATTTGATTATTTTTTTCACTACGTCCACAAATCCATTCGCTTGGGATGTGCTACCCTACAAATATTTTCTCTACTTTATACTTTCTTTAGAATTTTTGAATTTAACGCTATCGAATTGACTTCTATTATCGAAGATGATTGTTTGTGGAATTATAAATCGATAGATAATGTTTCTAAGTATGAAATTGATCACCTTTTTCATGGTGATCATGGCAAGTGCTTCCGCTTCAGCCCATTTCGTAAAATAGTCAATTGCAACAATGATGTATTTTGCTCCTTCCTTCGACATCAGTAGCACACTAATATTGTCATTTCCCCTGCTGCGGATGGCCATGGATTGACCATTTGGGTAGAGTTCATAGATGGATCTTTGGGACTCTTCGTGAAACTTTGGCATCTATCACACCTTTTAGCGTAATCAGCAGCATCTCGGTTAATTGTTGGCCAAAAATAACCATGGCGAAGAATATTCCTGGATAATGGTTTCCTTCTAGTGTTATCACCGTAGGCTTCTTCTTGTACATCTGCAAGGATCCTTTTGGCTTCTTTATCGATGAAACATCACACTAGAGGAACCGTTAATCCCCTTTTGTACAATACTCCTCAAATCATTGAGTTTTACGTATGAGTTTTCTTTGTTCGATCCTTCCATCTAGGAGAATTCTTTTCAGCAAGTACTCGTTGATTGGAGTCATCCATGATTCCTTTTCAACGTCAGCCTCCAAGATCTAGTCGACATCCATCTAGTCAATGCTTGAAGTTAATAAGACAACCACTAGAATTAAACCTATAAATTGTGCATCTCTAGAGATAGCTAGCTTGGCTAGCGAATGGGTCATCGTGTTTTCCTCCCAGGGGATATTTTTTATTGCGTAATAATCAATGTCATTGAGTAGTTCCAAAACCTTTGTCAAGTAAGGGGCTAGCCTCACACCCTTTTCTAGAAATTCTTCCTTTACCTATCAGACCATCAATTGAGAGTCACTATATATGTGCAGAGCTTTGACTCCCAATCCTCTCCTATCTTGAGCCCGCGATTAATGCTTCATATTCTATTTTGTTGTCTGTTGTGGGGAACTCAAGTTTCAATGCATAATAGATTGATCTTTCCTTGAGGGTTACTAAAACCACTATTACACTCGAGGAACGCTCATTAGATGCTTCGTCCATGTATAAATTCAATTAAGAACTTTGCTACATGCTCTCTTCTCTCTCCTCATCCTAGGTAGTAAATTCAGCAATGAAACCAGCTAATAATTATCCTTGAATTGCTCTCCTAGGATGGTATGATATATCGTACTGACTCAGTTTGATGTTCTACTTTAGCAACCTTCCCAAAGTTTCGAGTCAATGCAGTACCTGCCTCAGAGGCTGATCAGTCGGAACTTTGATTGGGTGGACCTAAAAGTAGGGACAGAGTTTCCTTGATGCGATCAAAAAATAGTAGGCTAGTTTCTCCAACTTTAGATAATTTCTTTCTTCTCGTATTAGTAGCTCACTGACATAGTATACTGGCCTTTGGATCGTGGCCACTTTGCATACTAGAGCAGCACTTAAAGCATGAACAGATACTGCCAAGTAAATGAATAGATCTTCCACTTCCAAAGGTTTTAATAGGATGGATGGTCTTTCCAGATGGTAAACAAATCCTAAAAAGCTTCCTTACACTCTTGTGTCTAATAAAATATTCTTCCTTTTAAGGACATCCAAAAACAATGTACACTTGCCTGTAGCCATTGAGATAAATCGACTTAGTGTAGCTACTTTCTCTTTAAGGTTCTGCATCGGGCCTTTGACATTCCTTAAGGCCTGAATTTTCTTAGGATAGGCATCTATTCCCTTGAGTTTACTATGAAACCTAAGAAATTTTCCAACGTAACTACGAATGAGCATTTTAGTGGGTTAAGCTTGATCCCATATCTTCGGAGCACGTCGAACATTTCTGTTTGGTCTTCCAAGTGGTTAATTGATTATGGTGATTTCACTAACATATCGCCTACAAAAACCTTCATTGTACATTGGATCTGATTCTTGAACATTAAATTTACCAATCTCTAGTAGGTTGCTTATGCATACTTTAAACTAAATGGCACAACAAGGTACAATCCAAGTCGGTTATGAAGTTAGTGTGTTCTTGATCTGGAATGTACATTGGAATTTGGTTATAGATGGAATAAGCATCCATGAATGACAGCAGCTCATGGCCGGCTATTGCCACTAGCTGGTCGATCTTTGGCATTAGGAAACTATCTTTTGGGCATGCCTTATTCAAATCTGAACAGTAAATGCATGTCTGCCAATTTCTGTTGGGAATTTTGACTAGCACTGGGTTGGATACCCATTCAGGGTATAGGGCACCGTAGATGAATCCATTGGATTTTAGCTTATCCACTTCTTCCTTCAATGCAGCGAATCGCTCCGGACCTAAGCTGCGTCATTTCTATTTAATAGGTGGACATATGGGGTTCACACTTAATGTGTGGCATGCTAGCTCTAGCGATATTCCACATGTCAGAATGTGTCCAAAAAACCACATATATTTTTTCCTAGAGGATCCCTGCTATCTCCTTTTTCATCTTCATATTAAGTTAAGATATGATCTTCAGGACCCAAGTAAGATCATCCTGATCGACCGAGATATCGATCTTCAATTCAGCTAGGGCCACCCTTGCATCCCCTGTATCTTTCATCGAATACATAGCTTTGTGGAATCTACTATGTTGACCGAGCTAGAGCTTAGGCAGTGTTTGATGTGCATCAATCAACTTGACGCATAGTTTCTTCTCCATGTCCTATCCGTTTTCACAACACTTCACTTCTCTCAGCTCCACGACATAACATTCACGTCCTATATTT
The DNA here is from genome assembly GCA_030765085.1 of Allium cepa. Classification (NCBI taxonomy): domain Eukaryota; kingdom Viridiplantae; phylum Streptophyta; class Magnoliopsida; order Asparagales; family Amaryllidaceae; genus Allium; species Allium cepa. The sequence continues at coordinate 146,897,883 of CM060945.1, forward strand.
TAGTCACCCTTGATGACTCCTACCCCACTACCTATAGCGAATTTCATAGTTAAGCACCATGGGGCTAGGGCCACCTGAAAACTTACGAGGGCTGGTCGTCCCAGAAAAGCATTATACGTAGAAAATTTGTCCATCACAACGAAGGTCACAAACTACACTATCTTGTAGCTACCTTCACCTAAAGTCACTGGTAAATCCACAAACACAATAGGCTCTGCAGCCTCTTTGGTAAATCATTGAATTTGGGACTTACATGGCTTCAGATCTTGATTGTCCATCATTATCTGGTAATAAGCATTTTTGAACATAATATTTACATAATTTCCATAGTCGATAAGAACTTTCCTCATGGTTGTTGGCCCAATCGTGACTGTTATCACTAAAGGGTCAAGTGTTGGTGCTTTAGTCCTATCAGCGTTGTGGTTTTTGAACATAATGACATATGTCGTAGTCTTCAATTGCTCTGTCGGAGCTTCGTCTTCAACGGTAAAGCAACTCTCCTATACAACATCCTTAAAGAACTCCCATTCCTTTCTATCTCATTCCATCTTTTCTCCGCTAGATAAGGCCTGCTAGTTATCTTATTGATAATAAGTCTTTTCCGAAGCTGCCTAAGCTCATCATCACTACACCCATCCCTGTTGGAGCAACAGTCATGGGGGTTGAGCATTTCCCTACCTGCCATCCTGCGGGACTTTCACATACCATTGGTGTTTCATTTTGTGGATTAGATCTTAAATCACATCTCATAAATGTCTACACTCGTTCGTATAGTGGCTGGGCATCCCATGGAAACAGCAGTACTTCCCAGATCTTTTCTCTCTTTTAGTCGGTTCTTTTGGCGCTGGTTTTTTATAATGTTTAGTACCTTGCATCGCTAGGTAGATATTTTCAACCGTATCATTCAACGGTGTATTTCTCCATTGTTCCAAAACCTTGGATGCTTCTTAAAGCTTTGTTTTCTACCTTCGCTACCCTGATCATTTCTCTTCTGGTTACTATTCTTATTTCCCCATTTACAATAACGTTACCAGAATTCTCATTGGTTTATTAACACCCACATTACTCTGAACTACCTCAGTTGATTTTCAACCACCAATTTCTCCAGCAATTATATTTTCCTCTTCCAAGTGCAAACGTAGAGTCATTTTCCTATAAAACTCCTTCACAGTCGGTGGGGTTTTCATTTTCAACCATTTACCAAAATCAGTATCTGGGTGTATTCCTCTGATCAATTCTATCAAAACAATATCCTCCTTGGCATTGCTTACCTCCATCACAGCCGTATTAAATTTACTCAAAAAAATCTTTTAAAGTTTTTCCTTAACTGAAAACAGTTGTTAACGACATTACATCATTTGGATAGGTTGCATGCAATTGAAACTGCTCCATAAATTTCCTAGCCAGTTGGTCAAACAAAGATATTAAGCTCGGTGGAAGAAGAGTGAAATGCATCATGCTACTCCCTTCAAAAATATTAGGAAACATCAACATCTCATAGTTCCCATTGCCCTTGCTATATCCATATGTCATTCGTATTTCAACAAATGTTGTCTTGGATTCATCAATGTGCTATAAGACGGCATTGTAGGCATAATGAACCTTTTGGGATATTCCTTATGCGATATTTCCTTGGTGAGTGGGTTCATATTGGGAGAGGAACACCAATCATCATTATTTCTGTACTGGTTTTCACTTACTAGCTTCCTTATTATGACTACCAAATTTTTTGATTCTATCGGATCTAGTTGGCAGCGATAATCATGGCCTTCTTTGAGTGTTTGGCTTCGCAAACAATCTCTGTTGATTCCATGATATCTAAGTTCTCCTATCTCTAGGAGAACCATTCGTTCAGATGATCAACTTCTACAATCGCTATACCAATTGTCAACAGTTACGGGTTGAGTTCTAGCATTTTGACCATCAAGAAGTAGATTACCTCCAACATCAATATCATCATCCAATCAAGAATACCTCCAACACTCAAACTACACCGAGTCAGATCGATATAGACCTAAGGAGGTGGTTTGGTAAGAGCTATGCTTATACATTTTGAGTTCTTCCTAAACTATTTTTAGAGGTCCCAGTCTCCTTTCTTTTTATTTTCTACTTCCCTTCTCCATGGTTTTCATCGAATGAGGAGGACCCTCTACTTCTGAATTAATAGATGATAGTTCTTTCCTATGCCTTCTACAACCTTGAGATAGTTGGGTCATTAAATCTAGGTTTCGTGTGTTTATTTCATCATTTCATTTTGGCTTTCAAGCAATTTCTCATTCAGATTTTTCATTATTTTATCCATCCCAACATGGGTTATTATATTTGAAGCACTCTAAATTTTGGCAGTACTAGGCTGAATAGTTTCTTCTATGTGATGAAATCCAGCATTCGCAACATTGTTAGTGGGTTTGAAAGTGGTTAATTTTCCTTGGTATTTCTTGTAGCCATTGCTTCGATAGATCCTAAGATAGACTTAACATAATCTGAATAGGCATGAATCTTAGGAACGAAACTTGCAAATCTACTTCATGGATTAAAACAATTCTAAAATTGAAAATATATCCAAACAATGAGAGATTGGAACTTCCTCAATGAAAGCACCAAAATGTTTACGCCAAAAATAGGCACAAACACCCTAAAGATTTATAGAAGAGAATAAAATAAAGAAATTAAATGGAAAATGAGAAAGAGCAACACATAACAAATTATAGTGTTTGGCTAATCACTAACCCACGTCTACCTAAGCTTATTAATGATTCCGCCAAATTTTAACAAACGTGATCTTATGGATCGGTGCTCTATGGATTAGCGGTGATCTAAGAAATTACAACAAAAGTACAGAATTTTAGAATGCAAAAAAAGGATCCCCAAATAGTACCTATCATCCCCTATTTGTAGAGAAGATTAACGGATTTGTCTCCATCATGTTCTTCCCATGTACTCTATGTTTTGAAGAAGGTTTCTTGAAGAGATTGTAGCCAAAATCATCAAATTTCATTGATTGATACAGACTTGAGTTCCTTAGATCAGTGGTGACCCATAGTGATGGTTTGTTGAGCTTTATTTGATTCTTTGAGTTTTCTTGATCATTCTTATGTCCCATTGTGCTTTAAACATGATCCAACTTGATGTCAATTACATGCTCTTATTGATTGTTATCTTGGTTCAGTGTTGAACTAGAGGTACTAAACAAAGTTATCACGAAGTTTAGATTATTAATTATATCTTCATCGTGGATCGTTGGAAATCCATCCCAAATTGCATCTGTTAATTAAAAATTGCCTTAGCTCCATACGATAAGAAGCGGACAGCAATTCCAATGAAGCAAGATGGACTGGTATCGATTTGAGAAGCTCGGTCGGTACCGATCCAAGACGACTCTAGGATTTTTACTCTTTGACTTGGCCCATTCGCATTCCTTCGATGAGTAAGCAATATCTTCAACTGGTTAGCAAATGGGTGAACATATCTTCGAGCTTCAATCGAAAATTGGATTTTGGAGTCATTGTTTTAGTTTTTTGTTCTACTATCTAAATATTTGATCGATTTGACTCGTCCAAATATGGCTCGGTCATAAATTCGAATAAAATATGTAATTCTTCTCGAGATTTTCAACTAAAGAGCTTCTCGGTTTAAGTTAATAGCTTTCTAGGACATTACTTCAAAATAATTAGTTTCAAGGACAAACGATTAAAGAAAGTATAAATAAGTATCACTTTTATTTATCAATTATCATTTTCTCATACCACTTAGAATACGATATTTTATCTTTTTTCTTTAAAACTAATTAATCTTAAGTACTATCATGGAAACTAATTAACCTAGTTTGAGAATCCCTTTAGCCTAATTAAATATTCTCATAAATTAAAAGTATAATGTCTACGGTCTATTACAAGTAATTTAACATTTTAGAGGAGAAATGCTATTTTCTTATGAAGGATAAATAAGTTTCAAAAGATGGGGAAATAGCTAAAAATGGAAAAGCAAGCTTTATTTTGAATGTTGAAGGAGAGATTACTTTAGCTAAATCTAGCTTATACATGAAAATCATATAACAAAATTAGTATCATAGAACCAAGTTTAATATTTGATACGAAACTAAAGAACAGCTAAAATTACTTTCGGTACATTAATTGCATATCTAAAACCAAATCTAGCATTAATTTCAAATCCCAATAAACCAACATATATTGGACAAAAAACTAATAGTTATCTATAGAGAAAAAGAAAGAAGAAGATTGATGTTAAGTAAACTGTACCATTTCACCCTAAAGTACTTTATGAACCATTCTTTTGGTATAACGAATATATTCTTTAATGAAATATGATGACATATTATGATGTAAATTAAATTGGCTAGTAATATGGAATATAAAAAATGAATTGTATAAAGTGTAGGAAATAATTCGAGTGTATTAATGGAAAAGAGAGTTGAATATCCTTAGAGTTGAAAACTTAGCATCATATTATGACACCCTTTTTGATGATTGAATTGTATAGTTGAAATTATGATTCCATTTTGAATTCATGTGAAGTTCAACATTTAAGTGAAAATGAAAGAGGGAACAAAATGATTAGAGATAATTTTTTAGATGAAAAAAATTAATTTTTTTAACCTCGGGATTGAACTAAATAGATATATAAACTAGAATGAAATACAAAGTGCATAAAATGAGCTAAACTAATTAAAGGGAGAAGACAATAAGATGATTGTAACATTTGAGTATATTAAAATTAGTCAAATGAGAAATTTTAAGTCAAAAATTAACCTAACTACCATAATTTCAAGTGGATTTATTTTAACTTCTTTTAATATCTAATAATAATTTAGACACCATTGATAGTATTTCGAAAGGTTCAACATAAAGAATTTAACTTTCAACCTTATTTATTTCCATTGTCTAATTACCGAAAAATTGATTAGACATATTTGGAGAAGTTCATAAATAAGGCTACAAATTACATAAAAAGGTAAAAATTTTATAGCTGACATTAATCTGTGATAAATAACCGATAAACTATTCAATATACTTTTGATATTTCTAATTACTCTTTAAAAACATGATCCAAACTTAATTTGTAAAAGCAAAAAATAAAAGTACATTGTACAAACTAATTCTTGCTTATCTTTAGAAAAAAAATAAGAAAAATTTATTAATATGTTGTACTATTGGTTTTAAAATTTTACAAAGATTTTTCTATTGTGATAATAAATGCAATTTAAGCAAAAAGTGAATATGTCCAATAATTCAAATGAAATTTATTGCAGAGATGTAATAAAATGGAAGTGATTATAGAATATTGTTTAGATGGAAAAAATTACTTTTACTAAGGATTGGATTTCATGGCTATGTATGATAGAATAGAATAGAATGAATATAAATGGATTGTGATGACCCAGATTTTTGATGTCTGATAGTTGGGCAATTAACTGATTTTAATTTTGAAATATTGATCTTATTAGGCAAACAAATAAATAAAAATATGATACATAAGTTAAGAAGCATATATCAATTGTGAATATGGGGATGAATAAGTGTGTGTGTACATATATATATGGTAACAAATACAAATGCATTGGATAACACAAATATACATATGAAATCTATGTGTGTGTATATATGTATGAACCTAAGGGGACAAGCATTTAATTCACAATTCAACTCAAGCATACAATACATCATTTCAAGTTTATAAAATATAAAATCAATGAAATCAAGCCAAGTTAAAACATTGTCCAAAGCAAACTAAAAGAAGGGAAGCTTACTAAGTACAACAAAAGAATGCAGCCCTTTTTTCTTATTTATACCCCACTGCCTTCTTCATTTTTTCGAAAACTACGTAAGTTAAACAAAAGATAAGCATTTCTGCCATTTTACAACTTAAAAAAAACATACGAGCTCGACTCAGGAAGGATCATCAAGCACACATCAAAAGCCGGTACCTCTGTTCAACCAAATGGTGAGTAACAATTTTTTAATAAAAAACTTAAGTATTAATCTGTTGCGTGATCAATGTTTGAAATAAGTATGTTTTTGTGTATGTATATTGGTGACCTTCTGTGCATTTTGGATGAATGATGTATGCATGTTTTGATAATACTTGTAAATATCTCTGTTCTAAATTTCAAGCCAAGTTTTAATTTAAATATGATTACCTCTTGATCCACTTACTGTTAGGACTTATGATCTAAACAGCATCTGTTTGTTTGATTATAAAATAAGTTTTAAAATTTTATTCAAGTTAAAACAAATTCAAAATTCTCTGAAAAACAAAAAGGACAGTACAAGCTTGAGTTTTGTAAAAACTCAAACTTTCTAAATTCTTAATTCAGGCATATAAGCTTAAACCTTATCTTGAATCATGAATTTTAAAAAGAAAATCATAATTTTTAGATCAGAAATGAAGGTGCATTTCTGGGTTGAACTATATTCGAGTTTTCGGGAAGTTCCGATGATCTCGGTGGTCGGAGAGGTCGGAGTTCCTTCTGGAGGTAGAGGAGTGAACGGTGGGGCCAGCAAAAATGGTAGGAAGATGATCAGAGTCGGTGATGGCGATGATTGTACGATTTGGTTTCTAAACCTAGTTTTGGCGAGGCTGGAAGTTTTGATCATCTCGACGCCTAGGATGATCGAGTTCGACATAACTCTGGGGAAGGGAAGTTGGAGCATGGACGAAGTAGTGGCCTATGGTGTTGGTGTTCCGAAGGTCGGAGGAGCAAGGTCGAGGCGTTGCCAAGTTTTGTTTTCTGGTTCCAGTTTGGGTTTTGAAGCTCGATTTGGATTTTGAGATTGTAGTGAAGATCTGATTGTCAAAATTGATTTGGGGAATGATCATCGACCTAAGGAAGACATCAAAGTTGATCAAAGGTGGATGTAGTCACGGTGCATGTGCACCGTGCACTTTTGCTTTTTTGGTGGAATTTGGGTTGAAGCGGTGGAGAGGGACTCGAGTTTTACTCGAGTAGTTCGAGTGTTGGCCCGAAGTAGTGTGGTTTGTGACAAAGTAGTTGATGTTGACTCGAGTCATTTGAATTTGTTACAAGTTTTTGTAAAACCTGTCTGTTTAAATTTAAACAGAATTTTGAAATTTGAAACCGGATTTTAAATAAAGTTTAAAATCATATTTTGAGGTATGGATCACAATTTACTTTTGTATCCTAGTTTTGAAAATACAGTTTATAAAAATCAAAATGTTTGAATAAGTTTAAATGTTTAAGATATAAAATATATTTTAAAATGTTCTGAATTTAAATGATTTGGTTTAAACTCTTGCATAAATTTCTTTTATAACGGTAAGTGTTTTTCAACATTTGATTTTGAAAAGAGTTTTAACTTGGTTTAATTTGTTAAAGTTAAATTGTATTTAATTTGAATCTTAATTTGAAACGAAATTTAAAAGTGAATTTGAAAGTAAATGTTTTCAAATATGTTTGAGAATGATAATTAAATCACTTATAAAAATGATGTTTTTATCTTAAAGTTAATTAAGTTTTAATGATTTTTAATTCATTAAGTTTTTAAGGTAAATAAAATGGTTAAATTAATAAGTTAATTAATTAATGATTTGGATTAATTAATTAAGTTATTAAGGGTTTTTAAATTAATGATTTGGATTAAGATTATTAATTAAGGGTTAAATTAAATTGAAATTAAGAATCGCTAATTAAATAAGTTTGGATTGTTAATTAATGATTAGGAATTAATTATTTAAGTAATTAAACGTTAATTTAGTTAAAATTTAGAAATTAATTATGTAATTAGAAATTAATCAATTTGTAGCTAAGAATTAATTGATTTGTATTTAAAAATGATTAACTAAAGTTAATTACTTAGAGAAGTAATTAAAGGATTGGTTATTGAATATAGTTAATGAAAGATCATTAATTAAGGATTATCAAATGATTTATTAATGTGATTAATTTAAGGTAATTAATTTTATTAATTAGTTAAGGATAATCAATTGTGGAATTGGGTAAGTATAATTACTTAATATAATTTATAAAAGTATAATTACTTGGTGAAGTAATTATTGATAATTATCGGATGTAATTAATTAATGGATGGTTAATAAATGGAAGTAATTTGGATTTAAATTACTTGGTGAAATTGATAAGAAGGATAATTACTTAGCGGAAGTAATTGAAGGTTAATTAATTAGGGTATTAATTAAAGATAATTAATCATCTTTTTAAATAATTACACTAAGTGATAAATTAAGATGGATAATTAGGGGATGATTAATTAATGGATTGTAATTAATTATAGTTAAGTAAGCAAGATTAAAATGATTAAAGTAATTAATTTGATTTATTAGAAATGGGTGACTAATTAATCTTGCTTATGAATGATTGGTTGATATTTCTGATATGAAATGTTTCTGTAATATGATATGTTGGGTTGAATAGTGATAATGTGGTCATTTATCGAGATGCGTTGCTATGTAAAGTGGCATCCTATATTTAAAAAGGTTTGAATTGTATTTCATTTGAATAACTTGGGTTAAGATGACATTGGATTCGAAGAGACCGGGGTCGGGTATTAGCAAAGGCCCGAAACCACTTCGATTCTTTATAGATGAATATGTGAAATCAATAGGCTGGAATGGGATGATTTAAATAAATTGGACAGTTTAATCTAAGTTTCGGTACTTAGGAATAAATGTGTAAAATAAGTGATGTTTATAACAAATTGTGAATTTGTAAATTGATACGAGTTACCCCGGGTTTTAAATAAGTATATTATATTGGCAATTTCTTGTTAGACGAGTTTACTCATGCTGGTTTCCAGCCTGACCCGGGGTGTAACTTTGATGTAATGCTTGGGTCAGACCGAGTATTACAGATTTTTAGGTAAGGACGTTCTGGAGCTCAGGAGACGAGCAGGATGGCAGGAAGGAATGGAGTGTTTCCGCTGTATTATATTGTTGTATATATCTGAGACATGTTGATTGTATCTGTTTAGTGTTTGTATACATATTGTAACTCTGATATATTAAATGTAATTGACCGATTCAGTTTTCTTTGTGTAAAGAATATTATTTGATATTATATTTTATCCGCTGCAAATGTGAGATGTTGGTGTTTCTATTCTTTATCTCTTTTCTCCTTTTCCTAACTATTTGGAGTTTTTGGGATCGAAAATTTCGGGTCGTTACATGGATAAAACTAATTAAAGGGGAAAGATAAAGAAAATTGTTACACTATATTTATTAAAACTAATTAAATGAGAAATTATAGAGATAAAAATTATTTAATTTTTAAATTTTCAATTTAATTTCTTTTAATATTCAAAATGACAATAGTTTTTCAAATGGTTCAATACAAAGAATTTAACTTTTCAACCGTTCTGCCATACACTTCTTTATAGTTCAATCCTTCTTTAATTAGGGTATGTTTTCTTTTTCTCCTTTTTCCCTATAGATAAGTAAGGATTAGTTTGCATAGTGTACTTTAATGTATTGTTTTTATAAATTAAGTTTAAGTCCTGATTTTAGATGAGTATGGAATGGAAATGAATATAAAATGGACAAAACTGGTTAAAGCTGTAAAATAAAGGACCAAACGATGCACATGGATTTATTACTTAATGAGAAATTTTAGAGCAGAAAACAACTAAACTACAAAAGTTTCAATTATATTTTTTTAGCTTCTTTTATTATACGAAAACACAACAAAGATACTATCCATAGTTTTTCAAGAGGTTCAACATAACGAATTTAAATTCCAACTTTTCATTGCAAACTATCAACAATTAGATTAAAAAAAATCTAAAAATAAACCTTCAAACTACCAAAAACTAAGTTAGTTTAATAGAGTTGAGGCTATTATTTGAAAAACAACTGATAAATAATTGGAATCTATTTCAATATATTGATTTTGCGTCTAAATTATGATCAAACTTACTTTATAAAAACAATAAACGGAAATATATTACACAAACTGATTTTTATTTATGTATATGGAAAAGGGAAAAGAAATTAAATTCTAAGTATGTTATACCTTTTGGTTCTAAAATATTGTATAGACTTCCCTACCAAGATAATAAATACAATTTCAGTGAAAATTGAAGGCCTGCGATGATTGAAAGAAAATTATTTATAGATATGAAATACAAACAAATGAATTATATATAGAGAAACAAAATCAAGTGAATTAAGTGGGAAACGGAGTTAGATATCATCAATATTTAAACCTTACCATCATGTTATGTGACCCTTTCTGATGGTTGAATTGTGCAATTAAAATTTCCTTACCATTTTGAGCTCTTGTGCAGCTCGAGATTAAAGAGAAATTATATAGTGACCTACCATTTTGGACGTTTTAAGCAGACACACATGTCAGACTCAAACCATTCAAAATGGCAGATTGTTATGTGGTAAATAAGAAAAAAAAAGAAAAAACAAATACAGAATCTCGCAGCGAAATGATAAAATATAATAATCAAATAACAGTTCATGAAGCTGTTACAAATAAATACATTTGACTATTCTTTTACAACACAAAATCAGAGTTACAAAAACGGAAAGAAATAAATAATAAATGCAGCGGAACAACATGATGCAGTGGAATATAATAAATAATACTAGTACTAATCTTCGTCTTCATCCTCTAGAAATAAGGCCTTTAACCCTGAAATGCTCAGGCTGACCTGAGCAAATTGAAAAGACAAAACACTCAAGTCAGAACTAAAAGATCTTATGTAAGTCAAATCAACGGTAAATATAAGTGCGACGGCGTCAGAGATGTTTACGAGGTTGACATCTCCTATCAGTGTCTAACGTGAGTGCAGTAACTTAAGAGATGTTCGAGATTTCCATCTCCTAAAGATCCGTTAAACTATCTACTATGTAGTAAAATACACTATTAAAATATGTCTAAAGTAAAGTAAAAGTATAAAATAGCGTTAAGGCATTACCTATATCTCCCTTAACACATTTTATATATTTCTATAGTCTATACAGTATCATAACTCCTCCATAAACTGGAGGCTATCAGAGGGCACTCCATAGGTATGGTGCAAAAAAACTCGTATAAGGCACTCTAGGGCATGTGAACATGGCACTAGAGGAAATGCGAGGCTAGATATACCAATTGCATATCCGGACTGGTGGTAACGCATAGCGGCTAATACCGCTCATTACGAAACACACTCCCAAATAAAAACCAAGGGGGTGGCAACCAAATCAATTACAAAGTAATAGAATGGTATCGAAGAAATGTGCTTGATGGGATGAATGACCTCACTTGGCCCGGCGTGGCTCCTGTTTTAGTCACATCTAAGCAAACTCACGGGAGATAGGGACACGTCATACCTTATACAGAAATTGTTTACCAAAGCATCCTACTTCATTTCTGGAATCTCCACTACGTACACAGTTTTAAAAGTGGTTTTCGGTATTGGCAGAGAGTATGACAATATCCAATCCCGGTCTCTTTAACAACCAAAGGCTTATTTCACACCGGATGATTCTTTTACAATTTTAAACAAATTCATAATTGATATCAAAATATCATATTCGATTTCAAATCATATCTCTTTTGAAATCATACTCACTTTCAAAACTGTATTTACTTCAAAGTCATATTCAATTTTGAAATTACATTCACTTTGAAATTATCGATGTAACGACCCGTATTTTTCGTGTCGATAAATCGTAGAATTTACAAGTCGTTAGTATTGTTTGTGTTATCTCTAGCCTGAGTCGGTTAGGAAGTTACCTCGTGATTGAGTAAGCAAGGCTTTGAGTCGTTAACGGGTCATGGGAGTTTGAGTCTTGAGTCGTAGACAACTCATAGGGTACCGACTCAAGGAGTTTAGGCGATTCATAGGGTGGCCGACTCATAGAGGTAGCGGCTTAAGATGTTGGCCGAGATAAGTGATGACCGACCTAAGAGATAGTAACGACTTAAGGGTTAGAATGGTATAGCAGTTGCCGACTTAAGGTATGGCCGAGTCATGGAAGTAGCCGACTCATAACATGACCGACTCAAGGAGTGAATGGGTCATAGGAGTGTTTGATTTAGGAGCTAACGACCTAAAAGGTGGCCGAGTTAAGAGGTTGACCGACTCATAGGGTTTGCCGAGTTAAGGAGTTAACGAGTTAAGGGTGTAACGACTTAAGGTTTTGACCGACCCAAGGGGATAGGTCGTAAGGTGCTTTGGTCATGAGTCGTTGGGAACGACTTAACGATGAGTCGTGTTCAACCTATAGAGAGTTCGACCTAGTGGTTGATAGATGAGTCGTATAGTTGATAAGTCGTTGGGGCTTAGGTCGTAACTCGTGTATAGTTGTTAGGTCGCAGGAAGAAGTTAGCGACTTAGTAGATGAGTCGGTAGGGAGTTGGGTCGTGCGTGTGTAGTTAGGTCGGCCTTGAGTTGAGTCGGCAAGAGTTGGGTCGTGGACGACTCATGATAGGTCGTGACCGACCTAAGGGGCGACGACTCATGGTGGTTTCAGCCTATAAATAGAGGGGTTTGGCTCACTTTTTGGCACCGGTTTTTGAAGCAACGAAGTGCTGCCATTTTGGGAACTCGACTATAACATTTCTTCATCTTCTTTTCTCCATTCCAATCTAATTCTAACATCCATCCAAGATCGAAGATCGAGATTGAAGATCCAAGAGACAAAGTTGAAGATCTTCATCCAACGAAGCTAGATTTCATCATTTTAAGCGAGATTTCGCCGGATCAAGCCTTGATCTTCGCTGTCCAGATCTGAAGTGTTTAGTTTTTGAGGTGTTTAGGTGATTTGGTGAGTGGTAGTTATCTCTCACGCGGACCCAAAGGAGTATATTGGATTGGTGGTTTGTTGGAGTGTTGTAGATAGTGATTTTTGTGCATTTTCCTTAGATCCAAGTATAGATCCATTGTTTGTGAAGATGTTTACCTATGCAAGCTCATTTATTAAGTTATAGAAACAAAACCCATGTTTTATATTTGCTAGATCTATGCTAAAAACCCATGATTCATGTATGTTAGTTCTATGCTCATTTATTTACGAAATTGCCATTGTAGTTATGAATGCCTAATTAGATCTTGATTGAATACTTATTTGTTTGGACTAATGTTTGCCTTGATTGATTGTTGTGAATGAGCTATCTAGTTGATAGATTTGGACAAGTATGGTCAAAGATGATTCAAAAGTTACAGAAGAGGCTCTTGAATGGTGAAAGCTGCTAAAAGCATATGTGGCGGATGTGGAAGCTCATATGTATGGATTGAATGATGTCGAGATGGAACTTTGCCATGATGTGATGAGGCAAACCATGTTGTTGAGTTGAGACTTTGCTATGGTGTAATAAATCGAAGTATGAGGTGATGTAGACTTGGCGTAATCCAGGCAGGGATCATTCCAAGCATGTTGATAACTCGAGGGATGGTTCGAGTTGGTTGATAATGGATTGCTCGAGAGGTAGCTTGAGCTAGTATGAGGATAGTCGTCAAGAAGGATGACTAAGAGGCTTGGATCTCATCGTTGTTGAAGGTTCTAGCATGCTCAAAAGCAAGAGTACATGGGGTGCCCATAACGATTACAGGTAGGTAGTCGGGACAACCAAAAGACTACAGGTAGGTAGTCGAGTACTCTGGGCAAAGTAGATAAGTCCTAGGCACAAGGCAGTGTGCGGAGTTATGTCTGGAACCGGGGTTACCATTAGCCCTTGACGGATGGTCATTTAATCAACGGTGAAATCGAAGCAAGGATAACAGTGATAGCCAGAGTCATGGATGTTTGGACGTTTGGTTGTGTCATCATTCGGTCTCAAGAGCGGTATTTTCTAGGTGCTTATCTGATCTTGGTTTAGGCCTTGGGGGTTTGTATTTGGAAAACATCGCCCTTGACTCGAGTGATTATTGCTTTACCTTAATTGTCTGCTGTGTTATGCTTACTTCTCCTTGGTGTGTGTCTGGGGGCTATCACTGTAGAAAGAGGTGGAGTGGGATGGTTGGGGTCCCTATTCCTTTTATCCTTTATGCTCTTTTGGTATGTTTGATAGTTGATTTACTGCTCACTAAGACTTTGTCTGACTCAAGGTTTTATGTCTCCTCTTATTACCTTGGGCTGTTCATCCATGTTGGGATGGGCAGACTAGGTAGCAGGTGACAGGTGCTGTTCTTAGAGATCTACGCTGATGATGACGAAGACGAGCAGGAGGCTTTGCATACTAGTTTTCTTACTATATGTACTGGGTGTTCCGCTGTTATATCTGATTGAGTGTTGTAGTGAGGCTTTGATGTATGGATGATTCATGTTTGTATAAATCTACTTACGATGCTTATATGATGATTTTTCGGTTATGGAGCTTCACTATATATATCTCTATTGTATTTTATCCAAGCGCTGTGAGTTGTACGATAGAGGTTGCTGTTTTATTTTACCCTGACTATCGTCCATGACTACCTGGCACGCCTTTCAGCGCACTATTCCATTGTTTTGGTGCGGGAGTCATGGGCGGTCGTCACAATCGATAAGTTATGTCAAATAATTTTTCATTTCAAAATCATCTTATTTACTCAAATATGTCATTTCACAAAAGGTATCAGTTCCCAAGTACAAATTAGGTTGTATCATCATCAAGGACGTAAATATAAATATTTCACTTTGCACAGTTTGAAATCTTAGAAAATATTTTAGGTAGTTAAAAATAGTTTATATAGTTTAAAAATAGTTTAAATAGATTTAAATTAGTTTAAATAGTAAAATATTTTAATAGATTTAAATTTGATTTAATTAGTTTTAAAATGATTTAAATAGATTAAATATAGATTTAATAGATTTAAATTATATTAATTGGATTTAAAATAGATTAAAGAAATTTAATTAGTTTAAAATAGGAAAATTAGGTTAAATTGTATTAATTAGGTTGTAATGGATTAAATAAATTAAAATAATTTAAATTGATTAAAATAGTTAATTTATTTAAAATAGTTTAAATCGGTTTAAATAGATTTCAAAGTTATATACAAACATTTCAATAATTCAATTCCAATAAACTCATTTATATTTGACACCTCAACTTTGAAAATTCCAATTTAAATCATTTGAGCAATTCATTAAACCAATTCCAATTTCAACATTTAACACCTGGATATCGAAAGTAATCCAGTTTATATAAATCAATTTCTATTTCAAAATACCAGTTAACTGAATTCAAAATATAAAGATTTAAAAATCATTTGATTTAACTAAACCGGTGTTCGTATGTAATTTTCGACCCTAAGGTCAAATGATACAGATATTTATCATTTCAATCCCCAATTTAAAATTTTACAGTTATATATAATTTCAAACTGTAATCCTGAATTTAAATAAAGTCCAAAAATCGCTCGATTCTATCATTCCAACCCATAACGTTTTTTTTCCTAATCGATAGATCATTCGGGTATGTATCATTTCAACCCATAGGGAACTTGCAAGATTATAACAATATAAAATGCAACATCCAGTCATCCAATACCAACAATCAAACGTACATCACAATCATCGTTCAAATCAATCAATAAACATCAATAGATAATTGATAATCAATACTGGCATTAAATTGACAATTTAAAATTCAATATTTTGATCAAATGCAATAGAAGTCAAATTTAACCAGAATGATAATTTAAACATACCAAACATTACTAAATAAATTTCTAATCACATCATAAATTTAATTTAACTAACATAAGATAGTTTAGTAATTGTGAGTGGGTCAAAACACTCACCTTTGATATTAAACCGAATAAAAATCAAATTTAAGCCCAAAATTCGAACAATCTCAGAATTCATCCAAACCAGCGTAAAAATGTTTGAAATTTCGATATGATCCTAGCGGAACAAACTGCGCGTCAAAATCGGACCTCGTACGTAAAAGTTATGATGATTAGAAGATTGAATTTCAAAATTTAAATTAAAATAAAAAAATATAAAAAAAGGAAAGGGTACCAGTCACCGCTACTATTCATTCACAACCCTCCTCTCCTTCATGTATGAACACGAGCCGCCATCTAACCGAACTTGACCCAAATGCACCGATGCGCCATCGCGGCCACCAACCCCCATGCTAGAGAAGCCACCGGCCGCCACAAAGCCCCATGACCGCTAACCCATGCGACACAGTCGCGATAACCACCCTATTCGCCGTTGAAAATTCCAACCCTAATCGAAATTTTACCTTCAATCCAACCATCAACTCAACGAATAACCCACTCCGGTGAACTACGCTCGCCACTAACTACAACCCAGTATCATTGATTTGACAATCAGTCGAGGTTGATCGACGATCAATGAACGGTCGAGAATTATTCCTCGTATTTCGAATATACAGGAGCCTAAACTGAAAAACTAGCTAGATATTCGACATGCACTCATGGGGAGCTTTGAATTGATATATAATTTGTTAGGGTTTTGAGGAGTTTGATTTTGAAATTTAAATTGAAATGCAATTTGGGAATTATAGTTTTTTAATTGGATTTGGTTCTGCCATTAAGAAGGAGAAGCATACATATGAAATGTACGTACTGAAAAATGAAATAAGAATATAGCTAGGGTTTCTTACAGGCTAAATATAGGCAGATCGGAAATAGAGAAGAATGGACTAGAATGATTTGAAAGTTGAACGATAAACGACCCGAAATGCCCATTTCGTTCCCAAAACGAAAAATGGTCATCCTATATATCGAAATAGATGTTTTCGACAAATTTAAACTCAATGGAACATGTTGCAAGTCCTAATTCCATCATATGAAGAAGTTGTGTTAAAATTAGCATACTTCAAATTGATTTCAATTAAATTGATTTTCACGCGTTTCGAGTCTGTATGATCAAACGACAAGTCTGATCACTACGAAACTTGAAACTTTACAATAATTCACCATTACGAATCTGATGAAACTGGTTTCGTCAAAATCCAAGTCATTGGCCAAAATGGCTATTTTCACGTTAATTAAATTAATTAATATTAAATTAATTAATCACTTTTTATATTCAAATTAATTAACTAACCAATTTTATCATTTTTGCATAGACATCTAAAATAAATCAAAACAAGTTTATATACAATTCAGTGTTAAATATTTCACAGATTATAATGTTCAATTGTAACTGTAATTAAATCCAATTAATATAATTTAATTTCGGTAAATTTAATAAATTTGGTTTTGAACTTTATATTCAATCAATTATTATTCAATAGATATACTTAACATTATTTTATTTTTCACTTCACTAATACGCTATAATTTCACCTTTTACTTGTGTCAACTACTATATCCCAGTTATATTGAAATTTATCACTTATACCCATTAGTTAATTTAAAATCCCAATTAATTTATTTATCTTGATTTCACTCTTTTAATTCATTAATTATTGCCTTTTAAATAAAATTTACATTTCTATACATTTTATTACATTAATTATTTTACTATTTCATCTTACTTTCCATTAAAGTAATCTTTATTTACATTTAATTGAAATAAATCCTTTCATTATAGTTTAAATTCCAATGAACTGAGCAAATTTGATTCCAATTCTTCTTATTCAATCAATTGTCATATCCTGCATAAAATTTTCATTGGTTACTTTTTACTGAGTTAACATTATACAATTATCAATTTAACCTACATTAACTGCACTAATTAAGTGAATTAATTACAATTGATTTCCAATTTTAATTTAACAGGCAAAATAAATAGGTAACATATAATAATTGTCACCATTAACTATAGTCGCATTTGTATATTTGTTATCTATACACAATGTTATAGTTATTCACACAACATTCATTTTTCCAATTTACAATTTGTTACATATTATTTAATTAATACAACACTTAGCTTACCAATTGCTCTTTTAATTCAGTTATCAATTGACACATTCATTATTAGAATAAATTCACAATTTATAGCCAATTATAACCTTTTTAATTCTTTTAATTAATTGAATTACATTTTAAAGCAATTATCAATCACCTTAAGTTAATACCATTACATTGCATTCCCGTTGTATTCTTATTATTAAATCACAAATTTTTATTTCATTCAAAATAAAATCATAAAACTTTATTAAATTAACAAATTTTTAATTATCGAAAATCACAAGTCGTTACACTCTCCACCACTCAAAACTTTTCGTCCTTGAAAAGTTTTAAGAAGGAAAAAGAAGGAATTTATATAATCAACATATCTTATTCAAAATATTAAATTAATAAAAAATTAATTTACATAATTAAATAATTTAAATAAAATGTATCAATTTATAAAAATTAAATTCTTTTATATTCAAGTGGATAAAATTTGAAAAACATTTCACAAAATTTAAGTCCGAAATTCATGAATTTTTTTAGCAGAGTCTCCTTTGTTTGGAGAGGTCTGGAAGAAATAATAATATCCATAATAACAATATATAATATTTTTTAAAATAATATATCCCAACAGCGAGAAAAAAATAATAATATCGCTATATAACCATAATCCAAAATCGTACCTATTTGTCGGGCAAATAACGCTTATTTTATGAAACCAAAAGTAGTAGCAATTGCTTCCATAAACCTGTATTTTACTTGTTTAATCTAAAAGGGTTAATAATTATATAAAAGAGTAATATTTTAAATTATTTTCAACTGATAACAAAACAAATCAATACAACATAACAACAATTTCTTAAAATAATTTATACAATCATCATGTACAGTCAAAAATATCAATTTTGCATCCATAACAACCATCAATAGGTTTGTTCGGGTTTAGAAGCCTCTAGTCGTATAAAATGATAAATAAACTATGAAGTAAATAATTTACACTCAGCAGTTGTAGATAAAACTTTATATTTTATTTATACATCACTATAAAAAATAGAAGTATCCTTTCCCAACCAATCCATAAGCCAAACAAACAAGGAATTCAACACCTTTTGAATTTTCCCTATTTATCCTTTTCGCATCATTAATTGTTTTTTTCATACAATGTTTTCCTTAATTCACATTCATTACTTACAAAATTTTAAATTCATTCATTCATGTAAGGCTTATTTCATTAGTTTGCATTCTTTACTTGCATAAGTTATATCAATTTCAATTATTTGGATCATATATGAATTCATTATTGAAGTATTGTATATATTTTATTTCTGTTTACTCCATATTTACCTTTTAGTTTGATTTCTTTTTTTGTCATTTACTTTTTTTTTCTTATTCATATAATGTTTATATTCATTTATTTACCCATTATTACTTACAAAAGTTCATTTCTCCTTTATTCATACAATGCCATTTTCTTTCATTTTATTACTTTACATTCATTGCTTGAATAAGTGGTTTTTTCTTTCAATTATTGGATTATACATTATTAAGTAAGTTTCTATACAATTTACCATTTATAGATTATTTCTTTTTCACACTTATCCTTCCATATTTGAATTATTACTGAGTATTAATTACATTTCTAAATCATTTCATTGCTTCCTGAAGTTATAATCAATCAATTTATATAGTACTCATTTTAATTATAATGGCTTCAATATTAATCCAAGTTTATAATTATTTACTTACAGTATTCGCCTTTTCCATTCAATCTGATTATACAATGCTCAAATGTTAACTTAAGCTTATAACCACTTTTCTTACATCGTTCGCTTTAATTACCTTTAATTAGTATCGTTTCAAACTATTTACTTTAGTTTATAACAATTTATAACATAAAAATTCAAGTTTTGCTTGCATGATATTCTATTACATGTTCTTATTAACATTTCAACTTTTTAATATTTTGGTAAGTTATATATATATGTGTGTGTGTGTGTGTGTGTGTGTGTGTGTATGTGTGTGTGTGTGTTTAAGAATGCAATTGAATATTAACCAAGTTTCTCCTATATATTTAGTTGACAAAATGTTCCATAGTTACCATTTCTTATTTTCATTTCCTTTTTATTTACAGTTTACAAATTTCAATTTCTTATCTATTTCATTAATCATTTCAATATCAAATTTCTTATTTTCGTTTTAGAATTTCCAGTTATTAATGTAGTCATGATTCCATTCGTTATAATAATTTCAATTTCCAATTTATAGAAGCTTAAGAACTAAACAGCCTGGTTTTATTTCAATTATTTTAAAATAATAATATATATAGTCATATCTTTTATATATCAAATCATGTTTGGAATTCAAAATTTAGATTAATTCATCAAAACAATTGTGTTGTAAAACTACTGTAGCAGTCTTCCCACTTTGAAGCTTGAATGTGAACGTTGATGATGCGTGCACTCAATACCGAAATCATTTTCCAGCGGTAGAGAGGGAAGTACACGTTTTTTTCCTTTCAAATTTCTTTTAAAAAATTTCTTCTATCAGAAAATACTTCTAAATAGTATTAATATTATATTCCAAAATCTTCAGAAGAAATTTTCAAAAATCCCGAAACTTCAGTTCTCAAATTTCCGATTTATGGTTGTTTTATTTACAAATCTCATTTTCAACCAATATTTATAAATTTCACTACCTAACAACCAAATATATAACAATCAAATATATCATTTATAAAATTACTATTTTATATATAAAATATTTAATAGGAAAAAGTATTTCACTTATATTTCAAAACAAATATTGTGTCGGTCTGCCCTATTAAGTGTATAGAAATCGCTATTGATATCATAGCGTCCTACGCACCAACCAGAATTTATAAATACTAAATGTAACAATTTAACACAATATAAAAATATTTTATAACACTAACAAATACGTTCTCTCATATATATACATTCAGCAACTCATTCAAGGGTATTACTACCCTATTTGTATGACTCACACCCCATAAAGCTAAGGTTATCGCTAAACCAAAGCCCTGGTACCAACTGTAGCGACCTGCCTTAGGGTAAATAAGAAAAAAAAAGAAAAAACAAATACAGAATCTCGCAGCGAAATGACTAAATATAATAGTCACATAACAGTTCATGAAGCTATTACAAATAAATACATTTGACTATTCTTTTACAACACAAAATCAGAGTTATATTAACAGGAAGAAATAAATAATAAATGCAGTGGAACAACACGATGCAGCGGAATATAATAAATAATACTAGTACAAATCTTTGTCTTCGTCCTCCAGAAATAAGGTCTTTAACCCAAAAATTCTTAGGCCGACCCAAGCGAATTGAAAAGACAAAACACTCGAGTCGGAACTAAAAGATCTTATGTAAGTTAAATCAATGGTATATATGAGTGTGATGGCATCAGAGATGTTTACGAGGTTGACATCTCCTATCCAATATCCAACGTGAGTGAAGTAACTTAAGAGATGTTCGGGATTTCCATCTCCTAAGGATCCGTTAAACTATCTACTATGTAGTAAAATACGCTATTATAATATATCTACAGTAAAAATAAAAGTATTAAAATAGCGTTAAGGAATTACCCATATCCCCCTTAACAAATTTTATATATTTCCATAGTCTATACAGTACCGTAACTCCTCCATAAACTGGAGACTATTACAAGGCACTCCATAAGTATGGTACAAAACAAACTCGTAGAAGGCGCTTTAGGGCATGTGAACATGGCACTCGAGGCAATGTGATGGCAGATATACCAATTGCGTATCCGGACTGGTGGTAACGCGTAGCAGCTACTACCGTCCACCTCGAAACACATTTCCAAATAAAAATCATAGGGTGGCCACCAAATTAAATCACAAAGTAATAGAATGGTATCGAAGAAACGTGTCCGATAGGAGGAATGACCTTACTTGGCCAGGCGTGGCTCTTGTTTTAGTCACATCTAAGCAGACTCACGGGAGTCAGGGTCATGTCATACATTATACAGAAATCGTTCACCAAACCATCCTACTTCATTTCTGGAATCTCCACCACATACACAGTTGTTAAAGTGGTTTTTGGTATTGGAAGAGAGTATGACAATATCCGATCCCGGTCTCTTTAATAAAAAAATGCTTATTTCACACTGGATGGTTCTTTTATATTTTCAAACAAATTCATAATTGATATCAAAATATCATATTCGATTTCAAATCATATCTCTTTCGAAATCATATTCACTTTCAAAACTCTATTCACTTCAAAGTAATATTCAATTTTGAAATTACATTCACTTTGAAAATATCGATAAGTTATGTAAAATAAATCTTCATTTCAAAATCATCTTATTTACTCAAATACGTCCTTTCACAAAAGGTATCAGTTCCAAATTACAATTTAGGTTGTATCATCAACAAGGACTTAAATATAAATATTTCAACTTTACAGTCTGAAATCTAAGAAAATTGTTAGGCAATTAAAAATAGTTTCTATAGTTTGAAAATAGTTTAAATAGATTTAAAGTAGTTTAAATAGTAAAATAGTTTAATAGATTTAAATTTGACTTAATTAGTTCTAAAACTATTCAAATAAATTAAATATATATTTAATAAATTCAAATTATATTAAATAGATTTAAAATATATTAAAGAAATTTAATTAGTTTAAAATACGCAAATTAGGTTAAATTGTATAATTAGGTTGTAGTGGATTAAATAAATTAAAATAGTTTAAATTGATTAAAATATTTTAATTCAATTAAAATAGTTTACATCGGTTTAATAGATTTCAAAGTTATATCTAAACAATTTCGATAATTCAATTCCAATAAACTCATTTATATTTGACACTTCAACTTTGAAAATTCCAATTTAAATCCTTTGAGCAAATCATTAAACCAATTCCAATTTCAACATTTAACACGTGGATTATCAAAATTAATTTAGTTTATATAAATCTATTTGTACTTCAAAATACTAGTTAACAGAATTCAAAATTTAAAGATTTAAAAATCATTTAATTTAACCAAATTAATGTCCATATATAATTTTGTACACAAGGGTCAAGTGATATAGATATTTATCAATTCAATCTACAATTTAAATTTTATGCTTATATATCATTTCAAACCGCAATCCCGAATTTAAATAAATTCCAAAAATCACTCGAGTCTATCATTTCAACCCATAACGATTTTTCCCTAATCTATAGATCATTCGGGTATGTATCATTTCATCCCATAGGGAACTTGCAATATTATAACAATATAAAAGACCACATCCAGTCATCTAATACAAACAATCAAACATACATCACAATCATCATTCAAATCAATCAATAAACATCAATAGACAGCTGATAATAATACAGCTATTAAATTGACAATTTAAATTTCAATATTTAATTAAACGACAATCAAATGCAATAAAAGTCAAATTTTAACCAGAATAACAACTTAAACATACCAAACATCACTAAATAAATTTCTAATCACATCATAAATTTAATTTGACTAACATTAGATAGTTTAGTAATTGTGAGTGGATCAAAACACTCACCTTTGATTTTAAATCGAATAAAAATCCAATTTAATCCCAAAATTTGAACGGTCTCAGAATTTGTCCAAACTAGCATAAAAATGTTCACAATTTCGATACGATCCTAGCGGAATAAACTGTGTGTGAAATGGACATAATACGTAAAATTTATGATGATTAGAAGATTGAATTTCAAAATTTAAATTAAAATGAAAAAATATATACGAAGAAGAAAAGAAGTACCACGTCACCACTACTGTTCGTTCACAACCCTCCTCACCTTCGTGTACAAACATGAGCAGCCACTTGATCGAACTTGACCCAGATGCACCGCCGTGCCATCGCGCACCAATCCCCATGCTAGAGAAGCCGTTGGCCGTCACCAAGCCCCACGACCGCTAACCCATGCGACAAAGTCGTGTTAACCACCCCCGCCGCCGCCGAAAATTCCAACCCTAATCAAATTTTTACCATCGATCCAACCATCAACTCGATGAATAACCCACTTCGATGAACCACGCTCGCCGCACTCTACAACCCAGTGTCATTGATTTGACGATCAGTCGAGGTTGATCGGCGATTAATGAACGATCGAAAATTATGCCTCGAATTTCGAACACAGAGGGCCCAAACTGAAAAACAGCATGAGGTTTGACTTGCGCTCATCGAGGCTTCGAATTGATATATAATTTGCTAGGGTTATCCTATCACTGATATCTGTATACAAATATCGGCTTCTTATCGGCTTATCCTATCTGTAATGGCATCTGTATACCATCCGATCAAAAGCCGATATCTGCATACAAATTTGTAAATCGGCTTTTGATCGTATTATCCTATCACTGATATCTGTATACCATTTTGATCACCTTGTCATGGTGATCTCTATGGTATATTCAACTCTTTGTTTTGAAGTCCAGTACACAGCGGAATCCATGAAACCGTATAAGTATCAGATTCGTGACCTTTTGTTTTCTTTTGAATTTCAAAGTTTAACCGTGTCATCCAAGAAAGAATTAATTGCTTTAATAACTTTTGCTAAATCAATGGTCAGCCGTTACTATTCTATCATTTCAATTTATTAGTCAGTGATACGTTTCTCTCTCAGTTCGTTTTGCTTTTGGAATATATATTTAACTTTGTACATTTCTTTTTCCCAGAAACCTATCCCTCTGCTCATTTTTCTCTTCAACCTACTTCGTCTCCCATAAACTCGTCCATTACAGCATTCCGATCTTACCTTCTACACCTCAAACTCTAGCCGATCCCAAGTCATCTCACTTCATCTCCTGGCCACCCCTATAACGGCACTGACTCGACCTTCGAAAATCGGCACCGAATACGACACTCATATTCAAATGCCGCAGATCCAAACGTCGAATCTGGTTCGCCGGAGCTTATAGCACAATTAAGTACAACACAGCGGAAGAAATAAATATCAATATATATAACACATTGATACAATGACAGATACAATATCTGATATAATATGTTGCAACAGAATGATACAATAGATATCAATACTATCAGAGACACAAAACACAACGGAAAGAATATCTTCAATAGAATGCATCACCAAATCCAATGCTCCAATCCAAAGCTAGCGAGAACCCCCCCTTCATGTTTCGCCTAAAGAAGCAAGTCTCGTCCATATCCAAAGACTGAACTAACTCCAGATAATCTACTAAACCTGACTATCTGAAAAACCCTCAACTCCAAACTGCCCGTGTGGAAAATGGTAGGCACCCAGAGTTTAGGAAAGGAACAATAAACTCCGAGTCAGTCAGGGACTGGTGTGAGTAACAAAAAACAGTTTATCTTTAAACAAACAAAAGAATTTAGATTGAAATCCGCAATGCTTTTTAGAAAATGAGACTACCATAAGGCCTCCCGCCACACACACAATACAAACGCAGAATTGGAGGAGATTTCTCCTTATGATAGTCAAATATGCTTGATATGAGAAAAATACTTTGATATTATTACTAGTGCATAGTGTAGAAAAACCATTTCGAAAGTATAATATAAATCCTAGCCAGCATAGACATTCCGAACTATGCCTACTATAGCTACCATCTAAACAGTGGTGACCACCATAAGTAAATGGCAGGTTCTACAACTAAAACCATACAAGGTCCATATTAGATGAATGGATTACCAACAAATGGTCAGGCTAAGGAACTTCCTACTATCCATGGGTGCGTCTCAGGCGGGACGCCCCGAAAACCTAACCGGATCTCTGCCAACACAAGGCCGGGTTACCAATGTAACTAGGTAACTACTACTCAAGCATGCCACCCCCCAGTCCTTTGGGACCTTTATCCGAGGCGCCTCTAAACCACACAGTAAATGAGATTGAAGCCCACCACATAGGTTAATATCTGGGCTCCATACCATGATACCACCCTTTACCAGAAGGGAATGACACACACTAAAGGGCGCAACCCTCATAACCTTGTCGCATCCTTCCTGTTTCGACTATTTCCGCGGTGTGAGCTCACGATGCAGTTTCGTCCACAAAGCTACGCTTTATACAAAAGCCATGCTTTGATAACAAATGATCATCAACACACAGCAGCACTTAGCATGCCACACTACCAAATTGGGAGTATATCACTGATAACCTTAAACTACATAACCTCTGAGCTCGTACGTCTCAGAGAAGCGTGTTAGGCTAAGAGAATAAATTCTCCTCCACCAACAGATATGTATTTGAAAGAAATCTGTTTTATATCTCAAAGTGTAGTGTCAGACACACAACCATATAAGTCTGTCCCGGGTTCGAACAGAACCGAAGGCACTTCCGAAGAAGCCCTTGCAAATCCGGGTATTCACAATCCCGATCTGACTTCCCATCACTTAGGGAGAACTCTATATCGGAGCAACTCAGTGTAGAGTCAATCGATAGGTTATCCTATCGTTTCCACAAACACCCGGTCTTCAACACCGCTCTTCAAATGCTATCTATAACGACGTATCATTATTCGGAATGGGTTATATGACACAAGGTCCTCTCTCGGCTAAACCGAATAATGAGCGCAAAATTTAAAAACATATGGATATGGGATTTCAGTTAAGTCACAACTTATAAAATCCAAAACTTTTCCTCAAATGGTTAAACAAATTACCATTTACAAATCTTTAAACAAAAAGATTTATTTCACAAAGTTCACCCAGTTTCACAAAGTTCACCCAGTTTCACAAAGATCCATTTACGGATTTCAAAATAATTTTCCATTTCGATCACGATTAACTCATCCAACCTTTGTAACATGGATTTAACTTATAGCTTTTAAATCGTTCCATAACTTGGAAATCATTTTCATTTCAAACTGGAAATCCTTTTAACACAAATTGGAAGTTCATTTCTTATGTGGAAGCTTTTTTTATTTGAAAACAAATGGTTTTTGTTTCAAAAAAGCCGATTATATTTGCACGAGTTAAAGCCTATGAATTAAATTCAAATTCCCAAATTAATATATTTAAGATGGTTTAATCCATATATAACTTGTATAACATCTTAAATCCCTAGTTCCAAATCATAGAATTCAGTTTCAAATCTTGAATTTAAATTTAAATCAAATTATTTAAACTTCAAAACTCAATCATGTTATTCAAAAAAAATTATCTTTGAAATTCCTTTTTCAAAAACATTTAATTCTAATTCCAAAACTATTTTGGATTCAAAGATTCAAATTTCAAAACTATTTCAAAAATCTGCGACTTAACCCATTTCCACGTGCAATCAAAATTTGTGTGTAAGTGTGGTCTAGGGATTTTACATAATAGTGCAACATCATAAATCATCACATCGCATATTTAAGCACATCAATATTGATAAGCGGTATAATTGATAATGCTTATCGTTCATTCATAGATTCACGGATAATATACAAATGTATCACAAATAAACGAATAAATTATACACAGCTCAATCCACCAGAAAAATATCACTGATAAGATAGGACAATCAATTCAAGGCATCTCATACAACACAATCATTTATAAGTAAGGTCAAGCATTCAATAATCATTTATAAGCAGGATTAATTAATTGTTTAATGCTAATTAGTCCAATTTATTTCCAATTAAATTAATTACTTATGAATTAATTATCCAATCCTGGTTTATTAATTACAAATCATTTGATATAATTTAATTTATCAAACACTTTAATTAATTATTCTTAATTAATAAATTATTCATAATTAATCATATTAATTAAATTAACCTCTAAACCAATTACATAAATAATTAACGCCTTAATTAATTATTTTAAGAAATTAACCCTTTAATTACTTACAATAAAGTGATTACACTTACACAATTTCCTAATTGATTATCATTCATTAATTAATCTAACTAATTGTTAAAATTAATCACATTAATTATACATTTAAATAATCTTAGTTAATGACCTTCCTTAACTAATTCTTTAATTACTTTGCTAATTAATTATAAATTAATCTAAATTTATAAATTAAATAAATAAGTCATCCTATAATTATCTTATTCATTAAATCATTTTAATACCTTAATTACCTCTAAGGTAATCCATTTCTTTATTAATGATTTCATTAATATCAAAGTATATTTAAAACATTAAATTTCTAAATTTAGGTTCAAATTCCATTTTTGAATTTAAGATTCAAAATGATTATATATTTAAACATTGACAAAATTTAGATATCAAATTATAAACCTATGTAAGAAAAGTTCTAACTAAATTACTTAAATTTTTATTTAAAATTTAAGCTTTAAAATACATTACATTTTAACTTGAAAATCCAAGTTAAAACAAATTATTTAGCTTCATTCAAAATCCTTTTTATAAAAAAAATTTAATCAAAATATAATTCAAATGTTTATTTGGAAACAAATTACCTAAAAAAAACTATTTGATTTAAACTTGTTTAAAACATTCAGATTTAAAAACTGATTTAAATTACTGATTTGAATTCAAGAAACTGGAATTCATATTTAACATTTGATTTAACCTGGTTTTAATTTTGATTTAAAACTTTGATTTAAACTTGCTTTTAAAATCTTGATTTTAAATTCTTGATTTAAAATCCCAATACATTTTAAAAGCTTAAGATTCAAAAGTTTATTTGAAAACTAAACTTACTTTTGTATTTGAACCCAGTTTAAATTCTGGTTTTAGATTTTTAAACAAAATTTAAAAATCTAAAAACTGTCAGGTTTGTTTTTAAAACCTGAAAACCCTCTTTTTAAATATTTTAAAACTTTAAAATCTCAAAGTCATTTTGAATTTAACTTCATCTAGATTTAAACTTGTTTTTGAATCTATCTCACCATTTAAATTATGTTCTAAATTTGCTTTGAATTCAAATTTTTAACTGTCAGGTTTATTAAAACCTGTAGCTAGACAAAAAACAACCCGTGCCTCATTGTTTATACTTCGAGTTCAACCCTAACTTAACACGAGACAAACGACCCATTACTTCGAGCAAATACTCGAGACAAATATGCTTACCATCCCTACTTTTCCCCCCAACTACAACATTTCCAGATCACCAAAGTTAGTGCACGGTGTACGTGCACATCGTCGCCGACCAACTTCAGGCAACTCCACATCGTCGAACAAGTCGACGACCACCCTCGACCCAATTCCAGACCACCAGAACTCCATCTTTCCCTCGAAACCGAATTCGAGAAAAAAAACCCAAACCTGGTAACACGAGCAACACCTCCTCAACCCTGGAAACACGTCATACTCCAAATTCCGACCAGCTGAGAGCCATCACGACTGGCGATAGCTTCGACTACCACCCCTCTACCAATCCCCAAAAGCACGTTGAACTCGATCGCTTACTGACGACGAACGAGGCGAAATACGATACCACGTTAAAACTAGGTTTACGAGCTAAAACTCATCACCACCGCTTCCACATCCAACTGCTCACCACCACAGTAATTTTCCTACAACCCTTGATCGCTCCTCCACCTCCAGTAGCTATTCCGACCTCCCTAGATCCCTCGACCACCAGAAAATGATCAAAGACCAATTTCCAGTCATCTCCAAAATGAACGCTTAACTCTAAACTAAAATTTATGATCTTCATCGTAAAAATCATGATTTTGCAATACTAATCTGGATATAAAATCACAACTTCAAATTTACATGATTAATTTTAACGCATTTTTGATTTTTACGGCCTTCTATAAAAAAATTGAGAAAATTTACTAATTAAAATTTCTGGAACTATTTTTATAATTAACATCACACTATCATAATCATTTTTCATTCACAGATCTGAGCTTAAACTCTTTTGGATTAGGAGGTATGAATTTTTGTTTAGTGTGAACTTGAGACTGCATATTATAGAACAGATTTATACCTATATGTTTACAGTCATATCCATATACTATGCAACCAATCTACTAAAATCATTCATCACATGCATCCATAACAACAGATTTTTAAAACTGTTTTTAAGTAAAAATATTTACTCACATTGTTTTTCCAGAATGAACATAGTTTCTTTTGAACCAGGCCTGAACTTTGCTTGCTACATCTTTTGATCTCTAGTTGAATTGAATCGTTGTTTTAAATTAAATTTTGTTTTAAAGTTGAGTTGTTGTTTACTTCAGATTTCTTAGCTTTTGCTTGATGGGCGAAACTGAGATGAAGTTGATGATATATAGGAAAGAAATTTACGGGGGGTCATTATTTGTTTGTACAGTAGGGTAACATAATTTTTATTTTTTACAAGATAAGACCAAAGATTTTTTTTCTTGTTTTATTAACTATGTAGATTTCGGCTGAGAGATAAATATGGTGGCTTGCATTAATGTTGTTTGTCTTGTTTTTATTTCTTATGTCCCCATACTTAAATATATGATTGTCTTCTTATGCAAGCTTCTCATGTACATGTTTACTTGTCTCATATTTGAGCATATTTAAATTTTATTTGTTTGTTCATACTTGAATATACATATATATTTTTCCTTTTGTCTTATTACTTTATAATATAAACAAATTTGTATTTTAATATGTTGTTTAAATTTAGTTGCGTGTTACTTTACATTTTATAATTTATCTTATATATATCTATTGCTATTTTAAATATGTATTTCTAACTTAAATATTTATTTTAACTTACATATTTATTTTAGTTCATTCTTATTTACACAACTTCCGAAAAAAATCCATTTCATAATTTTAAATTCAAATGTCCAAATTAATTCTCAGTTAATTCATAATTTAGCTGGAATCTTATATTAATTACCAATTAATTTCACAATTTTTATTCAACAAATTAAATTAATTATCAATTTAAATTTATTTAAAATCGGAGATCGTTACAGATTCCCACTTAAGAAATTTCGTCCTCGAAATTTGCAAGCACGAAAACAACAAAGATAGATACACAAAGACAGAGAATCAGTTTTCCAAGTCAACTGGATATTTATTCTGCATATGGCTTACCAAATCAGAATATCAACAACAGATATGAGAACAAACTCATACAATACTACACAGGATACTCGGGTCACCCGGATCTACGAATATGCAGGGGCACTGGTTAGTTTGAAAGGATAACTAACCACTCGTAGAATATATCGAACCCCAGAGAATAGATAGATAGATAGATTCAATCTTCTATAATTTCTCAAACACTAGATATGGATTCCAACTTAGGTCGGAACATCCCAAATTATATACCAACTTGTCCCTCTTCGAACTTTGATTTACACAAGAAATTACAATAGATTTCGAATTTGGTTTTAAACGAAATCGTTTTATCGATTCAATTCAAATTTAGCTTTATATTTTATTAAACAATCTAAATCAATCTAAAATTTCCAATTTGTTTAAAAAAATTCAATTCCAAATTTCAAATTCATTAAAGTTTAGATCGAAAAACTGATAAGAAACCGATGAAGATACGAAGTAAGGATTTCCTACAACGATTCGTAGGCCACCATCACACCAAAACTTCTTCTTGTGGCTGCCACGAAGCAAATCAAAGAAATTAGAATCGAATCAAAGGAGATTGATAGAGAAAATTGTTTCCACTGTTGCAGGGTATTGACCATTCTAGTGGTACTCACATGTCCCCTATCTCGTCCTTTTCTCGCACTCATACTCACTATCAGTAGATAGTAAGAAATTATTGAGGCATTCGAGCGGATATCTTAGGGATTACACATTCTAGGGTCTACTTCACCCTATCTCTAACGAGCTACCTAATGTGTTATACTCCTGAGCTAAAGTTCAACCCTAGCTCTGATACTAATTATAACGGCCCTGGCTCGACCTTTGGAAATCGGCATCGAATACTACGCTCGTATTCAAATGCCGCAGATCCAAACGTCAAATCTGGTTCGTCGGGGCTTATAACACCATTAAGTACAACACAGCGGAAGAAATAAATATCAATATATATATAACATTGATACAATGGCAGATACAATATCTGATATAATATGATGCAACAGAATGATACAATATATATCAACACTATCAGAGATACAAGACACAACGGAAAGAATATCTTCAATAGAATGCATCACCAAATCCAATGCTCCAATCCAAAGCTAGCGAGAACCCCCCATCACGTTTCACCTAGAGAAGCAAGTCTCATCCATATCCAAAGACTGAACTAACTCCAGATAATCTACTAAACCTGACTATCTGAAAAACCCTCAAATCTAGACTGCCCGTGTGAAAAATGGTAGGCACCCAGAGTTTAGGAAAGGAACAATAAACACCGAGTCAGTCATGGGACTGGTGTGAGTAACAAAAATAGTTTGTCTTTAAACAAACAAAAGAATTTAGATTGAAATCCACAATGCTTTTTAGAAAATGAGACTACCATAAGGCCTCTCACCACACACATAATGCAAACGCAGAATTGGAGGAGATTTCTCCTTATGATAGTCAAATATGCTTGATACGAGAAAAATTCTTTGATATTATTACTAGCGCATAGTGTAGAAAAACCATTTCGAAAGTATAATATAAATCCTAGCCAGCATAGACATTTCGAACTATGCCTATTATAGCTACCATCTAAACAGTGGTGACCACCATAAGTAAATGGCAGGTTTTACAACTAAAACCGTACAAGGTGCGTATTGGATGAATGGATTTCCAACAAATGGTAAGGCTAAGGAACTTCCTACTGTCCATGGGTACGCCTCTGGCGGGACATCCCGAGAACCTAACCGGATCTCTGCCAATACAAGGCCGGGTTACCTATGTAACTAGGTAACTACTACTCGAGCATGCCACCCCCCTATCCTTTGGGACCTTTATCCGAGGCGCCGCTAAACCACAAAGCAACAACCACACAGTAAATGAGGTTGAAGCCCACCACATAGGTAAATACCTGGGCTCCATACCATGATACCACCCTTTACCAGAAGGGAATGACACACCCTAAAGGGCGCGACCCTCATAACCTTGCCGCATCCTTCCTGTTTTGACCATTTTTGGGGGTGAGGTCCTGATGCAATTTCGTCCACAAAACTACGCTTTATACAAAAGCCATGCTTTGATCACAAATGATCAATAAATGATCATCAACATACAGCAGCACTTAGCATGCCACACTACCAAATTGGGAGTATATCACTGATAACCTTCAACTACATAACCTCTGAGCTCGTACGTCTCAGAGAAGGTGTTAAGCTAAGAGAATAAATTCTCCGGCACCAACAGATATGTATTTGAAAGAAATCTGTTTTATATCTCAAAGTGTAGTGTCGGACACACAACCATACAAGTCTGTCCTGGGTTCGAACAGAACCAAAGGCACTTTCGAAGAAGTCCGTACAAATACGAGTATTCACAATCCCGATCAGACTTCCCATCACTTAGGGAGAACTCTATACCGGACCAACTCAGTGCAGAGTCAATCGATAGGTTATCCTATCGATCTCACAAACTCCCGATCTTCAACACCGGTCTTCAAATGCCATCCATAACGACGTACCATTATTCGAAACAGGTTATATGACACAAGGTCCTCTCCCGGCTAAACCGAATGATGAGCGCAAAATTTAAAAACATATGGATATGGGATTTCAGTTAAGTCACAACTTATAAAATCCAAAACTTTTCCTCAAATGGTTAAACAAATTACCATTTTCAAATCTTTAAACAAAAAGATTTATTTCACAAAGTTCACCCAGTTTCACAAAGTTCACCCAGTTTCACAAAGATCCATATACGGATTTGAAAACAATTTTCCATTTCGATCACGATTAACTCATCCAACCTTTATAACATGGATTTAATTTATAGCTTTTAAACCGTTTCCATAACTTGGAAATCATTTTCATTTCAAACTAGAAATCCTTTTAACACAAATTGGAAGTTCATTTCTTATGTGGAAGCTTTTATTATTTGAAAACAAATAGTTTTCGTTTCGAAAAAATCTGATTATATTTGCACGATTTAAAGCCTGTGAATTAAATTTAAATTCCCAAATTAATATATTTAAAATGGTTTAATCCATATATAACTTGTATAACATCTTAAATCCCTAGTTCCAAATCATAGAATTCAGTTTCAAATCTTGAATTTAAATTTAAATCAAATTATTTGAACTTCAAAACTCAATCAAGTTATTCAAAATTAAATTTTATCTTTGAAATTCCATTTTCACAAACTTTTAATTCTAATTCCAAAACTATTTTGAATTCAAAGATTCAAATTTCAAAACTATTTCAAAAATCTGCGACTTAACCCATTTCCATGTGCAATCCATATTTGTGTGTGTATAAGTGTGGTCCAGGGGTTTTACACAATAGTGCAACATCATAAATCATCACATCACATATTTAAGCACATCAATATTGATAAGTGGTATAATTTATAACGCTTATCGTTCATTCACAGATTCACGGATAATATACAAATGTATCACAAATAAATGAATAAATTATACACAGCTCAATCCATGAACAAAATATCGCACATCAGATAGGACAATCAATTCAAGACATCTCATACAATACAATCATTTATAAGTAAGGTCAAGCATTCAATAATCATTTGTAAGCAAGATTAATTAATTGTTTAATCCTAATTGGTCCAATTTATTTCCAATTAAATTAATTACTTATGAATTAATTATCCAATCCTGATTTATTAATTACAAATCATTTGATATAATTTAATTTATCAAACACTTTAATTAACTATTCTTAATTAATAAATTATTCTTAATTAATATGATTAATTAAATCAACCTCTAAACCAATCACAGAATTAATTAACCCCTTAATTAATTATTTTAAGAAATTAACCCTTTAATTAATTATTTTAAGAAATTAACCCTTTAATTACTTACCAAAAAGTTATTACACTTACACAATTTCATAAATGATTATCATTAATTAATTAATCTTATTAATTATTAAAATTAATCACATTAATTAAATATTTAAATAATCTTAGTTAATGACCTTCCTTAACTAATATTAATTCTTTAATTACTTTGCTAATTAATTATAAATTAATCTAAATTTATAAATTAAATAAGTCATCCTTTAATTATCTTATTCATTAAATCATTTTAATACCTTAATTACCTCTAAGGTAATCCATTTCTTTATTAATGACTTCATTAATATTAAAGTGTATTTAAAACATTACACTTCTAAATTTAGGTTCAAATTTCATTTTTGAATTTAAGATTCAAAATGATTATACATTTAAACATTAACCAAATTTAAACATCAACTTATAAACCTATGTAAGAAAAGTTCTAACTAAATTACTTAGATTTTTAATTAAAATTTAAGCTTTAAAATACATTACATTTTAACTTGCAAATCCAAATTAAAACAAATTCTTTAACTTTTCATTCAAAATCCGTTTTATAAAAGAAATTAATAAAAATCTAATTCAAATGTTTATTTGAAAACAAATTACTAAAAAAACTATTTGATTTAAACTTGTTTAAAACATTCAGATTTAAAAACTGATTTAAATTACAGATTTGAATTCAAGAAACTTGAATTCATGTTTAACATTTGATTTAACTTTGATTTAAAACTTTAATTTAAACTTACTTTTAAAATCTTGATTTTAAATTCTTGATTTAAAATCCTAATTCACTTTAAAAACTCAAGATTCAAAAGTTTATTTGAAAACTAAACTTACTTTTGAATTTAAACCCAATTTAAATTCTGGTTTCAGATTTTTAAATAAAATTTAAAAATCTAAAAACTGTCAGGTTTGTTTTTAAAACTTGAAAACCCTCTTTTTAAATATTTTAAAACTTTAAGATTTCAAAGTCAGTTTGATTTAGCTTCATCTAGATTTAAACTAATTTTTGAATCTATCTCACCATTTAAATTCTGTTTTAAATTTGCTTTGAATTCAAATTTTTAACTGTTGGGTTTATTAAAACCTGTAGCTAGACAAAAAACAACTCGAGCCTCACTGTTTATACTTCGAGTTCAACCCTAACTTAACATGAGACAAATGACCCATTACTTCGAGCAAATACTCGAGACAAATATGCGTACCATCCCTACTTTTCCCCCCAACTACAACATTTCCATATCACCAAAGTTAGTGCACGGTGTACGTGCACAACGTTGCCGACCAACTTCAGGAAACTCCACGTCGTCGAACAAGTGGACGACCACCCTCGACCCAATTCCAGACCACCAGAACTCCATCTTTCCCTCTAAACCGAGTTCGAGAAAAAAAAACCAAACCTGGTAACACAAGCAACACCTCCTCCAAACCTGAAAACACGTCGTACTCCAAATTCCGACCACTTGAGAGCCATCACCATCGGCCATAGCTTTGACTACCGCCCCTCTACCAATCCCCAAAAGCGCATTGAACTCGATCGCTTACTGACGACGAACGAGACGAAATACAACACCACATTGAAACTAGGTTTACGAACTAAAACTCGTCACCACCACTTCCACATCCAACTGCTCACCACCACAGTAATTTTCCTGCAACCCCTGATTGCTCCTCCACCTCCAGTAGCGATTCCGACCTCCCTAGATCCTCCCACCATCCGAAAATGATCAAAGACCGATTTCCAGTCATCTCTAAAATGCATGCTTAACTCTAAACTAAAATTTATGATTTCATCTTAAAAATCATGATTTTACAATACTAATCTGGATATAAAATCACAACTTCAAATTTACATGATTGATTTTAACCCATTTTTGATTTTTATAGCCTTCTATAAAAAATTTGAGACAATTTACTAATTAAAATTTCTGGAACTATTTTTATAATTAACATCACACTATCATAATCATTTTTCATTCACAGATCTGAGCTTAAACTCTTTTGGATTAGGAGGTATGAATTTTTTTTTAGTGTGAACTTGAGACTGCATATTATAGAACAGATTTATACCTATATGTTTACAGTCATATCCATATACTATGCAACCAATCTACTAAAATCATTCATCACATGCATCCATAACAACAGATTTTTAAAACTGTTTTTAAGTAAAAATATTTACTCACGTTGTTTTTCCAGAATGAACATAGTTTCTTTTGAACCAGGCCTGAACTTTGCTTGCTAAATCTTTTGATCTCTAGTTGAATTGAATTGTTGTTTTAAATTGAATTTTGTTTTAAAGTTGAGTTGTTGTTTACTTTAGATTTCATAGCTTTTGCTTGATGGACGAAACTGAGATGAAGTTGACGATATATAGGAAAGAAATTTACAGGGGATCATTATTTGTTTGTACAGTAGGGTAACATAATTTTTATTTTGCACAAGATAAGACCAAAGACTTTTTCCTGTTTT
Source organism: Allium cepa (assembly GCA_030765085.1). Taxonomy (NCBI): domain Eukaryota; kingdom Viridiplantae; phylum Streptophyta; class Magnoliopsida; order Asparagales; family Amaryllidaceae; genus Allium; species Allium cepa. Next base: position 146,934,993 of record CM060945.1, read on the forward strand.
ATTAACTATGCAGATTTCGGCTGAAAGATAAATGTGGTGGCTCGCATTAATGTTGTTTGTCTTGTTTTTATTTCTTATGTCTCCATACCTAAATATATGACTGTCTTCTTATGCAAGCTTCTCATGTACATGTTTACTTGTCTCATATTTGAGCATATTTATATTTTATTTGTTTGTTCATACTTGAATATACATATATTTTTTTCCTTTTGTCTTATTACTTTATAATATGAAAATATTTCTATTTTAATATGTTGTTTCAATTTAGTTATGTGTTACTTTACATTTTATAATTTATCTTATATATATATATATATATATATCTATTACTATTTTAAACATGTATTTCTAACTTAAATATTTATTATAACTTACATATTTATTTTCATTCATTTATTATTTACACAACTTTTAAAAAAATCCAATTCATAATTTTAAATTCAAATATCCAGATTAATTCTCGATTAATTCATAATTTAACTGGAATCTTATATTAATTACCAATTAATTTCATAATTTTTATTTAATAAATTAAACTAATTATCAATTTAAATTTAGTTAAAATCCGGGATCGCTACAACCCCTCACTGCATCACCTTATCAACAGCGGCAACCACCACGCGAGACAGACCATGGCCGAGACCATGAAACCCATCACTCCATACTCCTCGCACGTTTCCACTCACCCATCGACCCTCCTTTCCCCTTACACTCGAGCATGCAACCCACCCACCACCACCGAAGGCAAACTACCTCCTCGACTACCCCTCAGCTTGCGTGTGTTAGTCAAGGTATTATATGTCTGTTATATGTTTAAAAATATGTTAGTTATTATCTCATTTCATATAATAATACTGCGTATATATATAAAGGTTGTATATATAAGTTCTGTAAAGTTTGTTGGCTTTAGGAAAGAACGTCGGAGAAGGATTTGTTTGTTATATTTAATGTATATAATATACATATTGTTTAAAGTATAGAATACAATTTTGATTTCTAAGCATACAATATTTGCAGTATTTTATATATTATTATATAGTAGCATTTGTTAGTGAATATATATATATATATATAAATATGTTTATATATATAATGTTATAAGGTTATTAGTTCTTGTTACATGGTTTGCCTGTATACTAGTTTTCAAAGCCGCACACATATATATAGTTGAGATATGATGCTATTATATAAAATTTTATAAGTGATATATATGTATTCGTATATAACCTATTATATGTCAGTACTATCTGTATATATATTTTTATATGAGTTATATATATATATTACTGTTATAGCATATAAGTTTACAATTTATATATATGTATAGAAATTGCAATTTTGTTTTATTCTTCTTTTCAGTTTACAGTTTTGGATTTGAAAGGTTTATATGTATGATTTGCAGTTTACTTTGGTTAATACAGTTGTATGTTCATAAAATTATAAAATTTTATAAAAGATATTTGTTTTTTGATTTATACTATGTTGTTTATTTGTAAGTATGAAGGTATGTATTGTAGTTACACTATGTACATGTATAGATTGCATACTTGTGTGAAGTTATGGCCTATAAAGGCTATAAGATGCAGCACTCCTATTCTAGTATACATAAGTATAATATTTGTTGCGTATATTTATATGCATGTACATGTTTGCACAAGTTTATATAAGTGTTTACTTTTTATATATATATATAAATAAATGTTGTCTCGGTTTAATATTCATATGGTTTATCTGCAAGCACAGCCTGTATACATACATTCAGTTGCATATATGTATACTTGTTATATATAAGTTAGGAAATTACTTTTAATATATATATATATATATATATATATATAAGTTGTTTGTGTGTGTGTGTATTTGGTTACATACTGTATATATACAGAGTTTAACGATTAACGTATTTTGCATTTTCTTAAGTATATATACATAAGTATTTATTTCAAGTTATATTATATATATATATTTGACTTTAATATATGTTTCTAAATTTAGAATATGACTTTATATATGTATAGTTATGTATAGTTATGCATATGTACAAGTTCGCTTATACCATTGACCTTCTTCAATCCAGTTTTGATTTAATTTCCTTAATTTCGAATTTCCATCTTTGCTTTGTTCGTCGAATTTATGCCTGGATTCATAGCTTAATTCTTCGTCAAATCTATCTAACCTCGAAAGGTAAGCAATCACTTACAATTAACGTTCTTATATTTATTGAATTTGATTTCAATTGAAACGACAATTAAAGTATGCTGCTGTTAGTTATTTACATTGCTATATATGTGTTATCATCTCTATCTGTTCACCTGTGACATCTGACACCATTATCTGTTATGTATACTGATGGTATATGCATGTTATGTTACTATTCATATCTGCTATCACTCTTCAAGTTCCCTGTTAGTATAGAATTCCATATGGGTTGAAATGATACATACCCAAACAATCTGTAGAGTAGGCGGAAATCGTTATGGGTTGATATGATAAACCCAAGTGATTTTCATTGAATTGAATTTGGGATTGCGGGTTGAAATGATATACACCCGTATATAATTTAAATTGCGGATTGAAATGATAAATATCTGTATCACTTGACCATAGAATAGAAAATTATATATAGACACCATTGGTCTATATATAAATATTTTGAAATGATTTCCAAGGATTTGAAATGAATATTTGGTTTTAATAAATGTTGGTTTTAAGATATTATATATATATATATGTTATTTTATAAGGGTTTAAAATTTAGATTTTTAAAATTTATATGTTTGAAATTTTAAAGGTTATAAGTTAGTTTTAAAATATATTTTAAGATAGATTTATAATGATTTTTGCAAGTAAGGTTGGGAAGATAAATTTAAATTTTTTTGAAATTGTAATTGATTAAAAAAATTATTTAACTAAATCGATTTGAATCGTATTGAAATTGAGATTTTAAAGAATATGATTTTACAGCTTTGTTTTTGGTTTAAGGTAATTAAAATTTCAAATTTAGATAAATTGAAGGGAATATTTATTTTATTTGTAATTTGGGGTTTATTTAAATGATACTGGATTTATTGAGTAAACATTTCAAAACTAAATAATAATGAAGTTAGATTTTGATATATATGTATATGAAATTATCAAATCTAGTTTTGAAAATGTTTGAATATTAAAGCTTTGAAATATATTAAAATGTAAATGGTTAATTTTGTGGTTCAAAGTTGTATTTGAAATCGATAAAATTTGAAATGATTTATTGGGAAATTAAAGTGAAATCGAAGTTGAAGAATTGAGATTGAATTAAATTGGAATTTTGGAATTTGAGTTGATTTGAATTGATTTGTGAAATTTGAGGGAGCTATTTTGTGACGATCCAGGCTTCAGCCTTCGAAAATCAGCATCCAATACATTATTCGTATTCAAATGCCGGAGATTCAAACGTTGGAGTCCGGTTCACTGGAGTTATAACACATTAGATGATTACAACACAGTGGAAACAGAATAACTTTCATTGATACACAACATGGATTACAACATTCTACAACAAGCGACCAACATCATCAGAGCCAATATATACAACATAACAGCGGAATACATAGTGAAAAAAAAAACATCAACATGGATCTTTCAAAAAAAAAAGAGAGAGAGTCCAACATATAGCATCTTCAAAAGCTCCAAAGAAAAAGGATCAAAGCCAAAAGCTTCTAAACCAAAGACTTTCAAATGTATATCTACTATCTAAACTAGCCCCGGAACCTACTGATAACCTGACTCTAGGCTGCCCGTGTGGAAAATTAGGGGCACCCAAAGTTTAGAAAAGGGAACAATAAACTCCGAGTTAGTCATGGAACTGGTGTGAGAAACATAAAACAGTTATTTGTACAAAAAGAAATCCGTTCATGCTTTTGGAAAATGAAACTACCATAAGCTCTCCCGGCACACACTCAAATGCAATCGCACACATGGGGGAGGTTTCCCTTTATAGTAGTCAAACATGCTTGATACACGAAAATCCTTTTGATATTATTATTAGTGCATAGTGTGGAAAAACATTTCGAAATTATAATATTAATATTACTCAGCATACGTACTATTATAGTATGCCTACTATAGCTACCATGTTAAATGGCAGATTCTACAACTAAAACGTAAAGGGCTCGTATTGTTTTGTTTGGATTTCCAACAAATGGCCAAGGCTAAGGAACTTTCTTTATTCGAATGGGTATGCCTCTGGAGGGACGTCCCGAGAACCTAACCAGATCTCTGCCAACACAAGGCTGGGTAACCTCTGTAACTAGGTAATTAACTATCACGAGTATGCCATCCCCGGTCATAACCGACCTTTATTCGGGGCCCTACAAATTACAACAACCACATAAGCAAAATATCTGGGCTCCATACCAGAATACCACTTTTTATCCAGAAGGAAATGTACATACCTTGAGGGTTGCGAACCCCATAACCTTGTCGCATCCTTCCTGTTTCGACTGTTTCCCAAGGTGTGAGGTTCGATGAAGTTTCACCCCACAAAGATATGCTTTACACAAAAGCCATGCTTTGATCAACCAATGCTCAACACTTAGCATGCCACATTACCAAATTGGGAATATATCACTATTAACCATCAACTATATAACCTTTGAGCTCGTACGTCTCAGAGAAGGGTGTTAAGCTAAGAGAATAGATTCTCCGCCATCAAACAGAAATGTATTTGATAGAAACCAGCTTTATATCTCAAAGTGTAATGTCAGACATACATTCATACAAGTCCATCCTGGGTCTGAATGGAACCGAAGGCACTTGGTCCAATAAAGGAAAGAAGTCCTTGTAAATCTGGATATCCTAATCTCAACCGGACTCCCCATCACATAGGGTAATCTCTATACCGGAGCAACTCGATGCAGAGACAATCAAGGGGAAATCCTTTCATTCTTGAAAATACCTGGTCTTCAACCACCGTCTTCAAATGCAATTCCATTTCGTCATGTCATTATTCGGAATGGGTTTTATGACTTAATGTCCTCCCCCGGCCTTTTCGAATAATGAGCGTTTATTTAAAACATGTGGATACATTTGGGTCTTAGTTAAGTCACAATTTATTTCCCAAAACCTTTCTTTTTGAATGGTTTAAACAAATTTCCAATTTTAGATCTTTTAAACAAAAGATCTACCTTTTATTACTCAATGCAGAACATTATATTCGCACAGCAATTCATCATAGATAAATATTTATCACAGCTCAATTCAAAGCATTGCATATCATAGAACATAACATATTAAGATACCAGAGATATTAGTCAATCCAAACATTCTATACAATAATCATCCATAAACAAGATTAATTAATCCCATAACTCAAAATAAATTAATTACTTATGAATTCATTATCTAATCCTGCTTAATTAACATTAAGTAATTACAAATCATTTTAATTAATTTTAATTAATTAATGAAATTAATCAATCATCATTAATTACTTATATTCATTAATTATCCCTTAATTACTGATTAATTACTCTTTAATCATTAATTAATTATCCTTTAATAATGTATTAATTAACCTTTAAGTATTAATTAATTAACCTTTAATTATTAATTAATTAAACTTTAATTATTAAATAAATTAATTAATTATTCTTTAATTACTTACAATAAGTAATTATCCTTTAATTACTTTAATTAATCAGTTAATCTTTAATTACTTAAGACCTTAATTAATTAAAAGATAAACCATTTATCTTAATTAATTACTTTAATTATCATTTAAATCTTATTTAATAAACCATGGAAATAATTTGTCATTAACATATGAATTAAATTAAGACCTTCAGTTTAAAATGATCAAAAACATTTTACTTCCTTAATTAACCTTAATTACACTATTCAAATAAACTTAAGAATGAATTATGAATAAAGAACATTTAATAAAAATATCCTAAACATAATTAATTTAAAATAATTTATTCCACAATCTTTAACTAATCCAAAACTTAAATAAAAACAATTATTATTTAAAAGAATTGGTTTAAGAAAATTATTAAAACTTGATTTATTTAAACTTTTAAAAACTTGGTTTATATCCTACACTGACCCCAGTCTCCATCCGAGCCAAATGCAAATTTTCCCCAGTCCAACCCGAGCCTTTTTTTCCTTTATTTTGATTTAAATTTTTAAACCTGTTAATCATATTAACCACACGAACACACCGGAATCCTTACTCGAGCCAAAAACCCAATTCCACGAATCAATCCCCAAGACACTCCTCTTCTTTGTCAACCCTCCTCAACACAAAGATACCCAGACACACATGACACCTGTGCACCGTGCATACCGATCTGATCATCTTCGACCATCGCTGCGACCTCCAATAAGTCGCCGATCACCTCGCCTATGATTCCAACCACCCAGATACCTGCATCGATGATGAACTCGAAGTCGAGCAACCAGACTACCCACTGGAACAAAACTGGATCACCCAAAATCACTTCAACCCACAACCTCAGGTCACCAGAGACTTCGCAACTCCGACCAACCCTTTACCGATTAACCATGCATCGATCCCCTCACTCCGGTCGAATCCGGTGCATTGACGACGCTACCGTAACCCAAATTCTGACAACGATCAAAACCTGGGTTTAAACCCTACTTCAACGTCGTGCCGATGCCACGGTGACTAGAAAATTCACACACCATTTTTCCCGAGGTCGCGGACCTCCAAACTACCTCTAGCAACAATTCCGACCACCCACCTTACTCGGATCACCAAGAAAAACCCAAAATACTCTTCTCGTTCAACTTACAAGTTCTCACGATTTATAAACTTAAAAATCATGATTTTTCTTTTAAAAATCATAGTTTTCGAATACAAATCATATTATATAAATGAATCAAGGAATTCAAACACTTGAATTTTGACATGCTTTTGAGTTTTACTGTAAATCTTCTTCTCAGTCAAAACTATCTTCAAATTTTACTTAAAAATATTTTAAGAATTTAGATCGTGTTAATTCTTAACATATTTTGTTTAAACATCAAAGCCTAAAGGAAATAAAGTGAAGAGAAAATGAAGTTTTTGATCATATCTGGCTAGCTGAAATAGAACAGAGATGTATATACATACACTCAGGCATGCACGCTATCCAATTTCATATTTGATATAAATGCAAGCTTATCTTATACTCATGCAACAATAAACAGGTTACTACTATAATTCATCATCACATGCATAAGTAAATAAAGAAGTTTTTAGCTTTCGAAAATTTGTTTACTCACTGATTTGAAAAATAGAGAAGCCAGGATATTGCTTTTGAATTTGAAGACTTTGAAAACTTAAGATTGGTTTGACTTGAAAACTGGAAAATGATTTGCTCTTGAATCTTTGCAACTGGAAACTGATTTTGAACTTTGCTTGATTCAAGTTTGAAAATTGGAAGAGATTGTTTTACTTTTGTTTTTATTTTTCTAGTTTAATTTTCTTTAAATTTGATTTTGAATGTGATAAAGAAAATGAGGAGGGAAGAGGTAGAGTGATTATATATATAACTTGTTTTTCATTTTTTAAAAATAAAAGAAAATCATGACACTTGTTATTTGCATGATAAAGTAGTTACACTTGTTAAACTTCATGCTATAATACTTACATTTGTAAATTTGCATGTTAATAATATTTTTATATAGTTTATATATTATATTACATTTAGTTTATATTTATATATGTTTTTATGTTTTATATTTATATATATATATACAAACTATATTTATTTTATGTAAAAAGTTCGAAAGAAAGTATATTAAAACTTTTATTTTTATTTATATATGACTTTAAAGAAAAATTATTTGAAACTAATTATACACTAAATAAAAATTATATATACATATATATTAGTTTTTAAAACATAGAGTTTTAAATCCAATTTATTTTTAAGGCTTTTATTTTTTTGAATTTCAGATCAAAATTCTATTTATAATATATATATATATATATATATATATATATATATATATATATATATATATATATATATATATATAAAGAAACACATCTCTTATTTGTTTTGAAAAATTCAAATTTCATCACAAATTAGTATTAAAATTTATATTAATTACTAAATCAAATTTGACTTAAAAACGGGACCGTTATAAATTCCTCCCTCAAGAAAATTTCGTCCTCGAAATTTGATATATAGGAAGACAAACAAAGAACATATTAACACATAAAAAGATAGAGAAATGGCTTACCAGATCAAGCCGAAATATCTATTCTACATTTAGGATAGGACTTCTGCATGCTTTCCACTATTTCCCAAGTACAATCATTCGAATCTCCATTCCGTTGTACTTTCATCAATTTCACCACTTTATTCCTTAACGGCTTTTCATCTCGACCAATAATCTTCAATGGTTCTCTTTTCTCTACCAAGTTAGGTATGATTTCCAAATCCTGTTGAGCGGCCTCCTCAGTGATATGATATGGGTCGTGCACATACTTCCAAAGGTGTGAAACTGGAACATATTATGCATGCCGGCTAACCAATTAGGTAACTGCACTCGACAAGCCAAAGGACCAATCCTCTCAAATATAGGAAAAGACCTATATATCGCGGTGCTAGCTTACCCGTCTTTCCAAATCTCAAAACATCACGCATTGGAGAAACCTTTAAGAAAACTGAATCCCCGAGTTAGAACTCTAAAGTTCTTCTCCTGTGGTCGGCATAACTTTTCTGTTGACTCTGGGCAGTTTTCAACTTCTTCCGAATGAAATCAACCTTCTCAGAAGCTTCCTTTCTCATCTCTGGACCAAGAACAAGCCTATCACCCGACTCAATCCAACACGTAGGTGATCTACAAGGACGACCATACAACACTTCGGAAGGAGCCATTTCAATACTGGCCTGATAACTATTATTATACAAAAACTCAACCAAATGCAAATGGTCCTCCCATGAACCTCCAAAATCAAGAATACAAGCACGCAAAAGATCTTCCAAGATTCGATCTATTCTCCCAGTTTTCCCATCAGACTATGGGTGGTAAGTAGTAATAAATTTCAACTTGGTTCCTAGTGCGGCTTGAAATGCCTCCCAAAATTTGCTAGTGAAGATCGGGTCACGATCACTCACTATATTACTTGGTATTCCATGGAGTCGAACAATCTCCTTCACATATAACTCTGCCAATCTCGCTGCCTTACGGGTGGATTTAATTGGGATAAAGTGAGCAATCTTGGTCAGACGACCCACAATAACCCAAATCACCTCATTACCCTTCCGAGTTTGTGGCAGACCTTCTGTGAAATCCATAGACACTTGGTCCATTTCTATTTTGGCACTTCCAGTGGTTGGAGAAAACCTGCCATCTTCATTTGATCACACTTTATTTGTTGGCAAGTTGCGCATCGACTAACATAAATGGGTACATATCTCTTCATTGTTTTCCACCAGAAGTTCCTCTTAATATCTGATACATTTTGTTAACCCCTGGATAGATACTAAACTTGGATTTATGACATTCGTCCAATACATCTTGTTTGAGATTTGGGATGTCTGGGACACAAATCCTCCCTTTCAACCTTATAATTCCACTATTATCGGTTTCAAAGCTGGAATCTTCGCCACGACGTATTCTCCTATAAATTTCTTGAAGAAACTTGTCTTCTTTTTGCTTATTATCGATCTTCTCAAGAAGAGTGGGGGTGACAACAACATAAGTAAGAATAGCATGTCTTCTACTCAAAGCATCAGCTATCACGTTGGCTTTACCAGGTGTATACTGAATATCAAGGTCCTATGATGCTAGGAATTCCAACCAACATTGCTGTCTTAGATTCAAATCCTTCTGGGTAAAGAGGTATTTCAAAGATTTATGGTCGGTGGACAATTCAAAATTTTCACCCAGAAGATAATGACGCCAGATTTTCAAAGCAAAGATAACTACCAAAATCTCAAGATCGTGGGTCAGGTAGTTCTTTTCATGTGGTCGCAATTGTCTACTCGCGTAGGCAATCACTCTACCATCTTGCATTAGAATAGCACCCACTCCTTCGCCACACACATCTGTGTAAACAGATAGATCTTTATTCCTGTTAATAATAGCAAGAATGGGAGCAGTGGTCAGCCTTTTCTTCAAATCCTGGAATGCTTTCTCACACTTTGGGTCCAAATAAATTTGGCATTCTTCATAGTCAGCTTAGTTAATGTACTGGCTAACTTAGAGAAATCATGGACTAACTTTCAGTAGTATCCGGCTAATTCCAGCAAACTTCTGACTTCCTTTAGATTTGTGGTTGCTTCCAATCTAGGATAGCGGAAACCTTACCAGAGTCTACAGAAATTCCTTCTTCTGTTACAGTATGTCCCAGAAATCTAACTTCTTTTATCCAAAAATGATATTTAGAAAACTTGGCAAAAAGAATATTTCTCCTCGATATTTCCAAAACTATTTTTAAGTGTTCGGCATGCTCTTCTCTAGTTTTGGAATAAATTAGAATATCATCAATAAATACAAGAATGAACTTATTCAACACCTCATGAAAAACTCGGGTCATCAGGTCTACGAAATATGCAGGGGCATTGGTTAGTCCGAAGGGCATAACTAGCCATTCATAGAATGTATCGGGACCCCTAAAAGTAGTCAAATGAATACAATCTTCCACAATTCTCAACTGATGGAATCCTTGGGCTAGGTCCATCTTGGAAAAGAGTCGAGCACCATGCAATTGATCGAACAGATCGTCGATTCGGGGCAAAGGAAATTTATTCTTAAGAGTTAACTTATTAAGATCACTAACTTATTAAGATCATGATAATCTGCACACAATCTCAAAGATCCATCGGACTTGGCTACAAATACCACGGCTGAACCCTAACTGGAACCACTAGGTCATATAAATCTTTTCCAATGTAACTATTGGGTTTGCTTAAGTAGCTCTACTCTTTCCCTTGGTGTCATCCTACGACTTGCATGCACAACTGGATGGGTATTGGGAACTAACTTGATTCTAAATTGGATTTCCCTCTGCGGAGTAAACACTTAAATTCTTTAAATACGTCCCAAAATTCTCGAATAATAAATATGGATTCCAAACTCAAGTCGAGATACCCTAAAGTATACACTAGCTTGTCCCTCTTCGGACTTGGATCCTCACAAGAAATCACAACAAAATTCCCAAATTTGGTTTTGACCAAAATTGTTCTATTGATACAATCAAATTTAGCTTCATATTTTGTTAACCAATTCATTTCAGGTAAAATCTCAAATTCATTAAAGTCAAGAACGAAAAGGATGATAGGAAACTGATGATGAGAATACAAAACAAGAACTTTTCTACAACTTAAACAAAGATTCGTAGGGCCCCCTATCGGGTTCTTCACACAAATAGGCTCGTCTACGAATTCGGGTTCAAGATTCAACTCTTCTACGGTTTGCTGGGAAATAAAACTATGTGTGGCTCCAGTGTCGAATGGAACTCTAACAATTTTATCATAAATAAGAAGATTACCTTCTAAAACTCCTTTCCCTTTATCGGCTCCTGAGGTTAATGTGTCATCCTTGATTGCATATACCTTTGCTACTTGGGCCTGCTTCATTGTCGGGCATTCTTTAACTATGTGTCCTGGCTTATGGCAATAGTAGATTCTAGGCTTCTTGTCCTGACTTCTTAGGTTGATCCTTCTTATCTTGCTTCTTGGGCTTCTTGCAACTACTTGAGTAATGGCCTTTCTCCAAATAGTTAAATTAAGTAACACTCTTTGCCTTGTTCTCCTGAATATTCTTCTTTCTTTACCTTGCCAAGGTTTCTTTCCTCCAAACTTCCTCTTCTTCTTCTTTTCTTTACCTTACCAAGGCTTCTTTCCTCCAAACTTCCTCTTCTTCCAATTTGGATTACTTTCACTTCGTTTCTCTTCCGGAATCTCTTGTTTATCTAAGGTGGCATATTTATATCCCATATCTACCAAATCAACAAAAGACTCCTTCACATGATATGTCATCCTTTCATGAAACTTCTTGTTCATCCCTTTAATAAATCTCTCATTCTTCTTAAGAAGGGTATTCATCATTCAAGTCCAAATCGAGATAACTCATTAAACTTATTTAAGTATTCTTCGAAAGATAGATTTCCTTACTTCATATCGGTAAACTCTTGGTACATCCTAGAAATAACAGCGGAGGGCATATAACGCTACTCAAATACTTGTTTGAATCTATCCCATGTAAATTCATCCTCCGATTCGGCCAAAGTAATGATCTCCCACCATGCCAAAGCTTCTTCCTGGAGCTGCCAGGAAGCCATCAACTTCTTTTGATCATCATCCAATTTCATTCCTTTAAAATCCTCTCACAAGATCGAATCCAAGCTTCCGCTTCTATAATAGTCTCGGCTCCTTTGAATTGTTTCCCTCCAAGTCTTGAGAAACTCTGATACAAATCTGCCAGATTCAGCTGGGGTTGGATAGGAAGAGATGCTCCTTCCATTGTTGTTATTGTTACAGAGTCTCGACCATTTCTAGTGGTACTCCCCCTTCCCCTACCTCGTCCTCTTCTTGCATTCATTCTCATTATCTATAAATAGTAAGAAAATTGATTTAGGCTAACAGACGAGATATCTTAGGGAAGTATACTCATTTTAGGGCATTTCTAACCCTATCCCCAAAGCGTTCTTGCTCAACCTTTAGCTCTGACACCACATGTGACGATCCAATCTTCAACCTTCGAAAATCGGCAATACATCGCCCATATTCAAATGCCAGAGATTCAAAAGTTGTAGCCCGGTTAACTGGAGCTATAACACATTAGATGATAACAACACAGCGAAAATAGAATAACTTTCATTGATACACAACATAAATACAACATTCTACAACAAGCGACCAACATCATCACAGCCAATATATACAACACGACAGTGGAATACACAGTGAAAAAAAACAACATCAACATGGGTCTTCCAAAAGAGAGAGAGAGAATCCAACATACAGCATCATCATTTCCAAAGCTCCAAAGCAAAAGGCTCAAAACCAAAAGCATCCAAACCAAAGACTTCCAAATCTACATCTTCTATCTGAACTAGCTCCAGAACCTATTGATAACCTCACTCTAGGCTGCTCGTGTGGAAAATTAGGGGCACCTAGAATTTAGAAAGGGAACAATAAACTCTGAATAAGTCATGAAACTGTGTGAGAAACATAAAACATTTATTTGTACAAAAAGAAATCCATTCATGCTTTTGGAAAATGAAACGACCATAAGGTCTCCCGGCACACACTCGAATGCAATCGTACACATGGGGGAGGTTTCTCCTTATAGTAGTCAAACATGCTTGATACGCGAAAACCCTTTTGATATTATTATTAGTGCATAGTGTGGAAAAATATTTCGAAAGTATAATATTAATCTTAGCTGGCATATGTACCATTATAATATGCCTACTATAGCTACCATGTTAAATGGCAGGTTCTACAACTAAAACCATAAAGGGCTCGTATTGTTTGTTTGGATTTCGAACAAATGGCCAAGGCTAAGGAACTTCCTTTATCCAAATGGGTACGCCTCTGGAGGGACGTCCCGAGAACATAAGCAGATCTCTGCCAACACAAGGCCAGGTTACCTCTGTAACTAGGTAATTAACTGTCACAAGTGTGCCATCCCCCTATCGTAACCGACCTTTATCCAAGGCCCCACAAATTCCAACAACCACATAAGCAAAATATCTGGGCTCCATAACAAAATACCACTTTTTATCCAGATGGAAATGCACATAGCCTGAGGGTCGCGAACCCTATAACCTTGCCGCATCCTTCCTGTTTCACCATTTCTCGAGTAGTGAGGTTCGATGAAGTTGCGCCCCTTAAAGTTATGCTTTACACAAAATCCATGTTTCAATCAGCCAATGCTCAACACTTAGCATGCCACATTACCAAATTGGGAATATATCACTAATAACCATCAACTACATAACCTCTGAGCTCGTACATCCCAGAGAAGGGTGTTAAGCTATGAGAATAAATTCTCCGCCACCAAATAGAAATGTGTTTGATAGAAACCAGCTTTATGTCTCAAAGTGTAGTGTCAGACATACATACATACATGTCCATCGTGGGTCTGAATGGAATCGAAGGCACTTCGTCAAATTTAGGAAAGAAGTCCTTGCAAATTCGGATATCCCCAATCTCGACCGGACTCCGCAGCACATAGGGTGATCTCTATACCGGAGCAACTCAGTGCGGAGACAATCAACAGGCAATCCTTTCGTTCTCGAAAATACCTGGTCTTCAACCACCATCTTCAAATGCAATTCCATTTCATCGTATCATTATTCAGAATGGGTTTTATGACTTAATGTCCTCTTTTGGCCTTTTCGAATAATGAGCGCATATTTTAAAACATGTTGATACATTTGGGTCTCATTTAAGTCATAACTTATTTCCCAAAACCTTTCTTTTTGAATGGTTTAAACAAACTTCCATTTTTATATCTTTTAAACAAAAGATCTACCTTTTATACTTCAATGCAAAACATTATATTCACACAGCAATCATCACAGATAAATATTTATCACAACTCAATCCAAAGCATTGCACATTACAGAACATCACAGATTAACATACTAGAGATATTAATCAATCCAAATATTCTATACGATAATCATCCATAAACAAGATTAATAAATCCCATAATTATAATTAATTTAATTAACTAAAAATAAATTAATTCTTATGAATTCATTATCTAATCTTGCTTAGTTAACATTAATTAATTACAAATCATTTTAATTAATTTTAATTAATTAATGAAATTAATTAATCATCCTTAATTACTTATATTAATTAATTATCCTTTAATTACTAATTAATCACTCTTTAATCATTAATTAATTATCCTTTAATCATTTATTAATTAACCTTTAAGTATTAATTAACCCTTAATTATTAATTAATTAACCTTTAATTATTAAATAAATAAATTATTCTTTAATTACTTACATTATTATCATTTAAGTAATTATCCTTTAATTATTTTCATTAATTAATTAATCTTTAATTACTTAAGACCTTAGTTAATTAAAAGATAAACCATTTATCTTAATTAATTACTTTAATTTTAATTTAAACCATATTTAATAAACCGTGGAAATAATTTATCATGAACATATGAATTAACTTACGAGCATAAGTTTAATTAATGATCAAAAACATTTTACTTCCTTAATTGACCTTAATTACACTATTTAAATAAACTTAAGAATTAATTATGAATAAAGAACATTTAATGAAATATCTTAAACTTAATTAGTTTAGAATAATTTATTTTATAATCTTTAACTAATCCAAACTTAAATAAAAAATTATTATTAAAAAGAATTGGTTTAAGAAAATTGTGAAAACTTGATTTATTTAAACTTTTGAAAACTTGATTTATACCCTACACTGACCCAAGTCTCCACCCGAGCCAAATGCAAATTTTCCCAAGTCCAACCCGAGCCATTTTCTTTTCTTTGTTTTGATTTAAAATTTAAAACATGTTAATCATATTAACCCACAAAAACACACTCGAACCCTTACTTGAGCCAACAACCCAATTCCCCGAGTCAATCCCCATGACACTCCTCTTCTTCCTCAACCCTCCTCAACACAAACATACACAGACACACATGACACCTGTGCACAGTGCACACCGATCTGATCATCTCCGACCATTGTGTGACCTCTAATAAGTCTCCGATCACCTCGCCCATGATTCCGACCACCCAGGTCCTTGCATCGATGATGAACTCGAAATCGAGCAACTAGACTATCCACTGGAACAAAACTGGATCACCCAAAATCACCTCAACCAACCGCCTCAGGTCAACAGAGACCTCGCAACTCGACCAACCCTTTACCAATCAACCACGCATTGATTCCTCCCACTCGGTTGAGTCCGGTGCAATGACGATGTTATAGCAACCCAAATCCTGACATCGACCAAAACCTAGGTTTAAACCCTAATTCAACGTCGTGCCGATGCCACGGTGATCAGAGAATTCTCACACCATTTCCGAGGTCGCCGACCTCCAAGCTAGCTCCAACAGCAATTCCGACCACCCATCTTGCTCCAATCACCATGAAAAACCCAAAATCCTCTTCTCGTTCAACTTGCAAGCTCTCATGATTTATAAACTTAAAAATCATATTTTTTTCTTTTAAAAATCATAGTTTTCGAAAAAAAATCATATTATATAAATGAATTAAGGAATTAAGACACTTGAATTTTGACATGCTTTTGAGTTTTAGTGTAAATCTTCTTCCCAGTCAAAACTACCTTTAAATTTTACTTAAGAATATTTTAAAATTTTATAACTTGTTAATTCTAGCATATTTTATTTAAACATCAAATCCTAAATGAAATTAGTTGAAGAGAAATTGAAGGTTTTAAACATAGAGGTGTATATACATACACACAATCATGCACACCATCAAATTTCATATTTTATATACATGCAAGCTTATCTAACACTCATGCAACGGTAAACTGGTTACTACTATCATTCATCATCACATGCATAAGTAAATAAAGAAGTTTTTAGCTTTCAAAAATTTGTTTACTCAATGATTTGAAAAATAGAGAAGCCTGGATATTGCTTTCGAATTTGAAAACTTTGAAAACCTAAGATTGCTTTGATTTGAAAACTGGAGAATGACTTGCTCTTGAATCCTTGCAACTGAATACTGATTTTGAACTTTGCTTGATTCAAGTTTGAAAATTGGAAGAGATTGTATTACTTTTGTTTTTATTTTTCTGGTTTAGTTTTCTTTAAGTTTGATTTTGAATGTGACAAAGAAATTGAGAAGAGAAGAGGTAGAGTGATATATATAACTTGTTTTTCATAGTTTTAAAAATAAAATAAAATCACGGTACTTGTTATTTGCATGATAAAATAGTTACACTTGTTAAATGTCATGTTATAATTTTTACATTTGTAAATTTGCAGTTTAATAATATTTTTATATAATTTATATACTATATTATATTAAGTTTATATTTATATATATTTTTATGTTTTATATTTATATATATACAAACTATATTTATTTTATGTAAAATTTTCAAAAGAAAGTATATTGAACCTTTCATTTATATTTATATTGATATATTAGTTTCTAACATTTAGAGTTTTAAATCCAATTTATTTTTAAGATTTTTATTTTTTTGAATTTCAAATCAAAATTCTATTTACAATCTGTATATATATATAAACAAACACATCTCTTATTTGTTTTGAAAAAATTCAAATTAGATCACAAATTAATATTAAAATTTATATTAATGGTAAATTAAATTTGGCTTAAAAGCGGAATCTTTACATATTTTATTTTACAAAGTATTTTTAAATTTTATTTAAAACTATTTATATATTTTATTTTATAAATTAATTTAATATAAACTATTTTTAATGTAAATCAATTTTTATATAAACTATTTTTAATATAAACTGTTTTAATGTACTAATTATTTTAATATAAACTATTTTAACGTATAACTATTTTATATAACTACTTTATTTTAGAAACTATTTTATTATATATCTCTATTATTAATATCTAAACTATTTAAAGGAAAGTGTTATGATTTCCAAAGTATTATGACTTCAAAGTGTTATGATTTCCAAAGGGTTATAATTTCAAGTGTTTTGGTTTGAAAGTATTATAACTTTGAAAGTGCTATGATTTTAGAAATGGATATATATGAAGTGGAAAATGATACCGTATTGATATGATTTTGATATGGAAAATGATATTTTGGTTTTGAAGTATAAACTATTTTGAAATGATCACGATGTTATAATAACGATTGGTTATTAAAGAGGCCAGGATCAGATATTGTCATACTCTCTGCCAATAACGAAAACCAATTTAAAAACTGTGCACGTGGTGGAGATTCCAGAATAAAGTAGGATTATTTGATGACGATTCTATATAGTATTTACGTGGACCTGACTCCCGTGAGTCAGCTAATGCGGCTAAAATAGGAGCCACGCAGGGCCAAGTGAGATTATCACCTATCGGACACATTTCTTCGATACCATTCTATTGCTTTTGTGATGTGATTAGGTGCACCCCTTGATTTAGGAGTCTGTCACGAGGTGGGCGGTAGTAGTTGCTATGTGTTACCACCAGTCCGGATCCGCAAGCGGTATATCTACCCTGGCATTGCCTTGAGTGTCTTATCGCATGCCCTATCGTGCCTTCTATGAGTTTGTTTTGTACCTTACCTATATGATGTCTTTTGGTAAACCTCTAGTTTATGGAGGAGTATACGGCATTGTATAGACTACGAGAATATATAAAATGTGTTAAGGAGGATATGGGTAACTCCTTAACGCTGTTTTAATATCTTTTACTTTACTATAGACATACATATTAGCGTACGTTACTACATAGTAGATAGTTCCACGGATCCTTAGAGGATGGTTGTTAGCACCAGAATTGGTCACTAACACCCTTGAGAAAGATTAAATAGGGAAATAAATGAAGAAAGTAAATTAAAATAGAAGACTGTGTGCTAAATTAATTGCAAAAACAAGAACATCAGATTTATAGTGGTTAAGCGTAACCGCCTGCGTCCACTTTAAGTTTTGATCTTTATTGCTTTCACAAATGATTGAATACAGATACAATCCGTACAATAATGGCTTGAATACAAGTGCTAAGTGAAATAGAATAAGTCTTGAAAGCAGCAGAGTTTCACCAGTTTTCTCAAAAAAAGGTCCATTTCACTACACCCATGCCCTTCTATTTATAGACGATGATGGGTTGGACTTCCTTAGGGGCCTAGGAACAAGGTACCTCGACCCATGTTGTGCACCAAGCCAGGAATACCGAATGGAAATTGCCGAGCGAGGTCAGTCAAAACAGGGTACGCCGAGCAAGTTTCCATGTCAAACAGCATTCGTATGCCAAGCGAAGTTTCCATGCCGAATGGCATTCGTATGCCGAGCAAGGTATGCGTGCCGAACGGCATTCAAATGTCGAGCGATGGATGCGTGTCGAGCTGCATTCGTATGCCAAACGAGGTGTTGTGCCGAACGAGGAGAGGTGCACTGAACGAGGTCTATGCCGAACGACTCATCTATGTCGAGCGAGGACTTGTGCCGAGCGACTCATCTATGCCAAACGAGGCATCATGCCGAGCGACCCATCTATGCCGAACGAGAATTTGTGATGATCGACTCATCTATGCCGAATGAGGCATCATGCCGAGCGACTCATCTATGCTGAATGAGGCTTTATGCCAAGCGACCTATCTATGCTGAATGAGGCTTTGTGCCGATCGACTCATCCATGTTCGAACGACAATCGTATGCCGAGCCACATATCCAGGACAAGTTACTGGGTAACATCTATCCCCCAAAGTGTATCACATGAATCAGCATGATGCGCTTTGAACCGTGAGTAATTCATTTCTGCCTTTAGCCCCTATTCTGACTTCTTAATAGTGGACTCTTCCGATTTCCCGAATGCGGAGCGAGGCTTGGATATCAAATGAGCCCCTAAATGCCAAACGAGCCTCTGAATGCCGAATGAGGCATCGGATGCCGAACGAGCCCCCAAATGCCGAACAATGCATTGGATGCCGAACGAGCCCCTGAATGCCGAACGAGGCATTGGATGCTGAATGACCGAGGTGCCTTGACCGGTTCTACCGGTCACTGTCTATACGCCTTCCTTCTTTCCTATATAGCCCAAAAGTTCTCAACTTTCTTCCTTTTACTTTTACTTCCTCTCTAACATCATTACGTACTCATCTTCTCCCAGACCCTTGCTAACGTCTCATCATCCCTTTAGATTCACTAGTCACATAGGTTACCTCTCGATTGTCCTTAACAAAAAGCCTAAGTGCGTTCCACTTCCAAATCAAGTACTTCACTAGACTTCGACCCATCCTTCTAGGTTGAACCTCTCATTTGTTTGGCTTTCTCCAATTTGGGGTTTTGTACGAGATTCGAATTCTCCATTTTCGTTTAACTCAAGATTGATGGATGTTGTATAGATAAGGAATATGGATTAGACGTTTAAATGAGCCTTAGGATTAGATGGAGAGGAGGAAGGAAGAGGGTGTCGGCTCGGTAGGAATCGGTGAGGTTGGAGGCTGTTGGTCAAGGGTGTCATGCGAGTTGAAGTGGTGTTCGACTGGCCTTTTGGGAAGGTGTTTAGTTTGTTCGAAGAATGAGTTAGAGGAAGTCGTGGCTCGGTATGAATTTTGCATGCCGAATGATAGAGAGGGAGTGTAGGAGTGAAGTTGAAGTTGGGTTTATCGTGCCGAGCGAAGTGGCTCGGTATAACCATGGCTCGGCATGACTCCTCGAATGCTAAACGGTGGAGAGGGAGTTTAGGAGAGTGAAGTAGGCAATAAATAGTCGAGTCTCTGTGTGTCGTTCGGCATTAAGTCTGGTAGTAGGCCACAACAGTCAAAACCATCTCAACTCGAACATAATGCATGTTGACTTAACTTATTTCCTATGCCTAAACATATGACAGTAAACACGGACAGGGATTTAATTAATCTAGCATATCGAACAATCCAGGCTAATGACCCCCTATCTTAGCAACTATAAACCTGAATTTAACTTGATTAAAACAGATAATAACCTTCCACGTACAGTGTCGATGCCGAGCTCAAAACAGAAGCCATCATACAATAAGCTCTTCAAGACGGTCAGCGATGACGGTCTTCGAAGACGAAAGTCCAAAGCTTAACTTTATTTCAGCAACTTTACGACTTGCATTTCTTTGGCACTTATACTTGCACGGTTGCATTAGTTCACACACCACACGGGGGGATTATTTTTGTTGTTATGTCTAATGTCGATCATTTTTCAAGTATAGTTTAAACAGGTGTTTCATCAGATCCAATTGTTCATTAGAGATGTCTAGAAAATACAGTTCTGCCACAGTCTCAGATAGACCCGAGCTAACTTCTCAGCAAGAAGTAATCGTAACTTCGAATCCGTCGACTACTCATGTACAAGATATTTCGAGCCCCATGATCGCATCCGTCGACTTGGTTCCCGATGCCTTGGATGCAGTGATCTTTCTAGACAATCCGGTCGATTCTCAAGCTTTGATAATTAACGAAAGCTCTCTTCATCGCATATTCTCAATTTACGGGATTCTTTTTGAGGACGTGTTGGTTCCATCGGGATAAGATCGTCCTCACTTGCCCCTAGTTGGTTATATGACCGACAACAAATTTACATGTTGGGTTGGTAGTGTGCCACCATTCAACTCCTTCCTCCGCGACCTATTACAGTATATTGAAATCGCTCCATCACAGTTACATCCAAATAGTCATCGTTCGTATATGGCATGTGCATTCTCTTTATGAGCGTCCTTTTCAGGCTCCGGACTCCAGGCGATATCCGCTATGTTTATCGTTTTAGGAGATGATCGGAAAACTTCTTCTATATTTCTTGAGCCACACAACAAGTGTCAGATTTTGGATGGGGCGTGGAGCAAATTCGCCCAGTATTAGCAGGAATGGTTCTACGTGCGCTGTCCCCATGGCTTTGCAAGGAGATAGGTGAAGGGAGTAAGTCTCTTTTCTAGATCAATACTTGCATTCGGGAGAAATTTCACCCTTTCTAACTCTTTTTCAACTTTCACAGGCATCAACCCACGTCCCGAAGTCTCCGGATATTCTGAAGCCGCTGAAGCTATCCGAGCTATCCCCATGGAAGACCGGGACATTAGATCTATTGTTTCCAACGATTCGCTCCTAGATTCGGGATGTTGGCGGAAGGTCATCGAATAAGTCTTCCTCACAGTGTTACCATTACTTGGTCTGCCTTAAACAAGGGCAAAAGGCCAGCGGAGCCTTCAACACGAGATGTCCCTGGCACATTTTAGGAGGGCGAGATTAGAGAATCTAAAGAGCCCGAAGTACAGGGTGATAACGTTAGTCCCGCTCGAAAGCCAGTTACCGAGGTACACGATATCGACGTAACGCCTCCCCTTGCGAAGGGAAAGAAAAAATTGGCTTACAAATTGAGGAAGAAGAGTGTAGGTGGATCCTCTAGGATCACAATCACTTAAGTGGAGAAAGAGCCTTCTCCTCAACACTTAGAGAGTTCTTTGAAAGGCTTGTCAAACCTCATTATTCCTGATGATTTGCTTAACTACGGCTTCGATGATCTAGAAACCCTTAAGCTTCATTCGCCCCTAGAGATAGTGCAGGTGCTCAAGTCCATATTTAGGGAGAAAAAACTCCTACAAGTAGAGATAAAGAAACTGGTCCGTTGGGGGGAAACACTAGGACACACATGGACACATGCACTTCACCTTACACTTCAATTTTAGCCTTCACTCTACTCTTTGCTAACTTTTTGTTATTCACATTCTGTGCCAGTGACATGGGACATACTCACGAACTCGATCGTCTTCGCGGGTCATCTATTTTTCATCATTCTGACCGGGATTCGAGCCCTGGCAAATGCCAAGACAGAGATGACTTTGGAGACCGAGACTACCGCCCTCGAGAATCAACTTATCAAAGAAAAACATACAGCCAGTCCTCATATTCCCACGATCCTCCTTCTCAATCAGAGCAAGGCAGGGAGAAGTCTACGCAGAAGGGGTCCCAGCTTGAGTCCCATTGTGATCAACATTCTGGTTAATCAAGCACCGGGCAATCCCGAGAACCCCACAAAACATCTGTAGTTTCCAGGCATAATCCTGCCACTTCTGTACCTGATTTGTCGGTAGCAGAAAGACTTACTGAGCTCAAGGCCACGTTCTCGAAAATATGCTTCATGGTTTGACATTTCTCCCAGCGATTCATCACATTTTAGGACACGTCAAACAAAGCGCCATTTCTTGTACTAACAATGTTTACGTTCAACATGATGCATTTTTCCATTTAGCTGAAAAAGTCTCGGAAGTCTCTATTGAGCGTCAACACGAAATCGATCGCCTGAAGCTCGAAGCTATTCACGATAAAGACATTATTAAAGCTCAGGATGAAGAGCTCTCTTCATATAAGTCTTAGCTCGAATCTACATAAAAAAGTGCTAAAGGCATAATAGAGGCCGTTAATCATCTGGAGACGACACATAAAAAAGAAATTGACGAAGCGGTCCAACGCTGCGGGGCTTTAGCTTTAGAGAAGGGTTCTGTTCGGAAGGAGAGGGATGCATTCACCCTACAAGTCAAAGAGTTGGAAGAGCTACTCCTCAAAGACAAAGAGGAAAAAATTGCTACTCAGGAAGAGTCACGACGATATTGCAATGAAATTGTCGCTACGCGACTCTTGAAGACAAAGCTCGATGACGAACTCTCTAAAGTTGAGATGCTGAAGGATGAAGCCCATGAGGAGGGAAAAAGAATCGCATCCATGGAGTTCGAGTCTCACCTTGAGGCGGCTACAGAGGCTAGCAGGGAGGAGATCAAGTGCTTTTTTGACCCGCTTATAGCAGAATACAATGCCCGTGTCCTCATGCATCTGGGCTTAACTTTCCTTGGTGAGGGCTACCTTGAATCTCTAGTCCAGGCATGGGAAACTTTGATAAAGTTCAGAAAGGTCGAGCTGGGCACCGAGGAGGTTGGCGAGGAGGCTTTTGTAAAGGAATTTCTCAGGGGGAATGAGCCTTTAGACCTGTCTTTAGCAAAGGCTCTCTACTGCAAAGGTTCTCACTCGTCAAAAGGAAAGGATGACATTGTTGGTCCGTCTGGAATCAGGGCTCCAGTTCTTCCCCCTACTCAATCGTCTGGTTGGCCAGTACTTGATCCGTTCGAGCAACACATTGGTTATGAACCGAAAGACCTTGGCCTCGACATTCATGTTCTTTCTCCTATTCCAGAGGGTAATATTCCTCGGACGGTTGAGAGTCAACAAGAAACCGGTAAATAACTCTTCTTCTTAAAGTTCAAAGAGATGTCGTTTTCGACGAAAGTTCATTATATTCTAATGTTTGTCTCTTGTGATTTTGCATATGCCACTCTGACCCCACACCCACTCCGAGGAGCAATGATGCCAAGGAGGAGAAAGAGAAGGCGAGCGAGGCTATTCAAGCGGGAGAGACTCCCTGCCCTGATGCTTAAGTGATTGAGGCGCTTGACGAGGACAAGTCCGAAACTTCGTCTCCCGTCGAAAAAAGTTATGAAATTGAGATTACAAGTGCCTTTGGACACACTTCAAAAATAAGCATGAAGGAGCAACTTACGGAGGAGAAGAAAAAAAAAGTTGAAATCAAAGTCGAGCCTCGAGTTGTGGATTTAGATGATCCTTTGAACATGCGTTTGAAGGTCATCCTCCCTGGTGGGTCTATGCCACTAAAAGTCCCTCGTCCTTCCTTAGATGTTACTTTCCCATCCAGCAAAGCGTCCAAGTGAAAACGCATAGGGGCAGAGTCGTTTGAGAAAACGAGGGAGGGAAAGAAACCAAACTAGCTGTTACACTCGTTCAATGAGAGTTAGTTTAGATTTGTAATTATTTCTATTTATTTTCGCAGTCAATGTAGATAGACTTTTGACTTCGAGTTTTGGAGGAGTTGTAGTAGAACCTCATTTTGGATTAATAAATAAAATTTAGATCCTTTATCTTTCAAATGACATTTATTGTTCTGCTTACTGTATAACTTGTTACTATAACATGACATTCGGCGAGTTAATTGAACTCTAGTTCACCTCCGTGTGACTCTAATATTTTCTGAGAATCGTAAATACTCTGCTCATGCTATGGGTACGTAGAATATTTTTAGTCCGCACTCTGGGGACTCATGGTACTTCAGCCCACACTCCGAGGACTTGGATATTTCAAGTCGTTTATACTCTAATCCGCACTCTGGGGACTCATAGTACTCCATTCCGCACTCCGGGGACTTGGAGATTTTAAGTCGTTTGTACTCCAGTCAGCACTCTGGGGACTTGGAGTACTCCAGTCCGCACTCTAGAACTTAGAGATTTGAAGTCGTTTATACTCTAGTCCGCACTTTGGGGACTTAGAGTACTCTAAGTCCGCACTATGGGGACTTGGAAATTTTCAGTTGTTTATATACTAGTCCGCACTTTGGGGACTTAGATACTCCAGTCCGCACTCTGGGGAATTGGAGATTTTAAGTCGTTTATACTCCAGTCCGCACTCTGGGGACTTAGAGTACTCCAGTCCGCACTTCAAGGAATTGGAGATTTTAAGTCGTTTATACTCTAGTCCACACTCTGGGGACTTAGAGTACTCCAATCTGCACTCTATGGACTTGGAGATTTTGAGTTGTTTATACTCTAGTCCGCACGCTGGGGACTCAGAGTTCTCCAGTCCGCACTCTGGGGACTTGGAGATTTTATGTCATTTATACTCTAGTCTGCACTCTAGGGACTTAGAGTACTCCGGTCCACACTCTGGGGACTTAGAGATTTTGATCCGTTTATACTGTAGTCCGCACTCTAGGGACTTAAGAGTACTCTAGTCCGCACTTTGGGGACTTGGAGGTTTAAAGTCATTTGCACTCTAGTCCACACTCTGGGGACTTAGAGTACTCCAGTCCACACTTTGGGGACTTGGAGATTTTGAGCCATTTATAATCTAGTCTGCACTCTGGGGACTTAGAGTACTCCAGTCCGCACTCTGGGGACTTGAAGTTTTGAAGTCGTTTATAATCTAGTCCACACTCTGAGGACTTAGAGTACTCCAGTCCGCACTTTGTGCACTTGGAGATTTTGAGCCGTTTATACTCTAGTCCGCACTCTGGGGACTCAGAGTACTCCACTCCTCACTCTGGGGACTTGGATATTTCAATTCATTTATACCGTAGTCCGCCTCTCTAGGGACTTAGAGTACTCCAACCCGCACTTTGGAGACATGGAGATTTTAAGCTTTCGTGCCTCAGACATAATAATGTAACCCTAGTCTTTTGTCATAGAATTATCATACATGGAAACATCAATAATTCGTGGAAAAGATGGCTTCAAGCCTTTATTAATGAAAACAAACTAAATTGTCTTATTACATGCCGAAAACTAAGAACCAAAGAAGTAAAAACATAATGAAAGTAGTTGCAACAAAGATACAAAAGGAATACACTAAGTATAATAATGCCGCAGATGTTCACTATTCCATGCTCGGGGGAGTTTCGTGCCATCAACGGTTCACTAGCTCGAAAGTTCCCTCTCTAAGCCTCCGTTCAATGACGTATGGACCTTCTCATATGGGATACATATGCGATGGGATCGGGAAAACTCATTTCAAAACGAGATCGTCTACATCAAAGGTTCTTGGTCAGACCTTTCCATTATAATATCGAGTGACTTGGTGCCTATATGCAGCCGCCCTTAAATTAGCTTCTTCACGCTTTTCATCTACAAAGTCCACTGATTCCAGTAAAAGATCCTGATTCGTCTTTGGGTCGTAACAAGTTACCCGATGTGACAGAACTTCAAGTTCCATGGGCATAACAGCTTCTGTACCATATGCCAATGCGAATGGAGTGTGGCCATTCGCGGACTTATGGGTGGTTCTGTATGCCCACTGTTGGAAGTTCATCCACCCACTTGTCTCTAGCCTTTTCCAAACGTTTTTTCAATATGGACTTGATTATTTTGTTAACAGCCTCTACTTGTCCATTGGATTTCGGATGAGCAACCGCTGCATACCTTTTCTTAATGCCATACTTTTGAAAAAAATATTTGAACTTCCTACTTTCAAATTGAGTTCTGTTGTCTATAATGATAGTCCGTAGGAGGCCAAAACGGCATATAATGTTTCGTACAACGAAATTAATGACCTTTTTGGTGGTGATCGTGGCTAAGGGCTCTGCTTCTGCCCACTTGGTAAAGTAATCGACTGCAACTATTGCGTATTTCACACCACCTTTGGATATGGCTAGAGAGCCGAATATATCGATCCCCCACATTGCAAACGGTCAGGGACTAACCATTTATGTAAGTTCCATCGGCAGATCTGTAACGGCTCGAATTTTTCGCGTTCGAAAATCGACATCCATACTTTACATTGTACTCGAATGCCGCAGATTCGACCGTTCAAATTCGAGTCGCCGGAGCTTATAACACATTAAGTAAATAACACAGCGGAAGAAATGAATAATATATTTCATATACAGCATTTGATACAATAACTGATACAACATGAATGATACAACAGGATGGTACAATAGATAACAACATTATCAGAGATACAAAGAATAGCAGCGGAACAAAATCTCCAATGTGGTCTTCAAGAAAGAACTCCAATATTAGTAATCTCCATCTCCAAAGCACCAATCCAGAAATAGCTCGAACTCCAAATTAAGATGAAGAGAAGCAACTCGATCCAAAATGCGATTGCCAAATCCTAAGGCTGAAAGCTATCGAATCTACACCTACTACTGATTATCTGAAAACCCCAACTCTAGACTGCCCGTGTGGGAAAATAGTGGGCACCCAGAGTTTAGGAAAGGAACAATAAACTCCAGGTCAGTCATGGGACTGGTATGAGCAAACAAAAAAACATTTGGTCTTTGAAAACAAACAAAAGAATTTAAATTTGAAATCCGCAATGCTTTTTGAAAAATGAAACTACCATAAGGCCTCCCGGCACACACACAATGCAAACGCACACATGGGGGAGATTTCTCCTTATGATAGTCAAACATGCTTACTACGAGAAAAAATCCTTTTATATTATTACTAGTGCATAGTGGAAAATCTTTCGAAAGTATAATATAAATCCTAGCCAGCATAGGTACCATGATACTATGCCTACTATAGCTGCCATGTTAAATGGCAGGTTCTACAACTAAAACCGTACAAGGCGCGTATTGTTTTGATTGGATTTCCAACAAATGGTCAGGCTAAGGAACTTCCTACTGCCACATGGGATCGCCTCTGGCGGGACGTCCCGAGAACTAACGTTACGGTTAGATCTCTGCCAACACAAGGCCGGGTTACCTCTGTAACTAGGTAACTACTACACGAATATGTCATCCCCCGGTCCTTTGGGACCTTTATCCGAGGCGCCTCAAAGCAACAACCACACAGTAAATGAGATTGGAGCAACCACATAGGTTAAATACCAGGGCTCCATACCTGATACCACCCTTTACCAGAAGGGAATGACATACCCTAAAGGGAGCGACCCTCATAACCTTGCCGCATCTTTCCTGTTTCGACCATTTCCGGGGAGTGAGGTCCTGATGCAGTCTCGTCCACAAAGCTACGCTTTGGCACAAAGCCATGCTTTGGGTCAACAGATGACCAAAGCAATGATCACAAAGATAAATGATCAAACAAATGATCATATCACAAATGATCAACCAATGATCATCACACAGCATCACTCAGCATGCCACATTACCAAATTGGGAATATCACTGATAAATATCAACTACATAACCTCTGAGCTCGTACGTCTCAGAGAAGGGTGTTAAGCTAAGAGAATAAATTCTCCGCCACCAAGCAGAAATGTATTTGATAGAAATCAGTTAACATCTCAAAGTGTAATGTCGGACATACAACCATACAAGTCTGTCCCGGGTTCGAACAGAACCGAAGGCACTTCCGAAGAAGCCCTTGCAAATCCGGATAATCCCTAATCACGTCCGGACTTCCCATCACATATGAAGATCTCTATACCGGGGATCAGCCAGTGCAGAGACAATCGATGAGTTATCCTTTTGTTTTTGGAAATATCCGGTCTTCACCACCGGTCTTCAATTGCTATCCATAACGTCGTATCACTATTCGGAATGGGCTATATGACACTAGGTCCTCTCCCGGCTAAACCGAATAATGAGCGCCATATTTTAAAACATATGGATATGGGATTTTAGTTAAGTCACAACTTATAAAATCCAAAACTTTTCTTTCAAATGGTTAAACAAATTACCATTTTAAATCTTTAAACCAAAAGATTTATTTCACAAAGTTTCACCTAGTTTCACAAAGATCTATTCATAGATTCAAAACAACTTCCATTCCAATTGGATTAACTCAATAAATCTTTAAATTAAAGATTTAATTTATAGCTTTCAAAAACCCGTTCCAAAGGTTTATTTATAACTTGGAATACCATTTTCATTTCAAAACTTGAATTCCTTTTAACATACATTGGAAATCCATTTCTTATATGAAAGCTTCTATTATTTGAAAACAACAGTTTTCGTTTCAGAAAAGTCCGATTTATACAAGTTGGAATCTTGGGTTAATTTTAAATTTCAAAACATCACTTTTAAATTGGTTTAAAAACCCCATATAAACCCATTTATAAGTTGAATAACTTTTTAAAACCCTAGTTTCCAAATCATAGAATTCAATTCAATTATTGAATTCAAATTTAACTCAAATTATTTAAATTTCAAAACTCCATTAAGTTATTCACATAACTTTTATTTTTTTGAAATTCATTTTTTTTCAAAAACCTCAATTCTAATTCCAAAACTATTTTGGATTCAAAAATTCAAATTTTTAAAACAATTTCAAAATCTGTGACTTAACTCATTTCCACGTGCAATCCATATTTGTGTGTGTATAAGTGTGGTCCAGGGGTTCAACACAATAGTGCACAACATCATCATCACAGATTCAATCATAAAGATAAGCGGTATAACCCATAACGCTCATCTATATTAACAGATTCATAGATAAAGTAAATTATCAATCACAAAAATTCACTAATGTGATTCGATGTGGGTTTCGGATAACCAACTGGAATCCGACTCCCTGTCGCATCGAAATTCAAATGTCGTTTTACGGGTCAAAGGGTTTCATATTCATACAACAGCATATTCATCACAAATATAGCAGATCAGCACAAAGTATCACATAGCATCACATCACATAGCAAATATATCAATCCATCACACAACATTCAATAACAATCAGCATCTACAATTAAGATGAATAAACTGGGTGGTTTTAAATTTATTACCTACATGATTACTTTCATTTATTAGTCCTAATTAACTATCTCTAATTACAATGAGTAATTAGCTTATAAGATAATTACACAAGTTAATTACTTAAACCCTACATATATATAAATCACCCTTGATTAATAACCATTCAGTAATTAAATACATTAATTACTCAACCCAATTAATTATTCTTAATTAATTATCTAAATTAATCATTAATCACTTGATTAAATAAATCTTAATCATAAATTAAAATTTAGTTAACCGTTCTTAATTATAGATTAATTAAACTTAATTAATTAATCTCAAATCAAATTAAATATCATTAATTTTTTAATTAAACTTCCACATTATTAATTAATTAAATAATTAATATTTATCTAAATTACCTTAGTAATTAAATGATTCCAATCATTAAACATTTATTTATCTTTTAGATAAACATTTCTTATTAAATCAAGCATTTAAACACAAAAATGTTTTTAAATTTACATTAAATTCCATTTAACATTTCTTTTAAACTTAAAGATTCAAATTTATTTAAAATAAGATTCTAAAACAATACAAATCTTAATCTTATATGTTTACAAGAACATATACTTTGTTAATAAGATTAAAAAGAATTTAAATTTCAATTCAAATTAAATTCAAACCAATTTAAAAATTACTTTAACATTTGAAATTCAACTTTCAAATTTATTTTAGCTTTAAATTCTTTCTATCATCTATACCTTTAATTCAAATGCAAACCATTTGAAAACAATTTAAATTTAAATCTTTAATTTAAAAACTGAAGTTAAAAAATTTAAAATCCAGATTTAAAAACTCAGATTGAATTCATTTTAAACTCCTAGTTTCAAATTCTTAACCTTTCAATTCAAATGCCAAAACACAATGCATTCACACTTGAGAGTTTAAAATTAAATTTAAATTTAAAAGCCATCAAGGATTTCAAATTCCAGACAAATCAAATTTGAATTCATATTCAAATTCGAACCAAAACTCAGTTTAAAATCTTCACCTGCAAATTTAAACTTTAACTTTACATATGAAACAGAAAACAGTTTTTCTGTATTATAAAAAAAAAACTTTGAATTTTCCAGAATTCAAACTATTTCAAAAAACATAATTCAAACTTATTTGAATTCATACTTGAATTCAGTTTTAATATCATAAGATAAAACTTTAGTTTGCAAATTATTTCAAACCTTAAAAATCTGGAAACAGGCTCTTGTTCCTCCTTTTTTTTTTCTTTTTATTTTAAACCAATTTAAAATTTCTGCATTTAAATTAATATAAAATAATAATTCAAACAATTTGAATTCATCCCTAGGTTCAAGTTTAAATCCTAAGTTCAAATTTCCATTTTAATTTAAACTTGATTCTTAAAATTATAAAAAAACAGAACAGGTCTGTTAAATAACACCTGAAACAATGCAACTCAAGCAACCCCATTTACTTCGAGTTTTTACCCCACTTCCTTCGAGTTTTTTTCCAATTTACCCGAGACCTACCCGAGTCAAAATTCCCTGCAACCCAAAACATACCCAAAAACCTGAAACTGCACAACACCAACCCCACCACCATCACAAACCTGCACACACCCCTGTGCATTCTTAAACCACCTCCGGCCACCTTGACCTTCATCTCCGACCATCCCCTAACTATCAGAGACTTCACTACAACATTAAAACCCCAGATTCCCTAAGATTAACTTGAATTTGAAATCAAGTTTTAAAGCTAAAAACTGTAACAGCCTATACCCCACCTTCCTAAACCTGTCAACATCCAATCTCTCCCCTTCCCGACCACCATCCTTCTCCATACTCCGGAGATATTCTCATCAATCCATCTATCTCCATATCCCAAATCCCTGAGTCTCCCAGTCAAGTATAACTGCCGAAAAAATTTACTTTCACCAACTCAGTAGAACTAGGTTTTAGATAGCCAGAACAAAAATTGTATTTTAATTTAAAACCAAAATTTTTCCAATGCTTACTTTAATTTGAAATAAGCAAGTTTCAATCAAGATTGGAGCATAACAGCATACAAATCAAAAGAAACATGATTTTCCTATTAACTAGAACTTAAACTATAGCAACAGAACTTTTGGAATCAACATGCATTGCATTACCTATTTACACAGGCAGTAAAAATCAAATATGTACACAAATTTAACTCAGCAGAAACACATTCATTTCAAATTTTACAAGCATGTAACCCAATATCAACAAGCAAGCATCACAAAGCAATTCACAAGTTCATAGATATCAGATTCAAAGGGAAGATTTTCAAGTTTGCTCACCTTTAAAATGAAGACAGAGGCCAGACATTTGCAACTGTTTTGATTTTCTTCTTTTCCTGAATCTGCATTTTTGATTTTTTTGTGATTTTTTGTTTCAACTGTTTTAAACTTATACTTTATCATTGATTAACAACATGAAATTCAAAGCTTTAAGAAAAATTTACTTATCTTTATTTAATTTCAGAGAGAACTGCCCTGCTCTATCTTCTCTGGATTTCATTTGCTTTTCAGTTTCAGGTTGGATTCAGGTCATTGCTTCCAGATTCGATTTGCAACTTGACATTATAACACTTTGTTTAAATCTCTATTGCATGCTCTTGTTTATTCAGTTTATTAATATCAAAACAAGAATTTTAAGTTTTACTTACTGTTTTGAATGAAACAGAGAAGCCTTTTAATCTTTGTATTGAATCATTGATGAATTGAATTGTGAAAATAGGTTCTTCAATTATCACCAGGGAAAACTGCATTTGCTTGTTCCAGATTTGCTATGCTTAAATTTTGTTACAGGTAATTGATGAGAAAATCTGGTTTTGAATTTCACTTTAAATCTAATTTCAGATTTTCTTTTGAAGATAATGTTTGAACAATTATGAATTGCTAAGATTTCTACTTCATAAATTTTTAATAAAATATTTTTCAAACAAAAATAAGTAAAACAATTGCCACTTGTTACTTATGTTTACACTTGTTATTCTTTTATGTCATATGGTTTACATTTGTAAAATTTTGTATATTTATGTTTTTAACCTTGTCTTGAATTTATTTTATAAATTTTGTTTTGGTCCTTTAGTTCAATTAATTTTAATTCATACATTTTGTTTTTAAACCTTATTTGATTTTAAATTTATAAAACATGCTTATCAATCTTATATTTACACATATATGTTATGTAGTTATACTTACACAAATTAAAGTAAAATAGTTTGAAATTAGATTATACATTATTAGCAAATATTTATAAGTTAGTAAATACAACTTTTATTTTCAATACATCTATATTTATAAACTTAAGATGTTCAACTTATTAACAAACACTTATTTTTTAAAACTTTCATAATTAAATTCACAATAAAATCTCAAATCTTTTAAATTCCAAATTCAATCTAAAAATGCATATTATTATTTATTTTGTAAATCTCCCAATTGATTCAACTTTTAATTCTAAAAAATTAAAAATTAACTACAAAAATTCCATAATTTAATTCCAAAAATTAAATAAATTGTCAAATTATCTTGTTCAAAATTCAGGGATGTTACAGACTTCCCCCCTTAAGAAAATTTCGTCCTCGAAATTTGAAAGTAGGAAGACAACCAATGATGGATAGATACACAAGGATAGATAATCGACTCATAAATCAGGCCGATTAACTATTCTGCATTTGGCTTACCAAATCAGAATATCGACAATAGATATGAGAACAATCTCATATAATATTACACAAAATATTTGGGTCCACCGGTCTACGAATATACGAGGGCATTGATTAGTTCGAAGAGATAACTAATCGTTCGTAGAATATATCGGATCCCAGAGAATAGATAGATGGATCAAATCTTCATATTAGTTAACCAATTTACTAATTTAAAATTTCCAATTTATTTAATATTTTCAATTTCAAATTCATTAGAGTTTAGATCGAAAAGCTGATAAGAAACCGATGAAGATACGAAGTAAGAATTTCCTACAACAATACGTATGGCCATCATCACACCGAAACTTCTTTCTGGAGCAGTCACGAAGCAATCAAAAGAATTCGAAATCGAATCAAAGGAGATTGATAGAGAAAAGATATTCCCACTGTTGCAGGGTATTGACCATTTGTAGTGGTACTCCCCTGTCCCCTATCTCGTTCTCTTCTCGCACTCATACTCACTATCAGTGGATAGTAAGAGAATTTACTGAGGCATTCGAACGGATATCTCAGGGATATACTCATTCTAGGGTTTACTTCACCCTATCTCTAATGAGTTACTTAATGTGTTATACTCCTGAGCTAAAGTTTTAACCTTCAGCTCTGATACCAAATGTAACGGCTCGAATTTTTCGCGTTCGAAAATCGACATCCATACTTTACATTGTACTCGAATGCCGCAGATTCGACCGTTCAAATTCGAGTCGCCGGAGCTTATAACACAT
The DNA here is from genome assembly GCA_030765085.1 of Allium cepa. Classification (NCBI taxonomy): domain Eukaryota; kingdom Viridiplantae; phylum Streptophyta; class Magnoliopsida; order Asparagales; family Amaryllidaceae; genus Allium; species Allium cepa. The sequence goes on from CM060945.1 coordinate 146,969,307, forward strand.
TAAGTAAATAACACAGCGGAAGAAATGAATAATATATTTCATATACAGCATTTGATACAATAACTGATACAACATGAATGATACAACAGGATGGTACAATAGATAACAACATTATCAGAGATACAAAGAATAGCAGCGGAACAAAATCTCCAATGTGGTCTTCAAGAAAGAACTCCAATATTAGTAATCTCCATCTCCAAAGCACCAATCCAGAAATAGCTCGAACTCCAAATTAAGATGAAGAGAAGCAACTCGATCCAAAATGCGATTGCCAAATCCTAAGGCTGAAAGCTATCGAATCTACACCTACTACTGATTATCTGAAAACCCCAACTCTAGACTGCCCGTGTGGGAAAATAGTGGGCACCCAGAGTTTAGGAAAGGAACAATAAACTCCAGGTCAGTCATGGGACTGGTATGAGCAAACAAAAAAACATTTGGTCTTTGAAAACAAACAAAAGAATTTAAATTTGAAATCCGCAATGCTTTTTGAAAAATGAAACTACCATAAGGCCTCCCGGCACACACACAATGCAAACGCACACATGGGGGAGATTTCTCCTTATGATAGTCAAACATGCTTACTACGAGAAAAAATCCTTTTATATTATTACTAGTGCATAGTGGAAAATCTTTCGAAAGTATAATATAAATCCTAGCCAGCATAGGTACCATGATACTATGCCTACTATAGCTGCCATGTTAAATGGCAGGTTCTACAACTAAAACCGTACAAGGCGCGTATTGTTTTGATTGGATTTCCAACAAATGGTCAGGCTAAGGAACTTCCTACTGCCACATGGGATCGCCTCTGGCGGGACGTCCCGAGAACTAACGTTACGGTTAGATCTCTGCCAACACAAGGCCGGGTTACCTCTGTAACTAGGTAACTACTACACGAATATGTCATCCCCCGGTCCTTTGGGACCTTTATCCGAGGCGCCTCAAAGCAACAACCACACAGTAAATGAGATTGGAGCAACCACATAGGTTAAATACCAGGGCTCCATACCTGATACCACCCTTTACCAGAAGGGAATGACATACCCTAAAGGGAGCGACCCTCATAACCTTGCCGCATCTTTCCTGTTTCGACCATTTCCGGGGAGTGAGGTCCTGATGCAGTCTCGTCCACAAAGCTACGCTTTGGCACAAAGCCATGCTTTGGGTCAACAGATGACCAAAGCAATGATCACAAAGATAAATGATCAAACAAATGATCATATCACAAATGATCAACCAATGATCATCACACAGCATCACTCAGCATGCCACATTACCAAATTGGGAATATCACTGATAAATATCAACTACATAACCTCTGAGCTCGTACGTCTCAGAGAAGGGTGTTAAGCTAAGAGAATAAATTCTCCGCCACCAAGCAGAAATGTATTTGATAGAAATCAGTTAACATCTCAAAGTGTAATGTCGGACATACAACCATACAAGTCTGTCCCGGGTTCGAACAGAACCGAAGGCACTTCCGAAGAAGCCCTTGCAAATCCGGATAATCCCTAATCACGTCCGGACTTCCCATCACATATGAAGATCTCTATACCGGGGATCAGCCAGTGCAGAGACAATCGATGAGTTATCCTTTTGTTTTTGGAAATATCCGGTCTTCACCACCGGTCTTCAATTGCTATCCATAACGTCGTATCACTATTCGGAATGGGCTATATGACACTAGGTCCTCTCCCGGCTAAACCGAATAATGAGCGCCATATTTTAAAACATATGGATATGGGATTTTAGTTAAGTCACAACTTATAAAATCCAAAACTTTTCTTTCAAATGGTTAAACAAATTACCATTTTAAATCTTTAAACCAAAAGATTTATTTCACAAAGTTTCACCTAGTTTCACAAAGATCTATTCATAGATTCAAAACAACTTCCATTCCAATTGGATTAACTCAATAAATCTTTAAATTAAAGATTTAATTTATAGCTTTCAAAAACCCGTTCCAAAGGTTTATTTATAACTTGGAATACCATTTTCATTTCAAAACTTGAATTCCTTTTAACATACATTGGAAATCCATTTCTTATATGAAAGCTTCTATTATTTGAAAACAACAGTTTTCGTTTCAGAAAAGTCCGATTTATACAAGTTGGAATCTTGGGTTAATTTTAAATTTCAAAACATCACTTTTAAATTGGTTTAAAAACCCCATATAAACCCATTTATAAGTTGAATAACTTTTTAAAACCCTAGTTTCCAAATCATAGAATTCAATTCAATTATTGAATTCAAATTTAACTCAAATTATTTAAATTTCAAAACTCCATTAAGTTATTCACATAACTTTTATTTTTTTGAAATTCATTTTTTTTCAAAAACCTCAATTCTAATTCCAAAACTATTTTGGATTCAAAAATTCAAATTTTTAAAACAATTTCAAAATCTGTGACTTAACTCATTTCCACGTGCAATCCATATTTGTGTGTGTATAAGTGTGGTCCAGGGGTTCAACACAATAGTGCACAACATCATCATCACAGATTCAATCATAAAGATAAGCGGTATAACCCATAACGCTCATCTATATTAACAGATTCATAGATAAAGTAAATTATCAATCACAAAAATTCACTAATGTGATTCGATGTGGGTTTCGGATAACCAACTGGAATCCGACTCCCTGTCGCATCGAAATTCAAATGTCGTTTTACGGGTCAAAGGGTTTCATATTCATACAACAGCATATTCATCACAAATATAGCAGATCAGCACAAAGTATCACATAGCATCACATCACATAGCAAATATATCAATCCATCACACAACATTCAATAACAATCAGCATCTACAATTAAGATGAATAAACTGGGTGGTTTTAAATTTATTACCTACATGATTACTTTCATTTATTAGTCCTAATTAACTATCTCTAATTACAATGAGTAATTAGCTTATAAGATAATTACACAAGTTAATTACTTAAACCCTACATATATATAAATCACCCTTGATTAATAACCATTCAGTAATTAAATACATTAATTACTCAACCCAATTAATTATTCTTAATTAATTATCTAAATTAATCATTAATCACTTGATTAAATAAATCTTAATCATAAATTAAAATTTAGTTAACCGTTCTTAATTATAGATTAATTAAACTTAATTAATTAATCTCAAATCAAATTAAATATCATTAATTTTTTAATTAAACTTCCACATTATTAATTAATTAAATAATTAATATTTATCTAAATTACCTTAGTAATTAAATGATTCCAATCATTAAACATTTATTTATCTTTTAGATAAACATTTCTTATTAAATCAAGCATTTAAACACAAAAATGTTTTTAAATTTACATTAAATTCCATTTAACATTTCTTTTAAACTTAAAGATTCAAATTTATTTAAAATAAGATTCTAAAACAATACAAATCTTAATCTTATATGTTTACAAGAACATATACTTTGTTAATAAGATTAAAAAGAATTTAAATTTCAATTCAAATTAAATTCAAACCAATTTAAAAATTACTTTAACATTTGAAATTCAACTTTCAAATTTATTTTAGCTTTAAATTCTTTCTATCATCTATACCTTTAATTCAAATGCAAACCATTTGAAAACAATTTAAATTTAAATCTTTAATTTAAAAACTGAAGTTAAAAAATTTAAAATCCAGATTTAAAAACTCAGATTGAATTCATTTTAAACTCCTAGTTTCAAATTCTTAACCTTTCAATTCAAATGCCAAAACACAATGCATTCACACTTGAGAGTTTAAAATTAAATTTAAATTTAAAAGCCATCAAGGATTTCAAATTCCAGACAAATCAAATTTGAATTCATATTCAAATTCGAACCAAAACTCAGTTTAAAATCTTCACCTGCAAATTTAAACTTTAACTTTACATATGAAACAGAAAACAGTTTTTCTGTATTATAAAAAAAAAACTTTGAATTTTCCAGAATTCAAACTATTTCAAAAAACATAATTCAAACTTATTTGAATTCATACTTGAATTCAGTTTTAATATCATAAGATAAAACTTTAGTTTGCAAATTATTTCAAACCTTAAAAATCTGGAAACAGGCTCTTGTTCCTCCTTTTTTTTTTCTTTTTATTTTAAACCAATTTAAAATTTCTGCATTTAAATTAATATAAAATAATAATTCAAACAATTTGAATTCATCCCTAGGTTCAAGTTTAAATCCTAAGTTCAAATTTCCATTTTAATTTAAACTTGATTCTTAAAATTATAAAAAAACAGAACAGGTCTGTTAAATAACACCTGAAACAATGCAACTCAAGCAACCCCATTTACTTCGAGTTTTTACCCCACTTCCTTCGAGTTTTTTTCCAATTTACCCGAGACCTACCCGAGTCAAAATTCCCTGCAACCCAAAACATACCCAAAAACCTGAAACTGCACAACACCAACCCCACCACCATCACAAACCTGCACACACCCCTGTGCATTCTTAAACCACCTCCGGCCACCTTGACCTTCATCTCCGACCATCCCCTAACTATCAGAGACTTCACTACAACATTAAAACCCCAGATTCCCTAAGATTAACTTGAATTTGAAATCAAGTTTTAAAGCTAAAAACTGTAACAGCCTATACCCCACCTTCCTAAACCTGTCAACATCCAATCTCTCCCCTTCCCGACCACCATCCTTCTCCATACTCCGGAGATATTCTCATCAATCCATCTATCTCCATATCCCAAATCCCTGAGTCTCCCAGTCAAGTATAACTGCCGAAAAAATTTACTTTCACCAACTCAGTAGAACTAGGTTTTAGATAGCCAGAACAAAAATTGTATTTTAATTTAAAACCAAAATTTTTCCAATGCTTACTTTAATTTGAAATAAGCAAGTTTCAATCAAGATTGGAGCATAACAGCATACAAATCAAAAGAAACATGATTTTCCTATTAACTAGAACTTAAACTATAGCAACAGAACTTTTGGAATCAACATGCATTGCATTACCTATTTACACAGGCAGTAAAAATCAAATATGTACACAAATTTAACTCAGCAGAAACACATTCATTTCAAATTTTACAAGCATGTAACCCAATATCAACAAGCAAGCATCACAAAGCAATTCACAAGTTCATAGATATCAGATTCAAAGGGAAGATTTTCAAGTTTGCTCACCTTTAAAATGAAGACAGAGGCCAGACATTTGCAACTGTTTTGATTTTCTTCTTTTCCTGAATCTGCATTTTTGATTTTTTTGTGATTTTTTGTTTCAACTGTTTTAAACTTATACTTTATCATTGATTAACAACATGAAATTCAAAGCTTTAAGAAAAATTTACTTATCTTTATTTAATTTCAGAGAGAACTGCCCTGCTCTATCTTCTCTGGATTTCATTTGCTTTTCAGTTTCAGGTTGGATTCAGGTCATTGCTTCCAGATTCGATTTGCAACTTGACATTATAACACTTTGTTTAAATCTCTATTGCATGCTCTTGTTTATTCAGTTTATTAATATCAAAACAAGAATTTTAAGTTTTACTTACTGTTTTGAATGAAACAGAGAAGCCTTTTAATCTTTGTATTGAATCATTGATGAATTGAATTGTGAAAATAGGTTCTTCAATTATCACCAGGGAAAACTGCATTTGCTTGTTCCAGATTTGCTATGCTTAAATTTTGTTACAGGTAATTGATGAGAAAATCTGGTTTTGAATTTCACTTTAAATCTAATTTCAGATTTTCTTTTGAAGATAATGTTTGAACAATTATGAATTGCTAAGATTTCTACTTCATAAATTTTTAATAAAATATTTTTCAAACAAAAATAAGTAAAACAATTGCCACTTGTTACTTATGTTTACACTTGTTATTCTTTTATGTCATATGGTTTACATTTGTAAAATTTTGTATATTTATGTTTTTAACCTTGTCTTGAATTTATTTTATAAATTTTGTTTTGGTCCTTTAGTTCAATTAATTTTAATTCATACATTTTGTTTTTAAACCTTATTTGATTTTAAATTTATAAAACATGCTTATCAATCTTATATTTACACATATATGTTATGTAGTTATACTTACACAAATTAAAGTAAAATAGTTTGAAATTAGATTATACATTATTAGCAAATATTTATAAGTTAGTAAATACAACTTTTATTTTCAATACATCTATATTTATAAACTTAAGATGTTCAACTTATTAACAAACACTTATTTTTTTAAAACTTTCATAATTAAATTCACAATAAAATCTCAAATCTTTTAAATTCCAAATTCAATCTAAAAATGCATATTATTATTTATTTTGTAAATCTTCCAATTGATTCAACTTTTAATTCTAAAAAATTAAAAATTAACTACAAAAATTCCATAATTTAATTCCAAAAATTAAATAAATTGTCAAATTATCTTGTTCAAAATTCAGGGATGTTACAAGATCTCTCAGGATTTTTGCATACTTCTGGCATTTGTCACATCTCCTTACATTGTCTGCAGCATCCCGATTTACAGTTGGCCAATAATATCCATAGTGGAGGATCTTCTTTGCTAACGTCTACCCTCAGCATGGTCACCATATTCTCCTTCATGGACTTCCTTCAGTACTCGTTTTATCTCATTATGGGCAATGCACCGTAGTAAGGGGGCCTAGAATCCCCTTCGATACATTATTTCGTCCTGCATTACATATCGTGAGAGCCTTATGAATGACTTGTCGTCTTTCGCTCTTTCTTTCAGGCAAGATCCCGTGTTACAAGTATTGCTTGAATAAGGTCATCCATGATTCCTTCTCAATTTCTGTTTCTAACACGAAATCTATTTCCACCATATTTATACTCTGAGCATGTAAGGTTTCGACGGGAACCAATCCCATTTGTTGTGCATCGCCAGTACTTGCAAATTTTCCCAGTGAATCGACTTCTTTGTTTTGTTCACGCGGGACATGCGAAATATCATAATATTCTAGATTTGCTAGCAGCTCTTGAACTCTTACAAGGTATGGGGAAAGTCTCTGTCCCTTCGCTTGATGGTCCCCCCTCACCTGGTATACCACCAATTGTTAGTCATAAAAGATTTCAACCAAAATTACCCCCAATTCCTCGATAAGTTTCAAACCAGTAATCAATGCTTCATACTCGGCTTCGTTATTTGTTGCTAGGAATTCGAGCTTCAAAGCGTAGCAAATTAATTTATTTCGAGAGTCACAAGAACTATACTAGCTCTAGAGAAACGGTCGTTAAATGCCCTATTGGTGTACAGCTTCCATCGAACAGGAGGTGTGACATTGTGACTGTTTTATTTGTCTGACACGGTGAATTCAGCGATGAAGTCTGCAAGCGCTTGTCCTTGGATGGCCCTTCATGCCAGGTAGGTAATATTAAACTGACTCAACTCGATATTCCATTTTAACATCCTTCCGGAGGTTTCTAGTCGTTGGAGTACCTGCCGTAAGGGTCGATCGATATAAACACTGATTTAGTGTGCCTGAAAGTACGGACGAAGCTTGTGTGATGCAATCACCAAGCAGTAGGCTAGTTTTTCGATCTTAGGATAATATCTTTTCGCCCCTGTTAAACATTTATTGACATAGCACATTGGCTTTTAAACTTGGTCCTCCTCCCGAACCAAAGCCATATTGATAGCATGTTGGGATACAGCCAAGTACATATAAAACATTTCATGCTCTACCGGTTTCGATAGCACTGGGGGACTTTCTAAATGTCATACCAGAGCTCGGAATGTTTCCTCACAGTCGGATGTCCATTCGAAACTTCTCTTTCCTTTCTTTATGACATCAAAGAAGGGAATGCATTTATTTGTGGCTCTAGATATGAATCGACTCAGCACGGCTACTTTTCCGTTCAGGCTTGTTACTTGCTTTATTGTTTTGGGCATTTGTATGTCCCGAATAGCTTGAATCTTTTCCGGGTTAGCTTCAATTCCCCGCGCATTGACAATGAAACCCAAAAACTTTCCTGACGCAACGCCAAAGGAGCACTTCAAAGGGTTAATTTTCATTCCATGATATCTGAGTATATCAAACATCTCTGCTAAGTCTCGAATGTGGTTGTTTGACTGTCGTGACTTCACGAGCGTGTCATCCACATGGACTTTCATTGTTTTACCTATCTGGCTTTAAACACTCAATTCACCAGATGCTGATAAGTCGCTTCCGCATTTTTTAATCCGAAGGGCATCACTACATAGCAGTATTGCCCAACATCTGTGACAAAACTGGTGTGTTCTTTGTCTGGAATGTGCATCGGGATTTGATTATACCCCGAGTACGCATCCATAAATGATAGTAACTCGTGTCCCGCCTTTGAGTCAACTAGGTCAATCTTGGGTAAAGGAAAACTATCCTTAGGGACGCTTTGTTCATATCAGAGTAATCCATGCAAGTTCTCCATTTTCCATTTGCTTTTCTCACTAGCACAGGGTTAGACACCCATTCAGGGTAGAGGATGTCGCGGACGAACCCATCGGCTAAGTTTGTCCACCTCCTCACTGAGAGCAACGGACCTCTACGGGTCCATGCCTCTCTTCTTCTCCTTTACTGGTACGTACCTTGGGTCTATGTTTAACATATAATTTGTAATAGCAGGAGAAATTCCTCACATATCAGAACGCATCCAAGCGAAAACATCCAGATTCGCTCGGAGGAATTCATTAAGATCCTCGGCCATCGAAGGGTCGAGTTGTGATCTAATCTTAAGTACTCGCGATGGGTCATCTCAGCTGACTAGAATGTCAATCGTCAAGTTCAACTAGTGCTGCTTTTGCTTCCATGGGTTCCCCATCCTCATCCCTCGGATCTATGTCTCTTTAGATCCGAGAATGTTGCCCGAGCCAGGGCTCGGGCACTACTTGTCAATTGTCAGTATTCTGGATGCAGACGGAGTTTTCCGCAACCTTTCCTTTCTCTCTCCGCTGGGCCTCTCTCAGCTCAGCCACATAACATGCATGACCGGTTGCCTGGTCGTCATGCACCACACCACCTCTTTATCTGTTAGAAATTTCAAAGCCAAACACCACGGGGCCAAAGCTTCCATAAACTTTGCCAGAGTCGGTCGACCTAGAAACACATTATATGGAGAATCAACATCCAAAACTATGAAAGGTAGGATTCGCACCCTCCTACGCTCACCTTGTCCCAGTTCAACTGGCAATTCAACATACCCCACTGCATCAGTCGCTGCACCATTAAAGCCGTGGATATGGGCTTTAGATGGCTTTAAAACCTTCGTCTCCATCTTCATTTGGTCGTATGCCATTTTGAAGATGATGGTAACAGAACTTCCACAATCAATTAAATTCTCTTCACATACGATGGCCCGATTTTCACTGACATGACCATCGGGTCAACGGTAGGAGCCTCCACCTGGTAAGCATCTCGACCCCTGAACACTATATCGTCTGTCATCATGCGCTGCTGTTTAGCGGGGGTCCCATCCTCCATATTTGAACAACACTCATAATCCACATGCCTTAAGGAGTTAGCATACCGCTCCATTTCCTACCAGTTCTTGTCTGTAGGATGAGGTCCACCGACCATAGTCTTTAAGACCAGTCTACCTACAGTTTGGGCAGGTACCTCTGGATGGCATGGAGCCGGCCCGCTTCTGGGATCTAACGTTCCTTGCCTACTTTCCTACGGGTTCTTGACAAAATCCTGCAACTTTTTCTATCTAACCAGCTTTTCTATGGCATCGTGGAGGTATCTACACTCCTCCGTATTGTTCCCATAAGTCTCATGGAAGTGGAAGTACTTCCCGGTCCATTTTTGTTCCTCTGGTGACTCCTTTGGGCGCGGCTTTCTGTATTGGAAAGTATTACAAGTTGACAGGTAAATATTCTCTAGAGATGCATTCAGAGAAGTATATTCGTTGTAAGTTGGAATTCTAGACTTCCATTGCCCTGTTTCCCTTTTCTTTTCAGGATTTCTTCCCCCCGACCCTTTAGATTGTCCGAGCTTGTTCTAGACATTGACTTGAACCTTCCTCGAATTGTCACCAGATTATTTTACAGCAATGTTGCTTTTCACAATCTCCTGAACAGGCCCTAGTGTCTTATCTCGCCTCTTCCATCTGGCTTCCTATCTTCTTATGAATTAATGAGCCTTTGAATATAAATGCTCCAGCATAGTTGGAAGCTTTCCTGCCAACCAATCTCTAAACTCTAAATCCGGATCCACTCCTCGCATTACCGCAATCAAAATTGCATGGTCATTGGGGCTGCTAACTTCAATAGCCACAACATGAAATCTTTGTAAGTACTCTTTCAATGAGTCCCCTAGAGCCTGGATTACACTAGATAGGGACATCACGTCCTTGGGATAAGTGGAATGAATCATGAACTATTCTACAAATTTCATCGCCAGTTCGTCAAAGCTAGATATAGACGATGGGGAAAGTCGAGTGAATCACATGGTGGCGATTCAAGATAAAGTAATTGGGAAGCATCTACACTTGGTCGCGTCATTCACTCTAGCGGAATCCATCATCATTCATACCTCATCACATGCTGTCTGGGATCAGTTTTTTCTTCGTAGGCTGGGATAGTTGGCATGCTAAACTTCTTGGGGGTACTCGGCCTGTAGAATAGTATCTGTGAATGAAGTATGACTCCTGGATATCCTCCAATCTTCATTGGTCAAGCCTTGATTTTCTCTCATCAACTGTCTAACCATAGCTGATAAGTCCGGGGTTTATACAAAGGATGGAAGGTTGGACTCTATTCTACGAGACCACTCGGGTTGATGTCTCCTCTGTCGATCTGCCAATTGTGTATCTTAGGGACCAGCTTCATTAGGGTCTTGGTGAGCCGGGCGTCAAGTTTCCATACGTGTTCCAACTCCTAAGTTTCCTGTTCCAGCATGGATGTGGTCTCTAAGATGTAAGTGATCCCTAGTTGATCGATCAGCGGCATCTGCTAGTGTAATTTCAGTTTTGCGGCATCTATGCTTGGGAGGTTCATCGGATGAAGTCGAGCTATGAGATGAACAGAAAGAAGCAGGACTACCTCTAGCATTCTGATGTTGTTGTTGAGCGAGCTGAGCCATAAGATTGGCGTTAACTTGAATCTGTTCGCTAAGTTGTCACCTATTTTCCATGAGTTCTCTCATCAGGTCGTTGAACTCCGTCCTAGTGACAACTTCCATCTGGCTATGGGCTCCGACAGTCCCTACACTAGGATTAACTTGCTGATTGCTAGGTCATATTTGTTGTATGCTAGTAGTCTCATTGACGTCTGCGTTATAAATGGCTGATTCGGTATGTGGTTTCCCATAGTAGAGTTGTTGATAAAAACTCTGAGTAGAATCAACGGACATCCTGTGAATGACTTGGATCTACTACGAAGGATTCATTCAATCCAGTAGCTACAAAGCAGATCCTAGTGGCTTGAGAATTCGATTCTCAGTGGAAGCATCAAAATGTTAGCACCAGAATTGGTCATTACACTCTTGAGAGAAAGATTAAGTAGACAGATTAATGAAGAAAGTAAATTAAAGTAGAGGACTGTATGCTAAATTAATTGCAAAAACAAGAACACCAGATTTATGGTGGTTCAGCTTAACAACCTATGTCCAATTTAAGTTTTGATCTTTATTGCTTTCACAAATGATCGAATACAGATACAGTCTATAAAATAATGGCTTGAATACAAGTAATAAGTGAAATAGAATAAGTCTTGAATGTAGCAGAGTCCTCCCAGTGTTCTCGACAAAAGATCCCTTTCACCGTTCCCACGCCCTTTTATTTATAGAAGAAGATGGGTTGGACTTCCCTCACGGGCCTAGGAACAAGGTACCTTGGCCCTTGGTAAGTAACTTTCACGCACTAAGCCAGGAATGCCGAACGGCAATTGCCGAGCGAGGTCAGTCGAAACAGGGCACGCCGAGTGAGGTTTCCATGCCGAACGACATTCGTATGTCGAGCGAGGTTTCCATGTCGAACGGCATTCGTATGTCGAGCGAGGTATGCATGTAGAATGGCATTCGTATGTCGAGCGAGTGATGCGTGTCGAGATGCATTTGTATGCCGAACGAGGTGTTATGTCGAACGAGGGGAGGTGCGCTGAACGGGGCCTGTGTCGAACGGCTCATCTGCGCCGAGAAAGGCCTTGTGTCGAGCGACTCATCTATGCCGAACGAGGCATCATGCCGAGCGACCCATCTATCCCGAATGAGGCTTCATGCCGAGCGACCCATCAATGCCAAACGAGGCTTTATGCCGATCGACTCATCTATGCCGAATGAGGCATCAAGCCGAGCGACCCATCTATGCCGAATGAGGCATCATGCCGAGCGACCTATCTATGCCGAATGAGGCTTCATGCCGAGAAACCCATCTATGCCAAACAAGGCTTTGTGCCGATTGACTCATCCATGCCGAACGACAATCGTATGTCGAGCCACGTATCCAGGACAAGTTACTAGGTAGCAATGGTTATCCCAAACATCCTTTGAGTTACTTGTATTTCAGCTGATATTTCACTTGAGTTGGATTTATTGATATAAGAATGTTAATCCCGACTCGAGTGTTTTTTGTTTTGCTTTATGCTTGGGTCGGACTGAGTGATACAGCATTTGGAACTCACCTTTGGAGTTTGGAGCTTCATCTAGAGATCCAACAATCGATTCAGCTTTCAGCCTTTTTAGTTGATTTGTTCAGAGATGTCATCTGATTGTATTCAAGACTTCATTTTCTTTGAGATATTCTGCTGTATTTTATTTCTAACTCTGATGTTTATATAATAGCTTCATGAACTACTATTTATCTATTCCGCTGCTTATTATTGTAATACTCTATATTTGTGATTCTGTGATTTATTTATTTATTGTATATGCTGAGTTTTGCCAAATATAAATAAATAATCTGATATTTTAAGCGATTCAAGTCCGATATGTATGGATGCGAAGGGCATGAAATACCGGGTTGTTACATGAATGGACTAGATTGATTTGAAAGTTGAACGATAAAAGACCCGAAAAGCCTATTTCGTCCCTGAAATGAAAATGGATTATCCCATATATCGAAATAGATGTTTTCGATAAATTTAAACTCAATGGAACATGTTTCAAGTTCTAGTTCCATCGTATGAAGAAGTTATGTTAAAATCGGCTTATTTCAAATTGATTTCATTTAAAGTGGTTTTCACACGTTTCGAGTCTGTACAATCAAACGACAAGTCCCATCGCTACGAATCTTAAAACCTTATAATAATTCACCATTAGGAATTCGATGAAACTGGTTTCGTCGAAATCCGAGTCATTGGTCGAAATGGTTATTTTCACGTTAATTAAATAAATTAATATTAAATAATTAATCACTTTTTACATTCAAATTAATTAACTAACCAATTTTTATCATTTTTGATCGCATAGACATTTCAAATAAATCAAAATAAGTTTACATATAATTCAATGTTAAATGTTTCACAGATTACGATGTTTAATTGTAACTGCAATTAAAATCCAATTAATATAATTTAATTTCAATAAATTTATTAAATTTGGTTTCAATCTTTATATTCAATCAATTATTATTTTATAGACATACTTAACATTGTTTTATTTTTCACATCACTAATACGCTATAATTTCCATCTTTTACTTGTGTTAAGTACTATATCCCAATTATATTGAAATTTGTCACTTATACCCATTAGTTAATTTAAAATCCTAATTAATTTATCTATCTTGATTTCACTCTTTTAGTTCATTTATTATTGCCTTGTAAATAAAATTAACATTTCTTGTAATGCGCCATAATTTTCAATGTTTTATTAACGTAAATAATTGAAATTTTGTGGAATTTTAAACAATAAAATTTTGAAATAAAGTATAATATTTGGAATACATCTAATTAAACATAGAAAATGGTAAATTTTCATCAGATAATATGAAATTTTATTTTGTTATGTAATTTTATTTCAATTTATATCGGTTAAAAATTGATGGTAATAAAATGTTTTCCAAACCTAAATATTTTTACACAATAATTTGTAAATCATCTTCTAAGTGAGACGTCATATTTCGTTTCTCCAAATTTGAACCGCTATTGCTCCATTTACCTTATTTCTAACATTTTAGCAGCATTTTTGGTAACGATATCGACTTTTGATAGCATGATCGTACCACTGATATCATTATATCGTTTGATCGGTCCATTGTGCTGATCTCTGTGGTATATTCAATTCTGTGTTTTGAAGTCTAGTATGTAGTGGAACCCATGAAACGGATAACCGTTTCTTTACATTTCTAAAATCTTCAGGTTTCTGGTGTCCTTTTGGTTCTTTGCCCTTTCGTTATCCACGTGAAGATCAATAGACATCTGAATTTAACAATTTTCAGCTTTTGGCATTTTCAGTTCCTATTATTTTCAATATTTTTATCTGGTTTAATATATTTTCCAATTCGTTCATTTATTTATGTCCATTCCTTCTCTTCTATTTTTATTTTGGTTCTGAGAAAAGAATAAGTTGATATATATATATATATATATATATATATATATATATATATCGTTTGCCTAGAACCAACAGCTAGCCTTTTTTGTTCTACCTCACCTCGCAAGTCGTTCCCCTTCTTTTCTCTTCGCCTAGCAACCATGGACCATCGCTCTGGCCATGTCTTCCTTCCCATCAGCCGCTCTCTGTTACTCGGCCTTGTTCACCTCAAACCTCTCACCTTTGACCCGATCGTCCTTCTCGTGTGCCTTCCCACCTTGTCACCAATCAAATCCCTCCATGCAAGTGCACAACCATCCCATCTCGAACTAGACGCACACATCCCAAACTGCCCGCAAGCCTTCCCCATCGACTTCAACTTAACTCGGCATGTGTTGATTCACGGGTATATATTCATATGAGTAATTTTGTATATATCTAAGTATTTAAGTCTGTAGAAAATATTTTTAGCATAAATATAGTTACAAACAGTGCATTTTATAGGTAGTCTGCATATATATTTTTCCTGTAGTACGTATATTTATTAGAAAACTCGATTTTTCTATATATATATATATATATATATATATATTATAAAATGGTTATGTTGTACGTGGAAGCCAAAATAGTCGTATTTATACCTAAAATTTTATAAGCCATAATTTGTTATTGCTTTTCAATGTATATATAAACTATAGAATAGTTACCGTGAAGGTTTGTACAAGTTTAAAAATAAAAATGAGTACTTATATATATAGTTGCTTACAATATATGTATAAATAATGTGTTTATGTACTGTTTGTGTGATCTACTTTGGATATTTCTTTTAAATGTAGGATAGGAGTTTTATTTTAATCTTAATATGTGTTAGTAATTGACTTTATATGCCAGTTATATACATGACCTAAGTTAGGTTATACAAGGGCTATATATATTATTTTATATTATATAAACTTATACTTATATGTTGTATTTTGAGTCTTGGCCTATTTCCCTCTTTGCATGTTTGAAGAATATATATGTTGTATTTGAAATTCGAGTCTGTTATATATATATAAGTGTATGCAAGTTGCAACTTTGTCTTATCTATCTTCTTTCTTTAGTTTACAGTTTGGGCTTTAAATAACATTATATATATGATATGTAAATTTGTGGTCTAATGTTTCTATTCTTAGATATGAGATAAAAAAGGTACATCTTATAATGTAACTTGTCTCTTGCTCTATTCATACATATATTCTATTGGATAGCTCGACATATTGGTTTTAAATAGTTGTTTTAAATGTAATATATGTGTGTGTGTGTGTGTGTGTGTGTGTGTGTGTGTGTGTTTTGATTTTTAAATTTTAGGTGTCTTAAATTTAGAAATGATTTTTTGTAATATAATGTATGGATTTTTATGTTATATGTTTTATTATTGATTTTAATATATTGGATATATATTTTGATTTTGTAAATCTTTGATTTTCAAAAATATACATACATTATTTTAAATATATGTTTTATATTGATTTTTGAAAATATATGTGGATAATATATTATATATATTCAGTTTATATCAAAACTGATTTGATTTGTTTTCATCGATTCTTGTTATCAGCTCTGTTCGTCAAACTTGTTTCCATCGTGCTTTGCTTCGAAATTCATGCTTGGATTCGTAACTCACCTCATTCTCGTTCATCTCTAGCCTTGAAGGGTGAGCAATCACTCACGATTAACGTTCTTATATTTATTAAATTTGATTTCAACTAAAATGATAATTAAAATATGCTACTGTTAGTTATTTACATTGCTATATATATGCTATTATCTGTACATGTTCACCTATGACATCTGAAACCATTATTTGTTATTTATATTGATGATATATGCCTGTTATATTATTATCAATATGTTATCACTCTGCAAGTTCCCTATTAGTTGGAATTCACTATAAGTTGAAATGATACATACCCGAACGATCTGTAGAATAGGAGAAAATCGTTATGGGTTGAAATGATAAACCCAAGCGATTTTCGTTGAATTTGGGATTGCAGGTTGAAATGATATATACCCATATATATTTAAATTGCGGAATGAAATGATAAATATCTGTATCACTTGACCATGGGATAGAAAATTATATACAAACATTATTGGTCGATATATATATATATATACACATTGAAATGATTTTCAAGGTTTTGAAATTGAATTTATTTAAGAATTATACTCAAATAAGTTTGATTTGAAATTTATTAAATTTGGGATTTTAAAGATATGATTTTATAACTTTATTTTGATCAAAAGTGATTTAAATGAATATTTCAAATTTATATAAATTGAAATGGTATATTTAGTTTTATTTAAATTTGAAATTTGAGGTTTTATTTAAATGTTATTTGAATAATTAAGTAAATATTTCAAAATAAATAATTGTAAAGTGAATTTGATATATAATGGAATTATCAAATCTGGTTTTGAAATGTTTAAATATTTAAAGCTTTGAAAATATTGAAATTGAAATGGTTTATTTAAGGATAAAAATCTATATTTGAAATCATTATAATTTGAAATAGTTTATTGAGAAACTGAAACAAATTGAAATTGATGATTTAAGCTTTGGTTAAATTTGAATTTTTGGGATTCGAGTTGATTCGAATTGATTTGGAATCGATTTGTGAAATCTAAGGAGACTATTTTGTTATTTTTAAATTATATTTAAAACTATTTTACATTTTACTTTATAAATTATTTTAATATAAACTATTTTAATATACTAACTATTTTAATATAAAACTATTTTAAATTATAACTCTTTTACATAAACTATCTTACTTTATAAACTATTTTATTATATATACTATTTTAATATCTAAACTGTTTAAGTGGTGGAAGTGATGCTTTCAAAGTTATGAATTTCAAAGTATTATGTTTTAAAAGTGTTATAATTTTAAGCGTTTGGTTTCAAAAGTGTTATAACTTTGAAAGTGCTATGACTATGGAAAAGGATATATTTGAAATGGAAATGATAACGTATTGATATAGTTTCGAAATGGCAATGATATTTTGGCTTTGAAGTATAAACTTTTTTTGAAATGACCGCGGTGTTATAATAACGATTGGTTGTTAAAGAGACCAGGATTGGATATTGTCATACTCTCTGCCAATACTGAAAACCACTTTAACAATTATGTACGCGATGGAGATTACAGAATGAAGTAGGATGGTGGCGACAATCCTATGTGAGGTATATACGTGGACCCGACTCCCGTGAGTTGGCATAAGGTGGCTAAAACAGGAACGAATTTTGGGCCAACTAAGGTAGCTCCTCCAACGAACACATTCATTCGATACTATATTATGACTTTGTGATTGATTTGGTGGCCACACTTGAATTTTTTTTGATTTGGGGATGTGTTCCAAGGTGGGCTATAGTGGCTGTATGCGTTACCACCAGCCCGGTTACATAATTGGTATATCTATTGCCTAGTTATGCCATGTCACCTATCCAAGCACGCCTTATACGAGTTTATTTTTTACCATACCTAAGGAGTGCCCTCTAAGGACGCCCATTACGAGGGAGATTACGATGCTGTATAGATTATGGGAATATATAAAATGTGTTAAGGGGGATATAGGTAATGCCTTAATGCTATTTTAATAGTTTACTTTACTATAGACATTATTATAATAGCGTATATTATTACATAGTAGATAGTTTAACGGATCCTTAGAGGATGGTTATCCCAACTATCCTTTGAGTTACTTGTATTTTAGTTGTTATTTCACTTGAGTTAGATTTATTGATATAAGAATGTTAATCCTGCTCGAGTGTATTTGTATTTTCTTTACACTCGGGTCAGACTGAGTATACCAGTATTTTAGACTCACCTTTGGAGTTGGAACTTTGATTGGAGATCCATTTATCGATTCGAATTCAATTATTCGGTTGATTCTAGCGATATATTCAGATTTTGTATTTGACTATTGTATTGAGACATCTGTGTATTCGAGACTTCTGTTGAATCTTGTTAACTTTGTCATATATGTAGTAGCTTCAAGAACTACAATTATTTTGTTTCTGTTGCATTATTGCCATATTGCTCTGTGTCTGTGATTATTTTATTTACTGTATATGTTGAGTTTTGCCAAATTTAAATTTACAATCTGCTATTTTGAGTAATTCAATTCCGGCATGTGTGGATGCGAATGGTTGAAAATACCGGGACGTTACATTTTTATACATTTTATTACATTAATTATTTTACTATTTTCATCTTACTTTCCACCAAAGTAATCTTTATTTACATTCGATTAAAATATATCTATTCATTACAATTTAAATTCTCATGAACTAAGCAAACTTGATTCCAATTCTTTTTATTCAATCAATTATCAAATACTGCATAAAATTTTCATTGGTTACATTTTATTGAACTAACATTCTACATTATCAATTTAACCTACGTTAACTGCACTAATTAAGTGAATTAATTGCAATTGATTTTCAATTTTAATTTAACAGGCTAAATAAGTAGGTAACGTAAAAAAGTTATCACCATTAACTTTTAGTCACATTTGTATGTTTGTTATCTATAGACAAATGTTACAGTTATTCACACAACATTCATTTTTCCAATTTAAATTTATTGCATATTATTTAATTAATACAACACTTAAATTATCAATTGCTCTTTTAATCCAATTATCAATTGATAGATTCATTATTATAATAAATTTACAGTTTATAACCAATTATAACCTTTTTATTCTTTTGATTAATTGAGTTACATTTAAAGTAGTTATTAGTTACCTTAAGTTAATACCAATACTTTGCATTCCCATTATATTCTTATTATTAAATCACAAATTTTTACTTCATTCAACATTAAATCACAAAACTTTATTAAATTAACAAATTTTTAATTATCGAAAGTCACGGGTCGTTACAAATTATAATGAAAATTTACTTTCAACCTTCTTCATTTTCACTGCTACTTACCAGCAATTAGATTATGCATGTATGCAGAACAAAAACCCCAACAATAAACATGCAAATTACATTAAAAAAAGTAATTTGGCTTAATATAATAGAGAATATTCTTTGGAAAATATATAATAAACGTTTGAAATTTTTTTCAACAATTTAATTATACATATAAGAACTAAACTTAATTTATATATTACAATACATTTACAAAGTAATTCTGTAGCAACTCGTAATTTCGAACACTTCGTCTTTGAGTATCATAACCTTTGGAATATGGTTAACTCTTGTAAATGTGATTTCATAGTATTGTTAAACTCCTTTTAATTAATGAATAATGATAAGAAACTTGTTTTGGAAATTTGTTTACAAAAATAAATACTTGGAAGAAATATTAATAATGTGACTGAAAATTGTTTTATCGATTAATGACTTTCTATTCAATATAATTATTCAAGCCTTTTTTAAATATAATAATAACTTAGGAGATCATTAACTGTGACGCCCCACCTCTATACCCACGCTAGCCAAGAATACTACGGAGTAGTGCTGTCAACTAGCACGGAGAATAAGGCTGTTGAGGAGCGACCATCCATGTAATTGCTTATCACACGGTGGCTATAAATAATCTTCGGAAACAAACGTAGAAATAAGCATAACGCAAATCAGTCACAGACATCCATATCACAAAGGCGGAAGAAGATATGAATATATAACTAACACATGAAAGTGTACATCAGAGTAGTGGTCAAAAGATCCACAATAATACAAAAGAATAGCAACACGTGCTATACAAAAGAATACAACTATGAGTCTATATACAACAAAAACTGCTAATCTAAACAGTTAGCCAAAAGTCAGAGTGATGAATCCCTGGGAAGAAGTCAAGCAGAAGAACCTGTAACATCTCGGTCTAACCCGAGTATTATTTAAGAAAAATAATAAACGGGTCAGTCTAGCTATAAATATCAGATGACAAGATATAACATAAAAGATATGGCATAAACATAAAATATCCATGATGACATACCAATATAAGTATGTAAATAATGATCAACAGAAGATCAATCAATAAGAGATAATCAATATCACAAGAATCTTCTCAAAGATTCGGAATGGGCATCATAACCCAAACTTGTACTCATAACAAGTTAATGACATAAATTCTAGAAATCAATGCAAGAAGTCCAGAAATCATAGAAAAGAGAAAGAGGCCTATCACATGACGGTCCGAAGACCAAAGGGAGCTACCCCACATGTGTGAATGGAATCACACAGATTAAGGTCCAGACTAACCAAAAAGCAAAAAGGTATGTGTGAGTGGAATCACACAAGTGGTGTCTAGTCTAACCTCGCAACAAGAGACATCGCACAGTTGCTAGTCTAAAGCATCAAAATGATCGTCATGATCAACGAGAAGTGTCAATTACACTAAGCTAGTAAATATAGAAGTTTAGCTTCATGTCCCATAACCACTTGCTTAACTTAAGTATTTACGAACAAACTGTAAATCTTCACTAATAAAATTGTCACAAGAGGTTCAATCGAACAAGTCCAAGAATTAACCGACGAAGTGAACGCAAGCGTTTCATACCACTTGTTTTACTAAGTCGTTTAATTAGATTTCTCATCCGAGTGAGGTAAAGGTTTGTGTATACTAATAGATTGGAAAACGGTTTAAGAAAAGAGCTTTGTTATTAAAAATAGAGTTGAAATTGTTTGTTAAAAGAGTTTTGATATTTACTACTAGTATTGAAACCTTTATATTATAAAATGACAAAACACAGAAGCAATTGTAGAAACAATCAATCACAAAGATCACATACGGAGATGTGAATAAAATCCAAGGAAATCAGCTCAATGTTTTTCAGATAAGATCCCCTACGGAAGGGGGGTCCAGGGGGTGGCAACCCCCCAAGGTGGGGGTGCGGGGGCAACGCCACCGCTTACGGGGTTCGACCTAAGTGAAGACAAGCGGCCTACGGCCTAAAGCAAAATGAGGTCTAACGACCTAAGGGTTCACGCGACCTAACACAATGGCCGAGCGACCTAACTGGAGTTAAGGGAGGCAAGCGACTTAAGGTCCAACGACCTACGACTCAAGCAAGCCGAGCGACCTAGTGTGGAGGGGTCGAGTGACTTAAGGAAGGCGAACGACCTAAGGTCTAACGATCTACGACTTAACAGAGTCGAGCGACCTAAGGTAAATGGTCCAACGACCTAACTCGAACGACTTATCAGGAGCTTAGGTTGGAGACGACCTACGAGATAAACCAGGGCGAGAGACTTAATGTTTGCCTAGAGATTATAGGTCGGAAACGACCTAAGACTTAAAGCTTAACTCGCGAGCGACCTACGGCTTAAGGCCTAACTCGTGAGCGACCTACGACTTAAGGCTTAACTCGCGAGCGACCTACAGCTTAAGGCCTAACTCGTGAGCGACCTACGACTTAAGGCTTAACGCGCGAGCGACCTAACTCCGAAGTGCCAATACTTCCAGAATGACCTAAAGCCCTACGACCTATGGTACTAACTCGCGAGCGACCTAACGACTTAACTCGTGAGCGACCTAATTCCGAAGTGCCAATTCTTCCATAACGACCTAAAGCCCTGCGACCTACGACCCAGTGTCCTTGCGACCTATCACCGAACGAGTCAAGTGGCCAGAACGAGCTAAGTGCAGGAAATTTCCAAAAATGCTAAAAATTGGAGTTTTTCGCCAATCCAATCCAAACCAAAGGCAAATGTGCATGCAAAAGTGATAGGGAATCATTCCCAACAGTCCAATATAGTTATAGACTAGATTTGTGAGATAAAAATCTCACCTTTGCACAAATCCAATGAAGAAGGAGCTTGAAACAATGGAGAAGCAACTACAAGCTAGAATCCAATGTCTTCACTTTGATTTTGGAGTTGAATGATGGATTTAAAGTTGAAACCTAAGGTTGGAGTTTTAATTTCCTCTTCCACTCACCATTAATGCAAAAGCTTGGTTGTTAGGAAATTTATGAAGAGTGAGAAGAAGGAAGGGGGTTTGGGCTTGAGTTATAATGGCAATCTAACCCAAAGTCCAAAGCGGGAAAAGTTAGTGAAATTCTACTAACTCCAAACCTACCAATGTTTATACTTAAAAAAATTTTAAACGGCATTTCGAACTCAATGGAAGTGGTCTCGAGTCCTAATTTGACCGTTTGCAAAAAGTAGCTTTTCGGACCAATATCCGATTAACGACAAAATATTTAAATAAAATATTAAAATATAAAATCGATAAATATGCGGGTTGTTACATTAACAGCTAATAAAAATAATTAGCATTAAGTCACTTTTGAGAAGCCACTAGAAGGTTGAGTGGAGATATGAGTGGAAGGAGATATTTTCTAAGGTATGGTGAGGTGTAAAGCAAGCACATAGAGACATAAGGGGTGAGCCTTCTATGGTTGGCTATGGGGGTGAATGGGAGCTTAGGCAACACTACTTGAAGCCCATATAAAGACATGGCTCATTTAATCACTTTTACATTTTTACAAAATTAATCAAAGCTCTCTTCACTCTCTTATCTTCATAATTTCATAATAACAAAGCTTTCCAAAACAACTCCAAAACAACTTGAACTTCTTCTATAAGCTTGCAAAAAAATTACAACACCTCCTCGAAACATGGATCTTGAAGAATTGAAGCACAAATTCCTCGACATATATAGGCCGTGAGCTATTTGGGGGCTTTATTTATTGCTTAGGCCAAGTGCAAAGAAAGATTGATGTAGGAAGTTGGTGTTTGCAAGCTTGCAGTAGGAAATAGAAGCTTGAATTGATTGTTTGATTGTTGAAGAAAACTCACTATCAGAATGAACTTGAAGTGATAATAATGTTGTTTAAAGTATATTAATGTTGCTTGAGTTTAGATTGTTTTGTTTGGTTTTGACTCTTGCTTTGGAAAGAAATGACATATGTAATTGATAGATATGGACATGTATGACTTTGTATTACTTGTTGCATAGCCTTGAAATAAAGCACATAGGGTATGGTTGAACATAGGCTGAATCGAACCTGAGTTTGATAGTGGTTTCATAGCGATAGTCGTTATAAACGCACTTTGGAAATGCCTTATGTTCGTCATTTGCTGTGAAATTTTGTATAGAGATCCTTAGGTATTTCTTGCCATAGTTGTGAAGTATTATGTACATAATAGTTATTGTAGAAAAAGTAGATGTTAAAAAGTTCATTTGCATAACGAAAATCGATCAAACTTTTAAGATACGGAAGTTGGCCCGGTACCTAGCCATTTATGACAGTTAGCCACAGTACTTTAAAAAAGTTGTCTTTACCTCTGAACCGCTTTTTACATATTCTTTAAATGTTTTATATTCTATTTAAGACTTTATATTGCTTTGAAATGACTTTAAACATAAGTATTTTTCTTTAGTCTTTTTACCACTCTTTTCTAAATTATATTAGAGTAATTTCAAATGAATTAGAATTTTTATGAACTTTTGATAATTTATTGTGAATTATTAAAGTAAGTGGTTTATCTTTAAATAAAGGAAAACATATTATTTTTGAAGTTTTAAATAAAGTATAAAATAGATCTTTGAAGTAACAATTTAAATAGATGTTTTAAGCTATATTATAAGTATTTTAAAATATATTAAAGTATACATAGTTTTCAGAAAATTAATTATTTATTTTATTAAAGTATTAAAAAGCTTTTATTGAATTGTTTTAAATATCTTAGCTTTATAAATAATTATTATACATACATCTTTATCATGGTTTAGGAGATGCTTAGCGACTTAATCGTGTTTGCTTTGTTTAACTTATTTAAGGAATGCAGTTAACTATACTTAACAATAAAATCCGACAAATTATACTTGTCTATCCATGAGAGTTAAGAATGTTGTTTGAGTAGGGCTTAGAAGCAATTATGCTTTAACTCATTAGCTTCATTTTGAACCAAGAGACAGTAATTTGAGACGGTCGAAAACAAGTAAAATATATGAAAATTGATTTCCATAAGCAAACATTTTTACAACTGGATGGTCGATTAATCGACTAATCGAACTTGACCATTTACTTTAAGTAGTATATGAAAGCTTCATGGCTTCATATGATTTGGGATCCCTCGGGGAGGACTCATTGGCATGAAACATCTCTAGCTTTAAGAATTGTGTATGTACGAGATCCTTGAGGAGGATCCTTTATATACAATTTCCTTACATCTAAAGGACCAAACTGAGTTTATAAGAAATTCATCAATTTAGTTTTGAAGAGTTGGATATCGATAAGTATTTTACTTACCTAATACCGTTGCAAAACTAGTATACAAGTATATATTTTTGAAGCGGTTGCGAAGTGGAATGTTGTAGGGTTGAATATGTAATAACCTAGAATTTAATCACTATTTAAATGAATATTTAATTATATTTTTAAATAAAAAGTGAATGAATTTTTATTAACAGATAAAACTATTTTAAATAATAACTAATGATGATAACATTGCTTTCATATATTTTTTACCAATATAAATAGTTTAGAAAAAAAATAGAAAATGCGACTGGAATTTTTTTCCTAAAATCTTAATTTTTCATTGGTTAAAAATTATCTAAAATGTCATAACACTATTGTAAACACATATGCACACACTATAAACTATCTTGAATGGTGTGTACACGTATATATGGATGTATATATTTTCTCATTTAAGTATATATATATAAGATAAAAGGAGATTTTATTAATAAAAGGTGTGTGTATATATATATATTAACATATAAAAATATTTTTCCAACACAAACAACATGGAGCATGACATGAATAGTTGCATGAGAGTGGGAGGGCACAAGGGTGGATAGAATTAGGGGAATGGGGATGGAGATGCATGCATCTATACTTTGATGACCCGCCTTTCATTCCATAGAAAGGCGTAACGTAATTTAGAAAGAAATAGGTAGAAAAGAAAATAGATAGAAAGAAAGAACTAAACAATCTCATAATCTCATTGCGGAATGAAATAAATATATTATATCACATATATATTACACAGTAGTCATTAATTCCATACATCAGAGTCATTCAGTTTTACATCATATTAGACAGTCGTGATGACCTGTCTATCCATTACAACCCAAAATGCAAACAGAGATACTAATACAGTGGAATAGATACATCTAGATACACAAAAGCCTCCTCCTCCAAGCCTTCCTTCGAAATACGTTAAGCCAACCTGAATCACTTGGCTACTCACAAAAATTTGAGTACCTAAGAGTTTAAAAAAATAAAAAATAAACTTCGTGTCAGACATAGGTCTGGTGTGAGTAAACGATTTAAGTTGTTTAACTTGAAAATTATATGAAATCAAAGGTATCTTGTAAGATTCTCCGCAAATAAACAAGGACGAGTTTTTCCCTTACGATAACCAAATCAATTTATAGGAAATCCAGTTATATTATAATAGTATCTAGGGTTTTCAAATAAATTATGCGCATAGCCGAAATAGTTACTTTCATTAAATTCCAGCATAATAGGTATATAATCAAGTTCGAAATCACTTATTGGAAACTGGATTCCATACAATGGCTGGGCTACTGGGGTACCGCCCGTCACAGTACATGGTGTAGATCAGAGTACTAAGGATCCCCCATGATCCCCTGCAACATAAGACCGCAGCTGCCCCTTATTGGATAGTCAGAATATGATAACCCTGTGGTTGTGGCCAACAACCGCCCACACAGCCGAATAAAAGGGACATCTAGACAGAGGAAAACCTTATCCTACTTGGGTGCTATCCTCATAGCCATGCTACACCTCCCCTGTTTTAGCCATTCCCGGTTGATGAGGCTTGAGGCTACGATTACCTTTACAGCACACATATCTTGGAATGCTCATCATCCTCCAATGACGATGGTCTGATAGCATTTATCCATACAAGTCCGTTCCGGGTCCAAATGGAACCGAAGGCACTATGTCCGTTACACTTGTTTTGGAATCACCCTCAGAGTTAACGACAAACAGCCCTTGCATTCTAAATCTTTATTCCCGATCTTCGCCTGAGATTTCATGACCTATCGCTTAATTTGGATCGATGTGGTTTTGGATAACAATTTTGTGAGAAATGCGAATTACGAATCTTAAGGCTAGGATTAACACTAGATGGGGGTGAATAGTGTTAATAAAGAATTACTAAATCTTTTTCTATTTATGTTAATTTAGACACCGATGTATGCAATATACAGATTTTGATATGATCACAGAAACAAAAACAGATATAGAAATAAAATAAAAGCAGCAGAGGAAAGAACACACCGGATTTTATACTGGTTCAGAGTTACCCTACATCCAGTCTCGCAACACAAGTACGGATTTTCTTTCAAAAGCAATTGTACAATTACACCCTCAGTTTCAAGGCTACGAGGTACACCCTCTAGGATTTTGATCCTCTGGGTAGAGATACTTGATTTCTGGGCCACAAGTTTACCCAATTGATTTACCAAGGCTACAATCACACCTTTTCTTTCTTAATTGATTTTCAAGGCTACAATCACACCTTTTCTCGCTTAATAGATTACAAAGAAGTCTATAACTCTGAATTGCACTGAGAATCTTGTAGAGAGAGTGATAGAGAATCAAACTAGAAGTAACTGTGAGGAACGAGATTTTCGACTCATGAAAGTCGACATCAATACGTCCACTGTATCAACTGCCGAGCAATCGAAGGCTGGAAAACCGTACCCTTAGGGTTTAAGAAGAAGAAGAGGTAGAAGAAGAAAGAAAGAAGAAGCAACAGAAACAATATCAGAATCTCACAATTGCAGCGGAACAACATATAATAGATAAATGAATATCTTTAAAACAAAGAACTATATCAGTTATTACATTACATCACATTACATTATCAGAGTTTACAACAACAAACAGCGGAAAAGAAATATTATATACTAGTTGATACACCACGCCATCCAGCTTGCCTCTTTAGCTCCACAGCATCTCCTGAATTCCAGAATGACCGGATAACCTGACTCTAGACTGGCCGTGTTGAAATTGGTGGGCACCCAGAGTTTAGGAAGAAAACAATAAACTCCAGGTCAGTCATGGGACTGGTGTGAGAACTTAAAATAGTTTATCTTAGAAAAAACAAAACAAAGAAATATTTTTAAAATAGATTCGCAATGCTTTTTGAAAATGTAACTACCATAAGGCCTCCGGCACACACACAATGCAAATGCGGAATCGGAGAAGATTTCTCCTTATGATAGTCAAACATGCTTGATGCGAGAAAAAAAAATTCTTTGATATTATTACTATAAGTGCAAAGTGGAAAACCTTTCGAAAGTAATGGTATCAATCTTAGCCAACATACGACCATTATCGTATGCCTACTATAGCTACCATCTAAACGGTGGGGCGCCACCATAAGTGTAATGGCAGGTTCTACAACTAAAACCGTACAGGGCTCGTATTGTTTCTTCGGATTTTCCAACAAAAGTCAGGCCAAGGAACTTCCTATTGCCATATGGAAACGCCTCTGGAGAGACGCCACGAGAACCTAACTGGATCTTTGCCAACACAAGGCCAGGTTACCCCTAGCTGGGTAACAACTGACACGAGTATGCCATCCCCCGGTCGTAACCGACCTAAATCTCGAAATTCACCAATAACCACTAAGAAATAAATTTTCAGCAACCACATAGGTTAAGTATTAGGGCTCCATACCATAATACCACCTCTATCCAGAAGGAAATGACATACACTAAGGGGGCGCTATCCCCTAATAACCTTGCTGCATCTTTCCTGTTTTGACCATTTCCGAAGTGTGAGGTCCGACGAAGTCTCATCCACAAAGCTACGCTTTATACAAAAGCTGTACTTTGATCAATAAATGATCAACAGCACTTCGTATGCCACATTACCAAATTGGGAATGTATCACTAGTAACCATCAATTACATAACCTCTAAGCTCGTACGTCTCAGAGAAGGGTGTTAAGTTAAGAGAATAAATTCTCCGCCACAAATGGAAATATATTTGATAGAAACCAGCTTTACATCTCAAATTGTAACGTCGGACATACATCCATACAAGTCCATTCCGGGATCGAACGGAACCGAAGGCACTTCCAAAGAAGCCCTTGCAATCCGGATATTCAATAATCACGACCGGACTTCCCATCACAAAGGGTGATAAAATCTCTATATCGGAGATCAGCCGATGCAGAGACATTCGACGGTAATCCTTCCATTTTCGAAAATATCCGGTCTTCAACATCGGTCTTCAAATGCTATCCATTACGACATATCACTATTCGGAATGGGATTCATGACCCAAAGGTCCTCTCCCGACTAAACCGAATAACGAGCGCTTATTTTTAAAATAAGTGTAGCATTCAAATTCAAGCAAATCACAACAAATACCCATTTAAAGGTAAATATTGACAGTCGGTTATTTAACTATCAATAGATATGCAGAACATCACCAGATTCCAAATAATTTCCCAAATTATTTATTTTCCAAAAATATCTTTACAAGATATATAATTTTCCACGCTTCCACCATTTGGAAACAAATTCCAAATCACTTTTCACCTTTACGACTTTTGAAAAAAAATTCAAATCATTTTCCTCACGCGGAAACACTTCCAAATATTTATTTAGTTTCATTTCAAAATAGTTCATTTAAACCAATTAAATAAATCCTTACCAATTTACTTCAAATTTACGTTCCAAATCCGTAAATTTATTTTCATACTTCAAAAATAAATCAATGTTTATTTTTAAAACAATTTTCCCTTTCCTTTATAAATTCCATGGTGAATTCACATTTCCATAATATCCATTAATATACGATTCTCAAATCGATTCCAAATATTCACTTTCAATTTATCTTCAAAAGATATAATCTCAAAACATTTCACTTCATATTGGAAAACATTTCCATACTTTTTTAATAATAAGTAATTCACAAAACTATTTATTTTCAACATTTGGAAAATATTCAATATACTCAAATCACAATTAAGTATATATTTTATTCTTTAAGGAAAACATTCTCTTAAACACATTCATTTGCGTCAAAACGAATGTTGCGTAAAACATCGTTACGACAACTCAAAATCACTAGTACAGGGATTCAAAATTAAGATAGATATATAAATCCCAATACTATACAAAAAAACATTTCCTTTCGAAAATCATTTACTATAACAACAGTGTTATAGTCCATCTTTTCCTTATTTCTCGGAAACGTCTATTTCAACAATGAATGTTCCTTAACACATTTTAAAACAACTTCAAATCGTTTTAATTCTATTTAAAAAGATCACTTCCTAAACATTTCTTTAATATATTACTCACTGTCCAAAATCGTGAATATAAATCGTTTACCAAATTCAACACTTCTACATTGACGCAGCGGATAATTCAAAACAAACTTCAATCGATGGAATGTAGCAATCGGTGAGTTGAGAATACTGCAAGGCCCAAATCCGTTGATCCAAAGATACCGGATTCTAGCTATCTTCGTCTCGTTGATCGCGCACGATGCCGAGAAAGAAGATCTACGATTCTTCGTACGTTGATCTAGCGCACTAGATACCGTGAATCGGCTTCTACGATCGTTGAATCGAGCGCACTCGATTAACCGAAAGAGGAGATAGGAGATCACACTCAACTACCAATTTGTATGAAAGCACAAAGCTAACAAAAGAGAATTTTATTCAAAAATGTTCCTACCCCTAAATGTACAACACACACCCCTATTTATAGTGTTTACAACCAAGCCCTAAGTCATACACGGTCTACGACTCAATATAAGTCGCGCCTACCCAATGCACACGGATCACACTTACAACACAATGCCGACTCAATGACTCACGACTCATCATAAGTCGTTACCGACTCAGCAACACAACAGACCGAAGTACATCACACGACTCAAGAGCAAAGGACTCAAAAACAACGACTTACGACTCAAGGCTTCACCGACTCATGGTCTTCACCGACTCATAGCTTCCCTGCGGCACATCCCTTCAAGCGAGTCATCTCTGAACGACTCATCTACTTCCACTTCTCTGCTCTTGTTAACTCGTACACGACTTATGGATGAGTCGTTGAGACGTGTACGACTTATCACCAGAAGCGGTGTCTCATTAGGTCGGTCCACATCTTCCTTCGTAGGTCGTTGCCGACCTAGACCTTCTTTGTTGAGTGGGAAACGACTCAAAGCCGCTTCATTAGCTTGCAACGTCCCTTCTCGTGACTCCTTAGGTCGTGGACGACTCAAATCTACTCTCCTACGACTCATGCTGCCTTCACTAAGTCGTGTACGACTCATCACACTACACCACAAACTCATGTTTTCAGGAATTAAAGATTGCACAACTTCTTCTCTGGCCTTAGCTGCATCATCCTCCCCTGGTTGAGAAAAATTCGTCCTCGAATTTGTACATTCTTCTTCATCTGATTGTTTACCTCCGTAATATGGAACAAGATGTTTAACATTGAACACGTCAGACGTGTAAACATCTTCCGGCAGTTTCAACTTATAAGCATTTTCATTCATTTTCTTCACAATTTCAATTGGACCAATTTTCCGCGCCTTCAATTTATTGTATGTTCCTACCAGAAAACGGTCTTTTGTCAACACTGCATAAACCAAATCGCCTTCGTTAAATTCAACATTTCGTCGTTTCAAATCTGCAGATTTCTTATATTTCTCATTCGATTTCTCCAATCGTTCCTGAACGATTCTATGACATTCCGTCAATCCTTCAACAAAATCAACAGCCCGTTTAACTATTCCCTTCGATTGTGGTACCACCGCTAAATCCAACGGTCCCCTGGGTAAATTTGAATATACAATCTGAAATGGACTGAATCCCGTGCTACGATTCACTGCATGATTATGTGCAAACTCGGCTTGGCATAACTTCATGTCCCAGCTTTTCAAATTATCCTGTACAAGACATCGCAACAAATTTCCCAATGACCTGTTTACAACTTCTGTTTGTCCATCAGTTTGCGGATGATAAGCACTACTAAATTTCAGCTTCGTTCCCACCATCTTCCACAAACTTAACCAAAAGTGACTCAGAAAACGAGTATCCCGATCAGAAACAATAGATTCTGGTAAACTATGCAATCGATACACCTCCTTAAAGAATAATTGTGCCACTCGAACTGCATCCGTTGTCTTCTTGCAGGCAATAAAATGTGCCATTTTAGAAAATCTGTCAACTACTACATATATAGAATCATTACCACGCTGCGTTCTCGGCAACCCTAAGACAAAGTCCATACTCACATCAACCCATGGTCTAGCCGGTACTGGTAATGGCATATACAATCCAGCATTGGTCGCAGTTCCTTTCGAAACTTGACAAATATGACAGCGCTCTACAAACCTTCCCACTTCTTTCGTCATCGACGGCCAAAAGTAAGATTGTGAAATCAGTTGCAAAGTACGATCACGGCCCACATGCCCTTCTTCGTGTAACTCCTTCACAATCTTCATTCTCAGACTACAATCCGGAATACATAAGCGATTTCCTTTAAACAGAAAACCATCCACCAATACGAATTCATCAGTATTTCCTTCCTTAACTTTCTCGACAAACTTTGCAAAGTAAGGATCCTCTTCCATCAGTTCTGGCAATAATTCAAAACCTGTCACCTCCACTTTCATTGTCGTCAACAGATGATTCCTTCTACTCAATGCATCAGCTACTCGATTCGACACCCCAGATTTGTGCTTGACAACAAAAGTAAATTGCTGCAAATAGGCAATCCATGATGCATGTCTCGCAGAAATCTTGTCTTGTCCCTGTAAATGCTTCAACGCCTCATGATCAGTATATAAAAGAAATTCCTTCTGAAATAGATAATGCCTCCAGTGTTTAACAGCTTGTACAACCGCATAGAATTCAACGTCATACGTACTGTATCTCATCTTTGCCCCTGACAACTTCTCACTGAAATAAGCAACTGGCTTCCCATTCTGACTCAGAACTCCTCCAATTCCAACCTTCGAAGCATCAGTGTGTAATTCAAACAACAACTGAAAATTCGGTAGAACAAGAATCGGTGCTGATGTCAACAATGCCTTAATCTCCTCAAAAGCAACTCCCGCTTCCTCTGACCAAGAAAATTGTTTCCCCTTCATGCAATCAGTCACTGGAGCCATCACGCTACTGAAGTGTGGAATGAACCTTCGGTAGAATGATGCTAGCCCATGGAAACTTCTCACTTCTGTAATTGTCCTCGGCTGTGGCCAATTCCTGACTGCTCCCACTTTATTCTGGTCAACTTGAATACCTTCTCCTGAAACAATATAACCCAGGAATAAAACACGCCTTGTCATAAACACACATTTCTTTGTAGCAGCATAAAACTGTTCTTCACGAAGAATAATCAACACTTCCCTTAAATGTAGAACATGCTCCTCCATACTCCTGCTATATATCAGAATATCGTCAAAATAAACCACTACAAACTTCCCGATGAATGGTCTGAAGATTTGATTCATCACCCGCATGAATGTACTAGGTGCATTTGATAAACCAAATGGCATTACCAACCATTCGTATAACCCCTCTCTTGTCTTGAAAGTTGTCTTCCATTCGTCTCCAGGTCTAATCCGAATTTGATGATAACCACTCTTCAAGTCAATCTTCGAAAATATAGTTGCCCCACTCAACTGATCCAGCAAGTCATCCAACCTTGGCATAGGAAATCTATAACGAACAGTAATCTTGTTCAAAGCTCTACTATCTGTGCACATTCTCCATGTTCCATCCTTCTTTGGCACCAACAATGCTGGCACTGCACAAGGACTCAAGCTTTCCTGAACACGTCCCTGTTCCAACAACTCTTCCACCTGCCTTCGTAACTCCTCATGTTCCTTCGGACTCATTCGGTAATGTGGTCGATGTGGTAGCACTGCTCCCGGAACAAGATCAATCTGATGTTGAATGTCTCTAAGTGGCGGTAACTCCTTAGGCAACTCCTCTGGAAAGACATCTTCAAATTCTTTCAAAATTGGCTTTGCTTCTTCTGGAATTTCAACTTCTTCATTACTCTCTCTCCCAATCAACAAAAATATTTCAGGTTCTTCTTCAACTTCTTTAACAAATTCCTTTAAAGTCAACAGAGTTTTCAATTCCTCAATCTCCTCTAGCTTGCTCTCCTTCTATTGTTGCTTCTTGGGAACCAAAGTGATTTTAGTACCCTCGAACATGAAACTGTAACTATTGGCACGACCATCATGTTGAACTGATCTATCAAACTGCCACGGTCTGCCCAACAACAGATGACATACGTCCATGTCTACAACGTCACACCAAATTTCATCTTTGTACTTCTTCCCAATAGAAAAATTAACACAAGCCCTTCGACACACCTTCACTTCACCTCCCTTTCTCAACCAAGCCAACTTGTATGGTTTCGGATGTTTCTCAGTCTTCAA
The DNA here is from genome assembly GCA_030765085.1 of Allium cepa. NCBI lineage: Eukaryota > Viridiplantae > Streptophyta > Magnoliopsida > Asparagales > Amaryllidaceae > Allium > Allium cepa. The sequence continues at coordinate 147,003,144 of CM060945.1, forward strand.
TGATAACTTCCTTACAACCTCTGTGGAAATAATGTTATCACAACTTCCAGCATCAATGACAAACTTGCAAACTTTTCCCAGAATAGTACACGTCGACTGAAATATGTTACTCCTCAACCAACTACAGTCCTCCTCTTGCTTTGGTGTAAGACATGACCTCCTCATCATAAGATTACAACCTTCATCTCCAAACAATTCTTCCTCCTCAACATAAGGTGCATTTGAATACTCTGCCTCCTCACCATCATCCTCCTCAACTTCTGCAACCATGGCTCTCTTCTTCGGCTTCGGACATTCATTGCTTTTATGACCCAACTCCTGACAATTATAACATTTGAAACCACTGCTAACCTTCGCCTTCTCAGCCTCTTTCACCACTGACTTACTGACAGGTTTAGGAACATTAGAACTTCCAACAACACCCCTCACTTGATTATTGGAATTAGTAAACACACCACCTCCACGCCTTCCCTGCTTTTCCCAAGCCAACGCTTTCTGATGTGCCTCTGCCACTGATCTAGGATCAAACATATTAACCATATCCTGGATCTACATTCTCAATCCCCCAATGAATCTAGCAGTTAGCTGTTCTTCCGTTTCCATAATATCATTTCTGGCAATGAGTTGGTAAAATTCGTCAGCATAATCACTAACAGACTTCGTCCCTTGCCTCAGATTCTGCAACCTCTGGTACATAAGTGATTGATAGTTGTATGGTAAGAATGTAGCTCGCATCAATTTCTTCATCTTCTCCCAAGATTCTATCTTTGACTTTCCCATTCTCTCCCTGGTAAATTTAGTTTGCTGCCACCACGCCAAAGCTCTCCCCCTCAACCTAGTAGCAACCAACTTCACTCTCCTATACTCAGGAACCTCCTTGAAATCAAAGATCTCTTCAACATTAGATAACCAATCAAGAAATTCTTCAGCTACCATCCCTCCTTTAAATTCTGGAATCTCCATCTTCATACCCGATTCCCAACGTCGATCATCTTCAACATCCCGATAAGAATTTCGAACTTGGTCTCGATCTCGATAATGAATACTAGCTCTATCACCCTCTTCAACAAAATCAAAAGTACGCCTACATCGATCTCGACCATTATCATCCCTTCGTTCATGCATGCTTCTTTGACTATGTCTTTCTTCATCCCTATATACTTCATTGTCAAATTCACGTTGACTTCTTCTCTCTTCATGTGCATAGTCATGATGATCTCTTCGTGATGAAATTGATGTTTCTCTTCTATCTCTACAAGAATGTGGTGATACCCTCCTCGCTTCCATAACCGATGGCGAAACTCGGTTTCCTCCATGGTTCGAGTTTGGTGATCTCCTCCTTTGATTCAAATCATTCATCAATTTCTCCAATTTTCCAATGCCTTCATCAAACTTCTCATTAATACGTTGTTCCATAAGCTCAGCTTCTTCTCTACGATACAAAGCTTCAACGTTTTGATGACGATTGGCTCTCCTTGGTGGCATGATTGAAAAACTTCACAAACACTTCAACAATTTGAACACAAGACTTCAAAGCTTTAACAAAACAACAAGTCACAGCTGCCCTTGACTCGGCTTGCTCTAGCTCGGCAATAAGGAACGACTCAAAGTAAGATCGGCTCCTACTCAAGCACAAGGTACGGCTCAAACCCTTTACAAGGCTCGGCTACTTCCCACAAGTATACACGGCCTTCAATTTCAAACACCTTTAACACTTTGATCCAAAATGGAATGGATCGAAAGTTCTCCCTCTTGTTGCAACTTTAATATGAACACGATGAACACAACTTCAAAAATTGGCTCCAAGAATCAACTTAGCTATGATTGGCTAACATGGCTCTGATACCAAAAAAACTGACGCAGCGGATAATTCAAAACAAACTTCAATCGATGGAATGTAGCAATCGGTGAGTTGAGAATACTGCAAGGCCCAAATCCGTTGATCCAAAGATACCGGATTCTAGCTATCTTCGTCTCGTTGATCGCGCACGATGCCGAGAAAGAAGATCTACGATTCTTCGTACGTTGATCTAGCGCACTAGATACCGTGAATCGGCTTCTACGATCGTTGAATCGAGCGCACTCGATTAACCGAAAGAGGAGATAGGAGATCACACTCAACTACCAATTTGTATGAAAGCACAAAGCTAACAAAAGAGAATTTTATTCAAAAATGTTCCTACCCCTAAATGTACAACACACACCCCTATTTATAGTGTTTACAACCAAGCCCTAAGTCATACACGGTCTACGACTCAATATAAGTCGCGCCTACCCAATGCACACGGATCACACTTACAACACAATGCCGACTCAATGACTCACGACTCATCATAAGTCGTTACCGACTCAGCAACACAACAGACCGAAGTACATCACACGACTCAAGAGCAAACGACTCAAAAACAACGACTTACGACTCAAGGCTTCACCGACTCATGGTCTTCACCGACTCATAGCTTCCCTGCGGCACATCCCTTCAAGCGAGTCATCTCCGAACGACTCATCTACTTCCACTTCTCTGCTCTTGTTAACTCGTACACGACTTATGGATGAGTCGTTGAGACGTGTACGACTTATCACCAGAAGCGGTGTCTCATTAGGTCGGTCCACATCTTCCTTCGTAGGTCGTTGCCGACCTAGACCTTCTTTGTTGAGTCGGAAACGACTCAAAGCCGCTTCATTAGCTTGCAACGTCCCTTCTCGTGACTCCTTAGGTCGTGGACGACTCAAATCTACTCTCCTACGACTCATGCTGCCTTCACTAAGTCGTGTACGACTCATCACACTACACCACAAACTCATGTTTTCAGGAATTAAAGATTGCACAACTTCTTCTCTGGCCTTAGCTGCATCATACATATTTAATTTAAAGGATTATCCAATGTCCAAAATCGTGAATATATCTCCTTCAATAAGCTTTCATATTTACTTATCAAATTCAATTGGTTTTGGATTTATAAAACAACGTTTATAAATTCTCATTTATATATATTCTCTAAAAAACTTCAACTTATAAATCCCTTAATTAACAAATTCTATTTATATCTCATTTAATTGCCAAAATCCAATTTATAAGTAAATTACTTATAATTCTTTTATTTTACAAAATCTATTCATTTTATAACTTCACAATTTATAAATCTATAAATTTGATTCACTTATGAAATCCATTTATACTTCATTCTAACACTTATAAAAACCCGTTTTAAAATTCCAATATTTTAATTTATAAATATCAATTCTATAAATCTTTTATATAAACCGTTTATAAAAACTTCAAAAATCCCAATTTAAACTATTTCACAAATTATTTAACTACTTATGTAACGACCCTGGATTTCGGCCCCGGTTATTTTAATAAATGTTTAATCTAATTAAATAAAATGTGAACTGTTCATTTTAAAATGAATATGATTTTGGTAATTACTGCCATTTGTTTATATGCATTGTTATTTTAAAAAGAGATGTGAGATGAAAATTTGAAATAAAATATCTCAATAACATTTGTAATAGAATTTATCTTATGTAATTAAAATAGAATGCTTTCTCTTATTTTAAATTAATAAAGATATTTGGATGATAATGTTTAAATAAAAATCTAATTCTATGAATTTAAAATATAAATTTTAAATATAAGCTAAACACATGAATATAACCTAATACTTGATAGTTAAAAATACAAATAGAAATAAGTTTAAATAGATGTAAGTAAATCATATTGAACATAATTTACTATTGATAGTCAAAGTATCAAATGAAAACAAAACCATAAAAAAAAATAAACCTGACAAATATGTTTATAAATTATTAGGTTAGAACAATACCAGATAAAAACAAACATATTTATACAAAAACTAAACTTATAAAACAACACAATGTATATAAACTATTCAAGCTAGGAAAGAACATAATAACAAAACAAGTATTTAAATACAAATGGTTTTGTTCAAAGCTTCATACTCAAGCCATGTTGACTGCCATAAGTTCAAGCCTGCATACAAGAATCAACAAAACATTAAATATATGTAAACTAATATGGATTTATCTTCTCTTATAAGCCTTTAAGAATAGATTTTCCTGCAGGTGGTACTTTTTCATACAATTATCTATATAGTATAAACATAACAATAACTATGTAACCATGTGTACATAAGATAATAAGTGTGTTACCAATGGCTTCATTCATAAGCTACCTGAAACATATCTCTTCATACAATATCTATGTACAGATTACAATATCAGGGAACATTAATTAGGTGTTAACAAATTTGAAGACATATTCATTAAGCCTAAGTACAATTTGTCATTTCAGGTTACAAAATAACATTCCAGCCGAAATTTCAGTATTTTTCTTTCTTCTTTCATGTTGCAGTAATTTTATTGGGTCAAACTAATAAAACCTGTCCAGATGCTACTTCCTCTATACAACTGTGTCTTCTATATACACATATGTATGCATTCCCATTTAGTTTGATCGGTAGCTAATAAGAAAAGAAGGTTAGGTAAACTCAAGTTGATTTAAAAAAAAAAATTCAAATATACAGTTTCGAACTTCTATTTCAAGGCAACAGGTTCTAAACTCAATGCTTTCTGTATACATTCAGGTGAGTAAACTTACTAATTTTGAATCTAAACTTGTATTTTTAGTTTATGAATGATAAGTGCTTTGATATTGTTTATGTAAATAGCCTTGGTTGTAACGACCCGTATTTTACGTGTCGATAAATCGTAGAATTTGCAGGTCGTTAGTGTTGTTTGTGTTGTCTCTAGCTTGAGTCGTTTAGAAGTTAACCCGAGTGCAAGTGATGAGTCGTGACCGACTCATAGAGGACCGACCTATAGGTGTTGCCGAGTTAGTAGGCTTAGCCGGGTTAAGAAATTCAACGACCTAAAAGTTAGGCGACTTAGTGATGGTGACCGACCTATAGTAAGTCGTAGACGACCTTAGGAACTGGCCGAGTTTAGTGTGGAGCGACCTAAGGTAGATAGGTCGGGAGAGCGACCTAAGGTAGATAGGTCGGTAGAGCGACCTATAGGAATGACCGACTCATAGGATAGGTCGTAGGTAGGGGTGAGCGACCTAAGGAGCTAACGGGTTAGGATGTTAATGTGTTGAGAGTTAGGTCGGTTGAGCGACCTAGGATAGAGGAACGACCTAAGAAAGTGACCGACCTAGTGGAGAGCGACCTAAGAGGGGGTAGCGACCTAAAGGAAATAGGTTGAGTCGTGAGTCGGCTATGTTGTTAGGTCGTAGCATGATAGGTCGGCAACGACCTAAGTTAGGTCGGAGGCTTTTGTATTGTGTGTTTGTTAGGTCGTTGGGGACATAGGTCGGCAGGGGTTTGAGTCGGCACTGGTATTAAGTCGTAAGTCGGCATGGTGGTTAAGTCGTCATACGACTTAGGACTTGGGATATGCGGCCTGTGTTTTAGGTTATGTCTGGGTTGTGTCGTAGGTCGTTAATGTTATAAGTCGTTAGGTCGGCCTTGGGCTTAAGTCGGCCTTGTTTGTTAGGTCGCAGGGGGTTTAGGTCGTGAGACCCTGTGTGTTTGGATAAGCCGTAGGTCGCTAGGGCGGGCTGGTTTTAGGTCGTAGGTCGTTGGAGTGTTAGGTCGGGGACGACCTAAAGGGCGACGACCTAAGGGTTGTTCAGCCTATAAATAGAGGGGTTTGGCTCACTTTTTGGCACCGGTTTTTGAAGCGACGAAGTGCTGCCATTTTGAAGACTCGACTACAACATTTCTTCATCTTCTTTTCTCCATTCCAATCTAGTTCTAACATCCATCCAAGATCGAAGATTTAGATTGAAGATCAAGATCAAAGATCAAGAGCCAAAGTTGAAGATTTTCATCCGAAGAAGCTAGATTTCACCGTTTCAAGTGAAATTTCTCCGGATCAAGCTCAAGTCCTTGCTGTCCAGATCTGAAGTTGATTGATTTTAGGTTGTTTTGGTGATTTGGTGAGTGGTAGTTATCTCTCACGCGGATCCAAAGGAGTATATTGGATTGGTGGCATGTTTGGGTGTTAAAGTTAGAGATTTCATGCATTTTTCTTAGATCTAAGTCTAGATCCATGGTTTTTGAAGATGTTTACTTATGCAAGTTTGTTTAATAAGCATTAGAGACAAAATCCCATGTTTTATAATTGATAGATCTATGCTAAAAACCATGATTTCACATATGTTGGACTTTTGCTCGTTTATTTACGAAATTGCCATTATAGTTGATATTGCTTAAATTGCTTAATAGATCTTGTTTGAATGATTGATTATTTGAATGTATGATTGATTTGATTGTTTCCAAGTTAGCTAGTAGTTGATTTGGAACAAGATGATGAAAGAGGATTCAAAAGCTATGGAAGAAGGCTCTTGAATGGTGAAAGCTGCTTAAGGCATATGTAGCGGATGTTGAAGCTCATATGTATAGATTGGATGATGTTGAGATGGGACTTTGCCATGATTTGATGAGGCAAACCATGTTGTTGAGTTGAGACTTTGCTTTGATGCGATGAAGCGAAGTATGATGTGAGTCTTGGCTTAATCCAAGCAGGGATCATTCCAAGCATGTTGATAACTTGAAGAGTAGTTCAAGTTGGTTGATAATGGATTGTTCAAGAGGTAGCTTGAGCTTGTATGAGGATAGTCGTCAAGAAGGATGGCTAGGAGGCTTGGATCTCGTCGTTGTTGAAGGTTCTAGCATGCTCAAAAGCAAGAGTACATGGGGCGCCCATAACGACTACAGGTAGGTAGTCGGGACACCCAAAAGACTACAGGTAGGTAGTTGAGTACTCTGGGCAAAGTAGATAAGTCCTAGGCACAAGGCAGTGTGCGGAGTTATGGTTAGAACCGGGGTTACCATTAGCCCTTGACAGATGGTCATTCAACTAACGGTGAAATCGAGGCAAGGATAACAGTGATAGCCAGAGTCATGGATGTTTGGTTGTATTATCATTCGGCTTCAAGAGCGGTGTTTTCTGGGTGCTTATCTGATCTTGGTTTAGGCCTTGGGGGTTTGTATTTGGGAAACATCGTCCTTGACTCGAGTGGTATTCGCTTTACCTTAATTGTCTATGTTGTTATGCTTGCTTCTCCTTAGTGTATGTCTGGGGCTATCACTGTAGAAAGAGGTGGAGTGGGATGGTTTGGTTCCTATTCCTTTTATCCTTTATGCCCTTTTGGTATGCTTGATAGTTGATTTACTGCTCACTAAGACTTTGTCTGACTCAAGGTTTTATGTCTCCTCTTATTACCTTGGGCTGTTCATCCATGTTGGGATGGGCAGACTAGGTAGCAGGTGACAGGTGCTGTGCTAGGAGTTCTACGATGAAGATGACGAAGACGAGCAGGAGGCTTTGCATATTAGTTTTCTTACTATATGTACTGGGTATCCGCTGCTGTATTTGGTTGAGTGATTTGTAGTGAGGCTTTCATGTATGGATTTGAGTAGATGATTGTATAAAACTACTGTGATGCTTATATGATGATGTTCTGTTCTATGGAGCTTCACTATATTATATTTCTCTATTGTATTTTATCCATGCGCTGTGAGTTGTACGATAGAGATTCTTTTGTTTTGTTTTACCCTGACTATCGTCCATGGCTGCCTGGCACGCCTTTCAGCGCATTATTTCCTTGTTTTGGTGCGGGAGTCATGGGCGGTCGTCACATTTGGTATCAGAGCTTTGGTTAATCGATTTTAGCCAACGCTCGCTGATGTAACTACGTAAGAGAGACGTAATTGTATTTTGATGGATGATTACTATATATAATATAGTAGCCTAGAAGGATTTGAACTCCTTATGCAGTTGTTTCTTAAGGTGTTCTAATCATTCTTATTACAGATATTAAGGATGAGTCGAAGAGGGAGACCAGCTGCAAGGGAAAGCCGTGCTGGTGAAGGAGCTGTTGATTATGGAACAATGTTCGAAGCGATGATGACTTCGATCATGAGAAGGATACCAGCTTCAGGATCATCAGTGGATGTGGGAGTTCAAGTTCAAGCTCCAAGACCGGTGGATTTTGCTAAGCTTTGCAAGGATTATACTTCTCTTGGAGGAAAAGCTTTCTTGGGGACGGAGTCGACTATTGAGGTGCAGAGATGGATTGATGCATGTCGAAGGATCTTTGGTGACTTAGGGATTGAGGATGCAACTAAGAGAAAGCTTGCATCGAGACAGCTTCAGGGAAGAGCTGCTGATTGGTGGAATTCTATCACCATCGATACTCCAGAAGAAGAGATTACTTGGGGGCAATTCCAAGTTAGATTTGGAGCTAAGTTCATCTCTACTTCTCAGAAATCTGTCTTGTTTAAGAAGTTTGTAGAGCTCAAGCAAGGGGGAAGACCTGTTCTTGAGTATATTTCTGAGTTTGAAGCCTTATCTAAGTATGCCAGATCGTATATTGATTCTCCCTACCAGAAGAATGAAAAGTTTGTGACTGGTCTGGATGCTTATCTTGGGAGGCAGTTAGTGGATCATCTGGACGATCCATTTGAGAAGCTTGTGGAGAAAGCTCTCAGGCATGAGAGTTTGTTCCCTAAGGAAGTATCTGTTGTTGCTGTAACCAGGGAAGGATCTAAACCACAGCAGAGTGGCAATAAGAAGAGGAAACAACAGCAACAGAGGGGTAGGGATGGCCAGAAGAAGCCGAAGAGTGAAGTGACTTGCTATAACTGCCAGCAGAAGGGCCATCTTTACAAAGATTGTAAGAATCCCAAAGTGCCGGGAAAGTGTTACAACTGTGATAAGCTGGGACATATCAAGAAGGATTGTCCAGAACCGAGGAAAGATAGGCAGGTTGTGCAAGCCTATGCTTTGGGGGCTGTTCCATCGTCTTCGAAAGCTCCTACTGCTGAAGAGAAGGGGAAGAGTGTGGTTGTTCAAGGTACTCTTTCTATTTGTGGTGTTCCAGTTAGAGTGTTGTTTGATACTGGAGCGTCGCATTCTTTTGTTTGTGATGATTTGGTAAGCCGGTTAGGTATGAAACCGGATATTGTTGATAGGCCATTGGTTGTGACTAATCCAGTGGGGGGTTCGTCATGTTTGTGTATGATATGCCGTGGTCTAGTTGTGTCGAGTCATGATTGCTCGTTTGTTTGTGATTGCTTTGTTCTGAACTTTGCGGGGTTCGGAATTATTTTGGGTATGGACTGGCTTAGGAAGTATGCGGCAAGGATTGATTGTGAGAGGCTTGAGGTGACAGTCGGGAATGTGGAAGGGCGAAAGGTTGTGATACGATGTAAGCATGAAGAAGGCGTCTTCATGAGCTTCATGTATTCGCTAGTTGTTCCACGGGATGGACTGTCATTGGTGCCTATTGTGAATGAGTTTGAGAATGTCTTTGAGGAAGTCAAAGGGTTGCCGCCGCATAGGGAGATCGAGTTTCGTATCGATCTAGTTGAGGGAGCCAGACCTGTTGTGATGCCTCTTAGGCGGATGGCACCGAGGGAGCAGCAAGAGCTGAAGGTGCAAGTTGATGACCTTTTGCAGAAAGGATTCATTCGGAGAAGTGTGTCCGAATGGGGTGCGCCAGTTGTGTTCGCAACCAAAGCGGATGGATCGTTGAGGTTGTGTGTGGATTATCGTGAGCTGAATAAGGTGACTAAGAAGAACAAGTATCCATTGCCGAGAATAGATGACTTGTTTGATCAGCTTCACGAGGCTAAGGTGTTTTCTCAGATGGATTTGGCAACGGGATTTCACCAGTTGAGAGTGGCGAAGGATAGTGTGCCGAAGACTGCTTTCAGGACACCATCCGGGTTTTATGAGTGGCTGGTAATGCCGTTTGGGTTGACTAACGCGCCAGCATATTTTGTGGATCTTATGAATAGAGTGTTCAGAGATCAGTTGAATAAGTTCGTGCTTGTGTTCGTGGATGATATTTTGGTTTATTCCAGAACTGAGGAAGAGCACAAGACGCACTTGAGGATTGTTTTAGGAATCTTACGGAAACATCAGCTGAAGGCTAAGTTTTCGAAGTGTCACTTCTGGAAGAATGAAGTGAGGTTCTTAGGTCATGTTATTTCTGGAAATGGAATAGCGGTTGATCCCGCTAAGGTGGCAGCGATCCAGGATTGGGTTAGGCCTAAGAATGCATCTGATGTGAGAAGTTTTCTTGGATTAGCAGGATATTATCGTCGGTTTATCAAAGACTTTTCCAAGATAGCTGCACCGTTGACAGGATTGACGAAGAAGAACCAAGTGTTCAAATGGGATGATAAATGTGAGCAAGCTTTCGTGATCCTGAAAGAGCGACTGACAAGTGCTCCTGTTTTGACTATTCCAAGTGGGAATGATGAGATGGTGGTTTACACCGATGCATGTGGCACTGGACTAGGAGCGGTGCTAATGCAGAAGCATAAAGTTGTTGCGTATGCTAGTCGACAACTAAAGCCGCATGAAAGGAATTATCCGACTCATGATTTGGAGTTAGCGGCGATTGTGTTTGCTTTGAAGATGTGGAGACACTATCTATTGGGAGTTAGATTCGAGCTGTTTACAGATCATAAGTCGTTGAAGTATCTGTTTTCCCAAAAGGATTTGAATCTTCGACAGCAAAGGTGGCTAGAGTTCTTAGCATCGTATGATTTTGGTATAGCCTATACTCCAGGAAAAGGTAACGCAGTGGCAGATGCGTTAAGTCGAAGACAAGCAGGATTGGGAGCCATGTTTTCGGAATGGAAGAGTCTTGAGTATTTGGCTGGATTTGACTTCAGGCCTAGATGTGAATTGGAACCTAAGATGTTGGCAAACTTATCGATAAGGCCTACTCTTGTGGAAAGGGTTGGCGAGAGCCAAAAGGGAGATGATAAGCTTGTCAAGATTATCTGTGATTTGGAATCTGGATTGGACCCGGAGAAGGATAAGGGATTCGAGGTCGATCGAGAGGGTTGGCTTCGAAAGCAAGGGCGACTAGTTGTTCCCGATGTAGATGGATTGAGAGATGAAGTTCTGAGGGAGAGTCATCACTCGAAGTTGACAATTCATCCAGGTGGAAATAAGATGTATCGGGATATGAAGAGAACCTACTACTGGGAAGGTATGAAGAAGGATGTTGGAAATTTTATTTCCAAGTGTATGAATTGCCAGTTGGTGAAAGCTGAGCAGAAGAAGCCCAGTGGATTACTTCAGCCATTAGAGGTTCCTGCATGGAAGTGGGAGCAAGTGTCGATGGATTTTATCGATGGTCTACCTAGAACTAGGGCAGGAAATGAAGGGATTTGGGTCACAGTAGATCGTTTGACCAAGAGTGCAAGGTTCATTCCTGTTCGATCGACTAGGACTGCATCGAAGTTGGCTGAGCTATATGTGAAGTGGATTGTTCGATTCCATGGTGTTCCGAAGAGTATAGTAAGCGATCGAGATCCGTTGTTCACTAGTGGATTTTGGAAGAGCTTCCAGGAAGTTTTGGGAACCGAGTTGTGTTTGAGTACAGCTTATCACCCTCAAACAGATGGTCAGACTGAGAGAGTCAACCGAGTTTTGGAAGATCTTCTTAGAGCATGTGTTTTGGACTTCGGAGGGTCATGGGAAGATCACCTTCATTTGGTGGAGTTTGCTTATAACAACAGTTATCAGTCGAGTATTGGTATGGCACCATATGAGGCATTGTATGGAAGACCGTGTAACTCCCCGACATGTTGGTTGGAAACTGGAGAAAAGCTGATACTTGGGCCAGAGATGATTCGACAGACTTCGGATTGTATAGAGATCATTCGGCAAAGAATGAAGGCAGCCCAAGATCGTCAGAAAAGTTATGCCGATAATCGTCGTAAGGATTTGGAATTCGACGTAGGTGATATGGTTTTTGTGAAGATTTCTCCTCTGAAGAGTGTCATTAGATTCGGGAAGAAAGGAAAGTTAACTCCGAGATTTGTTGGACCATTCCCGATTATCGAGCGTATTGGAAAGCTCGCTTATAGATTGGAGTTACCGGAAAAGATGGCGGGTGTGCACAATGTTTTTCATGTAGCTTATCTACGGAAGTATGTGCACGACCCAAAGACAGTGGTTTCTGCTGATAGCTATGAAGATTTGGAGGTTGATCCCATGGTTACGAGACCTCGTAAGCCGCTTCGTATTGTTGAAACCGATACGAAACAGCTTAGGAGGAAGACGATTACGTTGCTCAAGGTACAATGGAGTGATGATGTTAACGACTGTACATGGGAGGAGGAAGAGAGGATGAAGGCAGCTCATCCCGGACTCTTCGAGGTATGGCCCTAAAGTGTCGTGACATCTCATGAATTTGTAGCTTGTTCTAAGCCATAGAATTCTGCATGCTAGGCTAGAATTGGTTGCATGGTTTGTTGATTGCTTTGGATGGTAGGCATGCGGAATATCTTTGATTGCTGTTGTTTGTTTGGAATTTCGGGGGCGAAATTCCTAAGGGGGAGAGAATGTAACGACCCGTATTTTACGTGTCGATAAATCGTAGAATTTGCAGGTCGTTAGTGTTGTTTGTGTTGTCTCTAGCTTGAGTCGTTTAGAAGTTAACCCGAGTGCAAGTGATGAGTCGTGACCGACTCATAGAGGACCGACCTATAGGTGTTGCCGAGTTAGTAGGCTTAGCCGGGTTAAGAAATTCAACGACCTAAAAGTTAGGCGACTTAGTGATGGTGACCGACCTATAGTAAGTCGTAGACGACCTTAGGAACTGGCCGAGTTTAGTGTGGAGCGACCTAAGGTAGATAGGTCGGGAGAGCGACCTAAGGTAGATAGGTCGGTAGAGCGACCTATAGGAATGACCGACTCATAGGATAGGTCGTAGGTAGGGGTGAGCGACCTAAGGAGCTAACGGGTTAGGATGTTAATGTGTTGAGAGTTAGGTCGGTTGAGCGACCTAGGATAGAGGAACGACCTAAGAAAGTGACCGACCTAGTGGAGAGCGACCTAAGAGGGGGTAGCGACCTAAAGGAAATAGGTTGAGTCGTGAGTCGGCTATGTTGTTAGGTCGTAGCATGATAGGTCGGCAACGACCTAAGTTAGGTCGGAGGCTTTTGTATTGTGTGTTTGTTAGGTCGTTGGGGACATAGGTCGGCAGGGGTTTGAGTCGGCACTGGTATTAAGTCGTAAGTCGGCATGGTGGTTAAGTCGTCATACGACTTAGGACTTGGGATATGCGGCCTGTGTTTTAGGTTATGTCTGGGTTGTGTCGTAGGTCGTTAATGTTATAAGTCGTTAGGTCGGCCTTGGGCTTAAGTCGGCCTTGTTTGTTAGGTCGCAGGGGGTTTAGGTCGTGAGACCCTGTGTGTTTGGATAAGCCGTAGGTCGCTAGGGCGGGCTGGTTTTAGGTCGTAGGTCGTTGGAGTGTTAGGTCGGGGACGACCTAAAGGGCGACGACCTAAGGGTTGTTCAGCCTATAAATAGAGGGGTTTGGCTCACTTTTTGGCACCGGTTTTTGAAGCGACGAAGTGCTGCCATTTTGAAGACTCGACTACAACATTTCTTCATCTTCTTTTCTCCATTCCAATCTAGTTCTAACATCCATCCAAGATCGAAGATTTAGATTGAAGATCAAGATCAAAGATCAAGAGCCAAAGTTGAAGATTTTCATCCGAAGAAGCTAGATTTCACCGTTTCAAGTGAAATTTCTCCGGATCAAGCTCAAGTCCTTGCTGTCCAGATCTGAAGTTGATTGATTTTAGGTTGTTTTGGTGATTTGGTGAGTGGTAGTTATCTCTCACGCGGATCCAAAGGAGTATATTGGATTGGTGGCATGTTTGGGTGTTAAAGTTAGAGATTTCATGCATTTTTCTTAGATCTAAGTCTAGATCCATGGTTTTTGAAGATGTTTACTTATGCAAGTTTGTTTAATAAGCATTAGAGACAAAATCCCATGTTTTATAATTGATAGATCTATGCTAAAAACCATGATTTCACATATGTTGGACTTTTGCTCGTTTATTTACGAAATTGCCATTATAGTTGATATTGCTTAAATTGCTTAATAGATCTTGTTTGAATGATTGATTATTTGAATGTATGATTGATTTGATTGTTTCCAAGTTAGCTAGTAGTTGATTTGGAACAAGATGATGAAAGAGGATTCAAAAGCTATGGAAGAAGGCTCTTGAATGGTGAAAGCTGCTTAAGGCATATGTAGCGGATGTTGAAGCTCATATGTATAGATTGGATGATGTTGAGATGGGACTTTGCCATGATTTGATGAGGCAAACCATGTTGTTGAGTTGAGACTTTGCTTTGATGCGATGAAGCGAAGTATGATGTGAGTCTTGGCTTAATCCAAGCAGGGATCATTCCAAGCATGTTGATAACTTGAAGAGTAGTTCAAGTTGGTTGATAATGGATTGTTCAAGAGGTAGCTTGAGCTTGTATGAGGATAGTCGTCAAGAAGGATGGCTAGGAGGCTTGGATCTCGTCGTTGTTGAAGGTTCTAGCATGCTCAAAAGCAAGAGTACATGGGGCGCCCATAACGACTACAGGTAGGTAGTCGGGACACCCAAAAGACTACAGGTAGGTAGTTGAGTACTCTGGGCAAAGTAGATAAGTCCTAGGCACAAGGCAGTGTGCGGAGTTATGGTTAGAACCGGGGTTACCATTAGCCCTTGACAGATGGTCATTCAACTAACGGTGAAATCGAGGCAAGGATAACAGTGATAGCCAGAGTCATGGATGTTTGGTTGTATTATCATTCGGCTTCAAGAGCGGTGTTTTCTGGGTGCTTATCTGATCTTGGTTTAGGCCTTGGGGGTTTGTATTTGGGAAACATCGTCCTTGACTCGAGTGGTATTCGCTTTACCTTAATTGTCTATGTTGTTATGCTTGCTTCTCCTTAGTGTATGTCTGGGGCTATCACTGTAGAAAGAGGTGGAGTGGGATGGTTTGGTTCCTATTCCTTTTATCCTTTATGCCCTTTTGGTATGCTTGATAGTTGATTTACTGCTCACTAAGACTTTGTCTGACTCAAGGTTTTATGTCTCCTCTTATTACCTTGGGCTGTTCATCCATGTTGGGATGGGCAGACTAGGTAGCAGGTGACAGGTGCTGTGCTAGGAGTTCTACGATGAAGATGACGAAGACGAGCAGGAGGCTTTGCATATTAGTTTTCTTACTATATGTACTGGGTATCCGCTGCTGTATTTGGTTGAGTGATTTGTAGTGAGGCTTTCATGTATGGATTTGAGTAGATGATTGTATAAAACTACTGTGATGCTTATATGATGATGTTCTGTTCTATGGAGCTTCACTATATTATATTTCTCTATTGTATTTTATCCATGCGCTGTGAGTTGTACGATAGAGATTCTTTTGTTTTGTTTTACCCTGACTATCGTCCATGGCTGCCTGGCACGCCTTTCAGCGCATTATTTCCTTGTTTTGGTGCGGGAGTCATGGGCGGTCGTCACATTGGTATTCCCTGTTGCTTTGGTGGTACAGGAAGCTGTTCTTCCAGATTTTTTTGAAAATCTTAACAAGAAAAGCCAAAATATTTATAATACTTATTCGTATAATGGTTTGAACTTTAGATTTTTTGCTGATACCAGTAGTTTATCTTAAACATAGGCATGTAAATTTGTTTTAGGAGTTTAACAGCATGTTATAAAACACTGTGTCCTTAAGTTACAGTAAGAAGGGAATCAATGTTAAAAAATTAAATATTTTAATTTGTTAATTTGAATTTATGTCTTGATTAAACACTCAAAGCTATGATTTTTAACATAAAAATAATGATTTTTAAGTAAGAAGAATAGGTGTGGTTTGAAAGTGAACTAAAATTGCTTATTTGGGAGTATCTAATGATTCAATTAATTTTAGAAATTGAAATTCATGTGGGAGTTTGATTGATACTGGTAGATGTCAGGAAAATTTCAAAAATAATTTTCGAGTGCCGAGATTTTGGGTTTGAATCTAAAATAGGGTTTAAGATCATATTTTTCAATGCTCTGTAAAAATTAGATTTTGGCTCAAATAGACAAATGAGTGAAGCGTAATTTTTTGGGGGAGTTAGGGGGAGGTGTGAGTGAGGATCTGGTGAAGTTACATCACCTCCGGTGATGGATGGTGGCTGCATAAAGGATTTGACAGAGGGTGCTTGTTGTCGCATGTTCGAGCATCGGGTCCTATTTTGTTTTAATCATGTAATTGAAGATTTGGGTTTCGATTTTGATGCAAGGGATGATTTGGGGTTTGGAGAAGTTGTCGTGGGCCACCGGAGGCATCGTGGACCACCGTGCACGTGCACGGTGGTGGAGCAGTGTCGGTTGAGTGGCTGTGATTCGTCGCGTGCTTGGACACGAGATTTTTGGTGGTTGCTTCGAACGTGGCTTCGGGTCGTTTTCGTATGTGACTCCAGCGGTTATTTATAACCTTTGTTTAAAAAAAAAACAAAATGAGAAGAAGGGAAGAAACAGGGAAAGGGAGAGGAAGAAATGGTTTGGGGGGGAAAGACTCGGGAAGGTTGGATGGGAAACTCGGGTTCTTTCTCGTGTGTAGTAAGATTTTTCTCGGGTATTGTTTCAAAGCTTAAGCGTAACCAACCTGGTTTACTAAACTATATTAGTTCAAAGCAAAAATAAAGTTATTGCTAAAAATGTTTTCAACTTAAATGAATATCTTAATTTAGTAATCAATTAAAGATACGTGATTAGATTTAAATTAACGTTTAAACATTTTTAGTTAATAAGTGTTTAGTTTTAAAGATAAGATTCTTGATCCCTATTTAATTAATTTGTAATTAAGAAGTTTAAATTAGTTAATTAAGTTAATATATAAATTAGGGTAACAAATTAAGTAATTAATTACATTAAATATGAGGTTATCTAATAATTAAGTTTGGAGTTAATATTATAATTGGTTTTCAAATTTTAAGAGAAGACTTTTAAATGTTTCATTAAGTTGAACATTTAATTAGTTTAGGAAGAAATTAAGAACAATTACTCTTAAAATATAATTAGTCATAGATTATAAATAATTGATAAATTTGTAATTAACTACTTAAGATAATTTATGAATGATTAATGGTTAATTAATCGAGTAGTTTAATTAAGAATAAATAAAGGATTAAGGAAGTAATCGGCAGTAAATAAATGGGTAATTAAGTTGATTAATAATTAACATCATTAAATTAAATGGTTAATTAAAGTAAATAACTGAGATAAGAAATAATTAGGTAATTGATAGTTTGAAATAAAATAAGTATCTGATTATGACTAAATGATTAATTAATAAATCATTAATTAAACAATCCGGGGTAAATAAGTAGTTGATTGTAAACTAATGACTAATTAAATAGAGTTAAGTGATTAACTCTCAAGTAATTAATTCAAAATGAATTAATTACAAATAAGATTTAAAGGTGACTGCTTACGGACTGTTGTGACTGAATATCTGAGTGTGATATTAATGTGATGATATTCTGTTGCTCTGTGATATGTTATGTTATATCTATGATGATTGTATATGTTTTATCTGTGATAAATGCTATGTTAATTCAGTTGTTAAATTTAAATTATTTAAACTGTTTAAGTTAAGTAGACAACTTGGCCCTTAAAATGGCGTTTGGATTCGATGAGACCAGGATCGGAAGAATCAAATTTGATTCTCCGCAAACCACATCAATCCAAATTAAACGTTAGGTCGTGAATCCTGAAATGTAGATCGAGATGGTGTATTCAGAATGCAAGGGTTATCGTCGTTGACTCTGAGGGTGATTCCAAAATGAGTGCAACGAGATAATGCCTTCGGTTTCGTTCGAACTCGGAATGAACTTGTATGGATCGAATGCTTTCAACACATCGTCAGGCGGACGATGAGCATTCTAAGAATAATGTTCACTAAAGGTAATCGTAACCTCAAGCCTCATCAACCGGGAATGGCTAAAACAGGGGAGATGCAGCAAGGTTAGGTGGGTCATGCCCAAGCAGGACAAGGTACTTCCCCTGTCTAGATGTCCCTTATATATTTCGGCTTAGTGAGCGGTTGGTCGCGCCAACTGCGGGGTTTATCTTGTTCGGGACTGTTCAGTAAGGAATGGTTTCGGCCTTGTGTTGCAGGGGATGAAGGGAGTAATCCTCGGTACGGTGATCTAGGCCCCGTACTGTGACGGGCGGTACCCCAGTAGCCCTGCCATTGTTGGAAATCTATTTTCCTTACGAGATCCTACGGTTTTGATTTGTATTACCCACTTTTGTGGCTAGTAGCTGGAATTTAATCATGTAACAATTTCGGCTATTTTCTATTTACTTGAAAACCCTAGACACTATTATAATATCACTGGATTTCCTATGAAATGTTTTAGTTAGCGTAAGGTAAAAACTTACCCGTATTTATTTGTAGGGAGTCTTACGTGATACCTTTATTTTCAAATGTTTTTCAAAGTTAAACAACCTTAAACCGTTTACTCATACCAGACCCATGTCTGACCTGGAGTTTATTTTTGTTTTCATAAACTCTCGGGTACCCAAATTTTTACGGGTAGCCAAGGGATTCAGGTTAGATTTGACGAATTCTGGAGGAGCAATGGAGCAGGAGACTTCAGCGTTGTAGATATATATATATAGTTCCGCTGTGTTGGTATCTCTGAGTCATATTGTTTGAGTCATATTGTTGAGTTGTATTGTATTGAGTGGTATTAACTAGACAGATGTTATAACTGTCTAGTATTGATGTATTATCTGTATAACTCTGAGATATGTAAAACTTTTAAATATGTATGTGATATTATATTTTGTTCCGTTCCGTTGTGAGATTCTGATGTAGTTGTTCTTTCTTTCTCTTTCTTTCTATTTTCTATCCCTTTCTTTCTTAATGATGATACGTCTTTCTGGTAGTAGAAGGGCGGGTCGTCACAGTTGGTATCAGAGCATATGTTGGTAATAACCTTGGCTCTGGTATTGATTACTCATAGAATAGAGTTTGTAAAACTCTAAAATGAGTTTGAGTGTATTAATAGATATGAGCGCGTATTTGTTAGTGAATATAAAATTGTTTTTATATTGTGTGGATTTATCTGTTGAGTGTTTATGGGTTCTGGTCGATGGATGGGACGCCATTTTATCGATAGGGATTTCTAAACTCTTAAACATGATAGACCGACACAGTATTGTTTTTAAAGTAGGGTAAATGAAATAATTTTACCCAAAATTATATTTTGATATAAAAGAAATATTTTTCTAAAATATTATATATGTTTGGATGATTGGTTGTTAATATTACAACCAAATAAAAAAAATAAAAAATAAAAAAATTGAGTGGTTTATAACCAAATAAAATTATTTAAGAATGATTTTAAATAAAAAGGAATGTAACTGAAATCTGATTAAACCAGAATTTAAGTCCCAGAAATTTGAAAGGTGTTTAAATGAATTTAAACAAAAGGATTTGGAAATTTAAAAATCTTGGAAAGGTTTGAAATTTTTCCAAAGATTTGAAGGAAAAAGTGGAATATTGTTTTGGAAAATATTGTTGAATGGAAATTGTTTTGGAAAAAAATTTGTGGAAATAAGGAAGCACTGAACTCACTTCAGTCGCTGGAAAATAATCCTGATGATGCTGGCCACATCATTAGAATTCATTTTTGAGTTTCTAAAGCGATGGATTGCTACCAGGATATTAGTTATGATAAATTGTTTGGGCTTGTTGGACATACCAATTGTTTTAGAAATGTTCAAAAGGAGAAAATGTGTTTTGGTGAAAACAAGTGTTTGGAATTTGAAATTTGATTGTCATTTCGAATGTTTTGGAAATGAAAACCGGGAAATTGAATTCTAAGAAATTATGTTTAAATGAATAAATCAACTATTGGATTTATAAAGTAAAGTTGATATTAATATGATGAAATTGGGAATTTTAATCCAGGAATTAAAATTTGACTTGAGAAAATGAAGATAAGAAAATATACTAGAGTTTAACCTGAGATAAGTTAAATGGAATCGAAGTTCAAAACGAACTTAATTGAATATAAAATTTGAAGGGAAAATGATTGTAATTGTGAGGTGAAACTTTATACCCTAATGATAGTAAGGGTTATATAAATATATGATCTAAAATTGTGATTATAAGATAAAATGACCCAAATGAGCAATATAAACTTTAAAGTAAACAAATAAGTTTTGAGCTCATATATTGAGAAATAAATTTAAGGAATGGTAAGTAGCTAAATTTAACTGAAGCTGAGTTAAAACAAAATTGAATTTAAATGAATTCAGTCGAGTTATAAATAATATTAAGTGGAATAAAATTCTTATGTAAATATGTAAATATTGGATTGAATTAAACCAGAATTGGTGAGAGTGTAAACAAATCTAATTCAAGAATAAACTGAATGACCTTTTTATGAATAAATTTAATAATGAGTTGTTATTGCAAATTAAAATTTAAGGATGGATAAAAGAATAAACCAATCAAATAGATTAGTAAATAATTGGGATTTGATTAAAGGAAAATCAAATCAAAGATTTAAATGAGAATTGGTGGAATAGAATAAACTTAAGTTAATTATTGGGTAGAACAGTTGAAGAAAATAGATAACTTAAGTAAATTGTGAGAGGGTTATTTAAAATAATGGTTGTCAAGTTTAATAACATGGTTTAGAACCAAACCCGTTGAAATGAAGGAAATGCAATGGAAGGATTATGAATAAATTAATTGTGATGGAATCAAGTGTAAATTGAGTTGGAATCAATTTAAGATTTGTTATAAAGTTTAAGTGATTATTTATTCACAATGATACTGTTGAATTGCATATAGAAATGAGTTGTTTTGAAGTAGACAAGATTAAATAAAATTCTATGAATTATTGGAAACAAAATAGGATGATTTTGAATATGAGTTTGTCTTGCCCAAATTAATTAAATATATAAGCAAGTAAGTTGTAAATCATTTAATTGAGGAAAATGATTTGAGAATTGGATGGAAGTAATTGAACTAAGTATTGAAATTATACATATGTGTTTATGAAAATATGTAATAGAGACTCTGCCATAACTTTTCAAAATTTTGAAAAAAAAAATAATAAGAAAGGGAAAATTTAATTTAAAAATTTAGCAATAAAACAATTTCAAATTGGAAATTGAAATAAATTAATGAATGAAACTAATTTAAGAATAACGAACGAAATCAGTTATAAATGGAAGATAGTCAATAAAGTTAAACATTCAGAGTTAAAGGAAAATTTGAATTCACATGGAATTAGAAATTCAAATTGGAAATAAGAAATTATAAAGGTTAAGGTGGTGGAGTGATGATGTGAGAGATATATAATGCTCATATTAAACTTAAGAAATGAATGGTGAAATTCTTGAGCAAATTTGATATTGAGGGAATTATTCCAAGTGGATAGAAATCAAATAATGTGAATAAAGAAATTGATATGGTTGATAATCAAAGGATATTAATACGTAGGATGTACGTATATTATTTTATTCGCATAATTATTTGATCCAGATTCGAACACAGAATTTCGAGATAATTATATCGATCCGAGTTAGGATTTTTCACTCAATTTTCGACGACGAACCATGAATTTGGATGTTGATTGATTCTGGGGAATTCTCTATCATAGTTATGACTATGCAAGGAGAATGACAGTTTCTGATCAAGAAACCAGTTCTGTGTCCGTACTAGGAAGTCGGGTGGACATTACTAGTTCGGAAGTGAAATTGTGTGATCAAGCGAACGATCGGATTTGATATTGCGTACGAATAGTATATGTACACCGTACGGGCCTGATTAAAATAAATATTGAGATTAAACAAGTCAATAAAATATGAATAGAGTTAATACTGTAGGTTTCAGTATTGAATTTCCAGAGTGGATATCTGGAACTTATTGTGTATTCCATATATCTCATGAAATTTGCTCACGATTCATCATTGTTGTTAAATCAGTAGTTCAGGAATTTGGAAGACAAATCAAATTTGACTATGGTCAGGAATCCAGTTTAGATTATTGATCATCGAGAGACAAACTCTCGATAATTTTAGGGAAACTTATCCGAACTTGTGTTCAGATAGTTAGTGTTGTTTGTTAGGATAGACTGTTTGGTTGTCTGTTAATATATGAAGGATATGTATATTTAAATGGTTGGTACAACAGTTTTTAAAATTATCTTTGTTTTAAATTTCGGGGACGAAATTCTTTTAAGGGGAGAGTAATGTAATGACCCTGGATTTCGGCCCCGGTTATTTTAATAAATGTTTAATCTAATTAAATAAAATGTGAACTGTTCATTTTAAAATGAATATGATTTTGGTAATTACTGCCATTTGTTTATATGCATTGTTATTTTAAAAAGAGATGTGAGATGAAAATTTGAAATAAAATATCTCAATAACATTTGTAATAGAATTTATCTTATGTAATTAAAATAGAATGCTTTCTCTTATTTTAAATTAATAAAGATATTTGGATGATAATGTTTAAATAAAAATCTAATTCTACAAATTTAAAATATAAATTTTAAATATAAGCTAAACACATGAATATAACCTAATACTTGATAGTTAAAAATACAAATAGAAATAAGTTTAAATAGATGTAAGTAAATCATATTGAGCATAATTTACTATTTATAGTCAAAGTATCAAATGAAAACAAAACCATAAAAAAAAACCTGACAAATATGTTTATAAATTATTAGGCTAGAACAATACCAGATAAAAACAAACATATTTATACAAAAACTAAACTTATAAAACAACACAATGTATATAAACTATTCAAGCTAGGAAATAACATAATAACAAAACAAGTATTTAAATACAAATGGTTTTGTTCAAAGCTTCATACTCAAGCCATGTTGACTGCCATAAGTTCAAGCCTGCATACAAGAATCAACAAAACATTAAATATATGTAAACTAATATGGATTTATCTTCTCTTATAAGCCTTTAAGAATAGATTTTCCTGCAGGTGGTACTTTTTCATACAATTATCTATATAGTATAAACATAACAATAACTATGTAACCATGTGTACATAAGATAATAAGTGTGTTACCAATGGCTTCATTCACAAGCTACCTGAAACATATCTCTTCATACAATATCTATGTACAGATTACAATATCAGGGAACATTAATTAGGTGTTAACAAATTTGAAGACATATTCATTAAGCCTAAGTACAATTTGTCTTTTCAGGTTACAAAATAACATTCCAGCCGAAATTTCAGCATTTTTCTTTCTTCTTTCATGTTGCAGTAATTTTATTGGGTCAAACTAATAAAACATGTCCAGATGCTACTTCCTCTATACAACTGTTTCTTCTATATACACATATGTATGCATTCCCATTTAGTTCGATCAGTAGCTAATAAGAAAAGAAGGGGTGGTAAACTCAAGTTGATTTTAAAAAAAAATTCAAATATACAGTTTCAAACTTCTGTTTCAAGGCAACAGGTTCTAAACTCAATGCTTTCTGTATACATTCAGGTGAGTAAACTTACTAATTTTGAATCTAAACTTGTATTTTTAGTTTATGAATGATAAGTGCTTTGATATTGTTTATGTAAATAGCCTTGGTATTCCCTGTTGCTTTGGTGGTACAGGAAGCTGTTCTTCCAGATTTTTTTGAAAATCTTAACAAGAAAAGCCAAAATATTCATAATACTTATTCGTATAATGGTTTGAACTTTAGATTTGTTGCTGATACCAGTAGTTTATCTTAAACATAGGCATGCAAATTTGTTTTAGGAGTTTAACAGCATGTTATAAAACACTGTGTCCTTAAGTTACAGTAAGAAGGGAATCAATGTCAAAAAATTAAATATTTTAATTTGTTAATTTGAATTTATATCTTGATTAAACACTCAAAGCATGATTTTTAACATAAAAATAATGATTTTTAAGTAAGAAGAATAGGTGTGGTTTGAAAGTGAACTAAAATTGCTTATTTGGGAGTATCTAATGATTCAATTAATTTTAGAAATTGAAATTCATGTGGGAGTTTGATTGATACTGGTAGATGTCAGGAAAATTTCAAAAATAATTTTCGAGTGCGGAGATTTTGGGTTTGAATCTAAAATAGGGTTTAAGATCATATTTTTCAATGCTCTGTAAAAATTAGATTTTGGCTCAAATAGACAACCGAGTGAAGCGCAATTTTTTGGGGGAGTTAGGGGGAGGTGTGAGTGAGGATCTAGTGAAGTTACATCACCTCCGGTGATGGATGGTGGTTGCATAAAGGATTTAACAAAGGGTGCTTGTTGTCGCATGTTCGAGCATCGGGTCCTATTTTGTTTTAATCTTGTAATTGAAGATTTGGGTTTCGATTTCGATGCAAGGGATGATTTGGGGTTTGGAGAAGTTGTCGTGGGCCACCGGAGGTGTCGTGGACCACCGTGCACGTGCACGGTGGTGGAGCAGTGTCGGTTGAGTGGCTGTGAGTCGTCGCATGCTTGGACACGAGATTTTTGGTGGTTGCTTCGAACGTGGCTTCGGGTCGTTTTCGTATGTGACTCCAGCAGTTATTTATAACCTTTGTTTAAAAAAAAAATGAGAAGAAGGGAAGAAACAGGAAAAGGGAGAGGAAGAAATGGTTCAGGGGGGAAATACTCGGGAAGGTTGGATGGGAAACTCGGGTTCTTTCTCGTGTGTAGTAAGATTTTTCTTGGGTATTGTTTCAAAGCTTAAGCGTAACCAACCTGGTTTACTAAACTGTATTAGTTCAAAGCAAAAATAAAGTTATTGCTAAAAATGTTTTCAACTTAAATGAATATCTTAATTTAGTAATCAATTAAAGATACGTGATTAGATTTAAATTAACGTTTAAACATTTTTAGTTAATAAGTGTTTAGTTTTAAAGATAAGATTCTTGATCCTTATTTAATTAATTTGTAATTAAGAAGTTTAAATTAGTTAATTAAGTTAGTATATAAATTAGGGTAACAAATTAAGTAATTAATTACATTAAATATGAGGTTATCTAATAATTAAGTTTGGAGTTAATATTATAATTGGTTTTCAAAATTTAAGAGAAGACTTTTAAATGTTTCATTAAGTTGAACATTTAATTAGTTTAGGAAGAAATTAAGAACAATTACTCTTAAAATATAATTAGTCATAGATTATAAATAATTGATAAATTTGTAATTAACTACTTAAGATAATTTATGAATGATTAATGGTTAATTAATCGAGTAGTTTAATTAAGAATAAATAAAGGATTAAGGAAGTAATCGGCAGTAAATAAATGGGTAATTAAGTTGATTAATAATTAACATCATTAAATTAAATGGTTAATTAAAGTAAATAACTGAGTTAAGAAATAATTAGGTAATTGATAGTTTGAAATAAAATAAGTATGTGATTATGACTAAATGATTAATTAATAAACCATTAATTAAATAATTCGGGGTAAATAAGTAGTTGATTGTAAACTAATGACTAATTAAATAGAGTTAAGTGATTAACTCTCAAGTAATTAATTCAAAATGAATTAATTACAAATAAGATTTAAAGGTGACTGCTTACGGACTGTTGTGACTGAATATCTGAGTGTGATATTAATGTGATGATATTCTGTTGCTCTGTGATATGTTATGTTATATCTATGATGCTTGTATATGTTTTATCTGTGATAAATGCTATGTTAATTCAGTTGTTAAATTTAAATTATTTAAACTGTTTAAGTTAATTAGACAACTTGGCCCTTAAAATGGCGTTTGGATTCGATGAGACCGGGATCGGAAGGATCAAATTTGATTCTCCGAAAACCACATCAATCCAAATTAAACGTTAGGTCGTGAATCCTGAAATGTAGATCGAGATGGTGTATTCAGAATGCAAGGGTTATCGTCGTTGACTCTGAGGGTGATTCCAAAATGAGTGCAACGAGATAATGCCTTCGGTTTCGTTCGAACCCGGAACGAACTTGTATGGATTGAATGCTTTCAACACATCGTCAGGCGGACGATGAGCATTCTAAGAATAATGTTCACTAAAGGTAATCGTAACCTCAAGCCTCATCAACCGGGAATGGCTAAAACAGGGGAGATGCAGCAAGGTTAGGTGGGTCATGCCCAAGCAGGACAAGGTACTTCCCCTGTCTAGATGTCCCTTATATGTTTCGGCTTAGTGAGCGGTTGGTCGCGCCAACTGCGGGGTTTATCTTGTTCGGGACTGTTCAGTAAGGAATGGTTCCGGCCTTGTGTTGCAGGGGATGAAGGGAGTAATCCTCGGTACGGTGATCTAGGCCCCGTACTGTGACGGGCGGTACCCCAGTAGCCCTTCCATTGTTGGAAATCCATTTTCCCTACGAGACCCTACGGTTTTGATTCGTATTACCCACTTTTGTGGCTAGTAGCTGGAATTTAATCATGTAACAATTTCGGCTATTTTCTATTTACTTGAAAACCCTAGACACTATTATAATATCACTGGATTTCCTATGAAATGTTTTGGTTAGCGTAAGGTAAAAACTTACCCGTATTTATTTGTAGGGAGTCTTACGTGATACCTTTATTTTCAAATGTTTTTCAAAGTTAAACAACCTTAAACCGTTTACTCATACCAGACCCATGTCTGACCTGGAGTTTATTTTTGTTTTCATAAACTCTCGGGTACCCAAATTTTTACGGGTAGCCAAGGGATTCAGGTTAGATTTGACGAATTCTAGAGGAGCAATGGAGCAGGAGACTTCAGCGTTGTAGATATATATATAGTTCCGTTGTGTTGGTATCTCTGAGTCATATTGTTTGAGTCATATTGTTGAGTTGTATTGTATTGAGTGGTATTAACTAGACAGATGTTATAACTGTCTAGTATTGATGTATTATCTGTATAACTCTGAGATATGTAAAACTTTTAAATATGTATGTGATATTATATTTTGTTCCGTTCCGTTGTGAGATTCTGATGTAGTTGTTCTTTCTTTCTATTTTCTATCCCTTTCTTTCTTAATGATGATACGTCTTTCTGGTAGTAGAAGGGCGGGTCGTTACAACTTATTTCAAAAATCACATTTCGGTTAATTTCACAAAAATCATAATTTTTATGATATAAAAATTGTAACGTTTATTTATTTAAAATGAATCAATTCCAAAATTCAATAAAATGTACACTTTCAAAAATCACTTGAAAATCCTTTTAAATTTGAAAATCATCACTTTAAAACTTTTAGTTTTCTAAAATAGGCCCAATGCTGCAACAGTACTAAATATAACAATCACGGCATCCAAACATCATATATTAATATGATAACAGAATATATCAAAAATATCTGTTAATAAATCGATACTGTTGAGGAATCCAGTTGAATCCTCCAACCTGTTTCCCTGCATCCACAGAAGTTAGCATAATACCGATCCCGTTTCAAGACGGAATATCGCGGTACATGGATTTATAAAATATTATCCGCTATTATGCGGCGAAATGGGGTCTCATCCGCTATATAATGCGGGAAAATCAACTACAATTACATATATAATACCAATTCCACTTCGAGATGGAATATCGCGGTATATGTGTTTAATAAATAACATCCGCTTATATACGACGTATAGGGTCTATTTCAAAACAATAGATAATAATTTATCATCCAAACATACAATCAAGCAATTTTAAATTTAACTATTTTAAATTTAAATCGAAACAATTTCGATTAAGTGAGAAGTTCTCACCTTGTTTCAAATACAGTTGCAGTGATCTATTTCGAATAAAATTAAACGCGCGTTTAATTTTACCCAAAATTTTCACTAACTCCAATCAATTCCAATCCAGCTCCAACGTGTAGTATTCGTCAATACGAACCCGACGTAATTCGTTTCATCAATTTTCGACCTCGTATGAACAAGTTACAGCTTTTAGAAGTTTATATGAATTATAATTACAAAACAATTAACATTTTATTTTTTATTTTTAAACCTTAATCACGGCCGCACAACCCTTTCCTTCTCCCTTCATTAAATAATGCGATTGAAAGAACCCAAAGTCGCCCTTATGCCCTAATTGCACGGGACCACCAACGTTCATCTATACCTCGATCAGGAGATGCCATTCGAATGCCCCCACGTGAAAGCTACCTTCGGCCGTAAACATGCCAAGCTCGGTCGAGCCATTGCCTCCAAATTCATGCACAAAACGCGTGACTTCACGTTTGAATTTTGGCCTCCATAATGCTCTGATGATCATCATCACCGTATGGATCGAAAGATCTCGTGAAGCACTTTAATTTTGTAGTTGGAGGTTTGTTGAAATATTACACGGATTGAAAGAAATTAAAGGAGAAAGAATTGAAAATTTTCGGCCATTAAAATAGAGGGTGGCGGCCTGAAGCTTAGGGTTAGGGTTTAGTCTAAAAGTGAAAAATAGAGGGCCTTTTATAGAAAATATTGAAACATTATTCATCTTGAAATTTTTCCGAACTCGAAACGGAGCGTGCCGCCTGGCGTTTATAATGTTTACCCCTATTCCGAATGAAGTGGAATATATATCGGGAGCCAATTCGATCATATTTGGAAAATAAGTTTTTGAATCGACTATTTAAATTTAAAAATTCACTCAAACCGATTTCTGTGCGTTTTAGCTTGCCCCGGACAAACCGTAAATCCGATTGACACGAAATTTGAAACCTTACAATAATTTAACATTACGGATCCGATGAAACTGGTTTCATCGAAATCGTAGACTGTTTGAAAAATGACTATTTTTACTCGTCAGTTAAATATTAAAATATTCAATTTCTACAAATTAACTTTTAATTCAATTTTAAAAGTTCTATAACATCATTCTAACTCCAATATGATTTAATACAACTTTACAAATCAACTTTAATCACATTAAACCCAATTTCCAATTATTTCAGTAATCTCAAATATTAAATTGTCGATTTAATTATCCAATTAAATCTAGATATTCAAAATATGATTTATTCGACGTACAAATTTTTACTTGTTAATATTTAAAATCAATTAAATATATGAATTTCGACTGACAGAAATTCTGCGTCGTTACAAACTTCCCCCTTAAAAGAATTTCGTCCTCTAAATTATCAAGTAAGAAAAAGTCTTGAAATCCATTAACTTTTCAAAACCATTCAAATTAGATTTCAAATTCACTTAAGTGTTTAACTTTCCCAAAATCCAAAGTTAAACTTCTTACAATAACTTTACAAAGTTTTCAAATCATACTTAGTTATTTTTTTGAAAACCAACTATATCGTTTAACTTTTAACTCCAAAATCAAAGTTATAGTTTTCCAAAAATTTTCAATTTTCTCAAAATATTCTAACGCCTTAAATTTTCAAAAAATTTCGCCAATGTCTTCTTTGCACGGGTAGCTCGATACGACTACAAAAATGGCACCACGGCTCCCAGATTTCAAAAAGAAAAGAAAAAGCCAAGTGGTTGGACAAGAAAATCATCAAATTTCATACTGAAATTCAAATACATACCTTTTGTCGAGCAGTTCAATTTTTTTATCTATCTTCGAAATCAAAATCCCAATTTCCTTTAATACACCTGTATATCCTCCTAACCATAATATCCATTTTCATTCAATCTCACATTATCAGTTTCATTTGAATTCAATTTATAATTTCAATTCTATTTGGATTCAATTTACCTTCTGAATATTGAATTTTATCAATTATTTTTCATTCACAACTAATCATCTTGTTATTTTTAATTAGTTTCTTTTACTAATTCACTACAAGTTCTAACTCATTTCATCTCACACAATTCAAATTGGTTTTCGATATTCAATTTTCATTCTTTTGTTCATCACCAAACACAATTCAATTCACTATTTCGGTTTATAACCACTTATATTTAAACTGGATTTCAAATTATATGAATTTAATTTACCCTTTATTTATAAATGTTGAATTCAATTCATTTCAACCCACATTAAATTTTTCATTTCTTCAATTAGTTTCACTTACTAATTTTATTTTAATACTTAGCTTCATTTGATCCAACTTGACAAATTTTCAATTTACTTGCAATTGTAAATTCGTTCATTCATAAATTTATTTCCATAATTCAAACTCAATTTCAATTCATTTATTTCAACCCAAAATTTATTTTCAACTGAATAAATTTTATTCCATAACTATTTTTATCAGATTCCAGAGTCTTTCCAACATTTCAAAACCATTTTTGAAACAAATTCAAATTATCCTTTGAATTTTAAAACTCAAACCCAAATTTTTCAAACAACTTCTATTTAAAACAACGTGGCAGCAATCCCTCTTTTGGAAACCCGAAAATGAACACTGATGATGTTGCAGTCATCACCAAAGTTATTTTCCAACGACCGAAAAGAGTTTAGAGCTTTTAGCCCTCCAAAACCATTTGTCCAAACCATTGAAAACCATTTTCACACTCAAAAAGGAATTTAATCTTTTCCAAATTGCAAACCCTTTCAAAACATTTCCAAATATTCCTCTGGAATTTTACTTCAAATTACAAATCACATTTACAATTTATATTCTCCAATTCTATTTGTATATGAATTTATTTCTTAACTTTGGAGTTACGATTTCAATTTCTTTTTCAAAATTAATGATAATAATTTAATATCATCACTTTCTAGCAACCAAGCAATCATATATTATAATAATTCACTGAAATTTTTTCTCTTTTATATACGAAAATAATTTAGGTAAAATTATTTCATTTACCCTATTTTAAAATGATATCGTGTCGAATTTGTTCTGTACAAGTGTTTAGAGATTCCTATCAATAACGTTAATAACTCGTATTGATCAGAGTCCATATACCACTCAACAAACCAATCATCACAATATAAAACAATTTTTATATTCACTAACAAATACGCACTCATATCTATTATTACACTCACACTCATTCTAGAGTACTGCTGACTCTATCTCTAATGAGTAACACCCAACAGAGCCAAGGTTGTCACTTAAGCAAATGCTCTGATACCAAATGTGAGGAACGAGATTTTCGACTAACGAATGTCGACATCAATACGTCCACTGTATCAACTGCCGAGCAATCGAAGACCGGAAAACCGTACCCTTGGGGTTTAAGAAGAAGAAGAGGTAGAAGAAGAAAGAAAGAAGAAGCAACAAGAAACAATATCAGAATCTCACAATCGCAGTGGAACAACATATAATAGATAAATGAATATCTTTAAAAAAAAGAACTATATCAGTTATTACATTACATCACATTACATTACATTATCAGAGTTTACAACAACAAACAACGGAAAAGAAATATTATATACTAGTTGATACACCACGCCATCCAGCTTGCCTCTTTAGCTCCACGGCATCTCCTGAACTCCAGAATGACCTGATAACCTGACTCTAGACTACCCGTGTAGAAAACTTAAAATAGTTTACCTTAAAAAAACAAAACAAAGAAATATTTTTAAAATAGATTCGCAATGTTTTTAGAAAATGTAACTACCATAAGGCCTCCCGCACACACACACAATGCAAACGCAGAATCGGAGGAGATTTCTCCTTATGATAGTCAAACATGCTTGACACGAGAAAAAAAATTCTTTGATATTATTACTATAAGTGCAAAGTGGAAAACCTTTCGAAAGTAATGGTATCAACCTTAGCCAACATACGACCATTATCGTATGCCTACTATAACTACCATCTAAACGGTGGGGCGCCACCATAAGTATAATGGCAGGTTCTACAACTAAAACCGTACAGGCTCGTATTGTTTCTTTGGATTTTCCAACAAAAGGTCAGGCCAAGGAACTTCCCATTGCCATATGGAAACGTCTCTGGAGAGACGCCACGAGAACCTAACTGGATCTCTGCCAACACAAGGTCGGGTTACCCCTAGCTGGGTAACAACTGACACGAGTATGCCATCCCCCGGTCGTAACCGACCTAAATCTCGAAATTCACCAACAACTACAAATAAATAAATTTACAACAAACACATAGGTTAAGTATCGGGGCTCCATACCATAATAACACCTCTATCCAGAAGGAAATAACATACACTAAGGGGGCGCTATCCCCTAATAACCTTGCTGCATCTTTCTTGTTTTGACCATTTCCGGGGTGTGAGGTCCGACGAAGTCTCATCCACAAAGCTACGCTTTATACAAAAGCTGTACTTTGATCAACAAATGATCAGCAGCACTTCGTATGCCACATTACCAAATTGGAAATGTATCACTAGTAACCATCAACTACATAACCTCTGAGCTCGTACGTCTCAGAGAAGAGTGTTAAGCTAAGAGAATAAATTCTCCGCCACCAATGGAAATATATTTGATAGAAACCAGCTTTACATCTCAAATTGTAACGTCAGACACACATCCATACAAGTCCGTTTCGGGATCGAACGGAACCGAAGGCACTTCCAAAGAACCCTTGCAATCTGGATATTCACTAATCACGACTGGACTTCCCATCACAAAGGGTGATAAAATCTCTATATCGAAGATCAGCCGATGTAGAGACATTTGACGGTAATCCTTCCATTTTCGAAAATATCCGGTCTTCAACACCGGTCTTCAAATGCTATCCATTACGACATATCACTATTCAGAATGGGATTCATGACCCAAAGGTCCTCTCCCGGCTAAATCGAGTAATGAGCGCTTATTTTTAAAATAAGTGTAGCGTTCAAATTCAAGCAAATCATAACAAATACCCATTTAAAGGTAAATATTGATAGTCGGTTATTTAACTATCAATAGATATGCACAACATCACCAGATTCCAAATAATTTCCTAAATTATTTATTTTCCAAAAATATCTTTACAAGATATATAATTTTCCACACTCAGCCATTTGAAAACAAATTCCGAATCACTTTTCACCTTTACAACTTTTGAAAACAAATTTCAAATCATTTTCCTTACGCGGAAACACTTCCAAATATTTATTCATTTTCATTTCAAAATGGTTTATTTAAACCAATTAAATAAATCCTTACCGATTTACTTCAAATTTACGTTCCAAATCTGTAAATTTATTTTCACACTTCAAAAATAAATAAATATTTATTTTTAAAACAATTTTCCCTTTCCTTTATAAATTCCAAAGTGAATTTACATTTCCAAAATATCTATTAATATACGATTCTCAAATCGATTACAAATATTCACTTTCAATTTATCTTTAAAAGATATAATCTCAAAACATTTCACTTCATATTGGAAAACATTTCCATACCTATTTAATAATAAGTAATTCACAAATCTATTTATTTTCAATATTTGGAAAATATTCAATATACTTAAATCACAATTAAGTATATATTTTATTCTTTAAGGAAAACATTCTCTTAAACACATTCATTTGAGTCAAAATGAATGTTGCGTAAAACATCGTTACGACAACTCAAAATCACTAGCATAGGGATTCGAAATTAAGATAGATATATAAATCCCAATACTATACAAAAAAACATTTCCTTTCGAAAATCATTTACTATAACAACATTGTTATAGTCCATCTTTTCCTTATTTCTCGAAAATGTCCATTTCAACAATGAATGTTGAAATCTATGGTTTCGATCCTTAACACATTTTAAAACAACTTCAAATCGTTTTAATTCTATTTAAAAAGATCACTTCCTAAACATTTCTTTAATATATTATTCACTGTCCAAAATCGTGAATATAAATCGTTTACCAAATTCAACACTTCTACATATTTAATTTAAAGGATTATCCACTGTCCAAAATCGTGAATATATCTCCTTCAATAAGCTTTCATATTTACTTATCAAATTCAATTGGTTTTGGATTTATAAAACAACGTTTATAAATTCTTATTTATATATATTTTCTAAAAACTTCAACTTATAAATCCCTTAATTAACAAATTCTATTTATATCTCATTTAATTGCCAAAATCCAATTTATAAGTAAATTACTTATAATTCTTTTATTTTACAAAATCTATTCATTTTATAACTTCACAATTTATAAATCTATAAATTTCATTCACTTATGAAATTCATTTATACTTCATTCTAACACTTATAAAAACCCGTTTTAAAATTCCAAAATTTTAATTTATAAATATCAATTCTGTAAATCTTTTATATAAACCGTTTATAAAAAATTCAAAAATCCCAATTTAAACCATTTTCCAAATTATTTAACTACTTAATTCAAAAATCACATTTGGGTTAATTTCACAAAAATCCTAATTTTTATAACATGAAAATTATAACGTTTATTTATTTAAAATGAATCAATTTCAAAATTCAATAAAATGTATACTTTCAAAAATCACTTGAAAATCCTTTTAAATTTGAAAATCATCACTTTAACACTTTTAATTTTCCAAAGTAGGCCCAATGCTGCAACAGCACTAAATATAACAATCACTGCATCTAAACATCATATATCAATATGATAACAGAATATATCGCAAATATCTGTAAATAAATCAATACTGTTGAGGAATCCAGTTGGATCCCTCCAACCTTTTTCCCTGCATCCACAGATGTTAGCACAATACCAATCCCGTTTCAAGACGGAATATCGCGGTATATGGGTTTATATAAAATATTATCCGCTATTATGCGGCGAAACAGGGTCTCATCTGCTATATAATGCGGGAAAATCAACTCCAAGTACATATATAATACCAATTCCATTTCGAGATGGAATATCACGGTATATGTGTTTAGTAAATAACATCCGCTTAATATACGACGTATAGGGTCTATTTCAAAATAATAGATAATAATTTATCATCCAAACATACAATCAAGCAATTTTAAAATTGACTATTTAAAATTTAAATCGAAATAATTTCGATTGAGTGAGAAGTTCTAACCTTGTTTCAAATACAGTTGCAGTGATCTATTTCGAATAAAATTAAACGTGCATTTAATTTTACCTAAAATTTTCACTAACTCCAATCGATTCCAATCCAGCTCCATCACGTAGTATTCGTCAATTCGAACCCGACGCAATTCGTTTCGTCAATTTTTGACCTCGTATGAACAAATTACAGCTTTTAGAAGTTTATGCGAATTATAATTACAAAACAATTAACATTTTATTTTTTATTTTTAAACCTTAATCACGGCCGCACAACCCTTTCCATCTCCCTTCGGTAAATAACGCGACCGAAAGAACACAAAGCTGCCTTTATGCACTAATTACACGCGACCACCAACGTTCATCTATACCTCGATCAGGAGATGCCATTCGAACGCCCCACGCGAAAGTTACCTTCGGCCGTGAACATGCCAAGCTCGGTCGAGCCATTGCCTCCAAATCCGTGCATGAAACGCTTGACTTCACGGTTGAATTTTGGCCTCCATAATGCTCTGATGATCATCATCACCGTATTGATCGAAACATCTCGTGAAGCTCTTTGATTTTGTAGTTGGAGGTTTGTTGGAATATTGCACGGATTGAAA
Source organism: Allium cepa (assembly GCA_030765085.1). NCBI lineage: Eukaryota > Viridiplantae > Streptophyta > Magnoliopsida > Asparagales > Amaryllidaceae > Allium > Allium cepa. The sequence goes on from CM060945.1 coordinate 147,038,440, forward strand.
GAAATTAAAGGAGAAAGAATTGAAAATTTTCGGCCATTAAAATAGAGGGTGGCGACCTGAAGCTTAGGGTTAGGGTTTAGTGTAAAAGTGAAAAATAGAGGGCCTTTTATAGAAAATATTGAAACACTATTCATCCCGAAATTTTTCCGAACTCGAAACGAAGCGTGCCTCCTGGCGTTTATAATGTTTTACCCCTATTTCGAACGCAATGGAATATATATCATTAGCCAGTTCGATCATATTTGGAAGATAAGTTTTTGAATCGACTATTTAAATTTAAAAATTCACTCAAACCGATTTCTGTGCGTTTTAGCTTGCCCCGGACAAACCGTAAATCCGATTGACACAAAATTTGAAACCTTACAATAATTTAACATTACGGATCCGATGAAACTAGTTTCGTCAAATTCCGAGACTGTTTGAAAAATGGCTATTTTTACTCGTCAATTAAATATTAAAATATTCAATTTCTACAAATTAACTTTTAATTCAATTTTAAAAGTTCTATAACATCATTCTAACTCCAATATGATTTAATATAACTTTACAAATCAATTTTAATCACATTAAAACTAATTTCCAATTATTTCAGTAATCTCAAATATTAAATTGTCGATTTAATTATCCAATTAAATCTAGATATTCAAAACATGATTTATTCGACTTACAAATTTTTACTTGTTAATATTTAAAATCAATTAAATATATGAATTTCAACTGATAGAAATTATGGGTCGTTACAGTAACCGAGTTCGATTCAATGTTGATTTCGGCAGAGTAATGATAAGAATATGTATTAAGAAAAGTGGAAGAAGAAGAGGAGTGAAAAACCAGAAAATATGATATAAAATTCGTTGAAACTAACCCCTATTTATAGAAGAACAACAGCCATGTCCATTCGTGAAGGGTTATGGCGAATAGACACTTCTTTTGAAATTTAAATTTTGAACTCAACTGACACCATGTCGACATGGGGTATATAGGCATATCGACATCCCAAAGCATTTTTTGATGTTCTGATTTTCTTTGAAAATAACATTTATCTTATATTAAAACTAATTCAAACTTTATAAATATACTTGGATATAGTTAAAATTCATAAGTAAATATAGAGAATAATATATATAGAATTTAACTCTAATTTTATATTTTAAATCTAAGTATAAGTATTTAAATGTTAAATATATTATATTAAAAGATAGTTTAAAATCAGGAGTAATTTGACTTTGAAATTAAAGATAATTTTGAGGCTAAAATTATTTAAAATCAGGATAGAGGGTTTTGAATCTTTTAAAAGGAAAGTTTTGAAAACATTTTGAAAATAGGATATAATTTTGAAAAATCATTTTGAATAAGAAGTTAGCGGATACAAAACAATGTTCCACTAGATTTTTCGTAAGTTCCATCCTACTTAGGATTTCATCCCTTTAACAGGCTCGAAGTGGATCCCACTCCACGAATAAATTGGATTTTAAGATGCCAGTGCTTTTCTATGAGTTTTAACAAAATTCATAATAAAAAATACTTAACCTTGAAATCTTAAACTCTTGATAGTCTTGATACTCATGAGTCTTCTATCTTGATATCTTGAATCTCTATACTGTACAGTCTTCTTTCTTAGTACCTGCATGGTTAAATCCTGCATATACATGTATATCTAAACTTATAATGTTAGTATTTATATTTTATAATCTATTCTAAGGTTGTTGTCATCAAAACCATCATCTTACAGACTAACAATCTCCCCCTTTTTGATGATGACAACCTTTGTTTATAAAATTTTACTTCTATCCTAATAACTCCCCCTAAAACTAATAATTCCCCCTTAATCAATGTCTAACTACCCTATTTTATATTTCTCCCCCTTTGTCATCAACAAAAAAAATCATTCGCCCCGTTCTTCAGTACCTGCATTGATAAACTATACAACGGAATATATAGATGAAGAAATAATTATACTTATGAACATGATAACTAATCAAAGTCTATATACATTTCAATGTGCGTGTATATATATATATATATGTTTTATACAACAAATTTCAAACCAATATCAAGAAATCAATCCACACAGAGTATCAATCCAAACCAAATCAATTCAAACAAAGCAAACGAATAAAAATCAAATGTTACGTGGAACTTCCACTTATCCTTCTTCTCCAAAGATTGGGTCTGCCATAATAGCATCCCAATTATCATTGTCATCGGTGAGAGAGATAGGAGGATGTGCTTCGTTATCATCCTTGTGCAGAGAGGAGATCATCGATCGTATCGCATCGAAAAGCCTTTCTTGTTCCTTGATCATCTGCATTTGACTCAATTCTAAGTGACGCTGGTTTCGTAGAATAAACGAGAGAATATTGTTGAACGAATTAAGAGTTTCTTCAAGATTTTCGGATATATTCTGAATAGGATTAGCCATAGTTGAATTTATGAAAGAAATAAAGGATATAGATGATAAGAAATGAATTTCAGTGAAGAATTCTGAAAGAAACAGGTATTTATAGGTGTAGAAATTCGTTTGAAATGAATAGACATTTGGTAGTTATTCAAATTCAAAATCAATTTTCATTTCTGACCAGTACATGTCAACATGGTCATATAGGGGATGTCGACATGGGTCAGTGAAAAATTATGACTAATTTGATTTTGTGAATAATTATGTATATATATACTAACATTTATTCTGGAGATAAGATAGATAACAGAAAGGAAATTTCATTTCATTGCATACTACAATAATACAACGATTAAGCACACAACAAACTACATGAACATTCGAAATAAAGCAAACTAAAACAAATACAGCAAGATATGAAAAGATAAGACTAGTTAGAGGATGATGAAGATGAAGATAGTCCAAGTTTCTTGCTGACTTTGTGTGATAACCCGAATTTTCAGGCATCTGATAATTGGATGAATAACTTATTTTATCTGGTTGAACAAATAAACTTTGATAATTAAAAATATATCTGGATGTATATAAATGGATTTGAGCTATAATAAATACTAATTTCTGAATAGATGTTTTAACAGTTGGAAATACAATCCCTTCAATCTAATTTCCACAAATTTAAAAGTATGATAGTTTAAATAGGATTTAAATAAAAGATTAAAATCCTTTTCTTTTGTACTTGAAATAAAACATAACACATAAAAATAAATATAAAGACATATATTATTAAAAACATAAGAAATATATATAATTAAGGCTCTAAACATTTGTAAGTATTATGATACATGAAATTAACATTTGTAGCATTTATAATACATATAGTGACAAGTGTCATTAGCTTCTTTTTCTTTAATAATAATAATTCAAAGAAAAACAAAGATATACATATCACTAAATTTCCTCTATTATCATTTTTTCTTTTGCTCAAAAACAAAACTTAGCAAACAAGAAAATTGACAGCAGAACCTGAAGGAAAATCAAGTACAAAATCAAATCATCAAAATTCTGCATTTTTTCAACCTGAGATAATGAAGCCAACCTGAAATCAAACATAGTGCAAATACAACTTGAATCTGAGCAATTCAACAAAAAAAACAGTACTGATTAACAAGTATAGCAATTTCAGATCAAAGGAATTCAAAGCTAGAACCAGAAATAAGCTTCATTGTTCCTTATTTGGTGAGTAAACTTTAAAACTAAAAACTTAAGTAATATGTGAATTTCTAGATAATGGTTGCTTTGCATGTTTGCGTATATGAAAGCCTGGTGTTTCTGATAATTTTATAATATCTGTTCTCAGAACTAGCCTCTGTTCTTTAATCTGTGAGCATGAATCATATCTAAATTTTTTGCATGTGACATATGACTGAAGTTAACAAGTGATGTATGCTTGAAAACATTTGCATAATGTTTTAAGTTCTGAAAACATGTTTATATGTGTGAAATTGTGGTTTATGTCTGAAATAAATCAGACAATGAGATTTGTTTTTTTTTCAGGTTACAGGCACATGTCTGTTCAAAAACCATTCCTCGTCCCTCTGATTATTATTTTTAAAATAGTTTTTGAACAAAGCTTGTTAGATTCAACAAGTTTTAAACTTTAAAATAGTCTAAGTAAACCAAAGTAAGGTTTCACTGAGAATTTGGAAATTTACAGGAAAATTCAAAGTAAGTTAAAAAAATCAAAAATCAAACATCATGATTTGATGATTCAAGATTATAATTCGAATCCATTTAGAAAGTTGTGATTTTTAGAATTAAAAGCGAGATTTTTAACAATGTATTGAATTCGAAATTTGAGATTGTCTGGAAATTGATTTTTCGGCTACCACTGACGATCAAATGGATTTGAATGGTCGGAATTATTTTTGGAGCTAGCTGAATGATTGGGTGGTTCGGCAAAAATGGCAGAATCGTCGATCAATCGCTGTGGCAATGGTAGTGAGGAGATTTAGGTTTTTAAACCTAATGTGGTCGGGTCTGGAGGAATGGTCGTAGAGTCGTCTCTGATGCATCAAGTTGCATCATTTTTAGGAAGTAGCAGTGCGTAAGGGTTAGGAAGTTATAGCCAGAATTTCTGGCGATCCGGTGTTCGTCGTTGGCCGTTTGACATGATATTAGATTGGGCGTAAGGTTCCAGATTTCAACTTGATGACGTGATTTTGATTTTGGTCTTGTGCAAGTAATATGATGGTCTAGAAGGGCTGGAATTGTGAGAGACATGGTGTCGGAGGGATCAACGTTGGCGAGAGGTGATTCTGGCGGTGGTGCAAGTGCACAGGTATAGTTTGTATCCGTGTTTGCATGGGGATTTGAGTAGGAAATTTGCTCGAAGTAGGGATCGTGCATTTTGGGTTATGACTCGAGTATGAACTTGAGTGATTTTTTGGTTTAGCCTGCAGGTTTTACATTTTAAAACTTCAATTAAAAACTAAACCAGAATTGTGAAATGGAAGAACTCGGGTTAAACCCGAGTGGACTTCGGGTTTTACCTGAAGTAAGTGTTAAGAAATTTAAAAAAAAGAATTTTAAACTTGACCTTTGAATTTTAAAATGAGATTAGTTTAAACTTTCATTTATAATTACTTATATACTAATTGTTTTCTTTAACATTGTTTAAAGGAGTTTTGAAACTTTGTTTATTGTATATTTTATCAAATAAAGTTAAAGTCATTTTAAAATGAAATGTTAAAGATTTTATAAAAAGAAAGCTTATTAATTTAAATTGAAACTAGATTTTAAACTACCACTTGATAATATTTTTAAAGCTAGTAAGTTGTGTTTTGAAACTTGTAAATTATCAAGTTGAATAAGTATTTTAAAACATAATTAATGAATTAATTAAGTAAAGTAATTTAAAAAAAAAAGATAATTAAGGCAAAATTAAGATAAGGTTTCATCTTAAGACCATTATGGTTTTAATGATTTGAGTTAATTTAAAAATTTAAGTAAAATTAATTAACTTAATTATGTAAGTATAAAGGGTTGATTAAGTATTAGTTAAGAATAATTAATAAATTTAATTAACTAATGATTAAAGATTGAAAGTATTTTACCTGGAGTAATAAACATGAAGAATAATTACTGAGTAGAAGTAACTAATAATTAATTACTTAGTGTAATTAATTTAAGAATTGACTAACAAAAGTTATGGGAAGCTAATTAAGAGATGTAATTAATTAAGAGTAATTAATTACAGAATGAGATTAATCAAGTGTGATTAATAAATATTATTAATTAAAGATTAAGTATAATTACTTAAAGTAATTAATGAGGTGTAATTCCTTAGTGAAGTATTGAGTGAATAATTACTGGATGTGATTAATTAAAAGGAAATTACTTAATGGGAAGTAATTAAAGGATAATTGCTTAGTGTAAGGAATTAAGTCATTATTACTCAGTGTAATTAAAGGATTAATTAATATAACTAATCAAGGAATTGGTTTAATTGATGGAGTAATTTAGGAAAGTTAATTAATCAAGGTTGGTTAATGAATTAATTAAGTTAAAGTTTAATTATTAATTGAAATTAAGAATAATTAACTAATGGAAGTAACTAGAGGATCATTAATTAATGTAATTAATGGAAGTGATCAATCTTGCTCATTAATTATTGAATGATATTGAGTGATTTAAACTGGTTGTTGTCTCTGATATGAATTGCTTTGTGATATGATTTGGGATGGATGGAGTTAAGGTGACTATCTAGATATTATAAATTGCGATGTAAAAGTGTTATTCGATAATTAAAGTTGAATTTTATTAAATTGGATAACTTGGGTTTAGATGACATTGGATTCGAAGAGACCGGAGTCGGGTATTGGTAAATACCCGAATCCACTTTGATTCATTATAGATTGATACTTGAAATCAATAAGCTGGAATGGAATGATTTAAGTGAATTGTACTATTTAATCTAAGTTTTGGTACTTAGAGATTTATGAAAGAAATAAGTAATGTCTATAATAAATTGTGAAATTGTAATTGATATAAGTTACCCGGGTTATCTATACAAGTTGTATGCTTTTGTCATTCATGTAGATGGATTTACTCACGCTGGTTTCCAACCTGACTCTGGTGTTACTTTGATGTAATGCTCGGGTCAGACCGAGTATTACAGATTTTCAGGTAAGGACGTTCTGGAGCTCAGGAGGTGAGCTGGAGGGCAGGAACGTATGGAGTGCTTTCCGCTGTGATATGTTATTGTATAACTAGAATATGTTGTTTTAAACTGTCTAGTGATTAGTAATGATTGTAACTCTGATGTATAAAAATATAAGTGTACTGATACAGTTCTTTTTTGTAAAATTGATATTTATGTGATATTATATTTCGATCCGCTGCGAATGTGAGGTTTCAGTATTTTGGTGTTTCTGTTTCTTCTTTTACTTCTATCTCTTCTTCTTTTTCATAACTATCCGAAAATTTCGGGTCGTTACAGTTGGTATCATGGTAGAAGGTTAAGCGAGAACCTTGGCTCTGGTGGGATTACTCATTAAGGATAGGGTCAATGGTACCCTAGAATGAGCTGAGTATATATATATATATATATATATATATATATATATATATATATATATGAGAGCATACTTGTTATTTTCTTATATAATGATTTTAAATGATTTTATAAAAATATATTTTGATATATATAGCAATATTTCTTTCTAATAAATATTAAGGTAATTGGTTGTCAAATTATTGGAATTAAATTAAGTGGTAATAGAAATACAACCAAATTGAAATTAAACTAAAGATAAGTTGAAATAGATTCAAACTGAAATTTAAAATCTTGAATTTGGGAAAGAATTCCAAAATTAGATGGTAATGAATTGTTTTCCAAATATGATAATCTTGGTTATTATCATAAATGTTTATTATGTTTAATAATGAAATACTTGATATTGAGTATAACTTATAAATTGAGATGGGTTTTGAACTGTGAAGTTCTAAATTCTAAATTTAAACATTTGAATTGGTTTCAAAATGTTAAAGGGAATAATATTATTCAAAGTATTTTGAATGTAATCTTATTCTAGAATAAGAAGTTGTTTGTAAATTTTAAAAGAATTTGTTTGAATTAAAACCAAGGGTGGTTTAAATTTTAAATTTGGATTGATGGGCCAAGAAGTAAATATGTATATATGTGTGGATATACATAATATTAAAGATGGATCGAAATAAGTTCTAAATATTGAGTTTTAAATCTGAAATGAGATATGATACCCAAAGTGATAAATTTTTTTACTTAATAAGTGGGAAGATTATATAGAAGTTTAAAATTTGAAATGGAAGTTCAAATTGGGTAAGGTTGACTGGATTAAGTGAATTGAGTTTAACCTGGGAAAAAAATTAAATAAGTTGGAATGATCAACCTGATTTGGAAATTTGAAGATGAAATTAAGATTTAACTTGGGAAGTAAATTGGTTGATCGGAATTGAGAGTTTGTGTAACGACCCGTATTTTACATGTCGACAAAATCATAAAATAGTTGCTTTAAGTCGTATTGTTGATAAGTCGTTCAGAGTAAGTTATTGGGTACTTAAGTCGTGTAGGAATTGGCTTGAGTAAAGCTTAGGTCGGTGGGTAAATGAGTCGTTCATACAACTTAGGGATGTTGCCGACTTAAGGAAGGTAAGTGTTGAATTAGGGAGTCAGAGTTTTGAGTCGTGACCGACTTATAGAGGGCCGACTCATAGGTGTTGCCAAGTTAGTGGGTTAGCGAGTCAAGAGAGGCAACGGTTTACAATTTTGGACGAGTCATGGAGTAGCCGACTCATAGTAGGACCGACTCAGAGATTTGTGGAAGTAACGACCTAAGGGTTGCCGAGTTATAGCTTAAGTCGTAGGCGAGTTAACAGTTTAAGGGGAAGTGACCGACTCAAATGATGACCGACTCAAGGGGAGAGCAACGACCTATAGAAGGACCGACTTAAGGCTTAGCAGTGTGTTGATGGGTCGGTGAGGCCATGGGTCGTGAGTTATTTTGTGTGTATAGTTGAGTCGTCATACGACTTAGGACTTGGGAGTGTTAACGGCTGTGTGTTAAGTCATTGGTCATAGGTCGGTTAGAGCTTAGGTCGGCCATAAGAGTGAATGGTTGAGTCGGCAGGAAGGGTTAAGTCGTTAGGCCGTATTGGTTGGATTGTTGAGTCGGCTATGGGTAGGTCGTACACGGGTTAAGGATGTTAGGTCGTTAGGGGTGTTGAGTCGTGTCTGGGGTGAGTCGCGTATAGGTTAGACGTGAGGCCCTGTGTTTTGTTGAGTCGGCATGATGATGAGTCGGGGACGACTCAAGGGGTGGGTCGGCAACGACCTAAGGGCGACGACTCATAGTGGTTTCAGCCTATAAATAGAGGGGTTTGGCTCACTTTTTGGCACCGGTTTTTGAAGCGACGAAGTGCTGCCATTTTGAGAGCTCGACTACAACATTTCTTCGTCTTCTTTTCTTCATTTCAATCTAGTTCTAACATCCATCCAAGATCGAAGATCGAGATCAAAGATTCAAGGGCCAAAGTTGAAGATCTTCATCCAACGAAGCTAGATTTCATCGTTTTAAGCGAGATTTCGCCGGATCAAGCCTTGATCTTCGCTGTCCAGATCTGAAGTGTTTAGTTTTTGAGGTGTTTAGGTGATTTGGTGAGTGGTAGTTATCTCTCACGCGGACCCAAAGGAGTATATTGGATTGGTGGTTTGTTGGAGTGTTGTAGATAGTGATTTTGTGCATTTCCCTTAGATCCAAGTATAGATCCATTGTTTGTGAAGATGTTTACCTATGCAAGTTCATTTATTAAGTTATAGAAACAAAACCCATGTTTTATATTTGATAGATCTATGCTAAAAACCTATGATTCATGCATGTTAGACTTATGCTCATTTATTTACGAAATTGCCATTATAGTTGATATTGCTCATTAGATCTTGTTTAAATGATTGATTGTTTGATTGTATGATTGATTTGATTGTTTCCAAGTTAGCTAGTAGTTGATTTGGAACAAGATGATTGAAGATGATTCGAAAGCTAAGTGGAAAGGCTCTTGAATGGTGAAAGCTGCTTATGGCATATGAAGCGGATGTTGAAGCTCATATGTATGGATTGGATGATGTTGAGATGGGACTTTGCCATGATGCGAGGAGGCAAACCATGATGTTGAGTTGGGACGGGTTATGATGACGTTCCAAGCACGGGCTACGACGACGTGCAAAGTTATGTTGATAACTCGGTAATGCGATCCGGGTTGGTGATAATGGTTAGCTTGAGAGGCGCTTGAGCTAGTATGGAAATAGTCGTCGAGGAGGATGACTAGGAGGCTGAGATCTTATCGTTGTTGAAGGTTCTAGCATGCTCAAAGCAAGAGTACGTTGGAACGGGCTGCGACGACGTTCCAAGCACGGGCTGCGACGACGTGCTAGTACTCTGGGTAGTTGCGAAAATTCCTAGGCACGGGCTGCGACGATGTGCGGAGTTATGTCTAGAACCAGGGTTACCATTAGCCCTTGACGGATGGTCATTCAATCAACGGTGAAATCAAAGCAAGGATAACAGTGATAGCCAGAGTCATGGATGTTTGGACGTTTGGTTGTATCATCATTCGGTCTCAAGAGCGGTATTTTTCTAGGTGCTTATCTGATCTTGGTTTAGGCCTTGGGGGTTTGTATTTGGAAAACATCGCCCTTGACTCGAGTGATTATTGCTTTACCTTAATTATCTGCTATGTTATGCTTACTTCTCCTTGGTGTGTGTCTGGGGGCTATCACTGTAGAAAGAGGTGGAGTGGGATGGTTTGGTTCCTATTCCTTTTATCCTTTATGCTCTTTTAGTATGTTTGATAGTTGATTTACTGCTCACTAAGACTTTGTCTGACTCAAGGTTTTATGTCTCCTCTTATTACCTTGGGCTGTTCATCCATGTTGGGATGGGCAGACTAGGTAGCAGGTGACAGGTGCTGTTCTTAGAGATCTACGCTGATGATGACGAAGACGAGCAGGAGGCTTTGCATACTAGTTTTCTTACTATATGTACTGGGTGTTCCGCTGTTATATCTGATTGAGTGTTTGTAGTGAGGCTTTGATGTATGGATGATTCATGTTTGTATAAAACTACTACGATGCTTATATGATGATTTTTCTGTTATGGAGCTTCACTATATATTTCTCTATTGTATTTTATCCATGCGCTGTGAGTTGTACGATAGAGTTTGCTGTTTTATTTTACCCTGACTATCGTCCATGGCTACCTGGCACGCCTTTCAGCGCACTATTTCCTTGTTTTGGTGCAGGAGTCATGGGCGGTCGTCACATTTGGTATCAGAGCTTTGGTTAATCGATTTTAGCCAACGCTCGCTGACGTAACTACGTAAGAGAGACGTAATTGTATTTTGATGGATGATTACTATATATAATATAGTAGTTTAGAAGGATTTGAACTCCTTATGCAGTTGTTACTTAAGGTGTTCTAATCATTCTTATTACAGATATTAAGGATGAGTCGAAGAGGGAGACCAGCTGCAAGGGAAAGCCGTGCTACTGAAGGAGCTGTTGATTATGGAACTATGTTCGAAGCGATGATGACTTCGATCATGAGAAGGATACCAGCTTCAGGATCATCAGTGGATGTGGGAGTTCAAGTTCAAGCTCCAAGACCGGTGGATTTTGCTAAGCTTTGCAAGGATTATACTTCTCTTGGAGGAAAAGCTTTCTTGGGGACAGAGTCGACTATTGAAGTGCAGAGATGGATTGATGCTTGTCGAAGGATCTTTGGTGACTTAGGGATTGAGGATGCAACCAAGAGAAAGCTTGCATCGAGACAACTTCAGGGAAGAGCTGCTGATTGGTGGAATTCTATCACCATCGATACACCAGAAGAAGAGATTACTTGGGAGCAATTCCAAGTTAGATTTGAAGCTAAGTTCATCTCTACGGCTCAGAAGTCTGTTTTGTTCAAGAGGTTTGTAGAGCTCAAGCAAGGTGGGAGACCAGTTCTTGAGTATATTTCCGAGTTCGAAGCCTTGTCCAAGTATGTCAGATCGTATATTGATTCTCCCTATCAGAAGAACGAGAAGTTTGTGACTGGTCTGGATGCTTATCTTGGGAGGCAGTTAGTGGATCATTTGGACGATCCATTTGAGAAGCTTGTGGAGAAAGCTCTCAGGCATGAGAGTTTGTTCCCTAAGGAAAGTTCTGTTGTCGCTGTAACCAGGGAAGGATCTAAACCACACCAGAGTGGCAGTAAGAGGAGGAAGCAGCAGCAGCAAAAGGGTAAGGATGGCCAGAAGAAGCCGAAGGGCGAAGTGACCTGCTACAATTGCCAGCAGAAGGGCCATCTCTCCAAGGATTGTAGGAATCCAAAGGCGCCGGCGAAATGCCACAACTGTGATAAACCAGGGCATTTCAGGAAGGACTGTCCAGAACCGAGAAAGGACAGGCAGATTGTGCAAGCTTATGCTTTGGGAGCTGTGCCGTCATCTTCAAAAGCTCCTACTGCTGAAGAGAAGGGGAAGAGTGTGGTGGTTCAAGATACTCTTTCTATTTGTGGTGTTCCAGTTAGAGTGTTGTTTGATACTGGAGCGTCGCATTCTTTTGTTTGTAATGATTTGGTAGACCGGTTAGGTTTGAGACCAGATATTGTTGATAGATCATTGGTTGTGACTAATCCAGTTGGGGGTTCGTCATGTTTGTGTATGATATGCCATGGTCTAGTTGTGTCGAGTCATGATTGCTCGTTTGTTTGTGATTGCTTTGTTCTGAACTTTGCGGGGTTCGGAATTATTTTGGGTATGGACTGGCTTAGGAAGTATGCGGCTAGGATTGATTGTGAGGGGCTGGAGGTGACAGTCGGGAATGTGGAAGGGCGAAAGGTTGTGATACGATGTAAGCATGAGGAAGGCGTCTTCATGAGCTTCATGTATTCGCTGGTTGTTCCACGGGATGGACTGTCATCAGTGCCTATTGTGAATGGATTCGAGGATGTCTTTGACGAAGTCAAAGGGTTGCCGCCGCATAGGGAGATCGAGTTTCGTATCGATCTAGTTGAGGGAGCCAGACCTGTTGTGATGCCTCTTAGGCGGATGGCGCCTAGGGAGCAGCTAGAGTTGAGGGTGCAGGTTGATGACCTTTTGCAGAAAGGATTCATTCGGAGAAGTGTGTCGGAATGGGGTGCACCAGTTGTGTTCGCAACCAAAGTGGATGGATCGTTGAGGTTGTGTGTGGATTATCGTGAGCTGAATAAGTTGACTAGGAAGAACAAGTATCCATTGCCAAGAATAGATGACTTGTTTGATCAGCTTCACGAGGCTAAGGTGTTTTCTCAGATGGATTTGGCAACGGGATTTCACCAGTTGAGAGTGGCAAAGGATAGTGTGCCAAAGACTGCTTTCAGGACACCATCCGGTTTTTATGAGTGTTTGGATTGACTAACGCACCAGCATATTTTGTGGATCTTATGAATAGAGTGTTCAGAGACCAGTTGAATAAGTTCGTGCTTGTGTTCGTGGATGATATTCTGATTTATTCCAGAATTGAGGAAGAGCACAAGACACACTTGAGGATTGTTTTGGGGATCTTACGGAAACATCAGCTGAAGGCTAAGTTTTCGAAGTGTCACTTCTGGAAGAGTGAAGTGAGGTTCTAAGGCCATGTTATCTTGGGAAATGGAATAGCGGTTGATCCCGCTAAGGTGGCAGCAATCCAGGATTGGGTTAGACCTAAGAATGCGTCTGATGTGAGAAGTTTTCTTGGATTAGCAGGATATTATCGTCGGTTTATCAAAGACTTTTCCAAGATAGCTGCACCGTTAACAGGATTGACGAAAAAGAACCAAGTGTTCAGATGGGATGATAAGTGTGAGCAAGCTTTCGTAATCCTGAAAGAACGGCTGACAAGTGCTCCTGTTTTAACTATTCCAAGTGGGAATGATGAGATGGTGGTTTACACCGACGCATGTGGCACTGGACTTGGAGCAGTGCTAATGCAGAAGGATAAGGTTGTTGCGTATGCTAGTCGACAACTGAAGCCGCATGAAAGGAATTATCCAACTCATGATTTGGAGTTAGCGGCGATTGTGTTTGCTTTGAAAATATGGAGACATTATCTGTTGGGAGTTAGATTTGAGTTATTTACAGATCATAAGTCGTTAAAGTATCTGTTCTCCCAAAAGGATTTGAATCTTCGACAGCAACGGTGGCTAGAGTTTCTGGCATCTTATGATTTTGGTATAGCCTATACTCCAAGAAAAGGTAACGCAGTGGCTGATGCATTAAGTCGAAGACATGCAGGTTTGGGAGCCATGTTGTTAGAATGGAAGAGTCTCGAGTATTTGGCTGGATTTGACTTCAGGCCTAGATGTGAATTGGAACCTGAGATGTTGGCAAACTTATCGATAAGACCTACTCTGGTGGAAAGGATTGGCGAGACCCAAAAGAGAGATGATAAGCTTGTCAAGATTATCCGTGATTTGGAATCTGGATTGGAACCAGAAAAGTATAAAGGATTCGAGGTCGATCGAGAGGGTTGGCTTCGGAAGCAAGGACGATTGGTTGTTCCCGATGTAGATGGATTGAGAGATGAAGTTCTGAGGGAATGTCATCACTCGAAGTTGACAATTCATCCAGGAGGAAATAAGATGTATCGGGATATGAAGAGAGCTTACTACTGGGAAGGTATGAAAAAGGATGTTGGAAATTTTATTTCCAAGTGTATGAACTGCCAGTTGGTGAAAGCTGAGCAGAAGAAGCCTAGTGGATTACTTCAGCCATTGGAGGTTCCTACATGGAAGTGGGAGCAAGTGTCGATGGATTTTATCAATGGTCTACCTAGGACAAGAGCAGGAAATGAAGGGATTTGGGTCATAGTAGATCGTTTGACCAAGAGTGCAAGGTTCATTCCTGTTCGATCAACTAGGACTGCATCGAAGTTGGCTGAGTTGTATGTTAAGTGGATAGTTTGATTCCATGGTATTCCGAAGAGTATAGTGAGCGATCGAGACCCTTTGTTCACTAGTGGATTTTGGAAGAGCTTCCAGGAAGTTTTGGGAACCAAGTTATGTTTGAGTACAGCTTATCACCCTCAAACAGATGGTCAGACTGAGAGAGTCAACCGAGTTTTGGAAGATCTCTTGAGAGCATGTGTCTTGGACTTCGGAGAATCATGGGAAGATCATCTTCATTTGGTGGAATTTGCATATAATAACAGTTATCAGTCGAGTATTGGAATGGCACCATATGAGGCATTATATGGAAGACCGTGTAACTCTCCGACATGTTGGTTGGAAACTGGAGAAAAGCTGATACTTGGGCCAGAGATGATTCGACAGACTTCGGATTGTATAGAGATCATTCGGCAACGAATGAAAGCAGCCCAAGATCGTCAGAAGAGTTATGCCGATAATCGTCGAAAGGATTTGGAATTCGACGTATGTGATATGGTTTTTGTGAAGATTTCTCCTTTGAAGAGTGTTATTAGATTCGGGAAGAAAAGGAAATTGACTCCGAGATTTGTTGGACCATTCCCGATTATCGAGCGAATTGGAAAGCTCGCTTATAGACTAGAGTTACCGGAAAAGATGGCGGGTGTGCACAATGTTTTTCATATATCTTATCTACGGAAGTATGTGCACGACCCAACTACGGTGGTTTCTGCTGATAGCTGTGAAGGCTTAGAGGTTGATCCAGTGGTTACGAGACCTCGTAAGCCGCTTCGTATTGTTGAAACCGATACGAAACAGCTTAGGAAGAAGACGATTACGTTGCTCAAGGTACAGTGGAGTGATGATGTTAACGACTGTACGTGGGAGGAGGAAGAGAGGATGAAGGCAGCTCATCCCGAACTCTTCGAGGTATGGCCCTAAGGTTTCGTGACATCTCATGAATTTGTAGCTTGTTCTAAGTCTTAGAATTCTGCATGCTAGGTTAGAAATTGGATGCATGGTTTGTTGATTGCTATGGATGGTAGGCATGCAGAATAATTTTGTTCGCTCTTGATTGTTTGGAATTTCGGGGGCGAAATGCCTTAGGGGGAGAGAATGTAACGACCCGTATTTTACATGTCGACAAAATCATAAAATAGTTGCTTTAAGTCGTATTGTTGATAAGTCGTTCAGAGTAAGTTATTGGGTACTTAAGTCGTGTAGGAATTGGCTTGAGTAAAGCTTAGGTCGGTGGGTAAATGAGTCGTTCATACAACTTAGGGATGTTGCCGACTTAAGGAAGGTAAGTGTTGAATTAGGGAGTCAGAGTTTTGAGTCGTGACCGACTTATAGAGGGCCGACTCATAGGTGTTGCCAAGTTAGTGGGTTAGCGAGTCAAGAGAGGCAACGGTTTACAATTTTGGACGAGTCATGGAGTAGCCGACTCATAGTAGGACCGACTCAGAGATTTGTGGAAGTAACGACCTAAGGGTTGCCGAGTTATAGCTTAAGTCGTAGGCGAGTTAACAGTTTAAGGGGAAGTGACCGACTCAAATGATGACCGACTCAAGGGGAGAGCAACGACCTATAGAAGGACCGACTTAAGGCTTAGCAGTGTGTTGATGGGTCGGTGAGGCCATGGGTCGTGAGTTATTTTGTGTGTATAGTTGAGTCGTCATACGACTTAGGACTTGGGAGTGTTAGCGGCTGTGTGTTAAGTCATTGGTCATAGGTCGGTTAGAGCTTAGGTCGGCCATAAGAGTGAATGGTTGAGTCGGCAGGAAGGGTTAAGTCGTTAGGCCGTATTGGTTGGATTGTTGAGTCGGCTATGGGTAGGTCGTACACGGGTTAAGGATGTTAGGTCGTTAGGGGTGTTGAGTCGTGTCTGGGGTGAGTCGCGTATAGGTTAGACGTGAGGCCCTGTGTTTTGTTGAGTCGGGGACGACTCAAGGGGTGGGTCGGCAACGACCTAAGGGCGACGACTCATAGTGGTTTCAGCCTATAAATAGAGGGGTTTGGCTCACTTTTTGGCACCGGTTTTTGAAGCGACGAAGTGCTGCCATTTTGAGAGCTCGACTACAACATTTCTTCGTCTTCTTTTCTTTATTTCAATCTAGTTCTAACATCCATCCAAGATCGAAGATCGAGATCAAAGATTCAAGGGCCAAAGTTGAAGATCTTCATCCAACGAAGCTAGATTTCATCGTTTTAAGCGAGATTTCGCCGGATCAAGCCTTGATCTTCGCTGTCCAGATCTGAAGTGTTTAGTTTTTGAGGTGTTTAGGTGATTTGGTGAGTGGTAGTTATCTCTCACGCGGACCCAAAGGAGTATATTGGATTGGTGGTTTGTTGGAGTGTTGTAGATAGTGATTTTGTGCATTTTCCTTAGATCCAAGTATAGATCCATTGTTTGTGAAGATGTTTACCTATGCAAGTTCATTTATTAAGTTATAGAAACAAAACCCATGTTTTATATTTGATAGATCTATGCTAAAAACCTATGATTCATGCATGTTAGACTTATGCTCATTTATTTACGAAATTGCCATTATAGTTGATATTGCTCATTAGATCTTGTTTAAATGATTGATTGTTTGATTGTATGATTGATTTGATTGTTTCCAAGTTAGCTAGTAGTTGATTTGGAACAAGATGATTGAAGATGATTCGAAAGCTAAGTGGAAAGGCTCTTGAATGGTGAAAGCTGCTTATGGCATATGAAGCGGATGTTGAAGCTCATATGTATGGATTGGATGATGTTGAGATGGGACTTTGCCATGATGCGAGGAGGCAAACCATGATGTTGAGTTGGGACGGGTTATGATGACGTTCCAAGCACGGGCTACGACGACGTGCAAAGTTATGTTGATAACTCGGTAATGCGATCCGGGTTGGTGATAATGGTTAGCTTGAGAGGCGCTTGAGCTAGTATGGAAATAGTCGTCGAGGAGGATGACTAGGAGGCTGAGATCTTATCATTGTTGAAGGTTCTAACATGCTCAAAGCAAGAGTACGTTGGAACGGGCTGCGACGACGTTCCAAGCACGGGCTGCGACGACGTGCTAGTACTCTGGGTAGTTGCGAAAATTCCTAGGCACGGGCTGCGACGACGTGCGGAGTTATGTCTAGAACCGGGGTTACCATTAGCCCTTGACGGATGGTCATTCAATCAACGGTGAAATCAAAGCAAGGATAACAGTGATAGCCAGAGTCATGGATGTTTGGACGTTTGGTTGTATCATCATTCGGTCTCAAGAGCGGTATTTTTCTAGGTGCTTATCTGATCTTGGTTTAGGCCTTGGGGGTTTGTATTTGGAAAACATCGCCCTTGACTCGAGTGATTATTGCTTTACCTTAATTATCTGCTATGTTATGCTTACTTCTCCTTGGTGTGTGTCTGGGGGCTATCACTGTAGAAAGAGGTGGAGTGGGATGGTTTGGTTCCTATTCCTTTTATCCTTTATGCTCTTTTGGTATGTTTGATAGTTGATTTACTGCTCACTAAGACTTTGTCTGACTCAAGGTTTTATGTCTCCTCTTATTACCTTGGGCTGTTCATCCATGTTGGGATGGGCAGACTAGGTAGCAGGTGACAGGTGCTGTTCTTAGAGATCTACGCTGATGATGACGAAGACGAGCAGGAGGCTTTGCATACTAGTTTTCTTACTATATGTACTGGGTGTTCCGCTGTTATATCTGATTGAGTGTTTGTAGTGAGGCTTTGATGTATGGATGATTCATGTTTGTATAAAACTACTACGATGCTTATATGATGATTTTTCTGTTATGGAGCTTCACTATATATTTCTCTATTGTATTTTATCCATGCGCTGTGAGTTGTACGATAGAGTTTGCTGTTTTATTTTACCCTGACTATCGTCCATGGCTACCTGGCACGCCTTTCAGCGCACTATTTCCTTGTTTTGGTGCAGGAGTCATGGGCGGTCGTCACAGTTTGGGTGATCTCAAATTGGGTTTGAGATCCGAAAATTGGCAATGGATGGATGTTTTAAAATAATTTGAATGATACCATCCTGTAGTTATTAATAATCTTTAAACTATAAATTTGATTTGTTTAAAAATAAGGTGTGGTAATATATCCATTATTAAGGTAAAATGGAATCATTTTGGACTTAAGATTTGAATGTTTAAGATAAAACTTCAAAGGTTTGGTTTCAAAATTGAAATTTGATGATAAATTGAATTTCAAAGATTTAGTTGTTTAAAAAGGGATTTGAATTATTATTTGAACTATGAAATAGGTTAAAAATGGAATTTGGATTCAAAATTTAATGGTTTTAAAGATATAAGTTGATTTGATTTAAAGGATTAAATCAACATTTAAAAATTTAACTCGAACTTATATAATTCGGGATGGTTTAAATTTGAAATTTGAATTGAATTAGTTTAAAATAAATTTTATTTGAATTAATTAGAATTGTGATTGAAGATGAATAAGTTTAAAAATTCAAATGGAGAATTTGAATTGGATTGATTTGAAATGAAATTGAAGTTGAATAAGTTCAAATTCAAATGGGAATTGAGATTTGTTCAAACAGGAATTGAGATGATTTGAAATTGAAGTGGGTTCAATTTGAAGTTAGTCCAAATTGATTTGAATAATTTGGAATTGTAATTAAAGTTGAATAGGTTTAATATCAAATGGAATTTGAATTGAATTTGGGCAGAAATTGAGATTAATTCAACTTGAATTGGGGACAAATCAAGTTCAAGGGAAATTGAAATTACTCAAATTGGGATTGAGTCAATTTAAATGGATGTGGAAATTTAAATTGAATTGATGGGGATGGAGATTGGAAATTAAACAGTTTGGCTCTGGTCTATTTTCAAATAAATTATTTTAATATAAACTGTTTTAAACCTATTTTCCTAACTATTTACTATACAACTTTTCTTTTTAAAACCCAAGACTATTTTATACTTATTTTACAATTATTATTGAAGCTATTTAACTATTTTAGAACTGTTTTATAAACTAATTACTATTTTTCAACTACTTTATAACTGCTTACTATTTTAAAACTATTTTGCAACTATCTAATTATTTTATAACCATTTCACTATATTTTAACTATTTTGCAACTACTTAACTATTTTATAACTATTTTACAAACTAAAAATTATTTTTCAACTACTTATCTATTTTAAAGTTTTTAAGCTATTTTCTAAATCTAAGTTGAACGGAGTTCAAACTGTTAATGATTAAATATCCATTTGAGATAAGAATTAAGGTGATAATCCATATGGGAATGAAGCAATTGTGAATAAGGGTATAGAAATCGTAAGTGAATGTGAATAGAAAGGTGAATTGATTTGGTTAATAATCAATGAAGACAAATACATAGGATGAACGTATATTATTCTTCTCGCATAGTGATTTGATCCAGATTCGAGCACAGAATTTCGAGATAATATATCGATCCGAGTTCGGATTTTTCACTCGATTTTCGACGGCGAACCTGGATATGGATTGTTGATTGGATCTGGATATTCTCTATCATAGTTATGGATATGCAAGGAGAATGACGGTTTCTGATTAAGAAACCGGATCTGAGTCCGCAATAGGAAGTCGGGTGGACGATACTAGTTCGGAAGAGAAATTGTGCGATCGAGTAAACAATCAGATTGATATTGCGTACGGATGATATGTGTACATCGTACGGATTGGAATGAAATTGACATTGAAGTTTGTGGATAAGAAATGTGAAATGGTTTTTGAAGTGAAAACATATTTTGTGAAATATATGAGGAAATAAAATAGAAATTGGATATTTCTTTGGTAGAAATTTACTTTATGGAAGTAAGTAATATGGTTAATGACTTTATGGAGTAATCAAATTTGAATATTTGATTTGGGATAAACAAAGTTATGTATCTTTTTTATATATAATATAAATTTTCTCTTGTTGAATCTAAAGCCAGAAGAAAGGGTTTTGTAAATATTTGAAGCTTAAAAAAAAGGGTTTTATACAAGTTTGAAGAGATCCAAAGATTTTTCAAGATTATATATATATAAAGGATTTCATGAGGATGATTTTGGAAAGGTTTTGGGAACCTTTGGATTTGGAAAGGCTTTTGATTTTTAGGTAAAATCAATATTGGAATTTGGAAAAGCCTAATTTGAAAATTATCGATTTTGGGATAATCAATTTTGAGAAAGGAGATTTATATGAGATTCATACTAGGTGTATGATTTGAAAGATACTATATGTATATAGTATAAAGTGTTTTGATGATGGCTCTGGGGAAAAAGGCACTCCCTTGAAATGAACTTCTCAGTAGTGTCACCGGGTGGTGCTGCCTTGAGCCCCAAGGGGGGTTCTAAAGTTGATCCTGTGAGGAGTCCGGACAAAACTAGTTCCTGAGGATTATGAGTAGTGTGTACCATAGCGAAAGTCGTGTGTTCCGCTAAGAGCCAACATTCTACGTTTGATTTTATATCGGTAGACAGCGACCTTGTAGGATCTAGATTAACCCTAGAAGGGGGGGTGAATAGGGTTATAGCAAATTTTCTCGAATTAAACACAGAAATATAATAGCAGAAATAAATATGCTGAAAAGTAAATCACACACAAAATTTACCCAGTTTCGGCAACCCCTGCCTACTGCTGCATTCACAGATTTCTATTAGAATAAAACAGTATCACGCTTACAAACACTCTACTAGACTCGCAGACCCTTTTGCTCCCGCTCACAAACACTCTACTAGACTCGCACACCCTGCTCCCGCCTATAGAGTTTCGCTCACTCGCAAACACTGCTCCCGCCTATAGAGCTTTGCAAACTCGCACACCCTGCTCACTGAACTAATTCAAAATAGACAATCTGACACTACCTAAACCTAGGTGGTGATTTACCAAGATTCTTTGGTTCGTAAAATAAAAAAACAGTAATTAAGAAACAATAAAAAAATAACCCTAAAAACTAATTAATATAATAAAGCCTCAAATTAAAACAAAACCCCCTTTTGATTTTAATTAGACCGGCCCACTTAAACCCGTTCCTTTCTTTGTTATCTCCAGCCCGATCCCCTTTTGTTTCGTTCGTGCGAATAATGGCGGCTTGCTTCGTTCCCTTTTGTTCCAGTTAGGGCTTCGGCTCTTTGTTCCAATTAGGGCTTCGAATTCTTCAATTAATCTGTTATACGTTGCCCTAGCTCGCTGCTTCTCTGATGGTTGACTATTGCTCGTTTTGCAGTTGCTCGATCGAGTTCGTTGCTTGTGAATTCGGTATGTACTGTCTCCTTTTGCTTTTCTAAATTGATACTTGAACTCGATGCACTTGCCGATGATGATTTTGGGTATTATATAGGATTTGATTTCCTAGAATTACGTTCGTATATGTTGATTTGAATTTGTCAAATTCTTCATCTCGGCCACTTGATGATGCTTGAGTGATTGAGATCGATTCTAACTTTTTCATATGCGTATTTTTGTTTCTTCCGTCCCACGGCTTTGATGTTGACTTGTTCATATTTCTTGCTTGGTTGGTCACGGCTTTAATTCATTTTCGTGATGACCACGATGTTGATTTCTACTGCTTCGGCCTTGACTCGTTCATCTTGTAGTCTTCAACCTTTTTCTCTGGTACTTAAATTTTCAATCATGATGTTGTTTGGTTATTTGTTCATGTGATTCCCTGTTGCTCGGTTACTGATGCATTAGTTGTTGGCATATTTGCTTTGTACTTCATTTGAGGTTGTAGCTTTGGTCTTTGTTGCTCTGGTCCTGTTGCCTTCAGTTGCTTGTTGAAGATATTGCACTGCATCACCACTGTTCTTTTCATTTGTACATATGAATGCTCACTGTTGTTTGTACCTGTACATATGTGTATACTGAGTTTGCATTTGATTTTGTAGTTTGGTGTCATGTTTGCTTTGAGTCTGCAACTTGGAGTCTGCAACTAGTAGCTGGACTTGATTATGTTTTGATTCAAAGACTTCTGTTCACCTGCATGTATTGTTGATTCATAGTGATATTCGTTCATTTGTGTTTCACTGGTAGTATCTGTTGTATCACTTGGTCATGGAGCTGCTGTACTACTTTGGTTCATTTTCATGTTTGTTGCAGTCCATATTCTTTTGTGTCTATTGTTTGCATTGTTGCAGTTGGTCAATTTTTTTCATCTGTATATTGCTGTAATCTTCATTTCCTTGTATTGTCATCACTGTGTACTGATGGTCTTGAGCATTTGCACATTTGTTCACAACTGCTTCGAGTCATTCTCTTTTATGTTCACTGGCCTGTACAGTGTTGGTCTGGCTTGCTTGAGTTTCACTGTGATAAGTATGGTTTCACCTGTACTTGTGTTGTAGCTATCTTGACTTATGCTGTATCAATGCTGCTTCACCATATTGCATTGTCATATTTTATTCCTGTTTGCATTTGAGTTTGTAACTTGGAGTCTGCAACTTGATTTGTGCCTTGTCCATTCTCATGTGTTCATGTTGCTGGACTTGAATACATCTGTGCAGTCCATTGTAGCTTTTGTGCACAGCACTGCATGTTATGTTGGCCATTTGGTCGAGTTGTAGTCCAGTCCACTCATGTACATGCTTCACTGCAGCCTTTTGGTCTGACTGTTGCATTTGAATTTCTGGTTGGAGCTGTCCACACGAGTTGGCGAGGCAATGCACACGTGTATGATCGTACACGTGTGTATTGCAGCCACTTATGATTACCTGTCCCTTTAATATCTATGTGCACGACTTTGTGATGAATTCAAGTGTGAATGATGACGAAGAACCCAAATAACTGAGGCAAACGATATTTTCAAAAATCGTATTTCATTTTATATTGCAAAAATATTTCTTTTTCAATTTTACTGCGTTAGTGAATATTTTTGCAGATTTCTCAGATGCTGGATTCAAACTAGCATGCAGTTGAAGACAAAATACGAGTGTGAGTGATATGTAGTGAGGTTATCAATGTAAAAATATTTGTGATGTAATCGTGATGTAATCAAAAATGTATATATATAGTGAGAGCATGAATTTGTACTATTCAAGATTGTAATAAATATTTGTTTGAATAAAATTTCTGTTTGAATTCAAAATCTGTGTAACTTATTCTGTTCGAATTCAAATTCAAATTCTGTGTAATTTATTTTATTCAACAAATATTTATTTAATCTATGAAAAACAAAATAGTACATTACCAAATACATACTATTCAAAATTGTAATAAATATTTGTTTGAATAAAATTTCTGTTTGAATTCAAAATCTGTTTAACTTGTTTTGTTTGAATTCAAATTCAAATTCTGTGTAATTTATTTTATTCAACAAATATTTATTTATTCTATGAAAAATAGTACATTGACAAATGAATGTATATATGTTTATTATCATCAAACAAAAATCATATAGCGCAAAGCGCATATTCAACAATCTCCCCCTTTTGATGATAACAAACATATATTTAAGATTTTGAATATATTAAATGTATTTGATAATTTCATTTGCTCCCCCTATTTGAATGCTTCCTTTTTATGTGATACTCCCCCTACATATATGGCTCCCCCTACATATATGCATACAAATAAAAAATATGTAAATGAGCCTATATGCAAAGTGAAAATTATTTGATCTTTGCTTGATTCTATTTGACAAAATCTTAACTTTTCTCTCCCCCTTTTGTTATCAGCAAAAGAATAACAGTGTTATAAAAATAGGGATGAAGTGATAGACATGAATCAAACATTTAACTCAATTAAATATAAATATCAAATTTCAATAAAACTCAAACAAAAATCATAATTACCCTTGTCAAGCGCATATTCCACTTTCAGAAGTGATGGAGATAGAATCATCAAAAATTCATATAGATATGTCTATTTGTGGTATATTTATTTCTGGAAATTTGAATATCTACTAACCATGCATAACCGTTAGGACTTTTAAATGAGATTAGTAGTATTCCAATTTAATTTAAAAAATGAAATCAAGTATCTTCTAACCATGCATGACCGTGAGGACTTTTAAATGGGATTAGAATCAACTTGTCTATTAAATCAATTATTTTTAATATGCGTTCCATACATGCATAACCGTGAGGACTTTTAAATGAGCATGGAAGCACATAATCAAAAATCCAAGTAATTCACCCATGCATAACCGTGAGGACTTTTAAATAAGAGTGAATACTTTGGATATTTATTTTTATTGCTAAATATAATAAGTTGAAGCATAAATAATTTCCTTCACAGATTTAAGATATTGAAGAACAAATGATTTCCTTTGTAAACTACCACAAATTTACATACTAAATATGATCTTGATGAGTGATGTTCGATAGAAAGATGATAGAAATAGAAATGGTCATGGAATTATTACCCAACAAAAAGTTTTTATAACTCTTGTTATGAAATTCTAAAGAAATTTTCTAATTATACTTTCTCGAGTTATAATATATGATAAATATCAACACTCATCTCTTTTTCAATCACTATTTATCTTTTCGATAATCAAAGAGAGTCATATTAGTCAAATTTGTCATTTAAAATCAAATTAAAAATTATAAAATCAATTTTTCAAAAATGATTAAGCTGTAAATATGGTCAAACATGATTTTCTTAAGGGGAGTTTTATAAGAAAATTTTTTGCTATTTGAAAATTATTTCAAGTGAAAAATATGCAGATATTTTCTTTGAAAAAAAACGATGCAGCAAATGAATGTTTCAAAAATTAATCACGTTACACTAATAATTTTTCTATCAACTATATTACCAGTGTAATCCGCATCTGAATTTAAATTTCACTCAATATTCACTTGTTGAATCAAACCATGAGATGTGCACCAAAAATTTCAAAACATCATTCTTTTGAATTTGAATTTAAGCCTTGTTAACACTCAAACAAATATCATGATGTTAATTTCAGAAACCATAGGATAAACAATTATTTCATGAGTAATCAACAGTCAATCAACATCATAATTATTTCAAAAACAATTTCTTAAAATCCTTTTTCTCATGAATTTGAAATCGTGCAAATTTACAAGCAGTGATCAAAATGTCAGAACCGATATATCTACGTGTAGCATGAGTAACCAGCATTTGACTGAACAAATTTATATAAATTAGTTCAAAAATTGAAAATCTGGTTGGTCATCAATTAAGCACAAATTAATGTCATAAATAAGAACAAGTCAAAAAATCATATCAATTAAGTCCGAATCAGTCAACCATCATAATTACTCCAAGTAACTCTATTTAAAGATGGTTAGTCAATATTTTAAAAAAAATCATAGCATCAAAATCATCATCTTTTGTTCATCTCAATATTGGCTGATTTTAATTTAGAGTATGGTGCAGATAATCACATTTAAAAACAATTACCTGTTTTACCTTTACGATAATTTTTCGTGATTGCCCATTGTGATTCTGTCACCTTTATACTAGGCTAAGGAACTTTGCTTTGTCGCCCGTTGTGTTTCTAGAACAGCCGAAATCCAGAGAACACTGTTGTTGTTCCTTAGCCTGCCACCACACCTACACGATAAAAGATTTGTGTGACCTATTTGTTTTTATAGGTCCATTGTTGTTAGTGGCAGAATATGAAAAATATGTTTTTGGAGACTCAAAACTATTTATATATGTTACTTTTGGCACCCAAATTTGTTTGACTTTCAAAGATTTTATATTTGTGCCTTTTGGAACCCAAATTTGTATAGTTTTCACGTGTTTGGGTCTATACCAACAATTATTTCGATTATGTCCAAATTCTCTACAAAACGTGCACATTAAATTGACTTGATTAAATTTTGTGTTCCTATGACTATGATTTTCAACATGATTTCCAATTATTTCAGATCGAGCAACACTTTTACCTTTACCATCATCTTGTGATTTTCCATAACCTAGTCCTTTTCTATTGTTAGCAAAAATTTGATTTCCAAATAACATTTTGAAAGATTTTTCGCCTCTTGAAAAGTTATTCAAAGATTTCTCAAGATTTTGGACTTTGGTTTTTAATGTTGAATTTTCAGTGACAAGTGAGGTGCATCGATTAATAAAATCCTTTCTCCTAGTGTCGATGGTTTCCTTAAGATTCAAGTTTTCATTTTCAAGACTTTCAAAGTTATTCCTCAGTTTTGATAATTCTGAATCTAAAATCTTACATTTTTTACATTCTAGGTTTTGAATATTTTCAAGTTCAGTTTTTAACCTAAAATTTTCACGAGCAAATTCTCTCCTATCAGATTTCAGTTTTTCAATTTTAGATTCAAGAGTATCCACTACCTTAGTAAGATCAGAACACATAAAAACAAGTTCTTTATAAGAAAACTCACCTGCCTCACTAGATTCGTCGGAGGTTGCTTCTGATTCTGATTTTGCCATGCAACACAAGTTAGCCTCCTCTGGGCTGCTATCCGAAGCTTCCTCTCCTTCTTCATCATCCCAAGTCGCTGCAAATACCTTCTTCCCCTTTTTCTTTTCTTTGTTGTTTTTGAGAAGTGGGCATTTTGGTTTGATGTGGCCAGGCTTGTTGCAGTTATAACATGTCAGTTCATTATCGGAATTTTCGGAATCTTTTGACCTATTGCCCTTTGTTTTCTTCTTGCGTGGCTTGAATCTAGACCATCTTCTAAGATTATTGATAGCCATTGCAAGCTCTTCAATTGGATCTTCTTCATCGCTTTCTTCTTTACTTTTTAAGGCAATCGTCTTCTTCTTTGGTTCGGAGTTGTTGCGTTCTTCCTTTGCTTTTAACTCGAGCTCATATGTCATTAAGTTGCCAATCAACTCCTCCATGCTTAGTTTGCTCAGATCTTTCGATTCTTGGATTGCTGTGACTTTTGCCTCAAAGTTCATTGGTAAAACTCGTAGTATCTTCCTCACAAGCTCTACCTCAGTGAATACCTTCCCAAGCGCTCTAGCATTGTATACCAAGGTTGAAAAACGTCCAAACATATCCTTTATGCTTTCGCCTTTGTCCATCACAAAGTTTTCGTATTCATTGCTGAATAGGGCTAGCCAAGACTCCTTGACTTGAGAAGTTCCTTCGTGTGTCACCTCCAAAGTATGCCATATTTCCTGTGCTGTTGTACAATGAGAAATTCTATTAAATTCATTTTTATCAAGAGCACATATCAAAGCATTCATGGCTTTAGCATTTGTCGTTTTCAATTTCTTATCGTTAGCATCCCACCTATCCTTAGGTTTAGGAATCTCAGTACCACCAACGATTATAGTGGGAGGTTTATAGCCAGTTTCAATAATATCCCAAACATCATAATCAACGGAACTAAGATAAATACTCATCCTAACTTTCCAATAAGCATAATCGTTCCCGTTAAACATGGGTGGCCTAGCAATAGATTGCCCCTCAGAAAAAGCATTATTTTGTAGACTCATGACTCTAGAGTTAAATAAAAAATATACCGGGCTCTGATACCACTTGTAGGATCTAGATTAACCCTAGAGGGGGGGTGAATAGGGTTATAGCAAATTTTCTCGAATTAAACACAGAAATATAATAGCAGAAATAAATATGCTGAAAAGTAAATCACACTCAAAATTTACCCAGCTTCGGCAACCCCTGCCTACTGCTGCATTCACAGATTTCTATTAGAATTAAACAGTATCACGCTTACAAACACTCTACTAGACTCGCAGACCCTTTTGCTCCCGCTCACAAACACTCTACTAGACTCGCACACCCTGCTCCCGCCTATAGAGTTTCGCTCACTCGCAAACACTGCTCCCGCCTATAGAGCTTTGCAAACTCGCACACCCTGCTCACTGAACTAATTCAAAATAGACAATCTGACACTACCTAAACCTAGGTGGTGATTTACCAAGATTCTTTGGTTCGTAAAATAAAAAAACAGTAATTAAGAA
This sequence comes from Allium cepa, assembly GCA_030765085.1. Taxonomy (NCBI): domain Eukaryota; kingdom Viridiplantae; phylum Streptophyta; class Magnoliopsida; order Asparagales; family Amaryllidaceae; genus Allium; species Allium cepa. The sequence goes on from CM060945.1 coordinate 147,066,657, forward strand.
ACAATAAAAAAATAACCCTAAAAACTAATTAATATAATAAAGCCTCAAATTAAAACAAAACCCCCTTTTGATTTTAATTAGACCGGCCCACTTAAACCCGTTCCTTTCTTTGTTATCTCCAGCCCGATCCCCTTTTGTTTCGTTCGTGCGAATAATGGCGGCTTGCTTCGTTCCCTTTTGTTCCAGTTAGGGCTTCGGCTCTTTGTTCCAATTAGGGCTTCGAATTCTTCAATTAATCTGTTATACGTTGCCCTAGCTCGCTGCTTCTCTGATGGTTGACTATTGCTCGTTTTGCAGTTGCTCGATCGAGTTCGTTGCTTGTGAATTCGGTATGTACTGTCTCCTTTTGCTTTTCTAAATTGATACTTGAACTCGATGCACTTGCCGATGATGATTTTGGGTATTATATAGGATTTGATTTCCTAGAATTACGTTCGTATATGTTGATTTGAATTTGTCAAATTCTTCATCTCGGCCACTTGATGATGCTTGAGTGATTGAGATCGATTCTAACTTTTTCATATGCGTATTTTTGTTTCTTCCGTCCCACGGCTTTGATGTTGACTTGTTCATATTTCTTGCTTGGTTGGTCACGGCTTTAATTCATTTTCGTGATGACCACGATGTTGATTTCTACTGCTTCGGCCTTGACTCGTTCATCTTGTAGTCTTCAACCTTTTTCTCTGGTACTTAAATTTTCAATCATGATGTTGTTTGGTTATTTGTTCATGTGATTCCCTGTTGCTCGGTTACTGATGCATTAGTTGTTGGCATATTTGCTTTGTACTTCATTTGAGGTTGTAGCTTTGGTCTTTGTTGCTCTGGTCCTGTTGCCTTCAGTTGCTTGTTGAAGATATTGCACTGCATCACCACTGTTCTTTTCATTTGTACATATGAATGCTCACTGTTGTTTGTACCTGTACATATGTGTATACTGAGTTTGCATTTGATTTTGTAGTTTGGTGTCATGTTTGCTTTGAGTCTGCAACTTGGAGTCTGCAACTAGTAGCTGGACTTGATTATGTTTTGATTCAAAGACTTCTGTTCACCTGCATGTATTGTTGATTCATAGTGATATTCGTTCATTTGTGTTTCACTGGTAGTATCTGTTGTATCACTTGGTCATGGAGCTGCTGTACTACTTTGGTTCATTTTCATGTTTGTTGCAGTCCATATTCTTTTGTGTCTATTGTTTGCATTGTTGCAGTTGGTCAATTTTTTTCATCTGTATATTACTGTAATCTTCATTTCCTTGTATTGTCATCACTGTGTACTGATGGTCTTGAGCATTTGCACATTTGTTCACAACTGCTTCGAGTCATTCTCTTTTATGTTCACTGGCCTGTACAGTGTTGGTCTGGCTTGCTTGAGTTTCACTGTGATAAGTATGGTTTCACCTGTACTTGTGTTGTAGCTATCTTGACTTATGCTGTATCAATGCTGCTTCACCATATTGCATTGTCATATTTTATTCCTGTTTGCATTTGAGTTTGTAACTTGGAGTCTGCAACTTGATTTGTGCCTTGTCCATTCTCATGTGTTCATGTTGCTGGACTTGAATACATCTGTGCAGTCCATTGTAGCTTTTGTGCACAGTACTGCATGTTATGTTGGCCATTTGGTCGAGTTGTAGTCCAGTCCACTCATGTACATGCTTCACTGCAGCCTTTTGGTCTTACTGTTGCATTTGAATTTCTGGTTGGAGCTGTCCACACGAGTTGGCGAGGCAATGCACACGTGTATGATTGTACACATGTGTATTGCAGCCACTTATGATTACCTGTCCCTTTAATATCTATGTGCACGACTTTGTGATGAATTCAAGTGTGAATGATGACGAACAACCCAAATAACCGAGGCAAACGATATTTTCAAAAATCGTATTTCATTTTATATTGCAAAAATATTTCTTTTTCAATTTTACTGCGTTAGTGAATATTTTTGCAGATTTCTCAGATGCTGGATTCAAACTAGCATGCAGTTGAAGACAAAATACGAGTGTGAGTGATATGTAGTGAGGTTATCAATGTAAAAATATTTGTGATGTAATCGTGATGTAATCAAAAATGTATATATATAGTGAGAGCATGAATTTGTACTATTCAAGATTGTAATAAATATTTGTTTGAATAAAATTTCTGTTTGAATTCAAAATCTGTGTAACTTATTCTGTTCGAATTCAAATTCAAATTCTGTGTAATTTATTTTATTCAACAAATATTTATTTAATCTATGAAAAACAAAATAGTACATTACCAAATACATACTATTCAAAATTGTAATAAATATTTGTTTGAATAAAATTTCTGTTTGAATTCAAAATCTGTTTAACTTGTTTTGTTTGAATTCAAATTCAAATTCTGTGTAATTTATTTTATTCAACAAATATTTATTTATTCTATGAAAATTAGTACATTGACAAATGAATGTATATATGTTTATTATCATCAGACAAAAATCATATAGCGCAAAGCGCATATTCAACAGACCTATGGTAACATAGCGAAAGTCGTGTGTGCCGTTGAGAGCCAACAGTCTACATTTGATTTTATATCGGTAGACCGCGACCTATGGTAACATAGCGAAAGTCGTGTGTGCCGCTGAGAGCCAACAGTCTGCGTTTGATTTTATATCGGTAGACTCCGGCCTATGTAGGAGTGGAGAAGTTTCATTTTAACAGCAAAAATCGTGTGTGCGGCTGAGAGCCAATAGTTACATGGACTTTTGCTGCGTTGGTAACGTAACCTTGGAATGTAACTACGATCTGTTGTGGGTTCCATGGTGTAATCGAGGGGTGCGGAGTGCCTACAATTACATGGACTTTTGCTGCGATGGCAACGTAACCGAGGATGTAACTGCGACCATGGATGGGGGTGATGATTTCCAGAGCATTCTCACCAAAGATATTTTCTCTAATTTAAAAAATGTTTTCTATATTTTCAATAAAATTATTTTCCAAAAGTATTTCACTGGGTGTTGAAAATGGGTCTGCTAAGTACTTATAGATTTTCAGTCCTACGCCTGATCAACGTATGACCGAATTTCTGTAAGAACAAGGATGGACTTGTCGAAACATCGAGTTATAAAAGTATTTTTATAAAAACTATTTTTGTAATACTATATAGATTTTAAAGTGTTTTGAAAATGATCGAAGAAAATTTATCTGATTTTAAATACTAAATTAATTTTAGCTTCGTTCCTTTTCGAGGACGAAAAGATTCTAAGAGGGGAGGAACGTGATAACCCAAATTTTCAGGCATCTGATAATTGGATGATTAACTTATTTTATCTGGTTGAACAAATAAAGTTTGATAATTAAAAATATATCTCGATGTATATAAATGGATTTGAGCTATAATAAATACTGATTTCTGCATAATATTTTAACAGTTGGAAATACAAGCCCTTCTATCTAATTTGCACAAATTTAAAAGTATGATAGTTTAAATAGGATTTAAATAAAAGATTAAAATCTTTTTCTTTTGTACTGAAATAAAATATAACACATAAAAATAAATATAAAGACATATATTATTAAAAACATAAGAAATATATATAATTAAGGCTCTAAACATTTGTAAGTATTATGATACATGAAATTAACATTTGTAGCATTTATAATACATATAGTGTGACAACCCTGTATTTTTTTTTTATATTTTAATTATTTTGATTTAAAAAAAAACTTATTTTACTTATTTTAAATGATTAAATTTTATTACTTAAATATAAATTTTGATTTTATATGAAATTATAATTCCAAACTTGTGTAATTTGAATATGTTCCTGAAATGTTGATTTTGGTCAAAATAGTCAAACTTTGACTTTTGACTTAAAATTTTAAAAGTTTAAAATTATAAATTTTATCTTTTATTATGAAATTACATAAAATTCTAAGAACACCACTTTTCGTTTCGTTGAAAACGGAGTTAAAATGTAAAAGTTATGTACATTTCAATTTCTAGTATAATTTGTTTTATTGTGCAATTTTGCCTATTTTAAATTTTATAAATCATATTTTTCTTTCTTATATTTCTTTTAATATGGGTAGATATGTTAATTTATGTATATTTTCATCTCTAAATATTTTAAAAATAATAATAGGATTTTTCTAAAATTTACTATGATGATTTCCTATTTTTAAAAGGCTGTTTCCTTTTTCTGCTATTTTCTTCGTCTAAACTATATTTTAATTAAAATTTATTTATTTATTTTGTTAATTCTTTTTATTTTGTGTTCTTATCTTTATTTATAAATATTTTTAAGTACATAAAAATTTTTCCAAGTTCATTGCACTTATTTTTCATATTTTCAAGACTAGTTGTAAATTTTGCTGTTTTATTTAATTAAACTATATATAATTAATAATTTATTTATTTATTATTGTTTATTTACTAAATTTTCGTATTTTTATCTGGATTTATATATATATTTCAGTTATTTAAAATTAAAAAGAATTTAGTGGAAATTTGAAAGGTTTTGTGACTCTTTAGTTGCTTAAGTCTCTTTGTTTTCCCACCTTTTCATTTTCTAACTCTTGCATTCAATTGAGGCCAACCATATCTCATTTGTTTCAGCTGATCACATATCATTTGCACGTAAACAAATGTCCTCCTTCATCTCCTAAAAACTCACGGCACTTCAAAGAAAAATATGGCTTCCATTCTCCTCTCATCTTCTTCCTTTTTCCATTTGTTTGCCTTGATTTTTGCCCTGCTTCTTCATGCTTTGCTCAGCCTAACCTCTCCACCATCAGCTCCACCATCTCCTCCACCATCTAAAGCAGCTCCTCCTCCCCCTCCTCTGACATTAACCAAGTTTTGCCCATCCATTGAGGTTAGCATCACAAACTTTGCACCAAACCCCTTGAAATTGCCTAGCCTAGCCATATACTCCACTATCTCCTTCATATCTTGCCTTGGCCACCTCCTATTGTTCCACCACCACCACGATACAACCTTTGACCCTCCACCTACCCACTGTCCAGACCTGAACCAGATCAGGCCGTGGCCTCCCCATGTTGAAAACTCCACAAAAATTGCAAGCAAACCCTTAAAACTAGCCTAGCCGAGCCTTAATGCCAATATCCTTTCACATACTCCTCTTGGCCACCCCTAGAACCACCACCACCAGCAACCACATGACCTTTGGGTGCTGCTATACCATCACTCTCCACTGTCTAGATCTGGAGTAAGTATAGCCAGCCCAAGTGTGCCATAGGTCGAGCCAAATATGGACCAAAATCCTTGTTTATGCCTTGTAGTCATAGTTTCATGTACACATACCTTTGCACCATCATCAGATCCATGATACGCTGACCTGTTGCATCCAAACCTGATCCAAAACCATTCCATTACAGTGCTTTTCCAGTCCATAGCTGAAGCATACAAAGGTGAATGCAAGTGCAAAAGTTCTAGCTTTGAATTGTGTACTTATTCCTTGCATTGTTTTGTAATATCTTGGTTTATAATTCATGTTTGTTATTGTTTGTTTGATTTGTATTCAAGGGAATTAATCCTTGGCTCCTCCATTCGTATCTGTGTCGTGCTTTTGTGCTTGTGTAGATTCCGTTCGTGAAATTCGTTGTTGTGTCTCCAGCTCAAACCGGTGAGTTATTCTCACCAGACAATCTGTACCTATATAACTGATAAACCGACACCATTTGAATCTGTAAATGTATTGCATCATGTTATAACTGCTATATTATGATCATATGATGTTTACACCTGTTATATCACTTGTTACTGTTTATTATGCTATTCTGTTTATTTATATCAGTTTATCACACTGCAAGTTCCCTTTTGATTAGAATCACTATGGGTTGAAATGATATATACCTGAACGGACTTTGGAATAAGGGAAAATTGTTATGGGCTGAAATGATAGGCCTGAATGATTTTCAAATCATTTATTTAACTTGGGATTGTGGGTTTGAAATGATAAAACCCGGATTTTTCTTTTTAAACTGCGGATTGAAATGATACATATCCGTATCACTTTACCTAGCGTAGAAAATTATATATGGACCCGTAGTTAATATATGTTTTCCTAAAATCTTTAAAGTTATTTTAGAAATGTAAATATTATATTATTTTGATTTAAATATAATTAAAAAGGATTTTTGTAAAATATTATTGATTTTATGAATAATTGTAAGTGAATTGAATTAATGGAAAAGTTAGAAATTTTGAACGTAAGTTATTTTGGAAAAATTGATTTAATTATAATTGGAAATTTAATTGAATATGAATTTATGATAATTTGAATATAAATTGAATTTAAAGTGATTTTATATCATATTAATGATTTTTAATAAAGCTGAAATGTGAAATGAATGAATATTTTAAGTTGAAATTTTGAAATATAACTAAAATTGGAAATTTATGAAATTGACTTGAAAGGGAAATTTTAGTTAAGTAAATAAAAATAAAAATAAGTTATATTTGAGAATTTTAACATAAATGTTAAGTTGAAATTTAATGTAGTGAATCTAAAATTGAACATTGCATTTTGATAAGTGAATTATTATTAAAACTTGATTTTTGAATGGAAATTTAACTTTACAAAATCATGAACTTGAGGAAAATTAAATGATGTTTATAAATGTGAAATGTATGATTTTATAAGTTAAAAAATGTTTTAAATAAAAATATAATTGGTTGAGAAATTTTATTGAATATTTGAAGTTAATTTACTGCATTTTTGAAATTCTATTAATTACAATGTGAATGATATTACAGCATTGTAAATGCTGTAGTTGACGATAATGAACTAAAAAGATAAATTGAATTAAAAGCTATTATAGAAAATTTTTGTAAGTGCTATAATTTTTGAATTTAACTAAGTTTATTTGAAATTTAAGTAAACCCTATTACAACATTTTAAAATGTTGTCTTTTGTTAAAGTGAACTGTTTTGAATGTATTTTTCCGTAGCATTTTCTAAATGCCACGAAAAGTGAATCTTTACTGTTTTAATAAACTTAAGTGAATAAATGAACATTGAAAGTTGAAAATTTTGGAAGTTTAATAATTTAATTATTAAACATAATAACTTCATTTTAGTGATTAAAAATGATTTTTGGAATATAAACTGTTTTGAAATATGAATTGAAATGGTATTTTAAATTGAATAAAATGAATAATGATATTGAAATGAATGTGGTTGTGAAAAGAGATGATATTTTGATATATTAAATGATTGAAATGTGGTTTCGAAAAGATATGATATATTGAAATGATTTGAAATGAAGTTTTGAAAGATATGATATTCTGGTATATATTAAATGATTCGGAGATGAAGTTTTGAAAGATATGATATTTTGGTATATATTAAATGATTCGAAGATGAAGTTTTGAAAGTTATGATATTTTGAAATTAAGACGATTTGAAAATGAAGTTTGAAAGATGTGATGTTTATGTATTAAAAATGATTTGAATGACTTGATAATTATTTTGATAAATATTGAATTTGGAAGATATGATGTTTATGTATTAAAAATGATTTGAAGACTTGATAATTATTTTGATAAATATTGAATTTGGAAGATGTGATGTTTATGTATTAAAAATGATTTGAAATGACTTGATAATTACTTTGATAAATATTTGAATTGAAAGATATGGTATGATGATATATTGAAATGGTTTGGAAATGATTTAATCTTTATTTTGATAAAGATTTGGGTTGAAATGATATTTTATTTTGAAGTATAAAATATGTTTTAAAGTTATAACTACGGGTTGTAATAACGATTGGTTGTTAAAGAGACCGGGATCGGATATTGTCTTATAGCCGGCCAATACCGAAAACCACTTTAACAACTGTGTACGCGGTGGAGATTCCAGAATGAAGTAGGATGGTGGCGACGTTCTCGTGGTATATTACGTGGACCCAACTCCCGTGAGTTGGCATATATGACTAAAACAGGAGCTATACCGGGCTACACAAAGGGTCGCACCCTTTCATCGAGCATGCTCCATCGGAAACCATTCTATTACTTTTGTGATTCGATTCGGTGGCGCCACATTTGATTCGGGGGTATTGTTCGAGGTGGGCGGAAGCTGCTGGCTTGCCGTCACCACCGGTCCGGGAGTGCAAACGGTGTATCCACCCTGGCATTGCCTCGCGTGCCGTGTCATATCCTTATATCGAGCCCACTACGATTTTGGTTTTAAAGATCCGACAGCGTTAAGGTTCACCATCCCCTTAACGCTATGTTCTATATGATTATACTTTACTGATTAGACACTACTGTATATAGCGCAATATACTACATAGTAAATAGTTTAACGGATCCTTAGAGGATGGGCGGTCCCAAGCATCTTCTAAGTTACTTGTACCTTTACTACAGTTCACTTGAGTTGGTTTACATTGTATAAGTATGTATGTCCTGACTCGAGTGTTTGTATTTTTATTTACGCTCGGGTCAGCCTGAGTTATTCACAGATTTGGATTTCCACTTTCTGGAGATTGGAATCGCTGGAGATTATCTACTTGTCATGTTTATCTTTTGAAACCTGTTGTTCCTTTCAGCGCTTGTATTAGTTGACTTCTACGAAGTGAGACTTCTTTTGTACCTTATTTCCACTATTGTATTTTATGTAACTCTGATATTTTTATATAGTGGCTTCATGAACTACTATTTCTTTTGCTTCCGCTGCACTATTATTACTCTGTGTCTGTGATTCTATGATTTTTATTTACTGTATATTCTGAGATTTGCCAAATTTTTATTTACAACGCGGTATTTTGAGCAATTTAATTCCGGCATGAGTGTCTACCTATACACTTATAATGGATGCGAATGGTTGAAAATACCACGGTTGTTACAGTTGGTATCAGAGCTTTGGTAGCTCTAGGCAAAACTCAGCATATGGAGTAGATGTATTTACAGAATCCTTTTCATTCGAGTTGAATCTCTTTCTTTTGACTCGATTCCTTTGAATTTTGGAACGTTCCCTATGGTTCCAAAATCCATTCTTATTCCCCGCTATTCATCTTCATTTGATTCTGGAGTATCCCATAACTCCACTTCGAATGATCTTTATAGTGAATTGGCGGTCTCGCCAATCTCAAAAATTTTCTTGTAAAAGGGGTGAAACTCCTTTACAACAGCATCGATTCACCAAAGATTTTATATCCTCAGTTTAGATGCTAGTATCTCCTATTATCCAAAACTCTATCTTATGAGGTTGAATGTAGATTTACCCCAGAAAATCCACTTCGACCTTATACTTTAAGTCACGGTTGACCCGATTAAGGTTGTCCGTGATTTATATTAGCTAATCCACCTCCCTACTCTATATTTAATCATCTTGTCTTTTGTTTCCAACATATTTTCAAACATTTTGAATTGTATTTGTCAATCTATATTTTTTTTTTATATTGTGTTGTTTGTGTTGTTGATGTTGATTTGAGTTTCCGATCGATTCGTCTGATCAGCGCTATCGATAGGATTTCTAAAACACTTTGATAGAACAAACTGACACAATATTATTTTAAAAATTTGGTTAATGAAATAAAATTTTGATATATATATCTATGGAACTTAATGAAATGATTCAAATTGATAATTTGAAATGATAATACTTGATTTATCATTTATTGTTCTATAAATGAATTTATAAATAATTGTTTATAAATTGATTTGGGAACTTAAATGAATTTAGAAAAGAAATCTGAGAATTTATTTTCCGCTGATCTCGAACTTTAGTTTAAAAGTTTTAAAAGGGTTATATTTTTTAAAGTATTTTGAATAAAATTTGTTTTCAAAGAATTTGAAAGGTTTAAAATTAGTGCTCTTCTCTTTGTCGCTGGAAAATAACTTCGGTGATGATCGCGACATCGACGACGTTCATTTTCGAGTTCGAAGTTAAGAGACTGTTATATAGTCTTGCTACAGCTTTGTTTTGGGGAATTTAATTGATTTGAATTTCTAACATATGACTTGATTTATAATAATATAGATGTATGATTGAAATTTGATTTGACATATTATATATATTATGACTTATCTCTAAATGGTTTGAATGTAATCGAAAATTTAATTCTTAAATTTTATTTTTAAAGAATATTTTCAATTATAAGAAAATTTTTGTTAGTTTAAGACGATTGGATAATAAGATAATGAAACTTGATATAGTTAAGATTTATTTAACTTGTGTAAAAATATTAATTATCAATTTAAGTTGAAATTTCCATGCTTTCAAATCTGTTTCCTTATTTTGCTTTCCAAACTATATTTTGGTTGTCCTTATCATCCTTATCTTGATATAGATTGGTATAGGCATCTTTCTACAATCTTTATGTTAGAAATCTTTCTATAATCTTTGATAGATCTTTGGTAATCATTTTGAATCTACCTTTTCGTGCCTGTGTTCTTAATTTTGGAGAATCTTGGAAAGATCATCTCCACCTTGTTAAACTTACCTATAACAACAGTTATCAGGTATAATTTCAATCTTCTTGTCATCTTATCTTAATCCTATTTCACTCTATCTTTTTTTTGTGCTTTTCCGTACCTCGTTCCTTTTCGAGGACGAAAAGATTTGAGTGGGGGAGAGTGTGACAACCCTGTATTTTTTTTTTATATTTTAATTATTTTGATTTAAAAAAAAACTTATTTTAATTATTTTAAATGATTAAATTTTATTACTTAAATATAAATTTTGATTTTATATGAAATTATAATTCCAAACTTGTGTAATTTGAATATGTTCCTGAAATGTTGATTTTGGTCAAAATAGTCAAACTTTGACTTTTGACTTAAAATTTTAAAAGTTTAAAATTATAAATTTTATCTTTTATTATGAAATTACATAAAATTCTAAGAACACCACTTTTCGTTTCGTTGAAAACGGAGTTAAAATGTAAAAGTTATGTACATTTCAATTTCTAGTATAATTTGTTTTATTGTGCAATTTTGCCTATTTTAAATTTTATAAATCATATTTTTCTTTCTTATATTTCTTTTAATATGGGTAGATATGTTAATTTATGTATATTTTCATCTCTAAATATTTTAAAAATAATAATAGGATTTTTCTAAAATTTACTATGATGATTTCCTATTTTTAAAAGGCTGTTTCCTTTTTCTGCTATTTTCTTCGTCTAAACTATATTTTAATTAAAATTTATTTATTTCTTTTGTTAATTCATTTTATTTTGTGTTCTTATCTTTATTTATAAATATTTTTAAGTACATAAAAATTTTTCCAGGTTCATTGCACTTATTTTTCATATTTTCAAGACTAGTTGTAAATTTTGCTGTTTTATTTAATTAAACTATATATAATTAATAATTTATTTATTTATTATTGTTTATTTACTAAATTTTCGTATTTTTATCTGGATTTATATATATATTTCAGTTATTTAAAATTAAAAAGAATTTAGTGGAAATTTGAAAGGTTTTGTGACTCTTTAGTTGCTTAAGTCTCTTTGTTTTCCCACCTTTTCATTTTCTAACTCTTGCATTCAATTGAGGCCAACCATATCTCATTTGTTTCAGCTGATCACATATCATTTGCACGTAAACAAATGTCCTCCTTCATCTCCTAAAAACTCATGGCACTTCAAAGAAAAATATGGCTTCCATTCTCCTCTCATCTTCTTCCTTTTTCCATTTGTTTGCCTTGATTTTTGCCCTGCTTCTTCATGCTTTGCTCAGCCTAACCTCTCCACCATCAGCTCCACCATCTCCTCCACCATCTAAAGCAGCTCCTCCTCCCCCTCCTCTGACATTAACCAAGTTTTGCCCATCCATTGAGGTTAGCATCACAAACTTTGCACCAAACCCCTTGAAATTGCCTAGCCTAGCCATATACTCCACTATCTCCTTCATATCTTGCCTTGGCCACCTCCTATTGTTCCACCACCACCACGATACAACCTTTGACCCTCCACCTACCCACTGTCCAGACCTGAACCAGATCAGGCCGTGGCCTCCCCATGTTGAAAACTCCACAAAAATTGCAAGCAAACCCTTAAAACTAGCCTAGCCGAGCCTTAATGCCAATATCCTTTCACATACTCCTCTTGGCCACCCCTAGAACCACCACCACCAGCAACCACATGACCTTTGGGTGCTGCTATACCATCACTCTCCACTGTCTAGATCTGGAGTAAGTATAGCCAGCCCAAGTGTGCCATAGGTCGAGCCAAATATGGACCAAAATCCTTGTTTATGCCTTGTAGTCATAGTTTCATGTACACATACCTTTGCACCATCATCAGATCCATGATACGCTGACCTGTTGCATCCAAACCTGATCCAAAACCATTCCATTACAGTGCTTTTCCAGTCCATAGCTGAAGCATACAAAGGTGAATGCAAGTGCAAAAGTTCTAGCTTTGAATTGTGTACTTATTCCTTGCATTGTTTTGTAATATCTTGGTTTATAATTCATGTTTGTTATTGTTTGTTTGATTTGTATTCAAGGGAATTAATCCTTGGCTCCTCCATTCGTATCTGTGTCGTGCTTTTGTGCTTGTGTAGATTCCGTTCGTGAAATTCGTTGTTGTGTCTCCAGCTCAAACCGGTGAGTTATTCTCACCAGACAATCTGTACCTATATAACTGATAAACCGACACCATTTGAATCTGTAAATGTATTGCATCATGTTATAACTGCTATATTATGATCATATGATGTTTACACCTGTTATATCACTTGTTACTGTTTATTATGCTATTCTGTTTATTTATATCAGTTTATCACACTGCAAGTTCCCTTTTGATTAGAATCACTATGGGTTGAAATGATATATACCTGAACGGACTTTGGAATAAGGGAAAATTGTTATGGGCTGAAATGATAGGCCTGAATGATTTTCAAATCATTTATTTAACTTGGGATTGTGGGTTTGAAATGATAAAACCCGGATTTTTCTTTTTAAACTGCGGATTGAAATGATACATATCCGTATCACTTTACCTAGCGTAGAAAATTATATATGGACCCGTAGTTAATATATGTTTTCCTAAAATCTTTAAAGTTATTTTAGAAATGTAAATATTATATTATTTTGATTTAAATATAATTAAAAAGGATTTTTGTAAAATATTATTGATTTTATGAATAATTGTAAGTGAATTGAATTAATGGAAAAGTTAGAAATTTTGAACGTAAGTTATTTTGGAAAAATTGATTTAATTATAATTGGAAATTTAATTGAATATGAATTTATGATAATTTGAATATAAATTGAATTTAAAGTGATTTTATATCATATTAATGATTTTTAATAAAGCTGAAATGTGAAATGAATGAATATTTTAAGTTGAAATTTTGAAATATAACTAAAATTGGAAATTTATGAAATTGACTTGAAAGGGAAATTTTAGTTAAGTAAATAAAAATAAAAATAAGTTATATTTGAGAATTTTAACATAAATGTTAAGTTGAAATTTAATGTAGTGAATCTAAAATTGAACATTGCATTTTGATAAGTGAATTATTATTAAAACTTGATTTTTGAATGGAAATTTAACTTTACAAAATCATGAACTTGAGGAAAATTAAATGATGTTTATAAATGTGAAATGTATGATTTTATAAGTTAAAAAATGTTTTAAATAAAAATATAATTGGTTGAGAAATTTTATTGAATATTTGAAGTTAATTTACTGCATTTTTGAAATTCTATTAATTACAATGTGAATGATATTACAGCATTGTAAATGCTGTAGTTGACGATAATGAACTAAAAAGATAAATTGAATTAAAAGCTATTATAGAAAATTTTTGTAAGTGCTATAATTTTTGAATTTAACTAAGTTTATTTGAAATTTAAGTAAACCCTATTACAACATTTTAAAATGTTGTCTTTTGTTAAAGTGAACTGTTTTGAATGTATTTTTCCGTAGCATTTTCTAAATGCCACGAAAAGTGAATCTTTACTGTTTTAATAAACTTAAGTGAATAAATGAACATTGAAAGTTGAAAATTTTGGAAGTTTAATAATTTAATTATTAAACATAATAACTTCATTTTAGTGATTAAAAATGATTTTTGGAATATAAACTGTTTTGAAATATGAATTGAAATGGTATTTTAAATTGAATAAAATGAATAATGATATTGAAATGAATGTGGTTGTGAAAAGAGATGATATTTTGATATATTAAATGATTGAAATGTGGTTTCGAAAAGATATGATATATTGAAATGATTTGAAATGAAGTTTTGAAAGATATGATATTCTGGTATATATTAAATGATTCGGAGATGAAGTTTTGAAAGATATGATATTTTGGTATATATTAAATGATTCGAAGATGAAGTTTTGAAAGTTATGATATTTTGAAATTAAGACGATTTGAAAATGAAGTTTGAAAGATGTGATGTTTATGTATTAAAAATGATTTGAATGACTTGATAATTATTTTGATAAATATTGAATTTGGAAGATATGATGTTTATGTATTAAAAATGATTTGAAGACTTGATAATTATTTTGATAAATATTGAATTTGGAAGATGTGATGTTTATGTATTAAAAATGATTTGAAATGACTTGATAATTACTTTGATAAATATTTGAATTGAAAGATATGGTATGATGATATATTGAAATGGTTTGGAAATGATTTAATCTTTATTTTGATAAAGATTTGGGTTGAAATGATATTTTATTTTGAAGTATAAAATATGTTTTAAAGTTATAACTACGGGTTGTAATAACGATTGGTTGTTAAAGAGACCGGGATCGGATATTGTCTTATAGCCGGCCAATACCGAAAACCACTTTAACAACTGTGTACGCGGTGGAGATTCCAGAATGAAGTAGGATGGTGGCGACGTTCTCGTGGTATATTACGTGGACCCAACTCCCGTGAGTTGGCATATATGACTAAAACAGGAGCTATACCGGGCTACACAAAGGGTCGCACCCTTTCATCGAGCATGCTCCATCGGAAACCATTCTATTACTTTTGTGATTCGATTCGGTGGCGCCACATTTGATTCGGGGGTATTGTTCGAGGTGGGCGGAAGCTGCTGGCTTGCCGTCACCACCGGTCCGGGAGTGCAAACGGTGTATCCACCCTGGCATTGCCTCGCGTGCCGTGTCATATCCTTATATCGAGCCCACTACGATTTTGGTTTTAAAGATCCGACAGCGTTAAGGTTCACCATCCCCTTAACGCTATGTTCTATATGATTATACTTTACTGATTAGACACTACTGTATATAGCGCAATATACTACATAGTAAATAGTTTAACGGATCCTTAGAGGATGGGCGGTCCCAAGCATCTTCTAAGTTACTTGTACCTTTACTACAGTTCACTTGAGTTGGTTTACATTGTATAAGTATGTATGTCCTGACTCGAGTGTTTGTATTTTTATTTACGCTCGGGTCAGCCTGAGTTATTCACAGATTTGGATTTCCACTTTCTGGAGATTGGAATCGCTGGAGATTATCTACTTGTCATGTTTATCTTTTGAAACCTGTTGTTCCTTTCAGCGCTTGTATTAGTTGACTTCTACGAAGTGAGACTTCTTTTGTACCTTATTTCCACTATTGTATTTTATGTAACTCTGATATTTTTATATAGTGGCTTCATGAACTACTATTTCTTTTGCTTCCGCTGCACTATTATTACTCTGTGTCTGTGATTCTATGATTTTTATTTACTGTATATTCTGAGATTTGCCAAATTTTTATTTACAACGCGGTATTTTGAGCAATTTAATTCCGGCATGAGTGTCTACCTATACACTTATAATGGATGCGAATGGTTGAAAATACCACGGTTGTTACATATAGTGACAAGTGTCATTAGCTTCTTTTTCTTTAATAATAATAATTCAAAGAAAAACAAAGATATACATATCATTAAATTTCCTCTATTATCATTTTTTCTTTTGCTCAAAAACAAAACTTAGCAAACAAGGAAATTGACAAAAGAACCTGAAGGAAAATCAAGTACAAAATCAAATCATCAAAAGTCTGCATTTTTTTCAACCTGAGACAATGAAGCCAACCTAAAATCAAAAATAGTGCAAATACAACTTCAATCTGAGCAATTCAACAACAAAACAGTACTGATTAACAAGTATAGCAATTTCAGATCAAAGGAATTTAAAGCTAGAACCAGAAATAAGCTTTACTGTTCTTTATTTGGGGAGTAAACTTTAAAATTAAAAACTTAAGTAATATGTAAATTTCTAGGTGATGGTTGCTTTGCATGTTTGCTTATATGGAAGCCTGGTGTTTCTGATAACTTTATAATATCTGTTCTCAGAATTAGCCTCTGTTCTTTAATCTGTGAGCATGAATCATCTCTAAATTTGTTGCATGTGACATATGACTGAAGTTAACAAGTGATGTATGCTTGAAAACATTTGCATAATGTTTTAAGTTCTGAAAACATGTTTATATGTGTGAAATTGTGGTTTATGTCTGAAATAAATCAGATAAATGAGATTTTTTTAGGTTACAGGCACATGTCTGTTCAAAAACCATTCCCCATCCCTCTGATTTTTTTTTAAAATAGTTTCTGAACAAAGCTTGTTAGATTTAGCAAGTTTTAAACTTTAAAATAGTTTTAAGTAAACCAAAGTAAGGTTTCACTGAGAATTTGGAAATTTACAGGCGAATTCAAAGTTAAAAAAAATCAAAAATCAAACATCATGATTTGATGATTCAAGATTATAATTCGAGTCCATTTAGAAAGTTGTGATTTTTAGAATTAAAAGCAAGATTTCTAACAATGTTTTGAGTTCGAAATTTGAGATTATCTGGAAATTGATTTTTGGGCTACCACTGACGATCAAATGGATTTGAATGGTCGGAATTCTTTCTAGAGCTAGCTGAATGATTGGGTCGTCCGGCAAAAATGGCAGAAGCGTCGATCAATCGCTGTGGCAACGGTAGTGAGGAGATTTAGGTTTTTAAACCTAATGTGGTCGGGTCTGAGGAATGGCCGTAGAGTCGTCTCTGATGCATCGAGTTGCATCATTTTTAGGGAATAACAGCGTGTAAGGGTTAGGAAGTTATAGCTAGAATTTCTGGCAATCTGGTGCTCGTTGTTGGTCGTTTGACATGATATTAGGTTGGGCGTATGGTTCCAGATTTCATCTGGATGACGCGATTTTGATTTTGGTCTTGTGCAAGTAATCTGATAGTCTGGAAGGGCTGCAATGGTGAGAGATGTGGTGTCGGAGGGATCAACGTTGGCCAGAGGTGATTCTGGCGGTGGTGCAACTACACAGGTATAGTCTGTATCTTTGTTTGCATAGGGGTTTGAGTAGGAAATTTGCTCGAAGTAGGGATCGTGCATTTTGGGTTGTGACTCGAGTATGAACTCGAGTGATTTTCGTGGTTTAGCCTGCAGGTTTTACATTTTAAAACTTTAACTAAAAACTAAACCGGAATTGTGAAATGGAAAGAACTCGGGTTAAACCCGAGTGGACTTCGGGTTTTACCCGAAGTAAGTGTTAAGAAATTAAAAAAAAAGGATTTTAAACTTGACCTTTGAATTTTAAAATGAGATTAGTTTAAACTTTCATTTATAATTACTTATATACTAATTGTTTTCTTTAACATTGTTTAAAGAAGTTTTGAAACTTTGTTTAATGTATATTTTGTCAAATAAAGTTAAAGTTATTTTAAAATGAAATTTTAAAGATTTTATAAAAAGCAAGCTTATTAATTTAAATTGAAACTAGATTTTAAACTACCACTTGATAATATTTTTAAAGCTAGTAAGTTGTGTTTTGAAACTTGTAAATTATCAAGTTGAATAAGTATTTTAAAACATAATTAATGAATTAATTAAGTATTTTAAAAAAAGAAGATAATTAAGTCAAAATTAAGATAAGGTTTCATCTTAAGACCATTATGGTTTTAATGATTTGAGTTAATTTAGAAATTTAAGTAAAATTAATTAATTTAATTAATTAAGTATAAAGGGTTGGTTAAGTATTTGTTAAGAATAATTAATTAATTTAATTAACTAATGATTAAAGATTGAAAGTAGTTTTGGGTTAATTACCTAGAGTAATAAATATGAAGAATAATTACTTAGTAGAAGTAGTTAATAATTAATTACTTAGTAGAAGTAATTAATAATTAATTACTTAGTGTAATTAATTTAAGAATTGACTAATAAAAGTTATGGGAAGCTAATTAAGAGATGTAACTAATTAAGAGTAATTAATTACAGAATGAGATTAATCAAGGGTGATTAATAAATATTATTAATTAAAGATTAAGTATAATTACATGAAGTAATTAATGAGGTGTAATTCCTTAGTGAAGTATTGAGTGAATAATTATTAGATGTGATTAATTAAAAGGAAATTACTCGATGGGAAGTAATTAAAGGATAATTACTTGGTGTAAGGAATTAAGTGATAATTACTCGGTGTAATTAAAGGATTAATTAATATAATTAATCAAGGAATTGGTTTAATTGATGGAGTAATTTAGGAAAGTTAATTAATCAATTGGTTAATGAATTTAATTAAGTTAAAGGTTAATTATTAAATGAAATTAAGAATAATTAACTAACTGTAGTAATTAGAGGATCATTAATTAATGTAATTAATGGAAGTGATCAATCTTTCTTATTAATGATGGAATGATAATGAGTGATTTAAACTGGTTGTTGTCTCTGATATGAATTGCTTTGTGATATGATTTGGGATGGATGGAGTTAAGGTGATTATCTAGATATTATAAATTGCGGTGTAAAAGTGTTATCTGATAATTAAAGTTGAATTTTATTAAATTGGATAACTTGGGTTTAGATGACATTGGATTCGAAGATACCGGAGTCGGGTATTGGTAAATACCCGAATCCACTTTGATTCATTATAGATTGATACGTGAAATCAATGAGCTAGAATGGAATGATTTAAGTGAATTGTACTATTTAATCTAAGTTTTGGTACTTAGAGATTTATGAAAGAAATAAGTAATGTCTATAATAAATTATGAACTTGTAATTGATATAAGTTACCCGGGTTATCTATACAAGTTGTATGCTTTTGTCATTCATGTAGATGGATTTACTCACGCTGGTTTCCAGCCTGACTCGGGTGTTACTTTGATGTAATGCTCGGGTCAGACCGAGTATTACAGATTTTCAGGTAAGGACGTTCTGGAGCTCAGGAGGTGAGCTGGAGGGCAGGAACGTATGGAGTGTTTTCCGTTGTGATATGTTATTGTATAACTAGGACATGTTGTTTTAAACTGTCCAGTGATTAGTATTGATTGTAACTCTGATGTATAAAAATATAAGTGTACTGATATAGTTCTTTTTTGTAAAACCGATATTTATGTGATATTATATTTCGATCCGCTGCGAATGTGAGGTTTCTGTGTTTTGGTATTTCTGTTTCTTCTTTTACTTCTATCTCTTCTTCTTTTTCATAACTATCTGAAATTTTCGGAATCGAAAATTTCGGGTTGTTACACTTTGGAAATGAACTTGTTCATCTTGGATGAAATTTTTTCCAACTTCTTACTAATGGATCTTTCAAGAATCCGTTGATTCTCAACAACCGTCTTTTGGTTTTTGCGAAGGGTTTTGGTGGATGGATTAGAAGGATAGTCAATGCTTTCCAAAGAGGTTTCACCTTCTTCATCTTCAATTTCCATTTCATCCCCTTCTTCTTCTTCCTCTTCCTCTTCTTCCATTTCCTCATGTGCCAAACGCTCTTCTTTTTCTGCAAGGGTCTCATAAGGTTGAGAAACAAATGGAATTTTCATAAGCGAAATGTTGGAATGGTTGAAAACTTTTCTAGAAACAAATTCTTCGCCTTTGAAATCCACTCCAAAATAGTTAAAAATCCGAGTGAGATAAATTCCAGGGTATAAGTTATTCTCACCCATTTCAAGATTTTCAGGGCGAAGTTTATCCAAAATAACTTGCACCTAGTTTATGTCATAATTTTCGAAAATAGCAAAAAGAGCTTTGCAAACTTTTGAAGTAGGATTGTTAAAATTCCCCGATCTTGGGGTCAAAGTATGTTGCAAAAGAAGATTGACAATTCTTGCCTTTGGTCGAAAATTTTGATTTTTGAATTCAAAATTATCAATCCCTTCGAAAATGTGATGAAATGTCTCACGATCATTTTCATCAATTTTAAAATTAGAAAGATCCACTCCCGTACACTTGCAATTGAGAATGGTATCCAAAAGATCATAATTCAAAACAATTCTTGTGCCTTTGACACTACTCCAAATTTCATCCTCATTTCCATGATAAAATCCATGGTTTAAATTAACATAGAAAATTTTGACAAGATTTGGATAGCAAACAAAATCATTTTGAGAAGCATCAATAAGACTAAGAACTCCATTGTTTGCAAAAAGAGAATCAAGTTCATAAGAAGAAAAATCTTGAAAAATAGAAAATTTTCCGGAATGGACTTTGGCACGGTTAGCATAATTGATGTATGCTTTTATTGCCTCCGGATCATTGAATAATTGCTCTTTGATTTTTCTGGAAATTTTCGTGGTGGAGGGATTGCTTGAAGAAGCCATTAAAGTTGAGAGTAGAGAGTTTGAAGTTATGAAGAGAGAGTTTGAATTTGAAAATGAGAGTGAAAAGATATGATAAAAGATAGTGAATAAATAGATTCTCAAAGGACATATTCTCTGGTCAAAAAGTAGCTTTTCAGAGAATTGAATGAAGTGAAAAGGTGGAGGAAAATTCAAACATTTGAATTCAAATTTTGAAATTCAAATTCAGGCACCCATGTCGACATTATGGTAGGGACCATGCCGACATGTGCCTTTGAATTTTCATGAATTGATTTTTCCTAAGTTCTCATATATATATATATATATTATTAATGCCTATATATATATATATATCTGAAATATTATTAAACTTCAAGTATATTTCAGAAAATATTATTATACTATTAAAAAAAATAATGAAATAATAATAAAAAATAGAAAATAAATTTTAAAATTCAAACAACACACCAATTCAAAACCAATCAAGCAACTAATTCTAAGCAAGCAATTTCAACCAATTGTATTATAAACGTGTACCTTTTTCTGAGTCCATTTTTTTGAAATCGTCTGAGTCATGAACAGTTGTGAAACACAAATTCGAATTATCTGTTTTCTGATCATCATCACTTGAGAACGATTCTGAGTCATCTACAATAGCAGTAAATGCACGCTTCCATTTCTTTGCTGGATCATTGTTCATAGGAGAATTTTGCCTATCTGGATATGGACAGTCTCTTTTGAAATGGCCTGGTTTATCATAGTTGAAACATTTGTCATTATTTGGCACTACATTCCGATTTTCGGAATTCTTATAGTTGTTTCTCTTGAGATTATTCATCTTTCTGTATTTCAGGAATTTTCTAAAATTTCTGGTCATAAAAGCTATCTCTTCACCATTATCGTTGTTTGAGTCTGATCCATCGGTTAATGCATTGAATGCCATTGATTTCTTTTCAGATGCTTTACTTTCTCTCCTCTCGATCATTTGAACTTCATATGACATTAGATTTCCAATTAATTATTCTATCTTTAAAGTACTGATGTCATTTGCCTCTTCGATTGCAAGTGTCTTTTGATCCCATTCTGGAGTTAGAGAATTTAAAAAAAAATTGACTTGATCTTCTTCATAAAATTCCTTTCCCAAAGATATTAGAGAATGCACAATATCCTAAAATCTACTATACATATCTCAAATATACTCATTAGGATTCATTTAAATAATTGAAACTGATTTGTGAGCATGGAAATTTTAGTCTGTTTAACTTTGCTTGTCCCTTCGTGAGTAACTTGCAAAGTTTTTCAGATTTCATATGCAGACTTACAAACTGACACTCTATTGAATTCATTTCTATCTATTGAACAAAACAGAATATTCATTGCATTAGAATTATTTTGTGCAATAGTCTTTTGCTTAGTAGTCCACTGTGCAAAATTAGTTGTGGGTTCAGAATATTCAGTTTGTGTGATATTCCAAGTGTCTAATCCTATAGATTGTAAATATATTTTCATCTTACATGCCCAACATGCATAGTTACTGCCATTAAAAAGTGGTGGTCTGACAATAGGCTGACCCTCTATAAATGAACTAGTGAAAGGAATACTAGTGTTAGTAACAGTACCAGTGTTGGTAGCCATTTTGAAAATTTTTCAAAAACCAGATAATGAAACTTTGAAAACCTCGCACTGATACCAATTGTGAGAAATGCGGATTATGGATCTTAAGGCTAGGATTAACATTACAGGAGGGTGAATAGTGTTAATAAAGAATTACTAATCCTTTTTCGATTTACGTTAATTTAGACACCGATGTATGCAATATACAGATACAGATATGATCACAGAAACAAACATAGATGCAGAAATAAAATAAAAAGCAGTAAAGGAAAGAACACACCGGATTTTATATTGGTTTGGAGTTACCCTGCATCCAGTCCCGCAACACAAGTATGGATTTCCTTTCAAAAGCAATTACACAATTACACCCTCGGTTTCAAGGCTACGTGGTACACCCTCCAGAATTTTGATCCTCTGGGTAGAGGTACTTGATTTCTAGGCCACAAGTTTACCCAATTGATTTACCAAGGCTACAATCACACATTTTCTTTCTTGATTGATTTTCAAGGCTACAATCGCACCTTTTCTCGCTTAATAGATTACAAAGAAGTCTACAACTTTGAATTGCACTGAGAATCTTGTAGAAAGAGTGATAGAGAATCAAACTAGAAGTAATCGAGTTCGATTCAATGTTGATTTCAACAGAGTAATGATAAGAATATGTATTAAGAAAAGTGGAAGAAGAAGAGGAGTGAAAAACAAGAAAATCTGATATAAAATTCATTGGAACTAACCCCTATTTATAGAAGAACAACAGCCATGTCCATTCGTAAAGAGTTATGGCGAATAGACACTTCTTTTGAAATTTAAATTTTAAACTCAACTGACACCATGTCGACATGGGGTATATAGGCATGTCGACATCCCAAAGCATTTTTTGATGTTTTGATTTTCTTTGAAAATAACCTTTAACTTATATTAAAACTAATTTAAAGTTTATAAATATATTTGAATATAGTTAAAATTCATAAGTAAATATAGAGAATAATATATATATAATTTAACTCTAATTTTATATTTTAAATCTAAGTATAAATATTTAAAAGTTAAATATATTATATTAAAAGATAGTTTAAAATCGGGAGTAATTTGACTTTGAAATTAAAGATAATTTTGAGGCTAAAATTATTTAAAATCAGGATAGAGGGTTTTGAATCTTTTAAAAGGGAAGTTTTGAAAACATTTTGAAAACAGGATATAATTTTGAAAAATCATTTTGAATAAAAAGTTAGCGGATACAACACAATGTTCCATTAGATTTTTCGTAGGTTCCATCCTACTTAGGGTTCCATCCCTCTAACAGGCTCGAAGTGGATTCCATTCCACGAATAAATTGGATTTTAAGATGTCAGTGCTTTTCTATGAGTTTTAAAAAATTTCCTAATAAAAAATACTTAACCTTGAAATCTTGAACTCTTGATAATTTTGGTACTCATGAGTCTTCTATCTTGATATCCTGAATCTCTATACTGTACAGTCTTCTTTCCTAGTACCTACATGGTTAAATCCTGCATATACAAATATATCTAAACTTATAATGTTAGTATTTATATTTTATAATCTGTTCTAAGGTTGTTGTCATCAAAACCATCATCTTACGGACTAACAAATTTGATATCCGATCCTGGTCTTATCGAAATCCAAACGCCGTCTTTTAAGGCCATGTTGTTTTAAGTAAAACAATTTAATTAACCTCAAAATATCAAACTCACATAGAAATTCATCACAGATATCTAAAAAATCTCACATTTATCACAGTTAAATTCAGGCATTTCATACCACAGAATATCATAAATTTACATACCATGGATATTAAACAATCCAAAGCATTCAATACAATTTAATCATTTATAAGCTAGATAAACTGGTCATACCATTTCTAATTAACTTAAACACTGATAAATTAATTACTTATAAATCCTTCTTAAATGTCATTAACTATTTACAAGCCATTTATTTTATTTATCTTAAATATTGGAATTAATTAATTGTCCTTTACAATTACTTAAGACCTTAATTACTTAAAAGTTTAAAACATTTGTGATAACCATTTACTTAATTACACAATTTAATTTCAATTCAATAAACTTAAGAATTAATTTAAATAATAAGAATTAATTTAAATAATGGACATATAGTAAAACATTCAAAACTTGATTAACTTAAGTTAAAAAGATATTATTATCACCTTTAACTAACCTAATTAAGTAAAACATTTATTATTTAAAGAAATTTGGATAGGAAACTGTTTCAAAAACTTGTTTTCTTTTCCTTTTTAAAACTTTGTTAATACACTAAGCAAACCCGAGCCCAACCCGATACTAACCCTTATGCAAACCCGAGCCAACCCGTTCCTTTCCCCTCTACTTATCTTCTTCTCTCCTATATACCTGATCCTTACCACTGCCTAAAAACAACTGATACCAGTGCACCATGCACGTGCACGTGCACGCACGATCGAAGCCCCTTCGAGCTTCGCTGCCACCACCAGCAAGTCAACGCTGACATGCACGATCATCTCCACCACCCAGAACCACATGACGACCACGCAATCGAGAACAAGCTGATCGAAAATTACTGGAACGAAAACCCGACCACCAAAACCATCTCGCACCGCCACCTCTGATCACCTAAAACCACGTCCCCATGCTTGGAGCTACGCCAGACCTTCCTCTTTCTTTTCCCCTACCTTCGAAATGTGGTAACCATTGGATTTTTGGCAAATAATTTAATTGATAATCTTCTAATATAATTATTTTAATTTGCAAGCTTATTCTTTTCAACAATAAAAATATGCTTCTAATTACTATTGTTTATATATATTTGTAAATTGTGGATAGAAAACTATGATTTGAAATTTCAAATAAATATCTTAAAAATTAATTACATTTTTAAACACTAAGTATATACATATAGTTATTAATTTATGTATAAATAGCTTAAGCTTCAAATAAGAATCAATAAAGGGTTTATCATATTAAGTAAAATTGGTAAATAAAAAGGAATTATAAAAATAAAAAAATAAAAAACATAAATAAATATAAAATATTTGCATTTGACATTTGTAAGCTAGAAGGTGATCCTTGTGCACAAGTGTTAAAATTTATTTGTTTGTTTCTTCATTTAAAAAAAATAAAGAAAATGATTTAAAGGAAACTAAGGCGTGGAACAGATCATAGACAACGACCGGACCATCCTCATGACATGGAACCTGACCATGCCTTAGCCCAAATCCCTAGATTCCTGATATTCCAACTATGATATGCCAGATGATAAGAGAAAGTCAAGGCCTCACTAATGATGACTGGGGGATTTCTAGAAGTCACACTCCGTTCACTATTGAAATCTTACATGTGGAACCGTCCCGTCAATTCAGGATGCCGACCTTGCGGCGTACAAAGGTAATTCTGATCCCAACCAACATATTCTGAAATATGAATGGCTTATGAATGCCGATCGAGCTGACGATGTGGTAAAGTGTAGAAGCTTCCCTATCTCCTTCGGAGGCATTGCGACTATGTGGTTCACGCGTTTGCCGACAGGATCTATTTCATGTTTTGACCAGTTAGCTACTAAGTTTGTTGAGCAGTTTTGTATGTATGCTTCCAGACCTAAGGATGTAAACACCTTGTCCAGTGTTACTCAAGCTCTAGGAGAGAATCTAAGGCAATATCTAGAAAGGTTCCACGATGCTTGTTTCGAAATCAACAGTCCCAACGACATCTCTATTCTGATGGCATTGACTAAAGGGATCGATCATGATTCCAAATTCAGTGATTGGTTGGTTGGGAAACCCTCCGCTTTGTTAGATTGTTTCTATGCAAAGGCAGTCCAGTTTTTAAGGAGAGAAGACATAGATGGTCTAAGAAGTAGGACGTCACGGAGCCCAGTAGTGAAGGTATCTAGAGTAACGTTGTGGTGAAGCAGACCGAGGAGACTCTGGTAAAGTATAGTTAAATATTCAAAATAAGCAAAGTCCGCAGAAGGGTGATGAAGGTCAAGGAAAGAAAAGAGATCCTCGCCATCGGAGTCCTAGAGCTCCCTTGTTCGATCGATATACTCCTTTGAACATGTCGCTAGAAAATGTTATTTTCAAATCTATAATACAGGGCAGTATAAGAAGCTAGCTCCAAAATCATTGTCGAAGAAGCAGATTCAGACCGGGAAGTTCTGTAGGTTCCATGATTGTTACGGCCATAACACTAATGAATGCCGTCATTTGCAGGATATTATTGAAAAGTTGATTAGATAGAGAAATTTAGAGCAGTTTGTTTGGGCTTCACAAGATGGAAGAGTAGGCCCATATAATCCAAGTCGAGACCAAGGCCAAGCTAGGCCTAAAGAACATGCACGCACTAACAGAAGGCTGGTGATTAATATTTTGAGTGGTGGTCCTCATCTGGCTGATCGAAGCTGGAAGGAAATGGAATCATACACTAGTTCGATTAGGCATGTAGACTTTTAAAGTTGTAGTGGTAAAGGGGCCCCAGCAAAGCAACAGAATAGATGACAGATGACATTATTTTCAAAAAATGTGATGCCGACAGAGTTGAGGCCACCACTATTGATCCGTTGGTCGTTTCTGCTCAAATAGGTCCTACTTGGATGAAGAGGATCTTAGTTGATAGTGGAAATTCTGTGAATAGCTTGCTTACGATCAAATGCTGATGGAAGAGAAGAATCTAAAACTATACCAGTCGCATATATATGGTTTCAATGGAAATGCAACCATACCAGCTGGAATGGTGGAGTTACCTATTGAGTTGGGTGCTGGTGATCGTCGGAGAGTCTAGATTTGCAGTTTGTTGTATTGGATATTAATTCTCCTTACAATGCTTTTCTAGGCCGATCAGCCCTTGTAGACTTTAGAGCAGCGATTTCCCCATGGTTTTTGACTCTGAAGTTCCCCACTGATAATGAAGTTGGGATGGCACATGGTGATCAGGTGGCTAGATGTGCCTGTTATGTTGCAGAACTGCGGGATACGCAGTGAAAGGAGAAAGGTAAGGGCGTGGAGGAATCTCTCTATGTCTGCTTTATGGAGGATTGACAACTAACGCCTGGGCCAAAGCTCAGGCGCCACGACCAGTTTCCTAAAGATCTTGATCCTAGTTGCAACGATGATGGAAGGGAAGTCAAAGAATACCAGGCTTCCCCTGCAAAGTTGACAATTGATGTCTTAGTCAACGAAGATGATGATATCAGAGTGGTAAAGATCGGATCACAGCTCAGCCCCCAAATGAGACAGGAATAGGTTGATTTTCTCCGGGCAAACCTCGAAGTGTTTTCCTGGACTCATTCTGACATCTGTGGGATGTTGCCGAATATCGCGAGCCATGCATTAAATATCAACTCGCGGCACGTCACGGTGAAACAAAAAAGGTGCAGTATGGATCTAGAGAGATTTGTCGCCCTAAAGGAAGAAGTGGATAAACTCAAGGCTAATGGGTTTATTCATGATGCTTTATACCCAAAGTGGGTATCGAATCCAGTGCTTGTCAGAAAGTTGAATGGAAAATGGTGGGCATGTGTGAACTATTCAGATCTGAACAAAGCCTGCCCCAAAGACAGTTTCTCAACTCCCAGAATTGATCAACTGATGGATTCTACAACCGGACATGAGCTCTTATCTTTCATGGACGCGTACTCCGGCAACAATCAAATCCCAATGCACCTTCCTGACTAGGAGCACACTAGCTTTATCAATCCGGGACTTTATTGTTAGAAGGTGATGCTGTTTAGACTCAAAATTTTTGGAGCAACTTATCAGAGGCTCGTAAACTGAATGTTTGCAAACTAGATTGGAAAGACTATGAAGGTGTACGAAGACAACATGCTCGTGAAGTCATGAATATCTAGCAACTATATCGTTGATTTAGAGATGATGTCCAACATACTCTGAAAGCATAAATAAAGCTCAATCCACTGAAATGTCATTTTGGAGTTGCATCTAGGAAATTCCTTGGGTTTATTGTCAACGCCGGAGGGATTGAAGTTAACCCCAAAAAAATCTAGGCAATTCAGAATCTCAAAACTCCCAGAACCATCAAGCATGTACAGTCTTAATGGAAAGGTGGAAACCTTAAGCGGATTCATTTCTAGATCCACGGACAAGTATATTTCCTTCCTCGATCTCATTAGAAAAGGTAAACGGAATTTTGAGTGGATGGAGGAGTGTGAGGGCGCATTCAGGCACTAGTACAACATCTGGCAACACCTCCCATCTTGTCGAAGCTAGTTGATCATGGAAGCTGTATGTCTATCTAGCGGTCTCAGCAAACGCAATCAGTGCTGTGCTAGTTCGAGAAGAGTACCGGATCCAACGTCCAGCCTTTTATATTAGCAAAAGATTGATCGAGGTGGAAAGAAACTACCCAAAGATAGAGAAGATGGCTTATTGTCTTGTTGTAGCCTCGAGAAGGCTCCGCCCATACTTCCAAGCTCATCCTATCACTGTTTACACCAACCAACCGTTATGATAGATCCTGATGTGACATGAGATGTCTGGTAGGTTCCTCAAGTGTAACATCGAGCTGAGTTAATTTAATATAACTTATACCACAGGGTGAGCTATTCAAGGAAAAGTTCTGGCAGATTTCATAGCCGAGTTCACCATACCGGAGGACTTTCCTGAAACCAATGAACCTCCCAACTATATACGGAAGCTACACACCGATGATGCATCAAACGACCGGTGTTCAAGCACTAGAGTGGTGCTCGAAACCCCCGAGGGGCGATCTGTATGCTATGCTTTGAAATTCGACTTCCGTGCAACTAAAAACGAAGTTGAGTATGAAGCCTTACTGGCTGCATTGAGGCTTGCCAAGGATTTACGAGTCGACACTGTGGAAGTTTACTACGATTCACAACTGGTGGTGTGCTAAGTTCGGGTATCAAGCCAGAGATCAATGGTTGGCCTCCTACCTTACGTGGGTTCAGGAAGTGTTGAACGAATTTGACTATTATATTATCCGATGTATACCCCGGGAGTAAAATCATAAGGCCGATTCTTTAGCGAAACTAGCAAACACTGGCGAAGCACAACGGATGGGACTCTTCCCCATGGAGATACTTACTGCTCCAAGTATTGATCAGGTAGAGTAAAACTAGGTTCATGAGGCAACAACCAAGAGGGAGTCGTGGATGACTCCAATCAGAAACTATCTTGAACATGGAATGTTACCTGAATGTAGGAATGAGAAAAGACAGGTTCTCCGAAAGGCTTCATAGTTTGTTATCTAAGATGGAGTCTTGTACAGAAGGGAATTTTCTATTCCACTACTTCGGTGTATCACCCACAATGAAATCAAGCGAATGTTGCAGGAAGTGCATGAAGGAGAGTGTGGCGATCACACTAAGGAGAAAGACCATGAAAAGAAGATACTCAAGTACGGTTATTACTGGCCAACCGTAAACCAAGACACATCAGATTATGCTAAGAGATGTGATAGGTGCTAGAGACATGCCAGAATTTTGAGAGCCCGACCAAACCCAAATGGCCAGTCCATGGCCATTTGCCATATGGGGTATTGATATTATAGGGTCCTTGCACCTAGCCAAGGGTGGTGTAAAGTACGCCATCATTGCGGTTGAATAATTTACCAAATGGGTGGAAGCTGGGCCCCTTGCTAGTATCATGATGAAGAAAGTGATCAACTTTGTTGTGCACAACATCATTTTTTGATTTGACCTCCCACAAGCAATTGTAACTGACTACGGAACCCAATTTGATAGTGCAAGTTTAAGAATTTCTAACAACGCTATCGCATCTAGAATAAATTCTGGGCGGTAGCTCACCCTCAAGCGAATGGACAAGTCAAAGATGTCAACAAAGTCATCAAGTCCATTTTGAAGTAAAGACTAGCGAAGGTTGGAGGTAAGTGGGTCGATGAGCTTCCCATAGACTTATGGGCATATCAAACTACCCATAAGTCCGCGATCGGCCATACTCCATTCGCACTTTCTTATGGCTCCGAAGCTGTTATTCTAGTTGAGCTAGAGTTTCCCTCTCACCGTGAGTCTTATTATGATCCGAAGACAAATGGCATCCTACTTGCAGAATCTCGAGATTTATTAGATGAGAAGCATGAAGAGGCTGATTTGAGGGCAGTTGCACATCGCAACTGAGTCGTCCAATTATACAGTGGCAAGGTCTGACCTAGAACATTTGAAGTTGGTAATCTCGTATTCAAGCGGGTTTATCCGTTCCCTGCGCACACGATACCAATGTGGGAAGGACCATATGTCATTGAATGGAGGCTTGGAGATGGCACATTCAAGCTATCAACCATTGATGGTATCACTCTATCGAGAGCGTGGGACAGCGAAAGTCTCCGTCGCTGTTGTATATAACCGGCTTTCATTCATTTAGTATGCATTCCTTTTCAAGTTTTTTATGCAATTTGAGGATTTATACTTGTAATAAAGCAACTGATTTTGCCATGATTTATTATTTAAGCAATAAATTATAGACTCATTGTGACGAATCGGGATCCGACGCTTGAAAATTGGCATCCAATACATCACCATATTCGAAAGCCGGAGATTTAAATGTTGGAGTCCGGTACGCCGGAGCTTATAACACATTAGGTGAAAACAACACAGCGGAGACAAAGAAGAATTTTATTGATACACAAAATAGATACAACATGGATTCAACAATTGCCCAATAATATCAGAGCCAATATAGATACAACAGTGGAAATAAACAACAGAATTGGGAGCAAGAGCAACAACAGCAGAAATATATCTTCAACAGAGCTCCCGAGAGAGAGAGATAGAGAGAGAGAGAGAGAGGGAGAGAGAGAAAGAGAGAATCCAACACTGCATCTTCATTACAAAGATCTAAAGACAGATTCCAAAAGCTCAAAACCAAAAGCTATCATGCTGCAATGAAGCAGATACGATCCCCAAATCCATGGACTTCAAAGATTACATGATAACCTGACTCTAGGCTGCCCGTGTGAAAAATTATGGGCACCCAGAGTTTAGAAAGAGAATAATAAACTCCGGGTCCGTCATGGGACTGATATGAGCAAACATAAAACAGTTATTTGTACAAAAACAAACAAAAAGAAATAAAAGAAATCTGTTATGCTTTTTGGAAAATGAAACTACCATAAAGTCTCTCGGCATACACACAATGCAATCGCACACTTGGGGGAGGTTTCTCTTTATAGCAGTCAAACATGCTTGATACGGAAAAATCCTTTTGATATTATTATTAGTGCATAGTGTGAGAAACATTTCGAAAGTATAATATTAATCTTAGCGAGCAGAGGTACCATTATAGCATGCCTACTATAACTACCGTTTAAAAATGGCAGGTCATACAACTAAAACCGTACAAGGCTTGTATTGGGTTATTGGATTTCCAACAAATTGTTAAGGCTAAGGAACTTTCTTTCCGAATGGGTACACCTTTGGAGGGATGCCTCGAGAACCTAACCGGATCTCTGCCAATATAAGACCGGGTTACCTCTGTAACTAGATAACTAACTGTCACGAGTATACCATCCCCCGGTCGTAACCGACCTTTACCGAAGCGCCAACAACAAATTCCAACAACCACATAAGTAAAATATTTGGGCTCCATACCATGATACCACTTTTTATCCAGAAGGAAATGCACATACCCAACGGGGCACGATCCCCGTAACCATGCTGCATCCATTCCTATTTCGACCATTTCCGAGGTGTGAGGTTCGATGAAGTCTCGCCCACAAAGCTATGCTTTTCACAAAAGTCATGCTTCGATCAACCAATCATCAGAACTTAGCATGCCACATTACCAAATTGGGAATATATCACTATAAATATCAACTACATAACCTTTGAGCTCGTATGTCTCAGAGAAGGGTATTATGCTAAGAGAATAAATTCTCCGCCACCAAACAGAAATGTATTTGATAGAAACCAGCTTTATATCTCAAGGTGTAATGTTAGAAATACATCCATACAGGTCCATCGTGGGTCTGAATGGAAACGAAGGCACATCGTCCAACAAAGGAAAAAGTTCTTACAAATCCGAATATTCCCTAATCACGTCCGGACTCCCCATCACTTAGGGTAATCACTATATCGGAGCAACTCAGTGCAGAGATAATCAATAGGTAATCCTTTCGTTTTCAAAAATACCTGATCTTCAACCATCATCTTCAAATGCAATCCCATTTCGTCGTATCATTATTCGGAGTGGGTTTTATGACTTAATGTCCTCCCCCGGCTTAACTGAATAATGAGCGCTTATTTTAAAAACAAGTGGATACATTCCCAACAAATTTACATTTTTTAATCTTTTAAGCAAAAGATCCATCTTTAAGATTCGATGTGGTTTTCGGATAACCATTTGGAATCCAACCCCCGGTCGCATCGAAATTCAAATGCCATCTTAAAGGCCAAGTTGTTTAAGTAAACAATTTTAATTAAATTCAGAAGTTCACATTCACATAGCAATTCATCACAGATAAATAACTTACAATAATCACAGCTCAATTCAAAACAGTTCATATCACAGAACATTACATATCAAGGATATCAAACAATTCAAGGCAATCAGTATAATACAATCATCCATAAGCAAGATCAATTAGTTGTTCAATCCCTTATTAATTCAATTTAATCTCCAAATAAATTAAATTGATTACTTTAATTAATTTTTAAATCCTACTTAATTAATTACAAACTATTTGTTATTATTTTAATTAATTAATGAAAATTAATTAATCATCCTTAATTACTCATATTAATTAATTATCCCTTGATTGCTGATTAATTATTCTAATCATTAATTAATTATCATTTAATGACTAACATAAATTAATTATCCTTTAATTAATTACATTAACTAATTATCCCTTAAGTTCTTACATTAATAAATTAACCTTTAATTAATTAATTATCCTTTAATTACGTACATTAATTAATTATCCTTTAAGTAATTATCCATTAAATAATTACATTAAGTAATTATCCTTTAATTAATCAAGTAATTATCCTTTAAGTAATTACATTCAGTAATGTCATTAAATTACTAATTAATGATCCTTCAATTACCTTAAGATCTTAATTAATTTTAAGATAAACCATTTATCTTAATCAATTACTTAAGTTCTAATTAATTTAATTTAATCACCGAATAAATTAAATTAATTACCTTTAAATCCTTTAATTATTAAATTAATGATCCTTTAATTAATCACATTAATTAATAATTATTTAATTACATTAAGACTTTAACTATTTAAATATAAACCATTTATCTTATCTAATTACTTAATTATCATTGAAAATCTTATTTAATAAACCTTTGAAATAAATTCATTTTTAACATATGAATTAACTTAAGACTTTTAAGTTAACTAATAATTAAAAACATTATTTAAGATAAACCATTTATCTTTAAAATCTTATTTAAATAAACCTTTGGAATAAATTCATCATTAACCTATAAACTAACCTAAGACCTTTAAGTTACTTAATAATTATAGTCATTTCACCTTCTTTAATATTAAACTACATTATTTTAAACTTATTTAAATAACTTAAGAACAAATTTAAAATAACAGGTATATAATAAAATACCTTAAATTTTATAAATTTAAAATAATTTATTTTAAACCTTTAACTAATTCCAAAATTAAAATAAAACATTCATTATTTTACAAGAATTAACTAAGAAAAGGTTTAAACTTGATTTAATTTAAATTTGAAAAACTTGTTTTATGCTCTTAGATTTTTTTACCTGAGTCGAACCCGAGCACAGACTCAAAAGTACCCGAAGCAACAACACGAGTTTTAAAATTTGTTTTGTTTTTAAATTTTAAATTTAAAAAAAAACCTGATACACTACTAAACTCACGCAAACCTCTTGGTACCAAACTCAAGCCAAAAACCATAATCCCCCAGATCAACTTCGAGCCTGCTTCTTCTTCTCGTTCCTCCGTTTCAAACTACAACCCAGACATATACACGTGCATTATGCACCAGCACCATGCATCGAAACCTCTTCGATCAACTGCAACATCTCCGACCATTCGCTGATGTCACGCTGACTCACCCAAACAACCCAAATATTGGATCCCACCTTCAAATCAAAATCGAGAAATATAAGCACCTTCTAAAACAAAACCTAGTCATCAAGATCGCCTGGAATTGCCCAACTCCACGCATCGTAGACCACGTCATCACGTTTGAAGACTCGCCACAGCAATCTCTTCCTAATCCCCCAACACTGGTCAACTCCGATGCGAAGACAAACTCAAAATTGCCACGCAAATACCCTCGACCAAACCCAATCCTAAAACCCCACTCTGCCGTCATTCGGCCACCACGGTGGTTAATAAACTCAGTCACCATTTTTCCTAAAAACCCCCGACCCACGAGCCACCTCCAGTGATGATCACGGCCTTATGCCATTCACCGATCGCCAAAAATTGTAGAAAAGCCCAAAACCGATCATCTCGCAATATCTCGATCCAAACAAACTTAAAAATTGTGATAATATGATCAAAATTCATCATTTTGAAATTC
Organism: Allium cepa; assembly: GCA_030765085.1. Classification (NCBI taxonomy): domain Eukaryota; kingdom Viridiplantae; phylum Streptophyta; class Magnoliopsida; order Asparagales; family Amaryllidaceae; genus Allium; species Allium cepa. Next base: position 147,101,282 of record CM060945.1, read on the forward strand.
GAAACAGGTTATATAATCAAATCATGTAATTTAAATGATTGATTTTTTGACTTTAATTCATTTTCATTGTCATTTTCTTCTACCAGTAAACCTACTTGTTAATTACGCTTAAACATATTTCTAAAAATTGAACCTGATTGTTACTAACAATCTTTCTTTAAGAATCCTAACCTAAAAGAGATCAGAGAAGAAGAAATGGATTTTTTTGAAACTGGGTTAGTCTGTTAACATCAAACAGAAGGTTGAATAAATGTATATATTAACATGCACAGACATTTCTCAACAATTAATTCATACATGCAATCGTCTCACAATATGATTTATCACATACAATAGATAACTTAGTGCATAAGATTCAAGTTTACTCACCTGTATTTGATAAACGGAGAACTTTTTGAAAATCTGGAACTAGACTTTGATCTGGAAAGTGACCTGTTTTTTTAGTTGTGGTGATCTGAATCTTGTTGTGGTCTTAAAGTTGAAATTTGTTTGATTGCTATTTGCTTCAGGCTTGAGTTTGAAAAAGTTTGATTTAAACTTGATTTGATCTGCTAAGCTAGCTTCAGATTAAGATGATCTGCTTGTTGTTTGATTTATCTGAGTTAAATCCTTTCTTTGCTCCAGTTTTAAGCTTGAAGTTGTTATTGTTTTTAGTCTCTGGTTTGAGTTTTAGTTTCCAGGTTTATAATTTGCTCAGGTTGAAGATTGCATGATTTGCTTGCTTGATTTGATTTGCTTCAAGTTTGTATGTTTTGATTTTTGATTCTTTTCTAGTTTGAATTTTCTTTCTCAGATTTTAAGTTTTGAAATGTATGAAAGAAACTGAAGTGTAGGATTATATGTGTATATATACAGGAATGTGTTATTATCTTTTAAAAAAAAAATAGGATACTTTATTTTTGCATGACAAAATAGTTAACACTTGTTAAATTTCATATTATATGGTTTACACTTGTATTATGCATATATTACAAAGGCTACAAATGTTGTAATGTGTATAAAATTAACTTACACTTGTAAATTTTCATGTTATAATACTTACACATGTAATTTGCATGTTATCAAATGTTTTTATATAATTTTACATATAGTTATATATATATATATATATGTTTTCATATTTTTATTTTTTATTAATGCATTTCCTTTTATATTAACATATGTTTATGTTTTTTGTATTTATATATATATACATATACAATTATATTTATTCATATATAATTTTAAAAGAAAGTATATATAAGCCTTTTATTCAATTCTTATTTTAAACTATCATACTTTTAAATAAATAAATATTTATACATATAGTTTATATTACATTTATCAAATTTTAATAAATACATTTCCTTTTATAAATATTTTTAAAATCTTAAAGAAAATGACTTAAAATTTAATTATACATTTATAAATAAACATAATATATATATAGAAGTTTTAAAAATATAGAATTTAACTTTAAATAACTTTTGAAAATTACTATATTTAATTCAAAACATAACTTTCCAAATCACAATATATATACATATTAAAATTTAGACAACAATTTTTTTTTTTAAAATATAGATTTTTTAAATCCAATTTATTTTTAAGATATTTATTTTTTGAATATTCAAATCAAAATTCTATTCACAATCTATTAATGTGTGTGTGTGTGTGTGTACATAAAACAAACACATCTCTATTTGTTTTGAAAAAAATTCAAATTAATTCACAATTTAATACAAAAAATTACATTAATTACTAAATTAAATTTGGCTTAAAAACAGTATCGATACAAATTCCCCTCTTCAGAAAATTTCATCCCCGAAATTTTCTAGACAGGGAGACAAACAAAGAATATATGAACACAGAGAAAGATAGAGAAATACACATGCCCTAAGGGGCGCGACCCCCGTAACCTTGCTGCATCCTTTCCCGTTTTGACCATTTCCAGGGTGTGAGGTTCGATGAAATCTCGTCCCACAAAGCTATGCTTTTCACAAAAGCCATGCTTCGATCAACCAATGATCAGCACTTAGCATGCCACATTAGCAAATTGGGAATATATCACTAGTAAATATCAACTACATAACCTCTGAGCTCGTACGTCTCAGAGAAGAGTGTTAAGATAAGAGAATAAATTCTTCACCACCAAAAAGAAATGTATTTGCTAGAAACCAGCTTTACACCTCAAAGTGTAATGTCAGATATACATCCATACAAGTCCATCCAGGGTTTGAATGAAACCAAAGGCACTTCGTCCAATTAGGAAAAAAGTCCTTGCAAATCCGGATATTCCCTAATCACGTCCGGACTCCCCATCACTTAAGGTAATCTCTATACCAGAGCAACTCAGTGCAAAGACAATCAACAGGTAAACCTTTTGTTTTCAAGAATTCCCGGTCTTCGACCACCGTCTTCAAATGCAGTCGCATTTCGTCCTATCATTATTCGGAATGGGTTTTATGACTTAATTTCCTCTCTCGGCTTAACCGAATAACGAGCGCTTATTTTTGAAAACAAGTGGATACATTCATAAAAAATTTCCATTTTTTAATCTTTTAAGCAAAAGATCCATCTTTAAGATTCGATGTGGTTTTTGGATAACCATTTGGAATCCGGCCCCCAGTCGCATCGAAATTCAAATGTCGTCTTAAAGGCCAAGTTGTCTAAGTAAACAGTTTTAATTAAATTTAGAAGTTCACATTCACACAGCATTTCATTATAGATAAATAACTTACAGTAATCACAGCTCAATCCAAAACAGTTCATATCACAAAACATTACATATCGGAGATATCAAACAATTCAAGGCATTCAATATAATACAATCATCCATGAGCAAGATCAATTAGTTGTTCGATCCCTAATTAATTCAATTTAATCTCCAGAAAATTAAATTAATTACTTTAATTACTTTTTAAACCATGCTTAGTTAGTTACAAACTATTTGTTATTATTTTAGTTAATTAATCATCCTTAATTACTCATATTAATTAATTATCCCTTGATAACTGATTAATTACTCTTTAATCATTAATTAATTATCATATAATTACTCACATAAATTAATTATCCTTTATTTAGTTACATTAATTAATTATTCCTTAATTGCTTACGTCAATAAATTAACCTTTAATTAATTAATTACCCTTTAATTACTTAGATTAAGCAATTATCCTTTAAGTAATTATCCTTTAATTAATAAGGTAATTATCTTTTAAGTAATTACATTCAGTAATCGTCATTAAATTACTAACTAATGATCCTTCAATTACCTTAAGGTCTTAATTAGTTTTAAGATAAACCATTTATTTTAATCAATTACTTAATTTCTAATTAATTTAATTTAATCATCAAATAAATTAAATTAATTACCTCTAAATCCTTTAATTAATAAATTAATGATTCTTTAATTAATCACATTAATTAATGATTCTTTTATTACATTCAGACCTTAATTAATTAAATATAAACCATTTATCTTAATTATTTACTTAATTATCATTGAAAGTCTTATTTAATGAACCTTTGAAATAAATTCATTTTTAACATATGAATTAACTTAAGACTTTTAAGTTAACTAATAATTAAAAACATTATTTAGGATAAACCATTTATCTTTAAATCTTATTTAAATAAACCTTTGGAATAAATTCATCATTATCCTATAAATTAACTTAAGACCTTTAAGTTACTTAATAATTAAAGTCATTTCACCTGATTTAACTAACTATTAAATTACATTATTTTAAACTTATTCAATAACTTAAGAATAAATTTAAAATAATAGGTACATAATAAAATACCTTAAATTTTATTAATTTAAAATAATTTATTTTAAACCTTTAACTAATTCCAAAACTAAAATAAAACATTTATTATTTTACAAGAATTAATCAAGAAAAGGTTTAAACTTGATTTAATTTAAATTTGAAAATTTAACTTTATGCTCTTAGATTTCTGTTCGAGTAGAACTCGAGCCTAGACTCAAAAGTACTCGAGTCAACCCCGAAGCAACGACCCGAGTTTTAAAGCTTTGTTCTGTTTTTAAATTTTATTTAAAAAAACCATGTTACAATGCTAAACTTGCGCGAACCTCTCAATACCAAACTCGAGCCAAAAACCCAAATCCCCGAGATCAACTTCGAACCTGCTTCTCTTTCCCCCATTTCAAACTACAACCCAGACATATCCATGTGCACTGTGCACCTGCACCATGCATCAGAACCTCTCCAATCAATTATGACATCTCCGACTAGTCGTTGACGCCAACTCACCCAAACCACCCAAATCTTGGATCCCACCTTCAAATCGAAATCGAGAAATATAAGCACCACCTGAAACAAAACCCAATCATCAAGATCGCCTTGAATCGCCCAACTCCGACCATCGTAGACCATATCATTATGCCAGAAGACTCGCCAGAGCATCCTCTTCCTAATCCCCCTACACCGGTCGACTCCGGTGCGACGACGAACTTGAAATCGCCGTGCAAATGCCATTGACCAAACCCAAGCCTAAAACCCTACTTTGTCGTCGTTCGGCCACCACGGTGGTTAATAAACTTAGTCACTATTTTTCCTAAAACCCCCTACCCACAAGCTACCTCCAGGGATGATCACGACTTTATGCCATTCGTCGATCGCTAGAAATTGATAAAAAAACCCAAAACCGATCATTTTGCAATATCTCGATCCAAACAAACTTAAAAATTGTGATAATATGATCAAAATTCATCATTTTCAAATTCGAAACGGGTTATATAATCAAATCGTGTAATTTAGATGACTGATTTTCTGACTTTAATTCATTTTCATTATCATTTTCTTCTACCAGTAAACCTACTCGTTAATTACACTTAAACATATTTTTAAAAATTGAATCTGATTATTACTAACAATCTTTCTTTACGAATCCTAACCCAAAAGAGATCAGAGAAGAAGAAATGGATGTTTTTTTTGAAACTGGGTTAGTTTGTTAAAATCAAGCAGAAGGTTGAATAAATGTACATACTGACATGCACAGACATTTCTTAACAATTAATTCATACATGAAATCATCTCACAATATGATTTATCACATACAATAAATAATTTAGTGTATAAGATTCAAGTTTACTCACATGTATTTGATAAACAGAGAACTTCTTTTTGAAAATCTGGAACTAGACTTTGATCTGGAAAGTGATCTATTTTTTTTAGTTGTAGTGATCTAAATCTTGCTTTAGGCTTCAAGTTGAAATTTTTTTGATTGATGTTTGCTTCAGGCTTGAGTTTGAAAAGGTTTGATTTAAACTTGATTTTGATCTGCTAAGCTAGCTTTAGGTTGAGATAATCTGTTTGTTGTTTGATTTATCTGAGTTAAATCCTTTCTTTGCTCCAGTTTTAAGTTTGAAGTTGTTATTGTTTTTAATCTCTGGTTTGAGTTTTAGTTTCCAGGTTTGTAATTTTCTCAGGTTGAAGATTGCTTGATTTGCTTGCTTGATCTGATTTGCTTCAAGTTTGTATGTTTTGATTTTTTATTCTTTTCTAGTTTGAATTTTCTTTCTCAGGTTTTAAGTTTTGAAATGTATGAAAGAAACTGAAGTGTAGGATTATATGTGTATATATATAGGAATGTTTTATTATCTTTTAAAAATAAAAAATAAAAATAAAAATAGGATACATGTATTTTTGCATGACAAAATTGTTAACACTTGTTAAATTTCATATTATATGGTTTACACTTGTGTTATGCATATATTACAAAGGTTACAAATGTTTTAATGCGTATATAATTAACTTACACTTATAAATTTTGATGTTATAATACTTACACATGTAACTTTCATGTTATTAAATGTTTTTATATAATTTATATTTAGTTATATATATACACGTTTTTATATTTTTATTTTTTATTAATGCATTTCTTTTATATTAACATATGTTCATGTTTATTATATTTATATATGTATATATACAACTATATTTATTCATATATAATTTTAAAAGGAAGTATATATAAACCTTTTACTCAATTCTTATTTTAAACTATCGTACTTTTAAATAAATAAATATTTATACATATATTTTATATTATATTTTTCGAATTTAATAAATACATTTCCTTTTATAAATATTTTTAAATTTTAAAGAAAATGATTTAAATTTAATTAAATATTAATAAATAAACATATATATATAAGTTTTTAAAATATAGAATTTAACTTTAAATAGCTTTTGAAAATTATTATATTGAATTCAAAACATTACTTTCCAAATCATAATATATATACATATATATATATACTTAAATTTATACAACAAACTTTTTTATTAGTTTTTTTAAAATATAGAGTTTTTAAATCCAATTTATTTTTAAGATATTTATTTTTTGAATTTTCGAATCAAAATTCTATTCACAATCTATTAATATATATATATAACAAACACGTCTCTATTTGTCTTGAAAAAATTTCAAATTAATTCACAATTTAATCCAAAAAATTATATTAATTACTAAATTAAATTTGGCTTAAAAGGGGATCGTTACACTCGTAAAGCAAAATTAGTGATTCCTAAATGCATCATGCAACTGCTATGATGTACGAAGAGCTGAGTTCCATCTTATGGTAGGGCTTATTCAAATAGAGAGTGATAATGATCCGACCAGTCTCTCGCTAGATGAAACTCCAAGCAACAATCAATTAAATGAGAATTGAAACAAATAATTCTCCAACAAACTCCAGCTCCCAAAGTGCGAGCTGGAGTGCAAACTCCAAAATTAGGATTGAGTCGACCATCCAGCTCGAGGAGGATGGATCCGTCCATTCACAACCTCGCTTCATTTCAAAGCTCGAGGAAGGTGGATCCATCCATCCACGACCTGGCTTCTTTTTAAAGCTCGAGGAGGGTAGATTCGTCCAATCATAACCTCGCTTCTTTTTAAAGCTCGAGGAGGATGGATCCATCCATCAACGACCTCGCTTCTTTCCAAAGCTCGAGGAAGATGGACCCGTCCATCTACAACTTTGCTTTTTGTATCAAGGAGGATGTGATTCGACCATCCATGACCTTAACCAACTCCTTATTCCCAGAGCGTGAATAAGATCCTAACCCTTAAGTAGATATGATCGACCTTCAGTCGACCAACTTTAGATTCATAGAGTGCGGACTAGAGTACAAACATTAAATGAGTGTGATGGACAACCCACAAAATAACTTATGTCCCCGAAATACGGACGTAACCCTAAACAATAAGCAGGCACGATCAACCGTCGGCATACAAAACTGATCCCCAGGGTGTGGATGCAGATGCTAGAAAATGAGCGAGTGTGATTCGACCCCTTAGACTCGTATTACTTTAACTCGATTCTGACTACATTAAATCAAAGATAGTGAAGGCGGAGGATGACTACCAACTAACTATTTCAACTATCCCCAAAACTAGGGGCACAACTCATGTATCAGCCGCTAACCGAGACAACGCAACATTGGGACTCGGCTCAATGTTTGACAATGACTTGAAGCCACGACCTCAGGACTTAAAGACCAAACTCAAGTTCGACTCAGAGACTAAGGCTTCATGAGTACATTGAATGGAAATGTGAATGCTTAAGTGCTTAAACAAGTAAATGCATAATTATGCCAAAAACAAAAAAGGAATTTTACTCATGTTATTCTTCGGAAAAGAAGTACAAAATCTGTCCAAAGAATTCCTATAAGCTAGGGGCAAAACCCGCATCTATACATGGCCTATAAAAAGCTAAATAAAAGAAGCTTATAAATATCTACGAGAGAGGAAGTCAAAATGCTAATCTATGCCTTCGATTGCTTACCCTTCTTAACTTTCTTTGGCATAGATCCGCTTGACCTACCGCCCGGACCTCTTTTTGAACACTTGCCTCCCATGCTCACTCTAGTTGGCTTGTCTCTAACTGGAGGAACCAATGTAGTCTCCCCATGGGAGCTCACGAGGAACAAAGTATCCTCTATGCGAGAAGCTGGTGGAATGGTGACACTTTCAACACCAAAAGAATAAGGTGCTTTAGTTTCAAATATGGTGCCACCAGGAGAGAGCATAAGGATCAAGGTAGGACCAGCGCCCGCCACACGTCCACCAACTCTGCGAGCCTGTTCAATCTTAGCCATAATTTCCTTAATTACTTAATCTTCTTGATCCACGCGCTCGCCCATCGGGAGACTACCGGTTGGACTCGAGGAGACCGTGATAATAACATCTTCATCCATGTTAAAGGGCATCTCAATGCTCGGGTTGCTTTGGCAGCTGAGGATGCTTCCATTAATTGGTCATCAAACACATAGCTACTATCGTGCATCTCCCCAGCCAAAGTAGTAATTGTCGCAGTTGTGGCCTCCGTTATTAATGCCTCCTGCTCGTGGTGAACTTTTTGAGTTGCAGGAGGGTTGGCCGATGCAGAATCTAAAGCTGAATAAAGATAGGAGAATATATTAGTAATATCCTCTGATAATGTTCCTGCATTTTAAAGAATAGGACAAGTGTCCAGAATACCTTCCTCGGTTTGGCTCCTGGGTTGGACCGGCATGCCTTATGACCTATGCTTGATGACTGGAGAGAGATATGGCATGTCGGAATCGTATTCTGGGACGAGTGGAGGGTCGACAAAAGATGTGGGTGCAGTTTGAGACACTAAGGGTATTTCAGAAGCAGCGTCGTGGTGTTCACCCACAGATCCTTCTCCGACCTCTGGGTATTTAGAAGCTAGATATTCTCTTTAAAGCACGATCGTCATGTCATGAAGGACTTTAGGCTTATCTCTGATCAACCCTTGATTTTCTAATTCAAACTCATCGATAGTTGCAACTTAACAGATCACCTTTTCGTCCTCCATCAAGCGGTTCCAGGCCTTATATAGTTGAAAGGGATAGTCCTCACCAAGCCAGTTCAAGTTGCGATTTTTCAGGACGTTTGCATTGTAGGTGACCATGAGATCCTTAATCTCACTCTCCATCTTGGCCTCCATGGCTTTTATTTCCCTTTCGACCCTGGTGTCGGCTTCTTTGGCTTTTTATTTGCAATACTTCACCGCCTTCATGCACACATCCTAGGCTACTTTGTTGGCTTCATTTTTTTGATTAATGGCCTCGGTTTGTTTTTCCTTTAGTTTGTTGACTTCTTTCAATGTGGCATACCTTCCTCGAATGATAACGGTGTTGTGGCGACCCATTGTTCGGACGACAGAAATTCTATTGGATTAGAAAACCGTCAAACGAATTTATAATAAAAATAACCGCAAGCGCACGGTGTATAATTTTAGTACGTGGCGAGTACGAGTCGATCAGTAGGGAATTGTTGATTTTAAAAATCTATTTAATCAAATTATACCAAAGTTGAAGAGAGTGTTAAGCTAGAAAAGGAGAAAACTAACAAACTAACAAAAAGAAAGTGATAAAAATATGAGAGTAAATGACAATTTAAAGTTAAATTCCACTCCCTAGATCACATAGATCAACAAATGAAGTTATGATATCTCTTTTCTTATCATTAGTGTAATTAATTGATGTGTTAATTAGCCCCATATAAGTCATCAAACTCTAACACAACGACTAATACACTTTTAACTTTCATGAAATATGACAACAAAATTTAAAGCAAAATCTATTTTAAGCATGGCCTACTAACTTTGAATTAGAAATATAGACCATCAAATTTTAATTTCAACATTAACTTCATTACCATCATCATATGTAGATAAAGAGGTAATTTTTGTTAGTGGTTGTTTAAGCATGGTCTATTTGGTGTCAACAGTATAGGCTATCAAATTCAAAGAAAAAACAACAAGTTAACCACTTCACGCATTCTCATTAAAGCATAAAAGGAGAGCATAAACATCAAAATGTTGGATCTACGTACAAGAGCTTCGTTACCCCTAAATTGAAGAGATTAGGCTCTCATATTTGTTATCAAATAAAAAATTGTAGCAACCAACATTAAACAAACAAGAGGAAAAGAGTGCAAAAAGAAAGGAGAAACTAATCTACTTGCATAAAATAAAATCTACTTTACTTGCATGAATAATAAATCTACACTACTTACATGAAAGGAAATAAACAAAAAGAAGAAAAGAGCATGTATTTAAAGTTGCACAAAAAGAAATTACATAAAAAGAAATGGCTAAGCGTCCATGAAAAGATGGTTTATATTTTGATCTAAACTAAACTAACTAAGTGAGCCTAAGATTGAAAGGTTACATGAATATATGGGGTATTTATACATGATTTAAAACCCTAATTCACTTTTTTGTGGAATGTCCAAACCACCCACTTAGGAAGTGTAGTGGCCAAGTAATTACTAGCATCAAATAATCATCATTTAGATGTGCATGAAGCTCTAACTTTATTAGCATGTGCATTAGCCTCTAATTTGTATATGAAAATATGTGGGTAGATGGGGTCCTTCATGATCCACGAAATTAATTATTTCCATCTTCATTCTTTTGTATTCACTCTTGTGCATGCATATATCTTCATGAAGCCACTTGTACTTGAATTTAAATTCCTACAAAACAACATATAATTTTTCAACTAAATTTTTAGTATGCACAAAAATGACCATTTTACCCTTGGATGAAGATGAATATGTGACGATTTGAAATAATTTGAATTTTAGTTTAAACAAGTTAAAATACCCAATATGACCATTTATTTAATTTAATTAGATTAAATATGATGGTAAAAATATGCACATTAACGTGCACATCAAACACTCCCACACTTATCTTTTTATTCGTCCTTGAATAAAGAAAAAACTAAGATAAATCTATTTTTGTAGGAAACATGATTGAATTGAGCGTATGCAACAAGCCGTTAAACCTCTGGGTGTCCCCAGTAGGACGAGTGTTGTCTCATGTGGTTTTTCAACGGATACTACCTATAAAATTCAAATGCAGGATGAAAATATTTTAGAAATGCAAAATTTATTTACAAAGAGATGAATGCGAGCTTTTGAAAATATTTACAATGAAGGATTCACTTTTAAATCGACAAGTTAAATATAGATTTCGTTCATTATCTTGAAAATTTAAGTCATTTACTCATCAAAATTTCCAATAAAAACGAAGTTATCAAAGCAAATATACTATAGTTTAACTCGTTGTTTTGGTTGATAAAATATTGTAACTATGAAATAGATCCTTAGTCGATTATCAAAGTTTATCAAAGTGGTATTTTCATTTCTTTTCAATAACAAGTCAAATCAAACAAGTTAAAATAGTGCTTGGATTTCATTTGCTTACTCTCTCTATTTTTATTTTTATTTTTATTTGAAAATTTTATTTATGTTTACAATATTTACATATGCCTAACTCAGAAAACTGAGGCTAGATATATTACCCATGCACTTCCTTGTGGACTTATGTGAGGGGATTACAGAGCGTAGCGAGTGAACACACAAATGTGAACACTTATCGCCTGTAAGCATTATTGGTTGAAAGAATTTTTTATATACATACACCTAACTCAGATAAATTGAGGCCGGATATACCGATTATGCGCTGCCTTTCAGGCTTATGTGAGAAGGGTACAGAGCATGGCGAGTGAACATACGAGTGTGAACACATGACTCTAGGTGTTTATTAAAAAAAATACATACATACAAGAAATATTTTTTTTTTTTGTTTTTTTTTTTTTGAGGAGAGAATTTTGCAAAATCATTTTGGAACCATTGAACTTAGAAGACAAGAAAATGTTATATCCTTTTGTTTAAATCCACCACTATTCTAAAACAAAGAATTTCAATTAGGAAATATTTCATAATTAACACGTATAAACCTTCCTATATACTAGTTAACCATCGTTATTGGTAATCAAACTTTATTTTAAATTTTTATTAAGACAAATAAATTTTAAAAAAATTTAATTTAATTACCAAAACCACATATTTATCCTATAGTGTTTCTTTGAAGATAAATCAAAATGCTTAAAAAAATTATTATTATTTTGAGACTTTTTTTTGGTTTTTGAAAAGAAAATGTAAATAAACTATGAAAAGTCAAAAAGATAATGAGACTCCACCCACACTTGATTTTGACTGTGTCCCCACAGTCAACCCAAGTAAAAGGAATGTTTATTTTTATTTACATGAAAACGAAATATATTTACACGGCATCAAAAAATATGTCGTTAAAAAGTAAATGAAACGGTCTTCCAAAGACCCATTCATTTGTCTCGTCAGGTAAATGAGACATGGCTGAAGATTGAAAAAACCAACCTTCAAAGATTTTAAAGTTGAATGTTGATTGGGAAAAATAAATGTCGTTTTATTAAAAAGTTGTTCGAGTTGTTTTATTTTCGATAATTTTTGGGGTTGATAGAATAATTGATTGAAATTCAAGATTATTATCACCAAATTGAAATTCAAATTTATCATTGAAAACTTCATCAAAATTATTGATTTCAAAATCAAAATGGTGATGTAAATCTTCCCCATCAGAATTCAATAACTCATTTTCGAAAAATCCCAAGAAATTATGTTCATTAAATTGATCTTCCTTCATTGGGTTATCAAAAGCTTTATTCAATGTAACAATTTCAAAATCCAAAGTTGTTGTATTCAATTTTTCAGAAAAAGGAAGATCGAATCTTAATCGAGTTTCTCACCCTCAAGAGGATTGAAATCCAACTCAATTACCGTATTTTCAACAACTTCATTAAGATCTTCATTTTCCATTTCAAAAGTTGTTATTTGAAAATCATCAATTAGGGTGAATGATGGATTATCGTTTGACTCATCACACATTGGGATTTGGTTTTGTTTCTCACGAATTTATTTCAATGTCTTCATCAACAAATTCGTGTGATCATCATAAATTTCATTCATTTGTTCAACAAAATCCAATTTGCAATTATTAACTTTAGGATTTTCGATTTGGACTTCTTTAGAAAAAGAATCGTCAATTTCGATAAACGGTGGATTATTATTTGATTCTTCGCAAGTTGGGATTTTTCTCACGAAATTTTTATATGCAACAAATCCTCGTAATCTTTTTCCATTTTCTCAACTAAATCAAATTCATGATTATTAATTTGAGAATTTTCAATTTGAATTTGTTGAGAACAAAAATTACCAGTTGCACCAAAATTGGAGCTATTCCCATTGCCAAAATAATTTGAAAATTGATTCACATTTCCATTGTGATTTTGAAATTCATTTTGAAGTTCGAAGATGAATTTGCATGGGTTATATTCAAAATCATTTGAATTTTGAATTGAATTCAAATTTTGAAATCTTTGACTCGAGTTGTTGCACAAATACAACTCATTCATTTGATTTTGTTGTTCAAGTAAAGATTCAATAGTTTCAATACACTTTTCAGGAGTTGATGATTGACCATTATTTTGAAAATTTTATGGTGAAAAATTCAAATCATTTAAATAATAGTCGTTGTTAAAATATCCATAAGAATTTGGATTGAAATTATATGAATTATATGGATTTTCCCAACTATTGTAAAATTCTTGCGAATAGGGAAATTCCGACATTTTCCAAAGCTTTTTTTGATTTTTTTTTATAAAGGAAAATTATTTACCAAAAGGAATTCGTTTTTCAAAAGGAATTTATTTTTGTTTTGTTTTTTAGTTTTCAATTTTTTTGAAAAGATTTTATATTTTTTGGATTTTTGATTTTCTAAAAAAACTAAGTAATTTTTTTGGATTTTTGGTTTTGATAAAAAAATTCAAAGGAAAAGGATTCAAAAATTTCAAAGGAAAAAGTAATATTTACAATTTTTTTTAGTTTTGAATTTTTTTCTAATGTATGCATGAATCTGTGCAGTTAATGCGCTCGGTAGATTCAAAGCGGTGGGGGTGCAAAAAGTCATAGCGGGGATACAGCGAGGATATAGCGGGATATAGCGGATGGCTCTAAAATAGCATATAAAACTCGTACTTAATGTTTTTACAAATATATAGATGGTGATTAAATGAAAAATTATCATTCAATTGAATTATAAATAATACATAAATAATTTTAAACAAAAACATGTGTGAGTATACTTTAAATAAACGAAAAACTATTATATAACATAATTGAATTTGGTAGAATATTAGAGTATTTTCATTTCTGAAAATATATTAATAATTAAATCAAATAAATTAGTTTCATAATTTTATAATGTATAAATGCAATTTTTTAATTCATTTTATTAAAAAAGATATAGCGGAAATAGCGGGATATAGCGAAAATAGCGGGGATTAAAGCGGAAAGGCTATATTCTAGGGCTATATGGAAAATCGTAGCAGTAGAAATCCGCTATGAGATATAGCGGGGTTGTAGCGGGGTAATAGCGGGGCATTAACTACATAGGCATGAACTAATGCAACTAAATGAATGCAGGGTTTAATTACAAATGATTTATCATAACCCAAAATTGTATAATCACACTTTGTCTTGAGTCAACAAGATAGTTCTGAACCAAGTAATGGACATGATATATCGATGCGCTACGAATCACCGTAGCAATGCACGCCGAAGGTTTAAGTACCTTTAGAGGAACAACCACTATAATATTTATGGATCGCCGTAATGTTTATAAATGGTTATTGCTCTGTCGTAGCCTAAACACCAAGAAATTAAATTGTTCAAAGAAGACAAATTGTCAAAATACAATTAAGTGATATTGATGTCTAACCGTGATTATTAATCAAAACTCTAGATGAAATGCAAAGCAGAAATTAAACATGTATTAACGATGAAACTACGAATGGATTTTTGTTTTTGTTTTTGAATTTATTTTTTTCAAATGGAAGCAATCAACAACACAATAGAAATAAAAACAATAGATAAGAGTTAAAAGCAGCAAAAAAAATTTATAAGCAAGCAAGCAGTTATTATTTGACAAGCTAAGCGAAGCAAGCAAATGTTCCTATCTGCTTTACCACCCTGAAAATAAAAACAGAATGTACACTTTTTTTTTCAAGAAAGAAACTAAGAAAAATTTGAAACCAAATCAATTTTTTTTAGAACAAGACAAAGAAAATTTTTAAAAAAAATTAAGCACAAATAAAAACAAATTATAAAAAAAAAGAACTTTAAAACAAAAAATATAAGACACTATAAACAAAAACTAAAAAAAATCACCGAGCCTAAAACAAAAACAAACCGAACCCAATTAATTTTTATTTCACAATAATGCCAGCTCACAGATCAAACCGCATCCTCAAATTACCGATTCACGAAACTAATTCAAAAAATCCAATTCCCAATCCAAATTAAATTCAAAAAAAAATTCACGAAACTAATTCAAAAACTTCGTCTGCTTCAAGGATGCTAGAGTTTGCTGTTCGATGGTACTGGATTGTCGCGAGTTCGATGACTGGAATGTGGTTCCGCGATTTGGGTATCTGTTCGGCTGATGGTTGGAGGTAATTGTGAGTAGAGGCGGTTGTTGGAGTTTTGCAATTGAGTCGAGGCGGTGGTTGGAGTTAATTGTGGTCGAATTGTTCAGGGTCGCGACGACTGTTTGATGAAGGGGCTGTGGGTATTGGCGGCGATTTTGGTATTGTGTTCGCATTGTACTTCAGTTGTGGGAGCGTTTGTTTTGGCAGTGGTATTGGTTTGCGGTCTCTGGTTTTGGAAGGGTGATGCAAAGGGGAAGTTGTTTGGATTGATATGCAAAGGGGATGTTTGAAGCTGTTCGTGATGGTTTGGCTGTTATGAAGAGGAGTAGGGGATGTGTAGATGTTGTTGTAGGGATGGTTTGATGTGGTTGGTTGTAGGAGGTGTGACTTTTTTTTTCTTTGACAATGTTTGCTGAAGCTTTGTGAATGGCAGGTGATGAAGTATGTACGGAAATATGATGGTAGGGTAGGTGGTTTGTATGGTGGATGGTTATGGAATGTGTACACTACAGTGACGGATTTAGATGATTGCAGTGGAGCAGTGACATGTAAGTAGTATAAAAATAACCGCAAGCGCACAGCGTACAATTTTAGTACGTAGCAAGTACGGTCGATCCATAGAGAATTGTTGCTTTTAAAAATCTATTCAGTCAAATTAAACCAACGTTGATGAGGGTGTTAAGCTAGAAAAGGATATAACTAACAAATTAACAAAAAGAAAGCGATAAAAATTGAGAGTTAAATGACAATTTAGAGTTAATTTCCACTCTCTACATCACATAATTCAACAAATGAAGTTATGATTTCTCTTTTCTTGTCATTAGTGTAATTAATTGATGTGCTTATCATAAGTATGACATATTTTTTCTATTAATTAGCCCAATATAAGTCATCAAATTCTAACACAACCACTAATACACTTTTAACTTTCATGAAATACGACAACAAAGTTGAAAAAAAAATCTATTTTAAGCATGGTCTATTAACTATGAATTAGAAATATAGACCATCAAATTTTAATTTCAACATTCACTTCATTACCACCATCTTATGTAGATGGAGAGATAATTTGTGTTAGTGATTGTTTAAGTATGGTCTGTTTGGTGTCAACAATATAGCCTATAAAATTCAAATCAAAAACAACAAGTTAACCACTTCATGCATTCTCACTAAAGCATAAAAAGAGAGCATAAACATCAAAATGTTGGATCTACATACTAAACAGCTTCATTACCCCTATATTTAAGGGATTGGGCTCTCGTATTTATTATTAAACCAACAAACGTAGAAAGTAACATTAAACAAACAAGATAAAAAAGAGAGCAAAAAGAAAGAAAAAACTAATCTACTTGCATAAAATAAAATCTACTCTAACATGAAAGGAAATAAACAAATAGAAGAAAAGAGCATGTTTTTAAAGTTGCATAAAATGAAATTACATAAAAAGAAATGGCTATGCAGCCATGAAAAGAAAGAAAAGAGAGTGTTTATTTTGATCTAAACTAAATTTACTAAGAGAGCCTAAGGGAGAAGGGTTACATGAACATATGGGGTATTTATACATGATTTAAAACCCTAATTCACTTTTTTTGGGATGCCCAAACTACCCTCTTAGGAAGTGTGGTGGCCAAGTAATCATTAGCATCAAATAAACATCATTTAGATGTGTATGAAGCTTTAAACTCTATCAGCATGTGCATTAGCCTCTAATTATTACATTAAGGTATGTGGGTAGGTGGGTTCCTCCATAATCCATGAAACGAATTATTTCCATCTTCATTCCTTTGTATTCACTCTTGTGCATGCATATATCTTCATGAAGCCACTTGTATTTGAATTTAAATTCCTACAAAACAACATGGAATTTTTCAATTAAATTTATAAAAATTAGCATATGCACAAAAATGACCATTTTTCCCCTGGATGAAGATGAATATGTGACTATTTGAAATAATTTGAATTTTGGCTTGAACAAGTTAAAATATCCAATATGATCATTTATTTAATTTAATTACATTAAATGTGGTGGTAAAAATATGCACATTTACATGCACATCACCCATCTCCTGCACTAAGTCCATATGAGTCTTTCTCATTTCTTCCATGGACTTTCTAGCTTCCTTGGCTCTCTGGCCAGCCTCCATCTCAGTTTTCCTTGAAGACTTGAGCTCATTGGTGAGCACTTTATTATTTTTCCTTTTTGAGAAAGGTCGCCATCCAGTTTCTCAATCACCTTGGCTCACTCGAAGGACACGGCCGAGATCCGCTCTGCCATTTTAATCCACTCACGGTACTGGCTATATGCGTCGTGCACATAATCTTGCACCAGTTTCTCGATGTAATTTGGGATTCTCTTCAACTTACGAGGAAAGTGGAAACCATCAAAGCATATGTTTGTGAAATCTTTCTTTAGTTTAGACGGACGGCTCCTTCACCTAATGGATCTATGGCAGTTTTTTAGCAGGAGCTTCTGTCTCAATTTTGTGGTGCTGATCGCCCGTTTTTAGAGCATGAGATGGCTTTCTTTGGTGCGAGAATTCATAAGTAGGCCTGCTGGGGCTAGAAGGTTTTGAAGGCGCTTTCAATGGCGGAGATCGTGACCAAGAACAACACATGCTTTGGTATGATCTCTCATTTTCTCTATCGTGGCGCTCACGCTTCTGGCTAGAATGGTAGCCGCGACAATAATCTCTCTCGCTTTCGCAGCGATGTGATTCAAAATGCGATCCAGATGAATGGCATGAAGAGAGAACTTTACTAAGCATGGATCCTTGCTTCACCATTACATCTGCAAAAATGAAAAAGAGGAATAAAATTAGTCATCGCCAGAGACTAAGAAGCATGTGATGGAATGCCGTGTGGTGCCATGAAGTGTGTGTATGCTTGTGCAAACCCCCTAACCAATCAGTTTTAGCATCTTTGCTTATTGGAGTCGATTCCTCTATGTCTATTAAGGTTATGTCTGCACTGGTTCTCGAAGAGGAGTGAAGCCCCTCTAGCCCGAGATCAGAGAACGATGACATCTCCTTCGGGATAGGGATATCCGATAGCTGTTTCAGTGATATCTATCTACAGGGAAGAGGTCCCCAGACCTATGGAAGTAGTAACAATTTGGATTACTTCAGTACTCTTTTGCCTCTTGAATTTATGGACAAGAGTTTTGCCTTTTCTCTTTAACACAGATGATTAAGGGCCCTGTGGAAGTACGACCGCGGGCTCTTGACCAGCTCATGTACCGTCGTTATCGCGAGGTTCGATGATTATTATGATGGGCGCAGCCTGAGCTTCCTCGACTGGGGGCAGGACAGAAGCCCATCTTCCACCTTATCTTGTTCGGACCACTCTTGGTACCCCGTGACCCTATGCTCTGTCCCTTCTCTAGAAGCCTGGGGGTTATCAAGCGGTCAACATTGAGAACTTCGTCTATTTCTCTTAACTCATCAGTCACCGCCTGGAGTGTCCTTAATAGCACTTTGTACTAGGCTCCTTCGGGCCGTGGAATAGCAGTTGTAAGAGAAACACAACAATGAATTCAGCATTAATCTGTACTATCTATTCATGGTTAGCAACGAAACAAGTAATAGAACTTATGTCTGACCAGCCACCGTCTGGTGAATCCTGGTGGGCACCTCATGTAAAACCGTTCCATTTTGAAATAGCTTAATTTGACCCATGTGTCTGCCATGACTTGGCAGTTCCTAATAGCTTCCAGAAAGGTGAATGATGGATTATCCGCCCGACTCTTAATATTAAATAAATATCTGATCTCGTCGATAGTCGGGTGACAGAAGAGGTGTTCCATAAATATAATGTACAAGCTGTTGAGAAACGCGTATTTATTAGGATAAAGCTGAGAAGGTGCAAACCTCAGATAAAATAGCACATCCCTAATGAACTGGTTGAATGGGGGCATTGTTCCAGTCCAACACATGAATCCGTTGCATGCGGTGAACTCTTTTGGAGGATTATGCACTCTATCTTCTGGTCCTGGCAGCCAAATTTCTTCCAAAGACAGCCGTGTCTAAGACAAATTCTTCCTAGCATTTCTTATGTAATCTTGGATAGGATGGAACCTTTCGGATTCAATATCACGATAGCATCTGATAGTTCATCCCGAGAAGGATTCACTATATCTGCCAAGATATCAGGCCTTTCTATTCTGGGGAGTGGAGGACTTCGAACTTCTTGCTGCTCTGAGCTTCTAGGATCCATATTTATTGAACTTGGTAAAAACCATTATTAAATGGCAAAAAAGACATGTGTCCCCTGGTTCAAAGTGAGTGATCGTATTGTGTAATGAAGTGCAACACAATACTCTAAATATCTACAAGGTTAAAGGATAGTAAAGAAACAAGACTTCGAGATTCGACCGGAGCGACGGTCATCGCTGACCGTCTCAACATTGCCATTCTAACTTTGGAGAATGATCCATATTGAAAAAACTTGTTACGTTTAACAAGTTACAGTTCCATCAATGAGCTTTAAAGGGTAGTCATACATGCACAATACTCTAAATTTCAGTATTCAGTTGATCCCAGTTATTCAGTTGATTCCAGTGATGTATTCATCTTTGTACTTGATTATTGTATTAAACTTCTGTTATAGCCTTGTTTTTCTTTGATATATTTATATAATAGCTTCATGAACTACTATCTCTTTGCTTCCGTTGCATTATATTACTCTGTGTCTGTGGTTCTGTGATTTATTTATTTGCTGTATATTCCAAGATTTGCCAAAATTATTTTACAATTCGGTATTTTGAGCAATTCAAGTCTGATATGTGCGGAAGCGAACGGTTGAAAATATCAGGTCGTTACAATTTCCATGTTATCTTGTTTAGAATTTTGACTAGCGCTGATCGAGAGCATAGCTTCTAAGTAGAGGGAAGATCCATTTTTAGCCGAGAGGATTAGAAGGCTTGAGAAAGGATCTGAGGTTGATGACCTAAAAGATTTTAGTCTTGACTAAAAAGGATGGTTGAGAAAGAAGGGATGATTATGCGTTCCGAATGTAGAGAACTTAAGGAGAGAGGTTCTAAAGGAATGTCATCGATCGAATTTTATGATTCATCATAGAGGTACCAAGGTGTATCAAGATATGAAGAGGAGCTTTTATTGGGAAGGCATGAAGAGGGATGTTAGCTGGTGGGTTAGGCAGTGTGTTAACTGCCAACTAGAGATGGCCAAACATCAGAAGCCAAGTGGGTTCCTTCAGCTTTTAGATATTCCAATCTGGAAATGGTATTCGATATCGATGGATTTTATAGACGGGTTGCCAAGGTCGAACTGGGGAAATGAAAATATATGGGTTATTGTGGACATGTTAACCAAGAGTGCCCATTTCATTCTGATAAAGTCAACCAGAACGACACTTGTTCTAGCAAAGTTGTTTATAAAGGACATAGTTAGACTGCATGGAATTCCTAGTACTATAGTCAGTGATAGAAATGCATTGTTTACTAGCGATTTTTGGAAGAGTCTACAGGATATGTTATGTACCAAGCTCAAGACGAGTACCGTTTACCATCCTTAGATAGATGGACAGATAGAGAGAGTCAACAAGATACTTGAGGATTTATTAAGAGCTTGTGTGCTAGATTTTGGTGGGTCGTAGGAAGATCACCTACACTTGGTTGAGTTTTCCTATAATAATAGTTATTAGACTAGTATAGGAATGGCACCTTTTAGAGCTTTGTATGGAAGGCCATGCAAGTCACCAGCATGTTGGAAACCGAAGGCAGGTTAGTCTTAGGACCAGATTTAGTGAGAGAGGCAACAAAGAAGATTGAGTTGATTTGATGTAGGATGAAGAAAGATCAGTCTAGGTAGAAGAGTTACGTAGATAGGAGGCATAAGTATATAGAGTTCTCAGTTGGAGATAGAGTTCTCATTAAAGTATCACCGATGAAGAGTGTGGTACGATTCGAAAAGCCAAGGAAATGGGCACCAAGATATGTTGGACCGTACCCAATCATAGAGAGGATCGGAAAGCTCACATACAGAGTAGAGTTACCGAGCAGTTTGGCAAGTGTCCATAATGTATTTCATTTGTCTTATCTTCGTATGTATGTGCACGATCCATAGACTACTATCACTCAGACTCCATTAGGAGATCTAGTAGTAGAACCAAATTTGACTGTTGTTACGTAACTAGATTGGGTTGCAACGAGAGATGAGAAGAGGTTAACAAACAAGACAATCAAATTGGTGAAAGTTTAGTGGAGCAACAACGTGAAGGACTGTACTTAGGAAACAGAAGATAGGATTAGAGATACTTATCCTGGGCTGTTATGAGGGTATATTCTATTTTTTTATATAGACTTATTGGCTGGTAGGACATACTATCTTTTTTTGCTTGTTTGTAGTCCTTACTGAATTTTGAGGATGAAATTTTTTAAGGGGGGGAGCCTCTAACACCCCTAGTTTTTGTTTAACATTATTCAGGACATTTAATTGGATAAATTAAATAGAATAATATGGTTGATTAAGGAGTTGAGCTTTAATTGTCAATTTACTTGTTCGCGACTAAACTAATGAATGTATAAGCATGGTTTACAATTTATAAGTTAGGAAAATGAGAGGGGGGCAATATGGGAATAACTACACCTATATACGCTTAAAACCCCCTTTATTCTCACTTACCATTTTATAAATCAGAATATACATAAAAAGAAGTTATAGCCAGCCATTAAAACACGTTAGGATATCAGCAAACTTGAAAGATTCAAGAGAGAAAGCTAGAAGATTAAAGATAGGACAAATCTCAAACTCCAACAACTTAATCAAAGTGAATAATAGTGTAAACCATTTCATTTTTCCTTATTTTGGTTTGGTTATAGATAGTAACCAAACATATTTTGCTATGCTAATCATGTTTGGATCTAAGTAATCATTGTTTGGATAGACTAATGATTTACGGTGATTTATTGGAATTTTTATGGAATTAAAATGATGGATTTTAAAGTAAAAACCTTGGTAAACGATGTTCAAACGACTTGATTTTAGGATATATTGTGTAAAATATAATTATGGAGATGGTATTTAATCTCATAATTTTTTAGAGTTAATAGGAATATTTTATGAATTTCCTAAGGTGAAAAAGACATTTATTTCAAGTTTTAATTATTAAAAATAATAAAATAATGAATTTTGCCCTGAAATTTTTACATGATGTAGGAAATGTTATTTTAGATTTTTGATGAATTTTTGGAATTTTTTCGTAGTGATTTCAATTTTTATGAAATTTCTAAGCTAAAAAGACTTAATAATTATATTAAAATATTAATATAATTAAATGGTTTGAAAATAATTTAGGAAATTAGAAATCTGATCTATACCAATTTTTCTGTAAAGAAAGTGATAAAGATTATCACTAGCCGGTAGAAATTTGACAAAGATTAGAAGTGGGTGAAAAGAATATATTTAATTAGTAAAATAACAGTTTTCAAGTTATTTACGATTCTGCCATTGGATCTAGTTGAAACCCCCTTTCGACAGCACCCCTTTTGCAGCAGTTATGGACCCTTCTGCTGTACTTTGAAACCACCTTTCGAAGTAGTCGAAACCCCCTTCGAAATAGCAACCTTTTTCAGCAGTTGTGAACCCATCCGCAACAGTTCTAGATCCTTCTGCAGCACTTCGGAACCACCTTTCAAAGAAGTCGAAACCACTTTCGACAATAGCACCCTTCTGCAGTAGTTATGGACCCTTCGTAGCACTTCAGAAGCACCTTCCAAAGTAGTCAAAACCCTCTTTCGACGGCACCCTTTCGCAACGTTTCGAAAGTATCCTTTTGAATCAATCAGAAGTACCCTTTCACAGCATTTCGAAGCCCCTTTCATAGCAGTTTTCACCAGCTTTGTTTACCAAACTTCAAAGAGGCATAACTCTCTTGCTGTAAGCCCGTTTTTCTATTAGGACCACTCTACGAAAAAGGAAACCATCATTTGAGCACAATAGAATATGTTAGAGACCTTAATTCTACACCTATAAAATGTTATAGCTAAAACAAAGTTTTATATTTTCATAGGAGTTGATTTCTTTTGAATATGTTTGCTTTGTTTTCTTTGCCTTCGAAGATGATACTTCTGAAGGGGTTGTAAAATTGTTTTCTTTTAACCAGGTTTTATACTTTCGAAAGGATATGTTTATATGACACTTAAATTTTTTGATATGTAGGGTGGATAACCTTATATATAAATGTTGTTTAACGTTAGGGATATCGGGATGGGTTTAATGAGTTCAACACAATAGTTGGGGATACCAACACTTATATATTTTGACACTAATCATTAGGGGATACCAATGTAAATTATAAATGAATAAAACCTAAATTAGGGATACTAATGAAAATAGGTTAATCATGTGGATAACAAGGAATAATTAGAATCATGTAGGTAACATGAGTTAAGTAGACAAGCGATGGGTTCATAGTCATTCTAGGAAAACTATGGGATGTTTGATGGATAGTCAACATCATGTCGATGATGGATAGTCTCCATATGATTAAAGAAGGGTTCATAGTCATTCTTGTAAAACTGTGGGATGTTTGATGGATAGTCAACATCATATCGAGGATGGATATCTCCATATGATTAAAGAAAGGTTCATAGTCATCCTAGGAAAACTATGGGTTGTGAGATGGATAGTCCGCATCAGCTTAAGTAAAATGAATGTGGGATAGATAGTCCCTCTTTGATGCAAATAAAGTCTAAAATGGGATGGGTAGTCCTTGAAAAAGAAAAGATGGATAGTCAGTTGAAACTTAGATGGTTAGACTAACTAATGTGCGATGGATAATCCAATGTATATGGTCAATTTCTATATTATCATATTATACTGCTTTGAATTGTTTTAACCATTGTGGATGCAGGAAGCACAGTATATGGTTTTTGTAAAGGTTTTGAGATACCAGCGAGGGGAAACCCATTCCGTTAAGCGACGTGGTCTCACTATATATCTAAATGATTGAGATGGTAGATTATTATTCATACCAGACATTATGTCCGACTCTAAGATTTTTTTTCCCCTTAAACTCTCGGGTACTCAATTGATTTTGAGTAATTTAAGATTTAGGGTTTTCTGGTTCTCTTCTTAGACGAATAAAGCTTCCGGAAGCATGCAGGAGGCATTTAGTTATTTAAAGATATCTTTTTCCATTGTATGGTTTGTTTATAAAGGCGGATTTATTGGCCTTACTATATACTCTAATCTACCAAGGGGGCATCTTCATGTGTCGCTCTTGGCGTATGTTGTAATAACTATATTTTCTTTGAATGTGGTTTGCGAATATGGTATTATGTAATGAAACTGGAATATTTTGAAATGGAATGTAGAATTGGTTTTGCAGTTTAATTTTTTTAATACTCATATGTTTCTACGTATCAATGAATCTAACACCGCCGTATTTGGTCGTCGAGGATTAATAACTATGGATGACTGCAGCATCTGTAGCTATTAGTTTTGGGCTTTCAAGTAGGGGGATGTTACAGTCAGGTTGCATGGGGTACTTGTGAGTATTGTAGGTGATTGAGACCTCATATTTACTAGTCAATTTTGGGATGCATTACAAACAACTCTATGAACAAAGTTGAGAAATAAGCACAGCATACTACCCCCAAACAGACGGACAAATGAAGCGACTAAATCGGATTCTATAAGATCTCTTGAGAACGTGTATTTGGATTTTGGTGGGTTATGGGAGGATCATCTACATTTAGTTGAGTTCTCCTATAACAATAGCTTCAAAGAAAGCATCGGTTTGGCACCTTATGAAACCTTATATGGAATATTATGCAAGTCACCAGCATGGTTGAGATGGGAGATAGACTGTTACTTAGGCCAAACATGATCTGAGAGGCTACAGAAAAAGTTGCAGTGATTAAGAAAAGAATAAAGGAAGCCCAAGGTCAGGATTGTCAAAAGAGTTATGCTGATAAGAGGCAAAGAGAATTGGAATTTATGGTTAGAGACTTGTTGTTTGTAAAGGTTTCATCAATAAAAGGAGCTATTAGATCTGAAAAAGATGGAAAGTTAGCTCCAAGGTATTTTGGGCCTTTCTGTATTCTTGAGAGAATCAAATCGCTTGCTTATAAGGATGAGTTGCCAGGTAGGCTGGCTGGTGCACGTAATATGTTCCACATGTCCCATTTGGAAAAATTTGTTCATGACCCATCTTTGATTGTCGAGACACTGGTTCAAGAGGAATTAGAGATAGAACCGAACCTAACAGTGGTTGGACATCCAGTTTATGTTGTGGATTGGGATGAAAAGAGATTGTGTAACAAGGTGGTGTGACTAGTTAAAATTCATATGAGTGAGTATCCAAGAGACTGCCCCT
Source organism: Allium cepa (assembly GCA_030765085.1). Lineage (NCBI taxonomy): Eukaryota > Viridiplantae > Streptophyta > Magnoliopsida > Asparagales > Amaryllidaceae > Allium > Allium cepa. Next base: position 147,126,961 of record CM060945.1, read on the forward strand.
GAGAGACTTTGGGTCGTATGAAAGAGGCCTATCCCGAGTTGATGTTAGGATAGCTAGTTGTTTGTCTGTTGTATGTATAATGTATGCATTTTTGCTATGGATGCTTAGCGTATGTCTTTGTACGTGTTTTATGAATATATAGCTTTTCGCATAGTTTGAATTATCTCCATGTTTACTAATTCAGGACGAAATTCTTTTAAGGGGGGTGAGTGTAACTACCCAATATTTAATCGCTATTTAAACGTATATTTAATTATATTTTTAAATAATAAATAAATGAATTTTTATTAACAAATAAAACTATTTTAAATAATTATTAATGATGATAAAATCGTTTTCAAATTTTGTTTGTCAATATATATATATATATATATATATATACACATATACATATATATATATATATATAGTTTAGAAAAAATAAGAAAATGTGATCGAAAATTATTTTTCCAAATCTTGATTTTTCATTGGTTAAAAGTTATCTGAAATGACATAACACTATTGTAAACACATATGCACACATTATAAACTATCTTAACATGGTGTGTACATGTATATATGCATGTATATATTTTCTCATTTAAGTGTGTGTATATATAAGATAAAATAAGATTTTATTAATAAAAAGTGTACATATATTAACATATAAAAATATATTTTTCAACATAAAGGGGATGGAGCATGGAACGAATAGTTGTATGAGAGAAGGGGGTACAAGGGTGGATGGAAATTAGGGGGAAGGGGATGGAGATGCATGCATGTATACATATTTAATTCAAGCACTTTATATATTTTCAAATATTTTCCTAAGTCTATAAATGCCTCTTACCTCTCATATTTCTCGTTTTACAATCTCCATCTCCATTTTAAATTTCCTAAAAGCTTAAGCAAACATATTCTTGGCCTTTCTTCGTATTTTCTAAATTGAGAAAAAAATCACTTCTTTCCACTTAAATCACTTCCGCTTCTTCCTAAAACACTCTAACAAGCTCTACAACACCTCCTCTTCCAAAATACAAACACCATACCCCCACTAGCCCACATTGCCGAGCCCAAACTCTACCAGGCTCATCCCCTGGCCGAACCACTTAGGGTGTTCGAGCATCCAAAGTTTTCAATTTTGCAAGATCCTAGGTTGTTTTAAAGTTTTAGCAAAAGTTCACATTGAATTAGTAAATTTTCGATGAGTGAACCTCCAATTTTCAAAAAAGAAAACAACTTGATTTTGATGAACTATATGTTGTCAAAATATAATATTTGTTGTGTTGAAATATCATGTTATTTTGATGGCATATGATTACAGGTTTGTGATTGAGCTTGGATTTGTGATTTGGATGTTAAATGATATGTTTGGATATGGATATGTTAATGGTTGGCTTATGATATTATGGTAGTGTGGTTATGAAACAAAAACCAAGTTATGTGATGAAATGGTTACGAAGTTAGTACCTTGAAAAGTCGCAAAGGACTAGAGATCAGAGTTCAGGAGATGAGTTGGAGGCTTCCGTTATCTATCTATTTCTATTTATGTTGCACTGTATTATGTATGTATCAGTATTGTGAGGACAGACAATTGTAGCTGTCCAGACTGATGATAATACTTAGTCTTTTGTAACTCTAAAATTGCTCTATATTTTGTAGTAACCCATCATGCTGTCTACTTGATATTATATGTTATCATTCCATTATGAGATTTTGATATTGTGTTCTTTCTTTCTTGTTCTATTTCTTATTATTTTTATTTCTACTTTACCCTAATTATCTGTCTTTTCAGCATTTGGATGCTCGACCCACGAATATCATGAATGTATTTAGTGTCGACAATCGAGGGTCGAAAAGTTAGACCGTTACAAATTCTTACTTAAAGGGAAAGGGGAGGAAGAAAATCAAATGCTAAGTATGTTGTACCACTACAAGGGGAAAAACGATTTCCGACGGTCGAAAACCGTCGGCGGCCGTCGGAAGCCGTCGGCCGCTGTCGGAAAAAGCCGTCGGAATATACTGCATCGGGGAGCAGTATTTCCGACGGCTTCTGACGGAGGCTGCCGTAAAAGATTCCGACGGTTTTCGATGGATCCCGACAAATGTCGAAAGCCGTCGGAAATAATGTGCTACAGGCCGCCGGGACAACCGTCGGAAGCCGTCGGAAATTTTAACCTGTAAGCTGTCGGTAACCGTCGGAAGCATCAGAAATCTGCTGTATTTTTTTTTAAAATTCGCTGCAAATATAGCCTTCCAACCACATTTCTCTTCCAAACACTATTATATCAATACTGCACAATCCAATATACAATATTCCAACCAAATATCAAGACCCAAACTACATAATATTCAATAAACACATAAATAAATAAAATTACATCAAAATGGAATACATAATATACATAATCATTCCATTATTAACAATAATCCTAACAATAAGTATTCGACCATGTTATTGATACACAAATTCATCAACATCCACATCCTCATACAACCACGGAACCATGTGTATCAAACATAATTATACATATATCAACAATCACCTATGTCATCTACCAAATCATTCTAAACTAAAACAAAACATACCTGAACGAATGAACAAGCAAATGAGCAATGAATCAATCTCCTCCAGATCCAGAGCCAGCCGAGGAAGGGAAGCGACCACCAAACTGCTGTATGTACTCTAACAACTGTGCAGTCTGCATGGCCTGTTGGCGGATCTGCTCCTCCAGCTGGGACACTCTAGTATGCAATTCTTCTATATCTGCTAGATCGCTCTGAGCTCTACCCCGCCGTCTCATACTCTGACTACTGGCCTGCAATAATTGAAAAATGAATAAAATCCAAGTTTATTATTTTGAAAAGGTCAAAATATCATACTTGAAGTATTTTAAGAAAAAGTAAATTATTTACCGCTAGATTGCCAACTCCGTATCGTCGACCATGCTCTATTGGATCCATAACGGACTCAAAAATAGCGTCCTTCTCATCAGTCGTCAGCTGGTCTCGACCTGTATCAGCAAGGAGTTTCTGCCGCTGCTCTATAAACTTCTCCTGCATTAACAAATTAATAATATCATATCTTATTTCATAATAGTTTAACAAGCAAAACAATTACTAATATTGAATAAAATGAAATATGCTTACATAGCTTTTGCTGGATTTATCGTCCTGCCATGTATACGAAATAGTCCCGTCTGGATTAACATGCTCGACAGCAAGCGTACGGGTGAACACGTCCATATAGCTGACAGGACCATGTGCATTGGCTTTCTGAAGTTGATTGTTACATACAATTATTATACATTTAGCATAAACTATTTACATTTATTATTCAGTTAATTTACCAATTCCTGCCGATACTGCTGAAACGACTTCGATCCTCCGCGATGAGTAACGGGATTCTTATTTCTATTTGCAGAGTTTCTATCAAACTCTGTCTATACATTCAAAATTTGTTACATTATTTTTTGATTACCTTAAATTAATAATCCAAAAAAATTTAGTATACTTGCCTTCGCCTCGTCCGTCTCCCAGTATCTCAACCAAGCTTGCAACACGCTCTCTCCCATCCACCATGGTTTCTTACCAGATTTCTTAATTTCAGATATCGTGTCCATGTAGTTCTTGCGCATCTTCTTCATCCAGTATCCTCGTGCTAGCATCATATCGTCTATCTGGATGTCTATCTCAGCCTGTGTTTCACGATAAAAAGTAAAAAAAAAAAAAGATTACACTTTAAACGATAAACAGTAGAAAAACGACAAAAACGAATCAAAAATGAAAAACAGAAAAATATACATATTAGGACATCCTTCCATATACACTCTATGATGTGAGGAGGGATGCTATCCCACTTTAGCCAGCAAGCACTTATCCTACTGCGATAAGAAGCTCTAGAGACATCCAGTACAACCTTTGAGGAAAGTAGGTCGAACCCCCTATTTTTAAATACGATATAGATAAGTACATACGTATATCATATAAAAAATAAGATGCTGAATAAAATTTAATTCTTACCCCTCTGCTCTAGGGACTAACGAAACTACTGGATGCTGTGGCTCTTGCGATGGGCCACTACCATCGCCTCCTGACGATCGGGAAGAGCTCCTGCCTCTATATGACATAATGATAAACCTGTGACATATACACATCATTATATAAGAGAACAATAACATGATAATGAATTATATTTCATATGAAAATGACATCAACGGTATAAATTGCTTAATTAATGACTGAAATGGAAATAGAAATGGAAGTGTGTTATACTAGATTCATTATGGGTGTACTCTTTCGACGATAAGCAGATTTTATTGCATTTTTAATAAAAATTACAAAATAAATGACAAATGGAAATGACATAAAACATGTAAACAATGGTAAACGGATTTGGTTTCATAGTTACATCAATCTCATAATACATTAAGAATTCAACATAGTTACATCAATTGCAAAAAAACAGATTCAGATTTATATCAGTCATCATAGTCTTCTGATTCAGATTCGGTCTCGTTTTCGATGATATTTTCCTGTGCATTGTCAAACGCTTCTACCAAAACATTTGATTCATCGATCAAAGGACCAAAATCTATATGATCGTCTGTAATTATTATTTCGTTATTTTGCTCAAAATCTGCCTGATAAGCTCCGAAATATTCTTCTCATCGAATGTGAATCTGGCCTTTGTTTTAAAAACTGCAGACCAATCTGCTTTATCTCTTTTTAGAGACGGATAAGGAGCGTAATAAACTTGCAATGCTTGTTTGGCTAGTAAAAAAGGATCATACTTGTGATAATGCGATGTATGCTTTATTTCGATAAGATTATGATCCTTGTGCACATTAATTTCAGAACCTGGAACATTGCTAAACCAATTGCATCTAAATAGAAACACCTCCTCCGCGGGTCGTGAGAAATATGTCGGTTGCAAAATTTGTGTTAGAACTCCAGAAAAATCATTTAAGTGATTTTCTGGATCGTCACTACCTTTAACAAATACACCAGTATTATTTGTTAATTTTTCTGCACCGTATTCTTTGGTGTTAAATTTATATCCATTGACGAAATATATTGGGTATGTCTTGACCACTCTTTTTGGTCCCATCGCAAGATGTTTCAACCCTTCGTAAAAAACACAAATTCTCGGCTCATAAACATAATTTGAAAACCAACCGAAAAATTCTTTACTGAGATTTCCGTTCGGATGTTCACGTTCATATACACTGTTTATATAAACAAATTATTACATTAGGTTATACATGCGCATGCATTATAGAAAAGAATAAAACACAAATTATTATTTCAGATTACCTAACAAATGGTGCAACCTCGACACAATTTAGAAGAATATAAGTGTGTGCTACATGAAGATCTCTATCGTCTAGCCATATTTCTACACATTTTGCAGAAGGCCGACCATCTTGTCTAAAAATAGTTAACATTGCTTGCGAGGACTCTTGTTCGTCTCCTTCGTCATTATGAGGAACACTTTGAAATGAAATATTCACATGGTCACTGAAATAGTGAGAGAAAAAGAACGAAACTTCTTCTTCGATGTAAGATTTACATATCGACTCTTCAACTCGTGCTTTTTGCCTCACTTTTTTCTTCAGATGATTCAAATATCTATGCAAAATTAATTTATATGAACTTCATCTTTCAAATGCAATTAAATTACGTTATAACATATTACATACCTCTCAAATGGATACATCCATCCATATTGGATAGGACCTCGAAGTCGTGCTTCAGATGAGAGATGAACAGGTAAATGTTCCATTACATTAAAAAAACATGGCGGAAATATTTTCTCTAATTTGCAAAGCAATATAGGAATGTCCACTTCAAGTTTACATAAACGTTTCACTTTTAAAGTAGTCTAACAAAGCTCTTTGTAAAACATACTAAGCTCCGTTACTACCTTCCAAACTTTTAACGACAGTAGTTCTTTGAACATTACGGGAAATAAATTTTCCATCATTATGTGACAATCATGACTTTTCATTCCGTTCAATCTACCATTTTTAAAGTCAACACATCCACGAAGATTTGATGATATCCCATCAGGAAATCTTAAACCTTCCACCCATTTTAACACAGTTTTAACTTGATTATTATCTAATTCGTAACATGCTTTGGGTTTTTTACTGTCGTTTGGTTTCATATGAAGCTCAGGACGTTTGCATAATTCTTCTATATCACGTCTTGTTTCAAATCATCATTCGTCTTCCCTTTCACATTCAAAATTTTGTTAAAAACATTATCAAATACATTTTTCTCATTGTGCATCACATCTATGTTATGGCGAAGTAGAAGATGTTTCCAATACGGCAACTCCCAAAAAATAGTTTGTTTGCACCAGTTATGAACAACTGATTTTCCTTCAATTTCTGTTTGCTCGCCAGTTTTATATATCTTTGGATAGTCCTTAACAAGTTCATATATGTCTTTGCTTGACCATATCGTTGGTGGTTGTCTGATTTCTACTCTATTAGCTAAAAAAAATTTCTTGTCTCCTCTGAAGGGATGATTCACATGGAGAAAATATCGATGACAGTCAAACCATGAAATTTTCTTACCATAAGGTAAACAAAACGCTCGTGTTTCATCCATGCAATATGGATATGCTAGACGACCAGTAGTACTCCATCCCGAAAGCATTGCATAGGCAGGAAAATCACTTATAGTCCACAACAAAGAAGCAAACATATGAAAATTTTTCTTCTTGGACACATCGTATGCTTCTACTCCTTCATTCCACGGTATTTTTAACTCCTCAATCAACGGTTGTAAATATACATCGATTCCTTGTGTCGGATCGTCGGGGCCAGGAACAACAACAGTAAGAAACATATAATGCGTTTTCATACACATCCATGTAGGTAAATTATATGGTGTGACGATAATGGGCCAGAATGAATATTTAGAATCAAATTGAGAAAATGAAGAAAAACCGTCCGTACATAATCCTAATCTAACATTTTGACTCTCTGCTGCAAAATTTGGATACTTTTATCGAAATGCTTCCATGCTTCTCCATCGGCCGGATGTGTCAACGTACCCTCTTCCTCCATTCTCACGCTAGGTCATCTCATATTAGGTGCAGTTACAGAAGATGCATATAATCTTTGAAGTCTTGGAGTTATGGGTAAGTAATGCATATGCTTATACGGAACTTCCTTCCCATTCTTTTTTCTTGGTTTGTATCTCTCCTGGTTACAAACTTTACAATTTCTAAGGTTTGTGTCTTCTTTCCAAAACAACATGCAGCCTTTTAAACATGTATCTATTTTCTGATAAGGTAAACCAAAAGCCGATATAATTTTTTTAACTTCGTAGTGATTTTCACACATTAGATTATCGGGCGGCATATGTCTTTTTGCAGCTTGTACAACAGCCGTAAACCCAGCTTCAGTGATGTTGTATTTTGACTTCATCGCAATGTATTATGCGATTACTGACAGCTAAGTGCCGCTTTTACAACCATCCCAAATAGGTTTCTTAGTAGCATCTAGTAAATCATATAAAAAAATTCCTTCAATATTTGGTTCTTCAACATTTCCATCATCGTCATCAACTTCAAGCATAGGAAACATTGATCGTGCTGTATCTTCGACTATAATTTCTATACGGGTCGTCGAAACTATTTCGTTAACGACACTTTCTGACTCTACAGAAGTATTTGCTACAACTTCTCCATGCCGATCCCAAACATAATACTCGGGGGCGAAACCGTGTTGGCACAAATGAACTTTCACAATATCTGGTAACAAATACTTCAAATATCTACACCTACTGCACGGATAACGAATTTCGGGATCGTTTCTGTTATTACTTAAAGCGAATTCAACAAACATGTTTATATCACTATAAAAATCTTCTTTTATTGAGCCTCTCAGTCCTTTTCATTGGTACATCCATCTCCTTCGATCAACAAAATAATCGATCATTTTTCCTATTTAACAAAATGAGAAGTTCAAATTTAATATTTATTTTGAACAATACAAATTCGAAAAAGATTACTTTCATGGTCGTATAATATTTGCATTTAAAGAACAACTTCACAAATTTAAAATTATTTTCAAATAGGGCACATTTTATTTTTTAACGTATTGATATAAAAATTTATATAAATTTTCTTTTTCATTGGTCAGACATCCTACTTCCCATTACAAACACAATAAGCATTTACATTTCGTATATTACTTCGTCTCAAACGATTCAACAAAATTTCGGCAGCATTTCCCTTTTGTTCCCTGCATTGTACACAAATGAGTGTACGCAGGAAACAAGAAAGAAAAGTTATGCCAAAATTTTATGAACCGTTTGAGACGAAGTAGTATACAATATGTAAATTCTTACTGTGGTCATAACTTGTCCAATACAGGGACAAATCCGACAAACATTATACCAGATGGACTATTTATACAACGATCATGCACAACGCTCGTCAGACAGGGCCAAAAACTCTATAAAAGACATTTGTCAGTTACATGCGCGCATTTTACGAAAAAATACAGTTTTACTCACTGTTCACATTTACAAAAATATATATATTAATTTAACACATTTATTCGACGTATTACATCAACTTAAGGCTGGTTTAACATTTTTGTCATTTTTCAATACACACAATTATAATTTAGGAGTAATGCATTTTTTTGTTTCATAAGTCAATACGTGCACAATATAATATTCCTAGTTCATTCATTCATTTTATCTTATTCCAACTAACGTATACAATCGTAGAATCAAGGCATACACAACAATTTACATATACATGAACAACCACAAATTATACATGTTTTTCACAATTTCACGATAAAAGATGAAATAGGTAGACCATGTGATGCTATAAACCGTTATTACGCTATTAGAAACAATTGCAATCACTAATTCGCCCTAATTTATCAATTTATGCAAATCTAGAATTAAGGTAAAAACTGAATTTTTCACAAAACTAAGAGATTATACCTGAGATTAAGAGTAATGGAGTTTGATTAGGCAGCCATGGAGGATCTGGAAGCTCGAAATTAGGGATTGGAATCCTGGAGAAGGGATTTGGGGTTTTTGGGTTTAATTTTCGTATGAAATAATGAAGAAGAAGAGGTTTCGGCTGAGGCCTATAATCGCAGTTTTCTGACGGCAGCCGACGGCCCGTTGAAAGCCTTCGGAAATTAGCCGTCGGAAGCCGTCGGCTCTAGCTGTCGGTATTAAAGCCTTTTCTAGTAGTGTACCTTTCGATCCTAAAATATTTTACAATCTTATCTTCCGACGTAATAATGAACTTTCAATGAAAATTGAAGACCTACGATGATTCAAAGAAAATTGTTTATAGATATGAAATATAAAGAATGAATTATACAGAGAATAAGAAAATAATCAAATAAACTGAGTGGGAAAGAGAGTTAAATACCATGAGAGTTTAAATGTTACCATCATATTATGTAACTCTTTCTGATAATTGAATTACGCAAATAAAATTTTGACATCATTTTGAGGTCTCGTGGAGCTTGATAATAAAGAGAAACTACAATGAAAAAAGAAAACAAGGAGAATAATTTTTTTTATTTTTGACGAGTAAAAATAAACTGACGTTGGGGTTTGAACTTCATTGTGAAACGAAATAGAACCATATAAGTTAACTAAAAAAATGAAGTTAAAGAGACATGTTGTTACAGTTAAATACGTTGAAGCTTGTTAAGTGGAAATTTTAAAGGGACAAATGTGAAAATATACAAATGAGTCATGGTGAAATAAGAATTTAATTCTAAGATTATAAGAATAAACAAAAGGATCGGTAGTGAATCGACTTTAATAAATATATATATATATATATATATATATATATATATATATATATATATATAGCATTCAACTGTACCTCAAAAAGTGCAGCACCACTACAGCCCCTTGATATCCATCCCATGTTTTCATTTCTTTCCCTTCCTACTAACTCTCTCTCCACTCACACAATTATTTAAATAGAAACTTGTGGTTGAAATTGGAGTGCTCCCAAACAGGAATGCCATGGAGCGCTCCTTATATATATACACACATACACACACATACATAACCATCATCAATAACTAAATTTATATACTCTGTTAAGAAAATAGTGTGTTGCAAAGAAATCACTTAAGTTGAAAATTATTGGTCCAGGCTAAACAAATATGTCAATTTGTTTTGATATGAAAACCTACAATATTTTATGTTATAATTTACTTAGAATCACGGAAATTCAAACAAAAATTATTTTAATTAATTGTGTAAACTAACTATGGATAATATAGAAGGTCATAACAGTGGTTGAATCTAGATAAATCGAGGGGATTCATTTTATATCTTATATATTATAGGAGATCAATGATTGAAATTAAAAATAAATGCTTGAGATAGAACTATAATTTTGAATATATTTACGCATATATGTGTATGTAGATTTCTTAATTATTATACCTTTTATTTAATTTATTATTCTTCATTTTACAATTTATTTATTAGTTTTTCTTTATTTCATTTTTATTAATGTTATGATAAATGTCTGAAAATATGTTATTTTTAGTAAGGCATATGTTTCAAAGGATATAACTAATGAAATTTTGAACAAAAACCATAATTACTTATTTAACAAATATAAAAGATATATAAGTTTGTACGAGCTGAACTTCGATTTTGACAAAAATTCAGAAGTAGGAAGAAACTTAGTAGAAAAGAATAAATAATTTTAAATGAAACAAGTAGTTCCAATGTATATTATACAAAAAGAGGTTAACTGGATTCAAACTAGGTTTTTGAGATAATAGTGAATAAATAAAAGTGTGGTTATTAAACAATATATTAGATATAAGTGTGGTTTGTGGGACTTAAACTTATGGCATTCTTAAGGGTATACTCAACCAAGAGGAGTTGAGCGTTTAAATTCTGAAATTACGAGAAAAATAAAAAATCTTGAGTAAGATTCAACTTTAAGATATGTAGTACAAGATAACAAATACATATTTTAAATACATTATAATAAATTAAAAAATATATCTGAAACTCTTCTACTAAAAAATACTAAATTTAACGTTGTATAAACTATTATTTATATAAACACAAATAATATATTATATGAATTAATAAAAAGAATTGTTTTTGGAATTCACCATTTTAACCCTACTACTACCAATGCAGCTAATCCAACATATACATGTTTATTATATAGGATGATGCATACCTTTATGTGTATAACTCTATGTATGACTATGTACGATTCATGTTTTGTATGACACTGATGTATTGTATACCATATGTTTTATGACAAGTGGAAACCCACACGGATGCATTGCTCATTGCGCGTTGTAGCTTGTCTGAATGAATAAGCAGTTAGAATGTATTAGGTGGACATAATATTCTTATATAACTTATGTCTATGTATCTTGTAGTGTCTTATTCAAGGTTAAGTAATGGAGGTGGTGGATGTGTGTATAATTGTCCAAAACAGCTTATAATTTGGTGTTATATTCTGAACTATGTTGAACTGATATCAAATAGAAGTTTTGTAATTGTAGTTAAGCATTTCATCTATGTAAGCTCTGTCATTATATTTAGATTTTCTCCAAAATATATAAAGTCTGATACAGTATATTGCAGAGATATCATTCCTCCAAAACCAAATATTGAGGCTGAGATATAATTAGCTCAGGTCATAAAAACAGTAGCTGTAGAATGAATGTCATGACCACTTTTAGGCGGTAGCATGGTGCAGTAGCGATAAAAGATTGTTTGCGTTATCCTATCTGTGCAGACTCATAGCATGGATAGTAGGAAGAACAATAGTAGTTTACTGAAGTATGTTTTCTTGAATTGATGAATTATTAAACGTATAATATTTTGTGTTATAAGTTAGCGGATAAGAGATTGCGAATATTATCTGAATTTTGCCTTTAAGTGTATATAGACTGGTGGAAATGCAATTAATATAGTATGGATTTGGTAACTCGTTATCTTTAATAGTTAATACTTTTAACTTATTAATCCATTAGGGACGGTTAAGCATTTTCTTGCCAGAATTTCATATTAAGATTATGGACATTAATTAAAAGCTCAAACTCAGTTAAGAGGAAAAAAGATAAAGGAGAAAAAGAGACACTATTAATTTCGTCTCCATGAAAAATCGTGCTTAATACATTTTTCGTACATGCATTTTAATTGTGTGTAATATGTGTGAATAAAGTTTGTTGACACGTAGTGATAAGTTAAAGATACATGAATAAAAGGAAAATGATAATAACGTGGTGAGCCAAGAATTCAATTTTTTTTAGCTTTTCTCAATATGCTATAGTAGTTGTTTCTTCTTGTATAGCTTTCAAAAGTAATTCTCAAGTGAGAACTTACAAACTTTTGTGTACCACTGGCACTAAAGAACAATACTTACGTGCACCTAATAGTAAACCAAAATATAACCTATACTTTCTATATATATATATATATATATATATATATATATATATATATATATATATATGCACGTGTAATAACATGAGTACATCTCCAATGGGTGGGTTCAGGAATCTGGGTGTCCTCTATATATATATGCACGTGTAATAACATGAGTACATCTCCAATGGGTGGGTTTTAGGAATCTGGGGTGGACACCCAGTGGAATGGGAGTCTGGCCTGGACGCCTAATGCTAGACTCTCATCTGATGCCCTCCATAATTGGAGGCTTGGGCGTCCATTTTATGGACGCCAGAAGCCTAGCGTCCATAAAATGGGTGTCTGAGCTTGGCGTCCATTAAATGGGCGTCCAAGCCCAGTTTAGTATCGTGAATTAGATCCTGAACGTTCAACAGAATATTCACTCTGAATTGAACGATTGGAAAAAAATTTAAATAAATTCAGTACGTAATTTAACCACTGGAGATGCCCCAAGACAAGCCTTTTAACTCAACCCTTATCATTTATTGCTCAGTGCAAATCATTAAAAACTCTCACTCCCTTCTTTACCAAGTCCATATCTATAGTCTGACCACTTCAAAATATTAGACCCCGATTGATTTTTCATTTTTTGTTCTTTGTTTTCATTCAAAAAATATGCACACGGCACATGTATTTTTGAAAAACAATTAATTCGAAAAATGATGCTAGCATATAAAATAGAAGACAAAATTATTTTGTTTTTCGTGTTTTAAAAAATAACAAAAGAATGAAAAACAATTCATCCCCTCCGATCTCATCCGTCCTTCCATCCTATCCTCCGTCCCTCCATCATCGTCGTAATTGTCTAAAGTTTTATATTTTTCTTCTGTTATTCCCATATTTTGTTTTAAATATTAAAAAACACAAAATACAAAATAAAACCAAATAGACCATTAGCTTGTCTACTCTTATGATCATAGCTTGCTTGGACTCTCTCTTTCGAGCTCTATTTCCGTCTCTCAAACAACAATGATTTAGTTTGTTATCCCGCCTTTTGGCAAGACCGTGATACCAAGGACTTGATTAGAGACCGAAGATAATCCGCTCCGGATATCGGTTATCTGCAAGTTCACGATGGATATAGGCAAACTTGATCTGAGTCCGGATTGGGCCACAATTAACATGACATGACAAATAGAGCTATACAAAGCAGCGTTCCAAATTTCAGGCCAATTGAAGTTCATATGCTTAAGCTATAGAACGATCAAGATCCATGAGAAACACAACAATCTCGTATCGATCAGCATCAATACGAAGTGAGCATAACTCAAGCACTCAGCATCCATCTTTCGTATCCATATGTTTTAAGCTCATAATGATGGCCTTCGGCACTTCCCAGATCGATCACACTTCACTTAGCTAGCAACTACACTTTTCATATCGATTACCTACTTGATCGATACGAAGAGCACAACCTACGATCAATACGAAGGTGGAAGCAGGGAATTGATACGGAAAGGAAGTGGTGGATGGATATGAATGAAGCAAGTCGCATATCTGAAGCTTCGAAAGAAGTAGTCAACCCAAAGGAAGCGATCTCACAGGTATCCACAAATCATGGATCTCCACAAAACGCGCATGCCACGTCATCAATGCGAATGGATCGACACTGAGGTATCGATATGAGGGATTCAGCCATTCATATTTGCAACCTTGGTCGATCAATAACTTCACAACCACAAATCCAATGCAATGAGATTTTCACAGCAAGTTGCACAATACATATGTGATATCCATGATCGATTGTAGCTCAATTGGAGCAGTTTACAATCGATATGAACTCACTATGGATTGATCAAGGATTGATCCCAATGACTCCAGATCGATCGTGTTGGCCCATCTCGGCCTGAGAAAGGGTTTTCTGAGATCTAAGGCAGATATTTTCAGCTCCACACTTATAAATAGCACAACCATTACAACTAAAATGGGACTTTTATGCTGCTGCTTGAGTGGAACTCCATTGTAATTCAAGTGTTAGCTGTTGTACTATTGTAACTTAGTTTATAATCAGTAATAAACATCAAAACCTTCAAAATAGGAAAGGCAACAACGTCGAACCAATATAAATTCTTGTTTTCTTTCTGTTACTGCTTATTTTCTTGGTGTGATTGTTAGATTGGCCTCATTTTTCATTTTACTTCTTCATTCTGATGACTTCAATTACACCCGACGAGTATTGTGCCCATTTTTGGTACAAATACTTTGGTGCTTTCACCGAGAAGGGAAGATTCTCGACTCTATTTGGATCCCTTTGCTGCTACTAGATTACATAAATCCTCGAAAATGATCCAGATCTATCTTCCAGTAGTTCTTTTTATTATATTCAGATTGTTCCAGATCTAAGAAGAACTACATTCAACATGGTGCGCACTACCAGAACCGCTTCCAACGCCGTTGATCTAGAAGGGATAAGAAAAATCCCGTGCGACTGACTACTGCATGCCAAACACCAGTTAGAGCTCCAGATCCATCTAGTCCAGTAGCTAGAGGTATACCAGACCCTCAAGCATGAACTCACTCAACAGATCCACGTCAACACGAAACTTATGAACCCACTGAATAAAGAAAGGGGACGGAAATCTAGAAGGGAGCATACCTCTTATTCCTTGTTTGAAAGCTCAACGTCATCTGATTTCTATCACAGATTTACATGTCATCGATTAGATGATAATTACATGGAAGCCTCCGGGCACTCGAATGCTGCAAATCTTGGACAGGCCGGGATAAGTCCTTCTATAGGGCATGAAGATGCACCCTCTTCCGGAGGGGGGATGCTTCCTTACAACATTACTTATGACAACGTAGCTGCTACTATAGATCTGGATCCTGGGATCCAAAACCATCTAGATCCAGCCCCTCATCACCGCACTCACGCCAGTATCCTCACTTCCATGAAGCCTGAGAACCAAGGATGCGTGGAACGGACCGTAGACACCGAACAAACCATTCTCGTGACATGGAACACGACCATGCCTATGATATGCCAGATGATTAGGGAAAACCAAGGCCTCACCGACGATGATTGCGGAATTTCTAGAAGTCACACCCCATTCACCAATGACATTTTACATGGGTAGCCGCCTCGTCGATTCAGGATGACGAACTTGTCAGTGTATGAAGGAAATTCGGATCCCAACCAACATATTCTAAAATGTGAATGGCTCATAAATGCCGCTCGAGTTGATAATGCGGTTAAGTGTAGAAGCTTCCCTATCTTCTTGGGGGCATTGCGACTATGTGGTTCATCCGTCTACCACCAAGATCTATTTCATGTTTCAACCAGTTAGTTGCTAAGTTTGTTGAGCAGTTCCGTATGCATGCTGCAAGACCGAAGGATGTTAATACTTTGCCCAGCATTACTCACGCTCCAGGGGAGACTCTTAGGCATTATCCGGAAAGGTTCCATGTTGCTTATGTTGAAGTTGGCAATCCTAATGAAAACTCTATTTTGATGGCATTGACTAAAGGGATTGATTCTGACTCCGAGTTTGGTGATTAGTTGGTTGGGAAATCCCCGCTTCGTTGGACTGCTTCTTTGCAAGGCAGCCCAATTTTTGAGGAGAGAAGATGCTAGACGGTCTAGGAAGAAGGACGTCGCAGGGCCCAACGATGAAGGCATCTAGAGTAATGTTGCAGTGAAGCAGACCAGGGAGAGCTTCGGTAAAGTACAGTTAAATGTTCAGAATAAACAAAGTCATTAGAAGGGTGATAGAGGTAAGGAAAGAAGAGAGACCCTCATCGTGGGAGACCAAGAGCTCTTATTTTGATCGATATGCTCCCTTGAACACGTCAGCAGAAAATGTTTATCTTCAAACCTGTAATTCAGGGTAGCATAAGAAGACGGCCCTGAAACCGTCAATGAAGATGCTGATTCAGACCAAGAAGTTTTGTAGATTCCATACTGTTATGGTCGTAACACTAATGAATGCTGTCATTTGCAATATATTATTGAAATGTTGATTGGAGAGAGAAAGTTAGAGCAGTTTGTCCAGACGCTATAGGATGTTGGTGCGGGCCCATCTAACCCCAATCGGGATCGATGCCAGGCTAGGGCTGAGGAACCCACGCATATTGGTGAGAGGTTGGTAATTAATACTGTGAGTGGTGGTCCTTATCCAGCTGATCGAATTTGGAAGAAAATGGAGTCATATGCTAGTTCGATTAGGCATGTGGACTTTGAGTGTTGTAGTAGTACTGATGAAGAGGCCCCAACAAAACAACAGAGGATGATGACAGACGATATTGTTTTCAGAAACCGTGATGCTGATAGAGTCGAGGCCCCCACGATCGATCCATTGGTCATTTATGCCTAAATAGGTCCTGCTTGGATGAAGAGAATCTTGATTTACCATGGAATTTCTATAAATATACTTTTTAAGCATGCATATGATCAAATGCTGATGGAAGCGAAAGATCTGAAACCGCATCATTAACGTATACAGGGTTTCACTGGAAGTGCAACTATACCAGTTGGAACGATGGATTTACCTGTTGAGTCAGGCATTGGTGATCGCCAAATAGTTCGGATGTTAAAGTTTGTGGTTTTGGATATACATTCCCCATATATTGATTTTCTGGGCCGACTGGCCGTAGTGGAGTTTAGGGTAGCTATTGTCCCATGTTGTTTGACCCTAAAGTTCCTTACTGACAATGGGTTGGGATTATACTTGGCGATCAGGTGACTGGACGCGCCTGTTATGTTGCAGAGCTACGAGATGCGCAGCGAAAAGAGAAATGTAAGGGCATGGAGGAATCTATGTGCGTTCATTTTTTGAAGGACTGACAATTAACGCCTGGGCCAAGGCCCAGGCGCCACGATCAGTTTCCTAAGGATCTTAATCCTAGAGACAATTATGATAAAGGGGAAGTCAGAGAATACCAGGCTTTCCTGGTGAAGTTGACGATTGATGTTCCAATCAACAATGATGATAACTCCAGAGTGGTAAAGGTCGGATCTTAGCTCGACCCCGAGATGAGACAGGAACTGGTAGACTTTCTTCGGGCAAACTTTGATGTGTTTGTATGGACTCATTCAGCCATGTATAGGATCTTTCAGAACATCGCGAGCCATACATTTAATATCGACCAACGCCACGTCCCGGTGAAATAGAAAAGTCGCGGTATGGATCTAGAGGGATCTGCCACCCTGAAGTAAAAAGTGGATAAACTCAAGGCTAATGGGTTTATTCGTGATGCTTTATACCCAGAATGGGTATCGAATCTAGTGCTTATCAAAAAATTAAATGAAAAATGGCAGACATGTGTTGACTACTCTGATCTAAACAAAGCCTGCCCCAAAGATAGCTTCCTACTTTTCAAAATTGATCAACTGGTGGATTCACTAGCCGGACATGAGGTCTTTTCTTTCATGGACGCATACTCCGGCTACAATCAAATCCCAATGCACCTTCTGGACTAGGAGAATGCTAGCTTTATCACTGATCTGGGACTTTATTGCTACAAGATGATGCCGTTTGGACTCAAAACGCTGGAGCAACTTATTAAAGGCTCATAAACCAAATGTTTTCAAACCATATTGGGAAGACTATGGAGGTGTACGTGGAATGATATGCTCGTGAAGTCACGGCTATCCAACAACCACATCGGTGATTTAGAGACGATGTTCAACACACTCCGACAGTACAGAATGAAGCTCAATCCATTAAAGTGCCATTTTGGAGTTGCATCTGGAAAATTACTTGGTTTTATTATCAACGCCAGAGGAATTGAAGCTGATCCGGAAAGATCTGGGCGATTCAGAATCTCGAAACTTCCAAAACCATCAAGCAGGTGCAAAGTCTTAATGGGAAGGTGGAAGCCTTGAGCAGATTCATTTCCAGAGCCATGGACAAGTGCATTCCATTCTACCATCTGATCAGTAAAGGGAAATAGAATTTCAAGTGGACAGAGGAGTGCGGGGGCACATTCCAGGCACTAGTGCAACATCTGGCAACACCTCCCATCTTATCAAAGCTAGTTGATCACGAGAAGCTGTATGTTTATCTGGCGGATCAACAAATGCAATTAGTGCTACGTAAGTTCGAGAAGAGAATCGGATCTAACAGCTAGTCTATTATATCAGCAAAAGATTGACAGGGGAAAAAAGAAACTACCCAAAGAAGAGAAGTTGGCTTATTATCTTGTTGTACCTCGAGAAAGCTCTACCCATACTTCAATGCTGAGTCAATTTGATATCACTTTTTACTCCGACCGGCCTTTACGACAGATCCTAACACGACCTGAGACGTCAGGTAGGTTGCTCAGGTGGAACATCGAGCTGAGTCAATTTGATATCACCTATACCCCAAGGTGAGCTATTCAAGGACAAGTTCTGGTGGACTTTATAGCCAAATTCACCGTACCGGAGGACTTGTCTGAAACAAGTGAACCTCCCAATTATACATGGAACTATACACCGATGGTGCGTCAAACGACCAGTGCTCAAGCGCTGGAGTCGTGCTTGAAACCCTAAAAGGGCGATCCATATGTTATGCTTTGAAGTTTGACTTCCGTGCAACTAAGAACGAAGCTGAGTATGAAGCCTTCGTTGCTGACTGAGGCTTGCCAAATATTTGGGAGTCATTGCCGTGGAGATTTACTGTGATTCACAACTAGTGGTGTGCCAGGTTCGAGGAGAGTATCAAGCCAGAGACCGAATATTGGCCTCCTACCTTATATGGGTCCAGGAAGTGTTAAATAAGTTTGACTATTATGCTATCCATTGTATACCCCAAGAGAAAACCAAAAGTCCGATTCTTTAGCAAAACTTGCCAGCATTGGCGAAGGACAACAGATGGGACTCATCCCCATGAAGACACTTACTTCTCCAAGTATTGATCAGATGGAGACAAACTGGGTTCATGAGGCAACATCCAAGAGGGAGTCATGGATGACTATAATCTGGAACTATCTTGAGCATGGAACATTACCCGAGCGTAGAAGTGAGAAAAGACAGGTTCTTCGGAAGGCTTCACGGTTTGTCATCCAAGATGGAGTCCTGTACAGAAGGGGATTTTCCATTCCTTTACTCCGGTGTATATCCTATGATGAAATAAAGAGAGTGTTGCATGAAGTGCATGAAGGAGAATGCGACGATCACACTGAGGGGCAAGCTCTTGCAAAGAAGATACTCAGATATGGGTATTACTGGCCAACCGTAAATTAAGATGCATCAGATTATGCTAAGAGATGTGATAGGTGCCAGAAACATGACAGAATTCTGAGAGCTCCGCCAACCAAGATTACTCAAATGGTCAGTCCATGGTTGTTCGCCACATAAGGAATTGATATAATATGGTCCTTGCCTCCAGCCAAAGGTGGAGCAAAATACGCCATCGTTGCAGTTGACTACTTTACCAAATAGTCAGAAGCTGAGCCCCTTGCTACTATCACGACGAAGAAAGTAATCAACTTTGTTCTGCACAACATCATCTGTTGCTTTGGCCTCCCATAGACAATTGTAACTAAAATGGGGGCCAATTGGATAGTGCCAAGTTTAATAATTTCTACTGATGATATCGCATCGAGAAAAGTTCTTGGCAGTAGCTCTCCCTCTAGCGAGTGGGCAAGTCTAAGCTATCAATAAAGTTATCAAGTCCATTTTGAAGAAAAAATTGGAGAAAGATGGAGGTAAGTGGGTCGATGAGCTTTCCATGGCCTTATGGGCATATCAAACTACCCACAAGTCTGCGATCAGCCATTCTCCATTCGCACTTTCTTATGGCTCCAAAACCGTTAAACCAGTTGAGCTAGAGGTACCTTCTCACTGTGTGACTTATTATGATCCGAAGACGAATGCCATTCTAGTTGCAGAATCTCTGGATTTATTGTATGAGAAACGTGAAGAGGCTGATTTGAGGGCAGCTGCACATCGCAACCGAGTCGCCTGACTATACAATGCTAAGGTCCTACCTAGAACCTCTGAAATTGGCGATCTCGTACTTAAGCGAATCTATCTGGTCCTTTCGCACATGAAACCGACATTGGAAGGACCATATGCCATCATCTAGAGGCTTAGAGATGGCACATTCAAGCTATCGACTATTGATGGTCTCACTCTACCGGGGACATGGAGCAGATAGTCTCCATTTTTATTACATATAACTGGTTTTCATTCATTTAACCTGCTTTCCTTTTGAAGTTTGTTTATGCAATTTGAGAATTTGTATTCGTAATAAGCCAACTGACTTTGTCATGATTTCCTATTTCAACAATAAAGCGCAGACTCATCAAGCCCGATTAATGATTCCTAAAGCATATGCAACCGCTATGATGTACAAAGAGCTGAGTTCCATCTTACGGTGGGACTCATTCAAATAGAGAGTGATCGTGATCTGATCGGTCACTCGCTAAATGAAACCTAAGCTCGGGGGCAAACAACGATCAATTAAAAGAGAGTTGAAACACGACGATTCTCCAACATACTCCAGCTCCCAAAGTGTGAGTTGAAGTGCAAAATCCAAAATCAGGACGTGAATCGACCGTCCAGCTCGAGGAGGATGGATTTGTCCATCCAAGACCTCGATTCTTTCCAAGCTCGAGGGGGATGGATCCAGCCATCCATGACCTTGCTTCTTTCTAAGGTCGAGGAAGATGGATTTGTCCGTCCACGACCTCACTTCTTTCGAAGCTCGAGGACGATGGATTCATCCATCCACGACCTTGCTTCTTTCCAAGCTTGAGGAGGATGCATCTATCCATCCACGACCTCGCTTCTTTCCAAGCTCAAAGAGGATGGATCCATCCATCTGTGACTTCGCTTACTGGATTAAGGAGGATGCGATCCGACCATCCATGACCTTAACCAACTCCTTATTTCCAGAGCATGAATAAGATCCTAATCCTTAAATAGATGTGACTGACTGTCTGTTAATTGACTCTAGATTTCTGGATTGTGAACTAGAGTATAAACATTAAATGGGTGTGATCGACCACCCACAAAATAACTAATATCCCCAAAGTGTGGATGTAATCTGAAACAATAAGCAGGCATGATCGACCGCTGGCATACAAATCTAATCCCTAGAGTGTGGATGCAAATGCTAGCAAATAAGTGAGTGTGATCTGGCCGCTCAAGCTCATGTTACTTTAACTTGGTTCTGACTAAGTTAAATCAAAATCAGTGAAGGTGGAGAACGACAGCCAACTAACTACTTCAACTATCCCTGGAATTGGGGCTATAACTCAAGTACCAACCGCTGGCCGAGAAAGAGCAACGTTGGGACTCAACTCAACGTTTGATAATGACCCAAGGCCATGACCTCAAGACATAAAGACCGAACTCAAGTTCGACCAAGAGACTAAACCTTTATGAATGCATTAAACAGAAATGTGAGCGCCTAAGTACTTAAACAAATAGACGCAGAGTTGTGCCAAAAAAAAGGAATTTTATTCATACTATTCTTTAGAAAAGAAGTACAAAATCTGTCCAAATAATTCCTATAAGCGAGGGGCCAAGCTCACATCTATACATGGGCTATAAAATGCAAAAGAAAAGAAGCCTAATATAACTATCTATAAAAGATAAAGTTCAAATGCAAATCTACGCCTTCAATTTCCTGTCTTTTTTAGTTTTCTTTGGCGTAGACCCGCTCGAGCTATCGTTCGGACCTCTTTTGGAACCCTTGCCTCCCTGGCTCGCTTCAGTTGGCTTGTCTCCAATCGGGGGAATCGATGCGGTCTCCCGATGGGAGTCCGTAGGGATTGAAGTATCCCCTGTGTGTGAAGTTGGTGGAATAGTGGCACTTTCGATAGCAGAAGAATAAGGCGCGCTAGTCTCAATCATGGTGCCACCTGGAGAAATCATAAGAATCAGGGTCAGGCTGGGACCCCCCATACCTCCACCAGCTCTAAGATCCTGCTCCATCTCAACCTTAATTTCCCTCATTGTTTGTTTCTCCCGGTCCACTCGCTCATTGAGATACTGCCGGTCGGACCCGAGGAGCCTGTAATAATAACGTCTTCATCCACATTGAAAGGTATCTCAATGCTAAGATCGCTTTGGCGCTGAGAAGTGCTTCCATCAGTTGGTCGTCAAACATACAGCCGCTATCATGCATCTCCCCAGCCAAAGTATTAATCATCATAGTTGTGGCCTCTATTGTTAACGCCTCCTACTCGTGGTGAATTTTTGGAGTTGCAGGAGGGTTGTACGATGTGGAATCTAAGGCTGAATGAAGATAATAGAATATATTAGTAACATCATTTGATAACGTTCTTCCATTTTGAAGAATAGGAGAAGAGTCCAGAGTACCTTCCTCAGATTGGCTCCCGAGTTGAGCGGACATGCCTTTTGAGCTGCGGACTGGAGAAAGACGTGGTCTGTCAGGATCGTACCCCGGGACGACAGGGGGTCAGTAGAAGATGCGGGCACAAGTTGAGATATTGAGGGCACCTCAGAAGCAGTGTCATGATGTTTATTTCCAGATCCATCTTCGGCCTCTATGTATTTAGTAGCCAAGGCTTCTCTCTAGAGCGAGATAGTTGTATTGTGAAGGACTTTGGGCTCATCTTCAATACACACTTGAGCTTCCAATTCAAATTCATTAATAGTTGCAACTTTGTAGATCGCCTTTTCATCTTCAACTAGATGGTTCCGGGCCTTATACAATTAGAAGGGATATTCCTCGCCAAGCCGGTTTAAGTTGCGGTTCCTTAGTACATTTGCACTGTAGGTGACCAGGAGGTCCTTGAATTCACCTTCCATCTTTGCCTCGATGGCTTTTACTTCCCTTTCGATCCTACTGTCGGCTTCTATGGCCTTTTGATTTATGGTGTCCCTCTCTTCTCTAAGCTTCACCGCCTCCTTGCATGCTTCCTAGGCAACCTTATTAGCTTTATCTTTTTCTCCGGTGGTCTCACTTAGCTTTGCCTTTAATTCAACAATGTAATGACCAAGGATTTTCGATTCTCGAAAATCGACATTAGTACGTTCACTGTACAACATGCGGAATATTCAAGTGTCAAAAATATCGATTGCTAGGGGTAAAGAAGAAAGGGGTAAAAGAAAAAAATAGAAGCAACCTCACAGAATCTCGCAATCGCAATGGAACAAAATATAATATATAATAACATATTGTTATACAAAAGAAATTGTATCGGTTAATATACATACAATCATCAGGGTACAACAATCATCAATCAATCTGGACAGTTGTAATAACTTGTCTTGATATACATAACTCATACAGTGGAAATAACCAAGTATGTGATATACGTCTGAAATCCTCCATCTCGTCTCCAAAGCTCCATAGATCCTATCCTAAATCTGTAACACTCGGTTTGACCTAAGCATTATAATAAAATAATACACGAGTCAGTCTGGAAAATCAGCGTGAGAAAACACACTCAATTTGAATTATTACTATTATCAAAATCCTTTGAAAACAATGGTATCTCATAAGACCATGCCACACATAAACATGTCGGGTTTTTACCTTACGATAACCAATAAAACTTTTATAGAAAATCCTATGATATTATAATAGTGTCTAAGTACAAATACTTATCAAAATAGCCGAAATTGTTACATTAATTAAATTCCAGCATACTAGGTTCTACAATTCAAACTGTAAAAGTTCGTAGTGGTTTTCGGATTCTATACAATGACTGGGCTACTGCGGTACCGCCCGTCACAGTACACCTCCAGAAAAATGTATCGAGGACCTCACCGGGATCCCCTGCCAACACAAGACTGGCCGATCCCTAACTAGGATAGTACCGAATATGTTATCACCCCGGATGTTCCCACCCTTAAAATTGAGCACTCACTTTTCCATGCACAACCATATCCATAATTTATATATATTTTCGAGGGTATCAAGAAAGATGATAAACATACCATAATTGGGTGCGACCCACTTAGCCCTACTGTGTCTCCCATGTCTAGTCATTCTCGGTTGATGAGACTTAAGGTTAGCGATTACCTTCTAAGAAAAATTCTACTTGTAATGCTCATAATCCTCCAATGACGATATTCTGATAGCATTCGTCCATACAAGTTGTCCTAGGCTTGGACAAACTGAATCACCATCTTCACTATCTTCACGATATCCATTGGTAACGCTCAAATTGGATCGAAGTGGATTTTGGATAATTAAATCCGATCCCAGTCTCTTCGAAATGATCAACGAAATATGCCAGTATTTGATACTCGGTAATTTAACTATTAATATAACATCCATAAATGATCACTAGGCCCATATTATAATTTTCCAAAGTTTATTTCCAAAATAGCTTTATAAGATATATATTCAAATCCCTTTCAAATTTTCAATATTTGAGACAACTCAAATATTTATATCCATATCAGGATATTTCAAACCATCTCTTATTTAAACACTTAGAAAAATATTTAAAAGTATTTTTTTCTTAACCCTTTAGTTTTCAACACTTAGGAAAGTTTCATTTATTTCTCTTTACTCTAAATCCTTCACAATTTACATTGTAAATTCTTTAACTCATTTATAACGAATTCTATAAGTTCCAGATTCCTTAATTAGTTTCCTTTAATATTTCCAAAGTCAAAACACTTGTCTATAATTCTAAATATCCATTTCTAAGTTCTTTTATGAATCCTAATTCGTTTTTCGAAGTTCACTTTAATTTAAATACTTCGAAAATTTTCCTTACATTTTCCCAAATTCCATTGTGAGAATCTCTTTTATAAATCCTATCTACTGAATAAATCCCGTTTTCAAATCTCGAGAAGATTCATAAATGAGTTTCAATCATTTCAAAACTATATATATATATATATAAGTATTTTAAAAGAATAATAATGTATTTATTTTCAAACATATTTACATACTTACTTAAAAACATCGAACTCTTTAAATAAACATCAATTACTCGATTCCAACTCATTTTTTAATAAACAAATCAATTTTCAAAGCTGATTTTAAAATTTTGAATTTATTACAATAAATATTAAATATTTGAAAATTTCACTTTTCAAAAAGAGAATTCACTATTTTTTCCAAAAATCAAATTTTCATATCTCGGTATAAATTCACCCTATGAAATTATATTCCAATTTATCAATTGATTTCATTTTCCCTCATTTATAAACGACGTTTATAAATTTATAACTCCTTTGAGTTTCACTTGTTTATAAAAGTAATCCTGTTTATAAAATCTGATTTTATAAATCCATTTCTTAATCAATTGCATAGATTTCACAAATTTATTTAAAAAATCGGTTTCAAACTCCTTTCATATTTTCCAGAAATATCGTTTAAAAGTCCTCTATATAAATTATTTTAAAATATTTTTAAAAAAAGTTAAATACAACACAAAATCAATTATTGTTTTTATCCAAATAATTTTTTTAAAAAACAATCCAAATTTCGATGTAAATATCTTTATATTCAAAATCTCCTTTTAAACCCTTTCAAATTCCAAAAATAATACTTATGGTATTTAATATACTAAAAGTTAGGCCATTGCTACTATAGCATCTAATAAAACAAATCACAACAATCCATAACGGATTATCAATTCACAATATATATTTTTACATATGGAAAAAACAGTAAATATATTTGAGGAATCCAGTAGGACCCCTCCAACCTGTTTCCCTGCATCCACAGATATTAGACAACATAAAAATTCCAATCCCTCTTCGAAGTAGGATATCGTTGGAATATAAAGTCATCTGCTATTATGCGGGGCGTGTAAGATCTCATCCACTCTAACAGCGGGAAATATATCCAACTACTAATATATACTATTATATGTATTATATATCATCCAAATTTATAATATTATTTAAATTCATCCTATCACCTCAACCAGAATCTTCGTGTTCCAAAAATCAAATTATATTCCAAATCAATATTTAAAACCCTTTAAAAATTCAAAATCAAACGACTGAAAATCCTGGTCGTTATGTTCCTTCTCCCTTAAAAGAATTTCATCCCCGAGATTGCTAAATTAGGATGAATGATCTAAACCCATTAACTTATCAAAATTCACTTGTTAAAACTCTACATTCACCTTTCTAATCCTTTGGACTTACATTCACTATCTATTTTCCTAAACATTTATCAAAACCCTTTGTTTATTAGTTAAATTCAAAAATCAAATTTTAGTTAACAAAATTTTCCCAAAGATTTCAAAAATTTTCTAACACTCTAAATTTACAAAAAAATTTGGTAGAGTCTCCCTTATACGAAGAGCCTTTTGCAATATGACAAAAGTGATATATATATATATATATATATATATATATATATATCGACCTACATGGTCAAAAAACACAATATATATATATTAATATTTATATTTTTGTTGTATTTAATCCAAAAATGTTACCTTTATGTTAGCGTTTTTAAGCAAGCAAACTTATTTAATAAGCGACTTCGCAACTCAAATCTAGCCAAACATTCTTCTTGTACCTATACTTACTCAATTTAAATATGTAAGTCCCAAAATATGAAAATTCAATATCATTTCATTCATTTAACAACTTAAACACATAATATTTTTTACTAACAAGCATGTCATAGCATGAATTTACTAGTAACCACAAGGTTCCAACATTCGATTATTCATTTCAATCGATTTTATATATCATGTCATTCAATTCGAATAATTTACAAGCCAATTATTTACAATCAATTCATATTAATACCAAAAAAACTCATATCCATTTCAAATTGATTTAAAAATCAATTTATTCACTTCCTATTAATTCATAAAATTTTATTTATTTCCATTTATGAAAAACGGCAATTTTTTCATGCAAATTCGATGATATTCATTTTATAGAATAATTATTTTTCAGTGTATAACTATTTAAATTGATTCCAAATCAACTTATATTCAATTTTATTCCATTTCAAATTGATTCTCAATCAATTCAATTGCCTTCCATTCATATCCACATTCATTACTTTCAAATCCATTTTATTAAGCTCGGAATCATTCCATGCTAACTTATTAAATAACCATTTCACAATTTATTTGAGCCAAACTTCCATCCAAAAATATTAACTTAAGTTAATTCATTTATCCTCAATTATTTTAGCCATATAACTTAAGTTTATTTTCCTTGCAAACAAATTTGATTTCAATTTTAGATTGATTTTTATTTCATCAAATTTCATTCCTATTACTAACTAATTTAGTAACTTCATTGACTTAATCCACTCCAAATTTTAATTCGTACTCAAATTCATTCTCGACTTCATTTAAATGATATCGAGGCTATACTTAATTTATTTATACTTACATTGAATTTATTTATAACTTAAATTGTCACCATTTCAATCCACTTCTATTTCATTCGACAACATTTTAAAATATATTTAATTCGCTTATATTTAAGTCGAATATTATTTACAACTCAAGTCCTATATTTAATTTCAGTTTCCATTTTACTAACTAATCCATCTAATTAGTCAATTCCATTTTCCATTGTATAATTAGAATCTTATTCCAAAATCACTCCATTTAATTTACTTGACTTCAAATTCATTTTTTAATTCAAGTTGGGATTTTATTTCTTCACTTTAAAATATCACACCATTTTTATTTTGGTTTTACCATTCCATTTTTCCAATTTTTACATTTTATAACTTATTTTTCTTATTTTCATCAATTTTATACTTGAGCATATTCATGTTTTATTTTTAAACTCAAGATTTACATCACTTCATAGCTAATTGTATATTTATTCCACTAAGTCCAATTCAATTTTTTATTTATGTAACTTAAGTTAAATTCCAATTCATACAATTTATTTTGCATATTTTCATAAATTCTTTATTTGAGTTGATTCCATTTCGTATTTTATAACTTATAGTCATATATCCATTTCACAACTCAACTTTATATTCGATATCTTCCATTACATTTAATTCATTCAACCATTAATATCTATTTCAATTCATATTATTAGTTTCCTTCATATATACACATTCATTATTCATATTCATATGCACTTATATTTAGTTAACTTCATTACATTTTGTTCAAACCCAATCAATTAAATTTCTAAAATTTAATTTATTCAACTTAACTTAAGTTGAATTCCATTTAATTTTATATATCAATTCCAATCGATACAATTTCCAATCTAATTATAGTTAACTTTGCTCAAGTTAAATTTCATTCGTTTTAAATTACTCAAGTTAAAATTTATTTCCAAAATTCAATTTCCATATTTTTATTTTAAATCATTCACCATTTATAAGTTCATAACTTATTTTTTAATATTTCCAAAAACATTTAAATAAAGATTCCAGAATTTTTAAACATTTCAAAACACTTTGAAATCATAGATATACACACACACACTCTCTGTTGGCTTGGTTTTCTAGCGAGCAAAGAAAAAAGGCAGCAAAGGCAGACAGGGGTATAGGAAATAGAATTACCGAACCAGATGCTTCCCTTGGCAACAACGCCAAAAACTTATTCGTCGACGAAAATCCTATCGGTTTAGAAAACCATCAATCGAATTTTATAATAAAAATAACCGCAAGTGCACGGCGTACTATCGTAGTACGTAGTTAGTATGGGTCGATCCTAGGAAATTTTTGATTTTAAATCTCTATTCAATCAAATTAACCAAAGTTGAAAGTGATTAGCTAGAAAATATAAGAAAAATGACAAATATATATATATATATATATATATATATATATATATATATATATATATATTTGTGTGTGTGTATATATATATATTTGTATATATGTATATAATTTTTATTAACATCTAGAGTCATGTGTTCATACTCGTGTGTTCACTTGCCATGCTCTATACCCTTGTCACATAGTCCCAAAAGGCGTTTCATGATCGTTATATCTGGCCTCAGTTTATCTGAGTTAGGTGTGTGTATATAAAAAAAAATCTTTTATTAATAATGCCTATAGTCGATAAGTGTTTACACTTGTGTGTTCACTCACTAAGCTCTATATTCCCCTCACATAAGTCTGCAAGGCAATGCACGGGTAATGTAACGACCTGGAATTTTCGACCTCGAAAATTCGACACTAATACGTGCATCGTAGTAGTGCCGAGCAATCGAACGCCGGAAATTCCAGATTGTTAGGGTAAAGAAGAAAAAGGTAGAAGAAGAAACAGAAAACAACAACATAGAATCTCACATTCGTAGCGAATCCAAAATATAATATCAAATAACAGCATTTTTTTAATTTTTTTATATATATACAACTACATTTATTTCATGTTGAATTTTAAAAGAAAAGTATACTAAATTTTTTATTAAATTCTATGTTAAACTTAAGCTATTATACTGTTTAAATAAATAAATAAATATCTTAAGTGTTCTAAAAAATACAGATTTTAACTTTAAATAACTTTTGAGAATTATTAAATTAAATTCAAATCAATGCTTCATATTCACAATATATATACATATACATACTATAATTAGAAAAAATATTTTAATTTGTTTTGAAAAAATAATTTGCCAATTTAAAATTTTAAAAAGAAGATTATCAAAACTATTATTTATATCCAGATATATGTATTCATCAGAATTCTATTTGTTCAACTTATAAATTAGTTAATTTTCCAATTATTAAGTGTCCAAAAATCCAGGTTATCACAGGTAATATATCTGGCCTCAGTTTATCTGAGCTAGGCGTATGTAAATATTGTAAATATTAATAAAATTTTCAAAAACTAGAGAGAGTAAGCAAATGAAATCCAAGCACTAATTTAACTCGTTTGATTTGACTTGTTATTGAAAAGAAATGAAAATACCACTTGGATAAACTTTAATAATCAACTAAGGATCCATTTTATATTTAAATGTGTTATCAACTGAAACAACGAGTTAAACTATAGTCTATTTGTTATGATAACTTGATTTTTTTAGATATTTTAACGAGTAAATGACTTAAATTTTCATGACAACGACCAAAATTTATACTTAAGTTATTGTGCCGATTTAAAAGTAAATCCTTCATTTGTAAACATTTTCAAAAACTTACATTCATCTTTTTTGTAAATATATCATGCATTTTGTAATTATTTTCACTTTGCGTTTGGATTTTGTAGGTAGCATCTACTAAAAACCCTCACGAGACAACACTCGTCCTACTAGGGACACCCTAAGGTTTAACGGTTTGTTGCACACGCTCAATGCATTCGTGTTCCCTACGAAAACGGATTTATCTTAGTTTTTTTCCCTTTATTCGAGGACGAATAAAAAGATATGTGTGAGGGTATTTGATGTGCATGTAAATATGCATATATTTACTACCATATTTAATCTATCTAAATTAAATAAACGATCATATTGGGTGATTTAACATGTTTAAACCAAAATTCAAATTATTTTCAAATCGTCATATATTCATCTTCATCCAAGGGTAAAATGATCATTTTTGTGCATATATTAATTTGAGAAAATTTAATTGGAAATTTCTATATTATTTTTTAGGAATTTGGCTTCATATACGAGGGTTTCATGAAGATATATGCATGCACAAGAGTGAATACAAAGGAATAGAGATGCAAATAATTAATTTCATGGATCATGGAGGACCCTGCCTACCTACCTTAATGTACAAATTTGTAACGACCCAACTTCCACACTCCAGGAAGTCGCATCGCTAATAAGAAAGAAGAGGATAGAAAAGAGAAAGAAAGAGAAGAAGAAGAAACAACACATTAGAATCTAAACAGCGGAACGAATAAATTATATTAATAACATAAAATATTACATAGTTTACAATCATTATCAGAGTACACAGATAATACAACACATACTAGACAGTTATAAACACCTGTCTAGTATTTACAACATAATAAAACTCAGAGACAATCACAGAACACAAAGCGGAATACTAATATCTAACGCAGAAGCCTCCTGCTCCATTGCTCCTCCAATATTCGTCAAAGCTAACTTGAATCCCTTGGCTACTCGTAAAAATTTGGATACCCAAGAGTTTATGAAAAACAAAAATAAACTCCGGGTCAGACATGGGTCTGCTGTGAGTAACAAGTTAAAGTTGCTTAACTTTCAAAAACCTTTTGAAAAGAAAGGTATCACATAAGACTTCCCACACTAAACATGGAAAAGTTTTTACCTTACGCTAACCAAAACATTTGATAGGAAATCCAGTGATATTATAATAGGTCTAGGGTTTTCAAGTAAATATGAAATAGCCGAAATTGTTACATTTATTAAATTCCAGCTACTAGCCACGAAAGTGGGTAATACAATCAAAACCGTTGGCACTTATTGGATTTTTGGATTCCATACAATGGCAGGGCTACTGGGGTACCGCCCGTCACAGTACGTGGCCTAGATCAATGTACCGAGGAGTACTCCCACTCCCCTGCAACACAAGGCCGGACACATTCCTTACTGAATAGCTCCGAACAAGACAACCCCGCAGTTGGTGCGCACTAACAACTGCCCACTAAGTCGAATAAAAAGGGACCTCTAGACAGGGATCAATCTTACTCTCCAGTGGAAGCTACCCACGAAGCCTTGCTGCACCTCCCATGTTTTAGCCATTCTCGGTTGATGAGGCTTGAGGCTACGATTACCTTTAGAGGACACATCACTTAGAATGCTCATCGTCCACCTGACGACGTTTTGAAAGCATTCAATCCATACAAGTTCGTTCCGGGTTCGAACGAAACCGAAGACATTATCTCGTTACACTCTTTACGGAATCACCCACAGAGTTAACGGTGATAACCCTTGCACTCTGAATCTCCATCTCGAATCTATAAGTACTATTCCGTCAAACTCATTGCGGAATCACCCACAGAGTTATACTGACGTATAGCCCTTACACCTCGAGTCTTCACTCTTCACATAAGATTCATGACCTATCGTTAATTTGGATCGATGTGGTTTTCGGATATCCAAATATGAAAACCCGATCCCGGTCTCATCGAAATCCAAAGCGTGTCTTTTAGGTCCAAGTTGTTTTAGAATTTTAAAACAATTTAATTACATTATCTATATACACACAGATAGATAATTCATAGATTCACAACAGATAATTATCATTATAAAACCACTGATAAATCCACATTATCATTATTAAAAGATAATCCATATCAATATCACAATGCAACCAATACATCCATATCACTCAACATTATTAATCTCATAGCTGAGATTCAAAACCATTCAAAGCAACCAATCACAACCATTCATAAGCAATGATCTATAATCATACCATCTATAATTAATTTAAAGTGAATTAAATTAATTACATCATCTCTAATTAATTTAAAATGAATTAAATTAATTATTATCTTAATATAAATATTGCTTCATATTAATTAATTTCAAATTAATTAATTGAATAACCTCTAATTTATCATCTTAATTAATCAATCTTGATTAATTATACCTTAACTAATTTCACAAAATTAATTACCCTAGACCAAATACAGTAATTAACCTTTAATTACTTCATTAATTAGTTAATTATAATTAATTACATTTAACCTTAATTAATTACAATTAATTAATTATACTTAATCATTTATTATTTAATTAATTTTAATTAATAAATCTTAATCACATCATTAATTATATTAATTAATGACTCTTAATTAATTACTTCATTAAATTAATTACTTTCAGTAATTAATCTCACTTAGTCCATAATTATTAATCACCTTTGATTAATATCATTCTGTAATTAACTATCCTTAGTTACTTATCAAATTAATTACCCTTTTATTAATTTCTTAATTAATCTCTTGATTTAATTATACAAGATAATTTAATCCAAATTATTTTCACAATCCCAATATCATCTATTAATTACATTCAGTAATTTTCTCTAATTACTTTACTGAGTAATCCCATTAATTACATCAAGTAATTACAATCAAATCTCATGTTCAAAACTAATTAAACTTAATTAATTAATTTAAACCAAACTCAATAAATTCATTAATTACATTAAGTAATTAATGTCTTAATTACTTTTATTTAAGTAATTAAACTTGAATAAATTTCACAATTTATTAACATTAATTGATTAATTTAATTAATTATTGAAAATTAATCATATTAATCAATTAATTTCTAAATAAACTTTAGTTAATGACCATCATTAACTATTATTTATTCTTTAATTACTTTTAATTAACTCAAATTTAAATTAATCCAAATTATTAATTAAATAAATTAAATAAATAAGTTATTTCTTAATTATCCAATTTATTTAATTATATTTAATATCTTAATAATTTCTAAGGAAATCCATTCCTTATTAATAATTTCCTAAATATTAAGATGTACTTAAAATATTTCATTTAAAAATTTAAATTCAAATTTCATTTTGAATCAAATATTCAAAATGATATTTATTAAAGCATTATCAAATTTTAAATTCCATTTATTCTTTCCAAAGTAAATGTAAAACATCTTTATTACTTAAAATAAAACTTATATAAGATAAGTCTTTACTTAATTTAATTAAAAACTAAGTTTTAAATACATTACTATGTAAATTATAAATTCAAGTTAACAATCATTTAACTTTCTTTATAAACCATTTTATATTGATTTCAATTCAAAAGGAAAATCAAATTAAAGTATTTGCTTGAAACAATTTTACTCCTTATTAACAATTTAAATTTAAACTAGTTTGAAAACATTCAAATTTTAAAACTTATTTAAATATCCAGATTTTTAAATTCAAAATCTTGGAACCATTGCTTATTTAAATTATTTTAATTTAAACCTGCATCAAACTTTTGATTTAAACCTTAATTTTAAAACTGCTTTATTCAAGATTCAAATTTCATTTTAAAAAGAAACTGAAGATTCAAAACCCTTAAGAACAAGACTTAAATTCAAATTCAAATTTGCTATTTAAATTTCTGTTTCAGGTTCAAATGAAAATTCTACTTTCAGGAAAGAAACTGTCAGGTTTCTTACTTCCTTCTTTTTCCTTTTTTTTATTTTAAAAACTGAAACATCTTCAAATTTGAAAACTTATAAGATTCTCAAAATCTTTTAAAGCCCTAATTCTAACTGCAGATTTAAACTTCGTTTAAATCTTATCATAATAACTTATTCAATTAAATTTTGATTTAAAATTTAAACTGCAGACAGTTTCTACAGGAAACTGCAATATAATATACTCCGGGCTCACTCCATTTCACTTCGAGTCAGCAAGCCCAAAGCTTCGAGTCAGATTCAAATTTACGCGAGTTAATCCTGAGACCTCTCCTCTGCTCCTACCCAGTACACCATCAAGAATTAAAATTTTGCACGGTGCACATGCACCATGCCTACGATCATCATCTGCCACCTCCGGTGGTCTCACCGCAACGACGACCAACCCTATAATCTACCACCACCATATGTTCTTCATCCCACAATCCAAAATCAGATTCGAGTAGCCTTACAAAACCTGGAAACTGCAGAAACAGGTTTCACCCCCAAACCTGTAACTCGACTTCTTCTCCACCTCTTGACCACCGGAATGGCAGTGACCCCGACCACTAGTACACCCACCCACCTACTATCATCCCCTAGAAACTTAGACAACTCGATCACTCCTACAGATTGCCACGAGCAAAACAAACTCCCTTGTTGAAACTAGGGTTACAGGTAATAAAATCACACCCACAGTCTTCATATTGATATGCATCATCACCTAATAATTTTTCATTCATTAATGACAGCACCTCCACCTACCAGAAGAATCCCAACTCTTACATTTGCTCATATCCCTCAAAATTTCAAAATTTCCCTTTACAGTTCAACACAGAACTGCACCCCTGACCTTTAACTAAAAATTCTACTTTTAGTCCTAAAAATCATAGTTTGATCTAGGTATTAAATTCATGGTACCGAATTTATAATTTATTAAGTATGATTTTTATATTGAAATTTCATAATTTGCTTTGTGTTTCTATTTCATATTACTGAATTCATAAATTTACAGAGTCTGATTTCTACTTTATAAATCAAGTAATACTGTTACTTAATTTATTTTTTTCTAAACGTGAACACAATTTAAACTTTGATTCTAAGTTTAATAGACACATTTGAGATCCTTGAAAACACTAACATATGTTGCAAGATGTGATAATGGTGTTTACACAGATCCTTGCATCTGGAAAGGAAAATACAGAGACACCATGTTCAAGTTACTCAAACACTTCTACAGAAAAACAACTTACACAAGAGCATAAATCATTCATATTGAAACATGAAAATCCCCAAGCAACTTCTAAAATGTTTAAACTTCATTAATTAAAATGTTACTCACCTTTTCTTGATGTGCAGAGCAGTGAATTTGAAAGAATAAGACTTGTGCTTTTGTTGTTGATTTATAAACCTTGCATGCTTCATTTCTTTAATTTGAAACTGCAGTAGCTTTCTTCTTTAGTTTTGAAAAAAAATGCAGTTTGCTCCCTTTGTTTTGCCTGCTTACAGATTCTTAAACAGGGTGACAGGATTTTCTTTGATGCAGGTTTCAATAGGTTTTACTTCCAGATTTAGAAAATGCAAGCATGCTTTGATTTGGTTTGTAAAAAGATTTGCATGCAGGTTACAGATTTTGCATTCTTTGAAGTAGTTACAGGTTTGCTTGAGAGTGAATAAGGTTTTGACTAACAGGAAGATGATTTACTGGCTTGATTCTTTTTGAAGATGTGTAGGTTGTTGTTTTAGATTTGATAACTGAGAAATTTTGTTTCAGATTTAAATTTTTAGAGAAGGTGATTCCTTTTTATTTAGCACTAGAAAAGAAATAAAAATGGAAATAAGAATTTGTTTTATATATAAAACTGAAATTTAAATTTTATTGAACAAATAAAAGAAAAGCCAAATTTAAATGACACATGTCTTACATTCTACTTAATCTTTTAACACTTGTTATTAAGTGAATTTAAAAGCCAACACTTGTCTTTTTAAGAGTTATCATTCATTAAATGTTAATTAATATTTTTGTTAGATGTTAATATAGGATACATGTAAGCTTGTTTTAATTAATTAGTCAATCATGTATTTATTTACATGTACATAAATTTTAAAATGAATAAATATTAAACTTATACAAATGATTCAAAATCAAAATAAATTAAAAACAATTATACTTTTAGATTTAAAATTTTGAATTCATGTTCAAAATAAAATTTTGAAATCCAGTTTATTTACAAATAAGACTACACAATTTAAATTTTGGAAAACAATTATTTTTATTAAAAATTTATTTGTTGAAACAATGTATTATTATATTTTTAGAAATAAAAATATTTAATAATCATAAATAACTTATAAAAGAAATTATTTCTTTATTAATAAATTATTTATTATCACATTATATTTAAAAGAAACTCAAAATGACCTCATTGTTATTTATTTAAATTTTAAACTTGAATTAAAATATTTTAAATCATTTCAATACTTATCTTATGTATTTAAAACCTTATTTTATTTATTAAATAGCTTTTAAAAAGTTTAACTTTTAAATAAAATCATAATTTCCAATTTTACTAAAGATATAAATTTTATAGAAAACAGGATTCATTTAAAACAATACCTATTTATAATATATACAATATTCTATATGTATTATAAATATAAAACAAATATTTGATTTTAAAAGATAAAATCTATCAATTAACTATTTATTTTATTGAATTATTAAATTAATTCAAATCTTATTACAAAGATTATTAAATCAATTTAATTTTTAATTCAGGTTATTAAATTGATATTGCCAGAAATTCCGGGTCATCACAAAATTAGAGGCCAATACATATGATAATGGCCATTAAAGCTTCATGCACACTTAAATGATGATTATTTAATGCTAATGGTTAATTGCCCACCACACTTCCAAGAGGGCATTTTAGGCATTCCCTAAAAAGTGGATTAGGATTTCATACATATATAAATACCCATTATCTTCATGTAATGAGCTCTTCCCTTAGTCTCTCTTAGGCCATCTTCTCTTTATTTTAGTTTAGGATCAAATAAAAGAAAGCTTTCTTTCTTTTTTCCATGGCTACTTAGCCATTTTTATTTTCATGTAACTTACCTTTTTTTATGCAATGTTAATTAGTGCTCTCTTTTCTTTTACATGCTTCTTTTCCTTTCTTGTTAGTAATTAGTTTATTTTTCATGCAAGTAGAGAAGATTTTATTTTATGAAAGTAGATTAGTTTTGCTTTTCATTTTGCTCTCTTCTTCTTCTTATTTGTTTAATGTTGCATGCTACAATTATTGATTTGATAACAAAAATGAGAGGCTAAACTCTTCAATTTAAGGGTAATGAAGCCCTGTAATCATGTAGCTTCAACATGTTGATCATTTATGTTCTCTCTTTTTGCTCAATGGAAACACTTGAATGCTTGGTTCGGCATGTTTCCCATTTAAGTGCACATTAGTGCTTAGTTCGGAATTTTCCGAAATGCGGAACCAAACATATAGACCATCATGCCAGATCAGATATTTGGTCCGGCATCCTATGGTATACCAGACCAAATATCTAGTCTGGTATCCTTAGAGATGCCGAACCAAACATTAGATCCGACATCCTCTGATATGCCAGACCAAGTATTTGGTCCGGCACAACACATCAATTGTCGGACCAAACTTTTGGTATGGTATGAAAAACATGCTGAATCAAATGTTTGGACCGGCAAGTAAGGATCACAGAACCAAAGCAAGTAAGGATCACCGAACCAAAGAAAACTTCCAAACCTAGATGGTGATCCAATTGTCCCTGACCCAAATGCCAAACCAAAATCCGAAAGCTATAACTTCTCCTCCACACTTCACAACTCCACTCTATAAATAACGGAGCTTCTCAACAACAATGAGGATGGATTTTTAGAGAAAAAGAGAGAAAACACTGCTGAAAATCCATCACTTCGGCTACTTAAAGTTTTTACTCCTTTTGAATATAACTTGTACTTGTAATCATATCAAAGAGATAATAATAAGATAGAAAGCCGATGTAGGCACATTCGGGCTGAACCACTATAAAAAGATCCATGTTATTCACTTTCCTTATTCGCTTTTCAAACTTTGAACTTATGAACTTTATCCGCACTTGCTTAATTCAAATCAAACGAAAACTAAAAATCAGGTTTAGAGGTGTTTGTCCAACTTTTGGGCAAACATTTTTGGTGCTTTCACTGAGAGACGAACTGCGTGGAGTGCTAAACTCTTCTGTCCACCATCCTTCCAAGCCTTAACTCAACATTTGAACATGGCTCCCTCTAGGTGCAACACCGATAAGGGTAAGAGCGCAGCCATTACAAATACACTCAACCCTATCTAAGAAGATCAAGAAAACTTGGCTACCACTCTCAAC
Organism: Allium cepa; assembly: GCA_030765085.1. Lineage (NCBI taxonomy): Eukaryota > Viridiplantae > Streptophyta > Magnoliopsida > Asparagales > Amaryllidaceae > Allium > Allium cepa. The sequence goes on from CM060945.1 coordinate 147,165,701, forward strand.
CTACAAACTCAGGCGTCACTCGAGTGGATTTAGATAGGGTTGTGAATGAGATGACTAACCACTTCACTACCCAGTATAAAGTTTTAGTGAACACACTTTAGAGGCACGAATTAATTCACTCACAATATTGAATATCGAGGTGAGTCTCAATCCGAAGAGTCACGTAGATGGAACAAGTCCTCAGCAAATAAAGAAGTCAATCAAGAAAATGCAAGAACTCAAAGCCGAGCCTACAGCCCAAAGCCGGTCTCGAAAGAGCATCAAGAGCTAGGCCCAGTCAAGGGGGTACTAAGCAAGGACCGACTGTGGCTGACCCTATCATGCTTCGAGCAAATCATCGCCAATCCAACCTCAACCAAGGTTCTAGATGCCATCAAAGGGAAGCCCCCACTTCTCCTAGGGCTACCATAGAATCAGAGGAGAGGATGACACTCCTCTTTGTGGAAAATTTCAAACGTGAACAACTCGAAAGAGGGATAGGGCAAAGGGTGTCCAACCCCTTCACAAGGGACATAGAAGCAACAGCCGCTCCTTGGGAAAGAAAGATACCAACTATGGATCCCTTCAAAGGCACATCTGACCCAATCATCCACGCGCAATGCTACACCCGGTACATGCTCATGAATGAAGCAATAGTGGATGTGACGTGTAAATGTTTTCCACTATTCCTGTCTGACTAAGCAACCACATGGTTTAGTCATTTGCCTCATTTCTCCATTATTTCTTGGAAAATGTTAAAGGAAAAATTCATAAGTCAATTCTGAATCCATGTAGAATAGCCTAGAGATGCTTATTCCCTGTCAGACGTAAAACAGAAAGCTAGAGAACTACTACAGCAATATCTTACCTATTTCAAGGCTGACGCAACAATAGTACAAAACGCGGATGAAAGGCTTACACTAATGGCACTATGCGGGGGCATCCACCCTGATTCAAAGCTCGCAAGAAGGTTAACGAAGGAAAAACCTTTAACTCTTGAGGAATTCTTTCATGAAGCCATAAAATACATGAGATTAGAAGAAGCGGTGGCTCACCAACATAGCAAGCAAACTATAGGGGGTTCTAGCATCCAAGGAAAGATGAGTGCCCCATACCAAGGAAGGGGGAGTAAGCCGAACAACAAAGAAAAAGTAACCATTAAGGTAGCTTGGCAAATGAAAAGGGCAATAAGCGATGATACAGACCTGGACCGAGAATCGATTCATACACTCCTTTTAATGACACCGTGGAGAATATTTACCTGGCTACTCAACACGAATTAAAATACAAACACCCTCCCTATAAAAAAGGGTCATAAGCTGCAATTAAAATAGGAAAATATTGTCGCTTCCACAAGTCTCATGGGCATAACACCAAAGAATGTCTGCATTTGTGGGATCTCATTAAGGAGTACATCCAAAAAAAGAAACTGGAATGGTATGTGTAGCAAAAGCACAACTCTCCCCCTCCAGTCCATGAGGGGCTTGAGCCGCACCCGCAAGGAAACAACAAAGAAGGAGCAAGAACAAGGCGCTCTAACCAGGAGAAGATAGTTATCCATACCATATCTAGAGGTCCACATGTAGCAGATGGAAGTTGGACCGAGATGGAGAGGTATGGAAAGGCTTTGAAAGATAGGGAAGGTTTCGTTTCATTACTGAGGGACGCATCGCAAAACGAAGAGAAAGGGCCAACACAACCTTCGGCGATGAAGATTTGGTTGGAATGCAGTATCTGCGTACCGATCCCATGGTTATCTCCACCTGGATCGGCCCGGCTGAGATGTTCTGCATCTTAGTTGATACAGGGAGCTCAGTGAATATTTTGTTCAAACATGCCTTCAACAAATGAAGTTATCAATGAACGATGGATCCCCATGCCATAAGCCCTTACATGGGTTCATGGGAGAGGCCACGATGCCACTTGGACAGTTAGACTTGTTTCTTGAGCTGGGAAGTCACCTCCGATCTATCATCTGAAAGCAAACATTCATATTGGTAGATGGACACTCTGCTTACAACGCATTTTTAAGAAGGCTTGCGTTGTCATATTTCCAGATAGTCTTGTCCCCATGGTGCCTTAAGAATAAATTCCCAACCGATGACGGAATAGGAGAGGTAGACGGCGACCGAGACGTAGCTCATGATTGCTACATGACAGAACTCCACTAAAAAAAATGAAGGAAAAAGGTAAGAGCGTACGGCTCCTCCTGTCAAATATACTAGTGACCTTTTAATGAGTTGAACCCCAGAGATAGAGAGGAGAAGGTCAACGCTGAGCCCATAGAGGCTATGGAACATGTAATGGTAGATGAACATGACAAAACAAGGCTTTTAAAGATAGGTTCTCAGTTGAACCAGAAATTAAAAATCCAGCTGATAGGATTTCTGCACAAGAACTTGGATGCATTCGCGTGGACTGACAAAGACATGGTGGGAATATCCCCAAAAGTAGCTTGTCATTCCCTCAATATTGACCCAGCCAAAATCCCGATCAAAAAAAAGCATGGGGATAGAACGGTCTACTGCTTTTAACGAAGAGGTGAAGAACCTGTCCGCCAACGGTTTTATTCATGAAGCCATTTACCCAAAATAGATCTCTAATCCGATTTTAGTGAAAAAGCCTAATGGGAAATGGTGGGCCAACATTGACTTCTCCAACCTTAATGATGCTTGCCTCAAAGACTTTTTTCCTTTACCCCGAATCGACCGACTAGTAGACCGAACTGTAGGCACTACTACAAGACAAACCATTTGCATCGCCTCATTTGAATCCGTTTAAGTAAAAACTGATGCAAATAGAACTATTTGCATCAGTTATGTCTTAATAACCGATGCAATTGGTACATGCAAAACAATAGGTAATAAAAAAAATCAAATTTGCATCAGTTTTCACCAACAATTGATGCAAATTCGTCGATGCAAATAGTTTTAGTCGCATCGGTTTTAAAGTCAACCGATGCAACTAAGTCCAAAATAATAATTATGCAATTTCAAATTACTTGGGGCATTCGTCGCTCACTTTTACATCCCGCCTTTCCAATTTTTTTCGCCGCTCCCATTCTTTTCCCCAAATAATTCGCCAGCTTAAAAAAAACCTACAATCACCGTTTGCTGGATTGATTTCGAGCTTCGAGTTTGCTGGATTGATTTTATATCGGTTGCGTTTCTTTGTGTTTGTGGAGGTTTGTGTTGAGCAGTCACTTTTCATTTCAAATTTCGTTTCAAATCATTACCTGAGTAGTCAAAGTGTACAAAGTTTCACTGGACTCGGCTACAACCAATCATACGAGTGGTAGGTAAAAATTACCGCTCTTTACAGATCTCTTCATCTTGTTGGTTAATGAATGTTTTGTGTTTGGATCTCATTAATTGGATTTTGGCCAGATCCAATATCTCAACCGATGATCATTTACCTATAGATTTCTATCTTATCTTGTTATACGCTTGAACCAGAGGGTAATTTTTTCATAATTTTTTTATGAAATCATGATTCACTATTTAGATTTTTTTTGGTCTCCGCTTTATATAATTCATCTTTTAATTTTCATTTTGTAAGTTTATTTCTCCTTTTAAGAAATCAATGCAAATTGAATTCTTAGCTTCTGAACATCCACCGGCATGTATCAATTTCTTATTTTTCCTTTTTTTATATTGTATTATATGCTTGTTCTATTGACATTTGATCGGATACATGTGAATTTTTTATATTGATTCCCTATTCATACCCATCTACACCATAGATAAAACAATGCTTGATTATTGTTTGACGAAATAAAGTTTCGGTTTCATTTATGTGCATATTGTAGATCTTATATTTCGTTTAATATCAGTGAAATATGCTCCTATTAGATAACATAGTGAATTTGTTTCATCAGATTTTGCTAGCTCCAAGCAATTTTAAGAGGTATTTGCTAATTGCTATTTGTCTAGTTATTTGACCTTCCATTTTATTATAAGCTTGCAAGTTTTTGTGAATTGAAATATACACATGACTGTTATGATGTAAGACTCATGTGCATCTATTCTCTAGCTACCATATATCTGCAACTGCATTTTCTTCTTCTCTATCAATTTCAAAATCCTTTCGTTTTCGTTTGGCTGCACTAGATCACTCTCTGTTATGGATTTTATCATAGTTTATGTCTTCATGGTTTGTTGTATATTTCAGAATTAAATTGAGATATAGTGTTTCATCTTATTGATGTTGCTTAAATTTGATCCTTTTTTCTATTTTGTTCAGCTAATTAAAAACTAGAACTTTATCGTATTTCCTCTTTTAAATATTTTTCTTCATTATTAAAGACATGAACTGTTAACATTTTGAATAATTGGGGAAGTGTTGGACATCATGTCGAGAAGGCTAAGCGTTATGCGTAACTTAACAAGTCTACATATTTCTCTTTAATATACTGAAAGTTTTGATGCCTTATAAGATTATTATGATAGCATCTCCTCCATGAAATTTTAATAAATTCTTTATATGAAGTCTTTATTTGAATCACCCATATTGGTTTATCCTTTTAAATTTTTACAAAGCATGATTAAATTGGTTCTATGTTTTGTTTATAAGTATGAGTCAATTAAAATTCTCAAAGAAAATATGACATTTGTTTCTTATATTTTTAGTAAGGTTCCTATCGGTAGACAAGAAGTTAAAGTATATGTACGTTTATTTGATTTTCATTCATTACTAAGACACTTGTATAAGATGCTGTCCATTTGATTTTAATTATGCACCAATTCATATAACAATTAGCATTCATGTCTACAATTGCCTTTACAAAGAAAGCCTTCGCTTGAGGTCTTTTAACCTATGACCAAAATAACAATTAGCAGTAAGTATACAGTCGCTTATCCTTCATGTAGTGTAGATGACAAGGGTATGGAGTGATGAGTGATTGGGTACAAGAATGTTTATGACCATTTTATTTTGTTCCATATAGCGTAGGTTGCAATGTATAAACTCTGTGATGTTTCATCTAATTGAAACTGATCAATTTTCTACAGATTTGAACTTTACTTTTATATGCATGCTTTGTCATTCGTTAGCTGGCTATACATTGGTATGTACTTGTGCCAACATGTAATAATTTACAAAACATTTTATAAATAATAATGTGTTCCAAAAAAACCACGTAAACCGAGTTATTTGAAAGTTTGTTTTTATCATTATTGCCTGTTTTTGCCTTGTTCTTCCTAGTATTTTTTTAACTGTTCTCAACCAAAATCAAATTTTCTATAACAGGTAACTATAGTAGATAACAAGCAGTTGTAATTGCATATAATGAATACTAGGTGTTATGTCAGATGACTCACTAAAAGTATATTTTAATATTTAGTCTGTCTGACCCAATCATTTTTACCAAAATGCAATAGTTTATTTCAAACATAAGTGGAACTGAACATCCATTCAATTGCCCAACTTTCGCCAAGTTATAAAAAAACAAATTACAAAGAAAACGTAAACAATAAAGTATGAGCTTAATAAAGTATGTGCTTGCTTTAACTGACTCTCTTCATCATTATGGGTTATTTTTGTATGGTTATATGTTCAAAAAAACATTTATTCAAATATGGTCGGTGTCATGTAGCCAAAATAGATTGCTGCAATTTTTGTTCTGTTGAGTTAACAATGATAAAAATCAAACCTTGGCCTAAAAGCAAAGCTATCATACTTCAATCCAAGTACAATATGATGGCTTGTACAGAATAATATGAATAGTTCTGGTTATAGTATTGAAAACAACACTTAGGTTTTGGGCAGAGAGAAGGAAAAATAAAAATGTGCTTATTTGAGCAAAAGGAGAGATTTAGGTAATTTCTTCAACATTATACTATTACTGTATTGCAGCATCACTTGTTTAGAACCTTAATGTGTGCGTGCAGGAAATGGGTCTTATATGCTTCCTTTAGATAATAATGTGGGAAGCACTGCAGTTTTGGAGATCGAATGGATATCCTTCAACTAATTTTTTAAGCCATGAAACATGCTCAGGATCATCACATGACCGTTATATCCATCTTTCATGAGCTGCTAGCTCCAGTCACTTTCCTCTCGATCAATACCTATGTGTTCCAGAGTTCAAAAGGAAAATCACTATTATTTTTGTAGTGTGTAATGGAGAAAACACAAATGGATGTTATAGTGCAGTGTATATGATCCTGAGTGAATAGGCAAGACTAGCATGAGTGAAACAGCTGAAATATGATAAGAAGATATGGGTATGCTACATGGTAGATATGCGTGACAGGCATGAATTGAGACAGCGTGTGTGGCATGTAAAATGATGTAAGTAAATGGTGTGACTGGCATGAGTGAAACCTAATGCGTGATATATGTATCTGACGTGAGAAAACTGGCTTCAAACTGAAGTGGAACTTAGTTTTTTTTATTAACAGTTTCGAGATAGTTCTGTGGTGGTGGTGCCGATGTGGGGACTAGTGGGTTCGAATGTTGATGATATGAACTTGGTCGAAGAGGGTAGTAGGATGATGGTTGCTTGAAGTGGTAGGTTAGTAATGGAGATAGTTTGAAACAATTATGGTATGTGGAAGGTGGTATGTTTGTGGAGGAGGAGAAATTGATTGTGATTGTGACAGGTGATTGTGAGTGGAAGATGCTGTGGAGTTGCAGTTTGCAGTGGTGGTTTGAAGCTGTAACAGTGGCAATATCTGATCGTGTTAGAATGAACAGATGCATATTGGCTGGTATGTCAGTTGTGAGTGGAACAGCGAAGATGAATGTATGTGGTGCACTATCAGGTTGTATAAAGTTAGGAGAAGAACTGCAGTTGTGATGCAGGTTGTTGGAAGTGGGTAGAGCTACTTGATTATGTGTTGTGACAGAAAGAATGTGATGTATTGTGTGAAATATGTGATGAGGTTGGTTTGGTGATGGGCTTCGTGCAAGTATATTGTCGATATGAGGCAAAAATTGCACAAGGAAGCTTTTTAATAAGAAATTCACAGGAAGTTTTCGAACAATGGAAGAATTGCACAAGGAAGAAATGAACACAGGCGATCAAGGAAGGTGGTTGCAGTGGATTTGTTCACTTGAAAGAAGCAGAATTCGCTAAGAACATGCGTAATCTTGCTCCTGCAAGTCGAACAATCCTGCTTTCTGGCCCAACAGGTAAATAAATTAAAGAAAGAAGCATAATATGATTATGATAGACTTTGTCCTAAGTTGCTGGAAACTTTTCTTGCTTTTTGATCTTAAGCAAGTAGCTCCAAGTGCTTCAACTTATGACACTTCCTCTTCCTAAGTTGATAGTATAAGAATAATTATGTTGTTAGTTTTTTTCTTTTGCTTACATATGCATGCACATTTTCAGATATTGTTTGGCAGATGTTCGCTTATTAGAAGTTGCCAATTTTTTGGATTTAAGTGCTGGTGCTGGTTGGGAACTGTTCCAGGTTCAGTTCAGATTTTTACATGATTATAGAGTTCAAATGGAAATACAATAAGATTTTACTTATTTTGCTTAGAGAGATGCCAACCTGAGAAACAAATAGAAGGCTATATGCTATGCATAAAGTAGAAGTAACTACGAAGATAGTGAACGAGTGTTTTGAAAATTGCAGAAGAAATGAGGGAAGATGCATGGAAAACTCATGTTGATTTGCATCATCAGAGAAAGCAGCTTACACGGACACATGTTTGGTAACCTCTTTTTGTACTTACATCATTGTTTTGTGCTTTATTATCATAATTTCATCCTCTTTTAACTTAATTAGGCATCATGTACAATTGTTTGGTAACCTCTTGCAGAGTGAAAATGGCGGTATTATTGATTGTGTTGATATTTACAGTCAGCCTGATATTGATCATCCTATGCTTAAAAATCATGCTATTCTGGTTCATTATTTACCTTACTTTTAGTTTTGTACTCATAATGGTCAAGATCATAGTTTTTTTTTACTGTGACAGTTGGAACCTAGTGTTCTTTCAACAATGATAAAACGCAATGGTACCTATAATACTAGGCACTACAAACTTGGCAAAAATCTGGAAGTTGCCCAGAAGGAACTATCCCCATTCAGAGGCTTCTTATTAGCTCTTTCACATCCTATGTTCCAAATGGAGAGTGTTCAAATTACAATGTTAAAGTGAATTCTATATTTAAAAATTAGTTTTCAAATTCTTAAATAAATGTTTTTCATTCTATATAATCACCAGCAAACTAGTAACTTCCATAGTGCTTATGAAGTCATATGCTAGGATTAGTTCTATCCTGTATTTACTTGCTATTCTAATTTAGAGAAGCTTTACTAATTGTGATGTAAATACACATGCACGTTTAGATTTCACAAGTAGAGCTTCATAGAGTAAACTATATTGGAGCTCGAGGTGACTTTAATGTTTGGAATCTCAACATTGAGAAAAATGAGTGGACTACAAATTATGTTATCGTGTTAACAAACATGACTCTTTTATGGAGAATGAATTAGTATTTCTCTCCCTACCTAAGTAAGATGTAAATGCAATTTGCTCACATTAAGTGAAACATTTATTACCCTTTATGTCACTCCTTTATCATATCACACTTTCTTTTTGTGTCAAAAGTTTAAGGAGTCAACAGATTATACTTTACGAGATTCGTCTTTGTTCTAAATTTTGGATTCCAGATTTAAAAATACTTGACTTCCTGCTATGATATTGAAGTGAAGGTTGCTTGTGATTTATCCCAAAATTGTTCTTAATATGCATACTAGCTGGTTTGCCTATCTGTGAAGAGTTATATCAGCAGTTACTTGCAAAAGGTATGTGGTGAAGTATGGTTAGCAGCTTGATGATGGATATTGGGGGATGTTAGATGTTAAGTGGTGGAGGAGTTTGGGTATGTCAGTAGTTGCTGTGAAGTGTGTAACGACCCGTAAATTTTCGATAATTAAAATAGCTAATTTAATAAGATTTCGTGATTTAGTGTTAGAAAAAAATTGTAAGTCGTTTGGAATAATAATAACTAGAATGAAATGCAACAAAATTTTATCTAAGTTAATTATTTATGAATTGAATGAAACCCCAAATCAATTGAAATAATATGTAGTCAAAGGTAATTGAATGAATTTGTATTGTATAGGTAATTGTGACGCTTGTTTGCAAATAATAAACTTATAAGAAATTAAAAGTTAACGGTGATAATTATTTAAGTTACTTATTCATTTAGTTAGTCGAATTGAATTTCTGAACCAATTGCAATTGAAATGAAAGTTTATATATTAGTTGAGTGCATTATCTCTAACTGTAGTTAAATAATAATGTGGAATTCATTTGAGGTAATATAGTAAATCGACTGATAATGAAATTTTTATTTAAAAATCCAATATTGAAATCCGTCAAATATTGAACAATTAAATTGTTTAAATTTGATATTTGGAATTTATTGAATAATTGAACAACGGGAATTGAATAACTGTTTTAATGAAAATGGTTGTTCTATAATTTGAATTTGGTAAATTTTATAAGTTCGTTTTGAATATTTCAAAAGATAGTGATTTAAGAATAATCAAATTGTTTAAATTTAATATTACAAATGTTTGAATAATTAAATTCTGAATTTGATATGATCAATTTGATATTGAAAATTTAATATATGAAAATACAGTGAATAATTGAAATTTGATTTAATATGATTCAGATTGGTTTCCAAAGTGAATATAAGTTATATTGGGATTATAATAGAGTTAATAAGATTTTAAAATTGGAATTTATTGGATAATTGAATAACGGGTTTAATATGATTAAAAATGATTTGTAAAATTTTATTTTATCACATTAAAGTAAGAATAATGTTGTAGAACTTTTAAAATCGAATTAAAAGTAAATTTGTGAAAATTGAATATTTTAATATTTAATTGACGAGTTAAAATAGCCATTTTTCAAACAGTCTCGGATTTCGACAAAACCAGTTTCATCGGATCCGTAATGTTATATTATTGTAAGATTTCAAATTTCAAGTCAATCGGATTTATCGTTTGTCCGGGGAGAGCCAAAACGCCTAGAAAATCATTTAATCGATTTAATTTAAAAATCGATCGTTTATTGCCGTAACTCATACAGATGATCGAATTAGCTTCCAAAACCTATTCCATTGTGTCCAGAACGTGGGATAAACCCTAGAAACGTCGGTCACCGCGCGTAAATCGGAGTTCGAAAAACCCGGGTTGAATAGTGTTCGTTATAATTTCTATAAAAGCCCTTGAAATTCATTTTTTTGCAAAATTTAAATACCCTAGGGTTTCAGGGCCGGCCGCCTCCTATACAAACCAATGGCCAGAAAACACTATTCTTTCCCCCTCAATTTCTTCAAATCCGCTAATCGAATCGAAATACTTCCAACTAGAAAAGTGTAGAGCACATCGCGAACTGTAACTTCAACGGTCGAGATCCAATATGGAGCTGTGATTCAACGGCAATTGGGGCTGGAACCAAGGCCGTTCGGCCTCGTTTGGCACGCAGCAGGGAGGGCCGAGCTCGCCTATATCGCGGCCGAGCATGGAGTGGTGGGTGGCGCTTCTAATGGTGGTGCCTGATCTACGTGGAGATGCTCGTAGGGTGGTGCGTGATTTAGGGTTAGGGTCGGCAAAGATGGGTTCTCGTTCGCGTATACTGGGAGGAGAAGACGAGATGCACGCGCAGCCTAGATTCCATCTTCAAAAAACGAACGGCCCAGATCTGATGAGGTTGAAAATTTAAAAGAAACTGTAAAAAAATTATATTTATAATTCGTGTAAACTTTAAAATGATGTAACTCTTTCATACGAGGTCCGTTTTGGACGAAACGAATTGCGTTGCAATCGTTTTGTTGAATATTACGCTATGGAGCTAGATTGGAATCGTTTGAATCTAGAGAAAATTTCGGGTAAAATTAAACGCTCGTTTAATTTTATTCGAAATAAAACGTTGGAACTACATTGAAATCAATGTGAGTGTTTATAACGCTCACAACGTACTTAATATCTTTATGCTAGTTAAATTTATCATTATGAAGTGTTATAAATTTTATTTTTCGTTGTTTGATAAAATTTGATTGTCATTTGAATTAACCGTTAAAAATTTAATTGACAGTTAAATTGAAATTAAAATTGAATTGCGATTAAATTACCTGACATTGATAACTGTGAAATTGCCATGAATTGTATTGTCAATTGGATGATTTATTTCGATGGATGCTATTGGTTGATATTTAAATGTTTATTTGCTTATATATATCCTGTTAGGCATACATATGAAACTGTGATTTGATTTAAGTGATATATATTCATCCCTGACATTTAATTGAAATAAATAATTACTAGGCCATAGGATAGAAAATTATATACGGACACCGAATTGGCTAAATTAATAATTTTAAAATCGTCGATTTGAAATTTATTTGAATATTTTGATTTAAAGGTTATAAATAGAAATCAATTTATAAAAATCGAATTTATCGAAAAATTGAGTTTGGAATTTTGAAATAAATTTTGGTTAAAAGCAATTGTTAAATAATTAAAGTGGAAACTTTGGAATTTAAAAATGGGGATATGATTGAATTTCGAAAATTGATTTGTTTAAAGATTTAACCTTAATTCGAGCTTTGAATATTACTAAGTAAAAGTGATATAAAAATGATATTTTGAAATCGAGCTTGGAATTGAATCATATTAGAAATTTGGATTTAAACTTGAATATTGATGGATAATTCTGTTAAGTGTTATAAATGGATATTTTTGAAAAATCAAGCTCCAAATCGATATAAATTGAAATTGAATTAATTGAAAGTGAATATAAAATTGAATAAATTTGAAGTCAAAGTTGACGTTGATTGAACAGAAATCGAAATTGAATCGGTAGAAGGGAAATTGAAATTGTTTTGAATTGGGAAGTTATAATTGAAATGGTCTGGTTTTGAAGCTGTTTTATTTTGTTTTCCAAATTACTCAGTTATATAAACCATTTTTGAATACTTAAACTATTTTAATCTATTTTAAATCTACTTATCCCAATTTAAATTATTTTGAACTAATTTATCTATTTTAACTCCATTTTAAGACTTTAAGTATTTTTAACTACTTTAATTATTTAAAACTACTTTTAAACTACTTAAAACTATTTCAAAAATTCCAAACTGGTCAATAAGGTGAAATGTTTATGTTTAAATCTTGAATTTAAATACGAATTGGGTTAAATGAAGTTGCAACCTAAATTGAAATTCGAAATGATTTTGAAATCGAAATGAGATTGATGCGAAAAATGATTTTTGAAACGGAAGCTTACACTTGAATAGATACGATGATATTTGAAATGGATTTGATTTTTGAAGCGAATATGATATTTTGATATCAATTATGAATCAATTTGAAATGTAAAAGAGCTAACGGTGTAATAATACGTAGTTATTAAAGAGACCGGGATCGGATATGGACATACTCTCTGTCGATACCGAACACCACTTTAATAACTATTATACGCGGATTGTTGATCCAGAATGAAGTGGACGGTTTGATGAACGCGTTGACTGAAGAAAGAGAACGATATTGGATGACCCCTGACATGACTAAAACAGGAGCCACGCCGGGCCATTGAGGTTCGCCATCTCTAGCGGACACACTTCTTCGATACCATATCTATTACATTTGTGATTCGATTTGGGTGCACCCCTTGATTTGGGAGTGTTGTTTCGGGGTGTTAGGGTAGCTGCTGGCTATGCTCAACATCAGTCCGGATCACGCAACTACTAGTATCCTAGTTGGTATCGCCTCATGTATCTTGTCATACTGATTATCCTATTCGCGACCACTACGTTATGTTTTGTGTTATACCTATGGGGTACCCTCTGATAACCACCAGTTTACGGTGGGGCTTACGGTGCTGTATAGACTATGGCATTATAAAAATGTGTTAAGGGGGATTATGGTAATGCCTTAACGCTATTTTGATACTTTATATTACTGATAGGAATTATCTACTTAGCGTACATTACTACATAGTAGATAGTTTAACGGATCCTTAAGAGATGGAAAATCCCGTAACATCTCTTAAGTTATTGCACGCACGTTGACACTGGATATGAGATGTCAAACCCAGTAAACATCTCTGACGCCATTACACTCATATTTATTTACGATTGATTTAACTTTCATAAGGATATTTTAGTCCTGACTCGAGTGTTTTGTCTTTTCATTACGCTCGGGTCAGTCCTGAGTTTTTCAGATTTTGAAGATCTATTCCGGAGGATGAAGACGAAGATTTGGTATACTATTACTATTATTACCCTTGCATCATGCTATCTGCTGCATTATTTTAATCGTTATATTGTATATGTATAACTCTGATAAATGTTGTATAAATAACTGTCAAGGAATAGTAAACAGCTTCATGAACTGTTTATTTGACTATTATATTTTATCGTTCCGCTGCGAGATTCTGTGTTGTTTATTTTCCTTTATTTCTTTTTCTTTTCTTTTCTTATTTACCCCAATAACCATCTGACCTTTTGAATGGTTTGGAGCCGGCATGTGTTTATTTGATCGTCGGTTTAAACTGTCCAAAAAGGCGGGTCGTTACAGTTGGTATCAGAGCTTTGGTTCAGCGATAACCTTAGCTTTGTGGGGTCTGACTCTTTATAAATAGGGTAGTAATACCCTATGATGAGTCGCTGAGTGAATATATATATGAGAGAGCGTACTTGTTAGTGATATAAAATGTTTTATATTGTGTCAGTTGATTTGTTGAGTGGCTTATGGATTCTGGTCAATACGAGTAATTAACGTCATTGATAGGGATCTCTAAACACTTAAACAGAACAATTCGACATAGTACTGTTTTGAAATTGGGTAAATGAAATAATTTTTTCCTAATTATATTTTGTGTATAAAAATTTATTTTCAAAATTTATTGTGACTTATCTAGCTTACCTGGTTGTTAGGAATTAAAATATTAGTTATTATCATTAATTTGATATTGTAATTTAATAAAGAAGGTGAATTACAAAATGAACAATGATAAAACACTTGTGGAATGTTTTAAGAAAGAAAAATCCTATAAGAATATTTTATAAAGGTGGCTTATAAATTAAAATAGATTTAAATTGGAAAATATTGAATTTAAGACCCGGAGGTTTTGAGAATGGTTTTCAAAAGCTTTGAAGAAATATATAGTACTATTAGTTGGAAATTTTTTATGGAAATATTTTGAAAAGATTTCTAAAAGAAGGAATGAATTCAGTACTCATCTCTTATGTCGCTGGAAAATAATTTCGGTGATGACTGCGCAGAACCATCGACATTCATCTTCGAGTCTCAAAGTGGGGGAGACTTCTAAAAAGCTTTGCTTTTCTTTGAAATTATTTTGGGTGATTGGGTTTTGGTTTAAACTCCAAAGGTATGATTGGATATATTAAAGATATAAGTGAATATATTTATTTCAAACGATTTGAAAAGAACCGGGCATTTAAATTTCTAAGTTATGTTAATTAGTAATTTTCAAATTATTTGAATGAAATGTGAATAACCAAAATTTATAAAATAAGAGGATTAAGATATCTAAGCTATTGTTTGGGAAAACTTTAAAGTTGAAAGGTAAAGAGGATTTAAATAAATCAAATTTGTGAACATTCTAATTAAGTAAAATGAAATTCTATAAATTTGTATAATACAAAATTTTCATTCTAGTAACATATAATATGACTTACCAAATATTAAGAAGTTGAAATGATGTTTTGGATATGTAATGAGATATTGTACATCTAAACAGAAACTGAAAGTAATTGAAATATACAAGTAAGGAAAACTCAAAAGGGAATTAAAATGTATATAAATGAAAATTTTGGTTGTGATAAAATTATATATACTTAAATATAGCATGAAATGATGAATGGATAAATGGAACAAGTAAGTGAACTTAAGAAAGAAGACAAATGAATTGTATACTATCTTTTGAAAATTGGTTATAGAAAATAAATATAAATTGCACAGAAAATTTTTTGAATTTGTAACTTTGAGATAACCGTAAACTAAGAAAAGTCATATATGAGAAGTTAGACTTTTATAGGATGATTAATAACTAAAAGTGCTGGTTAATAAAATGTTCCACAAATAAAATTGTATTAACTGAAACTATGAATATGAAGTAAATGTAAACAAAAGAATTTGGTATAGCTAAGAATCAATTGGGAAAAGAAATTGAGTTTAATTAAATTATATAGAATGTTTAAAATGAACTTGAATAAGCATTCTTTGATATGATGTTTAAGAAAAGATAATGTTAAAAAAAAATATGCTATGTAAAGAAATGAATATACTAACTGAATAATAGATTGTGAGTAATTAAGTGGGAAAAAAAAGAAGTCAATAAAATAATTTAGTATAGATAAATTGGATAGAAATCCATTGGAAGGTAATCCGTGAGATTGTACGTATATTATTTTATTTGCATAACGATTTGATCCAAATTCGAGCACAAAATTTCGAGATGATTTATATCGATCCAAATTAGGATTTTTCACTCGATTTTCGACGGTGAACCCTAGATATGGATTTTTATTTTGATTCTGGAATTCTCTATCATAGTATATGGCTATGCAAGGAGAGTAACAGTTTCCAATCAAGGAACCAAATCTGAGTCCGCACTAAAGAGTCGTGTGAACGATACTAGTTTGGAAGTAAAATTGGGTGATCGAATAAGCGATTAGATTGATATTGCTCACGGATGATATATGTACGGCTTACGGACTTAATTAAAAGTTAATATTGGAAATTTAAGATGCCAAATATGTGAAGATAAATTTGCAACTTTTGAGATAACTATTAACTAAGAAAAGTCATATATAAGAAGTTAGACTTTATGGAATGACTATAAATTAAAGTAATGACTAATAAAATGTTCTGCATTAATAAAATGTTCCGCAAATAAATTGGTTATTAACTGAAACTGAATATGAAGTAAATGTAAACAAAAGAATTGGGTATGGCTAAGAATAAATTGGAATTGAAAGAGATAAACCAAATTGAATGTAAAACTAATAATTTGGTTATGTTGGGTATGATATGGTTGTTATATGATTGTTAGTTGATTGAATATAATTCATTAAGTGTTAATGAAATTGAAAGCTATAAATCAATGAAATCAAATTGGAAGTTAAATGAATTTAAAAGAATTTAATTTGATTCAAATTGGAAGTGAACTAATGTAAATATAAATTAGTGAACGTTAACTAATTGAATTGAGAATGAATGTTAGTAAAATCCAACATTAATGAATCAAATGTGATTAAAATTGAAAACCAAGTGAACAAATATGAATGAGAAGTGAATTTATATTGATTGATTATGGATTTGTTGGATGATAGTTGGATGATAATTGATTGATGGTTGCATTTGTTGCTTTTGTTGCATTTGCTATGTTGGCATATGTAGTTGTTATGTTGCTATACGATGTATATTGATATTATTTTCATATATGCATGTTCTCATGGTTTGTTGAGTGTTTAGTAGGTGCGGATTGCGCTTGCTTCGCATCTGGAGCTCGCTTTCGCACTATATTAGCCGTATATGCTCGCTAATAATATATAAGGTATATATCTCGGATTACATACCGTACTTTTACACTTTTTCCCTGCGGGATGCCTCATCACTTGATGAGATGTATATTTGTGATATATATACTGTCATTTTTTTCCGATCGAGCCGCGCAAAGGGGACTCTGCCGAAATTTTCCGTAAATCTGGGTGTTAGAAAATTATTCAAGTTTTAAAAAATTTTATAACTTGTTTGGATAACTAACTTTTAAAGTTAGAAAGTAGTTCGGAGTAACTTAGTGGAAGTGTAGTTATGACTTTATAAATGGAATTTCATTGTTTTATAAGTTGGTAACTTTGAATAAAATATATCTAATGTTGAATCCTATACTTAGTTCCTTTTCCCTTCTTTTTTCTTTTCGGGGACGAAAAGTTTTGAGTGGGGGAGAGTGTAACGACCCGTAAATTTTCGATAATTAAAATAGCTAATTTAATAAGATTTCATGATTTAGTGTTAGAAAAAAATTGTAAGTCGTTTGGAGTAATAATAACTAGAATGAAATGCAACAAAATTTTATCTAAGTTAATTATTTATGAACTGAATGAAACCCCAAATCAATTGAAATAATATGTAGTCAAAGGTAATTGAATGAATTTGTATTCTATAGGTAATTGTGACGCTTGTTTGCAAATAATAAACATATAAGAAATTAAAAGTTAACGGTGATAATTATTTAAGTTACTTATTCATTTAGTTAGTCGAATTGAATTTCTGAACCAATTGCAAATGAAATGAAAGTTTATATATTAGTAGAGTGCATTATCTCTAACTGTAGTTAAATAATAATGTGGAATTCATTTGAGGTAATATAGTAAATCGACTGATAATGAAATTTTTATTTAAAAATCCAATATTGAAATCCGTCAAATATTGAACAATTAAATTGTTTAAATTTAATATTTGGAATTTATTGAATAATTGAACAACGGGAATTGAATAACTTTTTTAATGAAAATGGTTGTTCTATAATTTGAATTTGGTAAATTTTATAAGTTTGTTTTGAATATTTCAAAAGATAGTGATTTAAGAATAATCAAATTGTTTAAATTTAATATTACAAATGTTTGAATAATTAAATTATGAATTTGATATGATCAATTTGATATTGAAAATTTAATATATGAAAATAGAGCGAATAATTGAAATTTGATTTAATATGATTCAGATTGGTTTCCAAAGTGAATATAAGTTATATTGGGATTATAATAGAGTTAATAAGATTTTAAAATTGGAATTTATTGGATAATTGAATAACGGGTTTAATATGATTAAAAATGATTTGTAAAATTTTATTTTATCACATTAAAGTAAGAATAATGTTGTAGAACTTTTAAAATCGAATTAAAAGTAAATTTGTGAAAATTGAATATTTTAATATTTAATGGACGAGTTAAAATAGCCATTTTTCAAACAGTCTTGGATTTCGACGAAACAAGTTTCATCGGATCTGTAATGTTATATTATTGTAAGATTTCAAATTTCAAGTCAATCGGATTTATCGTTTGTCCGGGGCGAGCCAAAACGCATAGAAAATCGTTTAATCGATTTAATTTAAAAATCGATCGTTTATTGCCGTAACTCGCACAGATGATAGAATTAGCTTCCGAAACCTATTCCATTGTGTCCGGAACGTGGGATAAACCTTGGAAACGCCGGTCACCGCGCGTAAGTCGGAGTTCGAAAAACCCGGGTTGAATAGTGTTCGTTATAATTTCTATAAAAGCCCTTGAAATTCATTTTTTTTTGCAAAATTAAAATACCCTAAGGTTTCAGGGCCGGCCGCCTCTTATACAAACCAATGGCCAGAAAACACTATTCTTTCCCCCTCGATTTCTTCAAATCCGCTAATCGAATCGAAATACTTCCAACTAGAAAAGTGTAGAGCACATCGCGAACTGTAACTTCAACAATCGAGATCGAATATGGAGCCGTGATTCAACGGCAATTGGGGATGGAACCAGAGCCGTTCGGCCTCATTTGGCGCGCAGTAGGGAGGGCCGAGCTCGCCTATATCGTGGCCGAGCATGGAGTGGTGGGTGGCGCTTCTAATGGTGGTGCCTGATCTACGTGGAGATGCTCGTAGGGTGGTGCGTGATTTAGGGTTAGGGTCGGCAAAGATGGGTTCTCGTTCGCGTATACTGGGAGGAGAAGACGAGATGCGCGCGCGGCCTGGATTCCATCTTAAAAAAACGAATGGCCCAGATCTGATGAGGTTGAAAATTTAAAAGAAATTGTAAAATTTTTATATTTATAATTCGTGTAAACTTTAAAATGATGTAACTCTTTCATACGAGGTCCATTTTGGACGAAACGAATTGCATTGCAATCGTTTTGTCGAATACTACGCTATGGAGCTAGATTGGAATCGTTTGGAGCTAGAGAAAATTTTGGGTAAAATTAAACGCTCGTTTAATTTTATTCGAAATAGAACGTTGGAACTACATTGAAATCAATGTGAGTGTTTATAACGCTCACAACGTACTGAATATCTTTATGCTAGTTAAATTTATCATTATGAAGTGTTATAAATTTTATTTGTCTTTGTTTGATAAAATTTGATTGTCATTTGAATTAACCGTTAAAAATTTAATTGACAGTTAAATTGAAATTAAAATTGAATTGCGATTAAATTACCTGACATTGATAACTGTGAAATTGCCATGAATTGTATTGTCAATTGGATGATGTATTTCGATGGATGCTATTGGTAGATATTTAAATGTTTGGATGTTTATTTGCTTATATATATCCAGTTAGGCATACATATGAAACTGTGATTTGATTTAAGTGATATATATTTATCCCTGACATTTAATTGAAATAAATAATTACTTGGCCATAGGATAGAAAACTATATACGGGCACCGAATTGGCTAAATTAATAATTTTAAAATCGTCGATATGAAATTTATTTGAATGTTTTATTTAAAAGTTATAAATAGAAATCAATTTATAAAAATCAAATTTATCGTAAAATTGAGTTTGGAATGTTGAAATAAATTTTGGTTAAAAGAAATTGTGAAATAATTAAAGTGGAGACTTTGGAATTTAAAAATGGGGGTATGATTGAATTTTGAAAATTGATTTGTTTAAAGATTTAACCTTAATTCGATCTTTGAATATTACTAAGTAAAAGTGATATAAAAATGATATTTTGAAATCGAGCTTGGAATTGAATCATATTAGAAATTTGGATTTAAACTTGAATATTGATGGATAATTCTGTTAAGTGTTATAAATGGATATTTTTGAAAAATCAAGCTCCAAATCGATATAAATTGAAATTGAATTAATTGAAAGTGAATATAAAATTGAATAAATTTGAAGTCAAAGTTGACGTTGATTGAACCGAAATCGAAATTGAATCGGTAGAAGGGAAATTGAAATTGTTTTGAATTGGGAAGTTATAACTGAAATGGTTTGGTTTTGAAGCTATTTTATTTTGTTTTCCAAATTACTCAGTTATATAAACCATTTTTGAATACTTAAACTATTTTAATCTATTTTAAATCTACTTAACCCAATTTAAATTATTTTAAACTAATTTATCTATTTTAACTCCATTTTAAGACTTTAAGTATTTTTAACTACTTTAATTATTTAAAACAACTTTTAAACTACTTAAAAACTATTTCTAAAATTCCAAACTGGTCAATAAGGTGAAATGTTTATGTTTAAATCTTGAATTTAAATACGAATTGGGTTAAATGAAGTTGCAACCTAAATTGAAATTCGAAATGATTTTGAAATCGAAATGAGATATTGATGAGAAAAATGATTTTTGAAACGGAATCTTACACTTGAATAGATACGATGATATTTGAAATGGATTTGATTTTCGAAGGGAATATGATATTTTGATATTAATTATGAATCAATTTGAAATGTAAAAGAGCTAACGGTGTAATAATATGTAGTTATTAAGGAGACCGGGATCGGATATGGACATACTCTCTGTCGATACCGAACACCACTTTAATAACTATTATACGCGGAGTGTTGATCCAGAATGAAGTGGACGGTTTGGTGAACGCGTTGACTGAAGAAAGAGAACGATATTGGATGACCCCTGACATGACTAAAACAGGAGCCGCGCCGGGCCATTGAGGTTCGCCATCTCTAGCGGACACACTTCTTTGATGCCGTATCTATTACATTTGTGATTCGATTTGGGTGCACCCCTTGATTTGGGAGTGTTGTTTCGCGGTGTTGGGGTAGCTGCTGGCTATGCTCAACATCAGTCTGGATCACGCAACTACTAGTATCCTAGTTGGTATCGCCTCATGTACCTTGTCATACTGATTATCCTATTCGCGACCACTACGTTATGTTTTGTGTTATACCTATGGGGTACCCTCTGATAACCACCAGTTTACGGTGGGGCTTACGGTGCTGTACAGACTATGGCATTATAAAAATGTGTTAAGGGGGATTATGGTAATGCCTTAACGCTATTTTGATACTTTATATTACTGATAGGAATTATCTACTTAGCGTACATTACTACATAGTAGATAGTTTAACGGATCCTTAAGAGATGGAAAATCCCGTAACATCTCTTAAGTTATTGCACGCACGTTGACACTGGATATGAGATGTCAAACCCCGTAAACATCTCTGACGCCGTTACACTCATATTTATTTACGATTGATTTAACTTTCATAAGGATATTTTAGTCCTGACTCGAGTGTTTTGTCTTTTCATTACGCTCGGGTCAGTCTTGAGTTTTTCAGATTTTGAAGATCTATCCCGGAGGATGAAGATGAAGATTTGGTATACTATTACTATTATTACCCTTGCATCATGCTATCTGCTGCATTATTTTAATCGTTCTGTTGTATATGTATAACTCTGATAAATGTTGTATAAATAATTGTCAAAGTATAGTAAACAGTTTCATGAACTGTTTATTTGACTATTATATTTTATCGTTCCGCTGCGAGATTCTGTGTTGTTTCTTTTCCTTTATTTCTTTTCTTTTCTTATTTACCCCAATAACCATCTGCCCTTTTGAATGGTTTGGAATCAGCATGTGTATTTGATCTTCGGTTTAAACTGTCCAAAAAGGCGGGTCGTTACAAAGTGTATGTGTTTTGTTTTATGGAGGAGGTGGAGGAGCAGCAAATGTTGGAGGTCGATGCTGTTACTGATGAAGTGTGCACAGTGATGCACAGTGGAGATGACAGAAATCAATGTTGTAAATGAAGATGAAAATTTGTAAACCAAAGCAGAATTTATAAATGATAATGAAATAATATATTTTTTTTAATTTTTTGTGTATGTTTTTTTCTTTTATATATATATATATATAAAGATTATCAATTATATATATATATATAGTTTATTTGAGTACTGTAATAATGGTTTCTAAGGGATTAGTTTGCATCGGTTGTTATAAAAACCGATGCAATAGAGGGATTAGTTTTCATCGGTTTTCAACAACAACCGATGCAACAAGTTCCTTTGTTGCATCGGTTTTCATTACAACCGATGCAACATGGGGGTTGTGTTCAAGCAACCAACCATGATATTTTGCATCAGTTGTTAGTAACAACCAATGCAAAAAGGATCATTTTGCATCGGTTTCAAAACTGATGCAAAAGTATTAAGCCTGTTGCATCGGTTGCATATGCACCGGTTGTTGAACTGATGCAAAATGGGGTAATCAACCGATGCAAATGGCATGTTTTGTAGTAGTGAGGACATGAGTTATTTTCATTCATGGACGCATATTCATGATACAATCAGATCCCCATGCATGTGCCGGATCAAGAACATACTAGTTTCATTACAGATCTGGGCCTATACTGCTACAAGGCCATACCCTTCGGGCTTAAGAACGCCGACGCTACCTATCAACGTCTAGTTAATAAGATGTTTGAGTAGCAGATTGGCCACTCCATGGAAGTCTATGTCAACGACATGCTTGTCAAATCAAGAAGTGCAACTAATCATTTGAGCCACCTAGACGAGATGTTCCAGATATTACACAAATACCAAATGACGTGGAATCCTCTGAAATGCTATTTCAAGGTGTCTTCGGGTAAATTCTTAGGTTTCATTGTGCACGCTAAAGGAATAGAGGCGAATCCTGAAAAGATACAAGCTTTGAAAGATGTCTAAATCCCAGCCATGATGAGGGAAATGTCGAGCCTAAATGGGAAGATAGCTGCTCTAAGAAAGTTTATATCCAAGGCCACGGACAAATACGCCCCGTTCTTTGTTGCCCTCAAAAAAGACAATGGAAAATTTGAATGGACCGATGAGTGCTACTCAGCCTTATGGAGTTTTCTAGAACACCTATATAAGCCTCCGGTACTCTCCACTTAGCTAAATGGAGAAAGCATCTACCTATACCTGGTTGTATCCTCCCACACACTAAGTGCCGCATTAGTACGAGAAGATGATCGTATCCAAAAACTGGTATACTTCATTAGAAAGAGATTTATGGTTGGCTTACTGCATGCTAATAGCATCCAGGAAATTATGACACTACTTTCAATCACACTCCATTACAGTTCTAACAAATCAACCTATGAGGAAAGTCTTACATAAATCGAACACGTCGGGGCGACAGTTAAAATGGTGCATTGAGTTAAGCCATTATGACATTACCTACTACCCGCACCACAGTTAAGGGACAAGCCTTGGCTGATTTCATAGCTGAGTTCACAATGCGAGACGAGGAGGCTGTGGCAAGAATAGAGGAAACTGTCAAATGGAATATGTTCGTTGATGAAGCATCGAACAAGCTCGGTCGGGGGTAGATGTCATAATAGTCACGAGGAAGGAAATTAAGCTATGCACTAAGACTAGAGTTCGCTGCAACCAATAACGAAGCTGAATATGAAGAAATTATAGACGGCATAGAAATCATTAAAGAAATAGGAGTTAAATCAATATGTGTGCACAACGAGTCATAGCTAATTGTTAACTAGATCCTTGGAGAATTACAAACTTGCGGACAAAAGCTTGCATCCTATCTCAAAAAGGCCAAATCCCTCCTTGATGCGCTGGACTACTATGTAATAAAACACACCCCACGAAGGGAAAATCATGAGGCGTATGCCCTCACCAAAAGGGGTAGCATAAGAACCGAACCAATGCTGGGGGCAACCGCCGTCATGAGGCAATCTGCACTGAGTTTCGAGTGTCTACAAATCACAGCGATCACGGACAAGGAGGAGACATGGATGAACCCCATTGTTAGGTACTTACAAGAAGGAGCCTTACCAGTAGAGCGAAACATATCAAGAGGAGAAGGGCATCCCGCTACACCATCTAGAACGGCATCTTGTACCGCCGCGGCTTTTCCATCCCGCTACTAAGGTGTGTCACCGGGAATGAAGCAAAATATATCCTTAACAACATACATCAAGGAAGTTGCGATGATCACATCAGAGGGAAAACTCTAGCCAGAAAGATCCTGCATTATGGGTACTTTTGGCCCACAACGAAGAGCACACGGCCGGGCTTACTAGGAAATGTGACAAATGCCAAAGATTTGACAAAATCCCAAGATTGCCACCTACCAGTTTAATCTAGATAGTCAACACCTGGCCCTTTGCCATCTGGGGAATTGATTTGATTGGAAGACTCCCCATGGGTCGAGGAGGAGTAAAACGCGCTGCAGTGGCAGTGGATTATTTCACCAAATGGGTGGAAGTGGAGTCTTTAAACAAAATTTCATCTACCAATGTGATAAACTTTCTAATACGTAACATCCTGTGCAGGTATGGGGTGCTGCAGAAAATCATATCAGATAACGGACTTCAATTCGACAGTGAAGAATTCTCCAGTTGATGCCATAAACATGGAATTGCCTGAAGCTTATCAGTTATACCGTATCCCTAGGAAAATGGACAAGTCGAAGCAGTGCACAAGGTGTTGAAGACACTAATCAAGAAGAAAATAGAAAAGTCCAAGGGGCATGGGTCGCCAAATTGCCTACTGCTTATGGGCCAACCGAACTTCTTATAAGAATGCGACAAGGCACACGTCGTTCGCATTGGCATATGGAACCGAGGCCATGCTCCCCGTTAAAACAGTCGTCCCTTCGCACCGCAGGATACATTACAATTTGAAAGAAAACGAGGAGCTCTTGAACATGTCACTTGACCTGATCGAGGAAAAATGAAACGAAGCCGCCCTCAGAGCCAGCACCCATAGGCAGAAAGTGGCAAGGTAGTACAACTCTAAGGTGAAGCCTCGAACATTACAAGAAGGAGACTTGGTATTCAGACGAGTCTTCCCACGACCCGGAGCACTAGATCCAACTTGGGAGGGGCCATTTGTTATTCATAAAGATCTTCACAATGGAGCTTACATCTTGTCAGCAGTAGATTGGGAAAGCATGGAATCTCTAGCATTTCCTCCGCTGCTTCTTTAGAGTTGTAAAGAAACACGTACTAAAGCAATAAAAGAATGAAAATGGGCGTAGGCATATTTCGGCCAAACCACTACAAAAATATAGTGTCTTGTATAAATTATCTTATTTAAAGGTTCTTTATTTAATTATTATATCTGATGACCATTCCTACTACAAGCAATCGCAGACTGTCGCCTACAACAGTGAAAGTAAGATAGCCATGATAAAGGGCACGAGACAAGCCTTAGCAATTCACTGCTGACGGTTGGCACACCCAAGCCAGCAATAATGGACCGATCATAAGCCACAAATTATAGCCTAGGCAGTTCATCATTGGCGTTCGACTTGTCGAAAATTGTGAAACAATTATAGACCTCACGATTAAGGCATGGCTACAACAAGGGGTAGTTCGCACTTGATGATCGACATTACACATGTCGGCAATAATAAATCGAATAATACTCACGACACGGGCATTAGCCCGAGTAGTTATCATTCGCTATCGGCCTTGAATATACAATGCTTTTGTGGTTCTCTACGTCTCTAAACACTACAATGATTAACTAAGTCATAAACAGTTCACAAATAGACAGAGCAGACTATAAAAAGCACGCATCATAAAAGTCATCCCAGATAAACATATGAGAAAACAAAAGTTGAACAGTGCAACGTTAAATTTTTCTCGTACAAAGCTTATCGCTTATATTTATATACATATGCAGAACGTCCATACATCCTCCAAAAATGCATGCAGAAAAGGGAAAAGGAAATCTCCTCGACTAAGAAGGAGGGGCATCCTTGCCTCTCGGCCCCTCCCTCCAACCATGTCCTTCAAGAGATCAGATTGCACGAGAGACTCGTCTTCCTTTCATGAAGGCACGACTTGCCCCGAAGACATCCTTGCACGATGCAGGTAAAAATAATCACAAGTTTTGCAATCCAGAATAGGTAATGGAAGAGCTAAAGTAAAAAAGACGAGATACCTACGGCGACATGACTTGGATCACTAAGCCCCTCGAGATCCAAGCCGTCCTCATCATCCTCGTCCTCAACCAGCAACTCATACACCTTAGCAATGGCTTTGGTCTCCTCCACTCTGAACTGGATGTTCCCCATCCCAACATCGTACACAGCCCCTTCTTCCTACGTGATTACAGCCTTGGTCTCCTCGATAAGACGAGAATGGATTCTTGCCATAACTTGAGCATAGTCATCCATCTACTGAAGGTTCCAGTGTTTCCAGAACATGTAATAAGTATTCTTCAGCATCTAGTTGATCAGATCGCAAAAATCACTGGATTTATCGACTGTTGGCGCCAAAATTGGTCGCTAACACCAAAGCGTAAATGAAAGCACCAACTAAGAGTTATAGATAATAGATAGAGTGTATATAGAGAGTATAAATATGAAGAGCAGTAAAAATTAAAAGGAAAGCAGAAAAAACGGTGGATTTATAGTGGTTCGGCTGACTTTGGCCTACGTCCACTCCAAAAATTTCCTTTTTATTAATATGAGAATCAATTACAGTTACAATCCGAAGTTTTCAAAACAATTATGGCAGAGTAGCCTTAATGAGGAAGAAGAATGGAAACATAATGAAGATCCCTTTTTTGAAGCCTCCCATGTTGTAATTATAGGCAAAACCCGAGTTACTAGGCTTCTTGAACTGATCCACTCTAGACTCCAACACGCCGACCCAGTCCAAATTCCAACACACCGACTCACTTCAGACTCCAACATGCCGATCCACTACAGACTCCAACATGGTGATCCACTCTAGACTTCTCCAGACTCCAACCTGCCGACTCCCTAGAGACTTCAACATGACGACCCACTCAAGACTCCCTCGAGACTCCAACATGCCAACTTCCTCGTGACTCCAACATGCCAACCCACTCAGGACATGTGATGACCCAAAATTTCTGGATATTTGAAATTGGAATATTTAACTGATTTTAAATATTTGAAAGTTAGTTTAACTTGAATTTCAAATATCACTATTAATTTGGCAATTAAATTATTGAATTTAATAATTGGTGATTGGTAAAATATGGAATATGGAGTTTCGAGCTTGTTAAAAATAATTTAAAGGCATATAAAATTTGTATTAATAATACAGAAGGTAATAGGGCTTTTAAAATTGGATTTTTAAGTGGTTTGTACGGTTTTAAAAAAATATATCGTTTAAATCGATATTTAAAAATAGCCATCCGAGGCACAGTCTCAGAATTCAATGAAACTAGTTCCATTGGATCCGTAATAGTATGTTATTATCGTATTTCAATTTTCGTAGTGTTTGGAGTTGTCGTGTCATCGTACAATTTATAAACGCGCTAAAATTTATATCGAATTTCAATATAATAACAGGGTCCAAAAAGCTATATTCTCCATACGACCGAATTAGGACTCGAAACCTTTCCGGTGCGTTCAAAATAAGGGTATAACATTATAAGCGCCTAGCGGAACGCCTCGAATGGAGATTTGTGAGTTGCGAAAATCAAGACAATTTAAATTTAAATATAATATGTATGTTTTCCCTTCTTTTCACTGTGCACACATCCAACATTTCTGCCCTGAGGACACGTCTTCTTCCTTTTTCAACATGTACATTTCTTGTCCCCTTTTTTCTATTTTAAACTTTCATTCCCATTTCAAAAACTCAGAAGAAAAATATATACAAAAATGGCTGAACAAAATTCTTCCCTACCTCTTCTCAAATTTCATTCTCGAATCGATGTCGCAGTTAATAAAAAAATATTTACAAGGGACGAAGCTTTCCAGTTCAAATTCCTTTTCCTCCTCTGTTTTTTATAAACGAAATCCAATTGAAGTCAAAGAAGATAGAATCGACTCAAAATATTGCATCACAATTCGAAATCGCGATCACCATCGCGGGCGGCGCCCTGGTAAGATTTTTATCGTCTTAAGGAGGACGTATCGCGAGCAGTGACCTAGGGTCCATCGAAAATCGAGGGGAGCAGTAGAGTTTCAAGGGTGGTGAAGTGTGTCCTTCCAGGCAAGTGGGTGTTCAATTGCCTGAACAGTGGGTCGTGGGTCTGCATCGCTTTGCCGGTCGAGGTGTTTTAGGGAAGGTACTCTCCCTAATTTTTAGCATAGGATTTGTGAATTTAATTAAAAATCTAAGATGAGGTTATATACTGTATTTCTTTTCTGTAACCATGTTTAGGTTGAAAGTAATAATAATAATATAGTAGATATGATTATGAGATAGAAGTTTTAAATGGTTGAAATTGGAAAGTGTAAAAAGAAAAAAAGTTATTTACACTAAGGTAGATTACTGTTGTTTTCAAAAACAGAAAACAAATTTTAATATTTTTATTGATAAAGTTTGAAATAAAAAGGGGAATTTTAAAATGCTGTAAAGTTTAGATATCAATTTGATTTTTTATAAATATATATGTGTGTAGTTTCTAAAATGAGAAGTAAAGTATATATATACCTATATCCATTTTAATTTACTAGTTTAGATTTAAAAAAAATTATTAAGGTGATTAATGTGGTTAATAAACTTATTTAAATTATTTAGTTACTAAAGATAATTTATTAAAAAGAAAATTAGTTTAAATCAATTATAAGTTAAAATTAAATGGTGATAATTGTTTGATTAATTCAAATGGTAATAAATCGTGAATTGTTTATACAAGGTCTATAATCATGGAAACAAGCCGGTTTGGAATGGATTGCAAACTGCAAAAAATTAGGTAAGTTAATCTCACTCATTTGGGTTACTATTTAAATTTAAATAGTTAAATTTAAATTATTGGTTGAATGATTAAATTGACTGGATGTTATATTATATATAATAGTGTGTGTATATATATTGGAGTGATTGATTTCCCGCATTACATAGTGGATGAGACCCTATGCACCCCGCATAATAGTGGATGACCCTTTATACTGTGTTATCCCTCCTTGAAGCGGGATTGGTATTTTAAATTATTGTGCTAACATCTGTGGATGCGGGAAACAGGTTGGAGGGATCCAACTAGATTCCTCAAAATGTTGAATTTATTTTATATTTAGTAATGTGATTTATGTGATAATCTGTGATGATTTTATTGATTATATAGGAAAATAAAATTATTAAATACTATGGCTTGGTTGAATATATATCGGTATTTGAGATAATGAAAAATATATAAAGCTTGAATTTTTAAAGAAAATAAAAAGGGAAATTTTTCAGTAAATAATTATAAAGATTTGGATAAATTAAAGAATGAATTGAAAAAGGATAAAGTTGATTTTTAAATTCTAATAAATAAATTCCGAGTATGGGAAAAGAGATTTTCTTTGAATAAATGAAAATAAATGAAGGGCTTAAGTGGTACTGTTTAAAAATTTAAGAATTTATTTTTAAATTCAGGATTTAAATGGTTTGGGAAGAAATAAAGAAGAATTTTGAAATAAACTATGAAATTGACATTTTCAGTTTAAATAAGATTTTAAATTAAAATAAAGGAGTAAATCTGAAATTAATGGGTTTTGGAATAAATTTTGATAAGTAAAGGAATTTATTTTATAATGGAGTTGGTTAAGAAATCGATTTGAAAATCGACTAACTATTGAACTGCGATTAAAGAAGAATGAGATTATGAAATTTATGAACAAGATTTATAAATAAAGTGAAATATTTATCAGAGAATAATTTGAAAGTATAAATTCAGGATGAGATTTATAAAGAAATGGGTAATTTGTTCTAAAAATAAATAGTGGTTTATTTTTTAAGATGTGGAAAGGAAATGTATTTTCCTGAAAAGCCAAGTACACTTTCAAAGAAAGATTTCCAAGTATAAGTTAGAGATTTTAAAGTGGGTTTAAAAATGTTTTAAAAAAATTATTATTTAGTTGTTTAA
Source organism: Allium cepa (assembly GCA_030765085.1). Taxonomy (NCBI): domain Eukaryota; kingdom Viridiplantae; phylum Streptophyta; class Magnoliopsida; order Asparagales; family Amaryllidaceae; genus Allium; species Allium cepa. The sequence continues at coordinate 147,195,488 of CM060945.1, forward strand.
AAATTTAAAAGTAGATATTTATTGAGTTAATTATATAAATAAACTTATTTAAAAGGTTTAACTAGTATTATTAATTAAAGATAACTATTTAATATTTATAACTTATAGAATAACTTTTAATTAAAAATTTGTTTTGGCTTAAGTTTTACATGAGAAGTTATTGTAAAGTTTCATAACTGGTATTTTAAATAAAGTGTTTAAGTAGTTTTTATATTAAATGTTTTAAAGTATATATTTTGGATAAAGTGATTTAAATTATTTTAAAATCTAAGTACTAAGACTTGGGGAATTTCAGTGGAAATAAACAATATTTGGAAATTTATTCCGCGAGAGAAAAGTGATTTGAAAGCTATTTTCAAAGAGTTGAAGTATAGAAAAATAGCTTGCAAAGATATTTTGAAATAAATAGTTTAGAAAAAATTATTAATCTGATGGTTGTTTGTGGATGTTATTTGATAGTTATAACCGACTATCGATATTGTCAATGCACTGATCGTTTCGAAAAGACCGGGATCAGGATTAATTTCCCAAAAACCACTTCGATCCGGTTTGAACGTTTTCATGAGGAAGACAAGAGCTTGGAGTCGAAGATGGCGCAGTGAAGTGCAAGGGCTAATCGCTAATAATCCTGAGGGTGATTTCAAAATGGATGTAGTAGGAGTAGTGCCTTCGGTTTCGTTCGAACCCAAAATGGACTTGTATGGATGAATACTAACAAAACATCGTCAGGAGGGCGATGAGCAATTCTAAGTAAGATGTGTTCTAAAAAGGTAATGCATAGCATCGAGCCTCATCAATCGGGAATGGCTAAAACAAGGGAGGTGCACGCAAGGCAAAGTGGCTAGCAACCAATTAGGGTAAGATCATCCCTGTCTAGATGTCCCTTTTTTTTGGCTATATGGGTGGTTGCCGATCCCAACCGTGGGGTGTTCTTATTTGGACTATCCAGTAAGGGGTAGCTTCAGTCTTGTGTAGCAGGGGATCAGGGTGGATCCTCGGTACGGTGATCTAGACCATGTATTGTGACGGGCGGTACCCCAGTAGCCCTGCCATTGTATGGAATCCAATCTCCAATAAGCGCATGTACGGTTTTAATTGTGCCTAACTATTGCTGGAACATGAGATACAAGCATTTCGGCTAGATTATATTTTACTTTCTATAGACACTATTATATTATCAGATGAATTTGTTAAAAATGTTTAGGTTATCGTAAGGAAAAAACCCGGCATGTTTATTTGTGGCGTGGTCTTACGAGATACCTTCGATTTCAAAAGATTTTGAAAACTTTAATAATCCAATTAAATGTGTTTTCTCACTCTTGTATTCCAGACTGACTTGGGTGTTATTTCGCTATAATGCTCAGGTCAGACCGAGTATTATAGATACAGGAAAGGATGTTGTGGAGCTCAAGAGACAAGCTGGATGGCGAGACGTATCACACGTATTTGATGAATATTCCACTGTGAATGATTAACTGCATAGTCATTTTTGTGAGGACATGTCATGATAACAGTCCAGTGGTGTGCTATGAATTTTGTTGTACTTTGATGATGTAATGTATGAAATAGATATAGTTCTTTTTGTTTAAAGATCAGTCATTTATCTATTATATATTGTTCCGCTGCGTATGTGAGATTCTGATGTTGTTTTTTTCTATTTCTTCTTCTACCTCCTTCTTCTTTCCATTACAGTTTGATTTTCTGGCATTCGGTTGTTCGGCATTTAATATATTGGGCGTGTTGATGTTGATTTTCGAACTTCAAAAAAATTGGGTCGTTACAGTTGGTATCAGAGCAGAAGGTTAAGCGAGAACCTTAGCTCTGGTGGGGATTACACATTTGAAATAGAGTCCGTGAGTACTCTAAAATGAGTTGAGTGTATTAATAGATTGAGTGTGTATTTTTAGTGAATATAAAAAAAATTCATATTGTGTTGACTTATCGGTTAAGTGTTTATGAATTCTGGTCAGTACGAGAAGTACAACCATATCGATAGGGGTTTCTAAACTCTTGAACAAGATAAACCAACACGATATTGTTTTAAATATGGTAAATTAAATAATTTTGCCTAAATTATTTTTATATATAAAAGAAATAATTTTTGTAAATTATTATAGTATACGGTTTCTTGGTCGTTAAGGAATGATAAATGATAATATTAAACTATTATCATTGTTGTGTAGAATTAAAATAAGAAATTGATGTTATAACCAAAAAGTTAAGAAAGAAAATTCATATTGCATAATTAGATTATAAATGTGAATTATAAATATGATTTACAATTTGAAATAAGAATTCAGAGTAATATTTGAATATGAATTGAAAGAATTTGGAATTTGGAATTTTGGGAAAGGTTTAAATTCCTTCGGGTTTGAAAATGGTTTTCAAAGGTTTTGGAGGAATAATAGTGATATTATTTTAGAAATATTTTGAATTGGATTCGAAATCTGAAGAAATTTGGAATTTAAAAATATTTGGAATGGTTTTGAAGAGATAAAGCACTGAACTCTTTTTGGTCACTGGAAAATAATTTCGGTAATGACTGTAGCATCATGAAGTGCATTTTCGAGTTTCCAGAAGAGGAATTGCTGACAAATTGTTTTGAATGGTATTTGTTTGCAAAATTCGGTTTGATTTCGGAATGCAAGGAATAATTTAGTTTGGATATATATGATTTCAAAATGTTTGAATGTTTAGGTAATTGTTTAAAAACTCTGGAAGTTTAACTAAAAATGTTTATGGATCATAAACAGGTTTGGAAACATATAAAGTTTGGAAATTGCTTGAAATAAAATTAACTTGTAAAAAGTTAATGAAAGTAAGTGTGACTAGGAAATAAAGTGGTAAGTAAACCAATTAAATGAAGTAAATTAAAGTGATTAGTGAATGAAATGTAAATAAGTTGAAAACTTATAGAAGATTAAAATTTGAATTGAAACTGAATTTAACTTGGATTAATTTGAATAAAAGTGAATTTGAGAAGTAAGTCTAAGTAGACTAAGTGAAATGATTAGTGAAATAAATTAATTAACTGGAAATAAATTTGTGAATGAATAAATGAATTTACATTTGTAATTAAATGGAATAAACATTGGAATGAATTTAATAGGTTGGAAAAATAAATGTGTAAGTGAAAAAACCAATTTAATTGGTAAATAAATAAAACTGAAATTGAATATTGGAATCAATTTAAATTGGGTAAGTAAGGTGAATTTCTATAATTAGTTCGAAGTGGACTAAGAACAATAAAGATTTGGAAATAAAAATTGGTTGAGATATAAATAAAGGAGTCAATGGAACTAATTAAAGAAATGGATAATTAAATATGGCTTGGAATAAGGGGAATAGAATTCAATATCTACAAATAGAAGGAAAATTGAATCCAAATGGAATTGGAAATATAAGTTAAATGGAATTAGATATAAAAGCCTAAGAGGTGAAGTGAAAATCAATATAAGGAAGTTATATAAAATATTTAGATTGAACTTGAGAAGCAATGGGGAAATTCTTAAGTAAAATTTGGTATTGGGAAAATAATAAGTTAGTATTTGAGTAAAGATTAAATAATGGTGTGTGAAATTATAATTGAGAATAAGTAAATAGAAATCAAAATAAATGTGAATAAAAAGAAAATTGATGTAGCTATAAAAATCTACAGAGATAAATACGTAGGATGTACGTATAATATTTTATTCGCATAGCGATATGATCTAGATTCGAGCATAGAATTTCGAGATAGTTATATCGATCTGAGTTGGGATTTTTCACTCGATTTTCGACGGCGAACCCTGGATATGGATTTTTGATTGATTTTGGATGTTCTCTATCATAGTGTATAGCTATGTAAGGAGAATAACGGTTTTTTCACACTAGGAAGTCGGGTGGACGACAATAGTTCGGAAGTGAAATTATGTGATCGAGTGAGCGGTCGGATTTGGTATTGCGTACGAATGATATGTGTACATCGTACGGACTTGAATGGAATAGATATTGAAACTTTTGTAAGAACGAAGGCATAAAATGATTTTGAAAGCTATGATTGGATATTATTGCTAAGTAGTATACATGTAATTAAAAGCAAAAGGGAAATTGATGTTTTTGGACTTTAGAAGATAAAACTGAATGGCCCGACAAAAAGGTATGTATTTAAATTGTCTTATGTAATTTGATGGTTTTCTTATGTAGCCACCTGGCTTTTTTTTTCTTTTGAAATCTGGGGGCCTGTAGAGGCTTTTTGTAGTCGTACCGAGCTAGCCACGCAAAGCAGACGCTGGCAAAAAATTTCGTAAATTTAGGAATTAGAAAAATTTTGAGTAAATTTTGATAATTTGAAATTTGTGTTCAAGTTTAATTTGAACGGTTTAGTTAGTAATATTGTTTGAACCTATGGATGAGTTTGGAAGGTTAGAAAGAGGGTTATTGTGTTTTTAATAAAAAGATGGTTTAGAGAAGTTGTTGAACTGTTTGGTCTTGGAAAGTTGTTAAAAACTAGTTGGATTGGGGAAATAGTTAACGGGTTTAGGATCATTCTTCTTAACTAGCAATTTCGGGGACGAAATTAATTAAAGGGGGAAGGAACGTGACGACCTGAAATTTCTAAATATTTGAAATTGGAATATTTATTTGATTTTAAATATTTGGAAGTTAGTTTAACTTGAATTTAAAATATCACTGTTTATTTGGCAATTAAATTAAATTACTGAATTTAATAATTGGAGATTGGTAAATTATGGAATTAGGAGTTTCGAGCTTGTTAAAAATAATTTAAAGGCTTATAAAATTTGTATTGATAATACTGAAGGTAATATGGCTTTTAAAATTGGATTTTTAAGTGGTTTGTTTGGTTTTAAAAAATATATCGTTTAAATCGATATTTAAAAATAGCCATCTAAGGAACAGTCTTGAAATTCGATGAAACCAGTTCCATTGGATCTGTAATAGTGTATTATTATCGAATTTTAATTTTTGTAGTGTTTGAAGTTGTCGTGTGATCGTACGATTTATAAACGCGCTGAAACTTATACCGAAAATTCAATATAATAACTGGGTCCAAAAAGCTATCTTCTCCATACGATCAAATTAGGACTCGAAACCTTTTCCAATGCATTCAAAATAGGGGTATAACATTATAAACGCCTAGTGGCATGCCTCGATTAGAGATCGAGATTGTGAGTTGCGAAAATCGAGACAATTTAAATTTAAATTTAAATATAACATATATGCTTTCCCTTCTTTTCACTGTGGACACATCCAACATTTGTCCACCCTGAGGACATGTCTCCTACCTTTTTCAACATGTACATTTCTTGTCCCCTTTTTCCTATTTTAAACTTTCATTCCCATTTCAAAAACTCAGAAGAAAAATATATACAAAAATGGCTGAACAAAATTCTTCCCTCCCTTTTCTCAGATTTCATTCTCGAATCGAAGCCGCGGTTAATAAAAAAAATATTTACAAGGGATGAAGCTTTCCGGTTCAAATTCCTTTTCTTCCGCTGTTTTTTTATAAACGAAATCCAATCGAAGCCAAAGAGGATAGAATCGACTCGAAATATTGCATCGCAATTCGAAATCACGATCACCATCGCGGGCGGCGCTCTAGCAAGATTTTTATCGTCTTGAGGAGGACATATCGCGAGCAGTGACCTGGGGTTCATTGGAAATCACGTGGAGCAGTAGATTTTCGACGGTTGTGAAGTGTGTCCTTCCAGGCAAGTGGGTGTTCGATTGCTTGAACAATGGGTCGTGGGTCTGCATCGCTTTGCCGGTCAAGGTGTTTTAGGGAAGGTACTGTCTTTGATTTTTAGCATAGGATTTGTGAATTTAATTAAAAATCTAAAACGAAGCTATATACTGCATTTATTTCCTGTAACCATGTTTAGGTTGATAATAATAATAATATAGTAGATATGTTATGAGATAGAATTTTTAAATGGTTGAAATTGGAAAGTTAAAAAAAAGTTATCTACAGTAAGGTAGACTACTGTTGTTTTCAAAAACAGAAAATAAATTTTTATATTTTTGTAGATAAAGTTTGAAATAAAAAGGGGAATTTCAAAATGCTGTGAAGTTTATATATAAATTTGATTTTTTTATAAACATATATATGTGTAGTTTCTAAAATGAGAAATAAAGTATATATATACCTATATCCATTTCAATTAACTAGTTTAGATTAAAAATAATTTATTAAGTTGATTAATATGGTTAATAAACTTATTTAAATTATTTAGTTACTAAAGATAATTTGTTAAAAATAAAATTATTTTAAATTAATTATAAGTTAAAATTAAATGGTGATTAATTATTTGATTAATTCAAATGGTAATACATCGTGAATTGTTTGTACAAGGTCTAAAGTCATGGAAACAAGACGGTTTGGAATGGATTGCAAATAGCAACATAAAAGGTCAGTTAATCTCACTCATTTGAGTGTAAATAGTAAAATTTAAATTATTGGTTAAATGATTAAATTGGATGGATGTGATATTATATATATATATATATATATATATATTGGAGTGGTTGATTTCCCGCGTTATATAGTGGATGAGATCCTATGTGCCCCCACATAATAGCGGATGACCCTTTATACCGCGATATCCCGCTTTGAACCGAGATTGGTATTTTAATTTGTTGTGCTAACATCTATGGATGCAGGGAAACAGGTTGGTGGGATCCAACTAGATTCCTCAAAATGTTTAATTTAATTTATTTTATATTCAGTAATGTGATTTATGTGATAATCTGTTTTGATTTTATTGATTATATAGGAAATTGAAATTATTAAATACTATGGCTTGGTTGAATATATATTAGTATTTGAGAGAATGAAAAATATATAGAGCTTGGATTTTTAAGGGAAATAAAAAGGGAAATTTTAAGTAAATAATTATAGAGAATTTTGATAAATTATAAAATTAATTGAGAAAATATAAAAGTTGATTTTTAAATTCTAATAAATAAATTCCGAGTATGGGAAAAGAGATTTTTTCAAATAAATGAAGGGATTAAGTGGTGTTGTTTAAAAATTTAAGAATTTATTTTTAAATTCAAGAGGGCTTGCACTCGTTGAAATCTTCCCCTACACCCTTTGTTGATACTTCTTAGGCTTCACTGCGCACCTGGGGCTTCGACTTCCGTCTTTGCTTTGGCCTTGAGCTAAGGAGTGGGTTCACAAGGACATGACTAGAAAGATAAGAGCCAGAGCCGTCATGCATAGTTTACCGTCTTGTAAAATGGTTGAAAAGAAATTGATGACTCAATATCTGTTCGTTCCTCACTCTTCAACGAGTGACCTGCTGTACATCGAGCCCGCTACTATGGAAGACCAACTCTTACCAAGGACCTCATTTCAAAAAAATACGCTGTCTGGGACTTTACCGGGATTAACTTGTAAAAGACCTAGATAGGTTTATCCGGAAAAACACGTACCCATATGTTTCCACCACGACGTGCATATCGTTTCATTGCTCTTTGTCCATGTAGTATTTCTGGGATCATTTCTTATATCAGGACGGAAGAGATCAGAGACCCTTTAGAGCAAAGGGCTACCAACGGGAGAGTGCGTAGCGAACCTCTGGCTTATTCTGAATCATTGGGCATCAAATCTTCACCAATACAGCTACTTCCAGTATTCTTGACGGCATCGAGCCGGAACAACTTGTTCCTCTTGAACACCTCGATTCAGGGCCAAAGAATTTCCTACAGCTACCATATAATATTCATATCTATTTGGTAATAAATAAATTATCTATGCCTCTTTTGATCACTCAGACATTTCATCAAGTGGACTCTCTATTGATCCCCAAGGACCAATCCTCACATGAATATCTAAAGATCCAATAAGTCCAACATTGATTCCTTTAGACGTGTTTAAAGAAGGGGAAGGGGCCCTCGACCCGCAACAGATAGAGGAGGATTTATTCAATCACATAGTTTAGGCTCCTAGAATATGGTGCCCTTGTGGCAATCTATTTGATTGTATCGAAAGGTCCACTGAATTGGAATTTCCCTATTGGGCCGAGTCATTTCAGGGCAAGCGGATCATTTATCATAAAAAGGATGTGCTTCAAGAGAAAGATTTGGAGTTCTTGCAGAGTGGAACCATGCAGTACCAGACACGAGATAGATCGTCCAAAGATCGAATAGGCCAATTCATTTGGGATCCTGCAAATCCATTCTTTTTCCTATTCAAATGAAGAAGGGAGGATTAGGGAAATCCTATTGATTGCTACTTTCTCCAGACCTCCAGTAAAAGCATGAAAAAGGCTTGAATGGTACGATCCCTCCGTCACCACAGAATGAAAGGGGCTATCTCGTAGTTCTTGGTCTATGAAGATGCGTTGTTAGGTGCTCCATTTTCCTATTGAGGCCGAACCTAAACATGTGCTCGAGAGATAGCTGTCCATACATTGATAAGGGATGTATGGATTCTCGAGAAAAGAGGAGCCGCGGTGGTCCCCTCGGACTGCTCGGATCCCACGAGTGAATAACATATACCAAGAATTCTTGGAATTCCTTAGGGATTCTTAATTGGAGCTGAGTAACTATAGCCCAAATCCATATCTCTTTGGTTAATAAGATCCAAAGGGTTTATCGATCTTAAGAGGTGAAGATCCATAATAGACATCTAGAGATTATTGTACGACAAGTAACATCAAAAGTGTTGGTTTTAGAAGACGGAATGTTGGCTTGAGTAACGCAAACATTGGTGAGAATCCAATGCCCCAAAAACCTAAGGGTTCCTTAGTAAATAACCAAATATAACACGTGGGCTAAGTGTCAAATTGGTAAATTTTCTTACTTCTCCCCCTCGGTGCCCAGGTATCATGTACGCCTCCAAAATAAAAAGCCTTGAATACTGAAAGAAAAGCACCTATACCTAATAAAATTAAGTGAATACCCAAAATTGTCGTCATTTTATTCTACTCCTTACATAACCAAAGAATGGAAAGGATTCCTCAAGAGTCTCAGGTCCAAGAAGCACGTAATAAATACCCCCGGAGCCCAAGATTGACCTGAACTATGAGCTTCTGGGAAAAACCGCATGTAGCTCAAATTGTTATTCGCTTTGATCTTCTTAGGAGTTCAACTGTCCGGTTAGAGGTAGTGAGAAATGGAATGGGTGGGCGGAACCAACGTAACGACGTAGAAGAGCTTGAGTGCGATTGGCCTAAGATTCTTAATGCATGAGGGCCTAGACAGATATTGAACTAACGGAAAGGCTCGTTGAGACCCCGACATTCAATCGATTTGCTTTGGCTGGTAGCTGTGCCAAGGAAGAAGCTGTTCTTGTTGTTGAATCAACAATTTCGCAATTGAATCAGAACTAGTCCTACCTTTTTTGCTATGCCCCTTGATAAGCATTTCTTTAGCAACGCTACGCACCTTGAGAGAGAAATTTGCTCTAGAATTTTTTTTTTTGCTCTTTCCACAAGATTTTTCTTTTATGTATCCATACCACAGTAATTAGGAATCATAATTTTACATTCAATTTGCTCTCCCCTTCTAAGTTCATAGCTTTCGTGGTAGCTTCGTCGATGTTACCTACCAAATAAAAGGCCTGCTCGGGAAGACTGTCTAATTCCCCAGAAAGGATCAATCGAAACCCCCTAATTGTTTCATGTCGCTTCCTTGCCTATTATTCTAGTTGACTACGTTGTGGTGCCTTCTTTCCATTGCTCCAGGAAGATAGAATAAAAATGAACTTAAGAAATTAAAAAGAAAATAAGATAAGTAGTGGGAATGAACAAACATCTTTCAAAAAAAAAAGATACCAATAGTTGCTTGATGCTGAGTAACTACTGAAATCTTCACTTTCGAAAAAAAGGGTTGATATTGGTGCAATCTAATCCATTATCGGGGATCAATCCCAAACCCGCCGTATCATACCTTTTTCGGCACATGAAAGACCAGACTTTACTAACTCAATTTTTATGAAATTTTGAATCAGATCATTTTCCCTTAATCCGGCAGAGCTTTTGGTTTTTTCATGTTGTCAAACAGTTGAACAATGAAAATAGATGGCGAGTGCCTGATTGAATTGACCAAGTCGTGTAGGAACAAGGTTCAAATCTCTCGGTCGCCTATGATAGACGGACCAATTGGTCAAAAATGGGTTTGTTGCCGCAGGTGTTGAACGATCTACTCTACATAGGTGTGGGCTTACAGGGCTAGGCGATGGAAAACCTTCATTCATTAAGAGGGCCCTGGTATCGCAATATCGTATTTGTTTAGAAGAAAAACAAAAATTGCAAGGAGTCACTCATGATCGGTCATGATACCCTTTAATTTGAACTAATTATTCTTTTAATGAGTTTGATCCCTCTGCGCTCTTAGTTGATTGAGTTCTTCCAGCTCTTGCGTAATATACTGGATCTGTCACCTCTTCAATCGATGCTGGGACTAGGGAAGTGCTCATTGGAAAGAATCCCATTTGGATACTCTATATTAGATGTCGAAGCTATTGAAAGACTTACCGGAAGTGAGAAAATCGATCCTCAAGTGCAACTTCGTAAACGATGTCGGCTGACCGTGGTTGCTTCGAATGCGGATTTCGTATGCTTTTGTTTCTGTTTGTGGTGACATAAGTCCCTCCCTGCAACTCATGAATTAAGAATTCATTGCTTTTGAATCTCGATTAATTGAATCTCCTGCTCTGGGTATTATTTCAAGACGCTCCGTATATGAGCCTCTTCAAACAGGACTTATTGCTAAAGAATCAACGAAAAGAAGATGACTCAAGTCTCTATTTTTTTCTCGGGTACCCGAGAAAAAAAATGAGATAGAGGATAAAGATATCGGAGCAGTCTTGTATCAAACTACTTGTCTCTTTGTAGTTGGATCTCCAAGTTTTTGGAATGCTCCAAATTCCACTTGAGCATCCAAATCTGGATCAAAACCAGCAAAAACATCTCTAAACAAGGTTCTAGCGTCATGCCAAATATGTCCAAAAAAGAAAAGCAAAGCAAACGAAGCATGCCCAAAAGTGAACCAACCCCTTGGACTACTTCGAAAAACACAATCAGATTTTAAAGTACCCCGGTCTAATTCAAAAATTTCACCTAATTATGCGCGCTTAGTGTATTTTTTCACAGTAGCAAGATCGCTATAATTGACTCCATTGAGTTCGCCACCATAGAACTCAACAGTTACACCTATTTGTTCGACACTATACTTTGATTCTGCCCTTCAAAAAGGAACATCTGCCCAAACAATTCCATCTCCATCTACTAAAACTACATGGAATGTTTCAAAAAAAGTGGGCATACGACGTACAAAAAGCTCGCGACCTTCTTTATCTCTAAAGACGGGGTGTCCTAACCATCAACCAGCTATTCCATCCCCGCTATCCATTGAGCCCGCTCTGAATAAACCCCCTTTTGCCGGATTATTACCAATGTAATCATAAAAAGCTAATTTTTTAGGAATTTTAGACCAAGCTTCCGATAAACTTAGATTTTCAGCTAGTTCGGCACCAACTCTTTGATATATCTCTTGCTGGAAGTATCCCTGATCCCACTAATAACGAGTGGGACCAAATAACTTGATTGGGGTTGTTGTTGAACCATACCACATAGTTCCAGCAACAACAAAAGCTGCAAAAAAACCAACAGGGATACTATGCCCAAGTACCCTAATCTAATAACTAGTTATTATGGAGAAAAATCTCTGATCAATGATAGAAAAATATCCATTTTGCATCATATCTAACGAATTCTTTGGTTCGGACCGAAGAAGTAATGTCACTCGATTATTATCAAACTGACTGCAATCCTTTTTTGTACAACAAGGCCATTTCTGTCCACTTTCTCACGGAGTCGTACGTAGGCGTTACCCCTCATGCTCTTTTTCATGGATTGAGTTCATACAGAATGCTTTCCTTTTCAAGACATACACTACCAATTTCTTTGAAGCTACTACCACAATACAATAACTGCCTACCAATTCCTTTTCAAGTCCTTGTTTACTGGAAGGTCGGAACGAGGAAATAAGTTGATCAAAATTTATCACCATGCGATTATTCAATATAATACAAGAACAAGAATTTCTATTTTCGAATGCGGGCGAATATTGACTCTTTCCTTTTCCTGCTTTATTTGTAGGATCAATCTACAACCTTTTCGAGTAAAAAAGTTTATTCTTGGTTCATTCCGCCATCTCGCCTGCTCAATCATTTGGATTCTTTTAAATAGAATCCTATATAGTCATAGGTTTCATCGTTCCTATAGCTTCGAAGGTTTTTAGAGAAAGATAGAATCAAGAAATAAAAATCTTAATGAAGAGATAGATCATTCAAATAATAAAAAGGATCCATACATCCATTCCTCCAAAATAGGACTAATACCCCCATTGCACATTGGTACTTATCGAGTATAGAATAGATCTGCTTCTCTTTGTTCTTACGAATAGAACTCAGCCGTTATTTTCAACGGAATACAATAAAAAGTAACCTTTTCTCATACAGAATTCGTTGAAAAGATTAGATAAGTAGTATAAGCTATTGCAATGCGATAAAGTTACATAGTGTCTATTTTTCTTTGAGAAAGGGGTACTTCCATGGGTTTGCCTTGGTATCGTGTTCATACTATCGTATTGAATGATACCGACCGATTGCTTTCTGTCCATATAATACATACGGCTGAGGCAAAAATAGGTTCGATCAAGATTTGTTTTTCGGAGTACCAAAAGCGAGCATGACGTCATTATGAACATAAAGAGCTAAGGTATGGAACCCTAGAAAGAGACCGGCCCAACTTAAGTGAGATATGATGGCTTCCTTATGGTCTAACATTCTTGCCAATACATTATCCTCGTTCTGCTCCGGATTATAATCTCTGATGAAGAACATAGCTCCATGAGCAAAGGCTCCTGTCATTATGAACCCTGCGATGTATTGGTGATGAGTATATAATGCAGCTTGAGTAGTAAAGTCTTATGCTATGAATGCATAAGTAGGTAAAGAGTACATGTTCTGAGCTACTAAAGAAGTAATAACCCCTAAAGAGGCTAGAGCAAGGCCTAATTGAAAATGAATCGAATTATTGATTGTATCATAAAGAGGTTGGCGTACCGGCTGTTAAAATTAGGTCTGCTTCCCTAGGGCTCGATCTTGGTACTAATTTATAACGATCGAAGTCGAATCACGAGCTTATTAATGAAGCAAATTCAATAAAACAACAACAAACCCAATTAATGTTCTGGTTCGATAGGACCTGGGCTTTCCCTCTACTCTAACTCTATAGTTCTTCTCCCGTGCTATCAAGATCGTCTTAGGTCTAATTCCTATTACTTTAGCGAGATTATTTGTAACTGCGTATTTACAATACAGACGCGGTGGACTAAGACTCCGTTTTTTCCTCTTTTCAGATGGTAAATATTTCTCAGAACATGGAGTGTGAATCGAAAGATATCTTTCCGTAGACAAAGAGATTTCCAGGAGAGATGCCAGTATAACTTACTCACCCACCCAATCATGACTATGGGTTTCTCATTTTCTTTTGTTTGTTCTTGCTCAAAATAATAAATTTAAGATTCTGAGGTTCTCCCTAACCAATTCCTAATTTTAAATATATCAAAAAACGAAAAAAATGTTTTGTCTATTTTTTGTCCCATATTTTTTATCATATTATCTTTCCATCTATTTTTTCTAAGTATGAATCTAAATCTTAAATTCACCGAAAGATCATTTTGATTTATCTTTGTTCCCCGTCGTTGAGGGCGCCCCTAAATGCGGGGGATTTCGTGATATTTCGTATTGGCTATCTTGTGTTTCTAATAAGTTGTTTAATTGTCGAAATAACATACATATATATAATAAAATAGGATGGTTGAGATCGATCTTAACCAGATTTATTGATGATTATGAATTATTTAAGTGTTAAGTGGAAGTGTAGTGATGTATGCAGCTAAGGCATCCTAACAGACCGAGAGATTTGAACCTTGTTCCTACATGACCTGATCAATTCAATCAGGCACTCGCCATCTATTTTCATTATTCAACTATTTGATAACATGAAAAACCAACCGTTATAGCTACGGCCGCCGTTCACCGGGGCTTCGGCCGCCTGCTCCCCCCTCATCAGGTCACCAACTTCCTTGACCTCACTCTTTGAGCAGTTTCATAATGTTCCTCGCGAATGATCCGAGGTTGTAACATAGTTGACGTTGAATCTAAAGGATCGACTGCTGGATAAATACCTTTGGCAGCTAATCCTCTTGATAGTACAGTAGTAGCATCTAAATGTGCAAATGTCGTGGCAGGAGCAGGGTCGGTCAAATCATCTACAGGTACATAAACTGCTTGGATCGAAATTATAGACCCTTCTTTGGCGGAAGCGCCAAGATTAACAAAAACAAAAGTTGCCCTTCCAGTGGCACCAGAAGCAGCAGCAATACCTTTGGTTTTGACGAAGCTTAACCGCTCTTCCTGCGATTCTTCTTTTTAATGAGAACTGCACGGAACTAGACTAAGGAAATCATTTCCTGTGCCCCTTACACTTCCTAATGGTACTTTCCCTGGTTAACTCTTTCACTCACATTTTTTTCCACCAAGAACGTTTTATGAAACTCTCTGACCTTCGAATTTGGAGTATCATACTTTCACGTGATTCACAGGGTTCAACAAGCAATCGATATTTCACGATCAAAGGTGTAGTGCTTCTTGTAGTAGTGGTCCTTATATCTCGTATTACCAATCGAAAGATGGTTGAAAGAAAAAATCTCTATTTGATGGAGCTTCTTCCTATACCTATGAATTCCATTGGACCTAGAAATGAGACATTGGAAGAATCTTTTTGGTTGCAAATCAACCAATCAGATTCGTCTTGTGTATGCTTCGAGGACCTAGGACCACATCTCGAACCATAAGATGCAGCATGACTGGGATTGCACTCGTTGAAATCTTCCCCTGCACCCTTTGTTGATACTTCTTAGGCTTCGCTACGCACCTGGGGCTTCGTCTTCCGTCTTTGCTTTAGTACTGAGCTAAGGAGTGGGTTCACAAGGAGATGACTAGAAAGATAAGAGCCAGAATTCAGACCGCTACGTAACCTTGAGTTGTGATTCCCTGCTTAGAATGGGTAGGGGACCAACGGGACGAACGAAGCGGATTGATCGAGAAAGATCTCTTGTTCTTATTAGATTAGAATAGAAGATCGTAATTTGATCTGCATATGTTTGGTAAGAAGAATAATCTTCTTCTTTGATCCTTAAAGGAAAGTGTTCAATTGGAACATGAAAACATGAATGAATTGGTCTTAGTTAGTCCTCGGGGCATGAAAGAGCTAAAATTAGATATCATCTTTTGCTACATACGTTGGTAAAACACTTACCTAAGTTTCCATTTTTTCAGATATGACGATAAGAAAAAATCAATTGAAAAAAAAAGTTCTAATTGAAAGTTCTTAATTCAGTAGTCATTATGGATAGCAAAAAAAAGAATTAGAAAGGTACAAAAAACCTTTATTTTCATTCTAGCCAATCGAAAGGATCCTCTGATTAATCCAGAGATCATTTCGATTCAATTAGAAATGAGGATTCATAATATCACACATTAATCGATCAAACAACTGAGTGGACTAAAGCGACAGATTGCTAATCCATTGTAAGAGTTATTTTTACTAAGGGTTCGAATCCCTCTTGTACGCACGCATCTAAAGCTACTCGATTAGCTACCGCACCAGGTGTATTTCCCCAAGGGTGCCCTAAAGTTCCTCCACCGAACTGTAGGACGGAATCATCTCCAAAGATTTCAGTTAGGGCAGGCATATGCCAAACATGAATACCTCGGGGAGCCACAGGGAAGGACCAGCCTTAGAATCAACCTTAGACTGGACCTAGAAGCAACCAGAAGAGAAAGCCAAAGCCCCTAACTCAACTCCCCGAGATAGCATCGGGGGCAGCGATGACCAAGACCCGAACCCCTGGAAAAAGCGAAAGGCTCTCGTTCCGAACCGTCAATCAGTGTCTTTCTAATTGACCTCTCATTCAAAACTATGGTAACCCCACCACTAACTACTTCATTTTCATTGATGAATTTCATAGTAATAGAAAATACATGTCCTACCTAGAAGAAACAATATAATAGATAAATCAAAAAAGCTCTGCACTATGAACTTTGTACCGCGCATCAGAAAAGACAGATTTCCTATATTTTCTTTCACCTTGGTAGATACAATCAGTGGGGGCTAATTCGAATCCCTGGGGTAAAATAAGAACAGCCACCATGTTCAAAGACCCCTTTTTACCATTAGCAGTAGAGAGAATTCTCATGTTTTAATTTTTCATTGAATAAATAGATTGAAATATTGAATATAAAATACAAATTTTGGTGGAGTGTGATCCATGTTAATGTTGTTCCAGAAATTGCAAGAAAGGATGTGATATATGGATAGATAGCCGTATGAACATGTACTTAATAAATACAATATATATATATATATATTAGTATATTTATATTAAGTTACACAATTCAAGCGTATTCTATAAATTTCCCTCCCTACCAAAAAAAATCCGCCAATTCTTTTTGGAACATGAAATTCTATTTTTTGTGTTAAAAAGGGAAAACTCTATACTACTTTTAATTATTCTGTCTTTATTTCATTTATATAGATATAAAGAGGAGATTCAATCTCAATCATTCCTTTTGATTCAACAATGTATCAATAGTTGCTTCACGCTGAGTAACTACTGAAATCTTCACTTTCGGAAAAAAAAGGTTGATATTGGTGCAATCTAATCCATTATCGGGGATCAATCCCGAACCCCCTGTATCATACCTTTTTCGGCATATGAAAGACTAGACTTTATTCACTCAATTTTTATGAAATTTTGAATCAGATCACCTTCTCTCTTTTGACTCAATATTTTCATCCATTTCAATTTTAAAGTTTTATGTTGCATTTAAATTTAGTCAAATAGATATATATTAGTTGAGATTGGTCAGTTGGGATTGGTTGACATTGGCATATAAGTCATGTTATACTATTAAATAACAAGCCTTCTATTATCTATCTTATTTATAGTTAGTACGTGTGCTTGGGAGTCCTTGAAAATTGGTTCCTTAAGTTGTATTTTTTGTTCATTATTATAAATCCCGCCCCATCGAGAAATAGAACTAACTAATCCTAAGGCAAACGATCGAGTACATCGTGAATAACCAAATTCCAGTAGAAATGAAATATTTAGGAGGACTCAATGAAAATCTTTAGGAGGAATCAATGAAAAGGGATTGGTATTATTAGTTTCTCTATAGGTGAAGGGATTAAATATAAGGGAGGTGGACGAATTGTTTTATCATTATAAATGTATATAGTTAAAATATTGTCTGTTGATTTAAAACTTAGACGTTTTATAATCGTTCTATATATTCCTTTCTTAGTTCTTTTATGGCGCAAGGTTGTAGAAATTCTTGTTCTTGTATTATATTGAATAATCGCACGGTGATAAATTTTGATCAACTTCTCGAATAGCTGAGATGAATGAATTTTTGACCATAAAAACAAAAACAAAAAATTTCTTTTACGCGAATTTTACCAATCAGGAAAAATAAAAATATTTATTAAACGTGTTATTTGCAATTATTTGAATTTAGTACAAAATTTTTTTTCATCCAATCAAGTCCGTAGCGTCTACCAATTTCGCCATATCCCCCTTTTAGACTTTTAGACAAGCGAAGGCCGAGTTGTAGGTCATGTGACCTGCACCGAAAAGGTGGCTGACTGGGCTTTCTCCTGGATCAAAGCTTAAGAGAAATATCATAAAAAGGCTTCTGGTGTGGAAGAAAATGGTTTGTGACGCTGAAATGCACTCCCGACATAGAAGATCAAGTAAGAAATAACCTTTAGAATGAAAGGGGCGATCTCATAGTTCTTGGTCTGTAAAGATGCGTTGTTAGGTGCTCAATTTTTCCATTGAGCCCGAACCTAAACCTGTGCTTGAGAGATAGCTGTCCATACACTGATAAGGGATGTATGGATTCTCGAGAAGAGAGGAGCCATGGTGGTCCCCCCGGACGCTGAATTAGTTGATATTTATAATAACTTGGAAATGAAAGAAAAGAAATGCTTTTAACAACACTTCTTTTTTCGTTCAAGTATTCAATCTTCCCAAAGAAAAATGACTTAATTAATATTAATAAATTTTTGCTTCTAAAAAAAATATTGATGTTTTTTCGAAATGTAATGACTAAAAAAGTGACTGACAACGTTCATCTATTACCAAACACAAGTCATTTATGGCTATTAGTAGGAAGTCCACGCGGATCCAGTATAGTGTCTTTTTTCACTCCACAAAGATCAAGATCAAATTCATTTTTATTCTTTTTCTGTCGACGAAAGATATATCTCTGACTTCTCAATTACTAATGATCTAGTAAGGCATAAATTGTTGGACCTTTTGTTAAAAAAGATAGGGAAATCAATCTAATTAATTTTATGGAACGATCAATCATTTTTTTCTATATTTTCATTTGTTGAGTCCTAGCAGTAATATATTTCATATATATATGAATTGGGATTGACGAATGACTAATACCAATATTAGTCTTTATTAGTATCAAAGAGAAATTAGAAATTGAAATGGGGCATGGCCAAGTGGTAAGGCAATGGGTTTTGGTCCCGTTATTCGGAGGTTCGAATCCTTCCGTCCTAGAGCGTCTACATGAGAAAGGAAAGATTCTTCTCTTTAACAAATTTCTCTTTAAGTTTGGAATTTTTTTCTTTAATCTTGGATATAGTGTCACCTTTTGTTCTGATTTTTCTATAAAAATAAAACTAAAGTTATGCGCGTTAGCGCCCCTTATCAATCAAGTTCTGGCTTTAGGCAAGTAATAGGCGCTCATGAGTTCCTTCCGGCTGATTGGCCATGTCCCTTTCCCCCCGTTAGCTAACCAGCCTAAGTGGGCCTTACTTATTGAATACTACTGACAACTGACCAACAATTCCTTCTGTCGTGTATCCTCGATTGATCCAGCCTCTGTATTCCTTATTTATCCATTGGGTCAATCTAGTTGGTTCTTTGCACCCAGTTTTGGTGTAGCGGCTATATTTTGATTCATTCTCTTCTTCCAAGGGTTTCATAATTGGAAAGGGTAGAAGAATAGGACCTATTATGGAACATACAATGCATTACAGACGTATGATCATTACGCACTCTGGCGGGATCCTCACGGACAGAAAAGGATTGCATATCCCCCGGCAATGCTTGTATCAAACTGCGTCGTATCTTCCCCGAAATATAACCTAGAATTAGATCTTCATTATATAAAATATAAACGGATTCGAGGAGCCTACCATTGGGAAATGATTCAGTAATTAAACCTTCATGAATCTTTTTTTTCAATTCTAGGAAACCTGAAAAGACCTAAAGTCTACTTACGTAATCACCTTTGAAATTGGAGCTACTGAGTTAAGTAGGTTATTCATCATCACCAAACGACCCATCGCCTTAGGGATTATAGGTGGAATATTTTTTCTACGCAATACCAATCCACTAGCAGTAAACGGACTAAAGAACTCTCATGTCTACAGTTATGCTATCTCTATCACTGCAGGGTCGATCTGCACCTGGATCAGATATGGAGATTTCCGCTCGCTACGCACCTCTGCTTTGTTGGGAGGCGGCCGTAGGTCGATACGATATGACTAATAATACCGAATCCGAGCAGAATGAGAATATACACCGCTGGATGACCGAAGAACCAAAAGAGATGCTGGTGTAATATTGGTCTCCCCTTCTTACAGGATCAAAAAAGGTTGTATTAAAGTTCCGATCGGTTCATAACATTGTAATTGCCATCGCTAGTACCGGAAGTGATAATAAAAGTAGAAATGTTGTCACTAGAACGGACCATACAAAAAGGGCGGGCTTTTTGGCCAAAACGCATCTTGTCTTTATCACGAGTTATTTCCCTTGGTTAAAAATACTTGTAGTTTTGCCAATATTCATGGGTTCCGCTATCTGCTCCAATAACGTATCATTGGTTTAACTGAATAACTGAAGTAAATAGATAGACCTTACGAGGAAGTAAAAAAAAAAATCTGAAATCTCTTCTTTGTTATACTAATGCCAAAAATATCAAATTAGCTCGTACACCTTTCTTTTTCTTTATATTGGTCGTTCCAGGGCACGAAGGCCTTAGCTTAAAAAAGTATTCCGAGGTATCATCTTATAGAAGAAAGAAATGCCACATCTGCCCCATGAATGTTGAATCAGAACCGGACAAGGGCTGAACATGCTGAATCTTTCCTTTATTGCCGGCTAGGCTGCTAGACTAGAAGAATCCCCTGCACATGAAAAAGAGAAAGGTCCCCCTTCGTCGGAGGGTGCTTGTGGGGGTGGGGTGTGCCACGACGAAACAAGGGAATGAAAGGTCGCTTTGCGTTGGATGCTCTTTACCCTCCCCACAATGATGGCTCTGTTGTCTTGGGGAGCGTTGAAGCTTGCTTCATCTCTAGAGTTTTCATAGTCATCAATATGATGACCTGTCCAACATAGAACTGATCTGATTCTCAGAACAAGAGGAATTTCATGCTTCTGTTCTTCCCGATCTCTATGCATTTCACCTTCCACCTCTAGTATATTAATTGGACTGCCCCTACCGTACTCTAGCTTGGTAGTTTCCACCGCCTGTCCAGGGTTGAGCCCTAGGATTTGACGGCGGACTTGAAAAGCCACCTACAGACGCTTTAAATGGTTTGTTAGGAAATAAAGAAGAATTTTGAAATAAAGCATGAAATTGGTATTTTCATTTTAAATAAGATTTTAAATTATAATAGAGGAGTAAATATGAAATTAATGGGATTTGGAATAAATTTGGATAAGTAAAGGAATTTATTTTAAAATGGAGTTGGTTTGGAAATCGATTTGAAAACCGACTAAGTGTTGAACTGTGATTAAAGGAGAATGAGATTATGAAATTTATAAATAGGGTTTATAAACAAAGTGAAATATATATCAGAGGATAATTTGGAAGTATAAACTCAGGAAGGGAATTTATAAGAAATGGGTAATTTGTTTTAAAATATATAGTGGTTTATTTTTAAAGATATGGAAAGGAAATGTATTATCCTGAAAAGCCATGTATATTTTCAAAGAAAGATTTCCAAGTATAAGTTAGAGGTTTTAAAGTGGGTTTTAAAATGTTTTAAAAAGAAATTATTATTTAGTTGTTTAAAAAAAATTAAAAGTAAATATTTATTGAGTTAATTATATAAATAAATTTATTTTATTAACTAGTATTATTAATTAAAGATAATTATTTAATATTTATACCTTATAGAATAACTTTTATTAAAAATTAGTTTTGGCTTAAGTTTTACATGAGAAATTATTGTAAAGTTTCATAACTGGTATTTTAAACAAAGTGTTTAAGTAGTTTTTATATTTAATGTTTTAAAGTTTATATTTTGGATAAAGTGATTTAAATTATTTTAAAATCTAAGTATTAAGACTTGGGGAATTTCGATGGAAATAAACAATATTTGGAAATTTATCCCATGAGAGAAAAGTGATTTGAAAATTATTTTCAAAGAGTTGAAGGATAGAAAAATAGCTTGCGAAGATATTTTGAAATAAATAATTTGAAAAAATTATTAATGTGATGGTTGTTTGTGGATATTATTTTATAGTTAAATAACCGACTATCAATATTAGCCAATGCGCTGATCGTTTCGAAGAGACTGGGATCGGGATTAATTTCCCAGAAACCACTTCGATCCATTTTGAACTTTTTCGTGAGGAAGACAAGAGCTTGGAGTCGAAGATGGCACAGTGAAGTGCAAGGGTAATCGCTACTAATCCTGAGGGTGATTCCAAAATGGATGTAGTAGGAGTAGTGCCTTCAGTTTCGTTCGAGCTCAGAACGGACTTGTATTGATGAATGCTAACAGAACATCGTTAGGAGGACATTGAGCAATTCTAAGTAAAACGTGTTCTAAAAAGGTAACGCATATCCTCGAGCCCCATCAACCGGGAATGGCTAAAACAGGGGAGGTGCATGCAAGGCTAAGTGGCTAGCAACCAATTAGGGTAAGATCATCCCTGTCTAGATGTCCCTTTTTCGGTTGTGTGGGCGGTTGTTGATCCCAACCGCGGGGTGATCTTATTCGGACTATCCAGTAAGGGGTACCTCCGGTCTTGTGTAGCAGGGGATCAGGGTGGATCCTCGGTACGATGATCTAGACCACGTACTATGACGGGCGGTACTCTAGTAGCCCTGCCATTGTATGGAATACAATCTCCAATAAGCGCCTGTACAGTTTTGATTGTGCCCAAGTATTGCTGGAATATGAAATGCAAGCATTTCAGCTAGATTCTATTTTACTTTCTATAGACACTTGTATAATATCAGACGGATTTGATAAAAATGTTTTGGTTATCGTAAGTTAAAAACCCGGCATGATTATTTGTGGCGTGGTCTTACTATATTCCTACGATTTCAAAAGATTTTGAAAACTTTAATAATCCAATTGAGTGTGTTTTCTCACTCTTGTATTCCAGACTGACTCGGATGTTATTTCGCTATAATGCTCAGGTCAAACCAAGTATTATAGATACAGGAAAGGATGCCGTGGAGCTCAAGAGACGAGCTAGATGGCGAGACGTATCACACGTATTTGATGAATATTCCGCTGTGAATGATTAACTGCATAGTCAGTTTCCTGTGGACAGGTCATGATAACTGTCCAGTGGTGTGCTATGAATTTTGTTGTACTCTGATGATGTAATGTACAAAATAGATATAGTTCTTTTTGTTTAAAGATCAGTCATTTATCTATTATATATTGTTCCTTTCTGCGTTTGTGAGATTTTGATGTTGTTTTTTCTATTTCTTCTTCTATCTCCTTCTTCTTTCCCTTACGGTTTGATTTTCCTGCATTCGGTTGTTTGACATTTAATATAGTGGACGTGTTGATGTTGATTTTTGGGAGTCGAAAAAATAGGGTCATTGCAGGACTCCAACATGCTGACCCACTCCGGACTTCCTAGAACTCGAGCATGCTGACCCATTCGAGACTCCCTCGAGACTCCAACATGCTGACCCACTCGAGACTCCAACATGCCGACCCACTCCAGACTCCAACATGCCGACCCACTCTGGACTCCAACATGCCGACCCACCCGAGACTCCCTCAAGACTCCAACATGCTGACCCACTCGAGACTCCCTCGAGACTCCAACATGCCGAATCCCTCGAGACTCCAACATGTCGACCCACTCGAGACTCCCTCGAGATTCCAACATGCCGACCCACTTGAGACTCCCTCAAGACTCCAACATGTCGACTCCCTCGAGACTCCAACATGCCGAATCCTGGCTTCATAATCATGACTACCATCCGTGATTGATTATCCATCCATCCAATTAACTAAAACCCATCGTATTCCAGCATCGACAACCGAGCAACCGATTTAGTTAAATCTGTTGTTCTACGGCCTTGCCAAAAGTCGGGTTAACATCGACTTCAGTCTGGAAGGCCACCACCATATTCATGTACTACTCCTTATCTCTCCTCAACTGTGCACACACCACCTTCAACCTGTCAATCTCAACTTGATATGAGTCCTTCTCCTTTTGCCACTTGCCCCGAGACTCCTTTAGCTCGGCTAAGGCCTCTTTTGATTTCTTCACTTTGCTCTTAAGGGAGCAGATTCGCTCCAGATCCTTCTACCGAGCCTCATCCACTAAACTGATAGCTATGTCAATTCGCGGCTTGCATAGTTTGGCAACCTCTTTCCTTGCCTCTTCCTTGGCCTTCGTTATCTCGGAGGTGTGGGATGCTTCGACTTCCTCCAACTTAGCCTCTTTCTCCCTGAGCACCTTGCGAAGGTCCTCCATCTCTAGACGCTACTGCACCTTGGCCCTCCCAACTTCTTCACAAGCTTTGGCCAAATGGGACTGATAATCAACAATATTTCTGGTCTCATCTATAATCTGGACCATCCTCGTTGTTAAGTTAGCAAAATCAAGAGTCTTTGCCTCATCTAGGATCCAGACCAAGGGATTTCAGGGTGAAAGGAAATTGGTGCCAGGATCCGCCGTATGATGGCTCGCATAGTTGGGATTTATATCAGGATGACTCTCAAAGGGATTTCGCATCGGCTGTTGATAATCTAGAAAAAAAATCAACATTTCTCTCTCCTAACTCATTTGGCACTTCGTGCACTTCAGGACCCATCAGATAGTGACGGTGATGACGAGAGGAAGTTTAGGAGCCAGGGAAGGTGGCTTCTTTATCTAGGGACCTCGCATATTTTGAGGACGACTCGCGGCTCTCTCACTTATCCAGGCCTAATGGGATCTCCCTAATATACTCTTCCATAGATTTTTCACCCTAAAAAGTCGCCTTGGAGGAAACGGAAGTCATTTTCATCCGTTTGAACTGCTCGAGCCACCTGGAAACTTCATTCCTCTTTAGGTTTTTCCTTTTCCCTGGAATATGGACGTTAGATCCAAGAAAGCGAGAAAGCATAAAAAATATGAAACGCCCAAGACACTAAGACATAGCAAGCTACTACAATACCTTAAGGTGACTGGATCATATGGCTGGGGCAGGGTCTTACTCAAATAAGGAATACTCAGGGATGGGACTCCACTCGAAGGAAGGAGAACACAGCACAATCGGACTTCATTAGATTGAGGAGCAGAAGGAGGCTGGGACCCGTCGAAAAACAAAAAGTTTTCAAGAAGTATCTCTCCATATAGTAGTCAGATGTACCTGGAGAAAGCCCAAACTCCTTGCTATTTCCCACTGCACCTTGTGCTGGAAGAGGCGGTATTCCACCCAAATCACCCGAAGCCATGTTCTCCTGGGAAAGATCAGCAGCAAGAGTCAGCCTTGGGATCAGCTTGGATTGTTCCAACTGCTCGAGCCACTCTCGCACGGCCTCAACATTCTTTGAAGGATCCATGCTCAATCCCTCCCTGCTTATAATATCCACGTCTGGACATACGTGAACATCCCCTTCTATTGCTTTAGAGTTTCTCTCTAATCCTTCCTCCTCTTCACTTTCTACTCCCAAATGAGAACCATCCTCACCGCCAGGGGAAGGAGCACCTCGAATATGCAGAGATTTCCATGAGGAGGGAGGACGAATTGCGCTCTTCTTATGTCTCGGTTTCTTCGGGGCTTCCGCCACACCACCCTCCTCATCTGGGCCCTTACCTTTGTCTCCGTCACCCCCGTCTCCTCCGCTCCCGCTGCTCTCTCAACAGAACTTGGCCTAACCTTGTACACGGACTGTTTGGGGTAGATCAAGTTGTAGAATTAGAGGGCCACATCACGAAGTAGGAATGAGGCTTCTCGCTCGGCCTATGGGATAGCCATTATTTCCTTGGTTGTAACAACCTTTTATTTTCGATAATTAAAAGTAGTTGATTAATAAGGTTTTGTGGTTTAATGTTGGAAGAAATAAAATTTGGGATTTAACAATAAGAATATAACTGTAATGAAAGGTAATAGTATTAATTCAAGGTAATTAATAACTACTTTACATGTAATTCTAATTAATTGAAATGATTTAAAAGTTATAATTGGTTATAGATTGTAAATTAATTGTAATAATGTGTGTATTAATTGATAATTTAAATGTTGTATTAATTAGTGAATAATAAGTAATAAATTATAATTGAATAAAATTAGTGTTGTGTAAATAACTATAACATTTGTGTGTAGATAACGAACATACAAATGTGATTAAATATAGAAATGGTGATAACTATTATTTGTTACCAATTTATTTAATCAATTATAATTAAATGAAATGAAATGTAACATAGAATGAGTTAGGACGATACTGTAAATGAAACGTAATAAAATGTACAGAAAGGTTAATTACATTCATAAGGCAACAATTATTTAATGAAAGGAATGAAACCAAGATAAACTAATTATTGAGACATTAATTATAATTTGTGTGGAAATTGACAAGAATTCGATTTAATTGAAATATCTCAACTAATATGGTAAAAGATGAAATTTGGAAATATCAATGTAATAAAGTATAAACAAAGGTCAAATATATACATAGGGAAATGATTGATTGAATAAACAGGATAGGAACCAAATTAAATCAATTTATTGGAATTAAATTTTATTAACTGGATTTAATTACAGTTGAAATTGAACACTGCAATTAGTGTAATATTTAACACCGAATTGATACGTATTTGTTTTAAATTATTGCAAATGTCCAAGTAATCAAAATTGATGAAAATTGTTGGTTATTAAATTTAAATTAAAAAGTGATTTAATCAACTTATTAACAATTCATTTAATTAATGTGAAAACAACCATTTTGGCCACTGTCTCGGATTTCGACGAAACAAGTTTTATCGGATCCGTAACAGTGAACTGTTATAGAATTTCAAGTTTTGTATCGATCAGACTTGTCGTTTGATCGTACGGGCTTGAAACGCGTAGAAATCAATTTAAAATAAACTGATTTTTTAGCTAAATTCTTTATACGATGGAATTAGGACTTGAAACCTGTTCCATTGAAACAACGAAAACGTTTATTTTGATATATGGGATGACCCGCATCCGTTTCGGAAGTGAAACGGACTTTTCGGTTCGTTATTATTAATTCGAACCTATTCGGATGTTCGTTCTTTCTTATCGGGCCTTAGTTATATGAATATTTTTTCTCTTATACCCTTGCGGTCATTTTCTCATTACAGTGCATACTATTCTCCCTGACTTCCTTCTCTCTCTCAATGGTTGAAAACCCTAAATTCCCAATTCAATTGCAAATAAAAAAATCAAACTCCTCCAAACCATATCAAATTATATACTATTTCAAAGCTCTCAATGAGCATAACCCAAATGTGCAATTCGTTTTTGCCATCGAATCACCGTTTTTCCAGAAATTGAGGATGAACCACAGCTGTCCATTCTAGGTCTAGGATGATCCAACGGTGGATCGTTGTCCAATCGACGATTGGTAGGGGGTCGGGAAGCTAGTGGCGAGCAGATCATTATGGTGATGTTCATTTGTGTTGGAGGTCTAGGACTTTGCAAATTTTGGCCGAGGAAGGCGACCGATGGTAGAGGCGTTGTGTGGGGCCGGATGTGGCTGTTAAGCTAGGGGAGGTGCGGCTTAGGTCGTTGATCACGGTGGTGCAACCTGATCTTGGTCAAGACGCTGGTGGGGGTGGCAAAAACTAATGGAAGGCAACTGCTACATACTGGTTCATAAACAAGATGTCCGGGTGCATGCTACCGTTCGATGCTGAGGAGGTGACGTGTCTTGTTTATTTTATTTATTCAATTTATTATTTAATTTTGATTTTTCTATCGTTCTAACGTTAATAACTTTTACGTACGAGGTCGGATTTCCACACGGTTTGTTCTCCTAGGATCATATTGAAATTCCAGACATTATGAAATTGGTTTGGATGAATTCTGAGACTATTGAAATTTGAGCCTATGTTGGATTTGAAATCAATTTGAAATCAAAGGTGAATGTTTTAATCCACTCACGACTACTAAGCTATCTTATGTTTGTTAAACTAAATTTATGATGTAATTAGAAATTGATTTATTGATGCTTGGTATATTTAAATTTTCATTCTAGTTAAATCTGACCTTTATTGAATTTAATTGCTATTCAATTTAATTTTGAATTTTAAATTGCCTGTTAATATTCGTTATTAATGATCAGTCAATTATCGTTATTTATTGATTGATTTGGATGATGGTTGTGATGGATGTTTGATTGATTGATATTGGATGATTGGATGTTATACTTTCTATTGTTAAAACACAGCAAGTTCCTTATGGGTTGAAATGATACATACCCGAACGATCTGATAGATTAGGGAGAAATCGTTATGGGTTGAAATGATAGACCCGAGTGATTTCATGTATTTGAAAATAAATTTTGGGATTGCGGGTTGAAATAATATATACCCGTAAAAAATTTAAATTATTTGCTGATTGAAATGATAAGTATCCGTATCACAAGACCATAGGGTAGAAAATTATATATGGTCACCGGATTGGTTGAATTAAATTATTTTTGTATCTTTAAATTTTGAATTCAGCTAAATGATATTGAAACAGAATTTGATTATATGAACTGAATAGTTTTAAGTGATTTTTATGAAGGATTTTTAATTGAAATTTTAAAGTTGAATTTGAAATATAAACGAAATATATCAAAATTGAGTTATTGAAATATTTGAAATTTGTAGCTTTGAAATCTATTGAAATTGGAATAATTAAATTTGATATTTTAAGATTTGAAATTGGGTTTTGATTTGAAATCTAAATATGGTCCAGATTTGTTGGAATGGAAGAAATGGTTAATTTTGATGTTAATTTCAAGTTAATTATCTCAATATAAACTGTAAATATTCTTTTAAATTCTAATTTTAAGATTTCCAACTATTAAAATAAGTTAATCCATTTTAAACCAACTTCATCAATTTAAACTATTCAGTCTATTTTAATCTAATTTAATCCATTTTAAATCATTTAAACTTTATTAAACTACATTAAACCGTTTTTAATTTCTTTTAAACTATTTATCTATTTTATGTCTATTTAGTCTATTTCAAATCTAATTAATCCATAATAAATTATTTAATCTAATTTAAACCATTTAAACTATTTTAAATCTATTTAATGTATTTTAGTCCATTTTAAATCTATTTAAAGTATTCCAAGTATATTTTAATCTATTTTAAATTTATTTAATCTATTGTAAACCTATTTAACTAATTTATATCTATTTAAAACTATGTTAAACTAATCAAACTATTTATGACTATCCAAATTATTTTCTAAATTTCAAATGGTGTAAGGTGGAAATGTTTATATTTTAAATCCTTGATTTAAAAGCGGTGATGATGTTGAAATAAGGATTTAATTAATCCATGTTATCGATAATTTCAAAAGTATATATGATTTCAAAAAGTGATGTGGTTTGAATTGAATATGATATTTTGATATCAATTAGGAAACGATTTTGGAAATGTAAAAGAACCATCAGGTGTGTAAAAAGCATTTGGTTGTTAAAGTGACCGGGATCAGATATTATCATACTCCCTACCAATGACAAAACCACTTTAATAACTTCGTACATGGTGGGGATTCCAAAAATGAAGTAGGATGATTTGGCGAACGATTCTGTATAAGGTATTTACGTGACCCTGACTCCTGTGAGTCAGCTTAGATGTGACAAAAACAGGAGCCAAGTCGGGCCAAGGGAGGTCATTCCTTCGATCGGACACATTTCTTCGATACCATATTATGACTTTGTGATGATTTGGTGTGCTAACCCTCTATTTTGATTATGGGAGTGTGTTCCGAGGTGGGCGATAGTAGCTGTTATGTGTTACCACCAGTTCGGATCCGTAATTGGTATATCTACCCTGGCATTGCCTCGAGTGTCGTACTCACATGCCCTATCACACCTTCTACGAGTTTGTTTTGTACTATACCTATGGAGTGCCCTCTAGATAAACCTCATGGAGGAGTGTACGGTACTGTATAGACTATGGGAATATATAAAATGTGTTAAAGGGGATATGGGTAATGCCTTAATGCTATTTTAATACTTTACTTTACTATAGACACTATTATAATAGTGTATTGTACTATATAGTAGTTTAACGAATCCTTAGGAGATGGAAATCCTGAACATATGTTGTATTATCGCACTCATGTTAGACACTGGATAGGAGATGTCAAACTCCTTAACATTTTGACACCGTTACACTCATATTTATTTACTGTTGATTTAATTTACATATGATCTTTTAGTTTTGACTCGAGTATTTTATCTTTTTAATTGTTTATATTTCTAAATACTGATGTGTAAATAGGTAATATAATAAAAAAAATTATATATGTGTTCTCTCGGGTTAGCCTGAGCTTTTCAGTTTATCGAAGACTACTTTCTGGAGGATGACGACGATGAATTTGTACTATTATTATTTGATAGTTATTCCACTGCATCATATTGTTCTGATACATTTATTTATTACTTATTCTTGTTGTATGTATCTTTGGTGTTTATTATAAAAGTATAATCAATGTTATTTGTAAACAGCTTCATGAACTGTTTATTTGATTATTATATTTTATCATTCTGCTACGAGATTTTGTATTTGTTTTCTTTCTTTCTCTGATTTACTCATTTATCCCATAATAATTTGCCCTTTTGAATGGTTTGAGTCTGACATGTGTGGTTCCTCGTCGATTTAAACCATCCAAAATGACAAGTCGTTACATTGGCCATCTTTTTTAAGCCATCATCCTCCGCTGCCTTCACACAACCTAAAATTTATGGAGCAATAAGATGCCAAGTGGACAAAAAGCTTAGAAAAGATAATACAATTACTTATAGCCGGAAGTAAAAGCATGTTGTGCCACAGTATCATCACATATAAGGAAATATTTGTTATTGAACATACTAAACTTAGAATATAGATCCAAGACGGGTTTGAATTTATGGGCGGACTCTAAACTGAAAGAAAGACTCCCCTTCCGATAACTCCTCACGTTATATAGATATTTGATCTATGGGTGGGGGTCTCCGATACTGCTTCATGAATATCAGGTATAAACATGTCAAGATAGTACAAGAGTTCGGCTGAAGTTGCATGGGAGTGACCTTCAAATAGATCACGAAGCTAATAATCCAGTTGGTAAGCGGAGGAATCACGCTGCATATACAATGATACTTGATGTATGTTATATACCCGCCTGTAGGAAAACATGCTCTATCATTTGGACCAGGTACTATCATGTCTCGGCGATCTATCCCAAATGAAGTAGCTATAGAGTTCGGCTTCTCTATCGTCAGCACGTTGGAATAACACTCTGAAGGCCTAACCAGCGGTTGATTAGGAGCGTAGCCATCGGCTAAAGATTAAGCAGAACTGGGTTACTTGGGAGGATTGACTGGAGCATCAGAAGAAGAAGGACCTACCCCGGTAGGATGTAAAGCCGCAAACTTGGAATGGAGCTCGTGACCAAAAAACATATTCCTATGCAAGAAAATAAAAGTCAAGCGAAGGTCCAAATCATAAATGGAAGTTAATACATGCATGGGAACCTCCTATCATCTAGCCCAATTGAATCCTTATCCCTAACCTAGCCATCTCATGATAAACCCGCCTTTGGCTTGGCGTGACCATAGACCATGTGCTCGGCCTATCTGGTCCGTCATTACCCTATGCCGAATGCGGAACCAAAATCACCACATACCAACTACTGACCCGAAGCATCCCTTCTATGGCCTTGCCTAGACAATATTTTTTCTCTAGGCATATGCTAGCTTATCCTATTAAAAAGAAAGAGATACCTCAGTTCTAACACTACACCAGAAAGTAAGAATACGGCCACTTGAGCCTCTACCAATAGCAAAATCAAATACCATAAAAAACAATATCAGTGCAACAAGGCTAAATCCTTATCCCCTCTTTGAAACTCGCATCAAAACCCATACTCACGAGCTCCGGTTCACCTTATACTCGACCATCTCCTATTTACAAAGAAGATGTACATATGGAAAATGGACTCTCAAGTCCTCTACGTTAGAGGGAATTCATAAGAAAAGTAGACTTGATTCTTCTAAGCCATACAAAATAGAAAGTCAAAGCCCTAAAAACCACTAGGATAAGCAATCGATTTAAATAGGCTTACCTCGAGCAGCGAAGACAGGAGATGTTCGAATTCGAGCGATATAAGCAAGCTAGAATCTGACCTCAATAGATCAAAGTTTGAATAGAAAAACTGATTAAAGAAGTAGAATGAAAAATATAAAGGGGGAAGGCGGTATTTAAAGAAGAAGGAGGAAGGAAGACGAATGGTCGCATGTTGTTATTTGGTGGTAGGAGCTCAATACCAGACCAAAACAAAGCATGTCGCGTAGTTACACAATATACTTTGGGGGGAAAGTATTGGCTCAGTATTATGGTGAGATAACAAATAAGGCAGCAAAGGTAGACAAGTGTATAGGAAACAGAATTACCCGACTAGATGCTTGGTTCGGCATTTGCCAAAAATTCAAATCAAACATATGGATCGACATGCAGGACCAGATATTTAGTCCGGCATCCCATGGTATATCGGACTAAATATCTGGTCCGGTATCCTTAGAGTTGTCAAACCAAACATTTGGTCTGGCATTCTCTGATATGTCGAACCAAATATTTGGTCCGGCACAACACATCAATTGCCGAACCAAACATTTGGTCTGGCATGACAAATATGCCGAATCAAATGTTTGGACCGGCAAGTAAGGATCACCGAACCAAAGCAAACTTCCTAACCTAAATGCCGATCCAAATATCCCTAACCCAAATGCCGAACCAAACTCAGGAAGTTATAACTTCTCCCATACATTTCACAACTCCACCCTATAAATACCAGAGCTACTCAACAGCAATGGGGCCAGACTTTTGGAGAAAAAAAGGGAAAA
This sequence comes from Allium cepa, assembly GCA_030765085.1. NCBI lineage: Eukaryota > Viridiplantae > Streptophyta > Magnoliopsida > Asparagales > Amaryllidaceae > Allium > Allium cepa. The sequence goes on from CM060945.1 coordinate 147,227,923, forward strand.
CTCTGTTGAAAATCCAATACTTCGGCTACTTAAAGTTTCTACTCTTTTTGAACATATCTTGTACTTGTAATAAAATCAAAGAGAGAATGATAAGATGGAAAGAGGATGTAGGCATATTCCATCTGAACAACTATAAAAACTCTGTGTTACTTACTTTCCTTATCTGTTTTTCAAATTTTGAACTTGTATACTATCTATGCACTTGTTGAAATTCATTCTGTTAGATGTTGGAACATTTAAAAACCCCAAATCAATCAAATCAAATGAAACTTAACTAAAAAATCTAGTTTAGAGTTGTTTGTCCAATTTTTGAGCAAAAATGCTCTCTTTGGTTCAAAAAACCACTTCCTTGGAATTTCAAAGTCAACCTGATTTTATCCACAACAATTCCTTTCGGAATTTTTAAACAAAACTTTTTTGCTCAACAAATCTGAATCAAATACATTTCGGTTGCAACCCGTCACTTAGAAACTCAAAAATGAACACCGATGATGTCGCGATCATCGTCGGAATTATTTTCCAGCGATTGGAGTGAGTTCAATGCTATATTGCTTCAAATCCATTTAAAAACATTTTCTATTCAAAAATATCTCCAATTAATACACCATTATTTATTTCAAAATATTTCCGAAATAACACCAATTTCCTTTTCATAACACTTCTGAAAATATTTTTCAAACCTTTCGGGGTTTAAATTTCTGAATTCGAGTTCGAATCCATTTCAATTATAATTCAATTTTATAATTCATACTTATACAATTTTAATTTTATGATATATAACCATTTGAATTTTATAATCTTGATTAGATTATAACATTATCAACCAAACATTCCAAAGTTATTTTCTTTTTTCATATCAAAATACAATTTGGGTAATATTATTTCATTTACCTGCTTCAAAACCATACTGTGTCGGTTTACCTGGTTCAAGTGTCTAGAAACTCCTATCGATTTAGTGGAGTCTCACTACTCAACTAGAATTTATATGCCACTCAACAGAAAAATCAACATAATTTAAAACAATTTATATTCACTGACAAATACGTGCTAATATCTATTTATACACTCAAACTCATTCTAGGGTACTACTGACCCTATCTCTAATGAGTAATTCCCACCAAAGCCAAGGTTATCGCTTAATCTTCGGCTCTGATACCAACTGTAATGACCCGGGATCTTCGACCCTCGAAAATCGACATCAATACATTCACTGTATAACATGCTGAATATTCAAGAACCGAAAATACCGATTTCTAGGGGTAAAGAAGAAAGAGGTAGAAGAAAAAATAGAAACAACAACATAGAATCTCACAATTGTAGTGGAACAAAATATAATATATAATAATAGATCTTTATACACAAGAAACTATATCAGTTAATATACATACAATCATCAGAGTACAACAATCATCAATCAATGGACAGTTTTACTAACTTATCCTGATATACATATCTCACATGGCGGAAATAACCAAGTATGCGATATATGTCTGAAATCCTCCATCCCATCTCCTGAGCTCCATAGCATCCTATCCTGAACCTATAATATTTGGTTCGACCTGAGCATTATAATAAAATAACACCCGAGTCGGTCTGAAAAACCAACGTGAGAAAACATGCTCAATTTGAATTATTACTGTTATCAAAATTCTTTGAAAACAAAGGTATCTCGTAAGACCACACCACACATAAACATGTTAAGTTTTTACCTTACAATAACCAAAACACTTCTATAGAAAATCATGTGATATTATAATAGTGTCTAAGTACAAATACTTATCAAAATAGCCAAAATTGTTACTTTACTTAAATTCCAGCATACTGGGCTCTACAATCAAAACTATAAAAGCTCGTAGTGGTTTTTGGATTCCATATAATGATTGGGATACCATCCGTCACAGTACACCTCTAGAAAAATGTACCAAGGACCTCATCGGGATCCCCTGCCAATATAAGACCGACCTACCCCTAACCTGGATTGTACCGAATATGTTATCACCCCGTGTGTTCCCACCCTTAATATCGAGCGTTCACTTTCCATGCACAATCATATCCATAATTTATATATATTTTTAAGGGTATCTATAAAGGTGATAAACATACCCTAATCGGGTGCGATCCACTTAGCCTTATTGCATCTCCCATGTTTTAGTCATTCTCGGTTGATGAGGCTTGAAGCTAACTATTCTTTCAAGAACAATTCTACATAGAATGCTCATCGTCCTCCAATGATGATGTTCTGACAGCATTCATCTATACAAGTTGTCTTGAGTCTGGACAAACCAAATCACCATCTTCACTATCTTCACGATATCCATTCATAACGCTCAAATCGTATCGAAGTGGTTTTTCGATTATTAAATCTGATCCCGGTCCCTTCGAAACGATTAACGAAATTGGCCAACATTTGATAGTTGGTTATTTAACTATCAATATAACATCCATAAGCAGTCACTAGGCCCATATTATATTTTTCTAAAGTTCACTTCCAAAATAGCTTTATAAGATGTATATTCAAATCCCTTCTAAATTTTCAATATTTGAGACAGCTCAAATACTTATATCTATATCAGGATATTTCAAACCATCTCTTATTTCAACACTCCGAAAAATATTTAAAAATATATTTTTCTACCCCTTATTTCTCAACACTTAGGAAAGTTCCATTTATTTATCTTTCTCAAAATCCTTCACAATTTATAATGTAAATTCATTACCTCGTTTATAACGAATTCTGTAAGTTCCGGGTTCCTTAATTAATTTCCTTTAATATTTCCAAAGTCAAAACACTTGTCTATAATTCCAATTATCCATTTCTAGCTTCTTTTATGAATCCTAATTCATTTTTTGAAGTTCACTTATATTATAATACTTTAGAAATTTTCCTTACATTTCCCTAAATTCCATATTGAGAATCTCTCTTATAAATCCTATCTACAAAATAAATATCGTTTCCAAATCTCAAGAAGATTCATAAATGAATTTCAATCATTTCAAAACTATATATATATATATAATAAGTATTTTAAAAGAATAATAATTTATTTATTTTCAAACATGTTTACGTACTTATTTAAAAATATCAAACTCTTTAAATAAACATCAATTGCTCGATTCCAACTCATTTTTAAATAAATAAATCAATTTTCAAAGCTGATTTTAAAAATTAAAATTTATTACAATAAACATTAAATATTTTAAAATTTCACTTTTCAAAACTAGAATTCACTATTTTTCTCAAAATCTATTTTTCATATCTCGATATAAATTCACCTTGTGAAATTATATTCCAATTTATCAATTGATTCCATTTTCCTTTATTTATAAACATCGTTTATAAATTTATAACTCCTTTGTGTTTCATTTGTTTATAAAACTAATCCCATTTATTGAATCTCATTTTATAGATCCATTTCTTGATAAATTCCATATACTTTACAAATCTAATTAAAATATCGATTTCAAACTCCTTTTCATATTTTCCAGAAATATCATTTAAAAATCCATCGTTTAAAAATCCTCTATATAATTATTTTAAAATATCTATTTAAAATATTTTTACAAATAGTTAAGTACAACCCAAAATCAATTATTGTTTTTATCCAAATCAATTTCTTTAAAAAAATCCAAATTTCGATATTAATATTTTTATATTCAAAATCTCCTTTTAAATCCTTTCAAATTCTAAAAATAATATTTATGGTATTTAAAATACCAAAAGTTAGGCCAGTGCTACTGTAGCATACAATAAAACAAATCACACAATAATCCATACCATATTATCAATTCACATTATATATTTTTATATATGAAAAAAACAGTAAATATATTTGAGGAATCCAGTTGGATCCCTCCAACCTGTTTCCCTGCATCCACAGATGCTAGATAGCATAAAAATACCAATCCCGTTTCAAGGCGGGATATTGCGGTAATATAGGGTCGTCTGCTATAATGTGGGGTGCATAAGGTCTCATCCGCACCAACGGCGAGAAATATATCCAACTACTAATATATATGCTACTATATATATATATATATATATATTATATCATCCAAACTGATAATATTATTTAAATTCATCATATCATTTAAACTAGAATCTTCATATTCCAAAAATCAACTTATATTCCAAATCAATATTTAAAACTCTTTAAATATTCATAATCAAATGACGGAAAATCCGGGTCGTTACAAGAAACTTCTTTTAGCGTGGTATCTCTTTCTTGAATAATTATGGTGTTGCGGTGCCCAATCCCTTGCACCAAGTCCACATGGGTTTTTCTCATTTCTTCCATGGACTTCTTAGCTTCCTCGGCTCTCTGGTCAGCCTCCATCTTAGCTTTTCTTGAGGACTCAAGTTCATTGGAGAGCACCTCTATTATCTTGTCCTTGTGAGGAAGATCAGCCTCCAATTTCTCAATTGTCTTGGGTCATTCAAAGGACACAGCTGAGACCCGTTCTTCCCTCTTGACCTACTCATGCTATTGGCTGTTGCATCATGCACGTAGTCTTGCACTAGTTTTTTTATGTCGTTTGGGATTTTCTTCAATTTAGGGGGAAAGTGGAAACCATCAAGCATATGTTTGGGATAACCTTCTTCAGCTTAGCAATACGGCTGGCTCCTTCCCTCGTTGGCTTTATAGCGGTTTGTTCTATGACAGTGGAAGCGACTGTTTCACTTCTGCAGCATTGTTCGTCGGTTTTTGGAGCGTGAGATGGCACTATTTGGTGCGAAGATTCAGAAGAGGGCCTGCATGGCTAGAAGGTTTAGAATGCGCTTTCGGGGGAGGAGGTCGAGACCTGGAGCGGTGCTTGCTTTGGTGTGATTTTTCTTCTTCCCTGTCCTAGCGCTTACGTTCCCGACTAGAATGGTAGTGATGGCCATAATCTCTCTCATTATAGTGGCGATGTGATTCAAAATGTGATCCAGACAAAAGGCGTGAAGAGGGGATTTATCAAGCATTGAACCTTGTTTTGCTATTGTATCTGCAAAAGGAAGAAGGGAATTAGTCACCACTGGATATTGAGAAGAACATGATGGAATGTCATGTAATATCGTGAAGTGCATGTATGCATGTGTAAACCCCATAATCGACCGGTTGTAGCAGCTTTGCTTATTGGAGTTGACTCCCCTATATCTATTGAAGTTAGGCCTGCGCCGGTTCTTGAAGGGGAGTGGAGCCCCTCTAACCCGAGATCATGGGATGACGATATGTCCACAAGAATGGGAATATCCAATAGCCCCTTTAGCGAGCTTTCTATCTGTTGGGAAGAGGTCTCCGGACCTATGGAGGTAGCCACAAATCGAGTTGCTTCGATAGTCTTTCGCCACTTGATTTTATAGATGGGAGCTTTGCCTTTTCTCTTTAATTTTGAACGGTTGAGGTCCCTGCAGATGCACGATCGCAGGCTCATGACCAGCTTTTGTACCCTCATCATCGCGAGGTTCGATGATTATTATACCGGGCATGGCCTGAGCTCCCTCGACTGGGGGCACGATAGGAGCCCGTCTTCCACCTGGTCTTGCTAGGGCTACTCTTGGGATTCCTATGAGCCCTATGCTCTGTCCTTTCTCTAAAAGCCCAGTGGCAATCAAATTATCGTCAGTGAGAACTTCATCTATTTCTCTTACCTCGGCAGGTACCGCATGGAGTGTTCTCACTGTCTCTTTATATTATGCTCCTTCGACCCGTAGAATAGAAGCTATAAAAGGACCACAGTAATGTATTCAGCATCGATCTATATTGTCCAGTTATGGTTAAATAACGAAATAAGTAACAATATTTACGTCTGGCCAGCCATCGTCTGACGAATCCTGGAGGGCATCTCACATAGAACCACTCCATTTTAAAGTATATTAACTTGTTCCATGTGCCTGCCACCACTTGGCAGTTCCTAACAGCCTCCAGGAAAATGAATGATGGATTATCCGCCCGACTCTTCACATTTAATAAATATCTGATCTTGTCGACAATCGGGAGACAAAGGAGATGTTCCATAAATATTATGTACAAGCTATTGAGTAACGAGTATCCATTCGGATGAAGTTGAGAACACGCGATCCTTAGATAAAGCAGCACGTCCCTGATGAATTGCTTGAATGGGGGCATCGTTCCAGTCCAGCACAAAAATCTGTTGCATGCGGTGGATCCCTCGGGGGGATAGTGTGCTCTATCTTCCGAACCTGCTAGCTAGACTTCTTCAAAAGACAACCCATGCATAATGCAAATTCTACCTAGCGCTTCTACTGTAATCTTAGATTGGATAGAATCTATTAGATTCATTATCACCACGGCATTCGGCAGTTCATCTGGAGCAGGATTCACTATATCAGCTGGGACGTCCTACCTTTCTATTCTGGTGAATGGAGGACTTTGAGCTTCTTGCTGTTCTGAGCTTCCAGGATCCATAGCTATTGAACTCAGTAAAAACCACTATTAGATGGTAAAAAACCTATGTCCCCTAGTGCAAAGTGAGTGATCGTGTTATGTAGTGAAGTGTTGCACAGTAATCCAAAATTCTACAGGATTAAGAGATGGTAAAGAGACGAGACTTCGAGATTCGACCAGAGCGACTGTCATTGCTGACCGTCTCAACCATGCTATTTTGACTTCGGAGAACGATCCATATTAAACCTTATTATTTTTAACAAGTCCAAATATGCAAGGCTAAATGCTCGTCGAAGTCCAATGTTCAAATGTGCAAAAGATATGAAATTCATATCCATCATAATTCATTTTCGGATCGTTCCCCTAGAGCTAACATTCGTATCGATCAAGCATTTCATATCTATCTTCCCGTATCGATCACTCCATATTGATCGCTTCATATCGATCTATTCCCTGCGACAACACATGACCGGTCCAGAAAACGATGCATTCGTATCGATCCATGAGCTCTGGCTTCAGATCGATCAAAACGCATCTCACCCCGTATCGATACGAGTTCCTTTATCTCAGATCGATCATCTAACTATTCCTCCCGCATCGCTTCCATATGCCTACTTTTTGTTGAGTCACAAGTTTTATGAAGGTTTTGATTTCTGACAAATAATAAAGGCGATCGACAAAACAAATACATCATGGCTACATATGGTACTCTAGATTATAGGTTGATTATTTGATATTGTATTAGTGATAAACTTGTTAAAATCTATCCTCAAATAATCATGCATTTCAATATAATCAATATATATACATTTGAAATTGCATTGCACATTCACTATGCAAATTATCAGAGACCGGTCGACCGGTAGTAAAAAAGCGGTCGACCGTTTCTGCATAATATGCACAATGAACGTGCACACATGCACATAACGTATATATATTTAAATTCCTGTCTACTGGTCACTTTTTAACCTGTCGACCGTTTTTAAACAGAAAGCAATTTTCCCAAAAGACACTTCTCTTCTCCAAAGGTTGCATCTCTTACCTTTCACCAAAGATCATATCTCTTAATGGCAACTGCTCACAAAGAGTTACAATCATTCTTATCTATATAAACTCATCTAATTCGTTGATTAACACAACATGATTTTATATGCTTTTTAATCTAATCTCTGATCTTACTTTCTACATACTCCTGCATTCTAAAAAGCTCTCGATTATTTATTGAATCATCAAAACTATTTCATATCTTTTGATTCAATAAGTAATATACTTTCCTTAATCTTTTCAAAACATCATTCGCATACTTTGAGGATAAGATTATAGGAAGGGTGTACTATTAGTGACAAATCCGTGTTTTCAAGAACACAAGTTGTCAACAACAATTGTATTTGTTCTTGTGTTGAAGTCCTCTGTGTTGTAAGAGGGAAGTGTTGAAGTCCTCAGTGTATTAGAGGCGTGAAATCCCGTTCGGTTGCTCGGGTGTTGTAAACCTGTTCCTCCGGGTGAAGCGAGGTTGTTAATAGTGAAAATCCAGATAGAAGTCTGGGACTGGACGTAGGACGGTGCTCCGAACCAGTATAAAAATCTCTGGTGTGGTTTTTCTATTTTTTATTTACTATGCTATTATCATCTATTTCCGCATTTATATTGTAGTCCATATTACACGATCCGTGTGTACTATATTAGCACATATAATTGTATACACACCGAACTTTCATTTGGTATCAGAGCCAGGTCATCATATAACCGCAACACAGTTATTTGATATATTATAGTAATATGGCAAATAACGTAAGTACTAGCACTCAAAACACTACTTACACGGAGGGTCAATCGACACAAAGACCTCCATTTTTCAATGGTCTTAACTATAGTTATTGGGCAACACGTATGTCATTCTTTATGCAATCAAATAGCTATGATGCTTGGAATGCCACTCAAAGAGAAATAGTGAATCCAACAACTGATTATTCAGAATGGACTGCAGCTGAGAAAACGGCAGCAGCCGTAAATGCAAGAGCAATAAATATGTTGTTCTGTGCATTAGACCAAAATGAATATAACCGTGTTAGTATCTGCACTACTGCATATCAAATTTGGCAAACACTAAAAATCACTCATGAAGGTACTAACAAGGTTAAACAAGCCAAAATAGCCCTGCTGAAAAGTCAATTTCAAAATTTCAAAATGAAACCAAATGAGACAATAAATGACATGTATTCACGGTTTCAAACTATTCACCATGCACTTATTGGCTTAGGACAAAAGTATTCTGATTTCGATGTTGTTTCAACAGTCCTACATTCTCTGACTAGTGAATGGGAAGGAAAAGTATTAGCAATTGAAGAAGCTAATGACCTTTCCGTCATGAAGCCAGATGAATTGATAGGAAATTTAATGTCCTATGAAGCAAATTTGCAGGCTAGAAAGGAACAGAAAGAAGAAAAGAAAAATGTAGCATTTTATGTTGAGAAAGATGAAAATGAATCAGATTCTGAAGACGAAGATTTGGCATTCATTGCGAAAGGATTTAAAAAATTCCTAAAATATCGAAAAGCCAGTCGTTACAATAAAAGGAAACCTGGATCAAACAAACCATCTTCATCTGTTATAGAATGTTTCAACTGCCACAAAAAGGGACACATGCAGAAAGATTGTCCAGAACAAAAGAAGAAGTCAGAAAATGACAAATTCAAATATAAGAAGGACAAATCTAAGAAACGAGCTTTCTCAGTAACATGGGATGATTCAGAGTCATCTTCATCAGAAAGTGAAAGTGATTCAAAGAATGAACAAGCTAATGTTTGTTTTATGGCAACAGAAGATGAGGTACAAATTCCTACATTTGATGAATTACTTGATATTAATGCTGAATTAATAGTCAAATATAAAGACATAAAACGTCAATTAAAAGTAGTCAAAGCAGATTTAAGTAGAGCAGAGTTTGAACGAGATATGTTAAAAGATGAGAAGAAAATATTAGAAGAGGAACTTGAAAATATTCAAGAATCATCATCTAATGTTGACTCTCAAATATCTCTTTTGAGTCAAGAAATAGAAGCTCAAAAAGAGAAAAATAATGCTCTCACTACTGAAAATCATGAGCTTAAAGCAAAAGTCAAAATTCTAGACCTAGAAAAAGCTAGCTTACAAACAAAGTTTGATGACATTACTCAAAATGTTTCTAACTTTAACAAAGGTCGAGAAAATTTGACAAAAATAATTGAAAGTTCACAATCTATTTCAGACAAACAAGGATTGGGATATAACAAACAAGAAACCAAGAAACATCTTGGAAATAAACGGAAGAAGAAAGTACAAAAAACTGAAGCTAAGAAAAATCTTAGTTTATTATATTCCAAACCAAAACCAGTTGTGAAATTTCAAAAGAAAAATGTCAAGACTATCAAAATATGGGTTCCTAAAACAAATAACAATTTGATTAGGAACAAATACATTCAGCAATTCATGAATACTGTGCATTTTAGTAAAAATTATATATATAAAGGGGATACCGGACCCATATGTGTTTGGACTCCTAAGACCTAACTCTTAGGACCCTATAAAAAGTGGGTACCATGGACTTAATTCTATTTTTTGCAGGTCCCACTTAAGAAAAGAGGAAAGTGGATACTAGACAGTGGTTGCTCAAAGCACATGATAGAAGACAAGAGTCTATTAACAAATATTACATATTCAGATGGTGGCTCCGTCACTTTTGGAGACAATTCAAAAGGCTATATCATCGGAAAAGGCGATGTGAGCAATTGCGGTACATCTAACTTACCTCTTATTACTAATGTCATGCTAGTTAGAAATTTAAAACACAATTTGCTTAGTATTAGTCAGTTATGTGACAAGGGATTTATAATTTCATTTTCAAATAATAAGTGTAGTATTTTAGATAAAGACCATAATTTGGTTTTCGAAGGTTACAGAGACAGAAATATATATATTCTGAATATGAATATTAATCATAATTCAGATATGTGTCTTGTGGCTAATGACAATGATCCATGGCTATGGCACAAACGCTTCTGTCATATAAACTTCAGAACTATTGACAAGCTAGCCAAAAACAATCTAGTTAGAGGACTACCCAAAATGAGTTTTAAAGTTAACAACATTTGTGATGCATGTCAATTAGGAAAATTGACCAAATCATCTTTTAAATCCAAGAAAGTCATATCAACATTACAACCACTTGAGTTACTACACATGGATTTATTTGGACCTACTAGGGTTCAATCAATAAATCACAGTCAATATGTGCTTGTAATTGTTGATGATTTCTCTCGTTATACATGGACAATTTTCTTAAAAAATAAAAGTGACACTTTCGATCATTTCAAATTTTTCGTCAAAAGAATTCAAAACTCAAAAGGGATTAAAGTTAAAAATATAAGAAGTGATCATGGCGGAGAGTTTGAAAATAATGAATTTGAACATTTTTGTACAAAGAAAGGTATATATCATAATTTTTCGTTTCCCAGAACTCCACAACAGAACGGAGTTGTAGAACGGAAGAACCGAACTTTACAAGAATGTGCAAGAACATTATTGAATGGAACCACCTTACCAAAACATTTTTGGGCAGAAGCTGTGGCAACTGCCTGTTATGTTTTAAATCGTGTATCCATAAGACCTCTTACCAGGAATACTCCTTATGAATTATTTAACAAAAGGAAGCCTAAAATCTCATACTTTAAAGTTTTTGGTTCCAAGTGCTTTATTTTAAATACGAAAGACCGGCTTGGCAAATTCGATCCAAAAGCCGATGAAGGAATATTTGTCGGTTATTCGAAACGAAGTAAGGCCTATCGGATATTTAATAAATGAACCAAAACTATTGAAGAATCACTTCATGTCTCTTTTGATGAAATCTACCAGCACCCTCACACTATATCAGATGATGACGAATCAATAGTCACTGACAATCAAATCATCACAAATATTGATTCTGACTCGGAAATAATTATTGAGAATATTCCTCAAACATATGAGTTACAATCACCACCAAGAATATTAAGAGACCATCCGGCTCAAAATATAATCGGTGAAATAACATCACATGTCAGAACAAGAAGTCAACTCAATCAAATGGGTCATGTCGCTTTTCTCTCAAATATCGAACCTAAGAATCCAAAAGAAGCTGCTACAGATGATTACTGGATCATTGCCATGCAGGAAGAACTAAATCAGTTTGAGCGCAATGACGTTTGGGAACTTGTTCCACGACCAACTAATCAGTCAGTAATTGGTACTAAATGGGTCTATAAAAATAAGGCCGACGAACAAGGAAATATCACCAAAAATAAAGCAAGATTAGTAGCACAAGGATATAATCAGGAAGAAGGTATCGATTATGAAGAAACTTTTGCACCAGTTGCTCGACTAGAAGCTATTAGAATCCTATTATCTTTTGCTTGTCACCATAATTTCAAACTTTATCAGATGGATGTCAAAAGTGCTTTTCTCAATGGATTTATCAAAGAGAATGTCTATGTCGAACAACCTCCTTTGTTCGTACATGAAAAATATCCTGACCATGTGTTCAAACTTAAGAAAGCTTTGTATGGTTTAAAACAAGCACCTCGTGCTTGGTATGAACGACTACGTAGCTATCTTATTAACTCAGGATTTCAAATAGGCAAAGTCGATCAAACTTTGTTTATTAAACATTCTCGAAAAGATATTCTAGTTATCCAGATATATGTAGACGATATCATCTTCGGTTCAACAAACGATAAACTCTGCAAAGAATTTGCAAGTATTATGACCAAAGAATTCGAAATGTCTCATATGGGAGAACTATCTTATTTTCTTGGACTTCAAATAAAGCAACTTTCAAACGGTATTTTTATCAATCAAGAAAAATACTGTGAAAACCTTATCAAACGCTTCGGATTAGAAAATACATCTGGTAAACCAACTCCTATGAGTACAACTACACATCTTGAAAAAGATGACAGTGGTAAGAATGTTGACCAGAAATTATATCGAAGCATGATTGGTTCTCTTCTTTATCTTACAGCTAGTCGTCCGGATATAATAATGAGTGTTTGTTTATGTGCTCGTTTTCAAGCCGATCCAAAGGAATCACATCTACGAGCAGTGAAACGTATAATTCGTTATCTTAATAATACCAAAGATTTCGGTCTTTTTTATCCAAAAGAATGTCCATTTGAATTAGTATCATATAGTGATGCTGATTTCGGTGGCTCATGAACGGATAGAAAAAGTACAAGTGGTACGTGCCATTTTATTGGAAAATCACTTGTCTCCTGGTTCAGTGAGAAACAGAATTGTGTTTCACTATCAACATGTGAAGCTGAATATATATCAGCAGCTCTCGCTTGTACTCAAGTACTATATATGCAACAAACACTTCAAGATTTTGATATTCATTTATCAAATTCTATTATATACTGTGATAACACCAGTGCTATAAATCTCTCTAAAAATCCAGTAAATCACTCTAGAACCAAACACATTGATATCCGTCATCATTTCCTTCGAGATAATATTGACAAAGGAAATATATGTCTTGAATATGTTCATACTGACAATCAATTAGCAGACATTTTTACTAAGCCTCTGCTCGAATCTAATTTTATTAGATTACGAAGAGAGCTTGGTTTAATTTCAAGAAAAAATCTTGACTAAGTAATTTCTAAAGAACGTCTTCTTTTTAGTTATCCTTTAACCATAACTTTTGCATAAACTTTTTTTTTTTACATTAAATATAAGCCACTGCTTTATTTAATGGTTAAATTCTCTTTACTCATTTTTTTTTATTCTTTTCTTTTAGTAATCGTCCTTTCCTTTCTTATTTTATAATTTCAGTTTTAAAAGGAGAGCTATTTTTAGAGTTAAAATAAAATTTCTGCTTATGTTTTCTTGTTTAAAATTTTCCATTAACTCACATCCATAGGTTTATACATAAGAAACTTGTATATAAGCTTGCAAAAAATTTTTATTTTGTTCATCCTTTTTATCTAACCATAATATTCTATACAACATACACTATGGCTCACATTTGTGATAAATGTGCTCAAGAATCATACATTTCTATTACGAGTTCTGAGTCGGAGGAATATTATTCTCCTACTACACTAAAACAAAAACCAAGTTGTCATCATCAATGCTCTTGTATGTCTGATAAAACTCCAAATTCAAAACGAGTGAAGAGGACACTGTTCTATTCTCCTCGTACCGAAGCACAAATCGATGAAATACACCACTACCAGAAACATCAGATAGACCTTCAGAGACAGCTCCATTATGGGCAAAGTCAACTTTATCACGAGCAACAACGGACATCGGCACGATTATCCGTTTTAGAAAAGTTGGCAACATTTTTCTGCGGTTCCAACAAGCATGACGTGCATGAACCAATGCCGTCTAGGCCATCAACATCTAAAAGTCCTAACTCGTGGGATCGGAACTATGAGAAGAATGAAGGAGCTCAGAAACAATGGAGTCCATGGTCAAAACGTATTGAAGGAAACAACGATAATTCTAATGACGAACCTTCTCATTAGATTTATATATAGTTATTATATCTTTATCTATCGCTTGTGTAATAACGGTTATATTTTGAATTAAGAATGAAATATAATATATATATATATAGGTTGATATATATAATAAAAACTTGCAAAATCTCATATTATTCTCAGCAGACCAGAACCGGTCGACCGCCCCATATATAGCCGGTCGACCGTTTGCTCCCTGGTTGAAAACGGTCGACCGGCCATATTTCATAGGTCGACCGGTTGACGTATTTTCAGTTTTTATATATACCTATGCGTCATTTTTCCTTCTACCCTCTTTCTCTTTTGACTCAAGTTGTTCTTTTTCCCAAAATCACAAACCCTAGTTTCCTATTTTCAATTCCCAAATCTCAAATCTTCCAACAATGGCTCCTCCTCAAAAGAAATCTAAGAAAGGAACAACCTCTGAAACTTCATCTCTAAGCATCTCCGCCAAAAAGTGGCTTCAAAGTCCAATTGCTGTAACAAGATGGAATCAGATGACAAATTACAAGTTTCATCCAGGCTCTTTTATCAAATTTAATGATTTCACGGCTTATGGCGTTCGGAGGTTAGCCAATAATGCCAACATTACTCCATTGATAGATTTTTCAGAAAATAATGTGGAGATAAATCATTTGATGATTAAATTGTTTTACGCCAACATGAATCTCGATGAATATCAACCTGATAATCCAAACAGAGTAATCTGGTCTGTGGTCTGTGGTAAGCAAATTTTTCTTACTCATGCTAGAATTGCCTCTATACTTGGTATACCAAATCGAGGCGATGAGTTTTCATCTACCTTCTACGAAGTCTTCACTCGAAATAGTACTAGTCATCAGTTCATAGAAGACAATAGTGATGGCACAAAGTCTATTGGACTTCGACCGACAGCTAGACTACTACATCGTGTTTTGATGCATTCTCTTTTTCCTAGACTTGGAAATTATGATGCAGTATATAAAGAAAACTTCAAAGCACTCTATGCTATTTATGGTGAAATCCAAATCAATTGGGTACACATGCTTTTTGATGAAATTCTCAAGGTAAATAACTCTACACGGCCTCATTTCTTCTACAATGAATATATCATGCGACTTTTGTTAGCTTGCGGAGTAAATCCTCCTGATTCTGCAACCTCAAAACCAAAATGCATTGATTCAATAACCATCAAACGAATGAAGCTTCCTCCACCTTATCTTGAGATTATGTCTTTTGAAGAATGGCAACAAAGAGGACCAAGAAAACAAAAAGCAACTTCCTCTCGTCCTCGTTCCGATGAAGTGAAACTATTAAAATCAAAATCATCAACAAAAGAATCACTTGAAACAATTGCGCGTAACCAATTTTTGCTTGAATCACGTCTCAAGCGAATGGACTCTAAAATTGATAAGCGCTTCAATAAGGTCAAGTCATTCTTTGGTATGCTATGGGATGCTATATCATGTTCCACATCCACCTCTGTTCAAGCACAAGACCCAGGAAAACGTCCTGCTGCTCCTGTTTTCACTTGGACATCATCTGACGAGTCTACAGGTATGAGTGGTCATGGACATGGAGAATCATCTAGAGGGAACAATGATGAGGAAGAAGAAGAAGATGATGATGATGACAACGACGATGATGATGAAGATGAGATACGATCTGCTTCATCCTAGATTCTATTATGGTTTAGCACTTTAAAAACATTCATCGACACTTGTACTAAATAGTGTCGTTATTCTTATTTTTCGTTTGACATTATGATCTGTAGAATACTCTGCTATGTTTTGGATGTTTTAATGATTTATTTTGCTATGCATATCATATTCATTCTACTATTCTAGTGTCTGTTACTCCTTTTTGTCGATGACAAAGGGGGAGAAAGGGCTAACAATTGTTTGCAGGAACGTACATATATAAGAATTCAAAGAGAGAGATCACATATTCAGGGGGAGATTCAAATTTGCAGATATATATTGTCATCAATCAAAAAGGGGGAGAATGTTGAGTCATAAGTTTTATGAAGGTTTGATTTCTGACAAATAATAAAGGCGATCGACAAAACAAATACATCATGGCTACATATGGTACTCTAGATTATAGGTTGATTATTTGATATTGTATTAGTGATAAACTTGTTAAAATCTATCCTCAAATAATCATGCATTTCAATATAATCAATATATATACATTTGAAATTGCATTGCACATTCACTATGCAAATTATCAGAGACCGGTCGACCGGTAGTAAAAAAAGCGGTCGACCGTTTCTGCATAATATGCACAATGAACGTGCACACATGCACATAACGTATATATATTTAAATTCCTGTCTACTGGTCACTTTTTAACCTGTCGACCGTTTTTAAACAGAAAGCAATTTTTCCAAAAGACACTTCTCTTCTCCAAAGGTTGCATCTCTTACCTTTCACCAAAGATCATATCTCTTAATGGCAACTGCTCACAAAGAGTTACAATCATTCTTATCTATATAAACTCATCTAATTCGTTGATTAACACAACATGATTTTATATGCTTTTTAATCTAATCTCTGATCTTACTTTCTACATACTCCTGCATTCTAAAAAGCTCTCGATTATTTATTGAATCATCAAAACTATTTCATATCTTTTGATTCAATAAGTAATATACTTTCCTTAATCTTTTCAAAACATCATTCGCATACTTTGAGGATAAGATTATAGGAATGGTGTACTATTAGTGACAAATCCGTGTTTTCAAGAACACAAGTTGTCAACAACAATTGTATTTGTTCTTGTGTTGAAGTCCTCTGTGTTGTAAGAGGGAAGTGTTGAAGTCCTCAGTGTATTAGAGGCGTGAAATCCCGTTCGGTTGCTCGGGTGTTGTAAACCTGTTCCTCCGGGTGAAGCGAGGTTGTTAATAGTGAAAATCCAGATAGAAGTCTGGGACTGGACGTAGGACGGTGCTCCGAACCAGTATAAAAATCTCTGGTGTGATTTTTCTATTTTTTATTTACTATGCTATTATCATCTATTTCCGCATTTATATTGTAGTCCATATTACACGATCCGTGTGTACTATATTAGCACATATAATTGTATACACACCGAACTTTCACTTTTCTCCTCGACCATAAAAACTGCTTTCCACCACATCCATCGACACACTTTTTCGCATCGATCGCATATGTGATCCAGTGAATCGATCCATGATAATTCCTTCACATTCACTATCTCTAAAACTTCATACATCCAGATCGATTCCACGCCCATCCCTTCGCATCGATGCGAGGTCACCACCTGAGTTAGTCAGATCCGGAGTCAGTGACTCTGTATCCTTTTTTCCTCTCCAGCTACCCTCCTTCTCTAAATCTCCAAATCGCCATTAGCAATGCTCTCCACTCCACCTTAGCTACCATTCAGCGACAATGACGCCGAAGATGGCGATTATGGTGAACAAAGGGGCACGTAAATCGAATCTCACCATTATAAGCATGATTCAATCAGTGATTTACTTAAGGTTTAAGGGGATGTGGATTGGGTAATCAGGTTATGGTTGGAGTCGAAGAATAGTTCTTCGATTTTTATTTTTTCCTCTTCTCTGATTGGTACGAAATAGCAAGATAAAAAATGCTAAGTACAAAAAAGTACTTATACTCTCTTCGTATCCAACATAAAAAACGATTCGTACCCCGATTTTCTCACCGAAAGAATCGGTTAGAAGACCATCGATACGAAATGCACCACGTACTTGTGTTTGGATAGTTCGTATTCATCGATACGAAATGCATCTAAATCCCTATATCCTGTATCCGTCGACATAAATCCACTCTAATGCACCCGAGATCGATCCAGGATAGGATCGATACGAAGAGAGGCATCAAAACAACCATCAATCGTTGTTACAAGTCGAATTTCACATCGATCCAGGAGAGGATCGATACGAAACTCGATCTAAAAGGAACCATCAATCAATGGCAAGAACTTTTTCCAACAAATCCTTTTTTATTTAAAAAAAACTTGACAATGACCCGTGAACGTGCAAGCATGAACGAGAGTCAAGTCCAAATACATACATGTACCTCCATGCTATACTAACATTTGAATTTTGAAGTTAACAGGAATTGAATGCTCACCTGGTGACAACCAGAACAATAAAAACGAATTGCTAACACCTGACCTTCAACTGCAACAAAGACTGTGTGGTCAGTGGCAGTCTACAACTCAACATTTATACTACTGGAAATCGACTAGGAGTCATGTCTATTGAAAATTACATCTCTAGACGAAGGGACAACGAATATTAAGCAAATCAGATAGAGCCTTTTCAGAATAAAGATGACAACTCTTCAAAGCACGTCATGTTCATACATGACATATTTTAGGAGGCAAATGTTATCCTTTCTTTTGGAAAGGCTGTGATACTAAGGACTTAACTAGAGACTGAAGACAATCCACTCCGGAGATCAGTTATCTGCAAGTTCACGATGGATATAGGCAAACTCAGTTCAAGTCCGGATTGGACCACAATTAGCATGACATGACAAATAGAATTATGCAAAGAAACATTTCGAATTTCAGGTCAATTGGAGTCCGTATGTTCAAGCTATGGAACGATCAAGATCCATGAGAAACACGCCAATCTCGTATCCATCATCTCCTATCGGTCAGCATCAATACCAAATGAGCGTAACTCAAGCACTCGGCATCCATCATTCGTATCCATATGGTTCAAGCTCATAATGATGGCCTTCGGCACTTCCCATATCGATCACACTTCACTTAACCTGCAACTGCTCTTTTCATATCGATCACCTACTTGATCGATACGAAGAGCATGGCCTACGATCGATGTGAAGGCAGAAGTAGGGCATCGATACGGAAAGGAAGCAGTGGATGGATACGAACGAAGAAAGCCGCATATCTAAAGCTTCGAAAGAAGTAGTCAACCCAAAGGAAGCAATCTCACCATTATCCACAAATCATGGATCTCCACAAAACGTGCAGGCCATGTCATCAATGCGAAAAGAACGATACGGAGGTATCGATACAAGGGATTCAGCACTCCATATTTGCAACCATGATCGATTAATAACTCTACAACAATCATTCCAAATGCAATGAGATTTTCACAGCAAGTTGCACAACGCAAAGGGGACGTCCATGATCGATCGCAGCTCAATCGAAGAATTTATGATCGATACGAACTTGCTATGGATCGATTAAGGATCGATCCCAAATGGCTCTTGATCGATAATGTAGGCCCACCTCGGCATGAGAAAGGGTATTCTGAGATCTGATGCAGATATTTCTAGCTTCACGCCTATAAATAGTTGTAATGCCCCAGAAATTCATAGAATCTTATTTGGTTGAATTTTGAAAATATATGAATTCATTTGTATAAGAATACATGAAAAAAAAATAAAGTGTTCAAGTGTGTGCACACTGATATGGCACAAGAAAGAACTCCAAATCCACTGAAATCAAAACAAGAATTAAAAAGTATTACAAACATAATTTTGTGATATGGATATTTGATCTCTGGAATTATATGAATCATCCAAGAAAATAAGGAAAAGTAAGTTTTGTTTTGAATCAGTAAACATATTTTATTTAAACCCAGAAAAGAAAATATTACAGGGATTTAAAAGCCTGTATGCACATATAGGTGCATATCTTTCTGAAATTAAGGAGGAGTTAAATAAGCCTAGATAGGATATGTATGCAAATGTACATTTCTGTAAGAATAGAAAATGTTAAAAAGAAATAAGCAAGTAAAAGAAAACTGTAATACTAAAATGGCAAAAGACAAATTGCAAGCAGAATAATTGCTTTAGGCAGAAATAGAAAGGAGGATTTCTAGAAAATAAACAAGTGACAATGTCACACAATTTTCATGACTTGGTAAGAATAGGATATATTTTGAAAAGGTAAAGAAAAAAATATAAGGGAAAGTAAGCACCACATATGGCCGGGGTATCAAAAGTGAAAATGAACAAATCTGAAATGCAAAATGCATGAGTCTTGGCCAGGGTAGGAATGGGATTTTACAATGATAAACCCTAGAAAACTTCTCTTATAAATTCAAGTATAAACCAGAAAAGAATCATTTTGCTACCCAAAACATTTAAGAAAACAAAGAGGAAAATATTTGCAAGCAGAAAAGCAAGTTTTAAAAGGTTTTCTTTCTGATTTAAGCAGGAGAAGCATTTTTCTGTGAGTAATCTCACTAATCCATGGCATTAAGTCCTGTTATGAGGCAGCCTAGCTTATGCTAATTTTTCTGCATATTTTGGATTTTATTACTATGGTTTTAATGGATGCTTTAATGGGTGTTTCTAAATGCTTTTAGTTTTGATAGTGAGTATTATGCTCTGATTGTTTATACCCAGAAATGTTATAGTATGAAAATGTAATAGTAAATAGAGAATGCTTGTAGCTGGTTTAGTTATGGCATGACAAACATATGTATATGAGTTGCATTACACTTGTGTAAGTGCTGAGGCTCAAATGAAAGATTCAAGGTTGCAATGGAAATTCCTAATGTGCTGAACCTTTGATCAAATAGAAAACCATGGGCCAGAAATCTTGTTTAAGCTAGATCTTGAATTTAGTTCAAACATGGTTGCTTGTGAAACAATAATAACCCACATGCCTAGTCTTTATTCCCAGTTACAAATATTCTTGTATTTTCTTTTAAACCAGAATACTTGTAGATATGAATTCCCTGGATATGAAAGTTAGCTTGTTCTGGAATTATGCTTGAGAGCTCTATATAATGTTTCATGTACACTGTGATTCAGTCACCTAGCTATCTCATGATAGGATCAAACATGAACACTTAGTAAATAAACAAAGGATTGTGAGCCAAGAGAACTGCTGGAATGCTTGTTGTATTTAAAGTATGCAAGTTGACACATGGTTTGTTTAAGCCCTGAGATCTTTGTGCAATATTGTGAATTATTTTATTGCAATGTGTCCCCATGATTCCTTATGGCAGATGAGGCTAGGAAGAAATTTGGTAAATGCAATCTATACAAAATGTTTAGGTCTTACTTAATTACTTAATATCATGGAATTTTTGATGATGCTCATACCAGATCTTGTATCTGACCCTTGTTTGCTTATGGCAACTGGGGTGTCTCATTTAAAATGGGGCAGCCCTTAATGCTTTTTCAGGGAATGCTGGCTCTAAATAGGAAGCTGCTATGGCTAATGAGAATGATTGGATAAGCATGCTAAACTAGAGTTAAATAAGAACTTAGAATGAGATATTTGCATGTAATCTGGAAAATTTGATAGTTCTGTTTAGGCTGTTATGCAAAACCTTGAAAGTTTGGAATTATTCAGTTATTTTAAATGAATCTAGTGATGTATTAAGTAGGAAGAACTTGCAAGAGATATGTGTTATGTTATTTCTGTTTTCTGGTTTGGTATGTATTAAGAATATTGAAGTTAAGCTGAATTGATTATCTATTTGCTAAAGTTGTTTTGATTAAAGGAAAAACTGGATTTTATAAGTATGATCACTTTATGATGGTTTTAGTTAATCCTAAATCTTTTCAAAAGATAGATATATAGGAAATTATATTGGGAAAATCCAGAAAGAATTATAACTGTTACACTTTCATGTCTTGATACTGAAACTTGTCCAAATGCAAGTAAAAGAATGGTTTCTTTAACCAAACAGTTAGACCATAGGTCAGGCCACATACACACTTTAAAAAAAAAATGGAGCTAGGAACCATTTGAACCCAGTTTTTCTGGAAAATGAACAAAAACATAGACATGTACCTGTATATCTGTGTACATGTTGATATTTAGGCAACAAAATAAATACAAATTCCTAGAAAAGTAGTAGGAATGGGTTTTGAAAATAATAAAGCAAGAAATATTGTTTTGTATGTTAGATTATAGGCAAAACTTAAGTGTATATGTATAGAGATAGGCAGGTATCAGATTTTAAAACCCTGCAGGAAAAAAAAAAGAAGAAAGCAAAAATTGAGTTTGAACTGACCAGCATAGTACTTGAACTCGTGACCTCTCATGTGTAAGTTAGGCGCGTTTCCATTACGCCTAGATGTTGCTTGTGTTCACTTAGGATCCACTTTCTTTTAGCTTGAGTTTGAAACTATGCAGATTTTAACACAAACATCCATATTAAAAAGCTTTCTTCCACTAGATTATTACTTAATCATTCCTTAATTAGAATAACAGACCAAAGTACATGTTTACAGTGGATTCTATGGTCAATAATCAGAATGTGAAAATAAATCTTTTATTAGGGAATTATCACATTTTAATAGATTTAAAAAGATTTCTACTTCCCTATTATTATTATGCTCTGATTCTAGTAGGATATAACATAGATATCTTCATATATGTATGTCAGGAAAGATTTAGATTTAAAACAATATTTTTATATTGAGAAAGATCCTGGATAATATGAGAATAGGTAAGGATGACCCTAGGTAGTCTTAGTTAAGTATGTAAGCAAAAAAAAAAATTTTGCTTAAGAATTAGGGTCATTCCATTTTGGTATCAGAGCTATGTTAAATTTACACATAGCTAAGAATGATTGTATTGATTGATTGAAGTACTATAATCATATGTATGTACTGTTTGAGTAAAATAATAATATAGATAGAAAGTTAAAATATATAGATATATATATATATACTCTCATGATAAACTAACCTTATCTACCCATACTGTAGTTGTCCAATTATGGTAGGAAGAGGATCTCAACACAATGTAGGATCAAGTACACCACAAATGCTTGATATGCAAGACTTTATGAGGGCTTTAAGGGATGGAGTAGGGCAGAGACTTGAGAATCCACATGAGGAACTTTCCAAACTATTAAAGACTTATACCAATTTAGGAGGCAAGAGCTTTGAAGGGACTGAAAATGTGATGGAAATTCAAACATGGTTGAGAACACTGGATAGAATTTTCAATGACATGCAGTTGGATGATCAAAGGAAGAGGCAAGTGGCCTCAAGACAACTGAAAGGTGTGGCTTTAAGTTGGTGGGAGGTAGTCATAGCTGGGAGGATTGAGAATGAAATCACTTGGAATCAATTCAAGGAGATGTTGGAAGCTAGATTTGTTCCAGCATCAGCCAAGACTCTACTGCTTGAAGAATTCATCAGACTTAGGCAGGGAACTTTTAATGTGACTGAATATACTCATAGGTTTGAAGGCTTGTCTAAGTATGGAGCTATGCTTGTGGCTGATGAGGCATCAAAGAATGATAGGTATATTAAGGGTTTAAATCCAGGGCTTAGTAGGGCCATGTTGCCATATGTAGATAAAACTTTTGATCAGGTCATTGATCTGGCCTTAAAATTTGAGCAACATGACAAGGAAAGGGAGAAGTATAGGAGTTTTAAGAATAATAACAATAAGAAGAATAAGGGAAGATATCACCCCTATGACAAGAGGAAGGAGGAGATGGAAAGTAAGAAAACTAATGATACTAAGACCACTGATACAAAAAGGAAAATAACATGTAATCATTGTGGAAAAGAAGGACATATCAAACCAAGGTGCCCAGAATTGAAGGGAGGAGCTTTCAAGTGCTATCTATGTGGAAAGGAGGGACATATCAAGAGAAACTGCCCTGAGTATAAACAGCAAGGGAAGCTAGCAAGTTTGGAGAGCAAGGGCAAATCCACAGTAGAGACTATTGCAGAAAATCATGGTCAAGTAGAAGGTACCTTATTTATTTGTACCTTACCTATATCAGTAGTGTATGATACAGGGGCAACACATTCTATGATTTCCCATGAATTAGTTGCATTGCTTAAATTAAATTGCATATTGGTTGAAACTCCTTTGTTAGTGCAAAGCCCATTGGGAAGTTCTAGTGTTTTAAACATGATTTGTGTGGATGTGGGATTAAACATAGGAGGAAATGTTTTTATTTCCAATTTATATGTTTTAAATTACCCAAATATAGGTGTTATATTGGGTGTAGACTGGTTAAGGCAATACAAAGCCATAATTAATTTAGACTCATCCACCATATCATTACAAAATTCTAGAGGTCAAAGAATCACAATTTTGTGTGAAGCAGCTAAAGAAAGAAAATTATATCACTTGATTGACTTAAATAAGGATTCCAGTGAGCCTTCTATTGAAGAAATCCCCATAATTAACAAATACATAGATGTGTTTGGAGAAGTTGAGGGGGTTCCACACCACAGACCAGTGGAATTTCAGATTAGTCTGATACCAGGAGCAAGTCCAATTATTAAGAAACCCACTAGGATGGGGCCAAATGAGTTGAAGGAATTAAAGAAACAGCTAGAAGAGTTGGAAAGCAAAGGATTTATAAGACCAAGTAACTCTTGCTGGGGTGCTCCAGTAGTATTTGTAAAGAAACATGATGGTACTTTAAGAATGTGCATAGATTACAGGGAGTTAAACAAAGTCACTATCAAGAACAAGTACCCCTTACCTAGAATTGATGATCTTTTTGATCAACTTAGTGGAGCAAAAATATTTTCTAGGTTAGACTTGGCATCTGGATTCCATCAGATGAAGGTTGAAGACTCAAGTGTTAAGTATACAGCCTTTAACACTAGGTATGGTTTATATGAGTTTCTTGTCATGCCATTTGGGTTGACAAATGCCCCATCATATTTTGTAGACTTAATGAATAGGATATTCAGGGATTATTTAGACAAGTTTGTATTGATTTTTATTGATGATATTTTGATTTATTCTAGAACAGTAGAGGAACATGAAAATCACTTACACCTTGTTTTGTCAAGATTAAGAGAAAAAGATTTAAAAGCCAAATTTTCTAAGTGTGCATTTTGGAAAGAAGAGGTGCATTTCCTTGGGCATGTTGTATCTGCCAAAGGCATTTCAGTGAACCCCAATAAAATTGTGGCTATCCAAGCATGGAAAAGGCCAAGCACAGTGGGAGAAGTTAGGTCATTTATGGGAATGGCAGGGTATTATAGAAGATTTATAAAAGATTTTTCTAAGATGTCATCACCTCTTACCAACCTAACTAGAAAGAACCAACCCTTTAGATGGACTGAGAAATGTGAACAAGCCTTTAGTAAAATCAAAGAGGCTTTAGTCAATGCACCAGTGTTGAGAGTACCAGAAGGAAATGAGGATTTGATTGTTTATACTGATGCAAGTGGCTCTGGGCTAGGAGCTGTATTGATGCAGCAAGACCAAGTTATAGCCTATGCATCAAGGCAACTGAAGCCGCATGAATCAAAGTATGCAACCCATGATCTTGAATTGGCAGCAGTGGTATATGCACTAAAGCTCTGGAGACATTATCTTCTAGGTGCAAAGTTCATTTTATACACTGACCATAAGGCATTGAAATATCTTTTTTCACAAAAAGATCTGAATATGAGGCAACATAGATGGGTTGAATTTTTAGCAGCATATGATTTAGACATACTTTATACTCCAGGAAAAGCTAATAAGGTTGCAGATGCTTTGAGCAGGCAGCACGCAAAAGTAGCCATGTTAATGATAGAAGAGTTTAAAAATTTATCCCTACTTACTGATTTGGAAATTGAGGAAGACAATGAGGTAAACATGGAGATGATTGAAGAAGGGAAAAAGGGAAAATTAAGTTTGATAACTTTGCAATCAGATTTAATTTTGAAAGTGGGAAAAATGCAAGAGGAAGATCCAGATTTGTTAGAAAAGAAATCTCTAATAGAAAAAGGAGAAGAAGTACCAAACTACCACATTGATAAAAATGGTTACTTAAGGAATAAGAGTAAGATATGTGTTCCAAAGAATATAGGATTGAAGGAAGAGATACTTAATAAATATCATAGAAGCAAGTATTCTATACACCCAGGTAGCACCAAGATGTACCAAAACTTGAAGAGGGATTATTGGTGGACAGGGATGAAAGCTGATGTGGCCAAATATGTTGCAAAGTGTATGACTTGCCAACAAGTCAAAGCAGAAACCCAAAGACCCTCAGGCCTATTACAACCTCTAAGTATACCACAGTGGAAGTGGGAAGATATATCTATGGATTTCATAGATGGTCTGCCTAGATCAAAGAGAGGAAATACAAGCATTTGGGTAGTAGTGGATAGATTGACCAAAGTGGCACATTTTATACCAGTAAAGGCAGAAAGAAATGCCCCTAAACTAGCTCAGATATTCATGAAAGAAGTAGTAAGGTTGCATGGAATCCCTAAAACTATAGTGAGTGATAGGGACACAATCTTTACCTCCAGATTTTGGAAGAGCTTTCAAAAAGCCATAGGGAGTGAATTATGCTTGAGTACAGCATACCACCCCCAATCAGATGGTCAAACTGAAGTGATAAATAAGGTTTTGGAGGATTTATTGAGGGCATGTATATTAGACTTTGGAGGTAATTGGGAAGATCACCTCCATTTGGCTGAATTTACATATAACAATAGTTATCAAAGCACCATAGGCATGGCACCATTTGAAGCCTTGTATGGAAAACCATGTTTGTCACCAATATGTTGGGTTGAAGCAGGAGAAAAGGCTGTCTTAGGGCCTGAATATATAAAAGAGACCACAGAGAAAATTGAACTGGTGAGGAGAAGAATGGCAGCAGCTCAAGATAGGCAAAAGAAGTTTGCAGATAAAAAGAGAAAGCAGGTAGAATATGAAGTTGGTGATTATGTTTTCATCAAAGTTTCACCTATGAAGAAGGTGTTAAGATTTGGCAAGCAAGGAAAACTTACCCCAAGATATGTTGGACCTTACAAGATTTTGGAAAGAATAGGTTCATTAGCATATAGGCTAGAGCTGCCTGAAGAGATGAGTGCAATGCACAATGTATTCCATGTATCACAACTTAGAAGATGGGTACATGAAAAAGAAGAGATTTTAGAGAAACCCACTCAGGTTCAAATAAATTCTGATTTGGTCTATGAGAAAGAACCCATGGGGATTTTGGCTAAAGAGGAAAAAAAGTTGAGGAACAAAACTTTAAAATTGGTAAAGGTTCAATGGAGCCTAGACCCTAAGGACTGTACATGGGAATTGGAGGATAAAATAAAGATGGATTACCCTAAACTTTTTGTAGTGGAAGGTAAAAACTAAATTCCTAAAAGTTTAATATGTATGGTTGTTTTGACTGAATTGTTTGCTTATGCAATGTCTGATAGATTTTAGGAGAATCTAGAAATATAAAAAAAAATGAATGAGAAAATTGTGAGGACACAATTCCTAAAAAGGTGGGGTGATTGTAATGCCCCAGAAATTCATAGAATCTTATTTGGTTGAATTTTGAAAATATATGAATTCATTTGTATAAGAATACATGAAAAAAAAATAAAGTGTTCAAGTGTGTGCACACTGATATGGCACAAGAAAGAACTCCAAATCCACTGAAATCAAAACAAGAATTAAAAAGTATTACAAACATAATTTTGTGATATGGATATTTGATCTCTGGAATTATATGAATCATCCAAGAAAATAAGGAAAAGTAAGTTTTGTTTTGAATCAGTAAACATATTTTATTTAAACCCAGAAAAGAAAATATTACAGGGATTTAAAAGCCTGTATGCACATATAGGTGCATATCTTTCTGAAATTAAGGAGGAGTTAAATAAGCCTAGATAGGATATGTATGCAAATGTACATTTCTGTAAGAATAGAAAATGTTAAAAAGAAATAAGCAAGTAAAAGAAAACTGTAATACTAAAATGGCAAAAGACAAATTGCAAGCAGAATAATTGCTTTAGGCAGAAATAGAAAGGAGGATTTCTAGAAAATAAACAAGTGACAATGTCACACAATTTTCATGACTTGGTAAGAATAGGATATATTTTGAAAAGGTAAAGAAAAAAATATAAGGGAAAGTAAGCACCACATATGGCCGGGGTATCAAAAGTGAAAATGAACAAATCTGAAATGCAAAATGCATGAGTCTTGGCCAGGGTAGGAATGGGATTTTACAATGATAAACCCTAGAAAACTTCTCTTATAAATTCAAGTATAAACCAGAAAAGAATCATTTTGCTACCCAAAACATTTAAGAAAACAAAGAGGAAAATATTTGCAAGCAGAAAAGCAAGTTTTAAAAGGTTTTCTTTCTGATTTAAGCAGGAGAAGCATTTTTCTGTGAGTAATCTCACTAATCCATGGCATTAAGTCCTGTTATGAGGCAGCCTAGCTTATGCTAATTTTTCTGCATATTTTGGATTTTATTACTATGGTTTTAATGGATGCTTTAATGGGTGTTTCTAAATGCTTTTAGTTTTGATAGTGAGTATTATGCTCTGATTGTTTATACCCAGAAATGTTATAGTATGAAAATGTAATAGTAAATAGAGAATGCTTGTAGCTGGTTTAGTTATGGCATGACAAACATATGTATATGAGTTGCATTACACTTGTGTAAGTGCTGAGGCTCAAATGAAAGATTCAAGGTTGCAATGGAAATTCCTAATGTGCTGAACCTTTGATCAAATAGAAAACCATGGGCCAGAAATCTTGTTTAAGCTAGATCTTGAATTTAGTTCAAACATGGTTGCTTGTGAAACAATAATAACCCACATGCCTAGTCTTTATTCCCAGTTACAAATATTCTTGTATTTTCTTTTAAACCAGAATACTTGTAGATATGAATTCCCTGGATATGAAAGTTAGCTTGTTCTGGAATTATGCTTGAGAGCTCTATATAATGTTTCATGTACACTGTGATTCAGTCACCTAGCTATCTCATGATAGGATCAAACATGAACACTTAGTAAATAAACAAAGGATTGTGAGCCAAGAGAACTGCTGGAATGCTTGTTGTATTTAAAGTATGCAAGTTGACACATGGTTTGTTTAAGCCCTGAGATCTTTGTGCAATATTGTGAATTATTTTATTGCAATGTGTCCCCATGATTCCTTATGGCAGATGAGGCTAGGAAGAAATTTGGTAAATGCAATCTATACAAAATGTTTAGGTCTTACTTAATTACTTAATATCATGGAATTTTTGATGATGCTCATACCAGATCTTGTATCTGACCCTTGTTTGCTTATGGCAACTGGGGTGTCTCATTTAAAATGGGGCAGCCCTTAATGCTTTTTCAGGGAATGCTGGCTCTAAATAGGAAGCTGCTATGGCTAATGAGAATGATTGGATAAGCATGCTAAACTAGAGTTAAATAAGAACTTAGAATGAGATATTTGCATGTAATCTGGAAAATTTGATAGTTCTGTTTAGGCTGTTATGCAAAACCTTGAAAGTTTGGAATTATTCAGTTATTTTAAATGAATCTAGTGATGTATTAAGTAGGAAGAACTTGCAAGAGATATGTGTTATGTTATTTCTGTTTTCTGGTTTGGTATGTATTAAGAATATTGAAGTTAAGCTGAATTGATTATCTATTTGCTAAAGTTGTTTTGATTAAAGGAAAAACTGGATTTTATAAGTATGATCACTTTATGATGGTTTTAGTTAATCCTAAATCTTTTCAAAAGATAGATATATAGGAAATTATATTGGGAAAATCCAGAAAGAATTATAACTGTTACACTTTCATGTCTTGATACTGAAACTTGTCCAAATGCAAGTAAAAGAATGGTTTCTTTAACCAAACAGTTAGACCATAGGTCAGGCCACATACACACTTTAAAAAAAAAATGGAGCTAGGAACCATTTGAACCCAGTTTTTCTGGAAAATGAACAAAAACATAGACATGTACCTGTATATCTGTGTACATGTTGATATTTAGGCAACAAAATAAATACAAATTCCTAGAAAAGTAGTAGGAATGGGTTTTGAAAATAATAAAGCAAGAAATATTGTTTTGTATGTTAGATTATAGGCAAAACTTAAGTGTATATGTATAGAGATAGGCAGGTATCAGATTTTAAAACCCTGCAGGAAAAAAAAAAGAAGAAAGCAAAAATTGAGTTTGAACTGACCAGCATAGTACTTGAACTCGTGACCTCTCATGTGTAAGTTAGGCGCGTTTCCATTACGCCTACATGTTGCTTGTGTTCACTTAGGATCCACTTTCTTTTAGCTTGAGTTTGAAACTATGCAGATTTTAACACAAACATCCATATTAAAAAGCTTTCTTCCACTAGATTATTACTTAATCATTCCTTAATTAGAATAACAGACCAAAGTACATGTTTACAGTGGATTCTATGGTCAATAATCAGAATGTGAAAATAAATCTTTTATTAGGGAATTATCACATTTTAATAGATTTAAAAAGATTTCTACTTCCCTATTATTATTATGCTCTGATTCTAGTAGGATATAACATAGATATCTTCATATATGTATGTCAGGAAAGATTTAGATTTAAAACAATATTTTTATATTGAGAAAGATCCTGGATAATATGAGAATAGGTAAGGATGACCCTAGGTAGTCTTAGTTAAGTATGTAAGCAAAAAAAAAAAATTTGCTTAAGAATTAGGGTCATTCCAATAGTACCTCCATTGCAACTAAAATGGGACTTTTATGCTGCTACTTGAGTGGAACTCCATTGTAATTCAAGTGTTAGCTGTTGTATTGTTGTAACTCAGTTTCTAATCAGCAATAAACATTAAAACCTTCAAAGTGGACGTAGGCAATAACGCTGAACCACTATAAATTCTTGTTTTTTCTATTACTCCTTATTTTCTTGGTGTAATTATTAGATTGGTCTCATTCTTTATTTTACTTCTTTATTCTAATCTCTTCAATTACACCCGACGAGTGTTGTGCTCATTTTTGGTACAAACACAGTTGATAACGTTAGCGAGCTTAGTTATGCATATGAAAGTGATACCCTTAACATAGCGATCAAACATGAAAGAAAAGAAGATTGATTATCAAGGTTAGCAAACTAAAGGGAACTAATTAACATTATAAAAGGACATTACCGTAAAATATATGAAGTTGCTTAAAACTACCTAAAATTCTTGATGTGAGATACATGCTATAAAACACCTAGCTAAATTCTTACTTAGAGAATAGTTATATCATTGGACATGAAGATTAACTAGTAGTAAGTATTACGGTACACGCTTCGCGCGTGATGATGACATGTGTTTTGCGCGTGAATTGTTCTTCTACAATTTATATATGATTAACTCATTCAAGAGAAAATTATTTGAAAAAAAATTGGCCATGTTTTTACGTTGAAATCATGTGCAGTTAATTTGAATTTTTATTTCTAAGTTGTAACATTTCATTTTTTGTTAGTTTGAATTTTATTTATATTATTAATTAATAAACAACAAATTTGTAAATGAGGTTCATTTTTTTAAATGATATTTGTTTGTTAGATCCTACTCTTAAGCGTAGAGGGATAATTTGAATTTTTAAAGAAATTTAACTATTGTAACTTAGTTTGAATAGTTCCAGTCCAGCCTAGAAACAACAGGCTAAAAATAATAAATGATAATTAAATTATATATGAAATGGTATTTTCGGTAGTTCGCGGTCGGACCAAAAGTTTGCGCTTCCAGACCAACTATTAATAAAAATATTAGTATATAGTAGGTCCATTATCCAAACCATTTAGTAGATTTTGATGGGATAACTTTTAACTACTAGAATAGATCGCATGTATGTAAGTCTAATAGCTAAATATATTTACTTTTTATTTAATAAAATTAATTTAGGAGCATGTGTTTTAAATGCATAAACTTTGGTGGTCCCAACACTTTTATTTCAAACAATCTTGTTGGTGGTATCTGATGCAAATCGATAGTGAAATCTCGTTAATGGATGGTAGGAAAAGGAGAATGTTGGTAAAGACTGGAAACTGATGTTGAGATTACATTAAAATATGGTCATGAAGAAATACTATCTATTATATTTTCAAAATTTCAAAAGGTACGGTCAAAATTCTAGTAATTGAATTTTCATTATTAATAGTAGAAGAGTAGAGATTAAGTGAGACAACATTTACCAACGTTAGAATGAGCGAATGCTAAATATTAAAAGCATCCAAAATCATCATAAGTGACATGCGGTAGATCAATTCATATCCATGGAAAAAAGAAAAAGAATAACCATTAAACATGTTTATCTGATAGAAGGGTTAAAGGGTAGACAAAATGTATATGGTGAACTTCTATATATTCGACGAAAACAAAAAAGGCTACGGACAAAAGTTATTCTATTTACAGGATTAGTGTGTAACTCATGCATTGCGCATGGTAACGTTGTTTAAATAAAGTATTTATATTTAATTATTGCTGAAAATAAAATTTTACTATGCGCTAATTTTTTTACATAATAACTGCATAATATTATCGAGGTGATAAACAAAATATTTATTCACCGCTAAAAGAAATTTTAAATGAAAATAAAACCTATAATGTTACAGATCACATTGTCATTTTAATTACTAAAAAAATGATACTTAATCCAGTGTTTCATACCTCAAGAAGTTTAATTTATAATAATAATTTCAAAAAATTATTTAACATTTATCTTTAAAAGATAATAAAATACAAAAGAAAAATATTTCTACTCAAAATATAGTATAATATTTACCCACCGATTATCGTAAGTTACGAATATAAACAGTCAAATGTAACTTTCGTACAAAAACATTCTAACTATTATAAACATTCATCACTTGTCATTAATTACAATGTCATTCTTCACAAAATGATGAAGAATCCGCTTGACATACCAAATTTGAAAAGAAAAAATGTTATATATATTTGTAATGATATATCAATTTTAAGAAGAAAAGATTATGTATATATTTGCTTGCAATGAAATATCGACTTTTGAAAGAAAAAAAATTGCTTATATATTTATTTGCATTAAAATACTAAGTTTAGAAAGAAAATTTGTGAGCTTAAATGTAGAATAATGTAATGATATTTAATAAAATTTTGTATTCAATTGCAAAAATTTAGAATCATATGGACTTGAATGAAAAAAAATGTTTTACCATTTTGCTAATAGGAATGTGCCATACATATTGAATTGTCATTTTTTATGATTTAATAGATCAGGTAATAAATATTTGTTAATTGGAATTGTTCAAAAGTTTAAATTTAAGATCACTTAATTAATTCAAATATATATGAACTTGAATGTAAACAATATAAGAAACTTTAGGACGAACTCGTAAATAATTGTAAACACCATTAAATGTTGGTGTTTAAATGTAAAATGAAAAAGGAAAAATTAGTAGAACGTCGTAATGATTTGTGTATAATCATAGAAAATTTAAACTATATAGACTTGAATGAAAAATTAGTTTTATCATTTTTGTCATTATGAAAATGCGACACACATTGAATTGTCATTTTTTAATAATTTATTAGATTTATGAGTGAACATTTGTTAATTGTATTTATTTAAAAAGTTTAAATTTAATATCATCTAATTAATTTTAAGACATAGACTTAAATGTAAAGTAACACAAGAAGGAAATCTCAAATAATCAAAAAAATTATTAAATATTTGTACTTAGATAGGCAAGATAAGTAGTAAAAGCATTGTAATAATTATAATAATTATAAATTGAAGGGATTTGGAAATAAAATATTAAGAGAGAATGAAGGAGAGTGGAGGAAATCCCTAGAATCGATAAGAGAGCATAAAATTTTTCCGCTTTACTATTATTTAATAGATTTGCTTTCTCAATTGTACCGCCAAAAACTTCAGCCACAACTTCAAATGTTGCATATTAGGTTCTTTCTCAATTATCTCAGCTTTTTTATACAACCCGTCAATTACTCCAAAATGATTTTTTTTTTCTATCTGTTTTTACTCGTTTTGAAGGGCTCTGTATTTCAGGTGTTATCATACCCCTTGTTTGTAAGATTTTTTTCACATCGGTTATTGCTGGTTATAAAACCAATTAAAACTGATGTCCGATGTAGTGTAATTTTAAAGTTAATTTTCAACCCATCAAATTGAGGTATTTCGAGAGGGCGTGATTTTTTTTTTTCAATCATAACTCTACCATTTATATTGGAATTATTAAGGGGTTATAAAAAAAAAATTCAATTATACCCCAACCATTTCTATTGGAAAATTAATCTTCTTAAAACGCGAGTGTGTGTGTGTGTTGTGTGTGTGTGTGTTGTTACCTTAATGAAAAATTATTAAACTCGATGTATGTTAAACTTGTAAGTATGTATTGATCGGTTATAACAACACTATATAAATCAATCGAACTCGTTTGATCACTGACGGTCGTAAACGGTACTTTCGAAATCTTTTATAATCGGTAATATAAAAACTACCAAACGGAGCCTAAATATGACAAAAAAGTGAATAATCTACTTACAGAACAGAAGCATAGATAACCAACATGAACATAAAGAAAAGAGGATATACTGACGCGTAGATGGAACTAAGCAATGTGAATTTCCGCATTAAACAATGGGAATTTTTCTTTTGAGTGGAAGATGGATTGGTGGAGCAACTTCTTGTATATGCATCTCCCTTGAACGCGGAGCATGAGTCCAGGGGGTGTTGCAGAAAATTTGAAGAGTTAAATAACACTAATGGAGGCTACTAGCGTCTTTCAATTGTAGTTGAGGACTTCTGCTGCGTAATTAGGGAAAATTTTGACCCCCATTTTAAAATTATAGTCGAAAACAGAATTTGGACAAGGTGATATCAAAAAATAGCGACAAGCTACCATCGACGTACGATTTATTAACATAAAAATAGATCAAAGATTTAAATCTCACTCATTATAGTACGAGCTGATAACAAAAAATCGTTTCCCCTTTGTTTTCAGCTTACGGTGAAGAAAATACGACATATATATAAAACTATAATCAATCAAATGTATAATAATGAGAAATACAAACTTCTTGCCTACTGCAAGTCAAAATTTAAAATGAATAATCAATTATAAAATTTGAGTACCATAAGTTATTGCAAAACCATTGTTGAAAAGCGAGGAACTTAAACGTCCCACTCCCAACATTGTGATAACTCAAATAAAAGATCTCTAACTATATTCATCTGCGGTTAAAAAATTGCAAAGCCGAAGCACCCAATGTATTCGGTCTTGGGGTCACCTGTACCCGAAGGAATTAAAAATAAATAAAAATGTCATCAGTTGAGATATAATGAGAAAAAAGCATACACAACCATAAATAATATAGGTGGAAATGGGTGACTAAATTTGCACTAGTTCAACACTTGTAAAAAAAAATTTCTAGGAAAATGAGTGATCCTATGTGATTAGGCAAAAAGAGCTATCCTCTAGTTCAACATTTGAGGAAAATGTCAATACTTGCAAAATTTCACTTTAAAGTAAACTAGCCTACCACTTTACTTTTCCATGCTAAGTACAACAATGTTATGAAGACTAAATCTAAGCTTGTCCGTCGAAATTCGAAAAATCAAAATCCGTTGGCGTGTATTCAGAAAACAGATAAATATCCAATATGCGAAAGAACCAATACAAATTCAAAATATGAAGGCATCCTCATTCGAAAACTATCCGTCCAGTTTTTATCAATATTATAGTTAATATTTTGTGTATTTTAATACATGATGATATATATTTATTGATTTATTAAATTAATAGTTTATATTACATGCATTCAAATATAAATTAACTGTTCAAATCTATTTATTGACATTATATTTGTTTGTTATTTATATTTTTTTAATCAATTGGACAGATATTTCTACGCTAAACCAAAAAAATTATTTTTGTTTTTAAACTTTTCAATCGTTAGCGGATAGGATAAGATATATGTTGATTCGTTCATATCTGTAAATGCGGATATTCAAAATTTGAAAATGATTACAGATGAGAATGGAGTTGTAACACTATCCGCATCTGAATTGCAGAACCTGTTAACGCAACATGAAACTTACCTGTATTACAAGTCTCTTACGTGCATTTAGAACAGGTCGAAATATCCCCTTCAGCCTTTAGTGTTTTGCCAGTATGCTCTGCAGTCTCTAGTATCTAGCACACAGAAGAACAATGCCAAAATCTCATAATAATATAAATGATTTTTTTGCATTTTGGAAATTTGCTGATAATGATGATGATGATAATAAAGTAAATAGACCTAATATGCATTATATCCATCTTGACGAGCATGCAAGGTTGCAAGTTTTGAAAGCCTATGTATAGCACTGAAATCCTCATGTTGCATTGCTTCTTTATCAAATATTGCATCAGACAATACGACAGCTGATGCCCCTGCATCATAGTATTTTCTCATGGAATCTGTAAACACCAATAATTAGTTTAGATAACTTGTTGCAATACAAATTAAAGAAATTTGGAAAAACAAGTGAAAAGTATACAAAAGAAACTATGTACCTATTGTGATGCCTTGGGAAGCAATCATCGAGATATGAGGAAAGGGTTTCTTAAGCGTGGACACATATTTTTCACACCCAAGAACTGAGACTGGATATATCTGTAAAGAAACTACCTACTTTATTGGTCATGTTAAGTAGTTATGACAGTAACCTATATGTAAAATATCTAACTTATATATATTACATAAGAAAAATTTGTTCGTTGACAACAAATCTTCGAAATGCAAGGCTTATAATTGTGATGTGTACTCACAGTTCCTTCTTAATAACACGATATACCAGAAGTTAAATTGTCTGCAATTCTCAGTGCATTAATGCAAGGCGTATAATTGTGGTATGTGAACTCAGGGTTAAATTTTGGTAGATTTCCTAATAACCAGATATACCTGCAGTACAGCGTGTACACCGCATTAAACTGCCAGCAATTCTCAGATACCAACATTTTTCCAGCTATTTTGTCACTATGCAGCTGGGTTGTTTATTTTATTCACTAAAAGAAGCTGCCTATGATTTCATTATGCTTCGTGTTTTCCCTGGTGCAACCGGACTGCCACTGATACTGATCCCCTTTTTTGTACTTCTTTTCAGGCTGGTTTGTTCTTGTATTTAGTTGTATGTCTAAGGCATCGATCTTTAGTTGTGCTACCTCTCAAAGGAAATATAAACCTCCCATATCCCCCAACCCGCCTAGCTACTCCACCATCTTAGTTAAGTTCCAGGTTAGAGCACCATCAATCCTGAACTAGGGTCTCATAATGCACTATTTGTCACCCCATAAGAGGATTGCCAACAGTGGCTTGTTCAGTGATAGAACAAGTCATCGCGCAATCAGGTCTAGCTTGTTCAGTCACTAAACAAGCCACAAGAAGCAACCCATGGTTGCTAAGTAGCCGTCGAATTAATCATTAAAATGGCATTGTGTTTGCCGTTTTAATGCGACTACGCACTAAAATGATATAATGTTTTCCGTTTTAATGGATAGGCATTAACGTGGCAAACACAATGCCTCTATAATGGCTTTTTATTTATCGATGCACACTGTTTTTAATGAATGTTTTAATTTAATTTGTGCCTTATTCAGTTGTTTTTGGGTGTGGTGTGTTGTGTCCAGTTGAAAAGGGAAGAAAAATAAAAGTGGATGATTGTTGGAAACGCCCCAAGAAGACAGTTTTTAAACATACGAACTTAAGGTTTTAATTTGATCAAAATACACCATAGTTTTTTTTAAAGTCTGATTAAGGTAAAAAGTTGTCTTAGTTGTGTTATCTGTCAAAATGAAAGTTGTTATAAGACCGGATATATGTTGGAAACCTTACAGTTATATATTACTAAATTAGAAAATAATAAGTAGAAGACACTCGGTAAAAAAGGTTGAAAATAACTTCTCGGTGCAGATAAAGGTACGAGCTAGTTTAAGAAATAAGAGAAGCATTCTTAAGAAACTACATGGTTACATGAATGGAGAAGCAGATAATATGGGCTAAGGTTTGTCACAATTAGGTTAAGTGATAAGGAGGTAAAGTAAAGCTACTTATTTATCAAGCTTGGTAACATAAAAGAAAGAACGATTGGCCATACGAAAGAATCAATCTCACCTTCTCTTCATTGATAGGTCAATGGAAGAAAGAAATGTCACTTTTCTATCATTCATTCGTAATAGGTTTAATAACATGTGAACATTATAATATTAGCCTAAAAACCGGGCCATCAATTTGTCCAAAAAAAAAAAAAATACAAGTTTCATGTTGTTATTTTTTTATCTTATTAATTTTTTATTAGTTGAAGGCATATGTATGTATACCAACTTGAAGATATTAATGAGATGACAAACAAAATGATTAGAAAAAACCTATTCATTAAATATCACAGATTCATCTAAAAATCAGTTTGTAGAAAGTCATTTAGGGTGTGTTCTTTTACACCGAAAGGAACAAATGGAAGAGGAAAACGAAAGGGATTGAGAAGGGGGTAAGTTCGCGAAAGGGGAATGCGTTCTTTTTACGAAAGGGGCAACACGAAAGGGGCAAAATTATTATTTTATTGTTTGTTTATATTATTGTTTTATTTACGTTAATTATTTTTGAACACATAATACAATTATTATTTTATTGTTTATTTATGTTATTATTTTTAAGTCGATGATGGTTCTGGTAGAAGAAGCAGCAGAGTGGTTAGACATTCTGAAAAAACAATTCAAAAAAATCTGAAAAAAAATATATATGGTAGATAATAATACGAAAAACGCAAATATAAAAAAAATTACCTGAAAAAATCGACGACAAAGCTTGTAGAAATTGCTGAATTTTCGGGTTGTTTGGGTTTTTTTGGTGATTTGGTTGAAAATGGTTTGATACATATAGGAAATGAAGGGAAATATGGCGGTTGGGGATGAACCATTCGCGTCAGACGGCGTCCGACGCCTCTAACGCGAACGGTTTGTTTCTAACCGTTGCTTTGAACTGAACAGCGGCATGAGGCCCATGCTTGACGCGTCGGACGCAGACGCCAACGCTGACTGCCCATTTCAGCAAAAGAACGGTACCTTAATCTCATAGTTAGGCAGTAAGTACTTACTATGCGATCTTTGATAAACTAAAAACAAATACATTATTAACATTTCATCGGTCTAAAACATGTAATTATAACATCTTGAAGCTCTCAACAAGATAAACAAGGAGAACACAAGAATCACTCATTTAGTGTATGGATTGGTATGCAAAACCGTTGGCTGATCTAAACATTAAGCGATGATGCAAGCATTAAGAAAAATGTTAGGAACCTAATAAGCTAAGCAACTAGAACCTGAGAGGCCATAATAGCATCAATGGAGAGATTAGAGGAAAAAAACCAGGTTTCGTTCTTGTATATTTCTTCCAGCCAAATTTCATCTACAGGCAAATCTGTACTTAAACACTTTAAGTGCTAAGGATAATATTACAAACTGTAATATTATGCCTTGTAAAGTGGAATTATATATATATGCGCACACACACACACTTGTTAAACATACACCTACTCTCAAGCATTTGTCAAATAACAGGTGCCTAGTATGATCGACACACGATTGATCACATCTAGGCATTTGTTTAACATGTGTCTAAGCTCAAGCGTTTGTTGAACATGAGCCTAGTTTGATCATCATACAATTGACCCATCTAGGTGTTTATTTGACATGCAACAGAGCTCATACACCTACTTAAAGGCACAACAGACGCCCACCAATGATACAAAATTGTAATCATTTAGTTAAATCACCTC
The DNA here is from genome assembly GCA_030765085.1 of Allium cepa. NCBI lineage: Eukaryota > Viridiplantae > Streptophyta > Magnoliopsida > Asparagales > Amaryllidaceae > Allium > Allium cepa. The sequence goes on from CM060945.1 coordinate 147,267,334, forward strand.
GAACGTTGTGAATTGTAATCTTTTGTCTAAGTGGTGAAGGGTTGTACTTGATCAAAAAAGTACAATTTGCAACATTATGTGCGCTGTTTGAGATGCTTGAAGGCCAAGGTTTAAAACTTCGGTTTCAGTTCTGTTTCAGCCATTTAATATTTTTGTAATTTCGGTTCCGTTTTTAAAATGTCGAAATTTCCATTCAAAATCCAATCCCGGATTTCCTTGCATTTAGATACTTATATTTAATACATGAATACATTTTTAACCATAAATAATGTTTCTTTTGCTGGTGTAAACTTGTTTAGCAGCGAGACAATGCCCAAGATTTCGCCCAATACCATATGTTTCTCACTAAACAAGGTCCAGTAGAAAAAACCTTTTTATTCCTTTCAAAAAAACGAATCAGTCCAATATGAAAATTAACCTAAACATCAACTTATCTCACATCGTCTTGTACAGCTCCATTACCTTTATCGCAAAGCTCTAAATCTCATTAGCATGAAGAAAAGCATTACCACCAGTAGTAACCAACAGATCTTGCTTGCTCGACCCAAATTTTGAAAGCACCAAGAGCTCCTAGCTTCAATTTTGATTAAACCCCAATTTATTTTTAAATCTAAGTTGTTTTGAACCATGTTTTTTATTTTCCTTATCGTGTATGTTTTCTCTTTGATCGAATTCATTTTTTAGCTATATATCTTGGAACCAAATTTTGGAGCAAATTCCAGCCCTGTACACATCGGAACAGGGCCGAAATGGCCGGAATTACAACACGCCAGACGGAACTTCAAACCATGTTTAGGACACTAAAAATATTGTTCTTTTAAATTAAATAAATCTTTAAGGTGCCAAAAAGTCTACATATACCCAATAATGAATAAACAATTATTACTTGTCCAATTTGATATCTAGTGAAAAGAAGTTATTTATTTCTATTGTTAAACCTCAATCATGCCCACATTTGTGCTGCTCAAATACCATCTTTGGTCCATATCCTTGTTCTCATACTTCATGCTTTTATGAATTCACGTATTTTTTTAATTATACATAAACTGACATATTGTGTACAGCTTGTTGCCAACATTTTGAGTCAGACTACTGACTTACACTATTCATATAACAAAAGATGGAAAACTTGAAGAAGGGGAAGAAAGAAGCAAGACCTTGACAATTTTTGCCCCAGCATTGCATGCACTTAATATCTGTCAATACACAAAAGACGGTTTTTGCATCATTAGAAAAATTCCGATACTGGGTATTAAATTACCCATATAAAACTAATGAGTGGATAAAATAAAATAAATTTCATTTATGCTATCCTATCATGCAACGCTCTAGAAAATACGGTCTCACGTCACCAAAATAATACTAAAAATTCTTGGTAGACACTTGCAATTCATTCAAACAGCACCAAAACCTTGAGGATTCCAACATGTTTTGTTATATGGGCGTTACGACACGCGCTTCGCGCATGATGAATGCATCTGAATTGTTTTTCTACAAATTGTATTTGTTTAATACGTTCAAAAGAAGATGATTTTAACAAATATTTAGTCATATTTTTGTGTTTAATCACACGTACTTAATTTGAATTTTTACTTCTAAGTTGTAGTATCTAATTTTTTATTATTTTTAATTTTCAATTATATTATTAATTAATAAAAAACGAATTGTAAAGTAGTTTATTTGTTAGATCATATTATTAAGTGACACTAAGACTTGGTGAATATTTGTAGAGGAAATTTTGAATTTGTAAAGAAAGCTTAATTGTTAGATCCTAATTTTAAGCAACGTTAAATTTTAATCGTATCTATACAGAGACATTTTTGGTATTTTATACTGACACCAAAAGAATGTGATAGCAAATATATTACAATTATTACTAAATGAAAACATATAAAGGACAATTTTGAAACTTCACAGTCGGACAAAAAGATTGCGCTTCCAAGCCAACTAATAATAAAGATGTGAGATAAGGTGCTGAAGAAGAAAACATATCAATTTGAAAAGAAGTCCAACTTTGGTATGGGGATCTATTGATGGAAAAAAAAAAACCTTAAATCAACTCGTATATGGTCGGTAAGTTAGGTGTCATATTTACAGTGTTTGGACACAAATAACGACCTTTAAATCAAACCGAGATTTTCTTGAGGACCAAACATGTACATTAATTTGACTTACATTGCTGGTTGGACAAAATATTTGAGTGTTGACGCTACATCACACTAGATAAAAACACATCTACCTTCATACGATTCTGCAAGTATATTTTGATATGGATGAAATAACAAAACGCCAATTCATATGAACATTTAAAAATATATTAAGACTTTCTACACAACACTGAGCCTAATGGAAAAAATCTTGATTAAATTGCATACTTACTTCAGTTGGAGTCATTGCCCCGGGAATATAGAGTATTTCACTGGCTTCAACCTCTTGAAGTATTTCCTAGGAAGAATGTACAAATATTTGTCATTATAAACAATTACCAAACTTAATTCTAACAAAGAAATGTGCAAAAGAGCTCACAATTTATCAACTATGATACTTAAACACAGGTAATAGCCTAATAACCACTGTTTTTTCAAGCATAATATGTTATATCGTAGTTCAAGCACTCATAATATAAGAATGGGGTAGTTTATATAGTTCGAAATGAGATACAACTGAAACCACAAAACATACAGTAGCATAGGTAGAACGGTCAAGTTAGATAGGTATATATTGTTATTTGGAACAAAGTTTTAAATGCTATTGTTTCCAGAATTCCATTTTGTGCTTTTCCTTAAAGTTTCTAAATTTGATAGGCTTGGGCTATGTCATCTTTTTGTTTTTTTTATAGTGATAGCTCACAAAATGAACAACACTAAAAGCAAGATTTTAGGTACACAAAATAAAATTAAAGATCAAAGATACACCACTATAAGATTGGATAGCATTTGGATAAGATGGCATGATAACTGCCATAGTGTCGTAGTTAATGATGCTAATCTATGAACACTTTGCTCCATCATATAACCATCAACGTGCTGTCTACTTATTTTACCATTCCCAGATTAGAATTCTGTTGTTTTAAATAAATAAATTCAGGCCTCAGATGTCATTTACAGGTATAAAATAGATGAATATTTGAGTGTTCTCCTTGAATAAAGGATCACCCGTATTCTCAAATAATAAAAAATAGACGAATATTCATATACTTAATCCACACTGATATATACTTTTTCAAAATATGATAATAAGCAAGGGTGGCCATGATTGTTGCATGCATAGAGCAAGGATCAAGACTTAGCTCCTAACCTAGGTTCGGAAAATATATAACCAACTTTTCCCCTCTTTTTCTGGTTTGGAAGGTAGAAACGGGAATCATTCACCATATGTACATGGCCAAACTACACAATATACACAATATGAAAGCTTAAGTCTCTTCATAAATCAACTCAAATACAAATATCCAATATTAATAACGTCACCACAATTTGACATATTAATTATCACGCATGAAAAAAAAAACATCATGGAGAACTGCACTAAGATCTATGTTATAAATACAAAATAACATTGTAATGCAAATGATGAGCACATACCATAACAGTACATGGACTCATGAGAAATTTGGCTCCAGCATTTATTGTTTTTCTTGCATCTTCAACATTTAAGACAGTCCCAACCTACGATTAATGTCATCCAAATGATAATAATGGTTAAAGTTACACTGGTTCAGGGAAACAATCACATTACAGTCCACTAATGTCTAGAGGCATAAAAGAGCGTGTACACTGGTTCAGGGAAACAATCACATTACAGTCCACTAATGTCTAGAGGCATAAAAGAGCGTGCGTGCGCGTAGAGTAGACAAGAAAATTCGGTGTTGACAATAGACATTTCATCTTCATCTCTACCTTGTCTTTTTCCCAAATGATTGGTGTTGGCCACGTGGATTCCTCTATTCCACAAGTTTCTATCTTGACTTAGATCATTAGTCAATTTTAGTTTCTTTAAATAACAATAGACACTTCCAAACCGTACATTATATGAAAGACTAAATTAACAACTATAACTGTTGGAGAAGCATCGGTGTCATGTTAAACATTGCTTGGCTTTATGGATTTTGATTAGGAGTTAACATTGATTCCAAAACATGTTTCAATTCAAATATAGAGTTAAAATAGCTTAGAACCCAAGAGTGCGAAATTTTTGAGTTTCTGAATGTCTTCAAACAACCATGATAACAAAATATCTGGCCAAATAGAAGACTAGACAATTTGGATGAATCGGTTGGGATTGGACCCTTGGATCATGATGTGTCTGATGCGATGCGTCATGACTTAACGGTTTAATTACGAGCGATCATTTTCTCAACCTATATAAATACCAACCCCTTTCTCCGCCTCCACCACACTCTATACATCCAAATCTGAACTTCTTTAGCTAAAATCGTCTATTTTCAAGCTCAAATCAATATATATATATATATATATATATATATATATTTATTTACAATTATGTTTATTTCACATTTTTATAAAATATGTGTGTGTGTATTTACGATTTTTATTTTTTTGAATTTCAAAATGTACACTGCCTGTATTAGATCTTTTGTTTGAAATATTGTCGATTGGAATCCTCAAAGAATTATGTTTTCATTCATATTTGTGTTTCACTACTAAACACTCGTCATAGTCGAGTTAGCAGCTGGTACGAGGATATTGCAATAATTGCCTAGGCATGAATTTCAGTGGAATCATATGAAAAATGAATGTGACAACATGAGACGGAATAAGACGGTATGGAATGGTCTACTACAAACGCCGGAGGTGTTTGGTCAGTTGAACAAGACTGTGTTCAAGGAGATGATCGATGGTGGGAGACAACGGCTTTATGATTCTACATCTTCAAAGACCATGTTTTCACCAAATTCAAAGAGCTTGAAAAGATGTACGATGGTGCTATATCAAATGACAAATGCATGTACATCATTCTTTTCTCACGTCCAACTCACTTCGACGTCCAGCTTTACTAAGACAAACCCAATGGGATAGTGAATGACCTCTTCTAATCCCACCGCAACTACTCCTCATCAAACCATCAATGTTGTTTCATCATCTCGGGCAAGGCCCGTAAGATCCCCGATTCTGAGAGATAACAATCCAACTTCCGACGTGTTCAAATAACTGTTTAACATCGTATGAGATTCGAATGTCAGACGATGGTTATGAACGGTGGGAGCTTCATGCTATATTTGGACTCTAGTCTGCTAATTTTAAGTAAGCTCGTTATTTGTTGAAAAATGATGTTGAACTTACAAATATGTCGAACTGGATGGTAACAAATTAAAAAAATTGATGTACTATTAACCTCAAATGTATTTTTTTAATGAAATATACCGTTAATTATTATTGTAGTGTACGTGAATTTTATTTATATTTTTTGCATTTTACATCAAATCTAATATAGGTTATTAGCATTTACTTAAAAATAATTAAAATAATTTAAAACAAATAAATATACAAATTCATGCAGACAATCATTTTCCGTTCGATGCCCCGTATGCAGCATAAAAATGCATTTTTCTTTCATTGAACTTTCACTGTTCGCATCCCACTTAGGATACCCCGTTCGCAACGCAAAATACGCCCCATTGAAGAGAAAGTTCATTTCCTTTGCCATGTAATTTCTAGTGACCAAGAGTAATTGGTTCATGAAATTGATAACTTACTTATGCTAAGGGATCCATGGTCTTTTTTGCGAATACTGCTCTTTATTTATACTTATTTATACGAAAACTAAAATTAGCACCTTTGTATTTTCTTCTGCACAATTAGTCTCCATGTCGAAGTATAGTTTATTAAAAATGGTAGTTTAAGTCGAATACAGCAGTGAAAAAATCATTTAGAGACTGCAAGACCTGGTTATAAGAATTAATATGTTTACAAGTGCTCATGTTAGCTCGGTATTTCCAGATATAATGATGCATATATTTCCCGTTCTCTTATCCTTTCTCCATGTGTTGCTGTTTGCACAAATATCAACACAAAAGTCACATATAAAGCATTATCTATGTGTTTCTGTTCTTGTATCTTCACATCCCCAATTTGTGTACCAAAATAAGTCTTTTTTGCTTCATGTCTGAATTACAATACATGTCTACCAAACACAGTTCTTAAAGTTGCAAGTAGAAGTGTGTACTTATCAGGCTGAGTAACTGCCGCGAGTTGCTCATCCTTTCTTTCAAAAAAAAGTATAAGTGTACTTATGTAGTTGCACTATAATAAAGAATAACGTGAAATGCCCAGAAAATCCTAATTCAATACTCCACATAAGTTCGAAAGACTTAAAAGGATATGAAAGAATTACCCCTATAATTGATGAAGGAAACTCTTGAATGAGTTTCTCCACCACCTGTAAATAAACCAAAGTCACAAGTTTTGATGTGATGCATAATAACGACAGCACCTTACAGATACATCTTACATATGAACAACCTCCAACACGCCTGGTGTAGATACTACGACCTCCAACTACATAATAAGATTTAAGAAAAATGTATGAAAAAATTAAACCAATTAATCATGTATCTTGGTAAAAATAACAAATGACTGTAGGTCAAAACTCACAACGGAGATGCCACCTTGCAGAGCAGCTCGAGCAGCTTCTAACGCCAGTGTGGCACTGCAATTAACTTCTAGGTTGCATGAACAATTTTAAGTAAATATGTATTACATAGATATTCCTATTACACAACATCAAAACCAATATTATCACCAAACTGTTACTTCAAAAGAGCAAATTCTTTTAATCTATCTGATAGCTACGGCAAGGCAATTTAAAAGGGTATTTCAGTATCAGCCCTTAAACATATTAATACTGCGGATGGCAGCATCCATTATGAAACAAATAATATATGTACCAAAAAATAAATAAAATTATTCACAAAATATGTAACAGTTTCCATAACCACAATTGATTATGGTTTGAATTATCACTTTTTGAGTGTATTTTTTTTAATATTGAATATTATTATAATCGTAAAGAAAATAGGAATTCCAAATTGTATGTACGATCATGCTTAACAAGAAATACGTTCAAGTAACAAAAACAAATTTTGATTGATTCAGTTAAGTTTGGCTTTCTTTTTATTTGGATTGGTTTGCCATATTTTATTTAAAATCGACTACATGCTTACCTCTAGAAGCACGCACAACACGTGCATAGACACATTACTTGTTTGTATATACGCTTGTGGATGATTTTTTGTTTCTTTTCGGTTACACCTTTTCTTCTCCTTTTTCCATTTTCTAAACAATATAATAGTTTGGCATAATTGTAGAAGACCAAGGCTAACATCAATTTTCTGGATAGACTTTACTAAATCTTTATATCATCTAGCATAAATACAAATGTATTCTCTTACATTGCTACCTACGAAACAAACAAAAAGTAAACTTAAAAATAAAATAAAATAAAAAAGAAGAAGAAGAAATTTTATTTGGTGCATAATCCAATTCACATGGCAATGTAAATCCGACCAAGTTTTTTAATTTACTTTTGGGTAAAACAAGATGAGGAATTGGGAGTATTTAGCCTTGGCTCTTTGTTGGAATTCCAACTTTATTTGTAGAGATATTTAATTTGTTTGCCAAAAGGTAGTTTTAATAATTTTTTGTAGCCAGTTTCTACTGTCTGCATTGGTAGCGAATGTTGATATAAACAACAAAACATAGTGAAGCAGGATTCAATGACAATCTTATACAGTGACAATCTTATTTGCACAAATTGGTACTTCCAAATTCATTATCGCGGAGCATTCACGCGCTAAATTCATCACCCTTCATTCGTTCTCCAATAACTGCGAAATCTACGGTGCCAGTTATTACAGTTTGTTGGAGATAACCCTGCTACCTAATTGCAAAGAAAAAAAGTGTAATAAGAAAGAATCGTTACTTTTGAGCTCGAAGGCAGGCGATGACACGGGATTTATGAATTTGGATATAAGCATTCGGAGGGTTCGTAGTTGCAGAGGGCGAAAGATAGCTAAGTCGCGCTGCTGCAAAGGAACCCTGAGACACCAGCGTATGCCGTATAGATTTGGGAAGAAAATGACGAGGGAGTGCATATAATGAGCAGCAGCAACTCATTTCCCTGGCCATTGTTTTTGATCTGTTCTGCAATGCCCGACTTATGAAGCTAGAGAAAGGAACAGTTTTTTCGCCTTAAAAATGTGGAATTCGGGCATCCTGAGTTTTCTTTCAGCTTTGTAAGGGGTAATAATATAATATAAGTAAATAATGGAGTCGTATTTTCTTTTTTTCTTTTTTTTTTTGTTTGGAATGGTACTTTATATACAACAAATCATTGGGACAACATATTTCATGTCAATAAACGTTCGAAAGCAAGTTTCGAACTTGTGACCTCTTGCACCAAAGCCGAATCAATTAACCACTTGGACAATGGTGATTGTCAAGTCGTATTATTGTGAGATATCAATTTCTTTAGTCGTATTTTCTTTAGTCCCAGATACTGTGAGATATCAATTTCAAGCTTCGAAGTCTTTACATAAAAGAAATGTAACGTAAGTATATTACTAATTTCAAAAATTAATAATATATCTTCTATCTCTAGAGATCTAATTTTATTTTGTAGATTTAATTTCGTTTTGTACACATTTGATTAGATCTGATTTCTTTTCTCTAGATCTCATTTTGCATATCTTATTATGTTTAACCATGTGAATCTAATATTATTTATTTATGTAGATATAATTTTATAAACTTCATTTTTTAGATCTCATTTGTAGATCTTTTTATATTGATTTTATTTGTAGATCTTATTATGTCGATCTCATTATGATCTATTTGTAATTCTAATATCAATAGATTTGGTTAATTGGTTTTAGATCCAGTAGATTAGATTTAAGTGTTTGCAAATTGAATGAATCTAATTGATTGTTCCTTAGTCGATACTCCATCTTTGAAAAAAAATTATTAGGGGAATATCAAATTTTGTAGATCTTATTTTGACATTATTTTTTTATTTTTAAATTTGATATATTTTGTAAAACGTACTGAATAGATTTTATTATGTTGATCTCATTTCATGTTTTATAGATCTAATTTTGTATACTTATTTAGCAGATTTGGTAATGATTAATAGATCTTATGGATAATTTGTTATTTGATATATATGTTATTTTATAATAATAAAAAAATCAATATTTTCTATTCTGATATAATTGTTTTTAGATTCAATTGTATTTCAGATTTTCCTTGTTCTCTTTTTATAGCTCAGCTATAAAAAGAGATATCTGATTATGATTTTTATAAAACTCAGATTTATTATGGATTTATTTTTTCAATTCTCATATTAGCGGATTTGATTAATTGGCTTTAGATTAGTAAATTTGAGTTATTTGCTTATAGATCTGACTATTCTAGTTGGTTGCTTCTAATTTATGGGTTTTAGATTTACTAGCAAAATTTTTATTATATGTATGTATAATCATAAATTATCTTCCATGATATTATTCATATACTTACAATCTCAATGTTTAGAAAATACCATTAAAAATGGTAATAATATGTCATAACAGAATAAGACAAAGACTCTTATATTTTTAAGATGTCATATTCACAATAATCTTAAAATAAAGCATTTAACCGAAAAAGATCCTCTTCACTTATGGAACTCCCTGAAGGAGCGTTATGACCACTAGAAGATGGTCATATTTCCAAACACTAGACATGAGTGGTTAAACCTAAAATTTCAAGACTTTAGATCTATTAGGGAATACAATTCATTTATGCTTAGAATTACTTCTAAATTGGAATTGTGTGAAAGGATTGTCTGATAATACTAACATGGTGATGGAAATTTCATTAATGATGCAATGATAATTGATATGTTTGAATTGATCAACTAGAAGCAACTTGAAGTATGTTGTGTGAATTTCATCTTTTTTATTTCAGTTTAACAAATCAGTTTGAAGTTGGTAAAACCCAAGTTTTGATAATTTTTGGATGTATTTGCCAAACTATTTAATTGAAGAAGAACATTCTAATATTCTCCAAAAGAGATAACCCATATGATATATTCATGAAGAGATGTTTTATGATTTTGTTTATATTTATGTTGCAAAATCCAAACATCCTAGGAAAGATGTCGTAAATTTTTTATTGTTTTTACGAAAAATATTGCAATTCCTAAATAAATAAATAAAACTCTATGTCCCTTGAAGGAACATTGTATAAAACTCCAGAAGCAGTAATAATAATTTATCTTCAAAATAGGTTGTGTATTCCAATACTACACTTCAAAAAGTAGTGGTTTTTCCTCTCAATCTAACATTAATTTAGCGCATCAATTTTTTTTTTATATTTAAAATTTGATATGACATTTCAAAAGTAGTTACGACAAAAATCTCCAATAAGGATATTTTATACTACTCTGAAAGTAGTAATATGTCAATTATGTAGAAAAAGATATTGAGTATTGATGACATTCTAAAAATAGTGCATATAAAGTATCTTTAGAAGTGATATATACCACTCTAGAAGCGGGGTTTATAAAATATCCCCAGAAGTGATATTATATCCTCATATAGCACTATAGAATTGCCTATGGAATATTACCAAATATGATATAACATTTCAAAAAGTAGTGTGATAATAAATTATCTAAGTCTATTGTCATGGACCCTATCTTCATTAAACAAATTTGGAAGCAAATAGTGATATGTAACCTTTTACTTTTCAGAACTTATGATGAATTGAATATCGTATGCATAACAATTCTTGAAAAAATCTTTAGATAACCCCCTAAAGAGAATCTCTGTCATACCATAATTTCCACGAAAATTAAAATACGATCCTGAAGAGATCTTTATGTGTACTAATATAATTGCATAATTTTGTAACATATCAAGTGTCCAGAATATATTCTTATTTCTGTTGTAAATATTATTATTATTTTTTGAACTCTCCTAAAGAGATGTCAATATATAATTCGAACTATATATTATTCTCTGATATATAATTGTAAATAATGTTCAAAATAAATATTTGAAATATATTTAAAGAATAAACTTTAACAACTCGAAGTGTATAAATAATTTATTTGAACCAAAAGTTCAAAATGGTTGGAATAGAAAACCATTAAGTTACATTTGAATTATTGATTCAAAGGGCGTTGTTCTTTAGCATATTCGAATATAAAAAAAATATGTTGAAAGTCTTAATTATATCCTGTACATGTATGGATTCATACATTTAAGTGAACAAAAATGAACATAAAGTTCAAAGTCTGATAATGGAAATAAACAAGAGGTTATATGAAATATTGCAAGTTTTATGAATTATTAAACTAGAGGCTTTGATAATTATTACTAAGAAAAGTTTGACTTCAATACTAAAATAAAACATTGAAATTTTTTAAGATTTAGATGTTGAAATTCTCACTATCGATAGCCAAAGGTAACTAGAAGTTACAATATATTCTATAATTAAAAGCTGCAACATATCAAATACCCTGAAGTTATTATTGATAAGTCAAACTTGATGCATATGTATTTTCAAACCAGACGTTTTGGTAACTATCATTTAATCTTTAAGGATTCACATTTACATTGAGTGATAAACAAAAATTAATAGTCTGGTTCCTTGTATTAGTTTGTTCTAAAATCACTAACTCAAATGATAAAGAACATACAAATGTATAATATATATATATATATATATATATATATATATATATAATACGTGGACGCACGTATATATCCATATACGTAGATATTTAACTAATAACCTAAAGATTGTTTGACTAAATTGATATGAGTTTATCATATAAATTATGTATAGACATCTTTCGATGATTTAAAATTCAATCAGCGTAAATGTTGAATGGCCTGAAGCCATGCATGTATTCAAGTGATCTACATAATAAGTAAATTGTTCTAATTGGTTAGATCAATGAATGAGAAAAAATTGAAAAATAAGAAATATCACTTGAATGCATCTTATCACTTGATAAAAGAATTATCCTCCTATATGTAATATGTATGATGTATTTGTTAGTAGCAATATCATAATGGATCGAAATGAGAATCCAAAGATGATGATTATTCAGTGTTCCACAACATTGAAAGGGAGGATAAAAGGGGTGCAAGTTCATTTTGATTATCAATGTAACGTTTCGGATTTTGCCCGCTCGAAAATCGACATCCATACTTCATATCGTATTCGAATGCCGTAGATTCGACCGTTCAAATCCGATTCGCCGGAGCTTATAACAACATTAAGTAAATAACACAGCGGAATAAAAGAATAATACATTGATATACAGCTTTGATACAATATCTGATAAAACAGATGATCCAATAGATATTAATATACATCAGAGATATGATACAATAAAACAGCAGAAAAGAAAATAGATGATAACATCTAGCAGCAGAACAATAACTCTGAGATAGTCTTCAAGGAAGAACTCCGAGAGCTGCAACTCCATCTCCAACAATCAATCCAGCAATAGCTCGAACTCCCCATAACAATGCACCAAGCTAGGCAAGACTGGTGCGAACCAAAGACTGAACTAACTCCAGATAATCCACTATATCTAACTATCTGAAAAACCCAACTCTAGACTGCTCGTGTAGAAAATAATGAGCACCCAGAATTTAGGAAAGAAACGATAAACTCCGGATCAGTCGTGGGACTGGTGTGAGCAACAAAAACAGTTTATCTTTAAAAACATTCAACAAAAGATTTTCAAAGTCAAATCGCAATGCTTTTTAAAAATGAGACTACCATAAGGCCTCCCGCACACACACACAATGCAAACGCAGAATCGGAGGAGATTTCTCCTTATGATAGTCAAAGATTCTTGATACGCATTAAAAAGAAACATTTGATATTATTACTAGTGCATAGTGTAGGAAAAATTCATTTCGAAAGTAGAATATAAATCTTAGCCAACATACGACCATTATCGTATGCCTACTATAGCTACCATCCAAACAGTGGGGCGCCACCATAAGTGAATGATAGGTTCTACAACTAATACCGTACAAGATCGTATTGTTTCTTTGGGTTTCCAACGAATGATCAGGCCAAGGAACTTCCCATTGCCACATGAGAATGCCTCTGGATGGACATCCCCGAGAACCAAACCGGATCTCTACCAACACAAGGCCGGGTTACCCCTAACTGAGTAACAACTGACCGAATATGCCATCCCCCGGTCCTTTGGGACCTTTATCCGAGATCTCGTAATCAATTCACACAATCATAAAGTGTTTTCAACATGAGTAAGTATCTGGGCTCCATACCATGATACCACCCTTTTTCAGAAGGAAATGCACATATCCTAAAGGGCGCTACCCCTCATAACCTTGCCGCATCTTTCCTGTTTTGACCATTCCGGGGTGTGAGGCTCGACGAAGTCACGTCCACAAAAACATACTTTATACAAAAGCCATGCTTTGGGTCAACAAATGATCATAGAAATGATCACCAGGATAGACGATCAAATAAATGATCCTATCACAAATAATCAACACAATGATCATTTCACAGCAACACTCAGTATGTCACATTACCAAATTGGGAGTATATTGCTGATAACCTTCAACTACATAACCTCTGAGCTCGTACGTCTCAGAGAAGGGTGTTAAGCTAAAAGAATAAATTCTCCGCCACCAACAGAAATATATTTGAAAGAAATCGGCTTTATATCTCAATTTGTAATGTCAGACATACTATCCATACAAGTCTGTTCCGGGCTCGAACAGAACCGAAGGCACTTACAAAGAAGTCCTTGCAATCCGGATATTCACAATCCCGATCGGATTTTCCCATCACTTAGGGAGTTTCTATACCGGCGCGACTCGGTGCAGAAACAATCGATAGGTCATCCTATCGCTTTCGCAAATACCCGGTCTTCACCACCGATCTTCAAATGCTATCCATAACGACGTATCACATATTCGGAATGGGTTATACGACACAAAGGTCCTTTCCCGGTTAAACCGAATAGTGAGCACGATATTTCAAAAACAAATGGATAATGGGATTTCAATTAAGTCACAACTTATTACCCAAAACCTTTCTTCAAATGGTTTAACAAATTACCATTTTCAATCTTAAACAAAAAGATTCATTTTCACAACTTTTAACGGTTTAAACAATTTTCACATTTTTTAATCTTTAAACAAAAGATTCATTCACAGATTTTCCAAATCAATTTTCATTTCAATTTGATTAACTCGTTAAATCTTTAAACCAAAGATTTAACTTATAACCTTCAAAACAATTTCATTTCAATTTGATTTAAACAAATCATCAATTTAAATCTGTTAAAAATAAACAGATTTAATTCATAGCTTTCAAAAAGAATTCATTCATAACTTAGGAAAATCATTTCTCTATTCAATCTTGAAATTCCCCTAATTAACTGGAATCTCAGTTCTTATCTAAAAGTGTTTATCATTTGAAAACAACAGTTTTCATTTTGGAAATCTGATTCATTTATACGAGTTGAAATCCTTGGGTTAAATTCAAATTCCCAAAAATAATACTTTAAAAATGGTTTAAATTCATACAAACCTGTTTATAATATCTTTAACCATAATTTCCAATCATCGAATTCAATTCCAAATATTGAATTCAAATTCAAATTGAATTATTTAAATTAGAGATTTTACCGAGTTATTCAAAATAGCTTTTTATCTGTGAAAACCTTTTTCAAAAGCTTTACCGTTTAACCCAAATCCATTTTCAAAATCAATTTGAAATTAAAACTTTAATTTCAAAAACATTACATTTAAATTATCTGTGACTTAATCGATTTCCTCGTGAAATCCATATTTGTGTGTGTATGGTGTGGTCCAGGGGTTATACACAGTAGTGCAACATCATACAATTATCACAGATCAGACTACAGGAATATAATTGATAAGCGATATAAACTATAACGCTTATCTGTTATATACAGATCACAATATATAGATGTATCATAAGTAGATGAATAAATCACACACAGCTCAATCCATAGAACAAAATGGCACAGATCAAATAGGACAATCAATTCAAGGCATTTCATATAATATAATCATTCATAAGTAAGGTCAACCATTCAATAATCATTTACCAGTAGGATTAATTATTTGTTTAATCCTAAGTAATTCAATTTATTCCCAATTAAATTAATTACTTATGAATTTATTTTTCAATTCTGATTTATTAATTACAAATCAATTGATATAGATTAATTTATCAATCACCTTTATTAATTCTTCTTAATTAATAAATTAATTAGATTAATCTTTTAAACCAATTACATAATTACTTAACCAATTAATTAATTGTTTTAAGAAACTAGACCTTAATTAATAAGGTTAAACTTACAATTACTAATTTAATTGATACAAAACATTAATTATCCATTCCTATTATCTTAATAATTAATGTATTACGAATCATTCAATCTTTATTAATTTAAGGTGAACTCATTCTTAGTAGTGATTTAAATATCATTTACAAATATGTTGAAAGCCTTAAAAATCCTTTAAATTACTTGTTGAAGTAATATTTTATTATAAAGAAATTTTTAAAAGAGTTTAAATCAAAATTTATTTATTAAATTCACATATTAAAGGAACTTTAACATTTAAAATTATTTATACCTTCAAATTTATAAAACTAAATTTAATTCCAAATTTAAATTAAATTATTCAAATTTCAAAACTAACTCAAATTCATTATTGAACTTTGTTTAATAACTTGGTTTAACTTGGAAAAAAAAACTGTTAAAACTTGCTACAGGTTTTAAAACCTGAACAATTCTACCATAGCTCCTCCCCTCATCTACTTCGAGCAAACGCGAGTTTTCCCCCTCCTTTTCCCGCGTCAATCTCCTGCTTCCTTTTCTTCTCCCTCTGTTCTTTCTTCTCCTGTTTTTTTTTTCAAGTTTAAGTTTTAAACTACTGTTAAATCATCTCACACGCACACGCGAAAGGACTCGAAGCAAACATTCTAAATTCTCGAGCACGACTCTGGAGCTACTCGAGGAACTCAAGTATAACTCTACCCCAAACCCGGACTTCACCAGTAAAACAACTCAGGGCACCGTGCACGTGCACAGACCATCCACGGCGTCGCCACCTCCGGTGACGTTCCCCACACACCGACTATTGTCCTCTTGAACCAATCCGACCCCCAAACGAACGTCGCGAGGCTCGAAACAAAATCGAGACTTACAGTTGAAATTGGAAACACCCAGTCTCACCAGAAACCACCTCGCCTGAGCAACCTCGACCACCAGAAACCCTGTGCCTTCGCCTACACCTTCGTCGTCGTCTTAGGTACAATCTCCCCAAATCTAGCCAAGCTCGATGCACTGACGAGGGCGAACGAACCCAAATTCCAAACACCAGTTACGCAAACCCAAAACCCTTGTTTACTCTCGAATCCAAGATTTAAGAATTTATAAATTGATCTAGTATTTTTCTGGAAATCACGAACACCCAAACCATCTACGACAACGAATTCGAGGCCTATAACTTTTTAGATCATCAGATTTTGGTAAAACTTTATTTTCCATAACATCCCAAAATTCCAGTAAAAAGCCAATGAAAAAAATTTGATTCTAGTTCAAAAAATTATCATTTTCCAAGGGGATTCAAATAAACTTATTGAAATAAAAATTCGTAAAATTCGAATTTCTACAAAATTTGAATTGTTACTGTGTTTCACAATTTTAATTTTATTATTGAAAATACAAGACAGGTTTACAGCAACATTTTAACTTGATTACAATCCTTTCAGAAGCAAAGAGATAGAGAGATTTAAATTTCCTTTGATATTAATTACCCTGTAAACCAAAGTTCAAATGTTACTGTTTTTTTTCTTTTTCTTTCAGTAAGACTACCAACCTGTTTTATTTTGTTTCTGAAAACATGGTGCAAGTTTAAACAAAACTCCATATATTTTTTTTTACTGAAACAAGATTGGATGGCCAACCTTGGTTTATCATTTAAATCAAATAGAGACAGAGGGGGAAAAAAAAGATTCGACAGGTTTTCACTTTTGTTTTTTTTCTTTTTCCTGAACTGAAACCAGAGATTTAAAATTGTATAATCAATATGTAAAACAAAACATTCATTCATAAATTCAAGATGCAAACCAAAGTTTAGCTTCCCTACATCATTCCACATCTATACAGTAACAAAAGAATTGAAGAAAACAAAATTTTTACTCACAAATGAACTAACCTTAGAGAGGACATTCATCAGAATGAATATACTAAAACATTTTGGGATGTGATGTTACTCACCTTGTCATGAGAAGAAGAACAGAGGTCTTCTACTTGAAACAGGCTTTGAATACAAGCTGGAATCCCACTTGTTTACTTGCTTAATTCCCATATTTTCCAGTTTGTAATTTGTATTTGTTTTTTTTTTTCCTTCCAAATTTGAAAAACTGGTTATAGGCTTTTGGTTTGTGGAAGTTTTGATCTGATCTCTGTTTGTTTGATGAATTTTGTTTTAGTTTGAGATAACATTACTTCATATTTGCTTTCGTTTGTGGAACAGACTTACAATGAGAGGGGAAGGCTAATATAAAGGAGATGTGTACAGGGGTTATTATTGTTTGTTTGTACAATAGTTATGGGCTGGTTTGAAAGCATTAAATGCTTCATGCTTCAATGTAACAGCCATCTCATTTTAATTCTTACAAGTACATTATACATACACTTATATAGATATGCTGTTTGATTTCTTTTGCAAGTACCAAGTCTTATAGATATGCTGTTTGATTTCTTTTGCAAGTACCAAGTCTTATATTCAAAGTTTCCTTTTCTTTTGTGATCTAATCCAGTTTTATTTTTCTTGTTCTTGTTCTATGTTTTCTAGGGTGGCTGATATGCTATTGTTTGTTATTTTACTTTGTTTTGTTTATTTACTTGCTTTTCATATTTGCTTTATGCTTTGTATTCTTTTTTTTTTTTAAATTATGTATGTAGTTAGTTTGTGGATATTTTGCTTTGTTTATGTTCATGCAGTATTGTACTTTGCTTTAGTTTTGTCTTATACTTATTGTTTTTGTTTTATAAATTTGTACAGTTTGTTTATGTTTTTATACTTACTTTAATTTTGCCTGCATATTTATGTGTTTGTTTTGTTATTGGTTAGACTTTAACTTATATATGTACAAATATATTTTATTTTGTTTCTTTCTTTTGTTTTATATTTTGAAATATACATGAGTTCTATATTTAATTTGTTGTTAGAATTTGTTAAATGTGTTTTACTTTTACATTTATTTATTTGTTTGACTCGACCTTTATTGTCTTGTATTTCTAGTTTATATTTTAATTGTTATTACTATAATTAGTCTTGTATTTAGTATATATATTTTAACCATCAATAATAAATTAACAATTCACTTATTTATTCATTTCGTACTTGTGTCAATGTATATACTTTAATATTTATTTTTCAAACCACTAATATAAGATTTAAATTCAAGTAATTTAACACATTTTTATTTGAGATCGGGGAAACTCGCATCAATCCATCTATACATTTCACAATTTTAATTCAAAAATTCGATAAATTATCAATTTAAATTAAATTAAAATCCGGGGTCGTTACAATCAAGGTTAAATTTATTGTAAAATATTAAGTAACTTGAATAAATTATTGATAATATCCCTAGTATATTTGCTCTAATACAAGTTGAAATCCCAAAAGGACTAAAAAGGTATAAATCACATCTACAGTGTGGTAGAGAAGTCAGTTTGAAATATTTTTGGAGTAGGTAATAAAGATGCCAAATAAAGAAGGTGGGTGTTTTTGAAGAAACACTTAAGGATGCTTTGGAAGAGACCCATGACATGATTGTCAAATAAATCTAGAAGTGGTTTAGGTACCTAAAATAGGATTAATATTGAGATATCAATAAATCATAATTAGAACTGACAAGAAATAATCATCGATGATAAATTTGTAAATAATAAAAAGTGTCTATGTTTATAAATAGATTAAAGATCTTGAATTAAAGGAAACATGATTGGCCATCATGAATCATTTACTAATATAGAAATATGGAATTGTAGTCCGTAAAGTAGCAAAAGTGTTTGAAACACGTAATGTACCCCAATGGTATAAATGTTGCTTAAATCATATTAAACGATGGAAGTATACAAATTCCTGAAGAATATAAATAACTTTGGTGGTTATAAAGAATGCAAAGAATAAGGAGCATAGATTACAACCATCTTTTAAGTATTGTTGTAACGAAACTTTTAATGTTTATCAAAAATGTGGTTGCAATATGCAATACTGATTTGAAGCACAAAAATGAAAGCACCTGAAGTGTTTTTCATAAAGGTAGCATAAAAAATGCATAAAATGAAAATCATATTCGGAAGAAATAATCTTGAGAAATTCGATTATATCGAAGGAAACTATTTGTAAATGATGAAGGTCTAATGTAACGACCCGATTTCTCGACGCCCGAAAATCGACATCAATACGTCCACTGTATCGAATGCCGCACAGTCGAATGCCAGAAAACCGAACCTTAGGGTTTAAAGAAGAAGAAGATAGAAGAAGAAACAGAAACAATAAACAGAATCTCACATTTCGCAGTGGAACAACATATAATAGATAAATGAATATCTTTAAAACAAAAGGCTTGTATATGTTATTACAATACAACGTCTGAGTACAACAACAACACGCAATCACTGGCAGTTATAAATGACTTGCCTACATAGAAATTTGTCTCACGTAACCCGAACGCAGCAGATACTACATAGTGTAAATAATACGTCTCGCCATCCAGCTTGCCTTTTGAGCTTCACAGCAACTCCTGAATTCCAGACTGACCTGACAACCTGACTCTGGGCTGCCCGTGTGGAAATTGGTGGGCACCCAGAGTTTAGAAAGGGAACAATAAACTCCAGGTCAGTCGTGGGACTGGTGTGGGATCTCAAAAACAGTTATTTTCACAAAAAAAATAAAAAGAAAAGAAAAGAAATCCGCTATGCTTTTTGAAAATGAAACTACCATAAGGACTCCCGCCACACACACAATGCAAACGCAGAATTGGAGGAGATTTCTCCTTATGATAGTCAAACATGCTTAATACGCGAAAATCTTTTCGATATTATTATTATTATTAGTGCTTAGTGTGGAAAACATTTCGAAAATATAATAGTAATCTTCGCCAGCATAGGCATTTTGCACTTATGCCTACTATAGCTATCATGTTCAATAGCAGGTTACTGCCACATTCCATGGCAGGTTATACAACTAAAACCGTACAAGGATCGTATTGTTTTGTTTAGATTTCCAACAAATGGTCGGGCAAAGGAACTTCCCACATAAAATGGAACGCCTCTGGAGGGACGTCCTCGAGAACCTAACCGGATCTCTGCTATACAAGGCCGGGTTACCTCTGTAACTAGGTAACAAATGACACGAGTATGCCATCCCCCGGTCGTTACCGACCTTTATCCGAGGGCCCTCAATCCAACAACCACACAGTAAAGTATATGGGCTCCATACCATGATACCACTTTTCATAAAGAATCAACATAAGTAAATATCTAGGCTCCATACCATGATATCACTTTTTTATCCAGAAGGAAATGGTCATACCCTCAGGAGGAGCTAGCCCCAAATAACCTTGCTACCACGATTCCTGTTTCGACCATTACCGGGTTGTGAGGCTCGTCGAAGTCACGTCCACAAAGCTTCGCTTTTCCACAAAGCCATGCTTCGATCACAAATGATCAACAAACAATCATCAACACACAGCAGCACTCAGCATACCACATTACCAAATTGGAAATGTATCACTAGTAACCATCAACTACATAACCACTGAGCTCTTACGTCTCAGAGAAGGGTGTTAAGCTAAGAGAATAAATCTCTGCCACCAACAGAAATGTATTTGATAGAAACCAGCTTTACATCTCAAAGTGTAATATCAGACACACATCCAGACAAGTCTGTTCCGGGTTCGAACAGAACCGAAGACACTTCCGTAGAAGCCCTTGCAATTTCCGGGTATTCACAATCCCGATCGGACTTCCCATCACTTAGAGAATCTCTATACCGGCGCGACTCGACGGGTTATCCTTTCGTTCTCGAAAATACCCGGTCTTCACCACCGGTCTTCAAATGTTATCCATATCGACGTATCATTATTCGGAATGGGTTATATGGCACAAAGTCCTCTCCCGGGTAAACTGAATAATGCGCGTAAATTTAAAACATATGGACATTGGATTTCAATTAAGTCACAATTTTAAATCTTTCTTTCAAATGGTTTAAACAAATTACCATTTCAAATCTTTTAAACAAAAAGATTTATTCCACACAGTTCACCCAGTTTCACAAAGATTCATTCATGGATTTCAAAATAATTTCCACTTCAATTGGATTAGCTCATTTAATCTCTAAATCAAAAATTTAACTTATAGCTTCTAAAACCCGTTTCCAAATATTCATTCATAACTTGGAAAACCATTTTCAATTCAACTTGAACTTCCTTTAATACAAATCGAGAATTCATTTCTTATATGAAAACTTATATCGTTTGAAAACAAATAGTTTTTTTTTATTTTGGGAAAATCCGATTTTATTTATACAAGTTAAAAACCTTGGGTTAATTTAAATTCCCAAAGCCACACTTTCTAAAATGGTTTAAATTCATGTAAACATATATAACCTTTTTAAAATCATGTTCACAACATAGAATTCAATTTCAAAATTTCAATTCAAATTTTAAACAAATTTTAAAACTAAATTAAGTTAATCAAAGATAACTTTTTACTTTGAAATTCCTTTTCAAAAGTTTTTTCCCATTAAATTCGATTTATTTCCAAAACCATTTGGATTCAAAAATTCAATTCAAAAATTATTTCAAAAAAAAACTGTGACTTAACCAGTTTCCACGTGCAATCCATATTTGTGTGTGTATAGTGTAGTCCAAGGGTTTAACACAATAGTGCACAACATCAACCATCACAGATTCAATCGTATTAACATCGATAAGCGGTATAATCCATAACGCTTATCTTTATTCGCAGACTCGTAGATAGAATAAATTTATCAATGAGATATATATCACAGAATCTAAATAAAAATTACTATTTGTGAGGAATCCAGTTGGATCCCTCCAACCTGTTTCCCTGCATCCATAGACGTTAGCACAACAATTAAATACCCATTCCACTTTGAGGTGGAATATCGCGGTATATGAGATTTATAAAATATCATCCGCTATTATGCGGCGCAATAGGGTCTCATCCGCTATATAATGCGGGAAATCAATCACCCAATATATACTATATACTACTATATATATAATATTATCCAGTGAAAAATTATTATAAATCAATCACCCAAATACACAGTCAATCAATTTTAACTATCATAATTCAATCATCAATCAATAAGTGAAATGTTTAATTATTTAAAATTTGAGTGAGAAGATCTCACCTTTGCTTTTATTTTGCAATCCATTTTCGATTCCACCTTAATTTCACGATTTTTGAACCTTGTATAAATATTAGATGATTTAATTAATATTTGGAATCAACTGGATGATTTTAATTAACTAATGATTTTTATCTTTACTAGTGATTTAAATCTAAACAAATTTTCCTTTATAAAAATCTTTTAGTAACAAAAATAAATTTATTAAATTGTTTATAAATAAATTAAACATTTAATCACCCAATCCATTATTAATATTTAAAACATGTATACTTATTTTATTTCTGAAACTACATATAGATTTATAAAATTTAAAACTGCTTATATATATAATTTCCACTGTATATATATATATATATATATATATATTATTTCTGCTTGCATATAAAATTTTACTTCTGCATATACGTATGAATTTAAAAAAAGGAATCACCTTAAAATCATTTTAGAATAATCTTGTGAAGTTTAAATATATATATATATATATATATATATATTATGCTTATATACATATTCATTTAAATAAAAATAAAAAATAAAATTTATACCTTCGCCGCCTCCAACAGATGAAACCCTAGCTTTGTTTCCACTCGCTCAAGTGTTCGCCTCCAAATGCGCTGCCCTGACGAATTGAGCACGAAACCTTGCTCGAAATTGGAAGCGCTTGCGAATGTCGCTTCGCCCAATCCCCAGGCCGCGATACCCTTCGACTTGACGCGCGTGCAAAATCCTTACCCACGAATCGATGCCGAGCTCCTTGTCGTTGCTTCTATTTCGACCTCGCTCGCCTGCCTTCAGCCGCGCTCGCTTATGCAATCGCCGCTACGATCGAGCTCCTCCTCTAGCTTGCGGGCCTCACTCACGCATATGGCCCCAAGCCCTAAGCGAACATCAAAACCCTAGCTCGAACACCCTCGGCTTCGAACGCGATACGAAATCGCGAATCAATCGTTCGAACTTCGGCCATTTTTTTTCTAAGTTCGATTTTGAAGATAGAAGAGGGTTTTTTTTTTGCTTCGGCTGTAAATATTGAAGAAGGAAAGCGTGTAGAGGAAGGTAGGGTTTTGATTTTTATAATTTTTTATATTCAAAATATCTCGTATTACCTAACTCGAAATCCCGAACTCCTATTGAGGCGTGCCGCCAGGCATTTATAATGTTATAACCCTATTCCGAATGCAACAGAAAAGGTTTCGAGTCCTAATTTGACCGTATGCGTGAGTTACGGAAATAAACGATCAATTTTAAATTAAATCGATTAAAACAGTTTCTATGCGTTTTGAGCTGCCAGGTTTAAACGACAACTCCAATTGCTACGAAAATTGAAATCCGATAATAATACAATATTACGGATCCAATGGAAATAGTTTCATCGAATTCCGAGACTGTGCCTCGGAAGCCTATTTTTTAAATATCGATTTAAACGATAAAATTTCAAAACTAAACAAACTATTTCCATATTCAATTCTGAAGCTTCCATTATCTTCAGTATTATCAATATACATTTTCTAAGCCATCAAATTATTTTTAATAAGCTTAAAATTGAAAATTCAAATTTTTACCCATCATTAATAAATCAAATTCAATAATTTAATTGCCAAATTCATATTTATATTTGAAATTCAAGTTAAAATAACTTCCAAATATTTAAAATCAATTAAATATTCCATTTCAAATGTTAAAAATTCCCGAGTCGTCACATCCTTCCCCCTTAAAAGAATTTCGTCCCGAATTTACTAGTTAGGAAAATGATCCTTAACCCGTTTGATATTTATCCAAAACTAAACAGTTTTATCAACTTGCCCAAAACAAATCTTTTTATTAACAACCCACTATTTCTTCAACTAACTTTCCAAAATCAATCATAGGTTCCAAACAACATTGTTTTCTTAACAATACAAATTTGAATTTAGATTCAAATTTTAAATTATCAAAATTTCTCAAAAATTTTCTAACTCTCAAAATTTTCGAAAAATTTCGCCAACGTCTCCTTTGCGCGGCTAGCTCGGTACGACTACAAAATGGCACCACAGGCCCTCAAATTCCAAAAGAAAACAAAGCGCCAAGTGGCTAGACGAGAAAATCATCAAATTTCATACTGAAATTGAAATACATACCTTTTTGTCGAGCAATACAAATTTATCTTCGAAATCAAAATCCCAATTCCATTTCCTTTAACACACCTGTATATCCTGCTAGTCATAATATCCAATTACAACATTCAAATACGATTTTTGCACATTCCTTTACGGAATTTCAATATATACTTTTTATACCATTTTTACGTTACTATTGAAGTTATATATCCATTTTTTATTCAATTTGTGCATTTTTAATTTCATTTGAATTCGGTTTACACTTTCAATTTTATTTGGATTCAATTTACCTTCTGAATATTGAATTTTATCTTCAATTATAACCGATTCATATTATTATTTTAAATTAGTTTCATTCACTAATTTACTTCAATTTTTAATTTGAAATCATTTCTCGCTAACAAAAAAATTCAAATTTTTTTTCTATCTCCCAAAATTTTCAGAAAATTCTAGCAGAGCCCCCTTTGTACGGAGGAGCTTTTGTAATTTGACAAAAGATATAAATATATATACATCAACCCACCCGGTCGGAAAAACAAAAACAGTTCATATTTCTTATTTTTTATTGCGTATGCGTACCTTATTTAGCATTTTTAAGTAAAACGGCTTATTATTAGCATTTTAGCGCGACCAAATCCAGCCCAACGACTTCCCTGTACCTGTACTTACTCAATTTAAACGCGTAAGTGACATATATAGTAAATTCATTTACATTTCACTTATTTTTAATAATAAACACATAGTTTTCGTAAGCAATGCACTCAAAGTAATTCCCATAAGCAATTTATAAGGTTTCAATACAAATTTAATTGCTTACAACCACATTCCATACCATTTCTACTCAATTCAAATAATTTACAATTCACTTTCTTTTATTCAATTCATTTTTAACCGAAATGAACTCATATCCATTTCAATTGATTCAAAAATCAATTTTATTGGCTTTCATTAACTCATAGAATTTTATGCAATCACGTTTGCGTCAAACGACAACCATTTCTATGCAAATTTCGACGATATTCACTTAATAGAATATCCAATCTAGTTTATAACTAATTTAAATTGATACAAACTCAATTTACTCATTATTCTATTTCATTTCCAATATTTACTTAAGTTATTTCAATTCAAAACTCAAATTTATTTTTCCTTGTAACACTTCCAAACTTAAATCCTTGATTTGATTTTCACTTATCAAATCCATTCCATCGACTAATTTAATTAAATTAGTTTTATTCACTTATCCATTTTTAATTTCAAATTTCCATTCTCAATTTATCTCGGATTCATTTTATCAATAACAAGGAAATTTTCAATTTATTTCTACTTACTTGAATTTATCTGCAAATTCAAACCATTTTTTTATTTAACTCACAATTCAAGTTTTAATTTAACTAATTCAACTTTCCTATTTCATGAATTAATTAATTATCATATTAGTTTACTTGAATTCAATCCATTTTACTTTTCCAAAGTTTGGATTTTTTATTCAACTTGATCCAAGTCAAATCTCATTCCATTTTTTTTTCAATTCCAATTCATTTACCCACAAATGTTAACTCATTTGTTCATTCACAAATTTATTCCACACTTACTTTTATTTATCCTTTTTCAATTTGAATCTTATTCCAAACAAATTTCAATTTTTTTTATAAATTATCAAACTTATTTATATCTCGTAACATTTTAAAGATTTCCAGAGTCTTTTTAACAATTACTGACATTTCAAAATCAACTTTGAAATCAATTATATCCCTTCAAAATATTTTTCCAAATATTTTTAAATTTCAAATCCGACCAAATTTCATATCCAACTCAAAAATACTTCTCAAATAATTATTTTCCAGACTTTTGGAAACCATTTTCAAATTAAAGAAATTTAATCTTTTGAAATTTCAATCCAAATCCTTTAGTCCGTATTCCAAAAATTACTCTGGCATCTCATTTAAATTTATAAAACTCATTTATACATTCACATTACCAATTTCATTCCATTACTGAATTTTATTCCAAATTATAAATCACATTTACAATTTACATTTACAAATTGCATTTGTATATGAACTCATTCCCCCATCCTTTCAATTCATATTTATAAATGCCATTTGTTAAATGAATTTATCTCCAAATCTTTGGTTATACCATTATTTATTATTAAATTTCCACACAATAATGATGATAATTCAATATCATCACTTCCTAACAACCAAGCAACCATATACCATAAAAATTTACAGAAAATCATTTCTTTTATATACAAAAATAGTTTTGGGAAAATTATTTCATTTACCCGATTTTAAAACAATACTATATCGGTTTATCTTGTTCAAGAGTTTAGAAACCCCTATCGTAACAGTTGGCCAAACTACACCGACCAGAATCTATAAACAATCAACCGATAAGTCAACACAATACAAAACAATTTTATATTCACTAACAAATACGTGCTCATATCTATTATTACACTCACACTCATTCTAGAGTACTACTGACTCTATCTCTAATGAGTAACACCCAACAGAGTCAAGGTTGTCGCTTAACCAAATGCTCTGATACCACATGTAACATTAGGCTTTTCAACCGTCGGAAGTGGCCAATCTCGACTAGTAGGCTTTTCAACCTTCCCAGCCCCGCCACGGCATACAATGGTACCCTACCCTTGCTTTTACGGCCAGCCTTTCGACTGTCACAGCTAACGCCTAACCAACCCCTTAAAGAGGACGCGTGGGGGTAAGAGTCTCCTGCTCGCCACTAAACAAAAAGCGAGAAGAACCACCCATCACGTTTCACCTAGATAAGCAAGGTCAGTCGTGGGACTGGTGTGAGATCTCATAAACAGTTATTTTCACAAAGAAAATAAAACGAAAAGAAAAGAAATCCGCTATGCTTTTTGAAAATGAAACTACCATAAGGCCTTCCGCCACACACACAATGCAAACACAGAATTGAAGGAGATTTCTTCTTATGATAGTCAAACATGCTTAATACGCGAAAATCTTTTCGATTTATTATTATTATTAATGCGTAGTGTGGAAAACATTTCGAAAATATAATATTAATCTTAGCCAGCATAGGCATTTCGCACTTATGCCTACTATAGCTACCATGTTCAATAGCAGGTTACCGCCACATTCCATGGCAGGTTATACAACTAAAACCGTACAGGGCTCGTATTGTTTTGTTTGGATTTCCAACAAACGGTCGGGCAAAGGAACTTCCCACATAAAATGGAACGCCTCTGGAGGGACGTCCCCGAGAACCTAACCGGATTTCTGCTAAACTAGGCCGGGTTACCTCTGCAACTAGGTAACAACTGACACGAGTATGCCATCCCATGGTCGTTACCAACCTTTATCCGAGGGCCCTCAATCCAACAACCATACAGTAAAGTATCCGGGCTCCATACCATGATACCACTTTTCATAAAGAATCAACATAAGTAAATATCTGGGCTCCATACCATGATATCACTTTTTTATCCAGAAGGAAATGGTCATACCCTCAGGAGGAGCTACGCCCAAATAACCTTGCCGCCACGAATCATGTTTCGACCATTACCGGGCTATGAGGCTCGACGAAGTCACATCCACAAAGCTACGCTTTTTCACAAAGCCATGATTCGATCACTAATGATCAACAAACGATCATCAACACACAGCAGCACTCAGCATGCCACATTACCAAATTGGGAATGTATCACTAGTAACCATCAACTACATAACCTCTGAGCTCGTACGTCTCAGAGAAGAGTGTTAAGCTAAGAGAATAAATCTTCGCCACCAACAGAAATGTATTTGATAGAAACTAGCTTTACATCTCAAAGTGTAATGTTAGACACACATCCATACTAGTCTGTTCTGGGTTCGAACAGAACCGAAGACACTTCCATAGAAGCCCTTGCAATTTCCGGGTATTCACAATCCCGATCGGACTTCCCATCATTTAGAGAATCTCTATACCGGCGCGGTTTAGTGCAGAGACAATCGACGAGTTATCCTTTCGTTCTCGAAAATACCCGGTCTTCACCACCGGTCTTCAAATGCTATCCATATCGACGTATCATTATTCAGAATGGGTTATATGATACAAAGCCCTCCCCCGGCTAAACCGAATAATGAGCGTAAATTTAAAACATATGGACATGGGATTTCAATTAAGTCACAATTTTAAAATTCAAATCTTTCTTTTAAATGGTTTAAACAAATTACCATTTCAAATCTTTTGAACAAAAAGATTTATTCCACACAGTTCACCCAGTTTCACAAAGATCCATTCATGGATTTCAAAACAATTTCCACCTCAATTGGATTAGCTTATTTAATCTATAAATCAAAGATTTAACTTATAGCTTCCAAAACCGTTTCCAAATATTCATTCATAACTTGGAAAACCAACTTTAATTCAACTTGAACTTCCTTTAATACAAATCGGGAATTCGTTTCTTATATGAAAACTTATATCGTTTGAAAACAAATAGTTTTTTTTTATTTCGAAAAAATCCGATTTTATTTATACAAGTTAAAAACCTTGGGTTAATTTAAACTCCCAAAGCCACACTTTCTAAAATGGTTTAAATTCATGTAAAGATATATAACCTTTTTAAAATCATAAGTTCGCAACATAGAATTCAATTTCAAAATTTCAATTCAAATTTAAAAAAAAATTAAAACTAAATTAAGTTATTAAAAAATAACATTTTACTTCGAAATTCCTTTTCAAAAGCTTTTCCCGTTTAAATCCGATTTATTTCCAAAACCATTTGGATTCAAAAATTCAATTCAAAAATTATTTAAAAAAACTGCGACTTGACCAATTTCTACGTGCAATCCATATTCGTGTGTGTATAGTGTAGTCCAAGGGTTTAACACAATAGTGCACAACATCAACCATCACAGATTCAATCGTATTAACATGGATAAGCGGTATAGTCCATAACGCTTATCTTTATTCATAGACTCGTAGATAAAATAAATTTATCAATGAGATATATCACAGATTATAAATAAAAATTACTATTTGTGAGAAATCCAGTTGGATCCCTCCAACCTGTTTCCCTGCATCCACAGACGTTAGCACAACAATTAAATACCCATTCCACTTCGAGGTGGAATATCGCGGTATATGGGATTTATAAAAGTATCATCCGCTATTATGCGGCACAATAGGGTCTTATCCGCTATATAATGCAGGAAATCAATCACCCAATATATACCATATACTACTATATATATAATATTATCTAATGAAAAATTATTATAAATCAATCACCCAAACACACAGTCAATCAATTTTAACTATCATAATTCAATCATCAATCAATAACCGAAATTTTCAATTATTTGAAATTTGTATGAGAAGATCTCACCTTTGCTTTTATTTTGCAATTCCATTTCCATTCCGCCTTAATTTCACGATTTTTGAACCTTATATAAATATTAGATGATTTAATTAATATTTGGAATCAGCTGGATGATTTTAATTAACCAATGATTTTTATCTTTACTAGTGATTTAAATCTAAACAAATTTTCCTTTATAAAATCTTTTAGTAACAAAAATAATTTTTTTTTAAATTGTTAATAAATAAATTCAACAATTAATCACCCAATCCATTATTCTAAAATAATATTTAAAACATGTATACTTATTTTATTTCTGAAACTACATATAGATATATATAAATTGAAAACTGCTTATATATATAATTTTCACTGTATATATATATTATTTCTGCTTGCATATAAAAATTTACTTCTGCATATACGTATGAATTTAAAAAAAAAGGAATCACCTTAAAATCATTTTAGAATAATCTTGTGAAATTATATATATATATATATCTTTTTATTTTTTTTCTTCTGTTTATATACATATTCATTTAAATAAAAATAAAAAACAAAATTTATACCTTCGCTACCTCCAACAGGCGAAACCCTAGCTTTGTTTCCACTCGCTCGAGTGTTCACCTCCAAATGCGCTGCCCTGACGAACTGAGCATGAAACCTTGCTCGAAATTGGAAGCGCTTGCGAATGTCGCTTCGCCCAATCCCTAGGCCGCGATACCCTTCGACCTGACGCACTTGCGAAATCCTTACCCACGAATCGATGCCGAGCTCCTTGCCGTTGCTTCCATTTCGACCTCGCTCGCCTGCCTTCAGCCGCGCTCGCTTATGCCATCGCCGCTACGATCGAGCTCCGCCTCTAGCTTGCACGCCTCACCCACGAATACGGCCCCAAGCCCCAAGCGAACATCCAAAACCCTAGCTCGAACACCCTCGGCTTCGAACGCGATACGAAATCGCGAATTAATAGTTCGAACTTCGGCCATTTTTTTCTACTTTTTTTTCTAACTTCGATTTTGAAGATAGAAGAGGGTTTTTTTGTTTCGGCTGTAAATATTGAAGAGGGAAAGCGTGTAGAGGAAGGTAGGGTTTTGATTTTTATAATTTTTTATATTCAAAATATCTCGTATTACCTAACTCGAAATCCCGAACTCCTATTGAAGCGTGCCGCCAGGCGTTTATAATGTTATAACCCTATTTCAAATGCAACGGAAGAGGTTTCGAGTCCTAATTTGATCGTATGCGTGAGTTACAGAAATAAACGATTAATTTTAAATTAAATCGATTAAAACAGTTTCGAGCTGGCAGGATTAAAGGACAACTCCGATTGCTACGAAAATTGAAATTCGATAATAATACAATATTATGGATCCAATAACACTGGTTTCATCGAATTTCGAGACTGTGCCTCGGAAGGCTATTTTTTAAATATCGATTTAAACGATAAAATTTAAAAACTAAACAAACTATTTCCAAATTCAACTCTGAAGCTTCCATTATCTCTAGTATTATCAATATACATTTTCTAAGCCATCAAATTATTTTTAAGAAGCTTAAAATTTAAAATTCAAATTTTTACCCATCGTTAATAAATCAAATTCAATAATTTAATTGCCAAATTCATATTTATATTTGAAATTCAAGTTAAAATAACTTCCAAATATTTAAGATCAATTAAATATTCTATTTTAAATGTTAAAAATTCCTGGGTCGTCACATCTATAGAATGGAAAGTAGAATTATTATCTTCAGACTTTTAACGCTTGTCTAAGCTATGTTGCAAAAGTATTTATAACGATTTGAATTATAATGACATATATTCAAATTTAAAGGAAAAAGTATATAATCAGGGAAGCATACATAGTATATCATAATGTACACTTTTTCCTTCACTAAGATTTTTTCCACTGGGTTTTTATTAGTAAGGTTTTAACGAGGCATTAGTTGATCCTGAAGTATCTAACTTCATTTAATGAAATGAGATAATAAAATGTGTCATTGTACTCTTTTTCCTTCACTAAGATTTTTCTCATTGGGTTTTTCTCATTGGGTTTTTCTTAGTATGGTTTTAATGAGGCATTGTTTTGATCCTGAAGTATCAATCCCTTTTGAAAGAATATCATTTTTAATATGATTTTACACGTCGCACTTTTTCCTCGTTCAAGGTTTTTCGTACTGGGTTTTTCTAATAGAGGTTTTTAATGAGGCAACGGACAATATTTATATCGAATGAATGGGTAAATGCAAGCAAGATAATAATGAGGGGGGGGGGTAATGATCATACATATTTCAAAAGGGACAATTCAAGTTATCAAAACATTCAAGATTTTAAAGACGCATAAGCAAGAGAAAGTATTACAATATGTGTAAATCATGAAGTGAACATGATTTTAAGTTATTATATTTGGTCCCACATCGTGGGATAAGTTCAATCCCAAGCTCTGAAGCCTTTATATAAAGGTGACCATGTAATGTAAATATATTACTAATTTCAGGAATGAATAATATATCTTCTGTCGCTTTATCTAATGGCTTCTACTCATATTTCTTTATAACATATTCTCATTTGTTTACAACATAAAGAGATTTTTGTAGTGATCATTGCGGTAGGGACCATTTGGTTGATTCGGTTGGTCAGATGATGAAATTTTAAACTAAAATCAACAAAAATGAAACTCGAACCCAAACAACCGAATTAAGTTTGGTTGATTCGGCCGGTTCTCCAATTTAACCGAACTAAAATATTTTATATTTTATATATGGAATATTCATTCTACATTAAAATAAAACATGAATATATGATTAAAGTAATCTTATTTAGTATTTTGTGCTTTTTAATAGTAGTTTGGATAGATATACATGATGAGAAAAATTTATTGGGATAACTAAACCGATCTAAAAAAATCACTAAAACATTAGTAATTTTAACAGTACAATAAAAGTATGATTAGTTTGGTTAAATCGATAACCAAACTAAATTATTATTTTACGACCGATTGTAAACTAATACAGTATCAAAACAAAACGAAAATGTCCAAATAAATTGGTTTGTTTGTTAATTTGGTTTTAACCAAAGTTTGCTCATCCCTAACTACAACAGCCCCAATGGACTGAGTGATTAACCCCGAGTAGAGCGCCAAAGAGACCCTCCGTGACTGATATGTGTGTGAATCGGTTAGCCACAATTAGTAATGTTGGTTTATTCATTCGACGTTATTAATATTGGATAATTTGGTGCGTAATAGTAAATAATGCTATTGGTATCTATTTATTTGACTTGTTAATGTTGCGCATTAAGATATCAGACATTACTAATGTCACATAAACTTATGGTGGTGATTTCACAGTGCGAAGCATGTAGATTGCGAACTCTGAGGCTGTGATTTAACTTAGGTTTATTCGACATTATAAATACTGGTTAATTTGACCATTGGGGTTGTTAAAAATATGTCTGTAAGGGGACACTTAGGATGAGTCACTCAAAATTGCCGAGGTGGCCAAAACCGACTCACCGCTATTGGGATTGCTCTTAGAAACATTAGAAAAACTCGGTGTAATACCCTAGAAGTTTTAATGATAAATTAAAAAATTAATAAGGATAAAATTGTAATTATACATAAAAGGACAAATACTAAATTTTAAAAAATATTAGAATTAGGCTTTATGACCCATCATTGCATTCGAAATGCGGTTTACTGTCAGACAACATGTATAACTTATTGAATTTGATAAAATAAGTCAGAATTAGTGAAAACTAGATCTAACGACATCTTTGTAGATAATGATTTTAGGGTTACGCCTCATAACCCTAATTTTCAACTATAAATGTAGACCTGACCCTTGCTTCTCTTCATTCTAACCCTATGGGACACCTTTTTAATTCTGCAAGTTCTTTTCTTCTTCCTCCTCCTCAAAACGTCTAAAATCTAAACACTTTTTTTATTCTTTTCTTTAATTTTATAAATCAAAAATAAAATAAAATTTTCAAAAGAAGAAATAGAGGATTAAAGAAGAATGAAAAAAAAAAATCAAAGGATGGACAAAGATGACACAAATTTGAATCGAATTTGAAGAGAAATTACAAGAGAAAGAGAATGAAAGCTTAAAAGATGAGTGGATTTATTAATGAAATGATTACGACGTATATAAGTAGCTAATTTTCATTTATATCCCTTCTTATGGTTAGAAATGTGAGTTTTAATCCAAATCAGTTACTTTAATTGAAGATACATATGAATTGAAAGAACTGGAAAACCCTAGATAGTATTGTACCTTAGGAGGGAATGATAAATTGGATTAAAACTACTCTTATTCTATAGATCTATTTTTTGTAACAATTTTGGATTGATATTGATAAATGAAAGTAAATGAATACAATCTTTTGTATTTATCTACATTTGATTATATTAATGTAACGACCCACGTTTTAATGACTCGATATTTAATTAATTAATTTAAATTATATAATTATACGAACTAAATTTTGAGTCGATGAATTTGGATGTTTCGTAGTCATAGATTCGTGAATTATTGTGTCTTTTTAGCAATTAAAACCTATAATCCAACATTCTCCCCCATTTTGATGATGACAACTCCATTTGATACAAATGAATCTTTGATAAGTTTTGTTCATCTCTTCCCTGAATATATTCCTACAACTTAACTATAGTATTCTCCCCTTGCTATATATTCCTAGAAATAATTAATCTTTTCTCCCCCTTTGTCATCGACAAAAAGGAGAGGTCTCAAAGTAGAGAATATTAACAATGATGGTAACACATAATTATAGAATAAAAATACATAAGTCAAAATAAGAGTACATAAATAGAGAACCACATATCCATAGAAACACAGAATCTAAATGTTGCATAATTAGTCTAGAATAAAAAACTATCACATAAACACAACAGAAAACCACATAGACAATGTCTAGAAAAAATAGTACATAGGTTCATTAAGAAAAATGACTTAGATTGGAAGAAAAAAAATAACCTTACTCATCACCGTCGCTTCCTTCGTTTGAGCTTTCTCCTTCTTCATCTCCATCCATCTCCTCATCCCCAGATTCACCACCAACTTCTTCTCCTTCTTATTTTTGTTTCTCATTTTGAAGTCGACCATGTGAAGTGCTCAGCGGGTCGTTTCCCATGTGAAGTAGGCACGTGAACGGAAGTCGAAGAAGGTTGAGAGCAAGTTATTGCTTCCCAAATATTATTGAGAAAACCCTTTCTATGGTTGAGCTTCTTATTGACTTTGGTGATGGATTTTTTAATTCGATATACATTTGACTCCATTCAAGAAAGTCGTTAATCAAGAAGTCGTTGGCTTCGGGAAACGATAGATACGGCTTCTTGAGGTTGAGCTTGAGGATCAACTTCTTGAATATCAACAACTTCTCTTTTAAGTGGAGGAGGTTGAGATGAAGTGAAAGCTTGAACATGAATTATTTGTTGGGGAGAGGATGGTTGTGCTTGACCGAAGGATTGGTTTTTAAGCCAATGCTCATATGTAATGATCGTGTGGTCAAGATATTGATTCGAAAAATTCATTAAGCTAAGTGTCTTGGTGTTTAAGGAACCAATGGAAGAGCATTCCGGGTTGGAAAAAGGAAATTCAAAGTGCTTGAGAATACACATAATATATGCGGCATAGTGAATCGTTCTCATACGACTTTGGTTGAATGTTTGAAATTCATTCAAGATGACTTTAGCCCAATTCCCTCGACAACCTCTCCAAATAGCATACAAAGATTGAAAGTTCCTCCTGTAAACTTTCTCATACTTCCGGTCCTAGGATTGATGGTATGGATTAACGCACGATGCATAATGTGAGCCTTGGGTCGTAGCGCAACCGCCTTTAGTTCTGTTAAGTCGTCGGCGAGGGACATATGACTTACTCGATCACGAGTTTCCATATTAACGGATATTTCACCCAACTCTTCTCCTTCATCCGAGCAAATTAGAACTCTAGCAAGACGTTGAAGAGGAAGGAAAGTTTTCACACCACATACCATAGTCCAAATGACATCTTCCGGCTTTGAGATGATATGTGGTCGAGATTTAGGTTAGCATAGAAGAGCTTCACGAGTAGATGGTTGATTTTGTTGTTTTGCAACGAAATTGAGTAAAGATTCTTGTCCGTTGCGATGAGCTAACTCTTAGATTGCATAAGGTGCGAAATCGAGAAATTTGACAAATAATCCTTCGAAGAAGCGAGAATTTTTCGTCTTATTGAATCGTTATGTTGCTTTTTAATTGTGTAACCACCCTCAATTCTGAGAATCGAAAGGACCCACTGAAGATTGGGATTGCCGAGCTCTTTTGGGTGCCAATGATTGGGCTAGGATTTGAAATGTATAGAGTAGGATTTAAAATTTGAAAATGTTAAGAGCTTTTTGAACGAATTTGAAGTGGAAGTGAGGAATAATGGTAGAAATTCGAAATAATGAAGCTAAAAAGTGGTAAGAGTTTGAATAGTTGTTTTTAGTGACATTTGGCCAGAAAACGTCAGTTACCAATTTCAGTCGACTGAGTATTCAAAACCGGTCGAATGACTGGGTATTTAAAAAAAATTATATGGATCAGTCGACTGACTTTAGGGGTTCAGTCGAATGAACTCATCCCGAGATTTTTTTGTTCAAACTGGCCAAATTCAGTCGACTGAAATGTGAAGTCATCGACTGACTACAGGATAAAAACAATGTATAAATTTTGGTTTAGTAGACTGCATCAGTCGAGTAGAATGTCGTAAAATTGCAAATTGAAGAACACATGCATTTGTAATAATTTTTTGAAAAAAAACATATGATTATAAGAATTACTAAAAGATTAACATGCAAATATTTAAACCAACCAAACAAAAAACACGGGAGATCTGATATATACATAAATATTTATAAAATTTGTGAAGACTTAGATGAAGAGGACGGAATGTGGTATTCGTCGGGTTCAACTTTGGTATTCTCCTAAAGTTGTCGCAGTGGCAACCATCTATTTTCGTGTTCCCATGATTTTGGAGAGACAGGGGGCACTGAGGTGATGATTCCTACAGTTTACAACATGAAGGTTAACTTGGTTGGTGAACGGTATTGTGAGATGACGATCTACAAAATTTTAGAACCATTTGTTCGAGGAAGCTTAAGCGCTTCACATTTACCTTTTGCTAGTAATACAGCTCTCGCTGTAATTTCAACGCTTCTATTGATAATGATGAATGCCGCCTATCTTTTCTTTGGTAGATGGCGATCTGAAAAATAATGAGCATTTAGTTCTTTTACCTGGAGGAGTACAGCCGGTGTGAGTGGATGTTGGAACTATCAGAACGAGCTTGTATATGGGGGTTGGAGTAGGTAGGTTGACAGAATCTGAGCTAATAGAGGTATAGGAGAGGGAAGAGGATTCCGAGTTGTGTAAAGAAGACATGATTAAAAAAAATTGAAGAGGTTGAATCATTTTTTTGAACTCAAGGAGTTTGTGCAAAAAAAAAACATTCTTGAATTTATAATAAACAGAAGCCTTAAAAATAGATGGGAAAGAGTATTAATAAAAAAATAAGCTAAGAAAAAAAACCAACAACCAGAAACAAGAATGGTTGTAAAAAAAAGTAAAAACGAGTAGCTATAAAAAAAATCAGAAATAATATGAACCCAAAAAAAAGCAGAGATAAGGAACACTGTATAGTAACGTGGTAGAATACTATATTGCCAGGTAAGAGGTTTAAAGTTTAATTCTAGCAACCTTAAAAAATTTGTTGAAATATTTTTATTTTAGAAACATTATGAAAGAAGATCTTTTGATGATAAAATTCCTAATTCTCTTCGAAGTTTTATAAAAAATATTTTCATTCAAAGGTTTTGTAAATATATCAGTCCATTGATTTTCAGCGGATACAAATTCCAACCTAACTAAATCCTTTTCAATATCATCATGAAGAAGATGATGATGTGTGTCAATATGTTTAGTTCGTGAGCGATTGACAGGATGTTTAGGTAAGTTTATATCACTTGTTTTATCACAAAAAATAGTAGATTTGGATAAATTTGTACCAAACTCTTGAAGTGTTTGTTGCATGTAAATGACTTGAGCACATGCTAAAGCAGCGGAAATGTATTCTACCTCACAAGCCGAAAGTGAAACACAGTTTTGTTTCTTGCTAAACTAAGAGACTAAGGATTGTCCAATGAGAGACAAGTCCCGCTAGTACCTTTTCGATCCTTACGACATCCTCCAAAGTCAGCATCACTATATGAAACCAACTCGAAAGGACAATCTTTCGGATAGAGAAGTCCAAAATCTTTGGTTTTACTTAGATAACGAAATATAAGTTTCACTACTCACATATGTGATTCTTTAAGATTTGCTTGAAATCTAGCATATAAACAAACACACATCATTATGTCAGGTCTACTAGCAGTTAGATAAAGTAACGATCCAATTATACTTCGATATAATTTTTGGTCGACACTTTTTCCATCTTCGTCTCTATCGAGATGTATCGTTGTACTCATTGGAGTTTGTTTGGTAGAAGTATTTTCCATACCAAAGCGTTTGATTAGATTATTACAATATTTTTCTTGATTGATAAAAATTCCATTTTCTAATTGTTTAATCTGTAAACCAAGAAAATAAGATAATTCTCCCATATATAACATTTCAAATTCTTTGGTCATTATTTTTGAGAATACTTGACATAATTTTTCATTTGTAGAACCAAAAATAATATCATCCACATAATTTTAAATAATTAGAATATCCTTTTTAGTTTTTTTAATAAAAAGAGTTTGATCAACCTTCCCAATTTCAAAACCAGAATCTATTAGATAGCTTTTAAGACGTCCATACCAAGTACTGGGTGCTTGTATTAGACCGTATAAGACTTTATTAAGTTTATAGACGTGGTCTGGAAATTTTTCATGTGTGAATAAAGGAGGTTGTTCAACAAAAACATTTTATTTTATATTAAAAAGGCACTTTTAACATCCATTTGATAAAGTTTGAAATTATGAAAACATGCAAAGGCTAGTAACATACGTATTGCTTTAAGTCATGCAACTGGAGCAAACGTTTCTTCATAGTCAATTCCTTCTTCTTGATTATATCCTTGTACAACTAATCTAGCTTACTCCTACTTATATTACCTTATTCATCTGCTTTATTTTTGAAGACCCATTTAGTACCAACGACGGTTTGATCACTCGTTCTAGGAAATAGTTCCCAAACTTCGTCTCGTTCGAATTGGTTTAGTTCTTCTTGCATAACATAATCCAATAGTCATCGGTAGAGGGTTCTTTTGCATTTTTATGTTCAATTTTAGAAAGAAATGCTACATGCCCATTTGATTAAGTTAATTTATTGTTCTAACATGTGAATCAATTTCTCCTATGACATTTTCTACTGGGTGATCTCGTTAAATCCTAGGAGGAGATCTTAATTCATTTTCATTATGAACAACGTTTTCATCTTGTTCAAAATTATAAACAATGTTTTCATCTTCTTCAAAATTATTTTGAGTAATCGTATTCGTTACCGTCTTAGGTATTATTTCATCATCCTCAAAAAAAATTATT
Organism: Allium cepa; assembly: GCA_030765085.1. Taxonomy (NCBI): domain Eukaryota; kingdom Viridiplantae; phylum Streptophyta; class Magnoliopsida; order Asparagales; family Amaryllidaceae; genus Allium; species Allium cepa. Next base: position 147,306,837 of record CM060945.1, read on the forward strand.
AAATTTAAAATTTTCGTCGAATGAAACATAAAGTGTTTCTTCGATTGTTTTTGTTTTTTATTTGAAAATTAGATAAGCTTTGATTTGTTCCGAATATCCTACGAAGATTCCTTCATTGGATTTTAGATCGAATTTTCCAAGCTAATCTTTTATGTTTAAAATAAAACATTTTGAATCAAAAGTTTTAAAATAAGAAATGTTCGGTTTTCTTTGATGAAAAAGTTTGCATGGATGTGTTTTGTTAAAAATCGGATGGAAACACGATTCAGAACATAACAAGCAGTTGTTACAGCTTCTGCCCAAAAATGTTTTGGTAATATGCTTCCATTTAATAAAGTTCTTACACATTATTGTAACATTCTAGTTTTTCCTTTCTACAACTCCATTTTGTCGTCGTGTTCTAAGAAAAGAAAATTATGATAAATTCCTTTTTTATTACAAAAATGTTCACAAGCTTCATTTTCAAATTCACCACCATGATCACTTCTAATATTTTTAATTTTAAATTTTTTGAGATTTTGAATTCTCTTTGCAAAAATCTTGAAAATTTCAAAAGTATCACTTTTATTTTTCAGAAAAATAGTCCAAATATATCTTGAGAAATCATCTATTGTAGCAAACACGTATTTGTTATGGTTTATAGATTGAACTTGGGTTGGACCAAAGAGATCCAAATTCAATAGTTCCAGTGGTTGTATAATAGAAATATTTTTCCTTGGTTTAAAGGATGATTTTGATAATTTTCCTAACTGACAAACATCGCAAATATTGTTTAATAATTTATTTATAGCTTTGAAATTAATATGACAAAATCTTTTGTGCCATAACCCAGGATTATTTTCTTTGGCTATCAAACACATATTTGTATTGTAATTTACATTCATATTTAAAACATAAATATTTTTATCTCTAAAACCTTCAAAAATAGGATTTTTATTTTGATCAAAATTGCTACACTTATTTTCAAACAAAGAAATATTGAATCCTTTTTCACACAATTGGCTGACTAAGTAAATTATGCTTCAAATTTTTAACTAATAAAACATCTGTAATAAGAGCTAATTAGATATACCGGTATTGTTCACATCGCCTTTGCTGATGACATATCATTTGTAATTATCCCCAAATGTGATTGAACCTCCATCTGAGTAGTTAATATTTGTTAGCATCCCTTTGTTTCCCGTCATGTGTTTTGAGCAACCACTGTCTGGTATCCATTTTCCTCTCTTTTTTGGTGGTACCTGCAAAATATAGAATTAAACATTGGTACCCACCATTTTATTTTAGGTCCTAAGAGTTAGGTCTTAGGAAGCCAAACCCAAGAGGGTTCGGAATTCTTTTTGAAAATAAAATCTTTGTTTTTATGAATAATTTTTAAAGATTTTATATACTTATTTCTAATCAAAGAATTATTTGTTTAGAAATCCAAATTTTAATTGTTTGTTTTTCAGCTTTATTATTACTTTTATATGAAGAATTCTTTTTCTTTGGAATAATTTTAAAGGATTGTTTATATTCTAGTCCTCTTTTATTTGAAGCAGTTTGAGAATTTTCTATAATTTTGGAAAGATTTTCTCTGCCTTTATTTAAAATAGAGGCATTTTTAATAATATCATCTAACTATGCTTTAAGGCTAGATTTATCTAATTCTAGAATCTTGACATTTGCTTTAAGATCATGATTTTTAATTAATATAGCATCATTCTTTATTTTTGTGTTTCTACCTCTTGATTTAGCATAGAGAGTTGAGATGTCATGTTAGAACAAGATTATTGAGTAACCTCAAGTTCTTAATCTAAGATTTGTTTCTCATCTCTTAGCATATCTACTTCAATTTCAGTTCTATTCAGTTTTTCAAGAGTTTTTTGTACTTTATTTTGACGTCTTTTCATTTACCAAGTAATTCTGAGTCTATTTCCAATAAATCATCAAAAGTTAGATCACTCACCTCGTCTTTTATGACCATAAAACATACATTGGCTTGTTCTGTATCATTGTCCGAGTCACTATCTGACGATGAAAATGATTATGAATTGTCCCAAGTGACAAAGAAAGCTTTCTTCTTGAATCTGTCTTTATTGTGCTTATGTTTGTCTTTCTTTTTCTCAGGACAGTCTTTCTTGATGTGGCCTTTCTTGTGACATTCGTAAAATTCTAGAGCAAATGATGATGGTTTGTTGGTGTTCGTATTATTGTTGGAGCTATTCTTGTTATTTATAAATTTGTTGCCCTTTCTGAAATTCAATTATTTTTCTGGAATTTTTAGCAATGAACGCCGTATCTTCTTCATCTGAATCCGATTCATCGTTTTCTGCCCGGAATGCTGTATTTTTCTTATCTTGAGCCTGTACTCGTTTTGCTTGGAGATTAACTTCATAAAACATTAGATTTTCTATCAACCTTTCTAGTTTTATGGTTGAAATGTCTTTAGCTTCTTCTATTGCAAAGACTTATCGTTCCCACTCATCAGTTAAAGAGTTAAGGATATTTGAAACAATATCAAAATATGTATAAATTTCTCCTAATGCTGTCAAAGAATGATATAAACCTTGAAATCCAGAATATATTTCATTTATAGATTCATCTTTCTTCATTATAAAATTCTAGAACTGATTTTTGAACATAGAAATTTTACTCTGTTTGACTTTGTTAGTACCATCATGTGTAACTTTAAATGTACATCAATTTTCATGAGCAGTTTTACACATGCTTATTCTATTAAACCCATTTTTATCTAATGCACAATATAGCATTTTCATAGCTTTTGTATTTGCAGTAGTATCTAATTTTTGTGTGTTAGGCCATTGTGAATATTCAGTAGTAGGCATAGTATATTCAGATTGCATAATGTTTCAGGTTTCATAACTATTTTCTTGTATATAGATTCTCATTCTAGTAGCCCAATAGTTATAGTTCATTCCATTAAATAGAGGTGGTCGTGCAGTAGATTGACCTTCTAGAACGGTAGTGTTAGTTATAGTTTTGGTGTTGTTTTCCATTTAAAAAAAATCAGATAACTATGTTATGGTTATATGATGGCCTTGCCCTAATACCAAATGAAAGTTACTGTGCTATAGGATCAAGCAATATAGAAAAAATAACTAGTGTGGAAAGTAATAGCATTAAAGTAAAATGACACCAGGAATTTTTATACTGGTTCGAACTCTCGTTCTACGTCCAGTCCCAGACTCCTTCTAAAATTAAAGATAGCAACCCCCACTTAACTCTAAGGAATAGTATTACACCGCCTGAACAATCGAACAAGACTTGACGCCTGAGCAACAGAAAATGACTTGACCGCCTGAGCAACCGAACAAGACTTTCTTACAATCTGGATTAACTTGACTTAGTGTGTTCTGAATAACACGAATTTGTCACTTGTAGTACACCCTTCATATAATCTTCTCCTTGAGAATGATGTGTATAATTGTGTGTGTATGAAGAATGGGAAAATTAATACTGTTTGAAGAATATGGAATTGGAATCATAAGTAATGACTGTATACAGATTTTTACATAATAGAATCAAGAATTTAATGCTTGTTAGATCAAGAGAGAACATAAAATTAGGTTGTTTGAAAACTGAAACTAGAGTGCTATTGTAGAATACGATGATTTACAATTTCTAGAAATGGATGCAACACTTCAGAAAGAAGATAGCTTTTGGATTAATGGAAGTGTCCATTCAAAAATGTGACTGTTGTAGGATTCATTCGACCAAACATGCAAGGTCAGTCGATTGAATTCAAAAATGCACATAATTCATGCATAGGCTCAGCGGATTGACCAGGTGTGTTCAATCGACTGGTCCGTGTAATATATTAATTTTTTTTACATTGACCGAATCGACCAGTACCACTTGGTTAGTCAACTGAGTACTGCATGTAACGACCCGACTTTCAAACACCAGAAAGTCGCATCGCTAATAAGAATGAAAGGGATAGAAAAGAGAAAGAAAGAGAAGAGAAGAAACAACACATCAGAATCTAAACAGCGGAACGAATAAATTATATTAATAGCATAAAATATTTCATAGTTTACAATCACTATCAGAGTACACAGATAATACAACACACACTAGACAGTTATAAACACCTGTCTAGTATTTACAACATAATACAACTCAGAGACAACACAGAATACACAGCGGAATACTATATATCTAACGCAGAAGCCTCCTGCTCCATTGCTCCTCCAATATTCGTCAAAGCTAGCCTGAATCCCTTGGCTACTCGTAAAAATTTGAGTACCAAAGAGTTTATGAAAACAAAAGATAAACTCTGGGTCAGACATGGGTCTGGTGTGAGTAACAGGTTAAAGTTGCTTAACTTTCAAAAACCTTTTTGAAAAGAAAAGTATCACGTAAGACTTCCCACACATAAACATGGAAAAGTTTTTACCTTACGCTAACCAAAACATTTGATAGGAAATCCAGTGATATTATAATAGGTCTAGAGTTTTCAAGTAAATATGAAATAGTCGAAATTGATACATTATTAAATTCCAGCTACTAGCCACAAAAGTGGGTAATACAATCAAAACCGTTGGCACTTATTGGATTTTGGATTCCATACAATGGCTGGGCTACTGGGGTACCGCCCGTCACAGTACGTGGCCTAGATCAACGTACCGAGGAGTACGCCCGCTCCCCTGCAATACAAGGCCAAACCCATTCCTTACTGAACAGTTCCGAACAAGACAACCTCGCAGTTGGCACGCGATTCCAACTGTCCACACAGCCGAATAAAAAGGGACTTCTATACAGGGGAAAATCTTGCTCTCTAGTGGGAGCTACCCACGAAGCCTTTCTACACCTCCCCTGTTTTAGCCATTCCTGGTTGATGAGGCTTGAGGCTACGATTACCTTTAGAGAACACATCTCTTAGGATGCTTATCGTCTACCTGACGATGTTCTGAAAGCATTCAATCCATACAAGTTCGTTTCGGGTTCGAACGAAACAGAAGGCATTATCTCGTTACACTCGTTTTGGAATCACACTCAGAGTTAACGACGATAACCCTCGCACTCTGAATCTCTATCTCGAGCCTATAAGTACTATGTCCGTCAAACTTATCACGGAATCACCCCCAGAGTTATACTGACCAATAGTCCTTACACCTCGAGTCTTCACTCTTCACATAAGATTCACGACCTATCGTTAATTTGGATCGATGTGGTTTTCGGATATCCAAATATGGAAACCCGATCCCGGTCTCATCGAAATCCAAAGCGTGTCTTTTAGGTCTAAGTTGTTTTAGAGTTTAAAACAATTCAATAACATTATCTATATACACACAGATAGATAATTCATAGATTCACAAAAGATAATTATCATTATCATAACCACAGATAATCCACACTATCATTATCAAAGAAAATCCATATCATAATACAACCAATGCATCCATATTAATCAACATTACTAATCTTATAGTTGAGATTCCCAAACCATTCAAGGCAACAATGTCATCCATTTATAAGCAATGATTTATAATCATACTATCAATAATTAATTTAAATTGAATTAAATTAATTACATCATCTTTAATTAATTTAAAATGAATTAAATTAATTATTAACACAATATAAATCTTGCTTGCATCATCATTAATTAATTAATTAACTAACCTCTAATTTATCATCTTAATTAATCAATCCTGATTAATTATACTTTAATTAATTTCACAAAATTAATTACTCTAAACCAAATACAGTAATTAACCTTTAATTACTTCATTAATTAATTAACTATAATTAATTTCATTTAATCTTAATTAATTACAATTAATTAACTATACTTAATCACTTATTATTGATTGATTAATCTTAATTAATCAATCTTAATTACTTCATTAATTATATTAATTAATGATTCTTAATTATATTTAATTAATTACTTAATTAAATTAATTACTTTCAGTAATTAATCTCACTTAAACCATAATTATTAATCACCTTTTATTAATTTCAATCTGTAATTAACTACCCTTAATTACTTTATTCAATTGATTATTCCTTAATTAATTTCTTTAATTAATCCCTTGATTAATTATACAAAATAATTTAATCCAAATTATTTCCCAATCCCAACATCATCTACTAATTACATCCAATAATCATCTTTAATTACTTCACTGAGTAATTCTACTTCATTGATTCCATCAAGTAATTATTATCAAACCCAATGATTAAAATTAATTAAACTTAATTAATTAATTTAAACCAATCTCAATAAACTCCATTAATTACATTAAGTAATTAATGTCTTAATTACTTTTATTTAAGTAATTAAACTTAAATAAATTACACAATTTATTATCATTTATTAATTAATCTAATTAATTATTAAAAATTAATCATATTAATTAATTACTAAATAAACCTTGGTTAATGACCATTAACTATTATTAATTCTTTAATTACTTTTCTTTAATTACTTCTTAATTAATCTCTAAATTAAATTAATCCAAATTATTTATTAAATAAACGAGTCACTCCTTAATTATCTTATTTATTTAATTATTTTTTATATCTGAATAAATTTCTAAGACAATCCATTTCTTATTAATAATTTCATAAATATTAAAGTGGACTTAGAACATTGTATTTTAAAATTTAAATTCAAATTGCATTTTGAATATAATATTCAAAATGATATTTATTTAAGCATTATCCAATTTAAATTTCACTTATATTCTTTTTTTTAAAATAGATGTACATAACATATATTACTTACCTTTTAAAACTTATATAAGATAAGCCTTAATTTCTTAATTTAATTTAAAATTAAGTTTTAAGTACATTATTATTTAAATTACAAATTCAAGTTAACAAATCATTTAACTTTCTTAATAAACCTTTTATAATGACTTCATTCAAAAAGAAAATCAAATTTAAACATTTGTTTGAAAACAAATTTACCTTTAACAAAAAAATTTAAATTTAAACTTGTTTGAAAACATTCAAATTTTAAAACTTATTCAAATATTCAGTTTTTTAAAATCCATACATTTGTAACCATTCTTTATTTAAAATTATTTGAATTAAACTTGAATTAAACTTTTGATTTGAACCTTGATTTTAAAACTCTTTATTTAAAATACAAATTTATTTTTAAAACCTGAAGATTCAAAAATCTTAAGAAAACTGAACTTAAATTTAAATTCAAATTGCTGTTTTGAATCCGGATTCAGATTTCAAAATGAAATTTAAATTTCCAGAAAAACTGCCAGGTTTTATATATTTTTTTAAAACTGAAAACCACTTTTAAATCTTAAAAACTTAGAAGATTCAAACTCTTTGAAAATATAATACATTCTACAGATTTAAACTTGTTTAAATCTTGCCATTACAGCTTATTCATTTTAAATTTGACTTAAATTTAAACCTTCAGACAGTTTTCACAGAAAAATGTATTATTACAAATTACCCGAGCCAACATAATGATGCTTCGGGTCATCAGACCAATATCTTCGGGCAAACACAGCAAACACTCGAATATTACTTCGAGTTCAAAATTCTGCAGTACCCAATTTCATCAATACTCAAAAAATTTGCACGATGCACGTGCACCGTGCCTCCAGTCACCATCACCTACCTCCGGCGACCTCCAATCATCGACAATCAAACCCACGATCAACCTCCACCATCAGTTCTTCACTCCACAACTAAAATCGAATTCGAGATGCCTTGCTCAAAACCTGGAACATAAGAAAACAGGTTTCACCCCTAAACCTGTAACATCCTCATCCTCCACCTTCTGACCACCGGAATGGCAGTGACTCCGGCCACGAGTTCATCCACCAACCTACTATCATCCCCCAGAATCTTAGTCCACTCGATCACTTCAATAAGCCATGCCGCCCAAAACAAATGTCCTAGTTAAAACTAGGGTTCTGGTCAAAAACTCATCACCGCAGCCGCCATGATGAACTGCAACACCACCCCATATTTTTCCCGGCATCACTAACTACTCTTCCACCTACCAGAAGAACCTCGTCACCCCAAATTGCCTAGATCACCCATTAACCCAAAATCCCCCTTTTCTGTTCAACCTAGGACTGCATGTTAAACTGTATTTTAAAAACTGTGAATTTAGTTTTAAAAATCATAATTTTGAATAATGTTTTTGATCTTATTCCTGAAACAGTGAATCAATATGTTTGGTTCTTCATATTTATACAATTTGGTCCTGTTATTCTGAGTTTTCAGAGAAAATTCAAATATTATATATATATTTTTATTTAACTTTGAACAAAATTTTAAACTTTAATCCCTGACTCAACAAACACATTTGTATGAATCTAAAATACTAACATATATTATATTATGAGATGATGGTGTTTCAACAGATTCTTGATCCTGGAAATAAAATACAGAAGACATTGCATGTTCAAATTACACATTCATTTTTACAGAAAAACAACTGATGTAAACATAAATATCATTCATACTTAAACATGGAAATCATCAAGAAACATTCTAAAATACTTAAAATTCATTAAATAGGATGTTACTCACCTTAACCTGATGGGCAGAGCAATGCATTTGAAAAACTTGTGCTTTTAAAAACTTTGAGTTGTTTGGATTGCTTGAGTAAAAAAAAACTGGAAGGCTTATCACTGAGTTCTTGCATGCATATTGTGACGCCCCACCTCTATACCCACGCTAGCCAAGGACACTACAAGGTAATGCCGTCAATTAACACGGAGAATAAGGCTGGTTGGGAGCGACCATCTATAGCCTTGCTCTAATTATCTATTGAATACATCGACAATAGACTACCAAGCAGGTCGACATACCCAATGAATACTTAAAACAAAACCATAGGTGGTTGGATCTATCAGAACAGAATATAATAACTCAAATGTAATATACATCACAGAACAGTAGATCATCATATACACATATATTGATACACAACGGAGTTTACAAAACAATACATGTCAAGTGGTATAGCAGACCACAATATACAGACGAGTCAATAGAATACATATCAGAGTTACAAATGAAAGGGACTACACAAAAAGCTATGACAAAAAGGAACAAGCCGAATAGTCCATTGCGGAAGCAAAATAGGCTAAGTCCAAAAGCACCTAACCTGAAACATCTCGGTCTGACCCGAGTATAAAATACACGGGTCAGTCTAGCTAAACATATCAGTTAGATAAACTGAACAACAATAAACCTGCAAGGTTACAATGTATAACAAATATATCTAAAAGAGATAACACAATCATCAACAAAAGATGAATCATATGATAACAAGGCTCATATCATCGGAAACATATAGAAACAAAGGATACGAATATCCCAAAACAAGCCAAAAGGCAATAACAAATACTAATAAGGTATACAAGTTCCACAAGGTAAACGCTACGCACCATGCGGCTCATAATGACCAACACCGAAGGGCGATACCAAGGGAATATACATATGAATGAAACATCAGAATATTGCTCGAGCTCAGTACTGTATAAACAAGGATCCATGAGCCCGAAGACTCCAAACCCAATATCACCCATGCGGCTCATAATGACCAACATCGGAAGCGATACTAAAGGGCAACCCAATATCACCCATGTGGCTCATAACGACCAACATCGGAAGCGATACTATAGGCAACAAACCCGAAGGCACAAACCCGAAGGCACATACCCGAAGGCAACATACCTGAAGGCAACATACCCGAAGGCAACAAACCGTAGTGGTGAAGGTCCGGAGGCCCAGTACTGGACACCACTAACTGGCGGAATGTGTCATAACTCTTAAAAAGGAATCCGAAAAGTGGTAACGTGAGTCCCATAACCACTCGTTCGCACTAAACGGTTTACTATCCGTTAGTTAATTTCACACTCAAAACAGTACAAAGTTCACCTCATATCAGCGGTAAACCAAACCCGAAGGTTAAAACGATCAATTGAATAGGTTGGGGATTAATCGGAAAGATAAACGCACAGATTCATGGTCCGTGTTTTACCTAACCATTTAATCACCCTTCCACTTCGCTCGAAGTGCGAAATTGTGCGTGTTTTAAATAGAATTTATAATTGGAGAAGCGAGCTTTTAATACGATTTGAAGAAATCATTTATAAAACCCGTGAATGAAGTCAAAAAGGAATTATCAAGGTCAAATATGCATAAACAACTAATCAGAATCAACAAGCGTCGATCAAATTTGGAAAACTAAACGAATAAGGCAATTTGAAAAAAAAGCATATTCAGACGTCTGAAAGAAGGGATTCAGACGTCTGAATCTGAAAATTGATTTGTTTTTCAAAACAGAATTCAGACGTCTGAATCCTAACATCCAGACGTCTGAAATGGGCAATATTTTGCCTATTTCCTTTCTGGTCGAAATTTAGCCAACTCAGACTCTGGAATATAAATTCAGACGTCTGAATATGGGAATAACTTTCTTCCCTAGAACAATATTCAAACGTCTGAAATGGGCATTTCAGACGTCTGAAACCAGATGGCCAGGCATTTTCTGAACCTAGGCCAACTATGGCCAAACAAATCGAAAGCGATCGGATGCGTGTTGATTATAGGGCTTACGTCAAACGACTACCCAACCTTAATAACACCCCCAAACACTCCGAACAACATAAACACCAACCATATAAGGTTTTACATAGATTTGGCTTCAAAAAAATCATAATTTGGCAATTTCACCAAAACAATCCAAATCGAAAGCAAGCATATGAACAAGTGTTAGGAATCCATACCCAACATTAATGAAACTAAGAGAAGTAGATGTGAGTTCAAAACTCACATTTTACCCAAAAACAAAGAAGATGAAGATCAATATCAAGGAGAAGACCAACCAAATACTACTTCAACTCAACAAGCTTCAATCTAAGAATAAAACACATATTTCCCAATTTAGGTTTAGGAAATTTTCTGAAATTGAAGAGGAGAAGAGTTGGAGAATATGAAGAAGAGCTTACCAATGGCTTCTCTTTGATTTTGGAGCAAGAATTTGGAGTTTGCAAATGGAATTAGGGCTTGCAATTTCTATTTCCTCTTCCCTTCCACCATTTTAGTTTTTGCTTGAGAAATGAAATGAAATGGAGATGAATGAAGAGAAGGGGCTAAGCTAGAGGGTTAAGTGGAGATTGGGCTGAACCCAAACTCAAGCCCAAGTAGAAAAAGTAGCCAAAATTTCACTTACTCCAAACATATCGAAGATTATACTCAAAAAGATCGCAAACGCCATTTTGGAACCAATGGAGGTGGTTTCGAGTTCCAATTCGACCGTTTGCAAAAAGTAGCATTTCAGACCTAAATCCGACTAACGACGCTATATTTAAATAAAACATTTAAATATAAAATCGTTAAATATGCTGGTTGTTACAGATCTCCCCTCCTTACAAAATTGCGTCCCCGCAATTCCTAGAGACGATATTTGTAACAACTACATACATACAGCATTCAAAAGAAAAGAGAAATAAGCTTGAGATGAAAAACATACTCACCGTTCACATGCTAAGATAGAAAACCTGGATAAGATCGCTCAATAAACTCTCTGGTTTCCCAAGTACAGTCATTGGGATTAGCGGACCATTGAACTTTAACGAGCGGCACGTCCTTGTTCCGAAGGTGTCGCACCTCCATGTCAAGCACGCGAATAGGTTGCTGTACAATAGATAAGTCCGCTGAGACCTCAAGCTCTTGCAAATCAGGAGAGGTAATAACAGAATCCGACTCCCGAAGACACTTCCGAAGTTGCGAGACGTGAAATACGTCATGAATGCCAGATAAATGAGCTTGAAGTGAAACTCTATAAGCCACAGGGCCAATACGTTCAGTAATAGAAAATGGTCCTATAAAGCGAGGAGCCAATTTCCCAGTCGTACCGAAACGCATAACCCCCTTCAAAGGAGAAACACGAATAAAAACAAGATCGCCAATTGAGAACTCGAGAGGCTTCCTACGGTTGTCCGCGTAGGATTTCTAGCGACTCTGTGCCTCTTTCATTCTCAACCGAATAAGATCAATCTTCTCGGAAGAATCACGAACAAAATCCGGGCCAAGAATAAGCTTTTCCCCAGATTCCAACCAACATGAAGGTGATCGACATGGCCTTCCGTGTAAGGCTTCGAAAGGAGCCATACCGATACTAGACTGAAAACTATTGTTGTAGGAGAACTCTACAAGAGGTAGGTGATCCTCCCAACTTCCACCAAAATCAAAAATACAAATATGGAGAAGATCTTCCAAGATACGATTCACTCATTCAGTCTGTCCATCAGACCGCAGATGATAAGCTGTACTAAAATTAAGCTTTGTTCCCAAAGCTTGCAGAAGACTCTTCCAAAAATGACTCGTGAATAAAGGATCATGGTCACTCACAATAGAACTAGGAACACCGTGAAGTCTCATGATTTCCTTGACATATAACTTAGCCAAAAGTGAAGCAGTCCTATTAGACTTAATAGGGACAAAATGAGCAGACTTGATGAGGCGATCAACAATAACCCAAATGCTAGAATGGCCAGATCTCGAACGAGGTAGGCCGTCAATGAAATCCATAGATATCTGATCCCATTTCCACAATGGAATCTCAAGAGGCTGAAGAAGACCAGAAGGACGCTGATGCTCGGCCTTAAAACGCTGACAAGTTATGCAATTACTCACATAACTCGCCACATCGCGTTTCATGCCTTCCCAATAATAAAGACGACGCATATCGGCATACATCTTGCTACTACCGGGATGAATAGCATACTTAGAACGGTGACAGTCATCAAGAATGTCATGCCTAAGTGCAAGATCAGAAGGCACAAAAAGACGGTTCTTCTTACGAAGACTCCCATGAGAATCAATACTAAAATCCCGCAACGCCTCATCACAAGATTCAGACTCACAAAGCTGAATAAAATGCAACAAATCAGGATCACGCCGCTGGGCATCGGCAATACGATCCAATAAAATAGGTCGAGCTCCCAAACTAAATAATAGAATAGGAGAATCAGAAGATGAACCTCGATCACGAATTTCACAAAAAGATAGAGTCTCAAGAACATCCCATTCGGCAAGCATCATAGAAATAACAGCCGAATGTTTGCGACTAAGCGCATCTGCAACACGATTACCCTTACCAGGGGTATACTGGATATCAAAGTCATAGGAAGCAAGAAACTCGAGCCAACGCTGTTGTCTCATATTGAGTTCCTTCTGAGTAAACAAATACTTCAAAGATTTATGATCGGTATAGAGAATGAAGCGCTCGCCCAATAAATAGTGTCGCCAAATCTTCAAGGCGAAGACAACGTCGGCTAACTCAAGATCATGAGTGGCATAGCGAACTTCATTCAGACGCAGTTGCCTAGAAGCATAAGCAACTACCCGATCTTTCTGCATAAGAACAGAACCGAGACCACTACCACAAGCATCAGTGTAGACAACAAGATCATGATTCCCTTCGGGAACCACAAGAATAGGAGCATTAGTGAGAAGTTCCTTCAACGTCAGAAAGGAAGCTTCACACTTGTCGGACCAATCAAAATGAATGCCTTTCCAAGTAAGGCAAGTGAGAGGAAGCACAATACGAGAAAAATCCTTAATGAACTGACGGTAATAACCCGCTAATCCAGGGAAACTACGAATCTCATGCACATTCTCAGGCCTCTTCCAATTTTGGATGGCTTCGATCTTTGAGGGATCGACAGAAATGCCATCGGAAGATATAACATGGCCTAAGAACTTAACCTTATTCTCCCAAAAGTGGCACTTGGAGAATTTGGCTCTAAGCTGATGATGACGGAGGGTACTCAAGACAATTCTCAAGTGATTAGCATGCTCAGCTTCAGACTTAGAATAAATAAGGATATCATCAATGAAGACAAGGATGAACTTATCGAGATATTCCCGAAATACCCGATTCATGAGATCAACAAAGAAAGCAGGAGCGTTCGTCAAACTGAACGGCATAACGAGCCACTCAAAAGAACCATAACGAGTGCGGAAAGCGGTAAGAGGTATGCTATCCTCCACGACTCGTAACTGATGAAAACCTGTGGCAAGGTCTAGCTGAGAAAAAACCTTAGCACCACTCAATAGATCGAACATATCATCGATCCTAGGCAATAGGTACCTATTCCTAATGGTCAACTCGTTAAGTTTGCGATAGTCAATGCAAAGCCTAAGAGTTCCATCAGACTTCCTCACAAAGACAACCGCGGATCCCCACAAAGAAAAACTAGACTGAATCAACTGCTTGGACTCAAGCTCTAAAAGTTGCTTCTTGAGTTCCTCATTTTCCCTTGTAGACATCCTCGTCGGAGGATGACTAACTGGCTGCGCTCCTGGAATGAGATCAATGCGGAACTCAATCGCCCGCTTAGGTGGCAAACCCGAGACAGGCTCAAAAACATCAGAAAAGTCACAAGCAATAGGAATATGAGATATATCATTATCATCTCGCGAGTCAAGAGAATATAAAGCCATTTCGTAATTATCTACATCCCGAAGAATAAGAGATAGCTGAGTAGGCGAATCTGGATGTCGAAGATACAAAATTCTCTCCGAACAAATAATCCTGGCATCATATCTCACTAGCCAGTCCATACCCAAAATCATATCAAATGCCAGACAAGAAATAACGTGCAGATTCGCATGAAAAGAAAAACCACACAAAACAATCTCAGCATCATTACAAAGCAAACTAAGGGTCGCGGATCCCCCAATAGGATTCGCAATCCTTAAAGAGGTAATCATACAAGAAACATCCAAAGATAAATCATCAACGAGCTTCTTCGATACGAAAGAATGTGAAGCACCCGTATCGAAAAGAACTCGTATACTATGATCTTGAAATAAAATAGAACCTTCCAAAATAGATGGAGATATAACTTTGGACTGAGAAGGACCTTTAGAAGCCTTGGTAGCATAAAGATTGCTAGACTTAGCACCAGCCGGAATAGTAGGGCAAGATGAAATATGATGACCTTCCTTCTTGCAATAACGGCAGAAGAGAGGCTTAGGACAAGCTCGAATAACATGATCCGGAGAACCACAATTGAAACACTTTCGAACGAAAGGTGTTCCGGAAGACTGAGGCTGAGAACTAGGACCACCATTCTTCTTCTTCTTAGAAGGAAAAGACCTGGACTTCTGAATTGGAAACGGCCTCTTGTTGGGGTTCTTGGAAACCTCAACATCCACATCACTATCACACTCCTTCTCGACGGTCTCGAGATGAAGTGCCGAATCAACCAACTCCTCAAAAGAAAGTTTAAGTTGGAGCAACAAAGATTTCTTAAGATATTTCTTAAGACCAGAAACAAACTTCAAATTCTTCTTATAAGAAGTGCTGATGAATTCAAGACCATACTTAGATAAAGCCTCGAATGATGCAACATACTCAGAAACAGAAGATTTCCCTTGCTTCAACTCAAGGAAGCGACGGGTCAATAAAACTTTTTCAGATTCAGGAACGAACTTGAGTTCAAATCGCTCCCGAAACTGAGTCCAAGAAAGAGTAGACTCATCAATCTCGGCTACAAGAAGCTCATACCAATCAAGAGCACGCTCTTGTAATAAGCTAGAAGTTCCAAGAACTCATGGTCAGAAAGATCCATACAAGAGAAGATACTCTCGCACGTGCGAAACGAAGCTTGGACTTCAAGAACGGATTCAGAGCCTTTAAACGGCTTTCCTCCAAGATGAGAAAAATCACTGCACTGACGTGCAAAGGCAGACTTGCGAAGTGGAGACACTCGAGGAGGAACTAGAGGCTGAGTGCTCCTAAACAACTCCAAAAACTAATCAGCAGACATATAAACGCCATCCGGATGTGAGCCACTGGATTGCCCAGCATCCGAACGTCGTCCCCAGCCTCTTCCAGCCATACGCTGAAGGTAAGATAAGAACAAGATTATTCACAAGGTAGATATTGCAATATGGAATACTACGGAATAAAATGCATTCCTAGACGCATTCCCATACTCTATCTAACCTTGATGGAATAAAGAGACACAATGATTCAAAGATTTGTATCACTTGTACACTTTGATGTACCATAATATGTGCATCTATTCTGTGTTTATCATATTTTGTTCTGAACTCAGCTTTGATACCACGCTGTGACGCCCCACCTCTATACCCACGCTAGCCAAGGACACTACAAGGTAATGCCGTCAACTAACACGGAGAATAAGGCTGGTTGGGAGCGACCATCTATAGCCTTGCTCTAATTATCTATTGAATACATCGACAATAGACTACCAAGCAGGTCAACATACCCAATGAATACTTAAAACAAAACCATAGGTGTTTGGATCTATCAGAACAGAATATAATAACTCAAATGTAATATACATCACATAACAATAGATCATCATATACACATATACTGATACATAAAAGAGTTTACAAAACAATACATGTCAAGTGGTATAGCAGACCACAATATACAGACGAGTCAATAGAATACATATCAGAGTTACAAATGAAAGGGACTACACAAAAAGCTATGACAAAAAGGAACAAGCTGAATAGTCCATTGCGGAAGCAAAATAGGCTAAGTCCAAAAGCACCTAACCTGAAACATCTCGGTCTGACCCGAGTATAAAATAAACAGGTCAGTCTAGCTAAACATATCAGTTAGATAAACTGAACAACAATAAACCTGCAAGGTTACAATGTATAACAAATATCTCTAAAAGAGATAACACAATCATCAACAAAAGATGAATCATATGATAACAAGCCTCATATCATCGACAACATATAGAAACAAAGGATACGAATATCCCAAAACAAGCCAAAAGGCAATAACAAATACCAATAAGGTATACAAGTTCCACAAGGTAAACGCTACGCATCATGCGGCTCATAATGATCAACACCGAAGGGAGATACCAAGGGAATATACATATGAATGAAACATCAGAATATTGCTCGAGCTCAGTACTGTATAAACAAAGATCCATGAGCCCGAAGACTCCAAACCCAATATCGCCCATGCGGCTCATAACGACCAACATCGGAAGCGATACTAAAGGGCAACCCAATATCACCCATGTGGCTCATAACGACCAACATCGGAAGCGATACTATAGGCAACAAACCCGAAGGCACAAACCCGAAGGCACATACCCGAAGGCAACATACCCGAAGGCAACATACCCGAAGGCAACAAACCGTAGTGGTGAAGGTCCGTAGGCCCAGTACTGGACACCACTAACTGGCGGAATGTGTCATAACTCTCAAAAAGGAATCCGAAAAGTGGTAACGTGAGTCCCATTACCACTCGTTCGCACTAAACGGTTTACTATCCGTTAGTTAATTTCACACTCAAAACAGTACAAAGTTCACCTCATATCATCGGTAAACCAAACCCGAAGGTTAAAACAATGAATTGAATAGGTTGGGGATTAATCGGAAAGATAAACGCACAGATTCATGGTCCGTGTTTTACCTAACCATTTAATCACCCTTCCACTTCGCTCGAAGTGCGAAATTGTGCGTGTTTTAAATAGAATTTATAATTGGAGAAGCGAGCTTTTAATACGATTTGAAGAAATCATTTATAAAACCCGTGAATGAAGTCAAAAAGGAATTATCAAGGTCAAATATGCATAAACAACTAATCAGAATCAACAAGCGTCGATCAAATTTGGAAAACTAAACGAATAAGGCAATTTGAAAAAAACAGCATATTCAGACGTCTGAAAGAAGGGATTCAGACGTCTGAATCTGAAAATTAATTTGTTTTTCAAAACAGAATTCAGACGTCTGAATCCTAACATCCAGACGTCAATATTTTGCCTATTTCCTTTTTGGTCGAAATTTAGCCAACTCAGACGTCTGGAATATAAATTCAGATGTCTGAATCTAGGAATAAATTTCTTCCCAAGAACAATATTCAGACGTCTGAAATGGGCATTTCAAAAGTCTGAAACCAGATGGCCAGGCATTTTCTGAACCTAGGCCAACTATGGCCAAACAAATCGAAAGCGATCGGATGCGTGTTGATTATGGGCTTACGTCAAACGACTACCCAACCTTAACAACACCCCCAAACACTCCGAACAACATAAACACCAACCATATAAGGTTTTACATAGATTTGGCTTCAAAAAAAATCATAATTTGGCAATTTCACCAAAACAATCCAAATCGAAAGCAAAAGCATATGAACAAGTGTTAGGAATCCATACCTAACATTAATGAAACCAAGAGAAGTAGATGTGAGTTCAAAACTCATCTTTTACCCAAAAACAAAGAAGATGAAGCTCAATATCAAGGAGAAGACCAACCAAACACTACTTCAACTCAACAAGCTTCAATCTAAGAATAAAACACATATTTCCCAATTTAGGTTTAGGAAATTTTCTGAAATTGAAGAGAAGAAGAGTCGGAGAAGATGAAGAAGAGCTTACCAATGGCTTCTCTTTGATTTTGGAGCAAGAATTTGGAGTTTGCAAATGGAATTAGGGCTTGCAATTTCTATTTCCTCTTCCCTTCCACCATTTCAGTTTTTGCTTGAGAAATGAAATGAAATGGAGATGAATGAAGAGAAGGGGCTAAGCTAGAGGGTTAAGTGGAGATTGGGCTGAACCCAAACTCAAGCCCAAGTAGAAAAAGTAGCCAAAATTTCACTTACTCCAAACATATCAAAGATTATACTCAAAAAGATCGCAAACGCCATTTTGGAACCAATGGAGGTGGTTTCGAGTTCCAATTCGACCGTTTGCAAAAAGTAGCATTTCGGACCTAAATCCGACTAACGACGCTATATTTAAATAAAACATTTAAATATAAAATCGTTAAATATGCGGGTTGTTACACATACTTTATGAAACTCCAGATTTTTTTGAGAAACAATGCAGGCAGGCTTGAATTCCAGAGATGCAGGTGATTTTACATTTGAAAAAAATATGCAAGATTGCTTGCATATGAAATGCAGGCTTCAAAATTTGAAATTGCAGGTTTCAGATTTCAAAATGGTGATAGATATGCTTTGCAATTGTACAGGGATAATGATTTACAATGTGCAGGTTTGATTGCATGTTTGAACTGAGGCTTTTGAAGATGATTTTGTTTTGAACATGATTTACTTGATTACAAATTTTGAATCTGAAAAATAGTTTTCAAGTTTCCAGATTTGTTTTTGCATTTTGGGTTTGAAGATTTATGTTTGGCTTTTGATTTTGAAAAAGGAAAGAAATGAAGAATGTGAAAGTGTTTTATATGGAATAAAATTTTTGTTTAATTAAAATTTGTAGAAAATAGAACAAGCATTGACACTTGTCCTTTACATTAACATTTGTCACCTTAAATGTCTTATTTCCTAACACATGTTAATTTAAGTTTTCTAAAAAGTTTACACTTGTTTTATAAAAGTAATTTGTATTTAATTAAAAGTTAATTAGTATTTGTTTAATATGTTATTACAAGATGGATGTAAACCTATGTTTAATAAATTAGTTAGCATATATTTATTTACATATATATAAATTTTAAAATGAATAAATCAAATTTAACTTATAAAATGAAACTTATACAAGTAATTCAAAATCAAAAAAATTAAAAACATTTACACTTTAGATTTCAAAGCTTTGAATTCAAGTTCAAATTAAATTTTGAAACCCAGTTTATTTACAAATATAATTACACAATTTAAATTTTTGAAAAACAGTTATTTTTATTAAAAATCTATTTGTTAAAACAATGTATTATTATATATTAAAAATATCAACATTTGATAACCATAAATAATTTATAAAAGAAATTGTCTTCTTATTAATAAATTATTTATTTTATCACATGATATTTAAAAGAAAATCAAAATAACCTTATTGCTATTTATTTAAATTTTAAACTTGAGTTAAACATATTTTAAATCATTTCAATATTTTTCTTATGTATTTAAAACCATATTTATTTATTAAATAACCTTTTAAAAGTTTAACTTTTAAATAAAAATAAAATTCCCAATTTACTAAAGATACATATTTTATAGAAAACATGATTCATTTATTAATTAAATTTAAAACAATATCCTTTTTGCAATATATACATATTCTATATATATTATAAATATAAAACAGTTATTAGATTTAAAAAGATAAAATCTATCAATTAACTATTTATTTTATTGGTTTATCAAATTAATTCAAATCTTATTACAAAGATTATTAGATCAATTTAATTTTTAATTCAGATTGTTAAATTGATATTGCTTTAAAATTCCGGGTCATCACACTGCATTTCAGTGCATTGATGAAAATATGTGTGTATTTGGATTTGATTAAAAATGAAAGCAAGTTTTAATTGAATTTGTGAGTGATGAACCTTGGGGAAATATTTTAACAAAGCACTGACTAGACTCTATATATACATTTATTAACTCTTGCTAAACTATAAAACTATACAAACCGAATTTTGGGTCGATGAGTTTGGATGCTGCCATAGTCATAAATTCATGAATTGTTGTGTTTTGTCAGCAATGAAAACCTATGATCCAACAATATGGGCGTATACATGTGCATCACACAAGGTAGGAAGGCTAGTTTTATTGTTTTTGCATGATAAGGAAGTCAGGTCGCTATACTCTCTCATTGAACTCTAAACATGCAAAAAGTTGATTTTGTGTTGAAATCAGTTTTTGAACACACATAAGAAACAAATTTCAAAACATCAATTAATGAACCCTAGAGAGGGTCTGATAGGTAAAGCTTGGCTTGGAAGGTAAGGCGGCTCAACGGTTGAAGCAAATGGAGGAAATGGCACGTGAGTTGGTGGCCATAACGATTGGGCGGCACCTTTCCCAGGCTTTAATGAATGGGATAAGCTACTTCCTGTTGATCAGTAGTAGATTACTAGTGGATCAGTGGTACACTGATTGTTAGTAAAACCCAGGTCCGATGTCATTTCATCGAGGTTTCTTCCCTTATTTCGGGTATGAATTCATATGGAGATTATATACAACTTCGAGGAAGACTATAAGCTATTCAGGAGGCAAAAAGTAAGGTGAAGCTCGAAATCTGGTAATAAGAAGTGATTCCTATGGGATCACAACGTTCAGGCACAAGATTGGTACGATGGTTGGTCGCATGACATTCGATGAGCATGTTCGATCGAGCGAAGAAATTCACATCACTTGGCTTTAGCCTTGGGTACATATGTTTTGATAAGATGTATTATTCTTATATTGATGGCCATATGTTGTATTGATTTTAAATTAGTGGTCGTACATATTATTGTTCTTTCAGTAGTGGCCATACATATAGATAAATGATGACGCGACATTGGTCTTCATTTGTAATAGGCATATGTTTACATAATGTTATATTGGACGCATAAGTATATCTATATGACATCAGTGTTCCTTTATGGTCCTAACAGTGTATTATAGAGATACGACCATCATTCTCCTTTTGATAGAGGTGTACACAAGTTATGTGAGAAATCCATGATGACTAGGAAGGGAGAGACGATGACAATCATCTATCATGGGATCATTTATTGCCTATGCTCGATGAGGGACGTAGTGAGATCTTCAAAGGTCTCAGGTACATAGAGTAGGCCATATATCACCTATGCTTGCTGTGGGACACGATGAGATCTACAAAGGTCTCATGTACATAGCATAAGTCATATATCACCTATGCTTAATGAGGGATAATATGAGGTTTACAAAAGTCTGATCATGCAAAGGTGGCACAGGGTATATGCTACATTTCGATACTGACACTATTTAATTTTTGCACTAAGTTTTAGATATATAGAGTACATCATGTGCCACCATGCTCGATGAGGAACAAAATGAGATCTACATGAATTCGACTGCTCAAGGTGCTACTCAAGGTCTTCAGTATAATCTAGTACTAACTCTATTTACTTTGGACCGTTATTATGCATCATCAGATCGCAATTGATGTCTATAATGGACTCCACTCATTAGTAATGACGACTATCAGTTTGTATTCTTCGATTGTCTTTCATTGCTATGTTGTGCGTGTTATTAGTTAGCTGATGTTATTGTCATTACATTTATTATTATTGCGTACTTCATGATAGACTTATATTATGATTACCTTAATTTTAGATGTTGGGTTTCCTTTGTCATAATATATTGTTACAAGTCAATCGCATTATATTAGTTGTGCTGATTCCTTGATCACAGGACAAGAGCAGGTTATGGTATGATTTTCTATCTTTTGGATAGGTTTACTTTACTTTTTTATGGACAATCCGGATTACCTCTTAGATACGATCGTGAAATGGACCAGTCGTGCCTTAGTGGTTCTTGTTTATTTGTATATAGTTTAGAATACTGCATTTTGAGATAGTTCCCCTTACATAAGGCTTTATGTCTGACCTGCATTTTGTATTTGTCTGTTTATGTCATGAAAACTCTCAGGTACTCGATCGAGTAGTTCAAGAGTTAGGTGCTTTTGAGGATATGCTTTAAGAATAGCTAGAGCTTTCTATGGAGGCGATGTTCATACTTTATATATATAATATTGCAGTAGTATATGACATCTATGTATTATACATAAGACTTAATGTATCATATATCATATTTAGAACCTCGTACTGTGGGGAATTTTATGTATTATGACTTTCTGTATCGATGTTCATTTATCAGTTATTTCCGCTAGTATAGTCTTCTATATATATGCTGTTATCCGGTTATGTTCATGTATATTCAGTATATTATATATTGTCATTCTACTATGAAATTCTTTCGATATGCCTTTGCATAATGTTTGTTTAATAATTTCTTTTCTCGACAATCTGCCTATTGTAGTATTTGGAAGTCAGATTGTAACAGCCCGCTATTTTGGACCATTCAAATCGACAATAAACCATACATGTCCGACTTGAATAATTCAAAATACCGCGTTGTTAATTTAAATGTGACAAACTCAACATATATAGTAAATAAATCAGTCACAGATCACAGACACAAAGTAATAAAATGCAGCGGAATAAATAAGGAATAGTAGTTCATAAAGCTACTACATACATCGGGGTTAGAGAAATAAAATACATCAGAATATCCCAGTTGCAGTGAAGTCTCCAGTACGAGCAGATGACTTCTTTGAACCAATCAACTGGATGACCGGAAGGATAGATAGCTGGATCTTCAAACAAAGCTCCAACTTCGAAGGTGAGTCTTAAATGTTGTATCAACTCAGTCTGACCCGAGCGTAAAGCAAAACACAAAACACTCGAGTCAGGATTAACATTCTTATATCAATAAATCCAACTCAAGTGAAATATCAACTGAAATACAAATAACTTAAAGGATGTTTGGGATAACCATCCTATAAGGGTCCATGGAACTATCTACAAAGTAGAAATATACACTATAACACCGTGGCCATTCCCTTTATTTGTACTTCAAACCAAATATCATTTTTACTTCAATTATCCCTACATTTCCCGAAATAGTATTTACATATATTAAATAATTTATACAGTAAAGTATTTTCAATTTTAATTCAACTCAATTCTAAAAATAACCACTTCAATTTTATCGATCTCAAATTCGGATTTGTAATCACAAAATACCTCTTTATATTCCAATATATTTCAAGACTTTAAGTATTCAACGTTTCAAACTAAATTTTTATTCAATTTAGTTTTCTAAATAATAAATTCAAATTTAGTTCAACCTAAATTTTCATTTTAATTCAATTTAGTTTCTAAATAACAAATTCAACTGTATTGATTTCAAATACAGATCTGAATCTCAAAATAAACCATTTAAATTCCAAAATAGTTCAAAGCTTTAGTATTTAAATGTTCAATTTAACAGTTTCATATAGATCTCGATTTAACCTCGTTATTATTTAGTCTTGAAATACTCCCTCATTAGATACAATATCATTTAAGTAACCTTAAATTACATTTTACTCAATATTTTCTTTAATTTATTTAAATGTGAAATATTCATTAAATCACATAAATCAAAAATCCAGTTAGAAAATCATACCTTTAAATTTCCCATTCAAAATTTCAAATTGATTTAATTAAATAAATCCTCATTTAAATACCATTTTTAATAAACCCAATTTATCTCTCAATCTTAATTATTTAATTTATTACAAGAAAATCTATTTGAAATATAGATTTACATAAATACTCAACCATATTATCCGTATTAAATTAATCTAATTTAAATCAAATATTACGACTAAATCTATATATAAAATTTCCATTTATATAATATCTTAAGAATCAATATTATTTAAACCATATAAATTTTTCCAAAATTATAAAAATTATTTTCAGAATAATTATATGGACCAACGGTGTCTGTATATATTTCCTATCATATAGTCTAGTGCTACGGATATTTATCATTTCAATCCGTACACTAAATATATACGGGCGGATATCATTTCAACCCGTAATCCCAAATTCAATTAACTGAAAATCGCTTGGGTTTATCATTTCAACCCATAACAATTTTCTCCTATTCTAAAGTCCGTTCGGGCATGTATCATTTCAATCCATAGTGATTTCTAAACTACAGGGAACTTGCAGAGTGATAACAGATAATACAATAAAATAACAGGCATATATCATCAATAACAATATAATATAAACAACAGGATATGGTGTCATATCCCGCAGGTGAACAGTTACAGATAATAGCGTATATAACAAATTTAAATAACTACAGCAGCTTATTTCAATTGTCGTTTCAATTGAAATCAATATTTAATGAATAAAAGAATGTTAGTCGTGAGTGATTGCTCACCTTTCGAGGTTAGAGAGATAGACAACGTAATAGGCTACGATTTGAATTGCGAAATGACCGATCCAATTGACGATTTTCAAAGCAAGTCGAAATTGGTACGAATTTGACGAACGAAGCTGGTAAATAGGAATTGACGAAATCAAATCAGAACTTGATTGATGAGATAATTTGATGCATGTGAACATATATGTATACATATATACATATATAACTCTATATCTAAAAAGTCATTTTCTAAATTCAAACGCATCCTAAATTTAGATATATATACACATATATATATATAAAATCATTGTTTTAAAATAAAAATCATTTATATAAAAATAAAATCAAATAGTTTCAACAATATATATCACCTAGACTATACTTAATAAAATCCTAGTATATACATATGAACCGGTTATATACAATTAAACTAATATATAAAACAAAGCTGAATACATACCTACCATATTAAAATGAAATGCACATAACCGAAATCTAAACACTTATGCACTATAACTATATATACCAAATATGCACATCCTATGAACCCAGGTGCTCGGCTTGAAAAACATACAGATGGATCAATATATATGGTATTTTGTAAATATAAGTTTCAGGAAAAATGGAAGCAACTTCCCAGATTTGAAATAAATTTATAACCTTTGTAACTTTACATATATAAATATATTTTTTAACGACACAATAAATCTGAAGAAAATAAATAAATAAATAAAAAATCAAAGCGTACTATATTTATATAGTAATCTCTCTTCCCTTAACATACGGCTAACAAAAACCTTATAACCCATTAAATTATATCATTGAACATATTAAAATATTATATAACATATAGTATAAACTGTTCAACATATTTATAAATAGTCATGACTAAAATTTTAAAATTTGTACTATCACCTACTCAGTACGGCCTAGTATGGACATATATTATATTTGAACAACATCTGACATATATAACAATATAAATCTATAACTAAGCTAATTATATACGACATAATGCTGTAACCCTATAACTTTTGAATTTACACATACAAAGTATATATATATATAAGAGCTAATAAAATAATATGCATCATTCTATGCATACAAACTTACATCAGATGGAAGAAAAGGGAGAGAAGGCATTTGCGTGGGTATTATGATGGCTTCAGGAAAACAGAGGGAGGGTGATAAGAGGAGGGGAAGAAGCATAGGCTCACACATGGGAAACTCCAGAAGATAAAGAAACAAAATGAGATCCACCTTTTTATATGTATACGTTACTGTATAAGTTGTTTTGTCAATTGAAAAGAAAGTGAAGAGATAGTGGTTTTATAAAGAGGAATGAATAATTCACGCACATAAAAAAAACGTACCGTATAAAAATCAAGTGAAACGTACAAAAAAATAAATGAAATGGCAACGGTCAACGTTTTTTTTTTGGTGAATAATTAAAGCAAATTATGATGTGGTCCAGGGTGTGCGTTTAAATTTTGAAATGGAAGAAAGAAGTAAAGTCACAATATACCGTACCGTTACAACGTTATATTTATATTTAAAAAGGAAACGTTCCCTTTATTTTTCTCAAACATTCTTTTATTTTCCTTAAAATGCTTATTCATTACTTGCAATTCATAAATGTAAACATTCTTATATTCTAAAATGATCAACTTATACAACATTAAATCCATTCTTATATTTCCAAATAATGTACATTCCAAATAAAATAAATTCTTACATTAAATTTATTAATTGCACTTTGTTTCTTTTTCCTTTTTTTAATTGAATGATTTCAATAAATTTATTTCTAATTAATTTTAATCTTTCACTTCAAAATAGACCCTAATTGATGAAATCAATTTAATAAATGCATGAACATTGTAATCCTTATTTATAGTCATGCAAATACGTTTATAAAATTACAGTATCCAACACGCATTAAATTGCATACAGAATAAACGTTTTTCTCTATCAATCAATATTCATTTAACTCATCATTGAAGCTGGCATTTATTATTCCAATTCCTATTATTAAATTATATTATAATACGCGTTAGAACCTTCCTCTTAATTGCTTCATTGTAGTTTATTGTTTAGAATTTTATTTATGGTCCAACTTATGATCTAATAACACAGTTAACATTTATTTAAATTTCATTATATTAATATACTCCAAATTTTCATCCTTTTGTATTAACTACTATATTTCGATTTTATTGAATTTTGGTCAATCTCACACATTAATTATAATTAAATTCTCAATTATTTATTTACGTTGATTTCATTCTCTTATTAAATCAATCGTTACCTTACATACATAGTCAACATCAATATTTTACCATTTCATCTTACCTTTCATTTATGTAACGTTTTATTTCATTGATTGTAATAAATTCACTTATTAAAATTTCCAATTTCAATAAATTTGAGTAAACTGATTTTCATCCTTTTATTCAAATCAAAGGTCATACTATGATAAAAATTTACATTGGTTATATTGTATAGAATCAACTTTTTACCGTTATCAATTAAACCTACATTAATTGCACTAATTAAGGGAATTGATTACCATTTATTTCCAATTAATTTAATTGACCAAATAAATAGATAATATATATAATAATTGTCACCATTAGCCTTTAATTACATTTTATATGTTTATTACCTACAAATAAATGTTACCATTTATTTCATAACACTAATTTTATTCAATTTCCATTAACGATATATTATTTCACTAATGAATTAAATATTTACATTCTTATTCCTATGTTCATTTTATAACCAAGTATAACCTTACACGATTTCAATTAATTGGAATTCCATTCAAATTGTTAATACTTAGCTTTAATTAACATTGTTGCATTTCATTTTAGTATTTTTCTAGTTATAAATCTTAAATTTTAATTTCTTCCAACATTTAGCTACAAAAGTCTTATTAAATTTACTATTTTTAATAGTCGAAAATTATGGGTCTTTACACTCTCCCCCACTCAAAACTTTTCGTCCCCGAAAAGGAAAAAAAAAGGGAAAGAAGGAATTAAGTAATCAATATATTCAAAAAATTAAATTTAATATAGTATTCATTTAATTATTTACTTTAATTATCAATAGCTTCAAACATT
The DNA here is from genome assembly GCA_030765085.1 of Allium cepa. Lineage (NCBI taxonomy): Eukaryota > Viridiplantae > Streptophyta > Magnoliopsida > Asparagales > Amaryllidaceae > Allium > Allium cepa. The sequence continues at coordinate 147,334,671 of CM060945.1, forward strand.
AACTTGAGTTCATAATTCATTGCTTACAATATTCATTTTCTATTTCATTTTATTTAGTAGCACTACATTTATAACTCACGTTTATAACTACTTTCATATCAAGTTTCTTATTTATAAAAGTAATTCACTGAACACTTCCATTACATAAGTTTTACTTGTAAAATTCTCCATTACCTATTCTTTTAACATTTCAACTTTTTAATTGGTAAGTTATATATATGTCTTTAAGAATGCAATTGAAAGTTACACAAGTCTATCTTATTTTGTTTTAGTAAATAAATGTTCAATAGTTATCATTTATTATTTTCATATCCTTTTTATTTACAGGTTACAAATTCTAAATTTCTTATATACTTCAGTTATAGTCTAACATTTAATTTCTTATTTTCATTAGAGATTTAAGTCATTAATGAATAATTTCATAAAATATTACTTAAGCTCCTACTGCCTTGCCTAAGTTTACAACTTAATTCTATTATAAATAAAAAAATTAAGTTTTTGCTATTCGCTCTTGAAGAGGAAAGAAATATTTCATTATATCTAAAAATTCAATTAAAACATTTAACCTCATTCACTTAATAAAAATATAAGATATATTTAAAACATCCTCATTGCATTATGCAAAGATTTTTTTTTTAAAAGTCTAAAGCAGTGTTAGAAATTTATATCAAAACATTATAATAAACCTTAAAATAAAGTTCCTTAAATCTGATAATTTATAAATTTATTAGTTTTATCTCAAGATACTTTTCAAACATTAATAATAAATCAATAATCATTTACTTTAAATATGTTTTATTGAATTATTAACTTCTAAAGTATTTATAACACTAAAAATTTATTGTTAAACCATGCAGTATATACACAACAATATTTTAAAAGAATATATTTGAAAAGGAAGAAGGTAGATTCGGAAAACAAAATCTAGCTCAATAACTAAAGCTGAGCGGATAAGGTAGATTCAAAAGAATGATATCGGGCACGAATAATTAATTTCAAACCATAAGAAATTTAATTTCAAAACTAATACAGAATTTTCTTGTGGAAATACCTTTATAATAAAATACTTTTATTATCAAAACAAATTTCTATTCGAAAATACTTTTATAACTCGATGTTTCAACAAGTTTATCCTTGTTCTTGCAGACTCTGGCCATGCGTTGATCAAGCGCAAAGCTAGAATTCTTCAAGTACTTAGTAGACCCATTTCAACACCCAGTGAAAATACTTGAAAAACCTTTAAAAACAGATATGGAAAGTACAATCCAAATAAAACAACCAAACCAAAAACCTTTGTCCGATCATGGTTCGCAGATACACAATGGTTACGCCTGGATCCCCCAGGAAACAATCCGTATCCGTAAGCTTTCTCAGCCCTGCGAGTTACGCCATGATGACTAGTAGAGTGCAGGATACACAATGGTTACGCCTGGATCCCCCAGGAAACAATCCGTACCCCCAGGCAAGACTCAGCCAGGCACTTGCGCTACTATTCGCGACCTACACAGATTGCAGGATACACAATGGTTACGCCTGGATCCCCCAGGAAACAATCCGTACCCCTAAGCAAGACTCAGCCAGGCAATTGCGCTGTGCATTCACGAGAAGAAGAAAAAAAACCATGGGTTACGCCACGGTGGGAACACTCGAGTATTACATCCGGAAAACCAAAAATCAGAGAGAATAGTATCGATAGAATGAATCCACGATGTGGCCACAAAGCGGATATCAAGCAGAAGGCACTTTCCATATCTTTACTTCGAAAATATATATCATATAGTACCTTTTCAAATCACTTTCAAATATCATACTTATATAAAGTCCATATATATAGGATTCTATTTTTCCCAATCGGATACTTTCCAAATCAATAGTAGATCAAATCATACTTATATAGACTTCGATTATATAAAATCTCTTTCCAAATTGAGTACCTTTCAAATCAATAGATTTCAAATCAACTTCATACTTATACAAATCCATTTTGTATAAGTTCGACCACTCCCAAATCAAGTACTTAATAATATAAGGTTCTCAATTTCAAATTATTTCAATATCAATTCAGTTTCAAAATCATATTTGATTTCACCAATTTTCTTCCAAATTAAATATCTAAAGTCAAACAAATACATTTCCAAAATCACCATATAAGTACTGGTTTTTAATTCCAATTTAATTTCAAAACCAAATATTTTTCTCAAAATCAATTATACTCAAAAATGGTTTCCAAATTTATAATTATCCCTTTAAAACTTTTAAACTATCTATTTCTATTTGAAATATTCAATTTACCTTTCTGAAAACCATTATTCAAAACTATTTTTTTCAAAACATTTCAAACTAAATTTATATTCTTTATCAAACATTTTATACTCTTCGAAATTTCTTAGTTTTTAAAACTTTAGACCTTGACTTGGAAGTGTTCGAACCTTCAAAATAATTAGGGAGATCAAATTTTCAATTCAAGAGTTGAAAATCAACAATAAATCAATAAACCGATTATTAAATCCGAAAATCGAGGACTGAATACCGGTCTCATTTTAAATTGTTTCAAATATATACTTATATCTTTCTAAAATATCAAATTATACTTCGGAATTTGAAATCAAAAACGGTTTTACAAAAACACTTGCATAGCGAAGCTATTAAAGTGGCCTCTCCCTCACTCTGAAACTCGAAAATCAATGTCGATGATGCGTGCACTCATCACCGAAATTATTCTCAAGCGACATAAGTGAGTTCTGGACTTCTATTTTCTTGGAAACTTCTTTGAAATTTCTTTAAAATTATTGGAATTCATTTGAGCTCATTTGAAACATTTCTTATTCAAAAAAAAATAATTTTAAATCGTATTATTTATATATATTTTCCAAAATCCTAAAACCAATTTCAAAATACTGGAATTCAATTCTCGAATTTCAAATTTAACACTTCAGTTATAAATCATTTTTATATAAATCAATTTCTTATAATTTTTCAAAATTTCAAATCCTTTCAAAACCCTTTTTTATATATAGAATAACATTTCTTATTTGTTTTGTATATAGGTATATAATCCTTATGGAAAACATTTTCACTTTTATATATAGAATAAAATCATAGTTATCAAAATAATAATTTCGATATTTAAAACAAATTTCAAAATGCAAACATACCCGATTTTCAAAGGATAATTTTAAGAATGGATTTCAAAACAAAGATAGAGATTTGAATTAGAGGAACTCCAATCCATGGAATTCTGATTCGAAGATAGACTCGATCGAAGATGAGATAATTAAATTACAAAATAGAAGATGGATATACTTCTATAAATCGCGGGCGACCTTAACCGGGTCAATCGTGATTTCAGGAATATGATTGATGCGGAATTCTAAGGCAAATCGACATTCGATCGCCCGATATAGAATTCGGCATAACTAGATATAGCAGCATTGTAAACCGAGGATACATGAATCTTCGGTGAATCAATGCCAACTGAAAAGGAGTTTCACCCCTTTTACAAATCATTCAGTGAAGTTATGGAATACTCCAGAATCGAACGAATATAAATAGGGAGAGACAAGAATGAATTTCGAAACTGAGGGACATTCCAAAATTCAAAGGAAATCGAGTCAAAAAGGAAGAGATTCAACTCGAATGAAAGTGATTCTGCAAATAAATTTACCATATATGCTAAGTTTGCCTAGAGCCAAAGCTCTGATACCAACTGTAACAGCCCGCTATTTTGGACCATTCAAATCACAATAAACCATACATGTCCGACTTGAATAATTCAAAATACCGCGTTGTTAATTTAAATGTGACAAACTCAACATATATAGTAAATAAATCAGTCACAGATCACAGACACAAAGTAATAAAATGCAGCGGAATAAATAAGGAATAGTAGTTCATAAAGCTACTACATACATCGGGGTTAGAGAAATAAAATACATCAGAATATCCCAGTTGCAGTGAAGTCTCCAGTACGAGCAGATGACTTCTTTGAACCAATCAACTGGATGACCGGAAGGATAGATAGCTGGATCTTCAAACAAAGCTCCAACTTCGAAGGTGAGTCTTAAATGTTGTATCAACTCAGTCTGACCCGAGCGTAAAGCAAAACACAAAACACTCGAGTCAGGATTAACATTCTTATATCAATAAATCCAACTCAAGTGAAATATCAACTGAAATACAAATAACTTAAAGGATGTTTGGGATAACCATCCTATAAGGGTCCATGGAACTATCTACAAAGTAGAAATATACACTATAACACCGTGGCCATTCCCTTTATTTGTACTTCAAACCAAATATCATTTTTACTTCAATTATCCCTACATTTCCCGAAATAGTATTTACATATATTAAATAATTTATACAGTAAAGTATTTTCAATTTTAATTCAACTCAATTCTAAAAATAACCACTTCAATTTTATCGATCTCAAATTCGGATTTGTAATCACAAAGTACCTCTTTATATTCCAATATATTTCAAGACTTTAAGTATTCAACGTTTCAAACTAAATTTTTATTCAATTTAGTTTTCTAAATAATAAATTCAAATTTAGTTCAACCTAAATTTTCATTTTAATTCAATTTAGTTTCTAAATAACAAATTCAACTGTATTGATTTCAAATACAGATCTGAATCTCAAAATAAACCATTTAAATTCCAAAATAGTTCAAAGCTTTAGTATTTAAATGTTCAATTTAACAGTTTCATATAGATCTCGATTTAACCTCGTTATTATTTAGTCTTGAAATACTCCCTCATTAGATACAATATCATTTAAGTAACCTTAAATTACATTTTACTCAATATTTTCTTTAATTTATTTAAATGTGAAATATTCATTAAATCACATAAATCAAAAATCCAGTTAGAAAATCATACCTTTAAATTTCCCATTCAAAATTTCAAATTGATTTAATTAAATAAATCCTCATTTAAATACCATTTTTAATAAACCCAATTTATCTCTCAATCTTAATTATTTAATTTATTACAAGAAAATCTATTTGAAATATAGATTTACATAAATACTCAACCATATTATCCGTATTAAATTAATCTAATTTAAATCAAATATTACGACTAAATCTATATATAAAATTTCCATTTATATAATATCTTAAGAATCAATATTATTTAAACCATATAAATTTTTCCAAAATTATAAAAATTATTTTCAGAATAATTATATGGACCAACGGTGTCTGTATATATTTCCTATCATATAGTCTAGTGCTACGGATATTTATCATTTCAATCCGTACACTAAATATATACGGGCGGATATCATTTCAACCCGTAATCCCAAATTCAATTAACTGAAAATCGCTTGGGTTTATCATTTCAACCCATAACAATTTTCTCCTATTCTAAAGTCCGTTCGGGCATGTATCATTTCAATCCATAGTGATTTCTAAACTACAGGGAACTTGCAGAGTGATAACAGATAATACAATAAAATAACAGGCATATATCATCAATAACAATATAATATAAACAACAGGATATGGTGTCATATCCCGCAGGTGAACAGTTACAGATAATAGCGTATATAACAAATTTAAATAACTACAGCAGCTTATTTCAATTGTCGTTTCAATTGAAATCAATATTTAATGAATAAAAGAATGTTAGTCGTGAGTGATTGCTCACCTTTCGAGGTTAGAGAGATAGACAACGTAATAGGCTACGATTTGAATTGCGAAATGACCGATCCAATTGACGATTTTCAAAGCAAGTCGAAATTGGTACGAATTTGACGAACGAAGCTGGTAAATAGGAATTGACGAAATCAAATCAGAACTTGATTGATGAGATAATTTGATGCATGTGAACATATATGTATACATATATACATATATAACTCTATATCTAAAAAGTCATTTTCTAAATTCAAACGCATCCTAAATTTAGATATATATACACATATATATATATAAAATCATTGTTTTAAAATAAAAATCATTTATATAAAAATAAAATCAAATAGTTTCAACAATATATATCACCTAGACTATACTTAATAAAATCCTAGTATATACATATGAACCGGTTATATACAATTAAACTAATATATAAAACAAAGCTGAATACATACCTACCATATTAAAATGAAATGCACATAACCGAAATCTAAACACTTATGCACTATAACTATATATACCAAATATGCACATCCTATGAACCCAGGTGCTCGGCTTGAAAAACATACAGATGGATCAATATATATGGTATTTTGTAAATATAAGTTTCAGGAAAAATGGAAGCAACTTCCCAGATTTGAAATAAATTTATAACCTTTGTAACTTTACATATATAAATATATTTTTTAACGACACAATAAATCTGAAGAAAATAAATAAATAAATAAAAAATCAAAGCGTACTATATTTATATAGTAATCTCTCTTCCCTTAACATACGGCTAACAAAAACCTTATAACCCATTAAATTATATCATTGAACATATTAAAATATTATATAACATATAGTATAAACTGTTCAACATATTTATAAATAGTCATGACTAAAATTTTAAAATTTGTACTATCACCTACTCAGTACGGCCTAGTATGGACATATATTATATTTGAACAACATCTGACATATATAACAATATAAATCTATAACTAAGCTAATTATATACGACATAATGCTGTAACCCTATAACTTTTGAATTTACACATACAAAGTATATATATATATAAGAGCTAATAAAATAATATGCATCATTCTATGCATACAAACTTACATCAGATGGAAGAAAAGGGAGAGAAGGCATTTGCGTGGGTATTATGATGGCTTCAGGAAAACAGAGGGAGGGTGATAAGAGGAGGGGAAGAAGCATAGGCTCACACATGGGAAACTCCAGAAGATAAAGAAACAAAATGAGATCCACCTTTTTATATGTATACGTTACTGTATAAGTTGTTTTGTCAATTGAAAAGAAAGTGAAGAGATAGTGGTTTTATAAAGAGGAATGAATAATTCACGCACATAAAAAAAACGTACCGTATAAAAATCAAGTGAAACGTACAAAAAAATAAATGAAATGGCAACGGTCAACGTTTTTTTTTTGGTGAATAATTAAAGCAAATTATGATGTGGTCCAGGGTGTGCGTTTAAATTTTGAAATGGAAGAAAGAAGTAAAGTCACAATATACCGTACCGTTACAACGTTATATTTATATTTAAAAAGGAAACGTTCCCTTTATTTTTCTCAAACATTCTTTTATTTTCCTTAAAATGCTTATTCATTACTTGCAATTCATAAATGTAAACATTCTTATATTCTAAAATGATCAACTTATACAACATTAAATCCATTCTTATATTTCCAAATAATGTACATTCCAAATAAAATAAATTCTTACATTAAATTTATTAATTGCACTTTGTTTCTTTTTCCTTTTTTTAATTGAATGATTTCAATAAATTTATTTCTAATTAATTTTAATCTTTCACTTCAAAATAGACCCTAATTGATGAAATCAATTTAATAAATGCATGAACATTGTAATCCTTATTTATAGTCATGCAAATACGTTTATAAAATTACAGTATCCAACACGCATTAAATTGCATACAGAATAAACGTTTTTCTCTATCAATCAATATTCATTTAACTCATCATTGAAGCTGGCATTTATTATTCCAATTCCTATTATTAAATTATATTATAATACGCGTTAGAACCTTCCTCTTAATTGCTTCATTGTAGTTTATTGTTTAGAATTTTATTTATGGTCCAACTTATGATCTAATAACACAGTTAACATTTATTTAAATTTCATTATATTAATATACTCCAAATTTTCATCCTTTTGTATTAACTACTATATTTCGATTTTATTGAATTTTGGTCAATCTCACACATTAATTATAATTAAATTCTCAATTATTTATTTACGTTGATTTCATTCTCTTATTAAATCAATCGTTACCTTACATACATAGTCAACATCAATATTTTACCATTTCATCTTACCTTTCATTTATGTAACGTTTTATTTCATTGATTGTAATAAATTCACTTATTAAAATTTCCAATTTCAATAAATTTGAGTAAACTGATTTTCATCCTTTTATTCAAATCAAAGGTCATACTATGATAAAAATTTACATTGGTTATATTGTATAGAATCAACTTTTTACCGTTATCAATTAAACCTACATTAATTGCACTAATTAAGGGAATTGATTACCATTTATTTCCAATTAATTTAATTGACCAAATAAATAGATAATATATATAATAATTGTCACCATTAGCCTTTAATTACATTTTATATGTTTATTACCTACAAATAAATGTTACCATTTATTTCATAACACTAATTTTATTCAATTTCCATTAACGATATATTATTTCACTAATGAATTAAATATTTACATTCTTATTCCTATGTTCATTTTATAACCAAGTATAACCTTACACGATTTCAATTAATTGGAATTCCATTCAAATTGTTAATACTTAGCTTTAATTAACATTGTTGCATTTCATTTTAGTATTTTTCTAGTTATAAATCTTAAATTTTAATTTCTTCCAACATTTAGCTACAAAAGTCTTATTAAATTTACTATTTTTAATAGTCGAAAATTATGGGTCTTTACACAGATGTTGTTATTCGGTGCTGATTTTAGGGTATTACAAAGGACGTGTAGTTACACTTGGTATCAGAGCTTGGGTTCAACACTTAGGGCCAATTACACTAGTTTGGGTTAAACATTTTGATGGAGAGAGATACGTTGAAAGAGCGTACTTGCATTTTCGTATTATATTATACCGCATGTGCAAATTGTCCTTCGGACCTAGATTTATTTCTACCACTGGTCGCTAAGGCATCTTCATCGTGATGTTAATATAGCACATGTGGTATGCAAGCATGACTGTGAATGGGAAGTCTAAGATGCCCGATTAGTTCAAAGGTTATTTAGCTATCACAGCGAGATAATCTGTCACATTGAACATTTCCAGTAGGTCTAGTTGGTGTTAGAGGTGGTGTGGCCCTAGGGACACCGATATTTCTTACTCCACTAGCTTTAAACTCTCCGATGTTGTGCCAAGATTTCCTTAGTCTAGGAAGGAAGTCATATTTGTGTTCTAAGGTCGTTGCTGAGACATAGCCTTGGATGTGTGGATACGAGAAGGCTTCCACCAATATAGGTTTAGAGAATGTTCTTATAAGGGAAATTGCTTTTAGATATCTAGAGTGGGGGAATTTGGCTGAGTAAGACATAGTTTTAAAAGTGGCAGATGGGCAAACCCATGACTTAAGAGAAAATTTAGGCGTTGTTTTGGGCCTCAAATCATTTTTGAGATCGAGAAGGGCATGTAGCATGAGAGCTTCATCCATTTCGTGCAAGGAAGCTTGTCAGTATGAGAGTATGTTGACCAATTCAATCTTTTAGTTTGATTTGAGAATTGAGACAGCTGGTATTGTATTGGCATGAGCAAAGGAGTTTGTGTTGGGTTTTAAAGCATCTGTTGGGGATTCATAGCTTAGACTTATCATTGTTTGGGGCCATTTTAGAAAGTTTCATTGGGATAGTTCTCCTTTATGAGAGCACCCACGAGGTACCGTTTGAGGTAACAAAAGACGAAAGCTAACCAATGTTCTAAACAAAGTTCTTATCAAAGCACAAAGACCAAAATACAAGGAAGATCGAGCATATTCAAAGAAGAAAATTGATCTAATATTTCACTCTTGTGGAAAATGAGGGCATTTACAATAAAATGTCATTTAGCTAAAGTGAAGCGTAATTGATTCAACTGCGCTTGGTTTGATCACTTGAAGAAGGATTGTCCCACGTTGCAGTGGGTGGGTAAGTGATGATGACTCATACCTAATAAGCATTACTGGGTCCTAATGGGCCTATTGCTTAGGCGAAATGGAAGGAGCTTATGTAGTGGGGTACACTTTATATTTAAGGTACTCACTTCTATTCTTTTCGATACTTGTGAGCTATATATTTCTCTATTACTAGTAACTTGGTAGATGATAAAGTCTATACCTTTCATAGTAGGTAAATTCTTCTATAAAGAAAAACCTTGTATGAATAACCTTAGTTGCAAAGCTGAGGTGACGTGATCGAGAGTACTTCCATTCGAACTTAATGCATGAGCTTTTAAGTTGAGTAGGGTTGGCTGATAAAGTGTGACTTGGATTGTATCCAAGTAGGATTCGGTGGATGCTCATTAAGAAGCAAAGGCTAAGCAAATGACTTAAAGGCGCTTAACTAGAGTCGTTCGTGTTAGAATTGCTTTTCTTTGTGTTAGTAAACCTTAAGGATGGGAGTAATTCCATGTGTTGAAAGGGTGTTTTCTAAAGATTGGTCATTCACGTACCCGTTCTTAATCCCAGTTTGCACCAATTAGGAAATGGTTTTTAGCTTGATTCTTATAGTGAGCACTTGAGTCGAATTATTGAAGTGTTCGAGAGATTACTGAAGTGCGACCTTGGTCATGTAAGGAGACTTAGTAGTGGAGTTAAGGAACTATACCGGAGTTCGCATGAAAAGTGCTAGGTGGCCGACCCTAATTTAACAAAGAAACTATACAATAAAACAAAGGATTGGAATGGGCATTATTTCATTTTGGATGGTCTTTAGTCATTGTAAATTTTAGTGTTGTGTAGTTGTGATTACTTAGGAAAGTTCGAGGAAAGATTTGTCGAATAGTTTTGTGGTGATTCGGATAATTTCCTAAGCGGTGAGATGACATTTTCTTAAGCGAGTGCAGTGGTGCACTTAGTATATTATCCTTATCAACATTGTGCAGTTAAAGTGAATTTGAATATAACAACCTTGTTTTCAAAGCCGTAATATTATACAAATTTAATTAAAAATAAGATTGTTCGTATTTAATTTTTAACAATTGTTACTTAAAATTCACTTTTCATTTAACCGTCGTCTTTTTAATAATAGATTTTGTTTTAACAAATTGAATTAATTAATAATTCTTTTAAGAAAATATACTAAATTGGATAATGTGTTATTGTTAAATATAAAAAAAATTAAAGTGTAAATAATTGTATATAATTGAAGAAGATGGAAAAAAGTTTTATTTGACATATAATAAAACCAATAAATTATAAAAATGAATAATTAAATATGGTGAAACAATATTGGATTAAAGAAAAATTATGCAGTTATTGGATTATATTTTAAAAAATGAAGTGTAGATCAATTTGAATTAAATTGATTATAAATAAAAATGAATTATTTAAAAGAAATAAAAGAAAATATATATAATAGACCATGATGAAAAGGAAGGGGAAAGGCTAGCCTAAAAGAAAATTTAAACCTATACCCTTAATAAAACTAAAGCCAAACCCATCTCCTCACTAATTTCCAATTTCTTATCCTACGTCCATTTTCCCTGGCTTAATCCTCAAATATAAAAACAAACAAAAAAGAATAGAAAAAGGCAGCGAACAAAAGAAATCGCAAAGGGCCGAAGCGCGGTTTTAGGCGATGGGGGTGAGGCCGACATTGGCAGCAGGCGCGAGTAGGCGAAGATGGAAGCAACACCGGCAAGCTAGGGCAATAGGGGCAAGTGTGATTGTAGCTGGTGGTGGCGTGTTCGTGGAGGAGGTTACGACCTGGGATATCGGACGACATTCATGGTTGCAACTAGTGAGGTGCGAGCGTGAAGAGGGGTGGAGCTGGAGGCCGTAGAGGCGCAAACCTTGGTGTAGCGGAGGGCAATGATGTGTGCAAATGAATGGTTAAGGTGAGTTACTTAAACTCACACTATTATCATGATAATATGAATTTCGCTCTGCATTGCATGTCCTTCCCTGGTTATAGATTTCAATGAATATTTGTTGTGTGTGAATGAATCGATTGAAATATGGATGCATGCGATAATTTATCTTGTTTATCGAATATATTAGGTTGAAAATTAATTGTTTGGTCATATCGAGATTGTTACTTGGATTGACAGATTCCAGTTTACAAATGGAACTTTGTTCGATTGCAAATTAAATTTTATTAACTTATACTGAAGTACGAACATTTTTATGTGACAGAAGTTGTCGGAAAGCAACTCGAATCATTAAATAATTTCATATTATTGAATTACGTTTTATAGAGTGATGTTGGCTCTAGAAGTTGCATTCTTGATGATTTTATTTTTAAATTGTTTAACTATTTTTAAAAGAATTTTAAATGAGATTTTATCTATTTTGATACTTATTGTGTGACGACCCGCCTTTTGGACTCTCACAATCGATATTAATACATCCCTAGTAATCAAGTGCTGCAAATTCAAGTTTGGAAAGGCAGATTGATCTAGGATAAAAAGAGAATAACATAGAATAGAGAAGGAAACAGATTCTCACACGAATGTCATAATCATATATTATTAACCATGAAATTTTTTACAGCGGAAAAAATTTGAATACAATATCAAAGTCTAACCTAGATTCAACATAGATAGTTATAAATCCTTTGTCCTTATGAATGCTGAAAAACAACAAAATAAATGCATGAAAAAATATATTACATCTATACATCGATGAAGATCTCCAGCTCTCCTTTGGAAATTCCAAGCATCTTTAGCTAAACCTAAAACTACTCGGATCTGACTCGAGTATTACAAATACCCAGATCGGGCTTGAAAAATCAATGTGAAAAACTCGAATTATAAATGTATATGGTGTCGTAGATCTAATTGATGTCAATCAAAACCTTTGAAAAGAAGGGCATCTCGTAAGACCACACCGCACATAAATACTGACGGATTTTTACCTTAAGATAACCAATATACTATATATAATTTTTTTTTTGATATTTTCATTAATGACATTGTTATGAAAACACTTTTCGGATAAATACATAAAGAAGGTACCAATATATAGATAATGTCCAATGGTTTATATGATACCAAAGGGTAGCTGAAATGTTTGCACATTGCAGTTATTTTGGGAGTAGAACCAAAACCGTAAACCTCGTATTGGAATTGGATTTCCAACGTGATAGAGAACTAGTTTCCATTTCCTCTGATGTGAAATCCACGCATAATAATCTTGGCCCCTGGTGACTATTTACTTTTCTCAAGCAAGCCTCCGTATTACATTGTTACACTACTATGGAACAACGTATTTTGGTGGCTTTGCTCTTTCTCGGTCGAGCCTCCAATACCTTCCCATTTAAACCATTGAGGGTTCAGACACTACCGGACTCCTCCATCATCAATATATGCGTTTTCAGAAATGCAATGACAGAAACTCATCCATATAAGTTGTCCAAGTGAAGGACAAGCTGAAGGAAATCCTCATACTACTTCTTGTTTGGGAATCACCCCTAGGATTAGCAATGAGTAGTTGCAAATCGAAGATTTTCAAAATGACGACACCATTGCCAATATATATATATATATATATATATATATATATAATATAGGGATTAACCCAAAGGTAAGTGGCAAGCAGCCTTACATTATGGAGATCTCCGTCTTAGAATCATTATTTTCAACATGCCTTCACTTTCAAACATGTATACTGGTTCGAAGTGATTTTCGAATAGGAATTATTCAAATCCAACCCCAGTTTCTTCGAACTAATCATCGATAAAAAGATGTACTATCCAGTAAAGGGTAGCTCCGGTCTTGTGTTGCAGAGGATTAAGGCGGATCCTCAGTTCTGTGATCTAGACCAAGTACTGTGACGGACGGTACCTTAGTAGTCCTGCCATTATATGGAATCCAATCTCCAATAAGTGACCTCGGACTTGATTGTACACCTGTTATGCTGGAATTTAATGAATATAAAAATTTCGGCTATGTGAATAATTTATTTGAAAACCATAGACACTATTATAATATAACTAGATTTTCAATCAGAAGTTCTGGTTATCGTAAGGGAAAAACTTGTCCGAGTTTATTTGCGGAGAGTCTTAGAAGATACCTTTGATTTCAAATGATTTTCAAGTTAAACAACTTAAACCATTTACTCATACCAGACCCATGTCTGACCCAGAGTTTATTTTATGTTTTCTTAAACTCTTGGGTACTCAAATTTTTATGAGTAGCTAAGTGATCCATGTTGGCTTTGATGTGTTTTGGAGAAGACTTGGAGCAGGAGACTTTGGCGTACCTATATATATATATATATATATATATATCTATTCCGCTATGTTAGTACCTCTGTTTGCATTTTGGCTTGTAATGTGTAGGCAGGTCATCATGGCTGTCTAATGTGATGTTGTAAAACTAAATGACTTTGATGTATGGTGACTATTATAAAATATCTATGTGATGTAATATATATTTTTCCGTTTCACTGTGAGATTCTGATGATTGTTTAGTTCTTTCTTTCTATCCTTTTCTTTTCTACCTATTTCTTTCTAAATTACAATACAACTTTCTATGGAATGAAAGGCGGGTCGTCAAAGTTGGTATAAAAGAGCTAGGTTGAGATAATACCTAGACTTTTTGGGTTAATACTCATAGTGAGAGAGAGTACTTGTAATTTTTATATATATCTATATACGCCTATCTGATTTTTATGTTACCTGTCCAGGTTGCCAACATGCGTTCCAAGGGAAGAAGAGGCAGAGGTGTGAGTAGCACAATGACCACAAATGGAAGAGGTCCGAATGCTGAAGGTGGAAGGGTGTGTCGAGGCTGTAAACCCAATACCGTCTCGAATGAACTTTGCAGCGTTGTGCAAAGACTTTACCAATCTCGAAGGAAAGCCTTCTATGGGTACAGAGTCTATCATTGACGTTCAGGCCAAGTTGCACTCGTGTGAGCGGATTTTTAAGAGTTTGGATCTGTCAAATGAGCAGAAGCGGGTTATGGCATCATGGCAACTTCAGGAAGGAGCAGCTGCGTGGTGGGACGCAGTCGCCATGAATGTTTTCGAGGATAATTTCTCTTGGTGCAAGTTCAAGGAAATGTTTAAAGAGCAGTTTATGCCTACCATAGGGAAGACTTGACTGTATAGGAATTTCCTAGACCTTAAGCAAGGAAGTTTGTCAGTATCAGAGTACGAAACCAAGTTCAACGAGTTATCCCGCTATGGACTTGGTCTTATTGACACACCACTTAAGAAGAATGAGATGTTTGTGCTTGGAATGAGGCCCGAATTTCATGAAAGGATGACTGCACATCTCAAAGGATCATTTATGGAACTGATAGATATGGCTTTGAGATACGAAGAGCTTATGGAAAAGAAACCCTTGGCAACAGTGGCAGCACCAAGTGGAAATGCTACCAATCAGAACAAAAGGAAATTCAACTCGAACTGGAAGAAGCAGGGTAAAGGAAAACCTGGAGGCAACAATGCAGCTCGGAAATACTACGTGTGCCAACAAGAAGGTTATTTGGCTAAACAGTGTCCTAGAGGTGGAGCGCCGAAGCAGCAGCAGAATGGACCCATTTCCACAATGGTTCAGAAGTCCTTATGTTTCAATTGTCAGCAACTCGAGCATATGGTGAAAGCTTGTCCACTTCTCCAGAGTGTTAGCCCATGAGATGATGGTTTTGATGACAACAACCTTAGAATAGATTATAAAATATAAATACTAACATTATAAGTTTAGATATATATGTATATGCAGGATTTAACCATGCAGGTACCAAGAATGAAGACTGTACAGTATAGAGATTCAAGATATCAAAATAGAAGACTCATGAGTATCAGGATTATCAGGAGTTCAAGATTTCAAGCATAAGTATTTTTATTAGGAATTTTTGTTAAAACTCGTAAAAGAGCACTGGCATCTTAAAATCCAATTTATTCGTGGAATGGAATCCACTTCGAGCCTGTTAAAGGGATGGAACCCTAAGTAGGATGGAACCTATGAAAAATCTAGTGGAACATTGTTTTGCATCTGCTAACTTTTTATTCAAAATGATTTTTCAAAATTATATCCTGTTTTCAAAATGTTTTTCAAAACTTTCCTTTTAAAAACATCAAAACCCTCTATCCTGATTTTAAATAATTTTAGCCTCAAAATTGTCTTTAATGTCAAAGTCAAATTACCCCTAATTTTAAACTGTCGTTTTGAATTATAAATTTAACTTTTATACTTAGATTTAAATATAAAATTATAATTAAAATCTATATATATATATTATTCTCTATATTTACTTATGAATTTTAACTATGGTCAAGTATATTTGTAAAGTTTAAAATAGTTTTAATATAAGATAAATGTTATTTTCAAAGAAAATCAAGTCACCAAAAATTGCTTTGGGATGTCGACATGCCTAGGGTAACCATGTCGACATGGTGACAGTTTGGTTCAAAAATTCAAATTTCAAAAGAAGTGTCTATTCGCTATAACTCTTCATGAATGGTCATGGTTGTTGTTCTTCTATAAATAGGGGTCAGTTTCAACGAATTTTCAATCATAAATTTCTGGTTTTCACTTCTCTTCCTCCTCCTCATTTCTTAATACATATTCTTATCATTACTCTGTCGAAATCAACATTGAATCATACTCAATTACTTCTAGTTTGATTCTCTATCACTATCTCTATAAGGTTCTCAGTGCTATTCAGAGTTATAGACTTCTTTGTAATCTATTAAGCGAGAAAAGGTGTGATTGTAGCCTTGGAAATCAATCAAAAGGGAAAAGGTGTGATTGTAGCCTTGGTAAATCAATTGGGTAAACTTGTGGCCTGGAAATCAAGTATCTCTACCCAGAGGATTGAAATTCTAAAGGGTGTACCTCGTAGCCTTGAAATCAAGGGTGTAATTGTACAATTGCTTTTGAAAGGAAATTCGTACTTGTGTTGCGGGACTGGATGTAGGGTAACTCCGAACCAGTATAAAATCCGGTGTGTTCTTTCCTTTACTGCTTTTATTTTATTTCTGAATCTGTGTTTGTTTTTGTGATCATATCTGTGTCTGTATATTGCATACATCAGTGTCTAAATTAACATAAACTCAAAAAGATTTAATAATTCTTTATTAACACTATTCACCCCTCCTCTAGTGTTAATCCTAACCTTAAGATCCGTAATCCGCATTTCTCACACAGAGAGCTCAACCGAACAAAGCATTTGCTATTCAAGGTGGACCATCAGCTTCTACTGATGGGAAAGGAAAAGGCGTTCTTGAAGGTACTTTTCTTTTAGATGGCATTTATGTTAGAGTTTTGTTTGATTCTGGTGCTTCCCTTAGTTTTATTTCCTTGGAAATGGTAGAGAAATTTCATATTGCCCCTAGTGTCATGGACCGCCCTTTTTTTGTATATAATCCCATAGGGGGAGTGACCAAGCTAGACATGATTTGTAAAGGTCTAAGAATTTCTTATCTATCACATAGTTTCTCATGCGACCCATTTGTATTGGATTTTAAAGGATTTGACCTAATTTTGAGAATGAATTGGTTAGACAAGCATAAATATGTTCTGGTTTGTGAAGAGTGAACCGTGTTATTGGAAACGGAACTGGGAAGGATCGCAAGAGTAACTTGCGATAGTTCAAGAATCCACCTGGGTAGACTTTTGCATGGACTCGAGGCATATCAAGAAGAAGTAGGAACCATTGAAGTTGTCAGAGACTTTCTAGACGTCTTTAAAGAAGTCAAAGGTTTTCCCCTGCATCGGGAGAATGAGTTCCGTATCGACTTAGTTCCAGGAGCGATACCGATAGTTCAACCAAGTAGAAGGATGGCTTCGAGAGAGAGAGACGAATTGGTGAAGCAGACTCAGGATTTCTTGGAGAGAGGATCGATCAGGCCTAGTCGTTCTAGCTGGGGTTCTGCTGCAGTATTTGTAATCAAATCGGACGGATCTTTAAGATTTTGTGTAGACTATTGGGAATTGAATAAGGTAACCATTAGGAATAAGTACCCCTTGCCTCGTATTGACGATCTTTTCGATCAAATTCATGGGGCTACTTTGTTTTCTCAATTAGATCTAGCTTTGGGTTTTCACCAACTAAGGGTAGCAGAAGACAGTATACCCTTTACTGCTTTCAGAGGACCCAATTGTTTTTATAAGTGGCTGGTTATGCCTTTTGGGCTAACCAACGCTCTAGCTTATTCTATGGATCTGATGAACCATGTTTTGTGAGATGTGCTGAACAAGTTTGTGCTTGTGTTCATTGACGACATTCTCATCTATTCCAAATCAAAGGAGGAGCATAAGCGTCATTTGGGAATAGTATTGCAAACCTTGAGGAGGCATGTCCTAAAAGCAATGTTTTCAAAGTGCCATTTCTGGAAGTCCATAGTAAGATTTTTGGGACGCATCGTATCTGGAGAAGGTATTTCTGTGGATCCGACCATTGTGGCAGCCGTTCAAGAGTGGAAGAGACCGCAGACTCCTACGGAAGTTCACAGTTTTCCTGTCTTGGCGGGTTACTAAAGGAAATTCATTCGGGATTATTCTAAGATTTCCTCCCACTTGACTGAACTAATTAGGAAGGGAGCGAAATTTAAATGGACTCCTAAGTGTGAAGAAGCGTTTCTGGATCTGAAGGCGAAACTGACTAGTGCACCTATTTTGGCTATTCTAGATGGAAGTAGTAAGTTCGAGGTTTACACCGATGCTTGTGGAGTAGGGCTTGGTGCTGTTTTGATGCAGAATGGAATAGTGATTGCGTACATGAGTAGGCAATTGAAGCCGCATGAAAAGAGCTACGCTACGCATGATTTGGAATTGCTGGCTATTGTCTTTGTACTGAAAATATGGAGGCATTATCTGTTGGGTGAGAAGTTCGAGCTTTTCACCGATCATAAACCCTTGAAGTATCTTTTCTCCTAGAAAGAACCGAACCTGAGGCAGCAGAGATGGGTGCAATTTTTGACAATTTATGATCTGGACATCCTCTATACTCCCGGGAAAGCAAATGTAGTGGCAGACGCTTTGAGTAGAAATGCAATTTTAGATATTATGGAAGTTACTCCAACTCTACTAGAAAGGATTGCAAGCAAGCAAGGAACGGATAGGAGTTTAAGAGCAATCACTATGAAAGTTAAGAATGGACAGTGCACCAGTTTCAAGATCGATGACCAGGGAACTTTGAGGATTAATAAGGGAATCTGTGTTTCGAATATCAAGGATCTTCGACAATAAGTTTTGTTAGATAGCCATTGCTCTGAGTTAAATATCCATCCGAAGATCTCAAAGATGTACAAGAATATGAAAAGAGTTTTCTAGTGGAAAGGAATGAAGAAGGACATTGCTACCTTCGTAAATGGATGTGTGAACTGTCAACAAGTGAAGGGTGATCAACAGAAGACTGTGGAATTGTTACAACCTCTGGAGATTCCAAAGTGGAAATGGGAAATGAAATCGACGGACTTCGTCAATAGGTTGCCAAGAACCGAAAAAGGAAATGAAGGAGTGTGGGTAATCGTTGATAGGCTGACTAAGAGCGCCCACTTTATCCCAGTTAAGACAACCAGAACTGCAGCTTAGCAGAGATTTTCATGAAAGAGATTATTAGATTACACGGAGTTCCCATCAGCATAGTAAGCGACCATGACCCAATTTTTACTAGCAAATTTTGGGAAGCTCTCCAAACAACTCCTAGAACAAGGTTGAATTTAGGTACAGCTTATCATCCTCAAACTGATGGTCAGACTTAAAGGTTGAATCACATTCTTGAAGATATGTTGAGAGCTTATATCCTGATTTCGATGGATCTTGGGAGGACCATCTACACTTAGTATAATTCTCATAAAATAATAGTTATCAGGCAAGTATTAAGATGGCACCATTCAAAGCTTTGTATGGAAGACCTTGTAGATCGCCATCTTGTTGGGTAGAATCCGAAAATTGTCTTATTCTTGGTCCAGACATGATTCGGGAGGCATCTGCGAAGGTTGAACTGATCAAGAAAAGAATGAAGGCAGCTCAGGATAGTTAGAAAAGTTACGCAGATAAGAGATGAAGGAAATTGGAATTCGAAGTTGGAGATTTGATATTTGTCAAGGATTCCCCGATCAAAGGAGTAATCAGATTTGGTAAGACGGAAAAGCTAGCTCCGAGATATATTGGACCTTTCCGTGTTCTCAAAAGGTTAGGTGCTTTGGCCTAAAGGATTGAATTACCGGACCGGATGGCTGGGGTTCGCAATGTATTTCACGTATCTCATCCGAGGAAGTATGTGTACGACCCATTACTGGTTGTAGAACCAGCAGTTCAGGAGGATTTAGAGGTCAAAACAGACTTAACTGTGGTCAGACATCCAGTTCAGATTGTAGATCGAGATGAGAAGGAGCTCAAGAACAAAGTGGTGAAGCTGCTTAAGATTCAGTGGAGCAAGGATCCTACAAATTATACTTGGGAAACTCTAGATAATATTACGAAAGCCTATCCAGAATTGTGTCAAGATAGATAGGATTGTTTTTTTGAATGAATTGTTTGCTTTGGTTGTTAGCATATTGCTGATGTGTATGCTTTGATGTTGAATATTAAAGCTTTTGATTTTCTTTTGTTTTAAATTTCGAGGACAAAATTCTTTTGAGGGGGGATGAATGTGACAACCTAGTTTTTTTTGGAAAAATCTAATTTGATGATCTTCTAATACAATTATTTAAATTTGCAAAATTATCTTTTCAAACAATAAAAATATGCTTTCTAATTACTATTTTTCATATGTATATAGATTTGTGAATGGAAACTATAATTTGAAATTCAAAGTAATCTCTCAAAAATAATTTAAATTTAAATTATGCATTTTAAACATTTGAGATAAATTATATACATAATTAGTAATTAAAATATTAAGGACTTAAGTTTGAAATAAAATAAGAATAAAATAAAAGGGTTATAACATTAAGTGAACATAGCTAATAAAAATATAAATATAAATAAAAAGAAAATATAAAATATGTTCAAATTGACATTTGTAGGATTAAGAAGAATATGCAAATTCACATGTTCACAAGTGTCAAAATTTATGGTTTTCTTCATTTAATAAATAAATAAAATGATTAATTAGAGAAACAAGTGATGTTCAGTTTATAATATACTTATATATATGCCTCAACTCTTTTCTTTCTTTCATTTTATCAAACCAAACCTAACAACTAAATCAAACTCTTTCAAGTTTTCAAAACTGAAGTAAACATAAGATATAAGTTCAAGATTCAACTTAAGCAAGAGAAGATTAGATCAAAGAAATCAACTAGCTGTTTTCAAATCAATTTCTAGATTTCCAAATCTTTCCTCTATTCAACATTTTCGGTGAGTAAACTTCATTTTTTAAAGCTAAATTTCCTTTATATCATTGTGCATGTAAGTTTTGTTTGTAGAAATAGTTTGAATATGACTGGTGTGGATGAAGAAATGTATTTTTGCTGGAATATAAATTGAGTTATTGTGTGTATGCCTGTGTGTATACATGCATACCTCTGTTCTTGTTTAACAGACCAAAAATAAGTTAGAAAATTCAATTCTCTTCCCTCAATCTATTTTAGGTTATGATCTTTAAAAGAAATATGCTTGTATTAACTAAATCTTATTTTTAAAAATGAGTACAAGTGTTTTACTGGGAAGAAGGATTTACAGTGATATTTAAATGATTTCATAAAAATCAACAATTCATATTTTCTTATTTCACCTATATAATTAGATGTGTTATTGGAAGTTATGATTTTTGGTGGTAATATCTAGATTTTTAAGTTTGTGATTAAAGAGATATTGTAGGTTGAACAGAAATTGGGTTTTCATCGATTTATGGCGATTATAGGGAGGTCGGGATCATGGCTGTGGTAGCTCGTGGGTCGAGGAGCTTTGGAAAATTGGTCGGAGGATTTTAGTATGCCTTGGTGGTGCGATGAGGTAGATTTAGGGTTAAAACCCTGTTTGGGCCGTCGACGTTTGCGTGGCCAATGTGACGTCATCGTCGCATCGAGTTCGACCGGAGTAGGGGAAAAGAAGCGTGGATGTGTGGCGAAGGTCGGGGCTCGACGACGAGGCGCCTGGTGGCCGATGAAGGCAATGAATGGTGGATCTTTGCGATCGGGTTTTGGTGCTTGGCGTTGCTCATTCGCTCGAATTCGATTTGAGGGTTTGTATCGAGTTTCGGGTGGTCGGGTCATTCGTGCGTGTCGTCGTCGACTTGTTGGCGATGGTGACGATGGTCGGAGATACTCCGACGACGTGTGCACGTGCACGCGTGCTCATGTGTCTGATCTTAAGTGTTTCGCTATAGGTTAGTGGAGAGAAGACGAGGAGATTGAGGGGAAAGGCCTCGGGTTGGACTCGGGTAGGATATGGGTTTGCATCGGGTTGGACTCGGGATTGTTGTTGTAGATTAGAGAAAGGAAGGGGAGGAAGCAAGGTTTGGGCTTTGGGGCCGAGTTTTTATTTTTAATAAATTATAATAAAATGAAAATGTAAACAAGTTTCAAGTAATTTTTACCAAATTTTAAGTTAATATTTTTACTTAAACATATAGGAAAAATAAATAAAGCAATTTAAATGTTTTTAATTTAACCCTTAACTTAGGTTAATAATGATCTAGTTTAATAAAGTTAAGATAACTATATCTATGTTAATTATTTAGTTAATTACAAAAGTTATTAAATAAAATTTAATAATGTAATTAATTAATGGTTAAGATAAATGATTTAAACTTTTAAATTAATCAAGGTCATAAGTTATTTTATATGTGACGACCCGCCCTTCTACTACCAGAAAGACGTATCATCATTAAGAAAGAAAGGGATAGAAATAGAAAAGAAAGGAACAACATCAGAATCTCACAGTGGAATGGAATAAAATATAATATATCACATAAATATATCACAGTTTTACATATATCAGAGTTATACAATATCAATACACAAGACAGTTATACATACATCTATCGCTACGTACATCAGAGATACATCATACATCAACTACTGACACAGCGGAACTAGATAGATAGCTACATACGTCTGGGAACTCCTGCTCCAAGCTCCTCCAGAAAACAAGGTTCGAAATCTATCTCTTGGCTACTCATAAAAATTTGAGTACCCAAGAGTTTATGAAAAAAAAATATAAACTCCGGGTCAGACATGGGTCTGGTATGAGTAAACGGTTTAAAGTTGTTTAACTTTGAAAACATTTGAAAATAAAGGTATCACGTAAGACTCCCCATAAATAAATACGGGTAAGTTTTTACCTTACGCTAACCAAAACATTTCATAGGAAATCCAGTGATATTATAATAGTGTCTAGGGTTTTCAAGTAAATAGAATATAGCCGAAATTGTTACATCTATTAAATTCCAGCTACTAGCCACAAAAGTGGGTAATACAAATCAAAACCGTAGGGTCTCGTAGGAAAAATGGATTTCCAACAATGGCAGGGCTGCTGGGGTACCGCCCGTCACAGTACGGGGCCAAAATCACCGTACCGAGGATCACTGTAACGACCCAGAATTTTGAATAATTTAATTTGGAAATATTTAATTAATTTTAAATATTTGAATGATGATTTGATTTGAATTTCAAATTATCAGAATGAATTTGGCGATTAAATTATAGAATTTAATCTATTGAGTGTTGAATAAAAATTTGAATCTTCAATTTTAAGCTGATTAAAAATATTTCAAAGGCTTGTAAAATTCATATTGATAAAACTGAAGATTTTAGAAGCTTCAGAATTGAATTTGAAAGTGAGTTGTTCAGTTTTGAAATTTAATTGTTTGAATCGATATTTAAAAATAGTCGTCCGAGGCACAGTCTCGGAATTCGACGATACCAGTTCCATTGGGTCCGGGATATTGAATTATTCTAGGATTCCAAATTTCGTATTTTTTGGAGTTAATATGTGAGCACACGACACATAAACGCGTTGAAGATTTTAAACGAATTTAAATTTAAATTTAAATTTTAGTCAAACACAGCACGTTCTTCCATTTATCACGCCTAAAATCATGCCTACGATCACTGAAGAAAATCGTGCAAGCCTTCTTCCTTCGTGTTTTAAATATCCCTCTTCAGTTTTAAAAAAATTAAAACACAGAAGAAATAAAAACGGTGGAGCAAAATTCTTGAATTTCAATCGCGACTTCATCTCCTATTTCCTCCGTTCCCCTCTTCCCTTTGTCTCTCAATTAACATCAGAAAAAAAAAAAAATCACGGCCGAGGCATTCGAAAAAATGGGGGAAACTCGCGTTCGTGCTCGCGCGCGATCGGTGGAGGCGCGGCGCGATTAGGGAAGATGTTTGGTGGCGATTCAAGGCGGCGGTCGCGTACGACAATCGAGGCGCGTGAAGCAAGTGGCTTCGACTCATGGTGGTTGAGGCGTGAGCTAGCAAAAGTCGGCGGCGCATCGCGTGTCGCGATGTGGATTTAGGCTGCGGCAGTGAATGAAGGGGTGATTTGCGAGGCCGAGGCAGGGTCGTGGGTGATGGAGTGGCGTGCGGTCGCATATGAGATGGAGGAGAGTCGCGTGATTTCGTGGATGGAGACGCGAGCGATTTTGGGGGTGCTGGGTTTCGAGCAAGTCGAAGTGGAGCTCGAGCTGATGATCTTCACAGTAAGGTATTCTCGACTTGTTTATTTTCGAATTTGAACCTAATGATATTTATTAAGAAATTACATACAGTAAAAGGTATGTATACGAATATTAATATGTTGAATAGTATGAAAAAAACAAAGAAAGAAAAAAAAATATATATACAGTTAAGAATATGTGCAGGTTTTAATATTTACAGAAGATTTATTTAAAGAAAAAAAAATGTTTATTGGAATGAAAACAATAAATATACGAGTTAAAGAATTTTTATTAACAGTCAGGTATTTAGCTTTTTAAAATTTTAATTTGATTTAAATCTGAAAGAAAAATAAAAAGGAAGTTTAGTTTTAATTCAATATTTTGTTAAACGAATTTAATTGAAGAAAATCAATTTGGATTTTTAATTTTTAGTTTAAAATAAAAATCATTAACTTGAGATTGAAATAATTAGTTGAATAAATTCAATTTAAGGGTAAGTTAATTGAATCTATTAAACGATAATTGGTGATTAGAATTTTTCGAATATTAATAAAATAGTTGGTTAATTTAAATATCAAATAGAAGATATGTTTAAAATTAAATTTATTGGTTAAAACAAAATTATCAGTTAAATATAAGTTTAGTTTCAAATGAAAAATATTTTTGTAAAAGAAAAATTTGTTAAGAATTCAAATCAATTGATAAAATAATTTATTTAAGGAAATTTGATTTTTAAGTTAAATAAAAAAATAAATAAATTAAGCTATTAAAGGGTAAGTGATTTTTCACTTAGTTCGAATATTCTATTTAAAAGAAAAAAAATTTATTTATAGCAAAATTAATAGTTAAAACCAAAATCTATTAGTTGATTTAATTTATGAAAAGGAAATTTAATTTAAATTGGAAATTTCTAGTTAGAATTATTTTAAAAAGGGAAAATTTGTTAACTTAATTTATTTAAGTAAGTTTAGTTGAAATTAAATTTGGATTAGACAAATTGTTAAGAGTAACATGTTTGAAATTAAAAGGAGTTAGTTAATAAAGTTTATTAAAAGAAATTTAAATTTTAGTTAAATAAAATTTTAAAGAAGAAATTGGTTTAAATAAAACTATCAGTAACTTTAACTATTAAAAATGAAATCACCGATGAATTAAAATTTGTCAAATGAAAATTTAATTTATTCGATTGATTCGAATATTAATAAATTGTGTATAATATTTATACAAGGTATAAATGAAGAAAACAAGTTGAATTGGAAGTGGATGGCAAACAGGAATAAAAGGTGAGAACTTCTCACTCAAAAAGGATTTTGTTATTTATTTAAATTTGAAATAGTTAGATTTAAAATTGATTGACTATGTTGATTTGAATGATTGAATGATGATTGTTATATATATATATATATTGGATGTGAATAGACCCTATACGCCGTTAGTAAGCGGAGGTTATTTACTACACACATATACCGCGATATTCCACCTCGAAGTGGAATTGGTATTATATTATATATATAGCAATATATATATATTGGCATATGTATATATTGCAGTTGATTGATTTCCCGCATTTTCTTTTAGCGGATGAGACCCTATTGCGCCGTTAGTAAGCGGATATATATTTATAAAATCCCATATACCGCGATATTCCGTCTTGAAACGGAATTGGTATTGTGCTAATGTCTGTGGATGCAGGGAAACAGGTTGGAGGGATCCAACTGGATTCCTCACAAATATTTATTTGATTTCATATATTGTGATATTTGATTGTTATCATGGATGATATATGATGTTTGAAAGTTGTGATTGAATATTGATGTCTTGCATCATCGGATCCAATTTTTGAAGTTAAAACAACAATTTTAATTTCTAAAGTGATTTTTGGAAGTATACGTTTATAAAAATATTGGAATTGATTCATCTTAAATAAATAAACGTTATAATTTTAATGTTATAAAAATTATGATTTTTGAGAAATACAGTTAAAAGTTCATTTTTGATAATATGGGATTAGTGATTTTATCAAATAGTTTGAACTGGGAATTCTGAATTTATTATAAGAAGTTTAGAAATAGAATTTTATAAATAAAAATTTATAAAGTTATTTAGGAAATAGATGTGGATAAATAAATGAATCTTAGAAGTTATAAGATTTATAGATTTGGGAAGTTCGAAGGAAAGATTTTGTAAATAAATAAATTATAAGTATTTGACTTATAATATGAATTTTTAGCATATCATTGTGATATGAATTGAGATAGGTTAATAAAGGAATTTATAAAAAGGAGTTGATATAAAATAAATAGAAATGGAATTTATAAATATTATTTTATAAATCCGCAATGACTTATTTTGATAAGTAAATTGTGGAAACCTATTTATGGAGTTATATTCACGTTTTGACTGTGAATAATCCTTTGAAGTAAAATGAATAAAAGAATGAAATTTATTAACGTAGTATATTCACGTTTTTGAATAGTAAATATTATGTTAAAGAAATTATTTTAGATGTGATGTTTTAAATAGAATTAAAACGATCTAAAGAAGTTTTAAACTGTATTGAGATTTGAAACCATAGATTTCAACATTTGTTGTTGAAATAGATGTTTTCGAGAAATATAAGGAAATAATGGACTATAACACTATTGTTATAGTAAATGATTTCCGAAAGGAAATGTTTTGCATAGTATTGGGATTTATATATCTATTTTAATTTCGAATCCCTATACTAGTGATTTTGGGTTGTCGTAACGATGTTTTACGCAACATTCGTTTTGGCCCAAATAAATATGGTTAAGTGAATGATTTCCTTAAGGAATGAAATATATACTTAATTTCGATTAGAGTATATTAAATATTTTCTAAGTATAGAAAATAAAAAGATCTGTGAATTACTTATTTTTAATAAGTATAGAAATGCTTTTCCAATATTAAGTGAATATTTGGAATTTATCTTTTTGAAGATAAATTGAAAATGAATATTTGAAAACGAATGGAAATCGTATATTCATAAATATTTTGGAACGTAAATTCAATATGGAATTTATAAATGGAATTGGGAAATTTAGTTAAAAATAAATATTAATTTATTTTTAAAGAATGGAGAATGTATATCTTATAAAGATATTTTTGTGAAATAAATAATTTGGAAAATTATTTGGAATCTGGTGATGTTGGCATATCTATTGATAGTTCAATGACCGACTATCAATATTTACCTTTAAATAGGTATTTGTTGTGAATTGTTTGAAATTGAATGCCACACTTGTTTTTTTAAAATAAGCGCTCACTATTCGGGTTAACCGGGAAAGGACCTTAGGGTCGTATAACCCATTCCGAATATGTGATACGTCGTTATGAATTGCATTCGAAGATCGGTGTTGAAGACCGGATATTTTCGAAAGCGAAAGGGTTTCTTGTTGATTGTCTCTGCACTGGCTGATCCCTGGTATTGAGATCTCCATATGCGATGGGAAATCCGAACGTGATTAGAGATTATTCGGATTGCAAGGACTTCTTTGTAAGTGCCTTCGGTTCTGTTCGAGCCCGGAACAGACTTGTATGGATTGTGTGTCTGACATTACAAGTTGAGATGTAAAGCCGATTTCTTTCAAATATATTTCTGTGGTGGCGGAGAATTTATTCTCTTAGCTTAACACCCTTCTCTGAGACGTACGAGCTCAGAGGTTATATAGTTGAAGTTATCAGCGATATATTCCCAATTTGGTAATGTAACATGCTGAGTGATGCTGAAATGATCATTGTGTTGATTATTGTGATAGGATCATTTATTTGATCGTCTATCTTGGTGATCATTGTGTTGATCATTTGTTGACCCAGAGCATGGCTTTTGTATAAAGTATGTTTTTGTGGACGTGACTTCGTCGAGCCTCACACCCCGGAAATGGTCAAAACAGGAAAGATGCGGCAAGGTTATGAGGGGTAGCACCCTTTAGGGTATGTACATTTCCTTCTGGATAGAGGTTGTATCATGGTATGGAGCCCAGATATTTAACCTATGTGGTTACTACGAATTTATTACTTTGTGGTTGTTGGTTATCGGGATCCCGTGAGAAAGGTCGTTTACGATCGGGGAATGGCGTGCTCGTGTCAGTAGTTACCCAGTTAGGGGTAACCCGGCCTTGTGTTGGTAGAGTTCCGGTTTGGTTCTCGGGGATGTCTTTCCAGAGGCATTCTCATGTGGCAATGGGAAGTTCCTTGGCCTGACCATTTGTTGGAAATCCAAAGAAACAATACGATCTTGTACGGTTTTAGTTGTAGAACCTGCTTCCTCAGGAGGTAGCTATAGTAGGCATAATATAATGGTACCTATGCTGGCTAAGATTTATATTCTACTTTCGAAATCGTTTTATACACTATGCACTAATAATAATATCAAAATTGATTTGATTTTAATGCGTATCAAGCATCTTTGACTAACATAAGAAGAAATCTTCCCCAAGTCTGCGTTTTCATTGTGTGTGTGGCGGGAGGTCTTATGGTAGTCTCATTTTTAAAAGCATTGCGAATTGGTTTTTTAAAATATTCTTCTATTTTGATTTTTAAAGAAAAATAAACCGTTTTGAGTTCTCACACCAGTCACATGACTGACTTGGAGTTTATTATTTTCCTTCCTAAACTCTGGGTGCCCACCAATTTCTACACGGGCAGTCAAGAGTTAAGGTTTATCAGGATATTCTGGATATTCAGGAATTGCTGGAGGCAAGCTGGATGGCATGGCGTATTACTAGCTATATAGTATTTCTTTTTCCGCTGCACTATTTGTTGTTGTTGTTGTATACTCTAATGATATGATGAAATGAAATGTATAAAATGTAATAACTGATATGGTTCTTTGTTTAAAGATTATTCATTTATTATTATATGTTGTTCCGCTGCGAATTGTGAGATTCAGATGTTGTTCTGTTGTTTTCTATTCCGTTCCATTTTCTATTCTCTTTTTCTTCTATTTTAAAATTTTCTATTTTCTTTTCCCTCTATTTTCTCTTTTCTACCTTTCTCTTGTTTCTTCTTCTCTTCTTTTCTTTCCTTTTCTTTTCTTAAATTCTTTTTAAAACCCATAACTATTCGGTTTTTCAGCAACGAAAAATCTCGAACGTTACATTTGGTATCAGAGCATATGGTTAAGCGACAACCATGGTTCTGTTGGGTGTTACTCGTTAGAGATAGAGTCAGTAGTACTCTAGAATGAGTTTGAGTGTAATAATAGATATGAGCGCGTATATGTTAGTGAATATAAAATTGTTTTTGAATCGGGTAAATAAAGTAATTTTGCCCAAAACTATTTTTGTATAGAAAAGAAATGGTTTTCTATGAATTATTATAGTATATGGTTGCATGATTGTTAGGAAGGGATAATATTGAATTATTATCATTAGTACGTGAAATTAAATAAAAATTGAATGAAATGAATATGTAACTTCAATAGTGAAGTAAAAATATATAAGAAACATATATCGAAATTTTGCAATAGAATAGGCAAAATGGTTTGAATGTTGGATTTGGATACTACTGTTAGCAGGTTATACAGGTATATAAAGGAATTGAGATTTTGATTTCAAAGATAAAATTAGATGGCTCGACAAAAAGGTACGTATTTGAATTTCAGTATGAGATTTGATGACTTTCTTCTCTAGCCACTTGGCTTTTCTCTTTTCTTTTTGATTCTGAGGGGCCGTGGTGCCATTTTGTAGTCGTACCGAGCTAGCCGCGCAAAGGAGACGCTGGCGAAATTTTTCGAAAATTTAGGGTGTTAGAAAAAATTTGAGAAAAATTTGAAAGTTTGAAATTTGAATTTGAATTTAAACTTGAATGGTTAGGAAAACAATGTTGTTTGAAACCTATAATTGAAGTTGAAAAGCTAGTTGAAATGATAATGGAACTCTAGTAAAAAGATTTAGGCTAGTAAGTTGATAAAACTATTTGAATTGTGAAAAATGATAGACGGGATAAGGGCATTCTTCTTAACTTGTAATTTCGGGACGAAATTCTTTTAAGGGGGGAAGATTGTAACGACCCAGAATTTTGAATAATTTAATTTGGAAATATTTAATTAATTTTAAATATTTGAATGATGATTTGATTTGAATTTCAAATTATCAGAATGAATTTGGCGATTAAATTATAGAATTTAATCTATTGAGAGTTGAATAAAAATTTGAATCTTCAATTTTAAGCTGATTAAAAATATTTCAAAGGCTTGTAAAATTCATATTGATAATACTGAAGATTTTAGAAGCTTCAGAATTGAATTTGAAAGTGAGTTGTTCAGTTTTGAAATTTAATCATTTGAATCGATATTTAAAAATAGTCGTCCGAGGCACAGTCTCAGAATTCGACGATACCAGTTCCATTGGGTCCGGGATATTGAATTATTCTAGGATTTCAAATTTCGTATTTTTTGGAGTTAATATGTGAGCACACGACACATAAACGCGTTGAAGATTTTAAACGAATTTAAATTTAAATTTAAATTTTAGTCAAACACAGCACGTTCTTCCATTTATCACGCCTAAAATCATGCCTACGATCACTGAAGAAAATCGTGCAAGCCTTCTTCCTTCGTGTTTTAAATATCCCTCTTCAGTTTTAAAAAAATTAAAACACAGAAGAAATAAAAATGGTGGAGCAAAATTCTTGAATTTCAATCGCGACTTCATCTCCTATTTCCTCCGTTCCCCTCTTCCCTTTGTCTCTCAATTAACATCAGAAAAAAAAAAAAAATCACGGCCGAGGCATTCGAAAAAATGGGGGAAACTCGCGTTCGTGCTCGCGCGCGATCGGTGGAGGCGCGACGCGATTAGGGAAGATGTTTGGTGGCGATTCAAGGCGGCGGTCGCGTACGACAATCGAGGCGTGTGAAGCAAGTGGCTTCGACTCATGGTGGTTGAGGCGTGAGCTAGCAAAAGTCGGCGGCGCATCGCGTGTCGCGATGTGGATTTGGGCTGCGGCAGTGAATGAAGGGGTGATTTGCGAGGCCGAGGCAGGGTCGTGGGTGATGGAGTGGCGTGCGGTCGCATATGAGATGGAGGAGAGTCGCGTGATTTCGTGGATGGAGACGCGAGCGATTTTGGGGGTGCTGGGTTTCGAGCAAGTCGAAGTGGAGCTCGAGCTGATGATCTTCACAGTAAGGTATTCTCGACTTGTTTATTTTCGAATTTGAACCTAATGATATTTATTAAGAAATTACATACAGTAAAAGGTATGTATACGAATATTAATATGTTGAATAGTATGAAAAAAACAAAGAAAGAAAAAAATATATATATACAGTTAAGAATATGTGCAGGTTTTAATATTTACAGAAGATTTATTTAAAGAAAAAAAAATGTTTATTGGAATGAAAACAATAAATATACGAGTTAAAGAATTTTTATTAACAGTCAGGTATTTAGCTTTTTAAAATTTTAATTTGATTTAAATCTGAAAGAAAAATAAAAAGGAAGTTTAGTTTTAATTCAATATTTTGTTAAACGAATTTAATTGAAGAAAATCAGTTTGGATTTTTAATTTTTAGTTTAAAATAAAAATCATTAACTTGAGATTGAAATAATTAGTTGAATAAATTCAATTTAAGGGTAAGTTAATTGAATCTATTAAACGATAATTGGTGATTAGAATTTTTCGAATATTAATAAAATAGTTGGTTAATTTAAATATCAAATAGAAGATATGTTTAAAATTAAATTTATTGGTTAAAACAAAATTATCAGTTAAATATAAGTTTAGTTTCAAATGAAAAATATTTTTGTAAAAGAAAAATTTGTTAAGAATTCAAATCAATTGATAAAATAATTTATTTAAGGAAATTTGATTTTTAAGTTAAATAAAAAAATAAATAAATTAAGCTATTAAAGGGTAAGTGATTTTTCACTTAGTTCGAATATTCTATTTAAAAGAAAAAAAATTTATTTATAGCAAAATTAATAGTTAAAACCAAAATCTATTAGTTGATTTAATTTATGAAAAGGAAATTTAATTTAAATTGGAAATTTCTAGTTAGAATTATTTTAAAAAGGGAAAATTTGTTAACTTAATTTATTTAAGTAAGTTTAGTTGAAATTAAATTTGGATTAGACAAATTGTTAAGAGTAACATGTTTGAAATTAAAAGGAGTTAGTTAATAAAGTTTATTAAAAGAAATTTAAATTTTAGTTAAATAAAATTTTAAAGAAGAAATTGGTTTAAATAAAACTATCAGTAACTTTAACTATTAAAAATGAAATCACCGATGAATTAAAATTTGTCAAATGAAAATTTAATTTATTCGATTGATTCGAATATTAATAAATTGTGTATAATATTTATACAAGGTATAAATGAAGAAAACAAGTTGAATTGGAAGTGGATGGCAAACAGGAATAAAAGGTGAGAACTTCTCACTCAAAAAGGATTTTGTTATTTATTTAAATTTGAAATAGTTAGATTTAAAATTGATTGACTATGTTGATTTGAATGATTGAATGATGATTGTTATATATATATATATTGGATGTGAATAGACCCTATACGCCGTTAGTAAGCGGAGGTTATTTACTACACACATATACCGCGATATTCCACCTCGAAGTGGAATTGGTATTATATTATATATATAGCAATATATATATATTGGCATATGTATATATTGCAGTTGATTGATTTCCCGCATTTTCTTTTAGCGGATGAGACCCTATTGCGCCGTTAGTAAGCGGATATATATTTATAAAATCCTATATACCGCGATATTCCGTCTTGAAACGGAATTGGTATTGTGCTAATGTCTGTGGATGCAGGGAAACAGGTTGGAGGGATCCAACTGGATTCCTCACAAATATTTATTTGATTTCATATATTGTGATATTTGATTGTTATCATGGATGATATATGATGTTTGAAAGTTGTGATTGAATATTGATGTCTTGCATCATCGGATCCAATTTTTGAAGTTAAAACAACAATTTTAATTTCTAAAGTGATTTTTGGAAGTATACGTTTATAAAAATATTGGAATTGATTCATCTTAAATAAATAAACGTTATAATTTTAATGTTATAAAAATTATGATTTTTGAGAAATACAGTTAAAAGTTCATTTTTGAAAATATGGGATTAGTGATTTTATCAAATAGTTTGAACTGGGAATTCTGAATTTATTATAAGAAGTTTAGAAATAGAATTTTATAAATAAAAATTTATAAAGTTATTTAGGAAATAGATGTGGATAAATAAATGAATCTTAGAAGTTATAAGATTTATAGATTTGGGAAGTTCGAAGGAAAGATTTTGTAAATAAATAAATTATAAGTATTTGACTTATAATATGAATTTTTAGCATATCATTGTGATATGAATTGAGATAGGTTAATAAAGGAATTTATAAAAAGGAGTTGATATAAAATAAATAGAAATGGAATTTATAAATATTATTTTATAAATCCGCAATGACTTATTTTGATAAGTAAATTGTGGAAACCTATTTATGGAGTTATATTCACGTTTTGACTGTGAATAATCCTTTGAAGTAAAATGAATAAAAGAATGAAATTTATTAACGTAGTATATTCACGTTTTTGAATAGTAAATATTATGTTAAAGAAATTATTTTAGATGTGATGTTTTAAATAGAATTAAAACGATCTAAAGAAGTTTTAAACTGTATCGAGATTTGAAACCATAGATTTCAACATTTGTTGTTGAAATAGATGTTTTCGAGAAATATAAGGAAATAATGGACTATAACACTATTGTTATAGTAAATGATTTCCGAAAGGAAATGTTTTGCATAGTATTGGGATTTATATATCTATTTTAATTTCGAATCCCTATACTAGTGATTTTGGGTTGTCGTAACGATGTTTTACGCAACATTCGTTTTGGCCCAAATAAATATGGTTAAGTGAATGATTTCCTTAAGGAATGAAATATATACTTAATTTCGATTAGAGTATATTAAATATTTTCTAAGTATAGAAAATAAAAAGATCTGTGAATTACTTATTTTTAATAAGTATAGAAATGCTTTTCCAATATTAAGTGAATATTTGGAATTTATCTTTTTGAAGATAAATTGAAAATGAATATTTGAAAACGAATGGAAATCGTATATTCATAAATATTTTGGAACGTAAATTCAATATGGAATTTATAAATGGAATTGGGAAATTTAGTTAAAAATAAATATTAATTTATTTTTAAAGAATGGAGAATGTATATCTTATAAAGATATTTTTGTGAAATAAATAATTTGGAAAATTATTTGGAATCTGGTGATGTTGGCATATCTATTGATAGTTCAATGACCGACTATCAATATTTACCTTTAAATAGGTATTTGTTGTGAATTGTTTGAAATTGAATGCCACACTTGTTTTTTTAAAATAAGCGCTCACTATTCGGGTTAACCGGGAAAGGACCTTGGGGTCGTATAACCCATTCCGAATATGTGATACGTCGTTATGAATTGCATTCGAAGATCGGTGTTGAAGACCGGATATTTTCGAAAGCGAAAGGGTTTTTTGTTGATTGTCTCTGCACTGGCTGATCCCTGGTATTGAGATCTCCATATGCGATGGGAAATCCGAACGTGATTAGAGATTATTCGGATTGCAAGGACTTCTTTGTAAGTGCCTTCGGTTCTGTTCGAGCCCGGAACAGACTTGTATGGATTGTGTGTCTGACATTACAAGTTGAGATGTAAAGCCGATTTCTTTCAAATATATTTCTGTGGTGGCGGAGAATTTATTCTCTTAGCTTAACACCCTTCTCTGAGACGTACGAGCTCAGAGGTTATATAGTTGAAGTTATCAGCGATATATTCCCAATTTGGTAATGTGACATGCTGAGTGATGTTGAAATGATCATTGTGTTGATTATTGTGATAGGATCATTTATTTGATCGTCTATCTTGGTGATCATTGTGTTGATCATTTGTTGACCCAAAGCATGGCTTTTGTATAAAGTATGTTTTTGTGGACGTGACTTCGTCGAGCCTCACACCCCGGAAATGGTCAAAACAGGAAAGATGCGGCAAGGTTATGAGGGGTAGCACCCTTTAGGGTATGTACATTTCCTTCTGGATAGAGGTTGTATCATGGTATGGAGCCCAGATATTTAACCTATGTGGTTACTACGAATTTATTACTTTATGGTTGTTGGTTATCGGGATCCCGTGAGAAAGGTCGTTTACGATCGAGGAATGGCGTGCTCGTGTCAGTAGTTACCCAGTTAGGGGTAACCCGGCCTTGTGTTGGTAGAGTTCCGGTTTGGTTCTCGGGGATGTCTTTCCAGAGGCATTCTCATGTGGCAATGGGAAGTTCCTTGGCCTGACCATTTGTTGGAAATCCAAAGAAACAATACGATCTTGTACGGTTTTAGTTGTAGAACCTGCTTCCTCAGGAGGTAGCTATAGTAGGCATAATATATTGGTACCTATGCTGGCTAAGATTTATATTCTACTTTCGAAATCGTTTTATACACTATGCACTAATAATAATATCAAAATTGATTTGATTTTAATGCGTATCAAGCATCTTTGACTAACATAAGAAGAAATCTTCCCCAAGTCTGCGTTTGCATTGTGTGTGTGGCGGGAGGTCTTATGGTAGTCTCATTTTTAAAAGCATTGCGAATTGGTTTTTTAAAATATTCTTCTATTTTGATTTTTAAAGAAAAATAAACTGTTTTGAGTTCTCACACCAGTCACATGACTGACTTGGAGTTTATTGTTTTCCTTCCTAAACTCTGGGTGCCCACCAATTTCTACACGGGTAGTCAAGAGTTAAGGTTTATCAGGATATTCTGGATATTCAGGAATTGCTGGAGGCAAGCTGGATGGCATGGCGTATTACTAGCTATATAGTATTTCTTTTTCCGCTGCACTATTTGTTGTTGTTGTTGTTGTATACTCTAATGATATGATGAAATGAAATGTATAAAATGTAATAACTGATATGGTTCTTTGTTTAAAGATTATTCATTTATTATTATATGTTGTTCCGCTGCGAATTGTGAGATTCAGATGTTGTTCTGTTGTTTTCTATTCCGTTCCATTTTCTATTCTCTTTTTCTTATATTTTAAAATTTTCTATTTTCTTTTCCCTCTATTTTCTCTTTTCTACCTTTCTCTTGTTTCTTCTTCTCTTCTTTTCTTTCCTTTTCTTTTCTTAAATTCTTTTTAAAACCCATAACTATTCGGTTTTTCGGCAACGAAAAATCTCGAACGTTACAATCACTCCCGACCCCCTGCTCCACAAGGCCGGAACCATTCCTTACTGAACAGTCTCGAACAAGATAAACCCTGTGGTTGGCGCGACCAACCACCCACTAAGCCGAAATAAAAAGGGACATCTAGACAGGGGAAATATCTTGTCCTGCTTGGGCATGACCCACCTAACCTTGCTGCATCTCCCCTGTTTTAGCCATTCCCGGTTGATGAGGCTTGATGCTACGATTACCTTTATAGAACATATCACTTAGAATGCTCATCGTCCGCCTGGCGATGTGCTGAAAGCATTCAATCCATGCAAGTTCATTCCGGGTTCGAACGAAACTGAAGGCATTATCTCGTTACACTCGTTTTGGAATCACCCTCAGAGTCAACGACGATAACCCTTGCATTCTGAATACATCATCTCGATCTTCATTTCAGGATTCACGACCTAACGTTTAAATTGGATCGATGTGGTTTTCAGAGAATCAAAATTGATTCTTCCAATCCCGGTCTCATCGAATCCAAACGCCATTTTAAGGGCCAAGTTGTCTAATTAACTTAACAGTTTAAATAATTTAAATTCAACAATTGAATTAACATAGCATTTATCACAGATAAAACATATACAAGCATCATAGGTATACCACAGCATATCACAGAGTAACATAGAATATCATCACATAAATATCCAAATCAGATATTCAATCACAACAGTCCATAAGCAGTTACCTTTAAATTCTCATTGCAATTAATTAAATTTAAACTAATTACTTGAGAATTTATCTCTTAAACATGTTTAACGGATTATTAATTATCAAGTAATCACTTTTTTTTCCATTACAAATTATTCAATTGACTAATCATTTCTAAATCAACTATTAAATCTTAATTATTTCATTAATTACTTATATTATCCCGCAACGTTTAATTAATTATTTTGTTTAACTTTAATCAACCATTTTATCAATAACCTTGTTTATTAATAAATGAAATTTACTTACCTATTTGTTTACTGCTAATAATCTAATTAATCATTTATTAATAAGTGGTTAAATTACTTAATTAATTGACTATTAACTATTCTTAAATTAACTTGAGTAGTTAATTGCAATTTCATTTATTACTTAAACATCGATTGATCCATTACTAATTACAAAAGAAATTATCCTAAATTGTTTTCTAAGATAATTAAGTAATTATCGTTCAATTTAATTAAGACTTAAAAATTCTTCTTTAAATTTTGAAATCCAATAAATTTTAACTTTCAACATAAAATGTTAATTAAATTCATTCTTACTTAAATTAATCACTGTATGATAATTAAGTGTTAATTTTTTTTAATATTAACTAAAAATGTAAACTTACATTCCAATCTTATCCCATTGGTTAAATTTTAATTAACTTCTTAACTTCATCTTAATATGCATTATTGCAATTATTGATAACCGAGTCTCCTCTGCAGAAAACTCGAGTACGGCTCCGAGTTAAACATCAAAACACCTGAGCCCCTTTCCTTTACTTCTTCTTCCCCTTCTTCTCTTTTTATTTTTTTATTTTTTATACTGTAGTTTGTTAAGCGTTTACATATGAACGAACGTCAGGACTCAACAATTATCGCGTTCGACTCGAGACAACTTCCCAGAAAAACTAAACACGACTCGAAGCACAATCAAGTCGACCGAAAACAGAATCCCACCTCCATCGCCACCGTGCACGTGCACGGCGGCACGGCACGCCACCAGCAAACGCCATCAATCCAACCTAGTCTCAAAACTCGCGGCAAGACGAAATCTAAACCCAGAACGTTCCCAAACAATCGAAATCGAAAATATGCTCTTGCTCGAAAAAACGAAACTTACCTCTGACAATAAATCGGCCTCGCCATCACGATAGGGACCACCTGAGCCCCTTCACTCTCGGCCATGCCACGACAACGTGGCCCTCTAGCATTCCCTCGAAAATCATGGAGCTAGATCACGCATGGATGTCGTACGCGATTTAATATCCGAGAAGCACAAAACTTCCAGTAAAACCCTAAACAGGCCTCGTATTCAAATTTCAATCAGTAGAAAAATTATTGAATATTTTTCTTAAGATCAACATCACTTATACTTGCTTTGCTTCAAATCTTAACATTTATTATTGATTCATTAATCTTAAATCTGTAAAAATGCAAATTTTTATCACTTACTAACTGCTCCTAAATTACCCATTTGTAAATCTTCATGTTTGTATTAAAAATCATTATTTGCAGTAAGCCTTCAAGTTATCATCTTTAATTAGCATTCTGTAACAACCGAATTTATCATTTAATTTCTTGGTTACCTGTAAACCAACCTTCCAACAAACTCTATTCACTAATTAAGTTCAATCTACTTAAATAACCTTGTCTGATGTTTAAACCTCTTGTTTGATTAAAAAAAACTCTACAATGGTTTGGATGAAAACACTTGAAATTGAATAATACTCAACTCTGGTCAATATACAGAGTAACCAGGTATATTCACAGAATCATGTTCAAGAAGCAAAACAACAAGTACAAACACCCTATAATAGAGAAATCATTTTTACTGATTTAAACTCAAACATAAAACTTAAAAATTTGTTTACTCACCAGCCAAATTTTGTTGAAACCGAAATGTTAAAGCTGTAAACTTGAATCAGTTTTGTTTGAACTTAAATGGGTCTTCAAAAGCATGATGCTACTAAATGATTCTTCTTCTCGGTTTCATTTTTTTCAGGTTTTACAAATGAGCATTATAATGTGAAGTTTGTATATATAAAGGCCTTTGAACAGTATAGGTATTAACTGACCAGATTCTACTTGTTTGACCGGTAAGTTAAATAATTGTTTGATATGCTAAAGTGTAAAATGATGTACGAAATTTCGGCTGAAGATTTCTTGACAAAGAGGGGTGCTAATTAGTGCATATGTCTTTATTTATGCTAACATAATCATCATCTGATTTGCTATGAAGATGTTACATGCAACATGTACTTATGCAGGTAGACTTAAGACTTATGGCTCGTGAAAGAAGGTATGTTCATATATGTATTTGTTTTATTATTTTTATTAGGAAACATACATTTCAGATTGGTGTTTTTGCATGAAAACATTTTTTTGTAGTTGAAATAGTTTATAATGATATGTGTTGGGTTTTCATTATACTTTGCTTACTGATTTTTATAGATTTGTAAATATTTTTGACTTGACAAAAGTTGGCTGAGATATTAGCAAGTACATGTTTTGTTTCATAATATGTTTGCATAATTATTTACATGTTTATACTGTAAAGATATTTGTAAGTTGTACATAGATATTTGTATGAAGAGATATGTTTCAAGAAGGCTTGTATATGAAGCTACTCATTTTGTCTTGTTATTATATTTACTTGTTTTATTATCCTCTAATTTGAACTCTTTACATATATGTGTTGTGTAAATATACACTTGCAGGTAAGTCATATGACTGGTGTTACTTGTTTCATATTTGCAGGTAAATGTTGGCTGAGATGGAAGCAATTTAAATGTTATGTTTCTTCAGCTAACAATATTTTAATTATGTACAATATATATGATTTACTTATTTATACTTATCTTTGTATTTATTTCCATTTATATTTTAGCTATAAATAATAAACTTATATTCATGAGTTTACTTATTTGTTTATATTTATATTTTTATAAATATTAATATTTTGTATTGAACATTATCATCAATTTATATTTTATATCTTATATTTTCTATTTTAGCCATTAATATTTGAATTAGAGTCATAAGTTATATTTACACTTATTCTCATTTTTATGGTTCATTTGTATTTATTTACATTTATATTTTATATTACTAGAATTAAATTTTAAATTTCAAACATTATCAAGCATATGTATTCATTTAACAAATGTTAACAATGTATAGCATTTTAATTTAATGAGTTAAATTTTATTAATAATATTGTTAAAAAACTTATTTTAGAATTTCAAACATTATTATCTATGTGTATTATTTCATACTAAATATAAATAATGTAAAGTATTTTAAGTAATTATATAAGATAGATTTTTATTGTGAATATTATTGAAATACTTATTTCAATTTTCCAGATCAATGTCCTTTTAAAATACAGTTTATATAAATAGATGGCAATATTTTCAAAATAATATTCATTTAAATATGAACAATTCACATTCTATATTTAATTAGATTAAACATTTATTAAAATAAACGGGGCCAAAAATCCAGGGTCGTTACATTATATATTCCAATAATTAACTTAAATAAATATGAACGACATGCAACTAATTAATGACAATTAAGAAGAGTTATAAGTAATTAATTTATTTTGTGTTAATTAAATTTATTAGAAATGGTGTGACCAGTTTATCTAGCTTATGGATGGTTAAATTGTGTTGAATGTTTTGGATTTGTTTAATATTTCTAGTTTGTTAATTTGTGATATTCTATGATTTGAAATGCTTTGGATTGAACTGTTGATAAATGTGAACCATTTATTTGAATAGTTATCTGTGTGGAATTTTTGTGTTTATATGACATTCTGAAATTAAATTAAGTTGCTTTACTTAAAACAACTTGGCCTTAAAAGGCGCCGTTTGAATTTCGATGAGATGGGGATCGAATATCAAATTGTTATATGAAAACCACATCGATCCAAAATAAGCGATTGGTCATGAAATCTCAAGTGAAGATCGGAAATGACGATTCAGAATGCAAGGGCTATTTGTCGTTAACTCTAAGGGTGATTCCAAAACGAGTGTAGCGGAGATAGTGCCATCGGTTCCGTTCGGACCCGGAACGGACTTGTATGGACGAATGCTATCAGACCATTATCAATGGAGGACGATGAACATTCCAAGATATGTGTGCTATAAAGGTAATTGTAGCCTCAAGCCTCATCAACCGAGAATGGCTAAAATAGGGGAGGTGCAGCAAGGCTAAGTGGGTAGCACCCAAGTAGGATAAGATTTTCCTCTGTCCAGATGTCCCTTTTATTCGGCTATGTGGACGGTTTTTGGCCACAACCGTGGGTTATCTTATTCGAACTATCTAGTAAGGGGTAACTCCGGCCTTGTGTTATAGTGGATCAGGGTGGATCCTTGGTACTTTGATCTAGACCAGATACTGTAACGGGCGGTACCCCAGTATCCCTACCATTGTATGGAATTCAATCTCCAATAAGTGACCTCGGACTTGATTGTATACCTATTATGATGGAATTTAATGAATGTAACAATTTCAGCCATGTGAATAATTTATTTGAAAACCCTAGACACTATTATAATATAACTGGATTTCCTATCAAATATTTTGGTTATCGTAGGGGAAAAAATTGTCTATGTTTATCTACGGAGAATCTTACGAGATACCTGTGATTTCAAATGATTTTCAAGTTAAACAACTTAAATCGTTTACTCACACCAGACCCATGTCTGACCTAGAGTTTATTTTCTGTTTTCTTAAACTCTTGGGTGCTCAAATTTTTGTGAGTAGCCAAGTGATCCAGGTTGGATTTGACGTGTTTTGGAGAAGATTTGGAGCAGGTGACTTTGGCGTATCTATATATATCTATTCCACTGTGTTAGTACCTCTGTTTGCATTTTGGCTTGTAATGTATAAGCAGGTCATCACGACTATCTAATATGATGTTGTAAAACTGAATGACTCTGATATATGGTGACTATTATGTATTATCTATGTGATGTAATATCTATTTTTTCCATTCCACTGTGAGATTCTGATGATTGTTTAGTTCTTTCTTTTTATCTTTCTCTTTTCTACCTATTTATTTTTAAATTACGATACATCTTTCTATTGAATGAAAGATGGGCCGTCACATTTACTATGTTGGATCTTCGACGAAAAATGTCAAATGGTATATATCCTGGCCCAAATTCTTCTAGATTTTTGGATATGTAGATTTTAGTAACAGAAGATTCTGCATATAATCTATAATTTTTGTCTTCATCTTTCTCCAAATTTAGATTGTTACCAATTATGTAAGCTCTGAACTTCTCATAATTCTGTTGCTCATGAATCTTCGGAGTAGATTTGTCTATGAATTATGTCTAATCAATCCATTTTGGAAAATCTATGTCGAAATTATATGCCTTGACTTTTATAATATGTCTGGCTTGATCTATTACATCATTGCCAAAATGAGGAGGGACTGTTGTAATGTCAAGATGTAAATCCGTGTCCAATACCCTAGTAAAATAGTCTATAGTAAGCGGTTCTCGTAATTCTGTATGATTCCATCCACTAATATACAATTCTTTAATAAGTCCGTAATTTAGCAAAGTAGTTGGATCAAGGGCAAAATTCTCATGGACCAAGTATCTGTATTGAGATAATAGGAGGCTTGCAAGAGGCACATATGCAACAATTGTATATCTACAATCTGTCATAAAGTTTTTGTAATCTTCAAACTGATTTGTACAAGAAATATTTTGATTTCTCAATAATTTCCAATATACCTTGATTTCAGGGATTTTTTGTGTAGAAATTTATGTCAGAAGATAATATATTATTTTGTATGTAGCAGCGTTTTGTTCTTTTGGATGTCGGAGAAATTGAATTTATCTGTTGAAAGTTTCAGTAAAGGCTATAGGTGGGCTTTGCATTTTTAGAGAAGTAGTTTGTGGAATTGATCCAAGTTGTACCATTTTTGCTTTTTGAGCTTCTTTTATTTTAATAGCCGTAAAAGATGCCTTAGGCCAGAGGCTGATTTCTATAGAATTAGTTGGTTCTTCTTTTATTTTCATGCCATTGGCTATAGTCTGTATTTGTTGTAT
The DNA here is from genome assembly GCA_030765085.1 of Allium cepa. Classification (NCBI taxonomy): domain Eukaryota; kingdom Viridiplantae; phylum Streptophyta; class Magnoliopsida; order Asparagales; family Amaryllidaceae; genus Allium; species Allium cepa. The sequence goes on from CM060945.1 coordinate 147,378,093, forward strand.
AGAGTCTGAAACAATATAGTCCTTGCTTAGAATTTTTTCTATGGAAATTTTAGCCATTTCATATGTGTAGTATCCTTTTTAGTATGGTTTTTCATACTTGGGATTTTGTCCAAGATCCTCTATTTTAGGCACCATCTCTTCCAAGAAGAGTATATTCCAGCACTAGGTCAATTAAATAGACAATAGTGTGTAATTTTTTTACTTTCTTCAGTATTTGCAAAGATCTCAACAAGAGTATATAATATGTTGGGTTTCTGTTTGTTATCTTGAGGAGATGTGGATATGTTTCATATGTTATCTAGAATCATTGGTTTGTGGAAGACATATCTTTTTTTGTATATGGTCTTCTATCAATCGGGAATTTGTAACAAATTTATTTTGTATATAGGTTTTCAAGAATTTCCTGCTATTTGTGATCCGATTTATAGAAGGCATATATATTTTTTCTCCCTGCTAACAAGATCATAATCAAGCTAAGAATTAATTTCTATAAATAACCTTGATAAATTGTCTGGTAAAATATTTATATTTCCTTTAATACGTTCCCATATAATTTTAGTTCCACGGTTAAAGATTGTGCTTTTAAACTTTAACCATCTATTATTTATTATGCTTCTTTCTTTTCTGTAATTTGCATATTTTACTATTGGTTCACAATCGGTTCTTATTGTAATTTCTGTGTGTGATATTATAAAATGTTTAAATGTATCGAGGTCATTGATTAAGCTAATAGTTCATAATATATTGAACTCATGTAACCTTTTTCTTTAAATGTTCCTGAGGTATATCTACAAATTCTTTTAGTAGATTTTGGGTTTGTTTTGTGTTTTTTACTTAAAAGTATTCCTCCCCATCCTAAGGAAGAACCATCAATTTCTATGATCAAATAGTCAGTAGATGAAGGTAAGGCTAACGATTTTAAGTTTTTAGCCAGTTCTTTTATTTTTTGAATTTGTTTTATATCTTCATTATTAAATTCCTTTTTACCTTTAGGACTAGCTTTGTTATATAAAGGTCCTGTATATTTTTATAAATTTTGTATAAATGGCCTTGCATATTTTATTAATCCTAAAAATGATTGTAGCTGTTTTAAATTTTCTAATTTATTTGGGAATTCTAGAATTTTTCTTGCTATATGTGGTTGTAATTCTATTTGTCCTTTTCCTATGATCCCTCCTAGGAATTCCATTGTATTTTTGAATAATTCCATTTCGTCTTGTAATTACCAAGCCATAAGCTTCAAATAATTTCAAAATTGTGTATAGGTATGCAGTGTGTTCCAAATTAATTTTGGAGAATACTAGAACAACTATTATGTGCACACAATTAAAATTATTACAATGTTGAAAAATATTGTCCATTTTCTTTGAAAAACTTGTGGTGCGTTTTTTAGTCCAGAGGGAATTACTAATCATTCATAATGTTCTTTACTACATGTAAATAATGTCCAAGGAACAGATTCCGGGTGCATTTTTACTTGCCAGAATCCTAATTTCATGACAAATTTGGAGGACCAATTTTTTCCTTGTATTTTGTTTGTCAAAACATCTTTATTTCGAATACAATATCCATCTTCAATGGTATTTTCATTTAGTCTAGTGTAATTCATAACCATTCTAGGCTGTCCTCTTTTACGATCTAATTCTTTTTGAATTGTAAAAGTAGTTGTTCTATGTCTAGAGTTTGTTTTCCTTATTGCTCCTAGATTAATAAAAAATTTGATATGCATCTTGAATTCTTCCATGATTCAAGTGTCATATTTTGTTGAACCGGTTTTTATTGTTAAATCTAGGTTTATTATATCTAGTTTGCAATAAATGGGGTCTTGGTCCCAATGTTTTATAGGGTTTTCTCCTATAATTCAGTCTTTTCTAATTTACTTATTATCTGGTTAATGTTATCAGTGCTCAAGAGTATATTACTTAATTTATTAGGATGTATTAATTCTAAGTTAATTTCTGATCCTAATTCATCCATGAAATCAAATTTTCCAGTATCTGGACTAGTCTTTGAGTTTTCATCTTGTATTAGTTTATTTTATTCATTTTGTTTTTTACATTTTCCATAAATTTCTCAGTTACAGTCATCTTTATTTTCTTTGGAATTTTGATTTCTTTATATCCACCACGCTTCTCATGTGTAAACTCTGATAAAATTGGTGTTAACATCATTTTCTTTGATCTTCGTATACAATCTTTGTTAAATGGAAAAGCGTCCATTGTCGCTGAATAAGAAATCCAGTCCAAGTATTAGATTTATACTTTCTAGGTTTAATTTAGTTACCTATAATTGTTTTAAAGGATAATGTTGTGACCATTCATTACAAGTAATTTGAAATCTTAGTTGAACATTAGTAACTATATTTGTTATTATTGTAGATGTCCCATCAAACTGAATACTTTGTTTAGGTTTGGCAGTTTAGTTATTAGATATTGAGGTATTAATTGTGAGTTTATTGTCGAGCTTGTGGCCCCTATAACTATAAATGCTAGTAATAGGATTTCTAATCCTTTCACATTTATCATTGTTAATATCCTTAATTCTTTAGATTATTTGTATTGCAAGTTTGAGGGAATTATATTGGTTTATCAATATTGTTTAAATTATTTATTTGTATGGAATTTTGTTCAACGACTTCTTTTCCTTTATTTTTTTTCTATCTTTAATAAAGTCGTTTTTATATCTTCTAATTCGAGTTCAAAGTTATTTATTCTTCAAGAATTTTTATTCTATCCTCATTAATTTTATTTTTATCTGTATACTATAGTGTTTTCTCATTTGGTATATTTAATCCAAATTGTTTTCAGCACAAATGTAGCATATTTCTATGGTACATTTTTTACATTTGGATCGTTTGTCAAAGGCTGGGTACCAAGGGCAAAAAAACATTTAGTTGTATTTTTTCCCATTCTATATTTGAATTCGTGTTTACAATTGTCTGTATTCATTAAATTTAGAAATTATTCTAATTATTCTATTTGATTTAGTTGATTATTAGTCAGTTCATTTACCAAGGAATAATATGGAATCAATAAGATTAATTATAATAGAATAAATTTTTTTGAAGAAAGAATATGTAACTTTGAACTTGAATTAGATGAATTTAAAGTACAATTTCAAAAGTTTGAAATAGAAAAGAGAAATAAAAATCCAAAATTTAAGACAAAATAAAGGAAAAGAAATTATACAAGAAAACCTCGATCTAATACAAATAAATATTCAACACAATTGATCAGCCTATATAAATTTCTTTAATCTGTATTGCAGGAAATCTAAAAGAATTAAGGATATTGACAATGATAAATGTGAAAGGATTAGAAATCCAATTACTAGCATTTGTAAACACAGGAACTACAAGCCCGACAATAAACTCAGAACTAATACCTCAATATATGATAACTAAAGCTATAAAACCAAAAACGAAGCCTCCAATTTGATGTAACTTCAACAATAATTTCAGATATAATAACAAATGATCAACTAAGATTTCAAACTACTTGTAATGACTGGTCCCAACATTATAATCTAAAACGAATATAGGTAACTAAATTAAATTTAGGAAATATAAATTTAATATTAGGATCGGATTTCTTATTAAGTGAAAATGAGCAATTTTCATTTAAGAAAGATTATTTACATATATCAAAGAAAACAATCCTAACCTCTATACTACCAGAGTATGCACTAGAAAAGCATGGTCGATATAAAAGACAAGAACAAACAATAGAAAAAATTTGCAACTGTAAAATCCTAGGATAATGGCAGAAAAATTGCAGTTATATTGAAAATAAGAAATCAGACTTAGATCCTGATTCAGAACTTAAAAATATACAATATAATTTTGACCCTGGATATGACATATGTTTTGAAATGATGTATCCAGATAAAATAGGATAAATATTATTAACCACTGAAAATATAGATCAAATGATTAGTAAATTAGAAAAAATAGAAATTATAGGAGAAAAACCTTTAAAATATTGGAAAAAAGATTCTATTTATTGCAAGCTAGATATAATTAACCCAGATGTTACTATTAAAACTAGATCATCTAAATATGATAACCGGATGATTGAAGAATTTAAAAGGCATATAGAAATATTAAATAAATTAGGCATAATAAGGAAAACAGATTCTAGACATATAACAACAGCATTCATAGTACAAAAAGAATCAGAACGTAAAAGAGGACAGTCTAAAATGTTAATGAATTACACTAGACGAAACGATAGTACTCATGAAGACAAATATTTTATTCCTAATAAAGATGTTTTAATTAACAAAATACAGAATAATTATTGATTTTCTAAATTTGATTTAAAATCTGAATTTTGGCAAATAAAAATGCACCCAGATTCTATAGCCTGGACAGCCTTTACCTGTTCAGAAGGACATTATGAATGACTAGTTATGCCATTTGGTTTAAAAAATGCTCCACAAATATTCCAAAAAAAATGGATAATATTTTCAAACACTGTAGCCAATTTATATGTGTATACATAGATGATATACTAGTATTCTCCAAAATTAAAAGGGAACACATTGCACACCAATACACACTTTTGAAATTATTTGAAGCTCATGGCTTGGTAATTATAAAAAAGAAAATGGAATTATTCAAAAATACAATAGAATTCCTAGGAGTAATCATAGGGGAAGGACAAACAGAATTACAATCTCTTATTTCTAGAAAAATACTAGAATAACTTGATAAATTGGAAAACTTAAAACAATCACAGTCATTTGTCGGATTTATAAATTATGCTAGACCATTTTTAAAAGATCTATCTAGATATACAGAAGCTTTATATAACAAGGCCAATCCTAAAGGAAAAAGAGAATTTAATGAAGAAGATATAAAACAAGTACAAAAGATAAAAGAGTTAGTCAAAGGATTAAAACCAATGACTTTACCCCTTGCAACAGATTATTTGATAATATAAACTGATGGCTCATCTTTAGGAATTAGAAGAAGAACAGACTATAGACATAAATGATGAAAATCTAGTCTGTATCCCAGACAGCATAAATATACCATATATATACCCTCTGTAACATATAATAGAGCTAGATATATTAGTCTCTATATACTAAATAAAGATCCATGTGATTAAGTGAGTGACGATATGCTATATTTGTAGATTGGCTACTCCGGACATAAAAAGTTCATAAAGATATATAATCAAAATAAATTTATTACTAAAGATCAGTTGACTAATGATCAGCAACTAGTATTAGACAATATATGGAACATATCAACTGCTCTCCAGGACAATAAACAAAAAATGAGTATACTATATACCCTGGCGGAATTATTTACAAACTCTAAAAGAAAAAAATTATTCCATTGTTGTCTATTTAATGGTCCAGATGCTGGAATCTACAAATCTTGGGAAGAAATGATCCCAAAAATAAAAATATGTAGAGCAGAATCCTATATTCGGCCGACAACATTTCAAAGGATATCATGAGTAGATATGGCTAAAGGTGCAATAGAAATAAATCCTTGGAAAGGGTTAATATAATTTCACAAACTATAAAACAAATCTAGAATATATCCTCTGGAAAATTGATAAAAGAAGAATCAACTTCTAGTATACCATAAACCTTCGACTAAACACCTCATTTACGGTTTTGACCATAAAGGATAAAGGAAAAATGGTAAATCTTGGAACTCCTTCACAAATCACACCACAAAATTCCATAAAACCTTTGGAAAGCTACCAACCTACTTTCCCAGGCCAATTAACTAGGGAATTATATTTCCTTTAACACCCATTAAATTTGAATGCCACAGAATACAAGAAAGGCCTATACCTTCTTATCTGCTATCTCAGAGAAACCTATAGAAGGACTACAAATAAATTGGGAGGTGGTCAGAAATAGAAATATATCTTGTACCAATCAATATAAAGATTGCTCTAATTTCATGAGTGAGTGTAGACGCATAATTTTTGCTTCCTATCCCCAGTTGAGTATTAAAATGTCCCAATATAAGTATTTGGTAAATGAAGACATCATATAGGATCCATAATTTCCTATGAATTATGGATTTGTTCACAAACTATACTTAGACTTATGGACACAGACAAAATTGCCTGAGCCCATTGGAAACCATGCAGACTATTTTTCAGAAATCTTGGATACAGAAGTCTGTTTAGAAATAACCTCTATATCGCCTCATTTTAGGAAAAATACTTCTGACCCAACAAGGCATTTGATTAAATTAAAAGCATACGACTTTGAGTTAGACTACCCTATGTGGGATAAACTATTTATTCCCTATAATTTTTCTACAACAAGGATGTTTGAACAAAGTTCTTATGAAAGATATCGTGCCTATATTATTAGTATAAATCAAGGATGGATAGATAAAGATGACAAAGGTTATCGTCTATTTTCGAAACCCTCTGTTATCAAGGCATACATTGGAAAAACAATACAAGATTTTGGTCCAAAATTCCGTATATTCGATATATATCATCCAAAGCCAAGTATAATTTCTCATTATACAAGGATAAATAGACCAAAAGATGAAGACAAATCTCCCAGCACAACATAGAGGATATGGATTGAGTTAAAAAATGCTTGGTGTAAAATAAAGCTACCCATTATGATAAAGTTGTCACCATGCAATAAAGCAGATTCTAGAAAGTGCTACTATGTAAATTATTGTAATATATTGGACATTACTTTTGGTAGTGCACCATTATCTTTTATTTTTATTAGTGTGCTGGCAGAATAATATGTATGAGTGCCTTTTCTTTTTATATTTCATTATAAGTGGGAATCTTATAAACCACATTCGTAAGTTATCTGAGCGATGTGTCAGTTTGCATCCAGAGAGTTCTATTGAGTGGTCTGTGAAGAAGCATCATCAAGTTTGTAATTCCATTGTAACATTTCCAGCATAAAAAATAATAAGTTTACTTCCTTTTTCCAATTTCTCTTTGATGGCGATTGTGTTTATCATAATGATCTGCAACTAAACTTCACTAGTCAAGGCTTAAGGAAGATCGAAAGGGTAAAGACTTGGTAAAAATATACGATCTCTTACTTAATTTAATTTACTTGCTTGCTTATTGTTTATAGTAATCATGCTTAAGTATTACCTGTTCATGAAACATTTTCCTTTGACGCCATTTATGAAGCCTTAAAATCTTTAGCCTTAGCCTATAATCCAAAAGACGTAAGCTCGTCTAAAAACTAAAGAAGTACCCGCTTAGGTGAGTGATACCGTTTAGGGGAAAATAGTAAGTCTAGAGTAACAAGGTGAGAATTTTAGTTTGCTAAGACAAAGTATTTGGTAATAAGTTCTTAAATGTTTTCTGAACTTAGTTTTTATTTAAGTATCGTTAGTTATAAACATGAGCTATGTTTTGTAAGTTTAAGTTAAACTAAGAGTGGTTTTTATGCTAATAAGTTTTATCCAAGTATTCTTGAAAGCTTTGGCTATTCTCTCAACAGATCAAAAACAACTTTTTTTACCCTATAAAAGATTTTATATACAAGAATTTCAAAAATATTGAAAAAAGAATTCATTTCCCGACTGATAAACAAATGGAAATTTTAGAACAACACTTGGAAGAAAATTTTCTAGTAAAACTATTTTCTATAATGAAAGGCCTAAATATTTCTGAAAAAGAACAATATGAATTAGCAATAGTATTTAAAGCCAAATATACAGAGGAATTATTAGACCTAACAGACGATCCAGAAATAAATTTATTTTATACTGTAAGTAACATTAACAAACATATCATAATAAATAATTTAAAAGAAATGAGGGCAACAAGTAAAAGTACATTTTTACAAATTCTATGAAGAATATCTCAATATACTTAAACAACAAAGAAAAGAAATAGAAGAACAAAATAGCTCATATTATTTTTGTATAGATACATATAACGACTATTGGTAAAAACTTACTAGGACAAAGAGACTATAAGATTCTAAGTATAAAATTAGAAGACTCTAAAAATAAAATAAGAAAATAAGGTTTCTAATTCCTAACTTAGAAATCTATTTAGTGCACCGTTGGGATAAATTCTTACAAGTTCCACTAAGATAAGAAAGAGGGGCAGAGGGAAAATTAAATTTATTTTGTTTGTTTTAACTACCTTAGTGACAACTTGTAGAATTTTAACCCAAGCGTGCACTAAGTGGATGTTTAAGTCAAAAATTAGAAACCTAATTACCTTAACTAATTTGCCGGCGTCTTCTAATTTTAAACCTAGACTCTTGTAGTCTCTCTGTCCAAATGAATTTTTACCAGTCATGGTAAAGATCCATGTCATAATCATATTCTGAATTATTGTTTCTTTGTTCTTGTTGTATTATAAGGTTCATCCATTTTTTATGGAATTGTTGTAGAAATTTTGGTGTTAAAATAATATTTTTAGACTTTGTCGAAGTAATATAATGAAAAACATAAATTTCGTTTATTATATTATATGAATTTAGTGTCGAATCATATATGCCTATTAATTCAGTGGTATATTTTTGTTTGAAATTAGTTACTATCTTAGTGGCAACTTGTAAGAATTTATCCGAAGGGTGCACTAAGTAGATTTCTAAGTTAGGAATTAGAAACCTTATTTTACTTATTTTATTTATTTTATTTTTAGAGTCTTTAAATTTTATACTTAGAACCTTATAGTCTCTTTGTCCTAGTAAGCTTTTACCAATAGTAATTATATGTATCTATAAAAAAAATATGAGCTATCTTATTCTTCTACTTCTTTTCTTTGTTGTTTAAGGATATTGCGGTATTCTTCACAGAATTTGTAAAAAGTTCTTTTACTTGTTGGCCTCCTTTCTTTTAAATTATTTATTATGATATGTCTGTTAATATTACTTATAGTATAAAATAAATTTATTTCTGAGTCGTCTGTTAGGTCTAATAATTATTTTGTACATTTGGCTTTAAATACTGTTGCTAATTCATATTGTTCTTTTTCAGAAATATTCAGGCCTTTTATTATAGAAGATAGTTTTACTAGAAAATTTTCTTCTAAGTGCTGTTCTAAAATTTACATTTGTTTATCAGTCGGGAAATGAATTCTTTTTTAAATATTTTGAAAATCTTGTATATAAAATCTTTTATAGGGCAAAAAGTTGTATTTGGTCTGTTGACAGAATAGTCAAAGCTTTCAAGAATACTTGGATAAAACTTATTAGCATAAAAACCATTCTTAGATTAAATTACACTTACAAAACATAACTCATGTTTATAACTAATGATACTTAAATAAAAACCAAGTTCAAAAAACATTTAAGAACTTATTACCAAAATATTTTGTCTTAGCAAACTAAAATCCTCACCTTGTTACTCTAGACTTACTATTTTCCCCTAAGCGATATCACTCACCCAAGCGGGAACTTCTTCAGTTTTCAGATGAGCTTATGTCATTTGGATTATATGTAACGATCCCCTTTTTAAGTCAAATTTTAATTGGTCATTAATATAAATTTTTGGATTAAATTATGAATTTATTTGAATTTTTACAAAATAAATAAAATATGTGTTTATTATGTATAAATAAATAAATTACAAATAGAATTTGAATTTGAAATTAAAAAAAATTGAAAATAAATTTGAATTTGAAAACTCTATGATTCAAAACTAATAAAAATTTTGTTTTGGAATTATAATATATATATATATATATATATATATTGGAAGTTATATTTTGAAATTAATTTAATAATTTTTCAAAAGCTATTTGAAAGTTAAATTCTGCATTTTGAAAACTAATATATATATGTGTGTGTGTGTGTGTGTGTGTGTGTGTTCATTTATTAATGAATAGTTAGTTTTCTTAAGTTTATATAAATATACATGTAAAAGGAAATGGATTTATCTAAATTAAAAATATAATAAAACATATTTAAACATTAATTAAACATGTGTAACATTATAACATGAAGATAATACAAGTGTAAAACATGTAGTATGGAATTTAACAAGTGTTAAGTAAATTTTGTCATGTGACAACAAGTGTCTTTTAATTTTCAAAATAATAAATAAAATAGTAAAACATTTCTATATAGACATCTACGTCTCGTACCCTCTCATTTTCCTCATCTTTTATATATTCAAAGAAAATAAAATGTTCAAACCTGGAAAACTAAAATACAAACCAGTAAAACAAAAATCAAAAACCTGAAAACTAAGGCAAGAAGTAGATTCAAGTTCAGATCAAAATATATTGAACAAATCCGAAATCAAGCTTCAGATTCAAGTTCAAAACTGAAGCAATTAAAACAAAATTCAAAATCTTGAAGCAAGTTAATGATCAGATCATAATCGATCTAGCAACATAAACAAGTAGCAGATCAGAGTCCAAGATCTTCTAAAACGTCAACAGATCATAGCATTTCCAGTTCAAATTTTTTCCAGTTTTTAGAATCAAGCATTTCTAGCTTTTTCAAGTTTTAAAGTTCTCTGTTCAAACACAATCAGGCGATCAAACTCTCTTTATAAGATCTTAAACCTGTTATATCTTGATAATCATTGAAGTATGATATGAAATGTGCTTGAATGTTTGTGTGAATATGTTTGCACGTATGTTTGAATTGAATGTATGTATATATGTATATATGATATGTCTGTATATATGTAGATGTTCACTTCTCTGTTGTATTACAGGAACAACTTCATTACAAAAATTCATATCTTCCAAATGAATTAATTTTTGACCAAGATCTTTTAAGAAAAAAGGATTGTAACATGGTAATGTCAATTTTAAAAATGGTTTTACAAATTTATATTAAGTAATTACCTCAAAAATTTTTAAATTACAGAACTAACCAAATTCATGTTAAAAATCGATTATGTTAATTTGAAGTTTTGATTATCTTAACAGAATCGTATTGTGAAATGATGATTTTAGACATTGGTATCATGATTTTTAGTATTTAAATTGTTGAGATAATCTGATTTGATCGATTTTGGATATATCGTCGATTCCCGTTGATTGGTAATGACTGGTGTGTCGTCATTGTTGCTGGAGGTGGGTTGTAGGCTCAGGACCTCGAGAAAAATGGCTACAGGATTATCAGATCATCGGAATGGCTAGGAAACGGTGAAGTAGGGTTTTATCGACCTTTTGTGATGACATTGTTCTCGAGTTGATTTCATCGACGTGGATAGACCAGAGGTGATCAGACCTAAGGGAAAAGGTGTGTGGATGATCGATGAAGCTGTGGTCGGAGACGCGAGGGTTTTGACGTCGTCACGCGGTGGTGCGAGGCGTTTTCAGATGATCAGGTTGGATATAGTTTGTATCGAGTTGTTCGAACTTGATTCCCAGGTCGATTTGGGAATTTGGGTGGTTAGGTGGTTTTGGTAGGTCATCGCTGACATGTAGACGGCGACGACGATGATCAGAACGCCGACAAACCCATATGTATATGCACAGATGTCTGTGTTGTGTCAAAAGTTAGAGTTGGAGAAGACGAAGTTGAAATCGAGTCTGTACTCGAGTAAGTGGGATCGTGGCTCGAGTGGTTTACCAGGTGTTTGTGAGTGTGTTAACAGTTTTATTAAATTTGAGAATTTTAACAAAGTTTCCAAATAAAGAAGGAGTTTTTCGCGGGGATAGACCCTAGAAATTTGGTATCTGGCTCGGGTTGATACCTTTAGTAATCTCGGGTCTGAGTTTTGAATTTTTAATTAAACAACTTTTTTTCAAATTCAAATTTGAAACAAGTTTAAACACCTTCTTGTTAATTCTTTTAAAATAATAAATGCTTTATTCTAATTTTGGAATTAGTTAAGTTTTTAAAGAAATTATTTCCAACTAATTTAGTTTTAAAGTGTTTTTAATACATATATAACCTTTATTTTATAGTTTATTTTAAATAAATTTAATATTGTAATTATACAGTTAATTAAGGAAATGAAATGATTTTGATTATTGATTAACTTAAATGTCTTTAATTAATCCATGTGTTAATGATAATTAATTTAAAATGTTTATCAAATAAACTTGATTGTAATTAAGTGATTAAATGAGGTAAATGGGTTATCTTAATTTGAAATTCAATGATAATTACTTAACTAAAGGCTAGTTAAGTATTAATTAAGGATTAGTTAATTATGAGTTAAGTAATTAATGATGAATAATTAAAAGATAATTACTTAATGTAATTAATAAAAGATTATTACCTAATGTGATTAAGGGATAATTACTTTGTGTAATTACATTAAAGGATAATTAATTAATCAAGATTAATGTAAGTAATTAAAGGTAAAATTACTTAATTAAAAAGTAATTAATTAATGATTAAAGTTGATTAATCAAGTGATTAAAGGATAATTACTCAATGTAATTAATTTGTGATTTATTAATATGAGTGATTAGGGATAATCACATATTGTAATTAATTAAGGATAATTAATTAAATGGTAATTAATTAAGGGTTAATTAATTAATGCAATTAAGGATAATTAATTAAAAGATAATTAAATAATTAAAGTTTAATTATTTAATGATTAAAGGTTGATTGATTTATTAATTAAGGTTGATTAATTAATAATTAAATGTTAATTCATTTATTATTTAAGGTTAATAAATAAATGATTAAAGGATAATTAATTAAAATGGTTTGTAATTAATTAATGCTAATTAACTAGGATTAGTAATTCACTCATAGGTAATTGATCTGGTTTAAGTTAATTATAATTAGATAGTTAATTAATTTTGCTTATGAACGATTGGGTTCTGTTGGATGCTTTGAATTATTTGATATCTCTGATGTGTGATGTCTGTGATATGAATTGTTTGAATTGAGCTGTGAATTGTGATTTATTTATCTGTGTGAACATAAATTATTTATCTGTAAATAAAGATAAGCGTTATAGGATAAAACCGCTTATCGATATTGCCATGCCTGGATTTGTGATGATTGATGATATTGTACTGTTGTGTAAAACCCCTGGACCACACACACAAATATGGAATTCACAGGAAATTGGTTACATCACAGGTTTTTCAAAATAATGAAAAGATTTTGAAAATTGAATTTTGAATCCAAAATGGTTTGGAAGTGTAATGGGTTAAATGTGGAAAACTTTTGTAAAGGATGTTTTGAAATTACTTTGAATATGATATGGTTTGTTAAAGTTGAATCTGAAATGATTTAATTTGAATTTGAATTCAAAGTTTAAAGTTGAATTCTATATAAGTTTAGGATTTGAAATATCTTCCAAACATTCTTATATAGTTAAAAAAATTGATTTCTGGAAATGTTGGAATTTTAAAAGATGAATTTTGAGAAATAATAATATTTTGGAAACTATAGTTTTAAAAGAGTTATACAGGTTATATAATGTGTATATATGGATGTTAAACCATTTTTAAATGTATTTCAAATGAATTATTTTGGGATTTGAATCTAACTCAAATAAGAGACTGCCAATGATAGGCAGTTTGTTGATTTTCCAATTATACTTTAAAAGGTTATAACTTGAGCAAATTTAATCGGTTTTTCCCGGAACGAAAAACATTTACTTTCGAATGATAATTGCTTCATATAAAGATAGAATTTCTAGTTTTTGTTGAAAAGGATTTTCAATTTGTGGATAAATTAAATTTGAAAGGGAAGTAGTTTTGAAAGCTATGGATGAATCTTTGTTAAAGATTTGGTGAACTTCGTTTTCAAATTGAAAAGGATCTTAAAGGTGAATCTTTTGTTTAAAAGATTAAAGTGGAAATTTGTTTAAACCATTCAAGAGGAAAGGTTTTGGGAAAAATTATGACTAACCAAGATCCGAATGGATCCACATGTTTTTAAAGTTAAGCGCTCATTGTTCGGTTTAACCGAGAGAGGACTTTATGTCATAAAACCCATTCCGAATAAACGATAAGACAAAATGGATAGCATTTGAAGACGGTGGTGAATATTGGGTATTTTCGAAAATGAAAGGATTACCTATCGAATGTCCCTACACTGAGTCGCGTCGGTATAGAGATCTCCATATATGATGGGGAGTTCGATCGGGATTGTGAATACCCGGATTTGCAAGGGCTTCTTTGAAGTGCCTTCGGTTCTATTCAGACCCAAGATGGACTTATATGGATGTATGTCCGACGTTACACTTTGAGATGTAAAGCTGGTTTCTATCAAATACATTTCTGTTTGATGGCGGAAAATTTATTCTCTTAGCTTAACACCATTCTCTGAGACGTACGAGCTCAGAGGTTATGTAGTTGATGGTTACTAGCGATATATTCCCAAATTGGTAATGTGGCATGCTAAGTGTTGCTGATCATTTGTTGATCGTAGCATGGCTTTTATGAAAAGCGTAGCTTTGTGGATGAGACTTCGTCGAACCTCACACCCCGAAAATGGCCGAAATAGGAAAGATGTTGCAAGGTTATGAGGGTCGCGCCCTTTAGGGCATGTACATTTCCTTATGGATAAAAAGTGGTATCATGGTATTGAGTTTCGATACTTGACTTATATTGTTGTTGCAATTTGTTGGTGAATCCCAGGATAAAGGTCGGTGACGACCGAGGGATGGTATACTCATGACAGTTAGTTACCTAGCTACAGAGGTAACCCGGCCTTGTGTTGGCAGAGAGACGGTTGGATTCTCAACGCGTCCCTCCAGAGGCATACCCATTCGGTGAAGGAAGTTCCTTAGCCTTGATCATTTTTTGGAAATCCAATCACCCAATACGAGCCCTTTACGATTGCAGTTGTATAACCTGCCATTCTTAAATGGTAGCTATAACAGGCATAATATAATGGTATCTATGCTGGTTAAGATTAATATTATACTTTCGAAAGGTTTTCTACACTATGCACTAATAATAATATCAAAAGGTTTTCTCCATCAAGCATGTTTGACTATCATAAGGAGAAATCTCCTCCAAGTGTGCTCTTGCATTGTGCGTGTGGCGGGAGGCTTTATGGTAATTTCATTTTCCAAAAAGCATTATGGATGTCTTTTTACTTCTTTTGTTGTTTGTTTTGTTTTCAAATAAAGTTGTTTTTATTTGCTCACCCAGTCCCATGACTAATCTGGAGTTTATTGTTCCCTTTCTAAACTCTGGGTGCCCACAATTTCCCACACGGACAGTCTGAAGTCAGTTATCAGATGTCGGCTAGTATATGCAGCTTTTGGTAACCTTTGGAGTCAATGGTTTGGCGATCGCATTGTGTTTCGTCACAACATTATAGTGGTTTGAGCTTGTGGTTTGTAGCTTTGGCATTGAAGACATTATCTTCCCACTGATGTCGCTTTGTTTTTCAACTGTTATATCTATCTCTGATTTGTGTTGATCATTTCGTTTGTATCATTGTTGTATCAAATATTGTGTATCAATAAAATTCATTTTGTTTCCGCTGTGTTGTTATTGCCTAATGTTGTTATAAGCTCCGGCGAACCAGACTCAACATTTGAATCTGCGGCATTCGAATACGGGTGAAGTATTTGGGAGTCGATTTTCGAAGGTCGAGTCAGGGTCGTCACATTATAGGCTGCAACAATATGGTTTTTCGACCTTCGAAAATTGACATCAATACGTCCACCGTATTACATGTCGAACAATCGAATGCCGAAAATACCAGACCGTAAGGGAAAGAAGAAAGCGGTAGAAGAAGAAGATAGAAAACAACAACACAGAATCTCATAGTCGCGGCGGAACAATATTTAATAGATAACAATTGATCTTTATACAAAAGAACTATAACCATTTTATACATTACATCATCAGAGTACAACACAAATCAATAGCAGAATACTGAAGAGTTATAATAACTTGTTCTCACAAAAGATGACTATACAGCTTGTAATGCACAGCGGAATATAAAACAGATACGTATAATACGTCTTCGTCATCCAGCTCCCTGCTGAGCTCCACAACATCATTTCCTATATCCAATAATACTCGGTCTGACCCAAGCATTATAATTAAAATAACACCGGAGTCAATCTGGAAAGCTAGCGTGAGAAAAAAAACTCAATTGAATTATTAAAATTTTCAGAATCCTTTGAAAATCGAAGGTATCTTGTAAGATCACGTCAAAAATAAACATGCCAGGTTTTTACCTTACGTTAACAAAAACATTTTATATCAAAATCCTCTGATATTATAATAGCGTCTAAGCACAAATACTTATTCAAATAGCTGAAATGCTTGCACCTCACATTCTAGCATAGTTGGGCATAACCAAAATTATACGGCGCTTATTGGAGATTGGATTCTGTAAATGGCAGGGCTGCTGGGGTACCGTCCATCACACTACCTGGTCTAGATAAGCGTATCGAGGACCGCTCCTAATCCCCTGCAACACAAGACCGAAACTATCCCTTATTGGATAGCCCAAATAAGATCAAACCCACGGTTGGGATCAGCAATCGCCCACACAGCTGAAATAAAGGGACTCTAGATAGGGATGACCTTACCCTACTAGGAAGCTACCTACTTAGCCTTGCTGCACCTCCCCTGTTTTAGCCATTCCCGGTTGATGAGGCTTGATTCTACGATTACCTTTTAGAACACATTCACTTAGAGTACTCATCGTCCTCCAATGACGATGTACTGATAGCATTCATCTATACAAGTCCGTTCCCGGATCGAACGGAACTGAAGGCATAAGTTCTACTACATCCATTTTGGAATCACCCTCATGATTGGTAATGATTAGCCCTCGCACTTCACTGCTTCATCTTTGACTCCAAGCTCTTATCTTTCTTACGAAAACATACTCGTTGGATTAAAGTGGTTTTTGGATCACAAATCTGATGCTGGTCTCTTTGGAACAACATTTGCTATTCCCATTAAACTCAACCTCGGTTCTTTAGGAAATAAACAGACAAAAATAAGATCGGAGTTCACCTCCGAACCGTTAGTGGACGGACTTCCTCAAAAACGCCCTAGAGGAACGGACGAGTTTATACGTACAGTATAACACCTCAATCGATAACTGTACCATATAAGTCTTATATTTCTTCTAGATGTTTTCAGAGTTATGTTTGGGTCCAGATTTGGTAGTCAATTGTTTACTATCAAATTAAACAACTATTCAATCAATTATTTTATTTCCACTGAAAAGCACCAAGTCTTATTTAATTAATATTTTAAGTAAATTAAATCACTTTATCCAAAAATATACACCTAAAATATTTAAAATAAAGCTACTTAAATTACTTTATACAAAATAATAGTTATGAAATTCTATAATAGTCTTCCAAGTAAAATTTTGCCAAAAACTACTTTTAAAATAGAGCTATTATATAAAGTATAAATATTTAATAATTATCCTTTAAATCATAATACCAATTTAACCTTTAAAAATAATTAACTACTACGATTAACTTAATTGATCTTTTCTTTAACAATTTTAAAACAATTAAATAATAGATTTTTCTAAAAACATTCTTTTAATACATCTTTAAAACTTCTAATTTGTACATAAAAATCTTTCTTTGAAAATATACTTAACTTTCCGGAAAAATACATTTCCACTTCAATTAAACTAGTCTTGTCATTTATAAATCCTTCTCGATTTATTTCCAGTTTAAATTTACGTTCCAACTCCATAAATTTCCTTTCTCATATTTCTAAAAATAAAACCAATGTTTATTTTTAAAACGAATTACCATCTCTATATAAATTCCCATCGTGAATTTATAATTTCAAATTATCCACTGATAAATACTTTACTTTATTTATAAACCCAGTTTATAAATTCCATAATATCATTCTCCTTTTTTATCACTGTTTCAAAACACTCAATCTTATGAATCAATTCCTGATTTACCCAAATTAACCCAAACCCCGTAATTTCATATTTACTTCCCTTCTGAATTAAATTCTTATTCAAATCTGAAACATCAATTCCATACTTTATTTCAAAATTCTCCTTTTATTTCTCCCCAAACCATTTAAATCTTGAATTTAAAAATAAATCCTTCAATTCTTAAACAATATCACTTAAGTCTTCAAAACTCTTTTATTCCCATTTATTCAAAATCTCTATTTTTCCATACTCGGAATTTATTTAATAGGACTTTAAAATCAAACTTTTACCTTTTTTCCCAAATTCACTCTTTTAATTTATCCTACTTCACTATAAATATTTTACTTAAAATTTTCTTTTTGTTTTCCTTCAAAAATCCAATCTTTATATTTTTTATATCTTAAAATACCAAAATATATTCAGCATAACCATAACATTCAATAATTTCAATTTTCAGTATAATCTATCACATATTATCAAATAAATCATATCACGTAATATGAAAATAAATTTCAATATTTTTTAGGAATCCAGTTGGATCCTCCAACCTATTTCCCTACGTCCAAAGATGTTAGCACAATATAAAAATGCCAATCCCACTTTGAGGGGGATATCGCGGTATATGCGGTCATCCGCTATTATGCGGGGCACATAGGGCTCATCCGCTATATAATGCGGGAATATAAATCATTCCAATATATATATATATATATATATATATATGTAATCATACAATAGATAATTATAGATCTATCAATCAATCAACATCCAATAATTTAAATTTAAGCATTTAAATTTAAACGTTAATCAAATGAGTGAGAGATTCTCACCTTTGATTTTTAATTTGCAATCCACTTCAATCTCGACTTGATTTCATAATTTTTGACCTTGTATAAACATTATAAGGTTTATTAACATTTGAAATAATCGAACAATCAATTATCTTTTTTAATAAATTTATTTAACTAATAATTTACTTTAAACTAATTTCCCTATGATAAATAATTTTTTTACTAACTAAAATAATTGAATAAGTTAATTAAACAAGTGAATCACCATAATATATTATTTTAAAAATAACTAGCAAGTTAAAGTATGTATGTATATTTATGTATAAATATTTATATTTATTTTCTGTACACACACAGACACACACACACACACATATATATAAATATAAATTGAAAAGAGAAAAACTACACATATACCTCTCCGCCTCGATCGAATCCCTAGCCTCGACTTCAACTATCGAGCTCGACCATGCCTCCCATCGAACATGCCAAGCCCTAGCTCAACGTGTCCAGCTTGCCACAAAACCCAACACGCGAGCGCCTCAAGTTCTCGATCGCGCATCACCTCCGAGCATCGGTGATTTCCACAGCTTCACCAACCATCGTTTCCCCCCTCCCCACGACATCGTAGCCTCCAAATCCTCGCGCACAGATCAGAGCGACCTCATGGCCGCTGAACCACCACCCACTATCGCGATGCCTTCCCCTTGCTCAACGCCTTCAATCTCATTCTCTATCCTCTAGGTTGCACTCGCGACCCCAAACGAACCCTCCTCGTTTTCTTTTGATTACTTTGAATTGAAAAAGACGGGGAAAAAAATATGATTCTTGGCTTATGGAGGAATGAAGATAATACAGGAGAATTTTTTTTCAGTGGATTGAAAGATATAAATTTTTCCAAAGCTTCCATTATTTTTTGCTTCCATTTGTTTTGAAATTGTTTGAACCCGTCTGCATTTTCAAAAAGGAAATGAGGGAACATGACGGGATGTAAACTGTTTAAGCCAACTTGCTACAGTGACTTGAGGCAAAAGGATAAAGTTCTGATTTGAATATATATGTCAATCAGTATTATATATATGTATGTATGTATTTTAATTTAAATCATCTCGAATTTGCAACTTAATATATCGACCTCCTATCGAGGCGTGCCACTAGGCGTTTATAATACCCCTATTCCAAACATAATGGAAAAGGTTTCGAGTCCTAATTCGATCGTATGGAGAAGATTGCTTTTTGAACCTAATTATTATATTGAATTTTTGATATAAATTTAAGCGCGTTTATATCCCGTAAGATCACATGACAACTCCAAACACTACGAAATTTGAAATCGGATAATAGTACATTATTATGGATTCAATGGAACTGGTTTCGTCGAATTCTGAAAATGTGCCTCGGAGGGCATTATTAATATCAATCTAAACAATATATTTTTAAAACTGAACAAATCACTTCCGAATTCAATTTTTAAACTTCTATTATCCTCAGTACTATCAGTATAAGTTTTATAAGCCTTTGAATTAGTTTTAAACAAGCTTGAAACTCCAGATTCAATATTTTTTCAATTTCCACTCATTTAGTTCAATGATTAAATCACCCAATAAATAGCGATATTGGAAATTCAAGTTAAAAAATAACTTTTAAATATTTAAAATCAATTAAATATTTCAATTTCAAATATCCAAAACTTTCGGGTCGTTACATTCCTCCCCTTTATAAGAATTTCGTCCTTGAAATTGCTAGATAAGAAGAATGGTCCGATACCTGTTTTCTATTTTCCCAAAACCCCACAATTTCAAACCATTTTCCAAAAACATTTTTTTTTGTTAAAGACACACTATCACTCTTACTAACTTCCCAAACTTACCCATAGGCTCCAAATAACATTATTCCCCCAATAATTAAGATTATAGTTTAAAACCAAATTCTAAACTATCACAATTTTCTTCAAAAAATTTCTAACTCCTTAAATTTTCGAAAATTTCGCCAGCGCCTCCTTTGCACGGCTAGATCGAAACAACCACAAAACGCCTCTACAGGCCCCAAATTTTCAAAAGAAAACAAAAGCCAAGTGGCTAGATAGAAAATCATCAAACTTCAAACGGTAATTTAAACACATACCTTCTTATGACAATCAAATTTCTCTTTTGAAATCGGGAATATCAATATATCATTTGCTTTTAATTACCTGCACCTTATCTACCAGTAATATCCAACCCTAAAGGACAAAATCATTTTATTCATTACTTTTCATAATTTTCTATATTTATTTCATTCAGGACCATACGACGTACATATATCATCCGTATGCAATATCAAAACAGATCGCTCACTTGATCACACAATTTCACTTCCGAACTAGCATCGTTCACATGATTCCCTAGTGCGGATTCAGGTCTGGTTTCTTGATCAGAAACCTTCATTCTCCTTGCATAGCCATATACTATAAAGAGAATTTATAGAATCAATCAAAAATCCACATCCAGGGTTCGCCGTTGAAAATCGAGTGAAATATCCCAACTCGGATCGATATAACTATCTCAAAATTCTGTGCTCGAATCTGGACCGAATCGTTATGCGAATAAAATAATATACGTACAACTTACATATTAATTTCCAATTAATTATTAGTTATATCTAATTTTCTTTTTATTCACATTCAACTTGATTTCCATTCACTTATCCACACTTATCATTTCACATATCTTTATTAAATCTTCATTCAAATACTTACTCAATATATTTTCCCAATACCAATTTTACTTAAGAGTTCCTCCCTCAATTTTCTTAAGATTATTACAAATATTTTACACAACTTCCAGTATTCATTTTCCACTTCACCACTGAAGTTTATATCCATTTTTATTCAATTTAGATTTTCAATTCCATTTGAATTCAAATTACCTTCCCTTCGCCAATTTATTCCTAATTAATTTCAATATTGAATTTTTATGTTTAATTCGCTAATTTATCTCATTTCTCAATCAAATCTTATTCCCAACTTTTGGTTTTACTTAGCCCAACTCAAACTAATTTTTCAATCTCACCTTAATCACATAATTCAAATCTAAACATGATTTCAAATTTTCAATTTTAGTTCAACTTACTTACAAATTAAATTAATTTGTTCCTCCACAAATTTGTTTCCAATTTGATGAATTTTATTCCAATGGCCATTTCATTTAGTCTACTTAAATTTTTTCCTCAAATTCAATTTTATTTAACTTGATTCAGTTACATTCCAGTTCAATTCAAATTTTAAACTTCTATAAGTTTTCCCACTTATTTACATTCCATTCACTAATCTCTTTAATTTACCTTATTTAATTGGTTTACTTTCTGACTTATTTCCTTTTCACACTTACTGTAATTCAACTCTTCTTAAGTTACATTTAACCCTTACAAATTTCAAATTTTGTAAGTTTCCAAACTCGTTTATATTCCATAAACATTTTAAATCAACTCCGGAGTCTTTAAGCAATCACTTAAGCATTTCAAATCTTTTTTGAAATCAATTGTATCCAAAATCCTTTGGTATATCCAATTATTTTTTGAATCTCAAATCAAATCAATTTTGCACATAATTTTCAATTCAAAACATTCAGGTAGCAATTCCTCTCTTGAAAACTCGAAAATGAACATCGATGATGCGGCGGTCATCATCGAAATTATTTAGCAGCGATGGAAGTGAGTTTAGTGCTTTTACTCTTTAAAAACATTTTCAAACATTTTTAACTTCGAATCCTACCAGATTTCATGCACAATTCAAAATTATTTCCGAATAATATCATTATTATTCCTCCAAAACCTTTGAAAATCATTTTCAAACTCAAAGGGAATTAATTCCCTAAATTTTCGAATTTCAAATCCTTTCAACCTATATTCAAATATTCCTTTGGAATTTTATTCTATTTCAAATTATAAATCACATTTATAACTCATATTTACAAATTTCATTATGTCATATGGGTTAATTTTTTAACTTTTGGTTATAAAATTTATTTCTTATTTCAATTTCCACACAATAATGATAATAGTTTAATATTATCATTCTCTAACAACCATGAAACTATATACTATAATAATTTATGAAAATTATTCCTTTCGTATATGAAAATATTTTGGGTAAAATTATTTTATTTACCCTATTTAAAACAATCCCATTTCAAATTGTTCTGTTCAAGTGTTTAGAGCTCCCTATCAATAACGTTCATTACTCGTATTGACCATAATCCATAAGCCGCTCAACAAACCAATCAACATAATATAAAATAATTTTATATTCACTAACAAAATGCATGCTTATATCTATTAATACACTCAAACTCATTCTCGGGTGCTACTGACCCTATCCCTAATGAATAATCCCCACCAGAGTCAAGGTTCTCGCTTAACATTCAGCTCTGATACCACAATGTCACGACTCGGTTTTTCAATCTATGAAAATCAACATCCATATGTCCACAGTATTACATGACGGACAATCGAATGCCGGAAATATCAAACCATAAGGGAAAGAAGAAAGCAGTAGAAGAAGAAGATAGAAAACAACAACACAGAATCTCACAGTCGCAGCGGAACAATATATAATAGATAATAATTGATCTTATAAAAAAGAACTATAACCGTTTTATACATTACATCATAAGAGTACAACACAAATCAATAGCACAATACCGGATAGTTTTAATAACTTGTCTTTACAAAAGCTGACTATACAGCTTGTAATGCACAGCAGAATATAAAACAGATACGTATAATACGTCTTCGTCATCGAGCTCCAGCCTGAGCTCCACAACATCCTTTCATGTATCCTATAATACTTGGTCTGGCCCGAGCATATAATTAAAATAATACTCGAGTCACTTTGGAAAACCAGCATGAGAAAACAC
Organism: Allium cepa; assembly: GCA_030765085.1. NCBI lineage: Eukaryota > Viridiplantae > Streptophyta > Magnoliopsida > Asparagales > Amaryllidaceae > Allium > Allium cepa. The sequence continues at coordinate 147,401,536 of CM060945.1, forward strand.
ACTCAACTAAATTATTAAAGTTTTCAAAATCCTTTGAAACCAAAGGTATCTCGTAAGACCACGCCACAAATAAACATATCGGGTTTTTACCTTACGAAACCAAAACGTTTTATATCAAAATCCTTTGATATTATAATAGTGTCTAACTACAAATACTTATTCAAATAGCTGAAAAGCTTACATCTCACGTTCCAACATAGTTGGGCACAATCAAAACCGTACGATGCTTATTGGAGATTGGATTCCATACAATGGCAGGGCTACTGGGGTACCGCCCGTCACAATACCTGGTCTTGATCAGCGTACCGAGGACCACTCCCGATCCCTGCAACACAAGACCAGAACTATTCCTTATTGTATAGCCTGAAAAGATCACCCTACTGTTGGGATCAGCAACCGCCCACACAGCCGAACTAAAAGGACTTTAGACCGGTATGACCTTACCCTACTTGGAAGCTACCCCCTTAGCCTTGCTTCACCTCCCCTACTTTAGCCATTCCAAGTTGATGAGGCTTGAGGCTACGATTACATTTTAGAACACATTCACATAGAATACTCATCGTCCTTCAATGACGATGTGTTGATTGCATTCATCCATACAAGTCCGTTCTCGGCCCGAACAGAACCGAAGGTATTACTCCTCCTACATTCATTTTGGAATCACCCTGAGGATTAGTAGCGATTAGCACTTGCACTTCACTGCTTCATCATCGACTCCAAGCACTTGTCTTCTTTACGAAAACGTAATAATTGGATCGAAAAGCTTTTTGGATCACAAATCTGATCCTAGTCTCTTCGAAACAACGTTCGCTATTCCCGGTAAACTAAACCCCAGTTCTTTAGGAAATAAATAGAAGAAAATAAATCGGAGTTCGTCTCCTAGCCATTAGTGGACGGAATTCCTCAAAAATGTCCTAGAGGAACGAACGAGTTTAGACGTACAGTATAGCACCTCAAACGGTAACTGTACTATATAACTCTCATATTTCTTCTAGATATTTCCAGAGTTATGTTTGGGTCCAGATTTGATAGTCGGTTATTTCAGCATCAAATTAAACAATCATTTAACCAATTATTTTATTTCCACTGAAAAGCACCAAGTCTTATTTAATTTAGATTTTAAGTAAATTAAACCACTTTATCCAAAAATATACACTCGAAATACTTAAAATAAAGATATTTAAATTACTTTATTCAAAATAATAGATATGAAATTCTATAATAATTTTCCAAGTAAAACTTTGGCCAAAAACTACTTTTAAAATAGAGCTATTATATAAAGTATAAATATTTAATAATTATCCTTTAAATCATAATATCAATTTAACCATTAAAAATAATTAACTACTATGATTAACTCAATTAATATTTTCTTTAACAATTTTAAAACAACTAATTAATAAATTTTTCTAAAAACATTCTTTTAAGACAACTTTAAGACTTCTAATTTATACATAAAATCCTTTGTTTGAAAATATACTTAACTTTCTAGAAAAATATATTTCCACTTCAATTAAACCGATCTTGTCATTTACAAATCATTCTCGATTTATTTCCTGTTTAAATTTACGTTCCAACTCTATAAATTTCCTTTCTCACATTTCTAAAAATAAAACCACTGTTTATTTTTAAAACGAATTACCATCTCCATATAAATTCCCATCGTGAATTTATAATTCCAAATTATCCACTGATAAATACTTTACTTTATGTACAAACCTAGTTTATAAATTTCATAGTCTCATTCTCCTTTTTAATCACTGTTTCAAAACTCTTAATCGAATTTCAAATCGATTTTTTGAATTAATTCTATTTTGAAATTTATTTCCTGATTTACCCAAATTTACCCAAACCCCCTAATTTTAGACTTACTTCCCTCTTCTGATTTAAAATCTTATTAAAATCCAAAACATCAATTCCACACTTTATTTCAAAATTCTCCTTTTATTTCTCCCCAAACCATTTAAATCTTGAATTTTAAAATAAATCCTTTAATTCTTAAATAATATCGCTTAGGTCCTCAAAAGTCTTTTATTCTCATTTAATCAAAATCTCTATTTTTCCATACTCGGAATTTTTTTAATACTTTAAAATCAAAATTTTACCCTTTTTCCCAAATTCACTCTTTTAATTTATCCAACTTCACTATAAACATTTTAATTAAAATTTTCGTTTTGTTTTCCTTCAAAAATCCAATCATAATCTTAAAATACCAAAACATATTCAGCATAACCATAGCATTCAATAATTTTAATTTTCAATGTGATCTATCACAGGTTATCAAATAAATCATATCATAGAATATGAAAATAAATTTCTATATTTTTGGAGAATCCAGTTGAATCCCACTAAACTATTTCCATGCATCCATAGATGTTAGCACAATATAAAAATGCCAATCCCACTTCGAGGGGGATATCGCAGTATGTAGGGTCATCCACTATTATGTCGGACGCATAGGGTCTCATCTGCTATATAAGGCGGGAATATCAATCGGTCGAATATGTGTGTATATATAGACACACACACATGCACTACTATAGATTTATGTAATCATCCAACAAATAATTATAGATCTATCAATCCAATTAACATCCAATAATTTGAATTTAAGCATTTAAATTTAAACAGTATTCCAAATGAGTGAAAGATTATCGCCGTTGATTTTTAATTTGCAATCCACTTTAATCTCGACTTGATTTCATGATTTTTGACCATGTATAAACATTATACGGTTTATTAACATTTGAAATAATCGAACAATCAATTATCTTTTTTTAATAAACTTAGTTAACTAATAATTTAATTTAAACTAATTTCCCTATGATAAATAAATTTTTAGTAACTAAAATAATTGAATAAGTTAATTAACAAGTTAATCACCACAATATATTACTTTAAAAATAACTAGCAAGTTAAAATATGTACGTATATTTTTATATAAATATTTATATATTTTTTCTGCATACACAAACATATATATATATATATATATATATATACACACACACACGCATATATTAATTTAAATTGAAAAGAGAAAAACTACACATATACCTCTCTGCCTCGATCGAATCCCTAGCCTCGACTTCGACTATCGAGCTTGACCGCGCCTCCCATCGGACATCCCAAACCTTAGCTCAACGTTTCCAGCTTGCCACAAAACCCAACACGCGAGCACCTCACGTTGTCGATCGCGCATCACCTTCGAGCATCAGCGATTTCCACAGCTTCACCAACCATCGTTTCCCTCCTCGCCACGACGTTGCGGCCTCCAAATCCTCACACACACATCAGAGCGACCCCATGGCTGTTGAACCACCACCCACTATCGTGATGCCTTCCCCTTGCTCAACGCCTTCAATCTTGTACTCTACCCTCCAGGTCGTACTCGCGACCCCAAACCAACCCTTCCCTTTTTTTTCTAATTACTTTGAATTGAAAACGACAGGGGAAAAATATGATTCTCGACTTGTAGAGGAATGAAGATAAAACCGGAGATTTTTTTTCAGTGGATTGAAAGGTATTATTTTTCTCCAAAGCTTCCATTGTTTTTTTCTTCTGTTTGTTTTGAAATTGTTTGAACCCATTTTCATTTTTAAAGACGAGGACGAGGGAACACGATGGGATGTAAACATGTTTAAACCAACTTGCTACAGTGAGAAGATAGCTTTTTGAATCCAATTTTTAATTTTAATTTTCAATATAAATTTCAGCGCGTTTATATCTGTACGATCACATGACAACTCCAAATATTACGAAATTTGAAATCCGATAATAATTCATTATGACGGACCTAATGGAATAGGTTTCGTCGAATTCCGAGACTATGTGCCGAAGGGCTATTATTAATATCAATCTAAACGATATATTTTTAAAACTAAAGAAATCACTTCTGGATTCAATTTTAAACTTCTATTGCCCTTAGTACTATAATTATAAATTTTATAAGCCTTTAAATTGTTTTTAACAAGCTTGAAACCCCAGATTCAATATTTTTTCCAATTTCCACTCATTTAGTTCAATAATTAAATCACCCTATAAATAGTGATATTTGAAATTCAAGTTAAAAATTAACTTTTAAATATTTAAAATCAATTAAATATTTTAATTTCGAATATCCAAAATTCCGGGTCGTTACATAGGCTAAGGCTAAAATTTTTAAGGCTCAATAAATGGTGTCAAAGGAAAATGTTTCTTGAACAGTTAATACTTAATCATGATTACTATAAACAACAAGAAAGTAAGTAATTAAATTAAGTAAGAGATTCTTACATTGTTATTAAGTCTTTACCCTTTCTTTCTTAAGTCTTGACTAGTGAAGTTTAGTTGTAGATCATTATGATGAAAACAATCGCCATTAAAGAGAAATTGGAAAAAGGAAGCAAACTTATTATTTCTTACGATGGAAATGTTATAATGGAATTACCAATTTGATGATTCTTCTTCACACACCTTACATATTTATTTATAGACTCAATAGAACTCTTTGGATGCAAATTGACACATCACTCAGATAACTTACAATTGTGGGTAACATTCCCACTTACAATAAAATATAAAAAGAAAAATCACTCGTACATATTATCTACTAGCACACTAAAAAAGATAAGAGATAATGGAGCACTACCAAAAGTAGTTCCCAATATAGTACAATAATTTACATAGCAACACTTTCTAGAATCTGCTTTATAAAATGGCGACAAACTTTATCATAGTGAGTAGCGTTATGTTACATCAAGCATCTTTCATCTCGATCCATATCTTCCGTGTGGTGCTGGGAGACTTTGTCCTCATCTTTTGGTCTATTTATCCTTCTATAATTAGAAATTATACTTGGCTTTGGATGATATATATCGAATATACGGAATTTTGGACCAAAATCTCGTATTGTTTTTCCAATATATGCCTTAATTACAGAGGTTTTCGAAAATAGAAGATAATCTTTGTCATCTTTATCAATCCATCCTTGATTTATACTAATAATATAGGCACGGTATCTTTCATAAGAACTTTGTTCAAACATTCTTGCTGTAGGAATATTATAGGTAATAAACTGTTTATCCCACACAGTGTAGACCAAATCAAAGTTGTATGCTTTTAGTTTAATCAAACACCTTGCTGGGTCGAAACTATTTTTCCAAAATAGGGCGGTATAGAGGATATTTCTAAACAGATTTCTGTGTCCAAGATTTCTGAAAAATAGTCTGCAATGCTCCCAATGGGCACATGTAATTCTGTCTGTGTCCATGAGTCTAAGTATATTTTGTGAAAAAATCCGTAGTTCATAAAAAATTGTGGATCATATGTGATGTCTTCATTTACCAAATACTTGTATTGGGATATTTTTATACTTAACTAGGGATAGGAAGCAATAATTGTGCATCTGCACTCAGTCATGAAATTAGAGCAATCTTTATATTGATTGGTACAAGATATATTTCTATTTTTGACTACTTTCCAATTTATTTGTAGTCCTTCTATATTTTTCTCTGAGATAGCGGATAAGAATGTATAGGCCTTTTTGTATTCTGTGGCATTCAAGTCTAATGAGCGTTAAAGGAAATATAATTGCCTGGTTAATTGGTCTGGGAAAATAGGTTGGTAACTTTCCAGAGGTTTTAGGGATTTTTGTGGTGTAATTTGTGGAGGAGTGCCAAGATTTACCATTTTTCCTTTATCCTTTATGGTTATAGCAGCAAATGAGGTGTTTGGTCGAAGGTTTATAGGTATACTGGAAGTTGATTCTTCTTTTATCAATTTTCCAAGGGATATATATTTGATTTGTTTTATTGTATCTGAAATTATATAATCCTTTCTAAGGATTTTTTTTCTATTTCACCTTGAGCCATATCTATATCATGGTATCCTTTAAAATGTAGTCTGCCGATTTAGGATTCCGCTCTATATATTTTATTTTAGGGACCATCTCTTCACAAGATGTGTAGATTCTAGCATCTGGACCATTAAATAGGTAATAGACGGAGAATTTTTTACTTTCAGAGTTTGTATATAATTCCACCAGGGTATATAGTATACTCATTTTTTGTTTATTGTCTTGGGTAGCAGTTGATATGTTCCATATATCGTCTAGTGCTAGTTGTCGATCATGAGTCAACTAAGCTTTAGTAATAAAATTATTTTGGGTATATATCTTTGGGAACTTTTTACTGTTCGAAATAGCCATATCTGCAAATATATATAGCACTCACTTGATCACATAGATCTTTAGTATATGGAGACTAATATATGTTATATGTTACAGAGGGTAAATATGTGGTATATTTATGTATACTTCCTCGGATACATATCATATTTTATCATTTATATCTATAGTATGTACTTCATCTAGTTCAGTAAAGAATCTAGAAAGAGAATCGGGGATTATATTTGTTTTTCTCGTGATGTGTTCTCAAACAATTTTGGTAACACACTTTAATATAATATGTCTAAATTTTATCCATCTATTGTTTACTATGGATATTTCTTTTCTTTTATCCACATATTTTACTATCTTCACAATCAGTCCTGATAGAAATTTCATTATAAGAAATAATAAATAAATGAAATGCTTCTAAACAATATGTTATTGTAAGAACTCCATAATCTAGGGATGTCATATAACCTTTTTCTTTATACTTTCTGAAAGTATATCTACATATTTTTTCTGCAGATTTCGGACCCATTTTATTTGTTTTGGATAATAGAATTCCTCCCCATCCTAAAGACGAGCCATCAGTTTATATTAATAATCTGTTGCAAGGGGAAAACTCATTGGTTTTAATCCTTTGACTAACTCTTTTATCTTTTGTACTTGTTTTATATCTTCTTCATTAAATTCTCTTTTTCCTTTAGAACTGTCCTTGTTATATAAAGGTTCTGTATATCTTGATAGATTTTTTATAAAAGGTCTGGCATAATTTACAAGTACAAGAAATGACTGTAATTGTTTTAAGTTTTCTAATTTATTAGGATATTTTAGTATTTTTCTAGAAATATAAGGTTGTAATTCTATTTGTCCTTTACCAATCTTAACTCCTAAAAACTCAATAGTATTTTTAAACAATTCCATTTTCTTTTTAATAATTATCAAACCATGTGCTTAAAATAATCTAAGTATAGTATATTATGAGATATATGTTCCTTTTTAGTTTTGTAGAATTCTAATATATCATCTATGTATACACGTGTAAATTGGCTATAGTGTTTGAAAATATTATCCATTTTTCTTTGTAATGTTTATGGAGCATTTTTCAAACCACATGGCGTAACTAGCCATTAATAATGTCCTTCTGAACAGGTAAAGGCTGTCCAAGCTATAGAATCTAGGTGCATTTTTATTTGCCAAAATCTAGATTTTAAATCAAATTTAGAAAGCCAATTGTTCTGTATTTTGTTAATTAAAACATCTTTATTAGGAATACAATGTCCACCTTCGTTAGTATTATCATTTAGTCTAGTATAATCCATGACCATTATAGATTGACCTCTTTCTCTTTGAGATTCTTTTTGTACTATAAATGCTACTGTTTTATGTCTAGAATCTATTTCCTTATTATGCCTAATTTATTTAATATCTCTATATGCATTTTAAATACTTCAATAATCCAGTTATCATATTTTGGTGATCTAGTTTTAATAGTAATATCGGGGTTAATTATATCTAACTTGCAATAAATAGAATCGTTTTCCCAATATTTTAAAGGTTTTTCTCCTATAATTTCTATTTTTTATAATTGACTAATTATTTGATCTATATTTTCAGCGGTTAATAATATTTTACATATTTTATCTGGATACATCATTTCAAAACATATGTCATATCCAGGGTAAAAATTATATTATACATTCTCAAATTTTGAATTAGGATCTAAGTTTGATTCCTTATTTTCAACGTAACTGCAATTTTTCAGGCATTGTCCCAAAATTTTACAGTTGCAAATTTTTTCTATTGTTCTTCTTGTCTTTTATATCCACCACCTTTTCTAGTGCATACTTTGATAGTATAGGATATCTGTAAATAATCTTTGTTAAATGAAAATTGCCCATTTTCACTTAATAAGAAATCTAATCCTAATATTAAATTTATATTTCCTAAATTTAGTTTAGTAACCCATATTTGTTTTAGATTGTAATGTTGGGACCAGTCATTACAAGTTGTTTGAAATCTTAGTTGAGCATTTGTTATGTCTAAAATTATTGTTGAAGTTCCATCAAATTGGAGGCTTGGTTTTGTTTTTTGTAGCTATAGTTATTAGATATCGAGTTATTAATTCTGAGTTTATTGTAGAGCTTATAACTCCTATATCTACAAATGCTAGTAATTGGATTTCTAATCCTTTCACATTTATCATTGTTAATATCCTTAATTCTTTTAGATTTTCTGTATTACAGATTAACGAAATATGTATAGGCTGATCAATTGTGTTGAGAGTATTTGTTTATATTAGATCAGGGTTTTCTTGTATAATTTCTTTTCCTTTACTTTGTCTTAAATTTTGGATTCGCATTTCTATATTTTATATTTCAAAATTTCAAAACTGTATTTTTAATTCATCTAATTCAAGTTCAAAATTATTTATTCTTTCTTCAAGTATTTTTATTCTATCATCATTAACCTTATTTTTATCTGTGTATTGTACTTTCTTTTCATTTGGTATATTCAAGTTAAAGTTTTTCTCTGCGCAAATGTAACATATTTCTATGGTACATTTTTTACATTTAAATCTTTTGTCAAAGGCTTGGTACCAAGGGAAAAAGTGGCATTTATTAGTATCTGTTCCCGTTTTATATTTAAATTCATGAATACAATTTTCTAAATTCGTTATATTTAGAAATTGTTTCAAATAATCTGTTTGATTTAGTTGATTATTTGTTAATTCTTCTATTATAGGATAATCTGAATTAGAAGGTAAGTCTTGTTCTTCTAATCCTTCAAGTGATACTATTGAATGTATAGTAGAAGTTTCAGAGACGTTTGAGGCTATCTCTAGTAAATATTCTTTTACTCAATAAATTAGGTTTGATTCTCTAGTAAATAAATTATGTCTTTTTGAACATGCAAATGATAAGTGTCCTTTTTCATTACATGCAAAACATGTAATTGAGTTTGTATAAGTTTTCTTAGGATTGTATTTCCTAACATGTTTTGTTTTATTTGAGTAAGGTTTTCTAGCAGTTGATCTTCTCAAATAGTATTTTTTAGTATAACATTTTTTTAGGTTCGGGTTTTCTAACAATAGGTTCTTTAGATCCATATTGTTGAGGTGTGTATATTTGGAAAAAACCATATTTCTTTTGTACTAATTCTCTTTATATTTTTATATATGTACATTTCTTTTTAATTTTAGAATAATATGTGTTATTCTGATTCCTATATTATCATGTGTTTTAGGAATATTTTTATACAATTCATCCCATGATTTATGTATTTCTTTACCTAAATCTCCTGGAAGCTTAGAGAATAATCTATCTCCTATTTCTTTTGAATAGTAATTACCAAAAGTGGTTGCATAATATAAAAATTCTTTTAAGAATTTTATTATATGTTTTTAACCTAACAATTGTATTTGTTCTAAGCTACGCATATCTTCTTGTTGTCTAAGCGTTGGTCCTGTGTTTACTTCTCTACTAGTTATTATTCTATGTATTAAATAAGCAAAATGATATATGTTACCATCTTGTGCTACAAGGGATGCTACTTCATCCGAGAAATTACTTTTATAGTCTTCCTACATTCCTTTAGCAATATCTCCTAAGTAATTTTCAGCAATTCTGACCATTTCTCCACCAGAATTTAGATTTAGGTGTTTCGTTGAATAGTCCTTAGCTATTGCAGTAGTCCGTTATTCTAAGTTTGTATTTAGTAATTGAGGATGGCATTCTGTTACATTAAGGATGACAGAATTTGTTCCAAAAAATATTTCGGTTGGTATACCTTTACCTATAGTCCTTAAATTTTTGTTTTCATTTGTATAGGAGCTAACATGGATTCTAGAAGGATGTCCTGGAAGATAATCCATTTTATGAGGAGGATCCTTTGGATAAGTTACAGTTGAACTTTCTCCTTGTCCTTCCATTAATTCTATATGTTATGTTAATTTACTAATCAATTCATCTGATAATTGATTGTTTAGATATATGGTGTTTACTATTTGATTAGAATCTTCCAAAAAGGTTTCTAATGTGGGTATGGTTTTAATTCTAACATTGTTTTCATTATCAACATAAAAAAAGTGTTATTGTCTATTTGATTCTTCTGTTTTAGTTATTTTTCTAACTCATATATTTAAAATGGTTCGAGAAACATTCCAAGCTCTTTGGATATATCATTTTATCCATTTATAAGATTCTTTGTAATTATGAGCTATATTCATTATCAGTATCAATTTCTTTTTGATTAGATGGTCCATAATCATTGAATCTCAAAGATATAGATCCATTATGGTTTGAATAAGTTAGTACATCATTTGGTTTTAACGTATTTTTTTTTCATTAGGATTCTGAATTGTGCATTCATGTCCTGCTAGTATAGAAGAGTCAACTTCTATTCGTTTTAAGAATTTAATTTCAGCGAAAGTCAATTTTTTAATTACTTTATCTTGTTTTATTTTGATTTTAGGAGTATATTTTGTCATTCATTTTCCTAAAAATATTATACCTAACAAAATATTTTTTCCCTCAAAATTTTCAAATCCTATGGTTTGAATAAATTTTTTTATATGTCTATAAAAATATGATAAGGTCATTGTGAAATTTGGGGATATGTGAATAATACCAATGTTATTATTTGTAACGACCCGCCTTTTTGTACAGTTTAAACCGACGATCAAATACACATGTTGATTCCAAACCATTCAAAAGTGCAGATAGTTATTGGGGTAAATAAGAAAAGAAAAGAAAAGAAAAGAAATAAAGGAAATGAAACAACATAGAATCTCGCAGCGGAACGATAAAATATAATAGTCAAATAAACAATTCATGAAGCTGTCTACTATACTTTGACAATTATTTATACAACATTTATCAGAGTTTATACATATACAACAGAACAATTAAATAATGCAGCAGATAACATGATGCAAGGGTAATAATAGTAATAGTATACCAAATCTTCGTCTTCGTCCTCCAGAATCGATCTTCAAAATCTGAAAAACTCAGGACTGACCCGAGCGTAATGAAAAGGCAAAACACTCAAGTCAGGACTAAAATGTCCTTATGAAAGTTAAATCAATCGTAAATAAATATGAGTGTAACGGCGTCAGAGATGTTTACGGGGTTTGACATCTCATATCCAGTGTCAACATGCGTGCAATAACTCAAGAGATGTTACGGGATTTTCCATCTCTTAAGGATCCGTTAAACTATCTACTATGTAGTAATGTACGCTACGTAGATAATGCCTATCAGTAATATAAAGTATCAAAATAGCGTTAAGGCGTTACCATAATCCCCCTTAACACATTTTATATTCCCAAAAGCATATACAAGACCGTAGTTTCCCCAAAACCGGAAGTCACCAGAGGGCAATCCATATACTCAAGGTACAAATCAAAACGTAGTGGTCGCGAATAGGATAATCAGTATGACAAGGTACATGAGGCGATACCAACTAGGATACTAGTAGTTGCGTGATCCGGACTGATGTTGAGCATAGCCAGCAGCTACCCCAACACCGCGAAACAACACTCCCAAATCAAGGGGTGCACCCAAATCGCATCACAAATGTAATAGAAATGGTATCGAAGAAGTGTGTCCGCTAGAGGTGGAGAACCTCAATGGCCCGGCGCGGCTCCTGTTTTAGTCATGTCAGGGGTTATACAATATCGTTCTCTTTCTTCAGTCAACACGTTCACCAAATCATCCACTTCATTCTGGATCAACACTCCGCGTATAATAGTTATTAAAGTGGTGTTCGGTATCGACAGAGAGTATGTCTATATCCGATCCCGGTATCTTTAATAACTACGTATTATTACACCATTGGCTCTTTTACATTTCAAATCGATTCATAATTGATATCAAAATATCAAGTTCGCTTCAAAAATCAAATCCATTTCAAATATCTTCGCATCTATCAAAATATAAGGTTCCCTTTCGAAAAATCATTTTTCGCATCAATATCTCGTTTCAATTTCCAAATCATTTCAAATTTCAAATTTAGGTTGCAACTTCATTTAACTCAATTCGTATTTAAATTCAAGATTTAAATATAACATTCCACTTATGACCAGCTTAGAATTTGAGAAAATAGTTTTAAGTAGTTTAAAAGTAGTTTTAAATAATTAAAATACTTAAAATACTTAAAATACTTAAAAATCTTAAAATGGATTTGAAATAGATAAATTTAGTTTAAAATAATTTAAACTGGGTTAAGTAGATTTAAAATAGATTAAAATAGTTAAGTATTCAAAATGGTTTATATAACCGAGTAATTTGGAAAACAAAATAAACAGCTTCAAAATCAATCCATTTCAATTATAACTTCCCAATTCAAATCAATTTCAATTTCCATCCTACCGATTCAATTTCGATTTCAATTCAATCAACGTCAATTTTTACTTCGAATTAATTCAATTTTTCATTTACCTTTAATTTATTCAATTTCAATTTATATCGATTTGGAGCTTGATTTCTCAAAATATCAATTTATAACACTTAACAAAAATTTCCAACAATATTCAAGTTTAAATCCAAATTCCAAATATGATTCAATTCCAAACTCGATTTCAAAAGATCATTTTTATATCACTTTTACTTAGTAATATTCAAAGCTCGAATTAAGGTTAAATCTTTAAACAAATAAATTTTCTACATTCAATCATCTCCAATTTCAAATTTCAAAGTCTCAACTTAATTATTTAACAAAATTCCTTTAACCAAAATTTATTTCAACATTCCAAATTCAATTTTTCGATGAATTCAATTTCCATAAATCGATTTCTATTTATAACCTTTAAGTCAAAACATTTAAATAAATTTCAAATCAGCGATTTCAAAAATTATTAATTTAGCCAATTCGGTGTCCGTATATAATTTTCTATCCTATGGCCGTGTAATTTTTATTTCAATTAAATGTCAGGGATGAGTACATATTACTTAAATTAAATCACAGTATCATATGCATGCATAACAGGATCTATATAAGCAAATAAACATCCAAACATTCAATTATCAACCAATAGCATCCATCAAAATACATCATCCAATAAACAATACAATTCATGGCAGTTTCATAGTTATCAATGTCAGGTAATTTAATCGCAATTCAATTTTGATTTCAATTTAACTGTCAATTTAATTTTCAACGGTTAATTCAAATGACAATCTATATGACAATTAAATTCTATCAAACAACAACAAATAAAATCATAACACTTCATAATATCGAATTTAACTAGCATAAAGATATTTAGTACGGTGTGAGCGTTATAAAACACTCACCTTGATTTTACGATTTCAAATCAAATCGAACGACGTTCGATTTAACCCAAAATTTTCCCTAGCTCCAATCCAGCTCCATAGCGTAGTGCTCGTCAATACGGTTCCAACGCAAAAAGTTTCGTCCGAATCCGACCTCGTAGCAAAAAGTTATTGCATTTTAAACATTCACGAAATTTAAATAAAACTAATTACACAAATTTCTTTTTAAATTATACCCTACAACATCTCAGCCATCCAATCCATCATCTGCAAATTTCGGCCGCACCCTGCTTTCACCATCCTCACGAGAAACTCTCAGGAAACGCACGCAACTAGAACCCATCACCAATAAACTAGGGTTCCAAATAGCTCCTCCACCGATCCACTTGAAGGCGATCAGAGACTACCGCGTCGAAGGCCATTTCTCCCTCCACCCACGCCCTGGCTACGGCCAAGCTCGGCCTCCCCTTCCTCTCTCGAAAAGCGTGCGAACGGCCGGCCTCTGGACGAGATTTGCCGTTGATTCAAAGCTCCAAACACGATCATAGCCGTTGAATACCTAGATCTCACTCCCCTCTACAAGTTTCATGTTGGAAGTTTGTTGAATAGATTGACGGATCTGAAGAGATTAGAGGAGAAAAGTTGGAAGTTTCTGGCCATGCATCAGGTAGGAGGCGGCGGCTGATGGATATAACCCTAGTTTATTTTCTTTTGCAAATTTATGAAGACAAGGGCTATTTATAGGAACCGACGAACTCTATTCATCCCGAATTTTCGAACTCCGATTTACGCGCGGTGACCAGCGTTTCTAGGGTTATCCCGCGTTCCGGACACAATGGAATAGGTTTCGAAAGCTAATTCGATCGTCTGCGTGAGTTATAGCGATACACGATCAATTTGAATTATATCGATTTAAACGAATTTCTATGCGTTTTGGCTCGCCGCGGATAAACGGTAAATCCGATTGACACGAAATTTGAAATCTTACAATAATATGACATTATGGGTCCGATGAAACTGGTCTCGTCGAAATCCGAGACTGTTTGCAAAATGACTAGCTTAACTCGTTAAATTAATACTAAAACAATTTCGATGCGTTTCGAGCTGCCACGGTCAAAGGACAACTCCGATTGCTACGAAAATTGAAATCCGATAATAACTAACTATTATGGATCCAATGGAACTAGTTTCGTCCAATTCTGAGACTGTTCAAAAATTGGCTATTTTCCAATCGATAATTAAATGTTAAAATATTCAATTTTCAGTAATTTACTTTTAATTCGATTTTAAAAGTTCTACAACATCATTCTAACTTTCATATGATAAAATAAAATTTTAAAAATCATTTTTAATCATACTAAACCCATTATTCAATTTATCCAATAAATTCCAATTTTAAAATCCTATTAACTTTATTAAAATCCCCATATAACTTACATTCACTTTGGAAACCAATTTGAATCATATTAAATCAAATTTCAATTGTTCACTCTATTTCCATATATTAAATTTCAATATCAAATTAATCATACCAAATTCGGAATTTAATTATTCAAACATTTGTAATATTTAATTTAAACAAATTTGATTATTCTTAAATCACTATCTTTTGAAATATTCAAACAAACTTATAAAATTTAACAAATTCAAATTATAGAACAACCATTTTCATTAAAACAGTTATTCAATTCCCTTTATTTGCTTAATTCAATAGATTCCAAATATTAAATTTAAACAATTTAATTGTTCAATATTTGACGGATTTCAATATTGGATTTTTAAATAAAATTTCATTATCAGTCGATTTACTATATTACATCAAATGAACTCTATATTGTTATTAATCAACAGTTAGAGATAATGCACTCAACTAATATATGAACTTTCATTTCAATTTCAATTTGTTCACAAATTCAATTCGACTAACTAAATGAATAGGTAACTTAAATAATTATCACCTTTAAATTTTAATTACTTATAAGTTTATTATTTACAAACAAGCATCACAATTACCTATACAATACAAATTCATTCAATTACCTTTTACTACATATCATTTCGATTGATTTGGGATTTTATTCAATTCATAAATAATTAACTTAGATAGAATCTTGTTGCATTTCATTCTAGTTATTATTATTCTATACGACTTACAATTTTTTTTCTAACACTAAATCATGAAATTTTATTAAATTAGCTATTTTAATTATCGAAAATTTACGGGTCGTTACACTCTCCCCCACTCAAAACTTTTCGTCCCCGAAAAGGAAAAAGGAGCTAAGTAAAGAATTCAACATTTGATATACTTTATTAAAAATTATCCACTTATAAACAATGAAATTCCATTTATAAAGTCATAACTACGCTTCCACTAAGTTACTCTGAACGGCTTCCTAACTTTAAAAGTTAATAATCAAACAAGTTATAAATTTTTTTTTTTAAAAAACTTGAAAATTTTTCTAACACCCGGATTTTACGGAAAATTTCGGCAGAGTCTCCTTTGCGCGGCTCGATCGGAAAAAAAAATGACAGTATATATATCACAAATTACATCTCATCAAGTGATGAGGCATCCCGCAGGGAAAAAGTGTAAAAGTACGGTATGTAATCCGAGATATGTACCTTATATATTGTTAGCGAGCATATACGGCTAATATAGCGCGAAAGCGAGCTCCAAAGGCATAGCAAGCGAAATCCGTACCTACTAAATACTCAATAACTAAGTTAGAACCATGCATATAAAGATAGATCGATATACTTAGCCTACACAACATATATATAACATATTTAGCTTCAAAACTGAGATTCCAATTTCAGGACAGCAAATAAATCTTAGTTTTAGGACACCTAAACGATAAAATTCGGCTACAGAATCTAAACAGAAGTTGTTGCATTCATTTCAGGCTTTCCGGAATGTCCAAAATCATCGAATTCGGACCATACGTTCAAAAATTATGGCCGTTTTACTTAGAGGATACGCCTCAGCCTGAGCAATGAATTTCGCAGGTCAGCGACGTTCACCCACGTTTTCGACCTTCTAAACGACATCAAAACAAAAAACACTTAAAAAAAAAGTTTTAGCTTAAGTTCTTAGCTTTCCATAAAGTGCAAGATCATCAAAATCCGATAAATCAGTCAAAAGATATGGCGAAAATACTAAGGGTGTTACTACTGATTTTACTTATTTTTACACAGGACAGCGAGTAACATTCAAGTTTTTAACCTAGTAGACGGAGGAATTTTCTCAAGTTATCTAAACAAAAGTTGTGCTATAGTTTCTAAGTTTTTCGAACAGTCCAAGATCGTCGAATTTCGTTGAACCATTTAAAAGTTATGGTTGTTTTAGTTTCAGCATATATTGGACAATTTTGGATTTTTTCCAAAATTTGCTTTTATTATTTCAAAGTACAAACCATCGAACTTCAAATTTTTTAAAGAACAATCATAAACAAAAATTCATTTATTTTCTTATTCATCCATGCAATAGGTTTACATTTAATTTATTTTCGATTTATTCAAGTTTGTTTCATTCACATTTTAAATTCAAGTCAATTTGCTTCAATTTAAATTGAATTCAATTATATTTAATTTCACTTTGCTTCAAATTTGGATTTAATTATTTTAAAATTTTATTCCGTTTATTCAATTCCATTAACACTAATGAGTTCTACTTAATCAATTATCATCCATCTAACAACCAATGCATATCAAACATTAACATCCATCCAAAATCTACACTAAATCAATTATACATTTCCAAGTCAATTTTTAATTTCATACACTTCCAAGTTTATTGACATTTATTTATATTCAAATTTAATTAGTTTCCATTTACCAATTTTATATTTCATTAATTTTAAATTTTATTCATTCACTTATATATATTATTCATTTTACAGCTTAAATTTCTTTTATATTTACAACTATCAATAGATCTTCACATTTTATTATTCACTCTCACACTGGTATATTATTTCTCTACTTATCCTTATTAGCATTTTAAACCTTTTAAGTATTTGGTAAGTTATAGTTATGCAAATAGAATGTAGTTAAACAACATACAACTTCTTTTTATTTAAAGTCGAATTTTCAATTAATTAATTCTTAAGTCATTACATAAATTTCACTATAATTTAATTTCACATTTTCATTCACATATAGTATTTCCATTTTATATTAACATAATTGTGAATCACCTTTAAATGTTAATTTAAATTCCAATTATTTACTAACAATTTTTATTTATATTTGCAAACCATTAATTAAATGCATATTTCATTATTCAAACCTATACTTGTATATTATCCAGTTAACAATTCATATAACATTTTTGAACTTCTTAAATATTTTGGTAAGTTATATCTATGCTATAGAATGAAATTTAATACTATGCGAGTTTTACAGTTTCGATTTTATATTAAGTTCGTAATTTCCTAATTCTAAGGATTTCTACTTCAATTGATATTTTCACTTAGCACTTAGGTTCATTTCTCATTTCATAATTCAGAAGTTCCTTAACGATTCAAGTCTAAATTCATTTCAATCATTTAAAAAAAATCATTAATTATTAAAGGACTTAAGAATTCCAATCCCGGTTTCATTTCAAATCAAGTTTTGAAATAATATATATACTTATATAATTTATATATCAAATCATACTATAGAGAATACAAAATAAAATAAAATTTGAATCAAAACAAGGTTTAGACAAGCTATTAAGTGGTCTCCCCCACTCCGACTCTCGAAAATAAACGCCGATGATGCGTGCACTCATCACCGAAATCATTTTCTAGCGTCAAGAGAAGGGAATATAACACTTATCATAAAAAAAAAATCCTTCGAAAACAATTTCAACTCAATTATACTATCATATAATACTCATATTATATTTTTCAAATTCTTGTAAGTCAATTTCAAACACCGGAATTTAAATTCTCAAATCCAAGTTAAAATTCATTTATATTCAATATAAATCATGTTTACAAGATTTCATTTTCCTAAATCCATTGTTATTTAATCAACTGTTGTAAATATTGACTGATCAAACAATAACGATAATAATCTAATATTATCATCTTCTAGCAATCAATTCAATCAAAATGAATAAATATTCAAATAATTTTTTTATATAAAATATATTCCAAAACGATATTGTGTTGGTTTGTCCTATTCGAGTGTTTAGAAATTCCTATCGACGCCTTGGCGTCCCAAGTATCGACCAGAATTCATAAATACTCAACGGAACAAAGTTAACACAATATAAAACCATTTTATATCAAATAACAAGTACGCTCTCTCATATACACTCCACTCATTCATATAGTTTACCTCTATTTCAATGAGTTATTCCCCACTAGAGCCAAGGTTTATCGCTAAACCAAAGCTCTGATACCAACTGTAACGACCCGCCTTTTTGTACAGTTTAAACCGACGATCAAATACACATGTCGATTCCAAACCATTCAAAAGTGTAGATAGTTATTGGGGTAAATAAGAAAAGAAAAGAAAAGAAATAAAGAAAATGAAACAACACAGAATCTCGCAGCGGAACGAAAAAATATAATAGTCAAATAAACAGTTCATGAAGCTGTCTACTATACTTTGACAATTATTTATACAACATTTATCAGAGTTTATACATATACAACAGAACAATTAAATAATGCAGCAGATAAGATGATGCAAGGGTAATAATAGTAATAGTATACCAAATCTTCGTCTTCGTCCTCCAGAATCGATCTTCAAAATCTGAAAAACTCAGGACTGACCCAAGCGTAATGAAAAGGCAAAACACTCGAGTCAGGACTAAAATGTCCTTATGAAAGTTAAATCAATCGTAAATAAATATGAGTGTAACGGCGTCAGAGATGTTTACGAGGTTTGACATCTCATATCCAGTGTCAACGTGCGTGCAATAACTCAAGTGATGTTACGGGATTTTCCATCTCTTAAGGATCCGTTAAACTATCTACTGCGCAGTAATGTACGCTAAGTAGATAATGCCTATCAGTAATATAAAGTATCAAAATTGCGTTAAGGCGTTACCATAATCCCCCTTAACACATTTTATATTCCCAAAAGCATATACAAGACTGTAGTTTCCCCAAAAACGGAAGTCACCAGAGGGCAATCCATATACTCAAGGTACAAATCAAAACGTAGTGGTCGCGAATAGGATAATCAGTATGACAAGGTACATGAGGCGATACCAACTAGGATACTAGTAGTTGCGTGATCCGGACTGATGTTGAGCATAGCCAGCAGCTACCCCAACACCGTGAAACAACACTCCCAAATCAAGGGGTGCACCCAAATCGCATCACAAATGTAATAGAAATGGTATCGAAGAAGTGTGTCCGCTAGAGGTGGCGAACCTCAATGGCCCGGCGCGGCTCCTGTTTTAGTCATGTCAGGGGTCATCCAATATCATTCTCTTTCTTCAGTCAACACGTTCACCAAATCATCCACTTCATTCTGGATCAACACTCCGCATATAATAGTTATTAAAGTGGTGTTCGGTATTGACAGAGAGTATGTCCATATCCGATCCCGGTCTCTTTAATAACTACGTATTATTACACCGCTGGCTCTTTTACATTTCAAATCGATTCATAATTGATATCAAAATATCATGTTCGCTTCAAAAATCAAATCCATTTCAAATATCTTCGCATCTATCAAAATATAAGGTTCCCTTTCGAAAAATCATTTTTCGCATCAATATCTTGTTTCGATTTCCAAATCATTTTGAATTTCAAATTTAGGTTGAACTTCATTTAACTCAATTCGTATTTAAATTCAAGATTTAAATATAACATTCCACTTATGACCAGCTTAGAATTTGAGAAAATAGTTTTAACTAGTTTAAAAATAGTTTTAAATAATTAAAATAGTTAAAGTACTTAAAAATCTTAAAATGGATTTGAAATAGATAAATTTAGTTTAAAATAATTTAAATTGGGTTAAGTAGATTTAAAATAGATTAAAATAGTGAAGTATTCAAAATGGTTTATATAACCGAGTAATTTGGAAAACAAAATAAACAGCTTCAAAATCAATCCATTTCAATTATAACTTCCCAATTCAAATCAATTTCAATTTCCATTCTACTGATTCAATTTCGATTTATTTTCAATCAACGTCAATTTTTACTTCGAATTAATTCAATTTTTCATTTACCTTTAATTTATTCAATTTCAATTTATATCGATTTGGAGCTTGATTTCTCAAAATATCAATTTATAACACTTAACAAAAATTTCCAACAATATTCAAGTTTAAATCCAAATTCCAAATATGATTCAATTCCAAACTCGATTTCAAAAGATCATTTTTATATCACTTTTACTTAGTAACATTCAAAGCTCGAATTAAGGTTAAATCTTTAAACAAATCAATTTTCTACATTCAATCATCTCCAATTTCAAATTTCAAAGTCTCAACTTAATTATTTAACAAAATTCCTTTAACCAAAATTTATTTCAACATTCCAAACTCAATTTTTCGATGAATTCAATTTCCATAAATCGATTTCTATTTATAACCTTTAAATCAAAACATTTAAATAAATTTCAAATCAACGATTTCAAAAATTATTAATTTAACCAATTCGGTGTCCGTATATAATTTTCTATCCTATGGCCGAGTAACTTTTATTTCAATTAAATGTCAGGGATGAGTACATATTACTTAAATTAAATCACAGTATCATATGTATGCATAACATGATCTATATAAGCAAATAAACATCCAAACATTCAATTATCAACCAATAGCATCCATCAAAATACATCATCCAATAAACAATACAATTCATGGCAGTTTCATAGTTATCAATGTCAGGTAATTTACTCGCAATTCAATTTTGATTTCAATTTAACTGTCAATTTAATTTTCAACGGTTAATTCAAATGACAATCTATATGACAATTTAATTCTATCTAACAACGACAAATAAAATCATAACACTTCATAACATCAAATTTAACTAGCATAAAGATATTTAGTACGGTGTGAGCGTTATAAAACACTCACCTTGATTTTACGATTTCAAATCAAATCGAACGACGTTCGATTTAACCCAAAATTTTCTCTAGCTCCAATCCAGCTCCATAGCGTAGTGCTCGTCAATACGGTTCCAACGCAAAAAGTTTCGTCCGAATCCGACCTCGTAGCAAAAAGTTATTGCATTTTAAACATTCACGAAATTTAAATAAAACTAATTACACAAATTTCTTTTTAAATTATACCCTACAACATCTCAGCCATCCCATCCATCATCTGCAAATCTCGGCCGCATCCTGCTTTCACCATCCTCATGAGAAACTCCCAGGAAACGCACGCAACTAGAACCCATCACCAATGAACTAGGGTTCCAAATAGCTCCTCCACCGATCCACTTGAAGGCGATCAGAGACTACCGCGTCGAAGGCCATTTCTCCCTCCACCCACGCCCTGGCTACGGCCAAGCTCGGCCTCCCCCTCCTCTCTCGAAAAGCGTGCGAACGGCCGGCCTCTGGACGTGATTTGTCGTTGATTCAAAGCTCCAAACACGATCATAGCCGTTGAATACCTAGATCTCACTCCCCTCTACAAGTTTCATGTTGGAAGTTTGTTGAATAGATTGACGGATCTGAAGAGATTAGAGGAGAAAAGTTGGAAGTTTCTGGCCATGCATCAGGTAGGAGGCGGCGGCTGATGGATATAACCGTAGTTTATTTTCTTTTGCAAATTTATGAAGACAAGGGCTATTTATAGGAACCGACGAACTCTATTCATCCCGAATTTTCAAACTCCGATTTACGCGCGGTGACCGGCGTTTCTAGGGTTTATCCCGCATTCCGGACATAATGGAATAGGTTTCGAAAGCTAATTCGATCGTCTGCGCGAGTTATAGCGATAAACGATCAATTTGAATTAAATCGATTTAAACGAATTTCTATGCGTTTTGGCTCGCCGCGGACAAACGGTAAATCCGATTGACATGAAATTTGAAATCTTACAATAATATGACATTACGGGTCCGATGAAACTGGTCTCGTCGAAATCCGAGACTGTTTGAAAAATGACTAGCTTAACACATTAAATTAATATTAAACAATTTCGATGCGTTTCGAGCTGCCACGGTCAAAGGACAACTCCGATTGCTACGAAAATTGAAATCCGATAATAACTAACTATTACGGATCCAATGGAACTAGTTTCGTCCAATTATGAGACTGTTCAAAAATTGGCTATTTTCCAGTCGATAATTAAATATTAAAATATTCAATTTTCACAAATTTACTTTTAATTCGATTTTAAAAGTTCTACAACATCATTCTAACTTTCATATGATAAAATAAATTTTTACAAATCATTTTTAATCATACTAAACCCATTATTCAATTTATCCAATAAATTCCAATTTTAAAATCTTATTAACTCTATTAAAATCTCCATATAACTTACATTCACTTTGGAAACCAATTTGAATCATATTAAATCAAATTTCAATTGTTCACTCTATTCCCATATATTAAATTTCAATATCAAATTAATCATACCAAATTCGGAATTTAATTATTCAAACATTTGTAATATTTAATTTAAACAAATTTGATTATTCTTAAATCACTATCTTTTGAAATATTCAAACGAACTTATAAAATTTAACAAATTCAAATTATAGAACAACCATTTTCATTAAAACAGTTATTCAATTCCCTTTATTTGCTTAATTCAATAGATTCCAAATATTAAATTTAAACAATTTAATTGTTCAATATTTGACGGATTTCAATATTGGATTTTTAAATAAAATTTCATTATCAGTCGATTTACTATATTACATCAAATGAACTCTACATTATTATTAATCAACAGTTAGAGATAATGCACTCAACTAATATATGAACTTTCATTTCAATTTCAATTTGTTCACAAATTCAATTCGACTAACTAAATGAATAGGTAACTTAAATAATTATCACCGTTAACTTTTAATTACTTATAAGTTTATTATTTACAAACAAGCGTCACAATTACCTATACAATACAAATTCATTCAATTACCTTTTACAACATATCATTTCGATTGATTTGGGATTTTATTCAATTCATAAATAATTAACTTAGATAGAATCTTGTTGCATTTCATTCTAGTTATTATTATTCTATACGACTTACAAATTTTTTTCTAACACTAAATCACGAAATCTTATTAAATTAGCTATTTTAATTATCGAAAATTTACAGGTCGTTACATTATTCATATCAACTTCTATAGTTCCAAAGACTGCTTTTTCTAAGCCTTGGTGTCTATCATCTAAAAAGACAATTAGCAATTTGGCTCCTATTTTTTTTCTAACTAATCGATCCTCTGATTCCTATGACAATTTGTCCTAGGTGGATTAATTTATAGTTTTGTATTCTTAATTGTTTAATAGCATCGGCTAACATTAAATTTATTGTTTGTTGGTTTCCATCACAGATAGAAAGAACTTCTTCACAATGGTGTCTATACAAACCAGTGTTTATTGTAAATATACATGTTCTGTATAATTCTATTGGATTTAATGTTTTTAGTTTGCTATTTGAAAATACTTCTAAGCCATTTTCTACATTTATTATTTCTTCTAATTGAGATCGTGAACTAACAGATCTCCTTAGAATACTATCTATCCTTGAGGCTAAATTATTACTTTCTGTTGGTCTATCATTATTCATGATAGTTTTAGATATTCCACTGAAAGGTCTTATATTCATTGTATGCTATCCAATTTTTTGAAAGTTAAAACAATTATTTTTGTTTTCTTATTTTTATTTGAGTCCGGTTCAGTAGGTCCAAGATTTAGATTTGATATTTTCTTAGTAAGTTAATTAATATCATAATCTTTTTCTTGTATTGACTTATCTAAGTTATTTATTTGTTTAGATAAATTCATTATTTCCTTACCCATTAAGTCTAATCAACATGCAATCTAGCTATCATTGCAATAATAGTATTACTCATTAAACATAATGCATTATCTCCTTTAGCTAAAAATGTATATTTATTGTATCCTGCTGGTAAAGATTCATTTTTTTTAAGTGTCATCTATGTTATAATATTATTATTGAGTTAGATTTCAAGAGTATACAGGCCTCCTTCATATTTTGGAACATGAACAGTTATGTTTTTAATTTCTTTCTTTTCCAAACTTTGAAATGTGATGACTTTTCTACATTAATTGGATTTAAAAATTGATTTCACTATTGAATCTCAAATTTAAAATGTTTTCCAATGATATCCATTGTTGATAGCTGAAAATAATTTTTTTAAAATCATAGTTTTTCGGATTATTCATATTATTAAAGTTATTAAATCTGTTTGACTTTATTTCTTTTAACTAATTTATGCCGTTGATTATTTTGAAAATTTCCAGCCTCTGATTCTACTTTCACAAATTGCAGTCAAGTCTGGTGAAATCCAACATTACCAAAATACAGAAACAATGTTAGATGAAATTAGAAATGGAACCAGAAAACTCAAAAGCATTAAATACAATTATGTGCTTCTCATTATATTGAATTTGCTTTGACTGTAAAAGAAATACAATGATATTCTTCACATTAAAATAAATATTGTTGAATAATGGTTGTTAGTTCCAACACTTCAGACATAAAATATGTATGCTTTAGATTTAGCATATTTTTCACAAGAATCGTTCAAAACAGAAATAAATCTCTTTATCCTCTAACCTTATCATTCTACAACAATATGATGCTGCATAATGTGTTCCTAGACATAGTCAGTTATGGGATCATCATCCACACTTGCGTTCTCATGAATCATGTCAACGTTGCTTTTGGCATTTTTCGATCAATGGTTAAATGTAAACCAAATGTTGTTACCTGCACTGTTCTTATAGATAGTTATTACCGAAGCAGCAAATGGAATCGACGGCATGAAGTATTAAAGGAAATGATTGATAAAGGTATCTCACCAAATGAAGTTACATATAATACAGCTGATGCATGGAGCAATAGCTCATGCACACAATAAATTTATATGCGTATAATTTATATGTGTATTGTGTGGAAATTTTATATTTGAATCATTTTTGCTCGATATTTTGCAATTGTTTATCAAGCACCAGTACTATCTGCATTGCTATTTTCAAAGATTTATACACAAGTTTTAGACAAAATGCAAACTTATTTGAAAATTGATAAAAAATATCACTATTTCTTAATCAATAAATCATTTAAACATGTTATGATGATAAGAGGTTGAGTGCGGTCCGTATGCGAAGCATGGGTTCGCACTAGTGTTTACATAAGCCGTAGTTTCTGTATACCATGTATTATCATAACCCATACTAATTTTACTGTATATATTTAATCTCTTGTAACATTTGTTTAAGTTTTTGAATTTGTGATCCAAAATCTTTTTTATTTGTTTCAGATTGGTTTTTACTTTGCAAAATCAAATCTTTAGACTGTATTTCAATTTCTCTAGGTTTATTTTCTTTTATCATTTTGCTTGAAGAAATTATATCTTGCATGTTTGGAAATTTTTTAAGGTTAATGCTTTAAACTTTTTTGTTAATTTTTCTTATTGTAATATCGAATTCATCCATCTTTTGTAAACAAGTCTTAAGTAATCTTGATTATCTTGTATTTGTTGGATTTTTTTATTTTTGGATAACGTGCTTTCAAAAATAAAGTCAACTAACCTGTAAAAAGTTTCAATATACCAATATAACGAATCTCCTAATTCAAAAATCAAATCTGTTATTAAACTTAAGTGTTGTGATTCAAAGTGTAATATATGTTTGTGATTATTATCTTTTATATAACATATATGTGTTTATTTGTCCAAAGAAATATTTCTTTTACAGAATTGTTTATTTCTAAATTTAATTATTCAAACTTTTTATAATTTGTTATTTCAACGGGTTTTGTTTTGTTCATATTCTGAATTATTGTTCCTTTGTTCTTGTTGTATTATAAGGTTCATCCATTCTTTATGTAATTGTTATAGAAATATTAGTGTTAAAATAATGTTTTTAGATTTTGTCGAAGTAATATAATGAAAAACATCAATTTCGTTTATTATATTATATAAATTTAGTGTCGAATTTTATATGTCTATTAATTCAGTGGTATATGTTAGGAAATCAAACATACAGTCTCGATGACAATAACTATACAATGGAAATCGAATATGCATATATATTTATATATTCAGGTACTTGCTAGTGCAATATCACTAGAAAGACAAGAATAAGGCTCAAAGTACACTACAAGAGACCACAAGTCGATAGGATCAAAGAGGCATAAGAAAAAGAGCACAAAAACTGATATGCACAATATCAGACATCTGGATGCACAAGCCAGACGTCTGAAATAGTTCTTTCTAACAACAGACAAACTAAACCAGACGTCTTCCAACTGCACTCAGACGTCTGATCTATTAATATATATAGTATCAGACGTCTGAAACATGTTCGAGACGTTTGATTTCAAACTCGCATTTCAAATATGGACTTCAACTGCCACATTCAAATAGACATCTCCGCTTCTCTTCGCTGCAACTCTTCATCGTCAATAGAAGCAACTGTAGAGCACTTGTTAATGGATGCAACTACTCAAGAAACCTCTCTACAACTACAAATATCATCAAGAATCAATAGAACAAATCACCTTACTTACTTACGCTCTCTAATTACATACTCTATCATATATTCTTGATATCTAGCAATCTGTACTTGTATTTCACTCTTCCATATATTCAGTTCTTCACAGACAATACTCTCTAGATATATGTTGGAAGCATTTGTACTAATTAATCAATATCCGTGTTATATAACACACATTTGACAAGAACAACTTATTGTAACCAAGTCTACTACTCCGGGCGAAGAGAGGTTGTTTGATAGTCGAATTCCGAAGGGGAGCTTGGGGACTGGACGTAGGATGGGAGGTCCGAACTAGTATAAAATCCTGGTGTGCTTATTCTATATTTACTTAGATTAATATTTTTTTAGTCGCATCATATTTTTTTTTAACATATACTTGCATATACACTACACGATCCACCTTGTAGACTTTCAATTGGTATCAGAGCAAGGTTTGATCAATGTACAGTAATAAGTTTTTGAATCACTTTAATATGGCAAGTATTTTTCATGAAGGTCAATTGTAATGACCCAAAATTTCTGTCAATTAAAATTTGTATATTTAATTGATTTTAAATATTAATAAGTGAAATTTAACAGTCGAATAATTTATTTTTCGAATAATTGGATTTAATTGGATAATTAAATCGATTATTTAATAGTTGAAATTACGTAAATAATTGAAAATTGGGTTTAATATGATTAAAATTGATCTGTAAATTTTATTATATCATATTGAAGTTAGAATGCTGTTATAGAACTTTTAAAATTGAATTTAAAGTTAATTTGTGAAAATTGAATATTTTAATATTTAATCGACAAGTTAAAATAGCCATTTTTCAAACAGTCTCGGATTTCGACAAAACCAGTTTCATCGGATCCGTAATGTGATATTATTGTAAGTATTCAAATTTCGTGTCAATCGGATTTACTGTTTGTCTGGGGCAAGCCAAAACGTATAGAAATTGGTTTAAATCGATTTAATTTAAAATCGATCGTTTATTGCCGTAACTCGCAAAGATGATCGAATTAGCCTCCGAAACATGTTCCATTATGTTCGGAACGTGGGGTAAACCTTAGAAACGCCAACCAGCACACTTCGTTTGGAGTTTGGAAAATTTTGGATGAATAGTGTTTTTGGAATTTTCTATAAAAGGCCACCATTTCTCAAAATTTATACCAAAACCCTAACCCCAAGTTGAGCCGCCAGTTAAGAATTCAATGGCCGAAAATTATCTCTTTTCTCCCTCAATTATCTTCTAGTCCATCAACAATTGCAAGAAACCTCCAACTAGTAAATTGTAGAGCGCATTGTGAACTTCGAATCCAACGGCTATGATCGCGATTGGGTCAACGGATCGATGGGAAAATGGGTTCAAAGCGCTGCCATTCGCACGCGTTTCTATGTATAGGGGGGAGGCCGAGCCTCAAACCCTTCAGCCGAAGGTCAAGCATGTGAGGGGCTTCGAAACCCCGGTCTCCGATCGTCATCAAGTTGATCGATGGTGGAGCAAGAATTGGAAGTGGGAGGCGGCTTGGGTTTCTTGGGCACGGCTTTTACCTGGGAGAGAACGAACTAGGAAGAAGAAGGAAAGCACGTGTGCACGGCCTGGATAATTGCAAACCACATCTAACGGCTAGTAGTGTTCTTAGGTTAAAAATTAAAATAAAATTTGTAATTTAATTATATTATAAATTCGTCAAACTTTATAATGCTATATCTCTTTCATACGAGGTCGAAAATGCATGAAACGAATTGCGTCGGGTTCGTTTTGTCGAGCAGTACGCAATGGAGTTGGATTGGAGTCGTTTGGAGCTAGTGAAAATTTCGAGTAAAGTTAAATGCGTGTTTAATTTTATTCAAAATAAAATGAGGAAACCGAAATTGAAACCAAAGTGAGAACTTCTCACTCAATCGAATAGTTTCGATTTAAATTTTAAATAGTTAGATTTAAAATTGTTGATTGTATGCCTGGATGATAAATTATTATCTGTTGATGATTGAAATAGACATTATACGCCGTTATTAAGCGGATGTTATTTATTAAAAACATATACCGCGATAATTCCATCTTGATTGGAATTAGTATTATATATGTACTTGGAGTTGATTTTCCCGTATTATATAGCGGATGAGACCCTATTGCGCCACATAATAGCGGATAATATTTTGTAAATCCTATATACCGCGATATTCCGTATTGGAACGGAATTGGTATTGTGCGAACATCTATGGATGCAGGGAAACATGTTGGAGGGATCCATCTGGATTCCTCAACTATATTGATTTATTTACAGATATATGATATTTGTTGATTGTCATATACTGATATATGATGTCTTCATTGTCGTGATTGACTATTTGGTGCTGTTGCATCATCGGATCCATTTTTGAAGTTTTAAAATAATGACTTTTATTTTTAAAAGAATTTTTAAAGTGATTTTTGAAAGTATACATTTTATTAAATTTTGAATTGTTAAAATAAATAAACATTATAATTTTATTGTTATAAAAGTTATATTTTTGAAAAATAGTACTTAAGTATGATTTTGAGTTATATAAGTTTTAAATAACGTTTTGTAAATTATTAAAAGGATTGGTTTATTTAAATTGAGATTTTTGAATTATTATGAACGATTTATATAAAAGATTCATAATATTGATATTTATAAATTTAAGATATAGGAATTATAAAACGAGTTTTATTAAGTGTTAAAATGTAGCATAAATGGATTTCGTAAGTAAATGAAATTTATAGATTTATAATTTGGGAAGTTATAGAATGAATAGATTTTGTAAAATAAAAGATTTATAAGTAATTAACTTATAAATTGGATTTTGTGCATTTAATTGGGATATAAATAGAATTGATTAATGATTTTATAAGTTGAAGTTGTTATAAAATATAAATGGGATTTATAAACACTGTTTTATAAATCCGAAATCAATCAAATTTGATGAATTTAATATAGAAGATTATTAAAGGAGATATGTTCGCGATTTTGGGATAGCGAATTATCCTTAATATAATATGTGTAATAATAAGATTTGATTGGGAATTATATCCACGATTTCGGATAGTGGATAAATTCTTGAAATAAAATGTGTAGAGAACATTGAAATTTGGTTAGTTAAGTATATTCACGATTTTGGACAGTGAATATATTATTAAAGAAAATGGATATGTTTTTGGGAAAGTGATATCATAAAATGAAGTTAATTGTTTTAAAGATGTTTTAAAACGTGTTAAGTATCGAATACATAGATTTCAACATTTATTGTTGAAATAGACGTTTCGAGAAATAGGGAAATGGTGGACTATAACACTGTTGTTATAGTAAATGATCTCCGAAAGGAAAGGTTTTATATAGTATTGGGATTTATATATCTATCTTAATTTTGAATCCCTATACTAGTGATTTTGAGTTGTCGTAACGATGTTTTACGCAACATTCGTTTTGACTCAAATAAATGTGTTTAAGTGAATGTTTTCCTTAAAGTATGAAATATATACTTAATTTCGATTTAAGTATATTGCATATACTCCAAGTGTTGAAAAATAAATGGATTTGTGAATTACTTATTATTAAATAAGTATGGAAATGTTTTCCAATATGAAGTGAATATTTTGACTTTTATCTTTTAAAGATAAATTGAAAATGAATATTAGAAATCGATTTGGAAATCGTATATTCATAGATATTTTGGAATTCTAAATTCTCTATGGAATTTATAAAAGAAAGAGATATTTGTTTAAAAATAAACATTGATTTATTTTTTTGAAGCGTGGAAATAAATTTACGGATTTAGAATGTAAGTTTAAAATATATTGGCAAGGATTTATTTGATTCATTTAAAGTGGATAAATATTTGGAATAGTTTCCGTTTAAGGAAATTGACTTGAAATTTGTTTTTAAAGATTGAAAGGTGAAAAATGATTTGAAATTTGTTTTCAAATGGTTGAAGTGTGGAAATTTTATATCTAGTAAGGATATTTTGGAAAATAAATAATTTGGAAAGTTATTTGGAATTTGGTGATGTTGTGCACGCCTATTGATAGTTAAATAACCGACTATCAATATTTACCTTTGAATGGGTATTTGTTGTGATTTGCTTGAATTTGAATGCCACACTTATTTTCAAAATAAGCGCTCACTATTCGGATTAGCCGGGAAAGGACCTTGGGGTCGTATAACCCATTCCGAATATGTGATATGTCGTTATGGATTGCATTTGATGATCGGTGTTGAAGACCAGATATTTTGAAAAACGGAAGGATTGCCGTCGAATGTTTCTGCATCGGTCGATCCCGATATAGAAATTTATTACCCTTTGTGATGGGAAGTCCGGTCGTGATTAGTGAATATCCGGATTGCGAGGACTTCTTTGTAAGTGCCTTCGGTTCCGTTTGATCCCGGAACGGATTTGTATGGATGTGTGTCTGACCTTACAATTTGAGATGTAAAGCTGGTTTCTATCAAATATATTCCCGTTGGTGGCGGAGAATTTAATCTCTTAGCTTAACATCCTTATAGGTTATGTAGTTGATGGTTACTAGTGATACATTCCCAAATGGGTAATGTGGCATACGAAGAGTTGTTGAGCATTTGATGATCAAAGCACAGCTTTTGTTTAAAGCGTGGCTTTGTGGACGAGACTTCGTCGAACCTCACACCCCAGAAATGGTCAAAACAGGAAGGATGCGGCAAGGTTATTAGGGGGTAGCGCCCCTTTAGTGTATGTCATTCCTTCTGGATAGAGGTGGTATCATGGTATGGAGCCCAGATACTTAACCTATTTTGTTGCTGCAAATTTATTGCTTTGTGGTTGTGGGAAATCGAGGATCCTCGGGTATAGATCGGTTACGATCGAGGAATGGCATATTTGTGTCAGTAGTTACCTAGTTTGAAAGGTAACCCGACCTTGTGTTGGCAGAGATCCGGTTAGGTTCTCGGGTCGTCTTTCCAGAGGCGTACCCATGTGGCAATGGGAAGTTCCTTGGCCTGACCATTTGTTGGAAATCCAAAGAAACAATACGATCTTTTACGGTTTTAGTTGTAGAACCAATCATTCACTTATGGTGGCGCCCCACTGTTTGGATGGTAGCTATAGTAGGCGTAAGTGCGAAATGCCTATGCTGGCTAAGATTTATATCTTTACTTTCGAAATGATTTTTCCTA
Organism: Allium cepa; assembly: GCA_030765085.1. Taxonomy (NCBI): domain Eukaryota; kingdom Viridiplantae; phylum Streptophyta; class Magnoliopsida; order Asparagales; family Amaryllidaceae; genus Allium; species Allium cepa. The sequence continues at coordinate 147,433,782 of CM060945.1, forward strand.
CACTATGCGCTAGTAATAATATCAAACGTTTCTTTTTAATACGTATCAAGCATATTTGACTATCATAAGAAGAAATCTCCTCCGATTCTTAGTTTGCATTGTGTGTGTGTGCGGGAGGCCTTATGGTAGTCTCATTTTCTAAAAAGCATTGCGAATCTATTTTAAAATTATCCTGTACTTTGTTTTTTAAAAAAAATAAACTGTTTTAGTTCTCACACCAGTCACATGACTGACTTTGAGTTTATTGTTTTCCTTCCTAAACTCCGTGTGCCCACCAATTTCCACACGGACAGTCTAGAGTTAGGTTATCAGGATATTCTGGAATTCAGGAGTTGCAGGAGGCAAGCTAGATGGCATGGCGTATTCACTAGTATATAGTATTTCTTTTCCGCTGTTTTGTTGTTGTTTGTTGTTGTACACTCTGATATGTAATGTAATGTGATGTAATAACTGATATAGTTCTTTATTTAAAGATTATTCATTTATCTATTATATGTTATTCCGCTGCGATTGTGAGATTCTGATATTGTTCTGTTGTTTCTTTCTGTTCTATCTTTTTCTGTCTTCTTCTATCTTTTTCTTCTTCTTTAACCATAACGGTACGGTTTTCCGGCATTCGATTGCTCGGCAGTTGATACAGTGGACGTACTGATGTCGGTTTTCATGCGTCGAAAAGTCGCAAACGTTACCTTTGGTATCAGAGCATATGGTTAAGCGACAACCATGGCTCTTTTGGGTATTACTCATTAGAGATAGAGTCAGCAGTACTCTAGAATGAGTTTGAGTGTAATAATAGTTATTAGAGCGTATTTGTTAGTGAATATAAATTGTTTTGTATTGTGTTGACTTATCGGTTGATTGTTTATGAATTCTGGTCGGTGCGGGGTGTACAACCGTAATCGATAGGGGTTTCTAAACTCTTAAACAAGATAAACTGACGCAGTATTGTTTTGAAATAGGGTAAATGAAATAATTTTATCTCGATTATATTTTATATATAAAGGAATAATTTTTCAGAATTATTAAAGTGTATATAAATTGATAGTTTGCTTATTGAAAATGTAAGATATATATAAGTTAATTGAAAGATGTTTGAATAAGTTAAATGAAACATATTGAAAAAGAATAATTGTATAAGCGAAGAATTATAAGTATGGAATTATTATTAAAATGATTTACACTTGTGAAATAATCTTATATATAAGAAGTGAAATTATATAAGTAAAAGATTTATAAATGTGATTTATAATCTAAAAACAAAATTCCAGAGAAGTGTTTTGAAAGGATTTGATATTTTGGAAAATTGTTTTGTAGAAATTAAAGCTCTAAACTCTTTTCGGTCGCTGGAAAATAATTCCGATGATGATCGCGACATCATTGGTGTTCATTTTCGGGTTTCCAAAAGAGGAATTGCTGCCAGATTATTTTAAATGAAAGTTATTTAGAAAATTTGGATTTGGTTTTGGAAATTCAAAAGGTAATTTGAATTGATTTCAAAAATGGTTTTGAAAGGTTGAAAAGACTATGGAATCCTATTTTAAATATTATGGGAATGATAAATGAGTTGATAACTTATACAATTTGAATTTTGGTAGAATAAATTTAACTTAAAGGATGGAGTTAAATTTAAGGAAGTATAAGTGAACCAATGAAAATCCAAGTGGTAATTGTTGAATATAAGTTGTATAACTAATGAAATGAGAAAATGTAAGTGAAACCAATTATTAAAATGGTTAAACAATTTTGGTAAGCAAAATAAATCTGAATTTGATAGTGATATGAGATAATAAATTTGACTTTGGTAAAAGTAAATGGAATTTACTTTAGAACTGAAATTGGAAATCTGAATTGGATTTATAAGTGGAAACTTGAGTTAAGTTAAACGAATGATGTTTGAAAGAGAATATAACTTAAGTAATTTTGAATGAAGTTGATTTTGGTATCGAAGTAAAGTAATAAGTGAATTAATGAAATGAAGTCATTAAGAATTTGAACTTGAGTTATATGAATGAAATTCAACTTTATATCGTTAAAGGAATTGGCAATTGAATTGATAAATGGATGGAATATTAATCAATCGAATGTAAAAGAATTGATAAGAAATAATGGATGTAAGTGTAAATTCATTAAAAGCTAATGTTACTGGAAGTTGAATAATTGAATGAGAGTCAATTTAATATCAACCAATTGGAGTTAAAAAAAGTGTTGGACCAAATTGAATGTAAATTAATTATTTTGATAATGTTGGATATACATTGTTTTTTATTTGATTGTTAATTGATTTTGTATATTCCATTAAGTGTTAATGAAGTTGAATTGATGAAATGGAAAGCTATAAATCAAATTGGAAGTTAAGTGAATTTGATTTGAATATGGAAGTGAACTAACTTGAATATAAATTAGTGAATGTAAACTAATTGAATATGAATAAGTGAATGTTAGTAAAAACTAATTGGGATAGCGAATTATCCTTAATATAATATGTGTAATAATAAGATTTGATTGGGAATTATATCCACGATTTCGGATAGTGGATAAATTCTTGAAATAAAATGTGTAGAGGACATTGAAATTTGGTTAGCGAAGTATATTCACGATTTTAGACACTGAATATATTATTAAAGAAAATGGATATGTTTTTGGGAAAGTGATATCATAAAATGAAGTTAATTGTTTTAAAGATGTTTTAAAACCTGTTAAGTATCGAATACATAGATTTAACATTTATTGTTGAAATAGACGTTTCGAGAAATAGGAAATTGGTGGACTATAACACTGTTGTTATAGTAAATGATTTCCTAAAGGAAAGGTTTTATATAGTATGGGATTTATATATCTATCTTAATTTCGAATCCCTATACTAGTGATTTTGAGTTGTCATAACGATGTTTTACGCAACATTCGTTTTGACTCAAATAAATGTGTTTAAGTGATTTTTTCCTTAAAGAATGAAATATATACTTAATTTCGATTTAAGTATATTGAATATATTCCAAACGTTGAAAATAAATTGTGTGAATTACTTATCATTAAATAAGTATGGAAATGTTTTCCAATATGAAGTGAATATTTTGAGATTTTATCTTTTAAAGATAAATTGAAAATGAATATTAGAAATCGATTTGGAAATCGTATATTCATAGATATTTTGGAATTGTAAATTCACTATGGAATTTATAAAAGAAAGAGAAAGTTGTTTAAAAATAAACATTGATTTATTTTTTTGAAGCGTGGAAGTAATTTACGGATTTGGAACGTAAGTTTAAAATAAATCGGTAAGGATTTATTTGATTTATTTAAAATGGATAAATATTTGGAAGTGTTTCCGTTTAAGGAAATTGACTTGAAATTTGTTTTCAAAGATTGAAAGGTGAAAAATGATTTGAAATTTGTTTTCAAATGGTTGAAGTGTGGAAATTTTATATCTAGTAAGGATATTTTGGAAAATAAATAATTTGGAAAGTTATTTGGAATTTGGTGATGTTGTGCACGCCTATTGATAGTTAAATAACCGACTATCAATATTTACCTTTGAATGGGTATTTGTTGTGATTTGCTTGAATTTGAATGCCACACTTATTTTCAAAATAAGCGCTCACTATTCGGGTTAGCCGGGAAAGGACCTTGGGGTCGTATAACCCATTCCGAATATGTGATACGTCGTTATGGATTGCATTTGATGACCAGTGTTGAAGACCAGATATTTTGAAAAACGGAAGGATTACCGTCGAATGTTTCTGCATCGTCCGATCCCCGATATAGAAATTTATTACCCTTTGTGATGGGAAGTCCGGTCGTGATTAGTGAATATTCGGATTGCAAGGACTTCTTTGTAAGTGCCTTCGGTTCCGTTCGATCCCGGAACGGACTTGTATGGATGTGTATCTGACGTTACAATTTGAGATGTAAAGCTGGTTTCTATCAAATATATTTCCGTTGGTGGCGGAGAATTTATTTTCTTAGCTTAACACCCTTAGAGGTTATGTAGTTGATGGTTACTAGTGATACATTCCCAAATTGGTAATGTGGCATACGAAGTGCTGTTGAGCATTTGATGATCAAAGCACAGCTTTTGTTTAAAGCATGGCTTTGTGGACGAGACTTCGTCTGTCCTCACACCCCGAAAATGGTCAAAACAGGAAGGATGCGGCAAGGTTATTAGGGGTAGCGCCCCATTAGTGTATGTCATTCCTTCTGGATAGAGGTGGTATCATGATATGGAGCCCAGATACTTAACCTATGTTGCTGCAAATTTATTTCTTTTTAGTTGTGGGAAATCGAGGATCCTTGGATATAGATTGGTTACGATCGGGGAATGACATATTTGTGTCAGTAGTTACCTAGTTTGAAAGGTAACCCGGCCTTGTGTTGGCAGAGATCCGATTAGGTTCTCGGGTCATCTTTCCAGAGGCATACCCGTGTGGCAATGGAAAGTTCCTTGGCCTGACCATTTGTTGGAAATCCAAAGAAACAATATGATCTTGTACGGTTTTTGTTGTAGAACCTATCATTCACTTATGGTGGCACCCCACTGTTTGGATGGTAGCTATAGTAGGCATAAGTGCGAAATGCCTATGCTGGCTAACATTTATATCTTTACTTTCGAAATGATTTTTCCTACTCTATGCACTAGTAATAATATCAAACGTTTCTTTTTAATAAGTATCAAGCATATTTGACTATCATAAGGAGAAATCTCCTCCGATTCTACGTTTGCATTGTGTGTGTGTGCGGGAGGCCTTATGGTAGTCTCATTTTCTAAAAAGCATTGCGAATCTATTTTAAAATTATCCTGTACTTTGTTTTAAAATAAAAAATAAACTGTTTTAGTTCTCACACCAGTCACATGACTGACCCGGAGTTTATTATTTTCCTTCCTAAACTCTGGGTGCCCACCAATTTCCACACGGCTAGTCTAGAGTTAGGTTATCAGGATATTCTGGAATTCAGGAGTTGCAGGAGGCAAGCTGGATGGCATGGCGTATTCACTAGTATATAGTATTTCTTTTCCACTGTTTTATTGTTGTTTGTTGTTGTACACTCTGATGATGTATGTAATGTAATGTAATGTAATAACTGATATAGTTCTTTGTTTAAAGATTATTCATTTATCTATTATATGTTGTTCCGCTGCGATTATGAGATTCTGATATTGTTCTGTTGTTTCTTTCTGTTCTACCTTTTTCTCTCTTCTTCTATCTTTTTCTTCTTCTTTAACCATAACGGTATGGTTTTCCGGCATTCGATTGCTCGGCAGTTGATACAGTGGACGTATTGATGTCGGTTTTCGTGCGTCGAAAAGTCGCGAACGTTACAACTATCCACACCACGACCCCTATTTTTTAATGATTCTAACTATGCATATTGGTGAACACGTATGAGAATTTTTATGGAAGCTAATGGATTAGAAATTTGGTCAGTCACTCAAAATAAATATGAAGTACCTAACACTGCCATGAGCACATTAAATGATGCACAAAAAACCGCAGCTTCTAATAATGCCAAAGCTATGAATGTTTTATTTTGTTCATTAGAAAAGAATGAATTTTCACGTGTCATGTTATGTAACACTGCATATGATATTTGGCGTACCTTACAAGTTACACACGAATGCACAAACAAAGTTAAATAAACTAAAATTTCAATATTACAAAATCAGTTTTCATCATTTAAAATGAATCCATAGTAGACATGTACTCTAGATTCAAACCATTCAACACGATTTAATGGCACTTGGAGTCAAATGACTTAATATATAGAATACTCAATCCTTTAACTCTAGAGTGGGAAAGAAAAGTATTAGCTATCGAAGAAGCTAATGATCTCTCAACACTCTTAGTTGAAGAATTGATAGGAAATTTAATGTCGTATGAAGCTGATTTGTAGGAAAGAAAAGAAAAAAATTCGAAGAAGAAAAACATAGCATTTCCAGCAACAAATGAAGACTCTGACTTAGACGAAGAAGAAATCGTATTTATTACCAAAAACTACAACAAATTCAAGAAATTTAGGAAATTGACCAAATTTCATAAAGGAGGAAAATCAAGCTCTACAAATCAAACATCAATCAAATGCTATGAATGTGACCAATTTCGACGTACGAAGAAAGATTGTCCCAAGCTCAACAATGATAAAAAGAAAAACAATTTTGAAAAATTCAAAAAGAAGAAAGCTTTCAAAGTAACATGGGATGACTCGGATTCTTCATCATCCTCAGACAGTGAGAGCGAAAGTGACGAAGAACAAGCTAATGTATGTTTTATGGCACAAATTGATGAGGTACCCAAAATACAAAATAAATAAGAAATGGATACTTGATAGTGGATGCTCCAAACATATGGCCGAAAAACTCAAAAATGTTATCAAATATAACATATATCGATGGTGGAACGGTAACTTTTGGAGATAACTCAAAAGGATACGTCGTTAGCATCGGAGAATTCATCAACTCTGGTATTTCTAACTCTCCTATTATTACAAATGTTTTGTTAGTAGAAAATTTAAAACACAACCTACTTAGTATTAGTCAATTATGCGATAGAGATTTTCAAATCAATTTCGAAAAAGATAGATGTAATATTTTTGACAATAATAGACAACTTATCTTTGAGGGTTTTAGAAACAAAATATTTATGTCTTAAATATGAATATAAATCGAAATTCAAATTTATGTTTAACTGCCAAACATGACGATCCATGGTTATGGCATAAATAATTTTGTAATATTAATTTTAAATATATTAATAAATTAGCAAAATACGAGCTGGTTAAAGGTTTATCTAAATAAGTTTACTTATTCTCATTGTATTTTTATCTACGTATATTTGTATTCTGTTTCACAAATAAAAATACTATGTTTTATTGAAATCAAATTCTCGAAAAATAAGCAACACCCTTCACAATTAGGTTATTTTAAGACAAACTAGTCATTCCAGACGTTTGAACATTGCCATCAGATGTTTGACACTCTTGTATCACATAAATTTTTAACCATCGTGCATATATCAAACGTCTAATTTAACCTTCCAGACATCTAAAAATTATCTCTACTTAATAAAAAATAGAAACCAGTCTATTTCAGACTTCTGAACTATTGTCCAGACGTCTAAACAAAATCTCTGCCTCCATAAGATAAAACCTCAGACCATTTTCAAATGTCTGATATTATATCCAGACGTGTGAGAAAACTATCTATCCTACAAAATAACACTTCGATCTATTCCAAACGTCTGATTCTACAAACAGATGTCTAATAATTCTCTCTGCCTTCTAAAATTTACAAATCGATCATTTCAAGACGTCTACAACCAAAAATCAGATGTCTGATTCTATTTACTGTCTTCAAACTAGGTTAAATCAGACATCTGATTAACCTTCCAGGCTTCTGAAATTCAATTGACACTCTTAAGTGCCCAAATGACGTCTATTTCTTTTTTACTTTTCTCACTTACGTTTCACTTAATTCTATTGCAAAGTCAATTTCCTATTTCTCAAAATTACTTTCTCTTTCAAATTCACTCGAATTCAATGGCTCCTAAAACAACAAACCCTAAGATCTCTAAGCAAAAGCAAGGTTGTGCAACGTCATTCAACCCTCAAGTTTGCTCTGATGATCGAATTGAGCGATGGATGAATCGTGTACCATATTCAATCAAGAGACACGAGGATATTCAAAAGAAGAAACTCCATACAGGTCCAATTTTTAATTTGCCAAAGTTCCAAATGTATGATTTAGATGAAATGTGCGAAAGTGTTGGATTAGAAACATTGACATCCTTTAATCCTAATAACATCCACGTCGATCAGCTAGCCATATTTCTTTTCTATGCTAAGTTAGATAGCACATCAGTTTGGAACACTGACAACGATGATAATTGGCTATGGTCAAGTGTTTACGGAAACACAATTAGACTTACTCCAGGGATCTACGTCAAACTCTCGGATGTTTCGACACGGGAGAAGATTTATATAATATTCCAGATATGCGTCTTAAACCGAAAGATCATATCACACAACAAAAATTGGAAGATGAAGTACCTAGATTTGCATCTAAATACTTAAGACCTAAGGCGAGACTTCTCACTTGAATGATTATCAACACTATCATTCCTCGCCTTGGTAGTTATGAGCGAATCACGGAGTTAGAGAACAAGACCTTACATGCTATATTCAGTGGAACAAGGGTTAACTGGGAAAAATTTATATTTGACGAGCGCAAACATTTTTGTACTCGATCACCCCCATCCATCATCTATCCTACATACATCATGAGACTTCTACGAGCTCACAACATCCACTCATATTTATCCACTTTTGAAGAGATTTCTACGAAATACGCATCAACAAAATTTTTCTCTCTAATGCACTTACATGAAAATGCCTCGGATTTTACATCATTTAAAGAATGGACACAACATCGCCAAGCCCGACAAGCTAGGCCTCCACCTCAAACACAACCTAAACTATCACAAGAGGTGGAGCAACATCACGAGAATACTCCTCCTCCTCCTGCATCATTTGATTATACGTGCCAAGATGATGTTTTGGAGACTCGCACTAAGACGAATCCAAATGAGAGTATTCGCGACTTAACTCCCCAAAATCAGCTTATTTTGTCTTGAAATCAAAAATTATTGCCTAAGCACGTTGATAATTTTGAAACATCTTTTGCTTCTCGTCTAGCCATAGTTGAAACATCACTTTAACCTGTATTATCCGTTCTAAAGAAGGTTCTTCAAAGGGTTCCTGGTCCTACACCACCTTCAGAAGATTGGCCAACTCCTATGCCTTCTCCTCCTCCTTCGAAACATTCCAAACTTTTTGACGAAGAGAAAGAACCTTTTGAACAAACCCCGACATCTCCTAAAAAACAAGCTAGCTCTTCCAAAAATGAAGATGAAGGAGATGATCAAGATAACGCTTCCCCAAAAGATCCTTAGATTTCTTAGGATTCCATCTTTTGTATAAAAATGATAAAAATCTATGAATGTAATCGACTAATATGATTAATGAAATTTCCTTTTTGGTGTGTTATTTCTGAATATAATTATGTAATCTTACAACGATTGGTAAATACTTAATGAAATGGACATGATGTCTATAATTAAAAAGTTATATATTCTTTTTGATAATGCCATAAGGGGAGAAATAATAAAGATCACAATAGATGATGGAAAGCACACATTTAGGAGGAGATTTATAAAATTATATAAGTACATTGTATAGTTGTCATCATCAAAAAGGGGGAGATTATTAGGAAATCAAATCTACGTCTTCGATAACAACAACTATAAAATGGAAATCGAATATGCATATATATTTATATATACAAGTACTTGCTAGAGCAACATCATTAGAAAGATGAGAACAAGGCTCAAAGAACATTACAAGAGACTACAAGTCGATAGGATCCAAGAAGCACAAGAAAAAGAGCATAAAAACTAATAGGCACAATATCAGACGTCTGGGTGCACAAGCCAGACGTCTGAAATAGTTCTCTGGAATAACAGGCAGACTGAACCAGATGTCTGCTAACTGCACTCAGACGTCTGATCCACTACTATTCGAATATATATATAGTATCAGACGTCTGAAACATATTCCAGATGTCTGATTTCAAAGTCGGATTTCAAATATGGACTTCAACTGCCACATTCGAATAGACATCTCCGCTTCTCTTCGATGCAACTCTTCATCGTAACCAGAAGCAACTATAGAGCACTCGCTATTGGATGTAACTACTCAAGATACTTCTCTACAACTATATATATCATCAAGAATCAAGAGAACAAATCACCTTACTTACTCACGCTCTCTAACTACATACTCTATCATATATTCTTGATCTCTAGCAATCTATACTTGTATTTCACTCTTCCATATATTCAGTTCTTCACAGACAATACTCTCTGGATATATATTGGAAGAATTTGTACTAATTAGTCAATATCTGTGTTATAGAACACACATTTGATAAGAACAACTTATTATAACCATGCCTATCCCTCCAGGCGAAGCGAGGGTGTTTGATAGTCGAATTTCGAAGGGGAGCTTCGGGACTGGACGTAGGACGGGAGGTCCGTACCAGTATAAAATCCTGGTGTGCTTATTCTATATTTACTTAGATTAATATTGTTTTAGTTTCATCATATATTTTGTCACATATACTTGCATATACACTACACGATCCACTCTGTAGACTTTCAGTATATTTTTGTTTGAAAATAGTTGCAATAATGTATTGGTCTTTCTGATTTAAGTTCGTGTTTTCAAAATGTAAATAATTTTTGTTAAAATATCTTATTTTATGTAATTCTGTAAATATTCCATTAAAAGATTTGTAATTTTGGCAACTTATTTGGCTTTTGAAAATTGATTTGAAAAAGTAGACATGAATTCAAGAATACTTAGTAAAGCAGGCATAATTATGATACTATCCATCATCTTCTTCAACCTTTCAAGCAAATTTGTGTGTCTGGTTTTATCAAACATAAAACAAACCTATTATACTGCAAATTCTCACCTTGTCACTATGGAAATTATTTCCCCTAAACAGCCAACGTCCTCATGACTAATGCATAAGCGGGTACTTAGTTCATAGACGAGCTTATGTCTTTTGAATCAAACAACATATCAGGTTTATTTTAAAGGTTAGAAACATGAACATCACATCATCACTTTGCATCAAACCAAGAAGAATCAACGTTTCTCAATTGGATAGTATACAATGAATATAAGACCTTTCACTGGAACATCTAGAACTATCATGAATAATGATTGACCAACAGAAAGTAATAATTTAGCCTCAAATACATGGATAGATAGTATTCTAAGGAGATAGTTCACAACTCAATTAGAAGAAATAATAAATGTAGAAAATGACTTAGAAGTATTTTCAAATAACCAACTAAATACTTTAAATCCAAGAGAATTATACAGAACAAGTATATTTACAATAAACATTGGTTTGTATAGACACCACAGTGAAGAAATTCTTTCTGTATGTGATGGAAACCAACAAACAATAAATTTAATGTCAGTCGAAGCTATTAAACAATTAAGAATACAAAACTATAAATTAATCCAACTTGGACTAATTGTCATAGGAATCAGAGAATTAGTTATATATAAAGTTGGAGCCAAATTGCTAATTGCTTTAATAGATGATAGACACCAAGACTTAGAAAAACAGTCTTTGGAACTACAGAAGTTGACATGGACAATAACATTGGTATTGTTTATATAGACCCAAATTTCACAATGACCTTATCATATTTTTATAAACATACAAAAATAGTTATACAAATAAAAGGATTTGAAAATTTTGAGGAAAAAATATTTTGTTAGATAAAACATTTTTAGGAAAATGTATAACAAAATATACTCCCAAATTCAAAATAAAACTAGATGAAGTAATTAAAACATTGACTTCCACTGGAATTAAATTCTTAAAACCAGTAGAAATTGACTTTTCTATACTAGCAGGACATGAATGGACAATTCAGAATCCTAATGAAAATAGAAATACAATAAAACTAAATGATGTAGTAACTTATACAAACCCTAATGGATCTATATCTTTGAGATTCAAAGATTATGGACCATCTAATCAAAAAGAAATTGATACTGATGATGAATCTAGTTCATAATTACAAAGAAACTTGTAAATGGATAAAATAATTTATCCAAAAGTGCTTGGAATGGTTCTCGAACCATTTGAAATATATGAGTTAGAACAACAACTTAGACAAAATAATCAAATGGATAATAATACTTTTGTTTATATTGATGATGAAAATAATGTAAGGATAAATAAATACACACATTAGAAACTTTCCTGATAGATTCAAATGAAATAATAACCAACTCTAGACATTTCACTAATCAATTATCAGATGAATTGATTATTGAATATATAGAGCACGTAGAATTAATGGAAGGAACAAGAGTAAGTTCAACTATGACTTATCCAAAGGATGCTCTTCATAAAATGGATTATTCCCTAGGACACCCACCTAGAATACATGTTAGCCCCTACACAAATGAAAATAAAAACTTAAGAACTACTGGTAAAAGAATACCAACTGAAATTACATTTTTTGGAACAAATTTTGTAATCCTTAATGTTACAGAATGCCATCCGCAATTACTAGACACATATTTAGAACAATGGACTGCTGCAATAACTAGAGACTATCCAGCAAAACACCCAAATATAAATTCTGGTGAAGAAATGGTCAGAATTGCTGAAAATTATTTAGGAGATATTGTTAAAGGCATGTGGGAAACTTATAAAAGTAATTTCTCATATGAAGTAGCATCCCTTGTAGCATAAGGTGGAAATATATATAACTTTGCTTATTTAATACATAGAATAATAACCAGTAGAGAAGTAAATACAGGATTGACTCTCAGACAACAAGAAGCTATGCGTGATCTAGAACAAATACAATTATTAGATTGTAAACATAAAATAAAATTTCTAAATGAATTTCTATATTATGAAATAACTTCAGGAAACTACTACTCTAAAGAAATAAGTGATAGATTATTCTCTAAACTCGTAGGAGATTTAGGAAAGGAAATACATAAATCATGGAATGAAATGTATAAAAGTATTCTTAAAACATATGATAATATAGGAATAAGAATAACTCATATTATTTCTAAACTTAAAAAGAAATGTGCTTACATACAATACAAAGAGAATTGACACAAAAGAATTATGGTTTTTGCTCACAAATATATACTCCTCAATAATACAGATCTAAAGAACCTATTGCTAGGAAACCTACTAAACCCAATAAACAATATACTAATACGTATTACTTAAGAAGATCAACTGCTAGAAAACCTTACTTAAATTAAAAAAAAAAACATGTTAGGAAATAAAATCCTAAGAAAATATATACAAACACAATTAAATATTTTGCATGTAATGAAAAAGGACACTTATCATCTGCATGTCCAATAAGACATAAATTATTTACTGGAGAATCAAACCTAATTGATTTAGAAAAAGAAGATTTAGTAGAGATAGCCTCAAACGTATCTGAAACTTCTACTATATATTCAATAGTATCACTTGAGGGATTAGAAGAACAAGTTTTACCTTCTAATTCAGATTATTTTTTAATAGAAGAATTAACAAATAATTAACTAAGTCAAACAAATTATTTGGAACAATTTCTAAATGTAATGAATTCAGAAAATTGCATACATAAATTTAAATATAAAATGGGAACATATATTAATAAATGCCACTTTTTCCCTTGGCACCCAGCTTTTGACAGTAGATTTAAATGTAAAAAATGTACCATAGAAATATGTCACATTTGCCAGAGAAAAACTTTAACTTAAATAAACCAAATGAATAGAAAGTACAATATACAAATAAAAATAAGATTAATGATGATAGAATAAAAATCCTTAAAGAAAGCATATTTATTTTGAACTTGAATTAGATGAATTAAAAATATAATTTCAAAAATTTGAAATAGAAAAGAAAGAAATGGAAATCCAAAATTTAAGACAAAATAAAGGAAAAGAAATTAAACAAGAAATCCCTGATCTAATACAAACAAATAATCTCAACACAATTGATCAGCCTATACAAATTCTTTTAATTTGTGATATAGACAATCTAAAAGAGTTAAGGATATTAACAATGATAAATGTGAAAGGATTAGAAATCCAATTACTAGTATTTAAAGATACAGGAGCCACAAGCTCGATAATAAACTCAGAATTTATACCTCAATATCTAATAACTAAATCTACCAAACCTAAACAAAATATTCAGTTTGATGGGACATCTACAATAATAACAAATATAGTTACTAATGTTTAACTATGATTTCAAACTATTTGTAATGAATGGTCACAACATTATCCTTTAAAGCAATTATGGGTAACCGTATTAAACCTAGGAAGTATAAATCTAATACTTGGATTATATTTCTTACTAAGTGACAATGGACACTTTTTATTTAATAAAGATTATTTATAAATATCAAAGAAAACGACTTTAACACCAATTTTATCAGAGTTTACACATGAGAAGCGTGGTGGGTACAAAGAAAAAAATTCCGAAGAAAATAAAGATGACTGTAATTGCGAAAGTTATGGACAAAGTAAAAAAATAAACAAAATAAACTAATACATGACGAAAACTTAAATACTAGTCCAGATACTGGAAAATTTGATTTCGAAGATGAATTGGAATTCTCAGATGAATTAGGATCGAAAATTAACTTAGAATTAATACATCCAAATAAATTAAGTAATATACTCTTAAGCACTTATGACATTAACCAGATAATAAGTAAATTAGAAAAGACTGAAATTATAGGACAAAACCATATAAAACATTAGGATAAAGACCCCGTTTATTGCAAACTAGATATAATAAACTCAGATTTAACAATAAAAATAAGTTCACCAAAATATGACACTTGAATAATGAAAGAATTCAAAATGCATATCAAAATTCTTATTAATCTAGGAGCAATAAGGAAAAGAGACTCTAGACGTAGAACAACTGCTTTTATAATTCAAAAAGAATTAGAACGTAAAAAGGGACAGTCTAGAATGGTAATGAATTACACTAGACTAAATGATAATACCCATGGAGATGGATATTGTATTCCAAATAAACATGTTTTGATAAACATAATACAAGGAAAAAATGGTTCTCCAAATTTGACATGAAATCAGGATTCTGGCAAGTAAAAATGCATCCGAAATTTATTCCTTATATAGCATTTACATGTAGTGAAGGACATTATGAATGTTTAGTTATACCATTTGGGTTAAAAAATGCTCCACAAATATTCCAAAGAAAAATGTATAATATTTTCAGACACTGTAGTCAATTTACATGTGTATACAAAGATGATATATTATCATTCTCCAAAGCTAAAAAACAACATATATATCATTTATATACTATACTTAGATTATTTGAAGCACATGGTTTGATAATTTCTAAAAAGAAAATGGAATTGTTTAAAAATACTATTGATTTTTTAGCAGTTAACATTGGCAAATGACAAATAGAATTACAACCTCATATTTTTAGAAAAATACTAGAATATCCTGATAAATTAGAAAACTTAAAACAATTACAGTCATTTCTTTGACTTATAAATTATGCTAGGTCTTTTTTAAAAAAATCTATCAAGGCCAGTCCTGAAGGAAAAAGAGAATTTAATGAAGAAGATATAAAACAAGTACAAAAGATAAAAGAGTTAGTCAAATGATTAAAACCAATGACTTTGCCCCTTGCAACCGATTATTTGATAATAGAAACTGATGGCTCATCTTTAGGACAGGGAGGAATTCTATTATGAAAAACAAATAAAATGGATCCGAAATCTATAGAAAAAGTATGTAGATATACTTCTGGAACATATAAAGAAAAAGGTTATATAACACCCTTAGATTATGAAGTTGTTGCTATAATATACTGTTTAGAAGCATTTTGTTTATTTATTATTTCTTATAAATAAATTACAGTCAGAACTGATTTCGAAGCTATAGTAAAATATGTGGATAAAAGAAACGAAAGATCCATTGTAAACAATAGATGGATAAAATTTAGACATATTGTATTAATTCGTGGTACCAAAATTGTTTGGGAACACATCAAGAGAAAAACAAATATAATCCCTGATCACTACAACAAAAAGTGTCTTTTATAGCGACATATAGCCGCTATTAATCACAACCATAGCGGTTTGATAAGCGCTGTATATCGACATGTTATAAAAAACTGTTGAATATTTATAACATAAAATATGCCGCTATGGTTGAGCTTAGTTTTATAACGCAAATTCGCCGCTATGGTACGTTAATTAATAGCTCATTATAGCCGCTATAATACAGCTAAATCTCAACGGAACTAGAAATCTTTATAACGCCATTTTGCTGCTATAAAATATTTATTCAATAGCTCATTGTAGCCGCTATAATACAGCTAAACCTCAACTAAATTGGAAATTTTCATAAATGAATAAAGATTATAATCAAAAAATATAACACAAGAGCATGCTCAGAAAGAAATGTGATATATTTTTCATTACAGTGTACAAACATTGAAAAAAACTTAAAAAAAATTCCACCCGCATATGAATATTGACATGCAACCAATAATCAGTGTTTTTCTAACCCTAGTACAAGAACATTATGAGTATTGATATTTTCTGCTACACATGCATACCTATATAAGTATGTTCCAATCAAAAAAAAAGTCAAAAATTTACGCTCTATTCAACAAATTTACAGTACATATATATGTACATTCATCATACTAATGGTGATTTTGCATCAGAAGAAGACTGCCTTGGGAAACTTACATGCTTTATCTAGTTAGAACTTTGGGTGTGTTTCGTCAATTCTTCATCGTTTTGAAGCAATTCGAGCGTAGCTAAAACATTGGACATTTGGGTCTGAGCTTCGCTTCCTTGCAAATGCATTGCAGTATCGGCATGGAGATAGCATATGCTGCTTTCTTTGGGTAATAATTAGCTAGTCTTGGGTCCATGATTCTGTATACCTTCCTTTTATTTGCAAGAAATGGCTTGGCCCAAGTCACAAGGTTTTTCTCTGAACCTACTCTATTTCTATCTACAACCCTACGACCTGAAAGCAGTTCTAAAAGCACTACTCCGAAGCTGTATACATCGGCTTTTGCAGTAAGATGGCCTGATGCATTCAACATGACAATGAGCTATACTGATTAAAATGATAAATTCAGGCAAAGAAACAATGATTCCTCTGGTTAAAGGCTGAAGCACCAATTTAAGCTTCAAAAAAAAAATAGAGAGAGAAAGAACGGTTGAAATTTATTCTCTTTGTTAGTTATCCTAAGTATGTTTTGTGGGATCAATATTTTTTCACATGTTCATGAATACTTGTCAAAAATAAAAATAAATTAGTAAAAGAATGAAAACCAACCCGTTTCTACGTATTCTGGAGCAGCATAACCATAAGTTCCCATGACTTGTGTAGAAACGTGAGTGTTATCTCCGGTTGGGTCAGCTTTGGCTAACCCGAAATCCGAAAGCTTCGTGTTAAAATCCTGCAGTAAAAGCTACCGCATGAGTAGATTTTTATGGAAACTACCTAGTGGCTAAAACAACTTATAAAAAGGTAAAATAAACTGTTAATAAGGTGATAAGTCATGCAATTTTGCTTATGAGTAGTTTCAGTTATTAACTAAATTCTACTGTAATTTTAGCTTATTCATTCGAAAAGCTTTCCATATTTTTTGAAACTGGGTACTTATATTTACAAAGTAGGCAGCACACAAGTCTGCAAGAATTATCATGGCGCACAGTTTAATATGCCAGAGGCAGGGATCGAACTGCCGACCTTGTCGTCAACAGCCTGGCGTTTTACCACTGCACCAAGGCCTCGGACAAAAAAATACCATCGAAGTCAAAAGCTTTCCATATTGCTATTCACTAGAAATTATTTAAAAGTTACCATCGAAACTAATTTTAAGTATGAAACAAAATTAGGTCGTTTCTGATCTTCATGTAAATTTACATATATATAGCTTTAACTTATATGTATTGACACGTACCGAGTCAAGGAGGATGTTGGATGCCTTCACATCTCGATATATTACTTGAGACTCGCGATCATGCAAGAATGCAAATCCTCTAGCAGCTCCAACTGCAACGTTCATCCTTACAGACCATGTAAGCGGTTCAGAGCTTCCTAATATAAAAGCATGCATGACATAATAGAACATTTAGACACACGGTGTCGACATGTTATAACACAAAATTTCAAGCATTGATTTTATTAAGGAACTTTTAATTTACTTACTCGTTGAATTAAAACTGTTGAATCAAACACATTATAGAATGAACTGGAACTTCTAATTTTACTAAACACCAATACATCAAATTGTTAATAGTATGATAAGAAAACATAACAAAAAATAAACTGTAGCATGAGAACAGTATGCAAGCACTGATAAATGGACAGAGTGTATAAACAAGGATGTAATACGGAAAACCCCATCATGTAAATGGAAAAAGGATGTGATGTTAACGATTTTACCTTAACTTGGCACATAGTGTTAATTTCAGCTGCCTCTTTAAATCTATCATTCAACTACGCAGTCCTCAAACAATTCTTCACCTGCCAAATTTTCAATTTGTAAGTCTAGATGAAATATGATATGCCATGCTTTTAAATAATTACCAATTATTCAGTTGCCTCTTAAATCTTTTATTCAAGCTATTATGCAGAAATTTTGGAATGCTTAGAAATTCATATTGGATCATTTAAACCTAAAAGGATCTAATGATCTAGAAGCCGCTGCTACATCAGATGCTCCTAAGCCTACTTCTTAGGAACTAAAGGTTGTTTCAACTTAAACAAAGTGTCTATTTCTTCTCAGTAAATTAATAAGCACATGTAAAGTTGATTGAATTTGGCTAAGTCACTCTTTATTCTGATCAAGGCCATGTGCTTGCTAAAAAAATTCTTAAAATTAATTAGCTAATATAGAATTTGCTGATGTACTCCGTACCATATACTATTTGAGGTTCATACAGTTTATTACATAGTATTAACAAGAGTAAGATTTGTTGTACGTGCTAAATTTTTTTAGAATAGTATGTTTTACGTGAGAAATGGTAAATATTGTTAAAACTTAGTATAACAAACTACTATACTTAACAAAAAAAGTACAAGGTTTGTATTAAACATGAATGTAATATTATACATACACTATATCAACTCGCACTTGCCCAACACTTAAATTTCATTGGTAGAATGGGACCATGAATACAGGCAGTCATTTTTTGGCAACTTTAGATTATTATGAAGTTATTTGATGGTAGGGATATCATTGCTTTATGCATAATGATATAATTTACAGACATAATAAACCCATTTACAAACATTATTTTACATTTACATTACCATACACTTGATATATTGAGTAGAGATGCAAAATCATGATTAGTACTAGTCTTTGCTAACTTTATACTTTATGACATCCTTTGATGGTATGAGTATTAACCATTATTTATTTGACTTTACAACTTAAGCTATCATAGTTAATTACATGTATTATTTTCTCTAAATAAATTTTTCTATCAAAGAGTTGTCATACTTGTATAAAATTTGATTTCATGATTATTCCTTATATAAGAAGTGCCATGATAAATATTTGTAGACACACATGTGCCCAGAGTGAAATGAACAATAAATTAGATTCATATAATATTTTTTAAACAATTACATGTCAACCTTTTGTTAACTTCCCTTTCCAAAATTCAAAGTAAATGTATTCATTCTCCATTATTACCATAAACTATTCTTATCTGCCATATGCTTCAGATGTTTTCATCTCTGCAACAATGAAATATTATCAGCCTAGAAGAGTTCATTATTTTTTTTAATCATTAGCAATACTGGTAAGTAGTTATTCACTTTTTTACACTTGGTGCTAAAATCTTGTACTTAATTAACTGTAGAGAGAGACTTGTAAAATTTATGCCCGTAATAAGATAAAGTTGGGAAACCCAAAATGTATTGAGTTATATAATGTTCGTAATTTTGAAAAGCTCACCTTTGTCGTTGTCACAAGACTAGCTAATGTTCTATAGTCCTAAATAAGGGTTTGTATAATTAATGAAATATAACTTCCAAATAACCAAGGAAACTTATTCCATAAATGATCTATTTGGCTTAAACTTCAGTAAAAAAATTCTAAAAATAATAATAGCCAAGAAATTTAGCAAACTTAGTCACAAATTCGGATGAAATTGAATAAATCCATATTAAAAATTGAATTTGTGTCTCCTCTTTTCTTCTTACCTTATATTACGTTCTAGTGCTTATTTTTCTTATTCCCTTATAATATAGTTCATCTTCTTATTACCGAACCTCTTGTTATCATACAAACTTGTTCTTCCTGCTTTCTCAGGTATACATTTCCTGAAACCACTGCCAAATCACCACCTTTTCACCACCAAATTACCGCAAAATTGATCATGGGCCAATACTAGACAACAAACAAGGGAAAATGGGTCTACCACTGATACAACCATGACTAACTCACTGAAATTAGATTAGAGATTAAATAAAATTATGATAAAAAATTTCCCCTTTGATGCTAATTTGAAATTGTAACCAATAATAATGTTTCCTTAGGCAGACCTGTCATCACTTACGTTAGATGTATTTTTGGCATACTAACCAACATAAGCTAATAGGTGAAATACTAAAAATATTCTCATAAACATGAGATATCATCATATTAACATATTTCATCCAAAAATAACTAATATACCTTTAACAAACAAACAAAATATTAATAATGAAACTAGTAAAAGTATTAATAATGAAACAAACAAAATAATTGACACCAAGGCCAGTATTGGAGACACCGTGTAGGGCCTCAGACCACCACTCGTAGCTGCTAATACCCAGCCGGGGCATAGAGATGGCAATTTTGACGAGCAGCCTGATCTTCTCCGGCATGGTCAGCCGACTCACAAGGTCCTGGGCTCGGACTTTTATAGGTAGGTTGGTTTTGCAGAATGGGAGGTTGCTTCCCGGCCCCACGCACGCGAATGCGGGTCGAGCTTTGCAGAGGGTGTGGAAGACTGTGATGGTGAGAAGTAAGAGGAGGAGGAGAGGGATGAGGGGGCCATGGTATGTGGGTCTAGGTGAGTAGAACTCGATCCCGTTGATGCATTGGATTTAACTAGATCCGATTAGGGTTTATGAAGGAGGGATGAATTTGAAGGGGTGATTTGGGGATTAGATTCCACTAGCATAGGAGACTAAGGAAAAGTGGAACGAAATGAAAGAGGAAAGATGGAGAGGGAAATAATTTGAGAAGCCCACGGCCACAAAGTAATTTGGAGCTTTCGCGCTTTGTGAAGGCATTACATGTGAACAGTACAAAACAAATAGAGTAAAAAAAAACAAATAACTAAATGCAAACAATAACGCTTTAGAATAATGCGTTATTAAATGGCGTTATTAATAATACATTTTCTTGTAGTGGATTCTCTTTCTAAATTCTTTATTGAACTAGAAGAAGAATAGACTATAAATATAAATGATAAAAATCTGGTCTGCATCCCAGATAGTATACATAAATACACCACATAAATACCCTCTGTAACATATAAAAGAGCTAGATATACTAGTCCCCATATACTAAATAAATATCCATGTGATTAAGTAAGTAACTATGTGCTATATATATTTGCAGATATGGCTACTTTGGCCAGTAAAAAGTTCCTAAAGATATATACCAATAATAAAGTTGTTACTAAATCTCAATTGATTGATGATCAACTACCAGTACTAGACAATATATGGAACATATCAACTGCTCCCCAAGACAATAAAAAATAAATGAGTATACTATATACCATGTTGGAATTATTTACAAACTCTGAAAGTAAATTTTTTACACACTATTGTCTATTTAATGGACCTAGTGCTAATATATACTCTTCTTGGGAAGAGATGGTACCTAAAATAAAGGACCTTGGACAAAATCCCAAGTATGGAAAACCATACTACAAAGGTACTATAAATATAAAACAGCAAAAATTGCCATAGAAAAAATTCTAGGTAAGGACTATATTATTTCAGACTCTGTACAACAAATATAGAATATAGCCAATGACATGAAAATAAAAGAAGAACCAACTACTTCTACAGAAATTAGCCTCAGGCCTAAAACATGTTTTGTGGATATTACAATAAAAGAAGCTCAAAAAGGAAAAATGGTACAGCTTGGATCAATTTCACAAACTACTCCACTAAAATACAAAGTCCAGTTATATCCTTTCCTGAAACTTTCAACAAAGAAATTCAGTATCTCCAATATTCAAAAGAAAAAAATGCTGCTACATGCAAAAGAATATATTATCTTCTGACAAAAATGTCTGCACAAAAAATCCCTGGAATCAAGGTAGACTGGAAAATATTGAGAATTCAAAATATTCCTTGTACAAATTAGTTTGAAGACTACAAAAACTTTATGACAGACTATAGATGTACAATTCTTCCATCTATGCCTCTTGCAAGCCTCAAATTATCTCAATACAAATACTTGGTCCATTAAAATCTTGCCCTGGATCCAACTATTTTGGTGAATTATGGTTTTATTAAATAATTATATGTCAGTGGATGAAATCATACAAAATTACCAGAACCTCTTGGTTCTACTACATACTATTTTACTGAGGTATTGGACATGGATTTACATCTTGACATTACAACAGTCCCTCCTCATTTTGGTAATGATATAATAGATCCAGCCAGACATATTATAAAAGTCAAGGTATATAATTTCAACATAGATTTTCCAGAATAGATTGATCAGACAGAATTCCTAGACAAATCTACTCCAAAGATGCATGAGCAACAAAATTATGAGAAGTTCAGAGCATACATAATTGGTAAAAATCTAAATTAGGAGAAAGCTGATGATAAAAATTATAAATTATATGCAGAATCTCCTATTACTAAAATCTACATATCCAAAAATCTAGAAGAATTTGGGTCAGGATATAGACCATTTGATATTTTTCATCCAAGATCCAACACGGTAAACAATTTTAGAGGACTCCAGATAAAGCTACAGGAAAGAAGATAAAGAAGAATCTCTTTATAATGACAAGGCAGAATAAAATAAAGTTGCTTTTCAAAAAGGAAAACAGAAGATAAGAAGATTTGACACTTATGTAAAGGAATAACTTTCGGCAAATGAAAGGACAAACGTGGCAAATAAAATAATGTAGTAGAAATCTTTTTTTGTTAAAAATATGTAAATTATTCATGTAAGTGGACAAATAAATCACGTATTTGCTTTTCTTTTTCTGAGTGGTGTTAGAATATAATTAGTGGAGTGTTAGCCGTCAGTCCTTTTGGACAGCTGTCTGTTATCTTAAGTCGGTCAGTATCAAAAATTTGAAGCAAGTTTGTATTATAAGAAATAAGATTGAAGCTCTTATGCAAGCTTTTTCTTTTCTTTTAATGGTGATTTCCATGGCTAAACAAGACTAGAAAACTAAGACGTAAATCAAAGAAGAAAAGTGAAGCGACCTAGGTATGGTTTCTATTTATGATTCTTCTTGGTTTGATGCAAAGTGATGATGTGATGTTCATGTTTTATAACTCTAAAATAAATCTGATATGTTGTTTGATTTAAAAGACGTAAGCTCGTTTGTGAACTAAGTTCCCGCGCAGGCATTAGTCATGAAGACGTTAGCCGTTTAGGGGAATCAGTTTCCAGAATGATAAGGTGAGAATTTACAGTATAATAGGTTTGTTTTATGTTTGATAAAACCAGACATAGGAATTTGCTTGAAAGGTTGAAGAAGATGATGGATAGTATCATAATTATGCCTGCTTTACTAAATATTCTTGGATTCATGTATGCTTTTTCAAATCAATTTTCAAAAGCTAAAAAAGTTGCCAAAATTACAAATCTTTTAATGGAATATTTACAAAATTACTTAGAAGAAGATTTTTGTAAAATTATTTACATTCTGAAAAACACGAATTTAAATCAGAAAGACCAATATACTATTGCAACTATTTTCAAACAAAAATATAGCACCGAGTTAATATACATATATGATTCGACACTAAATTTATATAAAATAATAAACGAAATTGATGTTTTTCATTATATTACTTCGAAAAAAATCTAAAAACATAATTTTAACACCAAGATTTCTAGAATAATTCCAGAAAGAATGGATGAACCTTATAATACAACAAGAAAAAAGAAAAAATAATTCAAAATATGATTATGACATAGATCTTTACCATGATTGGTAAAAGTTCATAAGATAGAAAGACTGCAGGAGTCTAGATTTAAAATTAAAAGACTCTGACAAATTAGTTAAGGTAATTAAGTTCATAATTCCTGACTTAGACATTCACTTAGTGCACCCTTGGGCTAAAATCCTACAAGTTTCCACTAAGGTAGTTAAAACAAACAAAATAAATTTTATTTTACTTTTTGTGATTTTTTTTTTCAATATCTAAAAGAAATTGAAGTTTTAATATTCATTATGTCAGTATATTATATTTGATAACATGTCATATTTCCATGTGTCTAAATTAGTAAGTATATAAAAGGATAAACAACTCTTTTGCAAGTGCTTTACATTAGGTTTTTTATGGTATGAAAGTTTGCATTCAAATAAATAGTTTTGCGAATATAACCATTTTGTTATTATTATTTTTTTCATCTAGAATGATATTGTACTTGAAATTATATTTTTTTAGCATCATATACGATAACATTTCACCAGAAAGGATTTTGCTTAAATGAAATATATAATCTCTATATTTTTTTTTATTAGTTTGTGATGTATAAAAAAAAGAATAATTATATAATTTTTGTTTGAATGAGTGCTCAAAACTTGTGAAATTTGCATTCAAATTGAATGACATGTGTTCTTAGAGTAACAATACTACAGTGTCAGATGGCTCGGCATAGTTAAGTATGTAGTTGTTTTTCGGTTAGGAATTTCTATAAAATCATGTATGTATCATGTACGTACAAAAAATAAAGCATGTTCACAAATAGAACAAAAGTCAGGTGTGTGTTATTTGAAGCACCTCCCATGTTTTGCAGTAGGGATATACGAGAGAATGATAATAAAACAATCCAAGCAAGAAAACATGTTTTTGGAACACACCCAGATTTTCTTTGTGCTTCTTTGTAAATTAAGTGGTTACTTGTTATACTCTTTGTTGTGAAGATTTATCTTACTAATAAATAGCATCGTAGATAAGTATATAATCCAAGCAATGAATGATAAGCATGAAAGACGACACGATCTTCAAATATATTTAGTAAAACAGAAAAATTTAACCAAAGGTTTGAGAATTTGGTTTCAGTATCGATTTCAGTCTTGTTATTATCTGACAACTCAATTTATATCTTTAACTTTAATGGTTTCGATAAAGGGTTAATAATGAATTTCAGTATTAAATTGTAATAAATGGATGGCTAATTCTATCCACCCCTGTATTGTGCCTTACCCTGTTAAAAATTAAGAATTTCTATGGACTAAAATCCCTCATATATTTCATATTCTGTAACTTTTCAGTCAATGATCACACAGCAGCAACCTGCTTATGACCAAATTCATTAAAACTTTAACAGTAATCCTCATCCTCCTTTGCGCAACACTTATATCTTCCTCTTTACATGTTCCGTCAAAATCCAAATTTTTATTAATGCCATAATTCAAACAAATTATGCAAAAGTAACTGAACTGATATACCAAAAATTCATAGTAATACGATTTGATTTGAAATTTAATTTAATGATTTAAAGAAAAATCATAAATAAAAAGAATAAGTTATGCAAATTATAAATAAAATTCGAAGCTTAGCTAGAAAAGGAAATAAAATCTGTATTTCCTACCGTTTCCTCTAAGATTTAGAATTTGTAAGAATGGTTCATGTAAGAATGTTTCAGGAAAGGCAATTGCTCGAATTTGCAAGTAAAAGAAGCTTATTTTGTAAATCAAAGAAGATGAAGGGTATTGTAGGAATAAGTGGGGATTAAAAGTTATTAGTGGGGTTCGTTCATATTTTTTTTCAGAAACTAAGGGGTTGTACAGAAATATCAGGGGAATTAATAGCTTTAGTCTAAATGGATTTTAATTTTAATTTTTTTTGATAGAACTTGATTAAGTAGCTGCGATTGAATAAAATAACACATTCATTTATACGAGTGGTACGGCACGGGCTTCGCGTGTGATGATAGCATGCACAATTGTATATGTTTAACTTGTTCGAAAAAAAATATGATTTGCAAAAATATTTAACCGTATTTTTGCGTTGGTATGCAGTAAGTTTTAATTTTACTTTCTAAATTATAATATCTAAATTTTTGTTAGTTTGAACTTTTATATCTATTATTAATTAATAAAGATTGAATTTAATTTTTTATTACTTTGAATTTTTATTTCTGTTATTAATTAATAATAAAAGACTTTGAAAAAAAGGTTAGATCCTATTTTTAAGCGATATTAAGATTTGGATAATATCCATGGTGGGGCGTTTTGAAATGGTAAAGGAATCTTATCTGTTAGATGCTATTTTTGGGTGATATTAATATTGAATAAAATTTATAGAGGGACATTTTTGGTAGTTCGCGTTGATAGCAAAAAAGTGTGACACCAAGTTTTTTGTTAGTTTGAATTTTTATTTCTATTATTAATTAATAAAGAATGAATTTAATTTTTTATTACTTTGAATTTGTATTTCTGTTATTAATTAATAAAAAAAGATTTTGAAAAAATAATGTTAGATCCTATTTTTAAGCGATATTAAGATTTCGATAGTATCCATGGTGGGGCTTTTTGAACTGGTAAAGGAAACTTATCTGTTAGATGCTATTTTTGGGTGATATTAATATTTAATAAAATCTGTAGAGGGACATTTTGGTAGTTCGCGTTGATACCAAAAATGTGTGACACCAAAGGTATTACAACTATTATTAAAGATTTTTCAGTTAAATCCAATGACGATTAAATGATATAACATCGTATATTGTCAAATGCTAATTAATATAAAATGTGTGATATCAAATATTGTTATAAAAAATCAAGGAGGACATTCAATCTCTCATTTTCCTCCTCCGGTTTTTCCCCAATTGACAACTATTTAATGTGCCTATTGTCTTATCATAATAAATGTTTCTACTTCCATGTTTTCTTTAACAAGAATTAATGGCAGCTTGGTAGATTTTAGGTAATTATTTTACAATTTATTGTATATTTATACATCTTAACCTCAAGCTATCATTTGTTTATTAAACAAAAAAAAACTTTTTTTATAATAATCCTCAGAAGCTTAAATTAATTCCATTTTGACAAATGATAAACACATGACATGGTATGAATAGTGATCATACATCTTAACCCTAAGGTCTTTTGTGAAAGAAATGTCCACACTGGAGATTGGTCAAGTGGCAAAGCGAATAAACTGGATACAATATTCATATGCGAATGTAAATCACTACATGCGGTATGAGTTTATTTTTGAATCGTGTTAGCGGCTGTAATACATTATAAACAATGTACGGATGAGTGTGGAGTATTATACATTGTAGACGCACTACTACACCGGCATTACATGGGATTATGAATACAATGTTACATAAATTGTGCTTATCCAGGTCTAATAAAGACATACACACACATATAACACATAGGAAACCTTGTTCTACAATAGAAAAAAAATGAATCACCAAAAATGGTATAAACAGTAATGCTATCGAAAGTGTGGTTTAAATGCTTAAGAGAGGATCAAAGCTTTAGCACTTCACTCCAACTTTTCGAACTGAAGAAAACAAATAGGTACTTTGATAATATTTAAGCTATCATTTGCTATTTCATTAGATGTAGATTAGGTAAATTAAACATTTGTTGGTAAATTTGCGGTTCGAGACAATGGAGATAGCGATGAAACTGTACTACGGACTTGAAGGATCTAGGGGTAGATTCTTTTAGACGATAGTTCAACCCACCACGTATAATCGGGTATCGAACTATAACCTTCAGGATTCAGTCAAGCCCTCAAACAGTGTAATCGAATTCAAAAATTGTACGGTTCTTGATCCGACCAAGAAACACTTTGTATATAATCTCTAAATTGATGCAAGTAGCAAGAAATTGAATGAAGAAAGAAGAAGTATAAATTAGCAACGTTTCTGGACGTTGCTAATTTCTGAAAGAAGAAGTTTTCGTAACAGAGAAAAGTGGTACGAAAACTGTAAGGAAGAAAGTGATTTTGCAACAGCCTTGGGTGTTACTATTTATAGGCAACAAATGGATGCTTCCATTCGTTAACAGCCGCGTCCGTACCCATTCGTTTGAACGGATCTGACCGTTTGCTTGCGTCTCCCGCGAAAATCATGTCCGCTAATACTATTCAAATTTCGAACAGTTCTGGGTCCTCAACGGGCCGAACTTGGCCCATTTACCGTTTGCAGATCCGGTCCAAAATTATATCATTTGGACTCGAAACCCAAGACCCGGCCCGGCACGGCACGGTCTGTCGGACGGCGACGGCGCGCGCGTGTGTGGAGACGGTGCATGGTCTCCCTCCTCACAACGGAGCAAGCTTTGGGTGCCCAAAGGGCCCAACCCTTCATTTGAGAAACATCTATATAAACATAGACATGCTTCCTCTTTCCTATGGTGTGGGACAATAGTTTCCCCTCTTCTTCTTCTTTCCTTCAAAATAAAACTAGAGGCCAACTGTTGAAAATATCCAACATTCTCCCCCTATTTTCAAGATTGGATAATTAAAACAATTTAATTTAAAAACGGAATGACTGCATCACTTGAGTGATTGCCTACGTATCCAAGTGGGATCAAGCCTAACGTAGTTCAGGGACAAGAATTCGCATCATCGTGAAAACCAACACATACATGATAGGTACCTTTTGGATTTGAACCTTCACTTAGTGTAAACCATTCAAAACCTTATCGAGATTCTATGGCGAACGAATCTTGAACCTAGTATCCCTAACGATAAAATCGAAACAATCACACATGTTGATTTTCTTAGGTAAAGTGTTCTGTATTGCTAGCACGTTAATGGCCATGTGCTTTAATCCTGGATTCATGAGTCTACTTTAGAAAGCGGTCTTACTTTCTTAGGAAATGGCCTGATTTCCGTACTCATATAGATATGTCTCTTGAGGTGTTTCTGCGATACACCTTTGAATTTTCTAGACTTATTAAGGATCTATTATCCATCCTTTGTTCTTGCAGAATCCAATACTAAATACTATGGGAGTTTTCGACTTAGTGTTCCATAATCGTTCTCTTAATTTGTTGGTACCCATTGAACTTTGTCTATCCATTTCAAGACATAAGTTGGGTTTCTGTTAAGGACGATCAAACTTCATTCACAGACCTTAGTACCATCTCCTTTGATTTTATAGAAACCATTGCCTTTGGAAGACTCTTAATAAGAGGATCAACCAAGTTTTTCTTTGTTTCTATATAGTCAACAGTTATTACTCCTCGTTTGAGTAATTGTCTTATCATCGGATGTCTTAGACTCACGTGTCTAGACTTTCCATTATATGTCTTATTAGAGACATTATATATCGTAGCCTGATTATCATAGTTAATCAAGATTGCTGGACATGGCTTCTTCCATAATGGAATTTCTATTAATACATTCCCAAGCCATTCTGCCTCCTTACATGCATTTGCTAATGCAATTAATTCTGATAACATAGTTGAGTCAGATATGCAAGTTTGTTTCTTGGAACCCCAAGATACCGCTGCACCCCTAATGTAAAGATCCGTCCAGTTGTAGACTTGGATTTGGATTCTACATTGTTCCAGGTTGCGACACTATACCCTTTTATAACAGCAGGATATCCTTTATAAGATAAACCATAGTCAATGGTTCCTTTTAGATACGCTGGAACTCTGGAAATAGCTTTCCAATGTTCGTAACCTGGATTACTCGTAAATCGACATAGCACACTAATGGCATGTGCAATGTCAGGTTTGGTGCAATGCATAGCATACATAAGACTCCCAATAACACTAGAGTACTCAAGTTGAGAAATGGTACGTCCAGTGTTCTTTAGTAATTTAATACTAGGATCTAGAGGAGTTGGGGCTGGTTTGTCATTATAATGACCATACTTCTTAAGGAACATCTCAATATAGTGAGATTGGGTTAGTAATAACTCCCCCTCTTTCCTTATGATTTTAATTCCTAGAATTATGTCAGCCTCACCTAGATCTTTCATATCAAACTTAGAGGATAGAAACCTTTTAGTTTCATTTACACATGATATATTAGAACCAAATATTAGCATGTCATCAATGTATAAACATATTATAACATCACCAGTATTATCTGATTTGCTATAAATATATTTATCAGCATCATTAACAATGAAGCCATATGACAATGCTATCTTATCAAACTTCTCATGCCATTGAATAGGAGCTTGTTTCAGGCCATAAAGAGATTTTACCAATTTGCAAACTTTCTTTTCTTGGCCAGGGGTTTTAAAACCTTCTGGTTGTTCCATATATATCTCTTCCTCTAAATCTCCATTTAGAAAAGCAGTCTTTACATCCATTTGATGTACGACCAATTTATGAGTGGATGCAAGTGCTATTAAACAACGTATAGAAGAAATGCGAGCAACAGGAGCATAAGTATCGAAGTAATCTACTCCGTGTCTTTGCTTATATCCCTTAGCAACTAATCTGGCTTTAAACTTATCAATGGATCCATTTGTATTCAACTTTTTCTTGAATATCCATTTACATCCTATTGGTTTAGCACCAGGAGGTAAATCAGTCAAAACCCAGGTTTGGTTAGACAATATGGAGTTCATTTCATCATTGATAGCATCTTTCCAAAAAATGGAATCTCTGGAATTCATAGCTTCAGAATAAGTCTTAGGATCATCATCGACGTTCATTACATATCTAGTTACATTAAGGACTTCGTCCTTACTACCTTCTATAAGATATGTTATGAAGTCAGGACCGTAGTCCTTCTCAATTCTCGCTCTTTTACTTCTCCTTTGTTCAGTACTATGACCTGGTACTGATACGTCCTTGTTGTTTTGAGCAGGAGCATACTCATCGTCATTGACATCATTAGTCGTATCAGGACTAGATGATCTCAATGGAATCTCAACATTTGATTTTCAAAAAATTCTACATCTACTGATTCTATAATATCTAAGGTGTCAAGCATTAAGAATCTATAAGTTATACTAGCAAGGGAATAACCTATAAAAGCACATTTAAAAGCTCTATTTCCTAACTTTGGTCATTTGGGGTCTGGTTTTCTAACATATGTTAAACAACCCCAAACTTTTAATCTATTCAAATTAGGTTTTCTGTTAAACCATAATTCATAAGGGGAAATATTATTCTTTTTAAGTGGTACTCTATTTAAAATATAACAAGCAGATAAAATAGCATCTTCCCACAAATTATTAGGTAAATTAGAACTAATAAGCATGACATTAACCATCTCTACTAAAGTTCTATTTTTCCTTTCAGCGACACCATTTTGTTGTGGTGTATAAGGGGCAGTGCATTGGTGAATTAAACCATGTTGTTTACAAAGCAACGTGAACTCATTTGAGAAATATTCACCACCACGATCTGAATGTAATACTTTAATTTTAACTCCTAATTGTGTTTCAACTTCGGCTTTGTAAATCTTAAATTTATCAAAGGCTTCATCTTTTGTTTTCATTACATAAACATAAGCATATCTAGTATAATCATCAATAAATGTGATATAGTATTGGTTACCATCATAGGTGATATTACTTTTTAGGTCACCCACATCACTATATACCAAATCAAGCAAATCGGTTTTCCTTTCTACGGATTTAAAAGATTTTCGGTGTATTTTTGCTTGAACACAAATTTCACATTTAGAGATAGAATTGAAATCACAATCAGAAATTAATCCTAACTTATGCATATTTTTAAGGGAATTATAATTAACATGTCCTAACCTACTATGCCATAAGCTAACTGAATCAACAATATAAACTAAGGATTTCTTTATTAGATTCAACTTAATCATGTCGTTACAAGAGTATCCCTGTCCAATGAATTTGCCGTTCTTGGACAACACTAACTTAGCAGACTCATACACCATCTTGAATCCTCCTTTGTTAAGAAGGTATCCAGATATCAAATTCTTACAAATGTCTGGTACATAAAATATATTGACTAAAGTAAGAACTTTACCAGAGGTGAGTGGTAGTTCTATAGTGCCCTTTCCCATGACTTTACTCGGAACCTTGTTCGCTCTAGTAACTTCGTTCGCTTCGCTATTTTCTTCGTAGGTCTTGAATAGACTACGGTCTTTGCAAATATGAATGGTTGCTCCAGTATCAAGCCACCAATCATTATCTATACCACTAATGGAGTTTGCCTCTTGTACTACAGCCACAAGCGAGTCTTCGACCATATTCACATTTTGTTGTTTCTTCCGCAGACGGAAGTCTCGGGCATAATGGCCGGGCTTGTTACAGAAATAACAAGCGCCTTTCTTTTTGTTGTTCTTGGGATGACTTTTCTTCTTAAACCGTGTCTCGTTCTTAGGCTTTAACTTGTCTGTTATTTCGACATTATTAACCTTCGTATGGGACTCAGTTTGCGGATTATCATCTAGTTCGCGTTTAAGAGAGTCTTCTTCTATACGAAGATGACGCTGTAAACCATTTAAATCATAATCCGTTTCCGCATGTTTCAATTTTTTCTTATAATCATTCCAAGAGTGAGGAAGTCGAGAAATTATGATCCCAACAAAAAAAGATTCAGGGAGATCGATACTAGCATCTTTAAGTTGATTCACCAAAAGTAAGATTTCACTTACTTATCCCACTATGGACTTATTGGCGATCATTTTGAAATCCATAAAATTACAAATAATAAATTTCTTATTACTTGCCTCGGATATATGGTATTTGCTCTCCAGTGCAGTCCAAAGTGCTTTAGCAGTTTCCAGGCTTCGATGTGCGTTGTACACAGAAGTTGACAATGCATTCAGGATATGCCCTCTACATAGGAAGCCGTCTTCTTTGCGTTTGGCACATTTCAGTTTCAGCGCAGCATCGTCCTTGTCAGTTTCTTCTGGAATCTCCTCCAATCCGTCTTCCAATATATAAAACAACTTGATGGTGATCAAGAAGAACTTCATTGTCTCTTGCCAACGAGTGAAGTTATCCCCGTCAAACCGCTCCAATCGAGTCAAATGTTGATTCATCACTTGCAACGCGCTCGAACCTTCCATGGTTAAAGAATATCGTCTAAAAATTGTTGGTAAATTTGCGGTTCGAGACAATGGAGATAGCGATGAAACTGTACTACAGACTTGAAGGATCTAGGGGTAGATTCTTTTAGACGATAGTTCAACCCACCACGTACAATCGGGTATCGAACTATAGCCTTCAGGATTCAATCAAGCCCTCAAACGGTGTAATCGGATTCAAAAATTGTACGGTTCTTGATCCGACCAAGAAACACTTTGTATATAATCTCTGAATTGATGCAAGTAGCAAGAAATCAAATGAAGAAAGAAGAAGTATAGATTAGCAACATTTCTGGACGTTGCTAATTTCTGAAAGAAGAAGTTTTCATAACAGAGAAAAGTGGTACGAAAACTGCAAGGAAGAAAGTGATTTTGCAACAGCCCTGGGTGTTACTATTTATAGGCAACGAATGGATGCTTCCATTCGTTAACAGCCGTGTCCGTACCCGTTCGTTTGAACGGATCTGACCGTTCGCTTGCGTCTCCCACGAAAATCATGTCCGCTAATACTATTCAAATTTCGAACAGTTCTGGGTCCTCAACGGGCCGAACTTGGCTCATTTACTGTTTGCAGATCCGGTCCAAAATTATATCGTTTGGACCCGAAACCCGGCCCGGTCGGTCGGTCGGACGGCGGCGGCGCGCGCGCGTGTGGAGACGGTGCATGGTCTCGCTCCTCACAACGGAGCAATCTTTGGGTGACCAAAGGGCCCAACCCTTCATTTGAGAAACATCTATATAAACATAGACATGCTTCCTCTTTCCTATGGTGTGGGACAATAGTTTCCCCTCTTCTTCTTCTTTCCTTCAAAACAAAACTAAAGGCCAAATGTTGAAAATATCCAACAACATTAAGTACAATTTTGTTTTGATGACGCTTTACGTACATTTTTTTAGGAGTGGGCATAAACCGCACCACTATACGAAAACCGTCCGCACCGGACCGCATAAGCATTGCGGAAACCCGCATCGAATCTTCTAACCAAAGCTGATAATCCAAATCGGACCGACATGCATCGATACAGTTCGGTTGCGGTTTGGACGATTGAACCAACCATATTAAACCGGACCGAATCGAAAATTTATATTAGTAGTCTTATGATAAAAATATAAGCAAATCCTATCTTATTTTAGATTCTAACGATGTATATTCTATTTTAAGCGTATGTTGTTGTTGTTATATTAATAATAATCGCTGACATAAAGGAAGAAGTTATAGTTTTGTGATAATATTTTTCATCTCATTTTTTTTGAATAAATACTAATTATAATCTTATTCTAGTCATTTTCCTTAATGATTATGCATTGATTAATGTTGATGTTCGGTTAATCTACCAAAATAAACCTCACTTATAGGTAAATTTCGAATTAAAATATTCATACAATTAAGAATTAATCTTTCATTTCAGTATAACATTGTGTGTTTTAACCTTTAAATGTAAAAGTTTTATATGGTTGCCTTTGTAAATTGATTGTTGATGGAAGTAATTCTTTTATTTTATATTTAATATGGGTTCAAACCGAACCGGACCAAAACCGAACCGTATTACATTCAAACCGAACCGAAACAGAACCGTTGAAAGGATTAGTATAATGGTTTGTATTTTTGATTAACCATTTGATGCGGTGGGGAAGCGGTTTGGACTCCAAACCGCACCAAACTGATCCGCGCCCATCCTACATTTTTTTTATTTAGCATAATGCATTCCCTAGTAAAACAATATGGGAGGAGACTTCGGAAGATTTGATTTGCTTTAATCTTAAAACACTATTCAAACCACGTAATTTAAACATGATGTCTTGGTGCATTATCATTTGCAATGCACGTCAAACAAGGGAGTAAAACTCCCTAAAGCCTTGTTGTACAATGCAACATACGTATGTGTTATTCTGCAATAGTGCTCGTTTATTTAAACAGAATTTCAATAAACTTTTGCGATATACATAAGAAAACTAAATTGCACAGTAACACAACCGACTCATCTCCTCGCCATGGCTTTCTCTAACATTAAAATACATAGTGATTCGTAAATTTTATCGACACTAAGGCATTTTCAGCAATGAAAGCATAAATTTTGACCTAAACTATGTCGCTGAGATGATTAAGTATCGTAAAATATCTATAGTGTCTGTCGGTGACAGATAAACTTTTACATGTACCTATTATGTCCAATAAAGCGTATTATGGTAAGATAGGGATATCCGTTGTCTTTATGAAAATGCTCTCATTAAGAAAACAAAGTGAATACCTTGTCAAATGCTTGCCGACACTGAACAGAGGGAATACCAACAAATGGGATATTTGCTTTTTCCAAAACCTCCTGACAGTACTTGATCTAATTGGTAGCATAAAAAATATTTTGACGGTAAACTTTGGTTGATGACAGGCAATTGAAGATATGAAGAATATGATTTACCTAGATCTCTTTTTTATCTACTGAAGTTAAGAAG
Source organism: Allium cepa (assembly GCA_030765085.1). NCBI lineage: Eukaryota > Viridiplantae > Streptophyta > Magnoliopsida > Asparagales > Amaryllidaceae > Allium > Allium cepa. The sequence goes on from CM060945.1 coordinate 147,469,089, forward strand.
TTAAGATCTCAACTGTCAACATTATATCCAACAGCCACAATGCAAAAAAGAAAATACAAATCAACAGAAGCCAGTTTGGGCCCTCCATCGAAGCCCAATATGTTTATATAAATAGTGTGTGTATCATGTACAGAGAAAATAGATTTGCATTGTATCATTTAATCAAAAAAACTTTTGTATCAAGTTAGTTCAATTAAAATCATTTCTTCAAATTCATCTTTCTATCACTGCAAATTCTATTATGGTATCAGAGCATCACAAGGCTTAACAGCCAAATCACAAGATCAATTAAACTCATCAGAAAAGATTCATCATCTGAGTAATCTCCACTCATCAGAAAGCAATTCTTCATCATCTGAGTGGGCAAATTCGATTGAGAAAATCAAGTGCTATGCCTCAGTTCAAAGAACTAGACTACATCAGGCTCTTCTCATCAAATCTTAAAGAAAATCAATCAAGAAAATTTCAGAAAACAGTTAAAGAAATCAAAAATCATCACAAAACTGAAGAAAGTTCCTTCTAGCAAGACTTATAAGATTATAAGACGAAGGAAAAGAAAGTGATTCATCATTTAAGTCTTACGGTTGCATCAAACCTGGTTATGAGCAATTCCTGTTCTCTATTTCTTGAATTCTGTCTTTGATTGATTTTCTTCATTAGTCTCGCTTAGCATTGCTTTGTTTGTATATAATTTGAAATCACTATGACTGACGATACAACCTCTGCTACATCTGCCAATATGAGCAATAATCATCAATATAATACTACAGTTGAAAAGCTTGTCAACACTGTAGTTAGTCCTCAAAGTAATCTTGTAACTGTGCACTTGAGTGAAGATAATTATCTTTTCTGGAAACCGCAAACTGAAACCGCAGTCCAAGGATATGGACTTGAAGGTCACATTCTTGGAACCATTCCATTTCCTCCTAAATATATCACTATTGAAGAAAATAAAACTGTTAACAATGTGAAGTATACAAAATATCACAGACAAGACACTCATTTGTTCTTGGCTATTATCATCAATAAATACAAATTTACTGTCTCATGTTATTGGGTGCAAGACAGCAAATGATATATAGTCAACAATTGAAAAGGTGTTTAGCACGCAATCAACTGCCAAAGTAATGTATTACAAGAAGCAACTACATAGTATGAGGAAAGATAACAGCACTATGAGGGAGTATCTTTTCAAAGCTAAAACAACTTGTGATCTTCTAGGGGCTGCAAATCACAAAATATCAGACTCTGAGCAAATGCTAACCATTCTAAATGGATTAAGTGATGATTATGAATCAGTAGTTGCTGTCATTGCTTCTCAAAAAGAATTTCCATCTATTGATGATGTTTACTCCATACTACTTGCTCATGAAAGCAGAATTGATAATAAGAAACCATAAGACTCTGACTTCACCATCAACTATACTACTCATTCCAAGAACAAAGGTCAAAGTAATAACAAGTCAGATCAAGGTACACGACGAGGAAGACATTCTAACAGATCAAGAGGAAGGGACAGATGGAATAATACCAATAGACCCAGATGTCAGATCTGTGAAAAAATAGGTCATACAGCATTCAAGTGCTACTTTAGGTACTCAAATCAAAACAGTGGTCAAAGAAGTAATAATCCCAGTGCTAATATGGCTCAAACTAATTCAGAAATACAAACAAATTGTGATAAGAAACACAATTCCAATGATATAGCAAAGCCAAAAAGCATTCAGGATGACTGCTGGTACCCAGACTCTAGTGCAGCAAATCATATTACAATAATCTTGATAACTTGAATCTTGGTGACATGGAGTAAGAGGTAAACAGTCAATTTGTATGGGGAATGGTAAGTGTATCAAGGTTACTCATATTGATAATGCTTATATTAAAGGCAAGAAACAACTGTCCTTGCATAGTTTATTAAGAGTACCAAAAGTAAAGAAAAACCTTATCAGTGTATCTCAATTTGCCAATGACAATAAAGTTTATTTTGAATTTTATCCTAAGTATTGTTTAGTTAGAGACATACTGACAAAGGATGTTTTGTTACAGGTTGATGCTGAAAAAAGACTGTATAAATTCAAATCAGTCAATAATAATGTGTACTCAAACAGACAAAAGTCATGTAACATGTGTGTAGAGCAAGACTCCAAAAGTGTATTTGATGTACGACATTACAAACTTGGTCACCCAAGTGTAAAAGTTGTAAAGCAGGTTCTTAATGAAAATAGATTATCTTTTGATAATGTCTCATTACCCTATGTCTGTACGTACTGCCAAATGGGACAAAGTCATAAGTTGACATTAAATGACTCTTCAACAACTTATTCAAAACCTTTAGACTTAATTGCCACGGACTTATGGGGGCCAACACCCATATGCTCAGACTTTGGATATAAGTGTTATATTTCTTTTGTTGACGCACACATTAGACACATATGGATTTATTTTTTGAAAGCTAAGTCTGAAGTCTATAATGCTGTTATAAACTTTATAGTCATGGCTGAAATGCAAACTGGCAGTCAAGTTAAAGTAATTCAATCAGATGGGGGAACCGAATTCAAATCTCTCAGTAGTTATTTTAAAGGAAAAGGTACAGTGCATACAATTATATGCCCACACACTTCTGAACAGAATGGTTTAGTAGAAAGAAAGCATACACATATAGTTGAAACTTAACTTACTTTATTAGCTCATGCATCATTACCACCAAAGTTTTGGCCTGAGACCTTCAATACTGTTGTATATCTCATTAGTAATTACCAACAAAGGTAATTGGTGGAATAAGTCCAGTAGAGAAACTATATAGGGTAAAACCTAACTATCATTACTTGAAAATTTTGGACGTCTATGCCTTTCCTTATCTAAGACCCTACAATGCTAAAAAACTAAATTTCAGGTCTAAACCTTGTACCTTTCTTGGGTATGCTATATTAACCAGAAAGGTTACAAGTGTTTGGATGAAAATAAAAGAATCTTTATTAGTAGGCATGTTGTATTTAATGGAAATATATTTCCTCACAATAATTCAGAAATAAAAACTACAAGTAAAGTATATTATCCAAAGTTTTCAATACCTGACTTACCAATTTATTCTGAAAATGAGACTCAGAATGAAGAAATGAGGTCTACTAGAGATCACTGCACTCAATCTACTGTATCTAATCAACATAGCTCTGAGTGGACAGATGATCATAGTCATGCCATTTACTCTCCTGCTCAAACAGAAAGTGAAAGGAATCAGGCAAAAGAAGCTGTTCATCAAAGCAACACAAGAATTTATATCAAATCAAGTAAATGAAGAGAGCTCACCTCATACTGAAACTCATACAAGACCCAGTCATCCCATGATTACCAGGTCTAAAAGTGGCATCTTCAAGCCCAAGATATACGGTGCAAACGTAATCCCACATGAGCCAGAAACATATGAACAAGCTGCAAAGGACAAAAACTGGACAACAGCTATGGATGAAGAGTACAAGGCTCTCACAAATAATAATACATGAGATCTTGTATGTCCTCCAGATGATAAAAATATAGTTGGATGCAAGTGGACTTACAGGATAAAGAAGAATCCTGATGGTACAATTAATAGATACCATGCAAGACTTGTTGCCAAAGGATATACACAACAGTATGAGTTTGATTTTAAGGAGACTTTTTCTCCAGTAACCAAACCAGCCACTATAAGACTTATTCTTACTGTTTCTATGCATAAAGGGTGGTGCATGAGGCAATTAGATGTCAATAATCCATTTCTGAATGGCATTTTATAGGAAGATGTATACATGCAACAACTGAAAGAGGTTATGCGGTAGGATCGTGTAATATGGAATAATGAAATAGTCTAGGTAGATAAAGTAGGTAAATGCAAGGAGACACCAGGATTTTATACTGGTTAGGACCTCTCGTCCTACGTCCAGTCCCTAAGCTTCACTTAGTAATTTCACTAACTAACACCCTCACTTCACCCGGAGGAATAGGTTTACAACTTACCCGAACAACCGAACGGGATTTCTTGCCTCGACTACCAAAGAGGACTTCAACTCAATTACTAAAATACAATATTCGACTTGTTGTGTTCTTGTCAACACTAATGAGTCTAATGTAGTACAATATTCCTATAATCTTATCCTCGAGAGTATGCAATGTGTTTGTGAAGATTTAGGAAATGTGAATTGCTATGAATCAAAAGAATGTTATAAACAAAAACAGTGATTCAAGCAATAGATTGGTGATTGCTTTGTGAATATCTAGAGAATATGAACAAGAGAATAGTAAGATTAAAGTAAGAGAATTCGGTGAATTAAATGATGTTAGAATCATGTATATATACTTGTATAAGAGGTGCATTTGTTGTCAAAGGTTGCAAACAAGAGATGCTTCCATTTCCATCGATGAATGGTTGCAACTCTTGGGAGGAAGAAGGTGTCTTTTCAGAGAAAATTCGCAAGTTTAAATTCAATCGACTGAGCAGGAATTCAGTCAACTGAAAATATGAAGTAAAATTTTCGGGAGCAAATTCAGTCGACTGTGCAGGAAATTCAGTCGACTGAAACTGTGCATGTGTATAAATTTGTTCCAGTTTCAGTCGACTGACTGTTCCTGTTTAGTCGACTGAACTTATAAAATATGCATAGTGAAAACTTAATTGATAATGAAGTTTATAAAATGTTTTCTAGTGTTCGTGCAAGCTTCTTGAGGATAGATTTTAACAATAAATCTAGACTGACATATAAAAACATACTTTAAGTTTGCTTGGTCTTCATCGATCTTCCTTTAGCATTTGCATATATTTCTTCCTTGTTTGTTAAAGCACATTGTCATTGATCAAAATCTTCGAGTATCAACATTCTCCCCCTTTTTGATTGATGACAATACTAATTTATTCTAGAGATGTTTTTACTTATTTCTCCCCCTGAATGTATGCACTATCTTTCCTACAAAACAAAGTTAGTACCATAGATTTTCTCCCCCTTTGTCATCGACAAAAAGGAAGCACTAACAGTAGTAATAATTTATCAAAAACAATTACTGAAGCACAGAGAATATTTGCATAATCATGGCTTAAGAAAAGTAAAAATGTTGTGTCAAACAAGCATAAAATGGCTATTTATACAAGCCACTATCAAAGTATGTGATGTTTGTAAGCATATCTTTGTCTCCGGTTATGTGTTTTGAACAACCATTGTCTAATATCCATTTCTTCTTTTTGAGTGGGACCTGAAAATAAATATGAAATTATTAGTACCCACCTTTTAATAGGGTCCTAAAAAGTTAGAGTTTAGGAAACCAAACCCAATTTGGTTTAGTATCCTTTTTATAAATATAGTTTTCATTATGATGAACATTGTCCATAAATGTTTTAATATATTTATTTCTTATTAATACATTGTTAGTCTTTGGTACGCAAATTTTAACTACCTTGTTTTCTACTTTTGTTTTAATAGGTTTCTTTAGCAATATTTGTTGTTTCGAATCCATATTCCTCTTAAAATTTGTATTTTTCTTTTTAGGAATTTTTGACTCCTTTTTATATCCTAATCCATATTTACTTGAAGAGGATTGAGAATTTTCTAAAATCTTAGATAAATTTTCTCTTCCTTTGTTAAAGTTAGAAACATTTTTAGTGATGTTATCTAATCTAGCTTGAAGACTATTATTTTCTAACTCAAATTGTCTAATCTTAGTTTTTAACTCATGATTTTCAGAAACAATTATATCATTCTTTGTTTTTTGAGTTTCAATTTCTTGACTTAAAAGTGGTAATTGAGTTTCCGAATTTGAATGAGATTCTTGAAAATTTTCAAGTTCTTCTTCTAAGATTTTCTTTTCATCTTTTAACATATCCCTTTCAAATTCAGCTTTGTTTTGATTTTCACGAGTTTCTTTGAGTTTCTTTTTAAGAGTTTTTATTGTGCTTAAAAGTTCAGTGTTTACTTCAATTAAATCGTCGAAAGTTAAATTATTTACCTCAGATTCTTGAGCCATGAAGCATACATTTGCCTGTTCCTTGTCGCTATCACTATCATTTTCGGATGAAGATGAATCTGAATCGTCCCATGTTATAGAAAATGCCTTCTTTTTGAATTTATCCTTCTTGTTTTTATTATTGAGGTTTTTCTGATTTTCCTTCATTTGTTCTTGACAATCTTTTTGCATGTGTCTTTTCTTGTGACAATTGAAGCATTCTATATTTGAGGATGAAGGTTTGTTCAAGAAATTCTTTTTGAATCCGTTTTTGTTTCTTTTCTATACTTTAAGAATTTCTTGAGATTTTTGGCTATAAATGCTAGATCCTCATCTTCAGAATCTGATTCTTCCTTTTCCGCATGAAAAGCAACATTCTTTCTTTCTTGAGCTTGATCCTTTTTAGCTTGCATATTTACTTCATACGACATAAGATTTCCAATCAATTCTTCTGGTTTCATTGTAGATAGATCATTTGCTTCCTCGATTGCTAGTACTTTTCTCTCCCATTCATCAGTGAGTGAATTTAGAACTTTAGACACAATGTCAAAGTCCGTGTATCTTTCTCCTAGTCCGATTAGAGCATGATGAATGTCTTGAAATCTTGAGTACATGTCATTGATGGATTCATTTTGTCGCATTCTAAAGTTTTGGAATTGATTCTTCAGCATGGATATCTTTGTTTGTTTAACCTTGTTTGTGCCTTCATGTATGACTTTAAGTGTTTCCCATATCTGATATGCAGTAGTACATATGCTAACACGGTTGAATTCTTTTCTATCCAGGGCGCAAAATAGCATATTCATAGCTTTGGCATTTGCACTAGCTTCATTCTTTTGAATTTGTGTCCATGTAGGATAATCGGTTGTGGGTACAACGAACTCTGCTTGAGTAGCATTCCAGGCTTCGAAACTTGTTGCTTGCATATAAATCCTCATCCTTGTAGCCCAATAGCTATAGTTTAGTCCATTGAATAGAGGAGGTCTTTGGGTAGATTGTCCTTCCGCAAATGTAGAACTATAGGCAGATGTTGTGCTTGTACCTGCGTTATTTTCCATATTATCAATATGTCTAATAACAGTGTTATGGTTATAGGACGGCCTTGCTCTGATACCAATTGAAAGAGGTTATGCGGTAGGATCGTGTAATATGGAATAATGAAATAGTCTAGGTAGATAAAGTAGGTAAATGCAAGGAGACACCGGGATTTTATACTGGTTCGGACCTCTCGTCCTACGTCCAGTCTCCAAGCTTCACTTAGGAATTTCACTAACTAACACCCTCACTTCAACCGGAGGAATAGGTTTACAACTTACCCGAACAACCGAACGGGATTTCTTGCCTCAACTACCGAAGAGGACTTCAACTCAATTACTAAAATACAATATTCGACTTGTGTTCTTGTCAACACTAATGAGTCTAATGTAGTACAATATTCCTATAATCTTATCCTCGAGAGTATGCAATGTGTTTGTGAAGATTTAGAAAATGTGAATTGCTATGAATCAAAAGAATGTTATAAACAAAAACAGTGATTCAAGCAATAGATTGGTGATTGCTTTGTGAATATCTAGAGAATATGAACAAGAGAATAGTAAGATTAAAGTAAGAGAATTCGGTGAATTAAATGATGTTAGAATCATGTATATATACTTGTATAAGATGTGCATTTGTTGTCAAAGGTTGCAAACAAGAGATGCTTCCATTTCCATCGATGAATGGTTGCAACTCTTGGGAGGAAGAAGGTGTCTTTTCAGAGAAAATTCGCAGGTTTAAATTCAGTCGACTGAGCAGGAATTCAGTCAAGTAAAAATATGAAGTAAAATTTTCGGGAGCAAATTCAGTCGACTGTGCAGGAAATTCAGTCGACTGAAACTGTGCATGTGTATAAATTTGTTCCAGTTTCAGTCGACTGGCTGTTACTATTCAGTTGACTGAACTTATAAAATATGCATAGTGAAAACTTAATTGATAATGAAGTTTATAAAATGTTTTCTAGTATTCATGCAAGCTTCTTTAGGATAGATTTTAACAATAAATCTAGACTAAGACATATAAAAACATACTTTAAGTTTGTTTGGTCTTCATCGATCTTCCTTTAGCGTTTGCAAATATTTCTTCCTTGTTTGTTAAAGCACATTGTCATTGATCAAAATCTTCGAGTATCAACATTCTCCCCCTTTTTGATTGATGACAATACTAATTTATTCTAGAGATGTTTTTACTTATTTCTCCCCCTGAATGTATGCACTATCTTTCCTACAAAACAAAGTTAGTACCATAGATTTTCTCCCCCTTTGTCATCGACAAAAAGGAAGCACTACAGCAGAAATAATGTGGTTACAATCTGTACTTGAAGAACTGAAGATAAAGAATAAAGCAAAACCAGTGTTGTGGTGTGATAATCAGAGTGCAGTATGTATATCTGCCAATGCAATACTGCATCCGAGAACTAAACATATCGAAATCGATATATTTTTTGTTCGCGAACAAGTTCAAAAAGGGAATCTGCAAATCAACCATATATCTGCAACTTACCAGAGGGAAGACGTACTCACTAAAGCTCTAAGTGCAAAGAACTTCATAAAGTTCAGGTATGACCTTCAAGTAAAGCATATCGAAGACAAATCACCCAATAAGGAGTCAGATCTGAGCAAGTCTACAAAGATCTGTAAGATCTGAGCAAAGATCGACTACTTTCTGCTATATACACACTGGCGCTCGGATGCTCAACTCAAGTCTCAACGCTGAAAATCAAATTGAAGGAATTCAAGGAAACAAAGTGTCGAATATAGTTGTATTGAAGATATTTTGATGATTCGTCTACTTTCGAATTGAAAATAGACATGAATTCTACAAATCGCCATCAAACCCTAACCCTAGCAACTCGGGTTTAAGGGGGGAAATTGAAGATATGAAGAATATGATTTACCTAGATCCTGTTTTTATCTACTGAAGTTAAGAAGTTAATATCTCAACCGTCAACATTATATACCACAGCCACAATGCAGACAAGAAAATACAAAGCAACAGAAGCTAGTTCGGGCCCTCCATCGAAGCCCATATGTTCATATAAATAGTGTGTGTATCATGTACAAAGAAAATAGATTTGCATTGTATCATTTAATCAAAGAAACTTCTGTATCAAATCAGTTCAATTATTAATGAGTTGCATGCTCTTTTATTAATGAGTTCGCTTTTAGAAAGTTGGAACACTTTGGTTGTTTCATTGAGTAATTCCAATGCTAATAGAACTATCTCCTTGGAAACTGTTCGAAGTAATCTTTTGAATGAGGGGCTTAGAAGAAAAAGGTCAGGTATGAAATCAATTCAAAGTGAGGATATGGCGGCGAGGTACTCGAAGAAATATACAATTTGGAAGAAGGACACTAATGGTAAAGGTGTTATCACTTGTCATTATTGTAATAAGAAATGTCACATACGCATCAAGTGTTATGCTTATAAAAGAGATCAGCAAAAGGGTGCGCATGGTGATACTAGTAGTGATGAACATGCAGGTTTTGCTGAAGGTACCGATAGTGATTCTTCTTGTGATGTCCTCTTTAGTGAAAATAAGCCTTGGAAGATGGATTCAGAAGCCAGCTTTCACATTTGTAGAGACATGAATTGTTTTTCTTCTTATGAGAAGAGTGTCAACATGATTAGAACAAGCAATGGAGAAGAGCTACTGATTTATGGTATTGGATCTATCCGATTTCGTATGCATGATAGTGTGGTTAGAGAAGTCTCTGGAGTGGGACATGTACCCACTTGTTCGCATAATCTTATTTCTCTCGGTCAGTTGGATCGCCATGGTTGCACTTATGAGACTCAAGGTGGAGTATTAAGAGTAAAGAAAGGTGTTCTGTAAGGATGAGAGGAGTATTGAAAGAAGGAAACCTTTATAGCTTGGTTGCTTCTGTAGTCGACAATGGAAAGCGAGTGACGGTTGAAGGACCTAGTCCACAGAAAGGTGGAGAGGTTAATGTGGTCACCGCTTATGATTCTAACATTGAAGATCATATTTTAAATAGGGGTCTTCATGTTGATGATGCTCAAGGGATCGATAGTGATTAGGTAATGAGCTCATGATCAGGTAATGAGCTTAGATCGAGTGATAGACGAGTGTTGAATTGCAAAATCCATAAAGACAAGTCAGAGATCTTTGTGGTATTACAAACGTTTTTGAGACCGAATTTGTGTGGTGCACCTTATACGGAAGATGCATCACTTGCAGATGGTGGTTGAGGTTTGTAATTTAGTGTGGTTGAGATATGAGGATTTGTGATAGATCTAAATATGGTATGCTTGATATGTTGGAGATATGTGATTTTGCATCAAGGTGGATATAAGAATTTGAGAGAAATGTGAAATTATAATTTAATATTAGATTTATTGATTTAATTGGAAGTAAATTTTGAAGTATATTGTTTAGTTGATATAAACAATATTGTTGGATAAAATCTTGGGTAAATGAAATTGATTGTGTTTTATCATGAGAACATGAGATTTATTTCAATTTAAAATGGTCGAAATAAATTCTAAAGTGAAGAAGAAATATTTTTATTGTGAATAAAAATGATAAACATGTGTGGAAATAAAGTTATTACTTTATGTCATGAATTTTTGAGTGGAGTTGTGCAACTACATTCAATTAACATGTAAAATTTGGTGATATTGAATTTATTGCCAAAATTACTTTTTCTTTGTTAACAAAGGAAAATGATTATTAATTAACTAATTACAATAAATATTTTTTAAAAAGGTGTTTTTATGTTTTAGGGATGTTAAAATAATTACTTACACTTTTTTGGATGGAAAATGTATTTTATGTAACTAAAATATGTCAAATTTGCATTATTTCTTTAAATAGTGTAAATTTGTTAAAAATAAGAGTTTATTGATAAAATAACATTTAAAATTGTTGAAATATGATGATTTTATCATCTTAATAAATTCTAGATGTTGCAACGATCGCAACGCAATTTTTTTTTTAAAAAGGATGAAAATTGAGAAAGATATGAAGAAAAAAAAACACTTCATTATTTAGGCTAAGTAATTAATTTTGGGCTAATGAGTTGAATCCAAACCCAAACCCAGTTGAGAAGAGGCCTTCGGAGAAAAGAGAAGTACGTACAGGCACTTCTCTTCCTACTCCTCTTCTCAATACAGAAAAGAAAAGTTTCCAGTAACTCAATAATGGCCTACATGCTAAATTTTTTTTAATCTCCTAATTAAATCCGCAAAATTTGGAGTTTCTCTTGCTAGAAACATTATCTAAGGTAATCTCCTACCTTATTAATCCCTAATTCATGAAAAATCTCAGGTTTTGTTACTGTAAGTTTTGTTTTGATGATTTTTTCTTCTTGCATGTTCTTGTTTCAGCTTCCACACGTCCTCCTAGCTCCAATCCTCGCTGAAAGTCTCCATTTTGCAACCAAAATCATCATCTTTTTGCCGCTAACTGTAAGTTAAAAGCTTATGCAAACTGAATTGGTTATCTATGAAAAATAAAAATAAAATCTGAGGCTATAATGTTGGTTTATGCATAAAATTTTGCTCTTAATGTATGTTGTCTTGCTGAAAATGGTGCAACTTTGTTGCCCATATCTTGTTCATCCGGCATCGGATTGCGGTAAAATTTTTTTTTTGTTTGTAATGCATTTTCTAAAGTTCATTGTTGCTAATTTTCATTGAGTTTTGAGTCCGTTTGGACCTTCTTTTTTGCTGTCAAATGCGAAAATCCGAGAGAAAATATGCACAGAAAATTCCATTTGCTGAATAGTATTTTTGGCATAACTTTTGCGTTTCTAATCTGAATTTTGAAATCTTGGATGTACTGAAATCCTTCTGAAATATGCCACAACTTTTTTGTTTTTATTTTTGAATGATTTAGAAGCCTACCTAGTGAAAAATCGACTTTTTCGTTGTTGTTCTGTGTTAATAAGCAGTGCACATAATTTTTTTTCTTCTATGTAGTATTTCGATCATAACTTTCAGGTCATTAATCGGAATCTTGAAATTCAAGATGTTCTGCAATCCTTAGGAAATATTCTACAACTTTTATATTTTAGCTTTTGAATGATCTGGAAGTCTTCATAGTGAAAAATAGATGTTTTTGTCGCTGGCCTGAGTTAATAGCCAGTGCGTAAATTTTCTTTTCTAGTAGTATTTTGCTCGTAACTTATACGTTACTGACCGGAATATCAACTTTTTTTGAAGTTTTGAAAACCTTAGACTGTAGACTACAAATTTTTTGTTTTATGCTTTGTGAAATTTCGAAGTTTGCATGGTGGAAAATTGATGTTTTCATTGTTGGCCTGTCATGGACAGCCCCAAATTTTGATATAATTGTCCGATTTTGACGATTTCATTTGCATTCTTTTGCAAGAATTTTATTATGAAATTTATTTATTAATCCTTTTCTACAAAATTATTTTATGTTATAACTTATTAAATTTCATCATCTTTATGCTTTTTCGGACGTATAAGAAAATAAATTAAATAATTTAGTAAATCCGCAATGTATGGGACTTATGTATTTACTTTATCGGTTAATTTTGGACTTGTACGATCGAAACGATTTTGAGGAATCGTTTGAATTCCTTCTTGATGTTAACCACTTTGTGGTATGAGTTTGAGATTATATTAGTCCATTTGGCTAATACGTATAGTCCGAGATCTCCTATTTGGGAGTATATATGAGATTAGGACTATATTGATGGAGATATACTTGCCGATGATTCGAGGCAAGATTTTGATGGTATTTGATGAGTTTGATGATTTTATGGAATTTCTACTCGTCGATGAGATGAGACGAGTTTAGCATCTTATACCATACGCCAATGACATGAGGCGATTCTTTTGATGATGTTGATGATTTCTTAGTGTGGCACGAACTAGCGGCTAGAAAACTGCTAAGTGAGAGCGTATGGTATGGGACATACATTACCACTTTTTGGATTACAACCCGAGAGCTGTTGACACATTCTAGGAGAATTACCAGTACTTGGAGTCCCGATCGGGTTAAGTAATACTTGACTCGATCACTTTTGATGGCGTGGACTCAGCGGACACTGATTGGAGTGAGGTGCTCCAATCACTTTTGATGGCGGGTGTTCGGGGAGAATATAGATGACGTCATAGACCAGATTAATTCGAGATGAGGATTCCGGTCGAGAGATGGATATGGTACCATCATGGTGAACAGTACTGGTAAATAGCACGTGCAAAATGCTTTTGCATGTAATAATCGGCCAATATGAGATTTCTTTTATGAGTTATGATGATTTCAATTTCACCATTTTTGATGTGTTTACCTAGCCTTATAGATGTAAATAAGGCAAATATGATTTCTTTGAGGATTTTGGCGATTTTGAATTTTATGGATTTATACTTGGGGTTTATGTATGACTTGAGAGATTTATTTATTCATGGATAATGTTTGAACGTTTTTCCTTATATCATATACATGAATTCCCTCATATTAACCCAAGTATATGTATATGCAAACCACCATAGAGACATAGTGAAGTTACTTGATATCAACCCTAGATGTTCATATCTACTTATGTTATCCCGTTGCGAAGCTCTTCTCTTTACCTTATCGTATTTCCTTTCTAACGATAAGATTCAGTTGCCTGACCCGTGTGTTTATCACTCGGGTCAGACCGAGTTGCAGGTTAGGTGGAAGTCGATCTTTCGTATTGGATCTATGTTGCTTTTTGTGTAGGACGCATGACTATGGACTGGACTCCTCTTTTTCGTGTTATACCTGTTATCGACACTTTGTATATATTCTTTTATGGGATGTGATGCATGTATTTGATATGGGCATACTATTATGTAGTGGCGTATGACACTTGATGTTTGGGTTTGTAGCTATATATATATATGGCTGTTGTTCTGTGATATGTATGTTTTATTTATTTCATTTTGCTTCTGAATAGATCCTATAGCCGAGTAGTATCGTATTAGCTAAATATTGGATATGTCGATTCCATGAGGTAAAGAAAAAAAATATATCGACGTATTCAGTCTTAGCTAATGCATTACTATATTGGTCGCCCTTAACCAGCCCTATTCTCTGCGTTAGTAGACATAATTACTTGTTAATTCCCTTTACTAACGTGGGTCTCGGGGTGGGGCGTCACAGCTTGCTCCAAAAAATGATGAAAAGAAGAATGATTCTTTTATTGAATGATTAATTGATATCATACACAACAAATGACAGTGCTTATATATAAAGAGATGTACAAGATTCTTTGTAAAATAAACAGCAGCTTTCATGATGGGCTTTTTATCCCATGAATCCACTTTTAACCGTTTGAATGAATGAACGGGAGAGATTAAGCACAGATAAATGAATGGTTGATATGAAGAGATAAAGATATATATATATATATATATGTATGTATGTATGTATATATATGTATATATGCAATAGTGAAAATGGTTTTTCTCAATACTCCACCACAAACCCTTCGGTAGCTAGGGTTTGATGAATTTTTTCAATCCTCTCTTCAGTGCGATTCCAAAAAAAATTAAGATGGCAAGAGATTTGTTTTGAGATCAACTGAAGATTCTTCCTTTGGTTGAGATTAGGCTTGAAGTTGTCGATTTCAATTGCAACTCAATTTTTTAAAGTAGATCTTCTTATCAATTAGTTCGATTGAGAGCTGCAAGCTGGATGTTCTTTCAACCACTATCCAGTAGTATCCTCTGAGGTGACTATTTCGTCAGTAGACTTCCTGCTACCTTGTGAGTTATTCACTTTCAGTTTCTCTCTGAGGCGAATGAAGTTTATCTTAGATAGAGGCTTGGTAATTATGTCTGCTACCTGGTAAGTAGAAGGTATGTGGTTTATTTCCAATTCTCCTTTTGCTAATTGTTCGCGCATGAAATACAGATCTAATTCCATATGTTTTTGTTGAGTGTAATATTGGATTGGCAGTAAGATGAACTATGATGAGATTCTCACACCATATAACTGATTTGCTATTAAGTTTTATCTGTAATTCACCAAGTAGGGACCGAATCCACATTACTTCTGCTGTTGCATTGGATACAGTAGTTTGTTTTTTTGAACACCATGATATATGATTATTGCCTAAAAATATGCTGTTGCCTGTTGTAGATCTCCTGTCATCAAGATCAAAGGCCCAGTCAGCATCTACATATCCAGTAATACTGATATATTTGCTTGTTGCCAGTGTTAAACCAAGTCAGTTGTTCCTTTGAGATATCTTAAAATCCTTTTCACTATTTTTCAGTGTTCATATGTTGGTTGTTGCATGAATTGGATGACTTTGTTGACACTGTAGGCAATTTCAGGTCTTGTAATAGTTGCATACTGTAGTGCTCCAACAATGCTTCTGTATTGTTTATCATTGGTTATTGCTTCACCTTTGTATTTGGAAACATGTAAATTACTGACCGTAGGAGTAGAAATAGGATTTTCTTGATTCATTTTTGCTTTATTTAAAATTTCAGCAATGTACTTTCTCCGACTAAGCTGAATAGATGAATTTGAATGTTTTTTGACCTCAATTCTAAAAAAGTAGTTTAAATCACCCAGATCTTTAACAGAGAATTTCTGATTTAAGTAGTTTATCAGACTACCGATCTCCTCTTCATTATTGCCTGTAATGATAAAATCATCAACATATATAAGTACATAAACAATTATATTATTACTAAATTTTGTAAATAAAGAGTTTTCAGATTTTCTAGCATTGTAATCCAATCCTGTGAGAGCTCTTTAAGCTTTTCAAACCACACCCTTGGGGCCTATTTCAACCCATAAATAGCTTTGTTTAATCTACAAACTAGATTTTCTTTTCCTCTCTATATGAATCAATGCGGCTGCTCCATATACACTTTTTATTGTAAGACACCATTCAAGAAGGCATTATTCACATCAATTTGTTTGATGTTCCAATTTCTATACAAGGCAATAGTAATAACAGTTCTTATAATAGTGGGTTTCACAATAGGTGAGAAAGTTTCATTAAAGTCAAAACCACTCTATTGTAAATATCCCTCAGCTACTCGCCTTGCCTTGTACTAAGAAATTGTATCATCGACACTTTTCTTTAATTTAAAGGTCCATTTACACCCCACTATGTTTTTTGGGTAAAGGAACAGGATCAAATGTCTTGTTCCTCATAAGAGCATTATATTCTTTTGACATGGCTAATTTCCAATTCTCATTCTCCATTGCTTGATAATGAGTGCTTGACTCTTCAGTGTCTAAAGTTGCGGTGTAGGTCTGTGGCTTGAATATCCCACTTTTTGACCTTGTTATCATATGATGACCTGCTTTGTATCTTTTTGATGATGAATGCTTTCTTCTTATTGCTGATGATCATTATAAGTCTGTGTTTCTTCTGAAGTATGATGAGGTATAGAATGAAAATTTACTCTTTGTTGAGGTGCATGTGCATGTGTATTTGATGATTCAACTTGCTTATGACCTGGTCCATAATTGAACATAGTGTGCTGTGAGTCTGATTCACTCGTGTGAGACCTGTCATCAACTTTTGTTGATGCTCTGAAAACTTGCATCACTTTTTCTGGTAAGGAAGGTATGGGAGGTAGAGAATCTTTTGGATTATATACTTTCTTTGATGTTTTAATTTCTGATTCCTTGAAGGAAAAAACCTTTTCATTGAACACTATATGAATTGAAATAAAAATCGTGCCATTACTGCGTATACACTTATATCCCTTTTGGTTAGTAGTATAACCCAAAAAAGTACAAGGAGATGACCAAAAATTCAACTTATGGGTATTGTATGGTCTGAGATATGGAAAATTAACAAGAAATAAAAAATACGTTTTATTGAAATAAATGTAAGACTTGAAATTTTAAGAATTTGATTTGACGAATCAAATTTAAGTAAATTTGTAAGTTTTGTTATACTAAAGTTGAAATTAAGTTAGTAATTTAATGAATTGAAATTATATTGAAATTGTTTTAATGATAAATTAATTTAATGAATATCGAATGGAATAGATAGATGAGTTTAAATCGATTTGAACGTTAAATTAAGTTTAGTTTAAATGATTATGAAATGAAACTTGTATATGGATTTAAATGAATATTTGAATTGTTTAAATTGAAACTTTGAAAATTAATTATAGAAATTTGAAATGGAAATTGTGAAGTTATGAAATGTAAATTTTGGAAATTGATTTAGAAAGACAAATGAAATGTTGATTTAAAAATTCTAATTGGAATTGAAATTGATTTGATTTTGAAAGATATAAATGACCAATCGGTGTGATAATTACGAAAGTTATTAAAGAAACCAGAATCGGTTATGGACATACTCTTTGTCTAAATCGAAAACCACTTTAATAACTATACGCGGAGTGTGATTTAGAATGAAGTGGTTGGAATGATGTACGTGATGACTGAAGAAAGAGAACGATAATGGATAACCTTGACACTTGTGTCGAATTGGAAATGACTAAAACAGGAGTCGTGCCGAGCTAAATGGGGTTAGCCACCTCGAGCGAACACACTTCTTTGAAAACTAATCATTACTTGTTATTGATTGGTGCACCCTCGGAATTTCAGAAGTGTTGTTTCGCGGGGTTGCAATCGTTGCGGCGATGCGTTTTCACCAGTCCGGATCAGGCAAACGGTAGTTTCACTATCTTGGGTACTGCCTCATGTGCCTTGTCATACTTGTAACCCTATATACGCGACCACTACGAATTTCTTTTGTGTTATACCTATGGAGTACTCCCTGATATCCCACTAGTTTACGGTGGAGTTTACAGTGCTGCATAGACTATGACACTTATATAAAATGTGTTAAGGGAAATGGTAACGCCTTAACACTATTTTGATATTTTATATTACTGATAGACATTATCTATTTAGCGTATATTACTACATAGTAGATAGTTTAACGGATCCTTAGAGGACGGTTATTCCGACGTCCTTTGATTTACTTGTATTTCAGTTGTTATTTCACTTGAGTTTGATTTATTAATATAAGAATGTTAATCCTGACTCGAGTGTTTTGTATTCTGCTTTACGCTCGGGTCAGACTGAGGGGTTCAGCTTTCGAGACTCACCTTTGGAGTTGGAGCTTCGCTTGGAGATCCGGCTATCTATCCAGCTTTGAGATATTCAGTTGATTCCAATGATGTGGTCTGATTCTTGTATTTGACTATTGTATTCGAAACTTCTGTTGTAACTTATTTAACTCTGATATATATATAATAGCTTCATGAACTACTATCTTTTGCTCCCGCTGCATATTATTACTCCGTGTCTGTGATTCTGTGATTATTTATTTACCGTATATGTTTAGTTTTTCCAAATTTAAATTAAAAATTCGGTATTTTGAATTATTCAAGTCCGACATGTGTGGATGCGAATAGGCAAAAATAGCGGGTCGTTACAGTTGGTATCAGAGCTTTGGTAGCTCTAGGCAAAACGTAGTATATATGGTAAATGTATTTATAGAATCACTCTCATTCGAGTTTCAATATCTTCCTTTTGACTCAATTCCTTTGAATTTTGGAACGTTCCCTGCGGTTCCAAAATTCATTTGTGTCCCTCACTATTCGTCTTCTTTAATTCTGGAGTATCCCATAACTCCACCTTAAATGACCTTTATAATGAATCGACGGTCTCGCCAATCTTCGAATTATTTGTAAATGGGTGAAACTCCTTTACAATAGGCATCGATTTACCGGATATTTCTGTATCCTCGGTTTACGATGCCATTTATCTCCTGCTATGCCTGAATTCTATCTCTTGCGATCGAGTGTAGATTTGCTTCGGAATTCTGCATCGATCTTATTCTTTAAGTCACAGTCGACCCGGTTAAGGTTGTCCGTGAATTAAATAAGCTTGTCCATCTCCCGATTCTGTCAAATGAATTATCTTATCTTCTGTTTCGAACTTATTATCGAATCAAAATTCTCTTCGATTTGATTTACATCAAATTTTGAATCTCTATATTTGTTTGAAATCCATTCTTGTATCGTCAAGCGAGAAAGTGTATTTGTATTTATATTTAAATGTTTTATATATATTGTATTGTTTCAGTTGTTGAGTTGATTTGGGTTTTCGATTCGTCCGATCAACGCTATCGATAGGATTTCCAAAACACTTGAACAGAACAAACTGGTACAATATCGTTTTCAAATTGGGAAAATAAAATAAATTTTGTATGATTATATTATATATAAATATAAGTTTTCTGAAATTAAGCTGTTAATGAATTATTGTTGGAAATAATAATTTTTGATTATTATTTATTGTTGTAAACCATTTACTATTGAGTAATATAAATAAATGAATTTATAAAAATGGGTTAAATTGATTTGAAATTTAAATGGATTTAAACTAAAACTTGAGAATTTAATATCCGGTGGTTGCAAACTTTGATTTGAAAGTTTTAGAGTGTGTAGTATTTAAATATTTTCAAAAAGGAATCATTTCAAAGAATTTAAAAGTTTGAATTAGTGCTCTTTTCTTTTGTCGCTGGAAAATAAGTTCGGTGATGACGGCCGCATCATCAACATTCATTTTCAATTTTCGAAGTGGGGGGACAATTCTGTATCCGTGCTACGGTTTGTTTTGAAAATAAATTGATTTGAACTTCTTAACGTATGATTTGATTTGTAATATACCGATGTATGGTTTAAAATTTGATTTGATATAATATACATTTATTTGTCTCTAAATAAATTTGAAGTTACTCGGTAATTTAATTCTTAAATTTATGATTTAAGATGATTTCAAATTACAAATTGAGGCAAAGATTTTGAATAAATATTTAACTTGAAATAACTGAATTGTAAAATTTCATTAAGATAATACTCAATTGCTTTGTATATATAACTTACCTAAATTTTCAAAAGTTAACTATGTAATTGAATATTATACAGTAGAAAATGATATCAAAGGAATTTTTAAATAAATTTGGGTAGTTATATTAAATGTAAATATACTTAATATAAATGTGATAAGGTATATTAAGTAGAATAAATTTAATAAAAATTTGAAATAAAATGAATTAAATTTGTCGAACAAAGTATGATTATAATAAATGACTATTCAAATTTATGATATTGGAATTGTTAATCTAAGAATATTGGATAATATACAATAAATTGTCTTTATAAAAAAAATGTGAGTGCATATAATAAATGTTACTCACTTAAAGTTTAATTATAAAATGTGTATGGAGATAAATAGAATGATAAGCTAAATAGATAATAGATGTAATTAATAGAAGAAAATTTTGTTTTGAAAGTTAATAAATTGAATTAAATCAACTTTAGTGTATATCTTGAATTAATTGAATTTAAATTGAATTTCGTTTGAAAGAAACCTTTTGTACCTAACATTAATAAATGTGAAATCAAATCAACAAATTGTTGAATATAAATTATTTAAATTGAAATTTATATGGTTTAATTAATTGTTTATTATGTAATTCAAGTCTATTTTCTTTTGGTTGTTTCTATTCTCCTACTTCCTCCCTTTTCGGGGACGAAAAGTTTTGAGTGGGGGAGAATGTAACGACCCGTAAATTTAACCGGTTTTAATAAATTTATTAACTGAAATTTTATGGGAATTTAAACGCTAAAATTTTGAAATATAAATTTAATATTCGGAATGCGTCTAGTTAAACATAGCAACTGGTAAATTTTCGTCCGAAAATATGAAAGTTTATTTCGTGCGTAAATTTACTTCAATTTAATCAGTTAAAAAGCGATGAAAATAAAACGTTTTTGAAACCTAAATATTTTTATATAGAAAAATTCTAAATTATCTTCTGAGAAAGATGTCAGTTTGTCGTTTTTCCAAATTCGGACTTCTTTAGCTCCGTCGATCTTATTTTTCTGTGTTTTTCATGCATTTTCCGCTAGTATAGAAATTCAAATTTTTATAATTCAATCTTACCCTGATATTCGTATACCATTTTGATCGTCTCGTCGTGCTGATCTCAACGGTGTATTCATTTCTGTGTTTTGAAGTTCGGTACGCCGCGGAAACTGCGAAACGGTCATTTGTATCGGTACCGTTTTGAACATTTTGAATTCTTTTTCCTATTGGGTTACAACCGTGAAAAATTCCAATGGACATTAACTTTTAATTTCCTTGAATGCAACTTTCGAGACCTTTTCTATTTCCACTTTTGCTCATTTTTGCCGGTTCATTGTTCGCTCAGATCTCTCCTTTCTTTTACTCAATTGGAACAAAATAGAATATATATCATGAAAAACTGTTCCATTCTTTTATTTCCCAGGCTAATATCTCACCTCCTCCATTTACTCTGTCACTTTGCATTCTTAATTTTCCATGGCCAGAGTTATCATCAACAGGTGCATAACCTCCAGCCGACAGCCACTAGCTGCGCCACTCCATCCACCGCCTTCCCCTGCCTCCGCCCAGAGCCATGTCACTACCATGTTTAGGCCAAACTTCGGCCATCTCAGCCACCATCCCACATCACGCCTCCACCACTTCGCCCTACCACCCTCCTACACGAACCCGCATCAGCCTTCCTACTCTGCCGAACCCACCTCCTCACCGCCTGTCCTCACCTCCGCCTTCCTCTTTACTTGCCATCACTCCCGGCCCAACTACACACAGCCGGCCCATGTCGAGCCTCTTCAAGCTTTCCTTTCTGTAAGTATAGTACATCCATATTATGTCTAAAGCTTTGTAATATTGTTTAAATATATATATATATATATATATATATATATATATATTCGTTATATATAGGTTACTTGAAACTCCTGTAGCTTGCTTATTTTCATTGCCGAGCTCGTATCCCCTCAAGCACAGTCCAGAGCCCTCTCTTCTCTCTAGTCGTGAATCCGAGTCACCGCCCCTTCCTCTCCTCCTTCCTCTCGCCTTAAGCCTGCAAGCATTATCGTCCGAGCCCATTTGACATCTGTCTTTCTCCTTGATGGGTAAGCATACTATATGTATGTTTATATATAATTGTGTATAAAATTTAAACTGTTTGCATACATACGTGCATTCGCAACTATATATAAAGTATGGTGTGTGTGTGTGTGTATACACACACATTTTCTCCACACATTTTCTTTAGCAACTGTGTAAATATGTTCAGCTATACATATAAAAAAAATTGGTATAGTGATATAAAATCTGAAGATGCGTGTATATTAGATGAATGAGTTTTGTTTATTAAGTTTTATATAAGCATAGATTTAATATATTCATCTATATATTGATAAGTACCGTCTAAAGGTGATTGTATTTTTATTTATAAAATATAAGTACTGTTTTTATAGCAAGCTATGCATACATATAAAGTTTAAAAACTATTATAATGCATAAGTTTTAAATGTTGTATACAATGTGTTAGTGGGCATATTAGGCTCATAAATATTTGTTGCACCTTTCGTATATTGTTTTATGTAGAATGAAAATTTATGAATACTGAGCTTTCTTTCATCTGACTTCACTTATCTTGGAATGTATGTATATATATTCTGAGTTTGTTTTGTTTTGTAAGTTCACAGAGAGTATATATATAATTGTATATATGTATGTGTATATATATAGTTTTACAAATGTTCAATATAGATTTCGTATGTTCTATATTTATGTTCTATATAAATGATTTATAAATGTATATGTATATATGACATAGGATCTGTGAGCTGTATTTATGTGAAAAAAAGTGGGCATGTGTGGTTTAGGAGAGATAGTTTAAGTTGTAATATGTATATATTGTTTATTTGTTTACAAAGACCTATATATATATTATAGATATAGATCAGTTATAGTACGCTTGCCAGGTTTTGGTATCTCTTTTGCTTTATTTAGACATATATATTACAGTCTAGATGCGATGTCTTGAATATGAATGATTATATATATTTTTCCATCTAGTTGATATTGACTTTATATATGGAAGATTTATTGTACTGTATATATGATATAATGTATGTATTTTAATATATATGAGTTAAAATTTATTATGATCTTGGAATATATGTATAGATATATTTTGTTACGTGTTTTGTTTAAATCAATGATTTTGGAAATATATATATTTAATCTAGAATATCATTTCATCTATATGTATAGTCATATTTAGCTGCATATAAAGTCCACTTATCCTATTTATTTTTCTCGATCCAACTCTGATTTGACTTCGTCAATTCCTCTTTATATATCAGCTTTGTCGTCGAAATTGTGCCAATCTTACTTTTGCTTTGCTTAGATTCGAGATTCAATTTCATTGTGCGTATCCATGTCTCCTTCTGTATTCTCTAGCCTCGTAAGGTGAGAAATCACTCACGATTAATGTTCTTTTATTTATTAAATTTGATTCCAATTGAAACAACAATTGAAATATGCGACTGTTAGGTATTTAAACTGTTATATGTATGTTATTACTTGTATCAGTTCATCTATAACATCTGACACCATTATCTGTTATTTATATGATGATAATCCTGTTTGGTTGATAATTGACTGTTTGTTGTTTACATTGGACGTTTAATTGTTAAGGTTTAAGTGATAAAAAATATGAAATTGAATTTGACGTAGGATAGTTAGCGACTTGAAATGGATATATATGTTGAATTTAATTAGAAAATTTGTATAATATGATCCTTAAATGTTTAATTATTGACACGTAGAAATATAGTTAATTGCACCTTGAACCATTTAAATGTATGATGTAAAATTGATGTCGTGTGAAATTGAATAATAGATATCCAGTGAAGAACCGTATTAATATCAGTGTAATAATCTTTAATCTACATGAAATGATAGTGTAGATTCTAGAAATAATTATATTAATTTGCGCAAACAACAATGTGAATTAATACGATTATTTTGGGATTATTTGAATTAATTATTGGATTGTTATTGATTGTTGTTACTGCTTGTTTATTGACTTTGACACCATCCCAGTTATCGCACTGCAAGTTCCCTTTGTTATGCTTTGATTTTGAATTGAATTGAAATCGGGTTGAAATGATAAATACCCAACTAAATTTGACTTAGGATAGAAAATTAAATTAAACCCGTTTGGTCAATAATTTGATAATTTAAAAATAAATAAAGATTTTATTTGAATAATAAGGTTTTGAAATAAAATTGGAGTTTAAAATTTTAATGAACAGAAATGTGAATATTTGAAATTTGAAACAAGATATTAACGTAGTGATTGATGAAAGAACGTGTTTAAAAGTTATTATTTAATAATTAAATCTGGAATTATTAATAAATAAGTTTGAAATAATTTGATAAATAAGTTTGAAATTATTTAATAATTAAGTTGGGAATTATTTAGTAATTTAGTTTGAAATTATTAAGTTTCGAAATTTTAAAAAATTAAGTTTTGGTACTATTTAATAATTGAATAAGACTGAATTGATTGATAATTAAATAAAATTTAAACTTCGTTAATAAATAAAATTGGGTTTCTTTATTTATTAAGTTTGGAAAATTATTTAAGTAAGCTAATAAGTGAAATTGAACTTCTCGAATATGTGAGATTTAGTTTCTTTATTAATTGAGTTTTGGAAATTTGTAACTAAGTAAAGAAATAAGTGAAATTTAATTTCTTTAACAAGAAATAAAAAAATACGTTTTATTGAAATAAATGTAAGACTTGAAATTTTAAGAATTTGATTTGAAGAATCAAATTTAAGTAAATTTGTAAGTTTTGTTATAATAAAGTTGAAATTAAGTAAGTAATTTAGTGAATTGAAATTATATTGAAATTGTTTTAATGATAAATTAATTTAATGAATATCGAATGGAATAGATAGATGAGTTTAAATCGATTTGAACATTAAATTAAGTTTAGTTTAAATGATTATGAAATGAAACTTGTATATGGATTAAAATGAATATTTGAATTGTTTAAATTGAAACTTTGAAAAATAATTACAGAAATTTGAAATGGAAATTGTGAAGTTATGAAACGTAAATTTTGGAAATTGATTTTGAAAGACAAATGAAATATTGATTTACAAATTCTAATTGGAATTGAAATCGATTTGGTTTTGAAAGATATAAATGACTAATCGGTGTGATAATTACGAAAGTTATTAAAGAAACCAGAATCGGTTATGGACATACTCTTTGTCTGAACTGAAAACCACTTTAATAACTATACGCGGAGTGTGATCCAGAATGAAGTGGTTGGAATGATGTACGTGATGGCTGAAGAAAGAGAACGATAATGGATAGCCTTGACACTTGTGTCGAATCGGAAATGACTAAAACAGGAGCCGTGCCGGGCCAAATGGGGTTAGCCACCTCGAGCGAACACACTTCTTCGAAAACTACTCATTACTTGTTATTGGTTGGTGCACCCTCGGAATTTCTGGAGTGTTATTTCGCAGTGTTGCGATCGTTGCGGCAATGCGTTTTCACCAGTCCGGATCAGGCAAACGGTAGTTTCACTACCTTGGGTATTGCCTCATGTGCCTTGTCAAACTTGTATCCCTATATACGCGACCACTACGAATTTGTTTTGTGTTATACCTATGGAGTACTCCCTGATATCCCACTAGTTTACGGTGGAGTTTGTAGTGCTGCATAGACTATGACACTTATATAAAATGTGTTAAGGGGGATAATGGTAACGCTTAATACTATTTTGATATTTTATATTACTGATAGGCATTGTCTATTTAGCGTATATTACTACATAGTAGATAGTTTAACGGATCCTTAGAGGACGGTTATTCCGACGTCCATTGAGTTACTTGTATTTCAGTTGTTATTTCACTTGAGTTGGATTTATTAATATAAGAATGTTAATCCTGACTCGAGTGTTTTATGTTTTGCTTTACGCTCGGGTCAGACTGAGGGGTTCAGCTTTCAAGACTCACCTTTGGAGTTGGAGCTTCGCTTGGAGATCCGGCTATCTATCCAGCTTTCAGATATTCAGTTGATTCCAGTGATGTATTCTGATTCTTGTATTTGACTATTGTATTCGAAACTTCTGTTGTAACTTATTTAACTCTGATATATATATAGTAGCTTCATGAACTACTATCTTTTGCTCCCGCTGCATATTATTACTCTGTGTCTGTGATTATTTATTTACTGTATATGTTCAGTTTTGCCAAATTTAAATTAACAATTCGGTATTTTGAATTATTCAAGTCCGACATGTGTGGATGCAAGTAGTCAAAAATAGCGGATCGTTACAGGAATGGTTCTGGCCTTGTGTTGTAGGAGGTCGGGAGTGATCCTCGGTACGGTGATCTAGGTCCCATGCTATGATGGGCGGTACCCCGTTAGCCCTGCCATTGATGGAAACCCATTTTCCCTACGAGACCCTACGGTTTGATTTGTATTACCCACTTTTGTTGCTAGTAGCTAGAATTTAATGAATGTAACAATTTTGGCTATTTTCTATTTACTTGAAAACCCTAGACACTATTATAATATCACTGGATTTCATATAAAATGTTTTGGTTAGCGTAAGGTAAAAACTTACCCGTGTTTATGTGTGTGAAGTCTTACTTGATACCTTTATTTTCAAATGGTTTTCAAAGTTAAACAACTTTAACCCGTTTACTCACTCTCGACCCATGTCTGACGCGGAGTTTATTTTTGTTTTTCATAAAATTTTGGGTACTCAAATTTTTATGAATAGCCAAGTGATAGGTTTTTGGATTGTTTAGTTCTGGAAGAGCTTGGAGCAGGAGTCCAGACGTATATATTTATCTATCTAGTCCCGCTGTGTTAGTTGATGTATGTTGTATTTTGGGATGTATATAATGATATATATATATATATATATATATATATATATATATGACTGTCTTGATGTATGATGTTGTGTAACTCTAATATATGTAAAACGATGTAATAGTTATGTATTGTATTATATTTTGTTCCCTTCCTCTGTGAGATTCTGATGTTGTTATTCTTTCTTTCTATCTTTTCTATTTCTATCCTTTTTTTCTTATTGATGATATGTTTGAAAGTGACTACTGTGTGGCTAGTTATCACTTAGGATCGTGTAATATGGAATGTATTATAATCTAAATGCAGAAACAGATAATAATAGTAAAGTAAATAAAAACGAGCACACCAGGAATTTTTATACTGGTTCGAACATCACGTTCTTCGTCCAGTCCCAAACTTCCTTCTGGAATTTCTCACAATAACCCTCTCTTAACACGGAGGAATAGGTATACAACACCTGAACAACCGAACAGGATTTTTCCTCTTCTAACAACCGAAAGAGGACTTTACCCGCCTGAACAACCGAACAGGACTTCAACAGTTTCAACAGAATTGCTTTGACACTATGTGTTCTTAATAACGCTGATATGTCTTTGATGTACAACCTTCCTATAATCTTTCCTCAAGTATATATGTGTGTATAAAGATTTAGAAAGGAAAATATTGCTTTGAATCAAGAATAAGTTAATTGTTTCAGAGATTCAAGCAATATATGAAAGTTGTGATCGCTTTTTAGAATACAGAGATAGTAGAAAGTAAGATCAGAAAGTAATCAGTAAATTGGTGATTTGTGAAATAGATTTTGTGTGTCTATATAATAGTTAAAGAGATGCAACCATTCACGAAGAGTTCCGATCAACAGATGCATCCATACCTCTTCATATTAGGATGTTCTCTTGGCAAAAGGAGGTGTCCATTCAGAAAAAATAGCTGTTGTACAGGTTCATCCGACCGACCCAAAACGATCAGTAGACTGAATGTTCAAAGTTATTTAAAACTGAGCGTTCATGTGCATCTGTATAGATTCAGCCGATTGGCCATATATCGTCAGTCGACTGATTTGACAATCAAAGCACACTTCTCTCATTTTATAAAATTTAAAAAATTTAAACTAACTTAACTACTTGAGGATATATTTTAACATTTCTATGACAAAAAACTTTATAGATTAACATACTATACGTAGTCTTGTAGCCTTGTCTACTTTATAGTTTGAACAACATAATTTCTTTTTCTTTTTTGTCGCGTATCCATATAGTATAGTTCACTACTTTGTCATGAATCAAAATATGTGATTCAACATTCTCCCCCTTTTTGATTGATGACAACACCTGTTTTATTTTTGAGAAATGTATAATATATCTCCCCCGAATAATCCTGTTATATTTTTAAGAAATATATAATATATCTCCCCCTGGATATATGATGATACTTTTAATCCCTGCATAGAGGGTTAGTTTCCAAATTTATCCCCCTTTGTCATCGACAAAAAGGAAAAGATAATGGACATATAAAATTAACACAGTAGAAATAATACAAGACTAGATGCAATCACAGAAACAACACCAAATGTTATGTATACAAACTTATAGAATGTATGGAACATAATAACTAACTTACTACCACGAAAAGATAATAACCTCACTCAGAATCAGATTCTGTCTCCTCCTCTTCAATATGCATTGGTTCTTTTCCAATGGAGGAGCTTCCTGCAACATGTCCGCCACCTCCATTGCCACTTGTGCCAGAACTAGTATGTTCTTCCGATGTAGACCAAGTGAAGTGAGGGGCCGGGGGCTTGCGTGTATCACATTGAGAGGTCTCTGTAGCGATGGACGAGGAGCATGATATTGCATCCCATAGAATCACGAAGAAGCTTTTGATTTTATCAAACTTTTTCTTAATCTTCTTATCAAGATTTTTAATACGAGAATCCAAAATAACTTGATTTCTGGCGATGAAATAAATTGATTCTCGAGTACTTTAGGATGGTGTTGGCATACGGATGTCATCTCGTGATTGATGTTGTTGTTGAGAAGCGGCTTCTTGGCGAGGGCGATTTTTCCATTCTTGAAAGCTCGTAATAGTGAGAGGTCTTGGTGGTAGTTTTATGAGACTAATAGTGTGGGTATTCAAGGTTTTAGAATAGAAGTATCGAATTCTGGAATAGGACCTAAAGATTCATAAGCAACCGCATAATATATTCACCAAAGTAAACAATATTCATACGACCTTGGTTGAATGTTAGAAATTCATCTAGAATGAGTTTTGGCCAGTTTACTTCAATTTCTCCCCAAATAGCATATAATGCTTTATAGTTGTTTGGATAGATAAGCTCGTATGAGCCAGTGTGGGGAAGAATTGTATGCTTTAAAGCTCTATGCATTATTCTGGCAGTAGGTCGTAATGCAATAGACTTAAGCTCAGTCATATCATCTTCTAGAGAATGATGACTTACTTCGTCTCTTTCACCTACAACAGTATTCAATTCTTGTAATTCAACACCCCTTGTTGGAGTACGAAATATATGACCGATTCTATCTAAAGAGAGAAACACTTGTTGCCTACATACCAAACTCCAAACGCAATTGTCACGATTGCGTGGGTTTTGATGGCCTAAGTTCAAGTTCGCATAGAAGAGTTTCACCAAGATATGATTTATCTTGATATCGTTTTGATTATGGTCTAAAAGAGATTCTAAATGGCTTCTTCTTGCTAATTCTTGAATTCTATACGATGTAAAATCAGGAAAGACAACAAAAGAACCTTCGAAGAAACATGCTTCTTTCATCTTATTCCATCCTTGAACTACAGTTGCATCGTATAGCCATTGAGCGATTTGTGAATCAATTAGCTCGGAGGAAGAAGAAGCATGCTTAGATCTCTTTGTTTGTCGAGGTGCCATTTGAATTTATTAAGAGAATTGAAATTTTTTTGAAAAATTTAGTAACTAGGGTTTTGGAATTCTGGAGATTGGAGGTAAAAGTAAAAAGTAAAAGAGGGAGTGAGGGTTTTTAGGGGGAAAAAGTAGGTAAAAAGGTGGAAAGGACGTTTCAAGTGCGGATTCAGTCGACTGAAATTTTTGGTCAGTCGACTGAACCACTTTCCCGAGAGCTCTGTAGTAGTTTCAGTCAACTGGTATAGTCGACTAAAAGTAGAAAGTTTTTCTCTTTGTGGTCATTCAGTCGACTGGTTGCATTCGATCAGTCAACTGAATACTGTATAAAAATATACAGCATGCAGATTCAGTTGACTAGTCAAAATATCCAGTCGACTGAGTTTGTATTTTAGCATTTTCAGTCATTGTTGAGCATAAATAAATAATATTTATTATATAATAATACAATGAAAATTAAATATGGATAAAAAGAAATAAAAGATAGGCAAAAAAACATAATTATTTTGAAGATGAGTTTGATGGAGAGTTGGATTTTGTTGGTTCATCTTTAGTCTTCTCAACATATGGTCGCAGAGGTGACCAATGGTTTCCACGCTCCCAAGAGTTTGGACAGACAGGTGGAGCTTGTGGCGACCTATCCCATGGATTTTGAGTTGACAATGGTGTAGGTTGATGAGACGAAGAGGAAGACGAACCACAGAACTTCCATCCAATTTGTTCAAGAAAACTAAGATGTCTAGAGTTCATTTTCTGTTCATAATACATTTCTCGCCGAAGCATTATCGATTCCCTCTGGTAATTATGAAGATCATCAATTTTTTGCTTGGTATGAGGAGAACTAAAGAACAAGAACCATCTAGATTTCTTTTTCTCAGGTGTATAACCCGTTCGATAACTTGATGGTCTTGCAGGTTCATGTGTGGGAGTTGGTGTTAGTAGGTTTGATGAAGCAGATGATTCAGTTTCAAAGTTGATAGAAGAGTAGGATGATCCATCTGATGAGTTATGTGATGACGACATTTTGAATGTAGAAGATGATATAGAGAAAGAAAACAAATATGTTTGAAAAATAATTATCTTTTTGATGGAAATATGAAAGCTGAGTGGAGGAATATATAGGAGTAGAAAGCAGTTAAGACATTGTGGTTGAACGTGCAGTTTGAAATAATAAAGGAAGAGAATGAACCAAAAAATTTGTGGCTGAAATTTACTCTTTTAAAAAAAATTAGAAAATATAAAGTAGCAGATGTATATGGTATAGATGTGAAGCAATAAATAGCCAGGTGGTAAAGACATAGACTTATCAAACCCGAGGTGCATAGTTTGAGGACCATAATTTTTTTTTTTATAAAAATTATAATTCTTTTAAAGAAATTACACCTAGTTCTCTTCTTAATTTTATGAAACTATTTTCATTTAAAGGTTTAGTGAAAATGTCAGCTAATTGATTTTCAGAATTTACAAATTCTAAGTTCATTATATCCTTTTCAATATTGTCACAAAGAAAACGATGACGAATGTCAATATGTTTAGTTCATGAGTG
This sequence comes from Allium cepa, assembly GCA_030765085.1. Taxonomy (NCBI): domain Eukaryota; kingdom Viridiplantae; phylum Streptophyta; class Magnoliopsida; order Asparagales; family Amaryllidaceae; genus Allium; species Allium cepa. The sequence continues at coordinate 147,500,238 of CM060945.1, forward strand.
ATTGACTGGATTTTAGATAAATTTATTGCACTAGAATTATCACAATATATTATAGATTTATTTAATTTTATATCAAAATCTCATAATGTTTGTTGCATGTAAATTACTTGAGCACATGCTAAAGCTGCAAATATATACTCTGCTTCACATTTCGATAGTGAAACGCAATTTTGTTTCTTACTAAACCAAGATACTAAGGATCGTCCAATGAAATGACAAGTTCCACTTGTACTTTTTCTATCCGTTCGACTTCCTCCAAAACCAGCGTCACTGTATGATACTAATTCAAAAGGACATTCTTTTGGATAAAATAATCCTAGATCTTTGGTGTTGTTAAGATAACGAATTATACATTTAACTACTCACATATGTGATTCTTTAGGATCTTGATATGCACGTAATTGTGCATATATTTACATCCATAGTTTATCTCTTTTTATTTAAATAATCATCATATTTGGACATTTTAACATGTTTAAAACCAAAATTCAATTATTTCCAACCATCATATTTTCCTCTTCATTCAGGGGCAAAACGGTCATTTTGTGCATGTGTCAATATAAGAATTTTTACTTGGACATTTTTTGACAATTTTTATAGAAATTTGGATGCATATGGAAGAGGCTTATATGAAGATATATGCATGCACAAATGAATACAAAGGAAAGAAGAGGGAAATAATTCAAGCCATGAATATGGAGAACCCCACCCACTTACCTAAAAGTACAATTTGGATCTAATGGACAACTAAGTGGAGGTTAAAGCTTCACGCAAAACAAATGATGGATTAATTAGTGATTAATGGTTACTTGTTGGCCACACTTCCTAAAGGGCATTTTTGGTAGCCCCCTAAAAATAGAATTAGGGTTTTATGCATGTATATATAGCCCTCTTATGTATATGAAACTATCTTCTACTCTTTCATCTTACTTAGGAAATTAAGAAATCAAGTGTAAGCACAATGTTCTATGAAATAAAAATGGCTTCCAAGCCTCTTTCTTCTCTCTTTTCTACATGCTTTTCTTTGTTTTATTGTTAATGTTTATTTCTATGCTCTCTTTCTCCTTATGTTCATAGCTTAGATTCATGTTTATGCAAGTAGTTAGTAGCTAATCTCTTTTGCTTTCTTTACTTATTTTCTATTTTTCTTTTATTTTTAATGTTGAAACTTACATGTGATGCTTCAATGCCACAAATGAGTAGCTAAACCCCTTCAATTTAGGGGTGATGAAGCTCTCTAACTTTATGTAATTTCAACATTTTTATGATTTATGATCTCTTTGTTTATGCTTCATGAATGTGAATTTTGATGTAAGTTTATACAAGTGGGTTTGATAGCTTATATTGCTTATGCAAATGAGCTATTCTTACTCAACATAAACAAAATTTACATCAACATTTGCTAATTAATTTTTGATTATGAAATGAAAGTAAAAATGAAATTTGATGATCTATGTTACTAGTTACAATAGTAAATAGATCATACTTAAAATAGTTTTTTCTTTGGCTTCTTTTTCATGAGAATTGTAAGTGGTATAATTGTTGTATTATAGTTTGATGGTTTGAGTTATGTTAACTAATAACATAAACAAACCATACTTATGATAAATGCAATGATTATTTCACTTAATATCAAAGTTAGAGATCATAAATTATGTGTTTGTTGATTTACAAAAATTTGAGAGTGGGTTTGCCTCTAAATTGTTCTTTAGTCTAATAATTTTTGAATCACATTTTCTAGTGTTAGCTCATAATTTCTAGTTAACAAATCCTCTTCGACTTTGGTATAATTTGATTGAATATAATTTTAAAAATCATCAATTCCCTATGGATCGACCCGTATTCGCCGCGTGCTACATTCGTACACCGTGCGCTTGCGGTTATTTTTATTACTAAATTCGTTCGACGGTTTTCTAAACCGATAGAATTTCCGTCGACGAACAAGTTTTTGGCGCCGTTGCCGGGGAATTTTTTGATTTTAAATTTCTGTTCTTCGGATTATTTTTCTTTGTTTGATTTTTGTGTGATTTTATTTTGTGTGTGTTTGCAACAAACAAAAAAAAAATGTGTGTGTTTGTTGTTTTGTTTTTGTTTTGAATTTGTTTTGTACATATTGATCTAGTTTCCCTTTGCATTTCTAAAAAAAAGGCATAAAAAAATTCTAAAAAAATCTATTTCATTTTCATTTTTCATTTGCATTTTTATTTACATTGCTAAAAAAAACATACAAAAACTGTGCATATCTTCATCACTGTGCACAGCCCCTTCTGCCTGCTCACTGTTCAAAACCAAACTGTCAAAATCCCTGCCATCACACAACCGTTCACTCAAAACCATATCCCCTCTATTTCACATTTGCAACCATCCTCTGCTTCACTCAACTCACATCTTCAATCATCACCACTTGCTTGCATATTTTCACAATACTTCTTGCTGCCTACTCACCTCAACAGACATATCAGTGCAATCAGTGCAACTCCACAACAGAAACTTCAATAACCACAATAGTGGCTCCTCTTTCTCACAACAACTACTGTGCACAGAAACATCACTGTGCACATAAACTTCGACAAATACCCTTACGCAGTTCGCCATACTACTCTGCCTTGACCACCAATACGACTTACCCTGCCTTCTCCCCTTCACCGAATCACATATCGATAGCAACATACCAAAATAACCAACTGACCACTACACTACTCCTCCACAACAACTTAAACTACCACTCAAACACCACAAAACCACCAATCTTCATCTCCAAACAAGCTAGTACAATCCTCTATCAGCTAGCTGCATACCCCTACACTTACGATTCACACATTACATTTACAATTTTTCTTTGTGCAAAACTGTGCACATCATTTCTGCAAACTGTGCAAATTCTTCATCACACTCATCCATTAACCACATACCATTCCATTACATCACCCAATACCACCCACTTACAGTTACCACACTTCTGGTATCACTTGAGCCACTTCTAAACCATTCACTGTCAACATCACCTCCATTTCCCCTTACTTCAACAACATTTACTTCCGACACTTCAATAATCTCCTGCCAGCAGCCTCTACGACTAACATCTTCCATACATCCACCTTCAAAACATCAGTTTTTTCACTCACCAATACTTATCGATATTGTCATCCAATAAAAAAAAGAATTCTGACTTCATCACTGACCATTCCCCCCTTCTGCCTTGCCAAATACCCCATACACCACCATAACAACTTCTTCACTCACCTGTCCTCCTCCCGTTATCACAGTGTCACCTCATATCCTCCATCTACACTTCCACAACTGCTCCTCCTCGCTAACCACCCACCACTCTGCTGTGCAGCAACCCACTTCGACTGCCTTCCTTTGAAAACTGCTGCAATACCTTCAACTACATATCCCTTCTGGCCATCCATAACATCAAAACAGCAGTTACCATCTTGTCTCACTGCCCATTGCCTCACCCTTCCTTTCACTGCCACGACACAACAACAACTTCACCAATTCCCTATTACTTCACGGCGACCATCCAACCACCAGAACGTCAATTGCAGCCAAATCAATAAATCGAACTCAATCGCCAGAAATACCATTTCTCCATCATCTTTGGCCACACCCTTCCTGCCTTCATAACAAATTCTGTGCCCACCCTCAGTCAACTCTCTACAGCAACCCAGTAACTCCCACTAACCTCCGTTCAAAACCATCTCCTCCAACCATTCATCTGTCAAATCACTCCAGAAGCAACTGCTGTTAACACACCAAAACCCGCTACCTCATCAGACCCGAGCGAAGCTGCTACTATTCTCAGCAAATCGCCACTTAAATCCATCACCTTCACCAAAAACCGCGACCTTCTCTCAGCAATAGCGACATCGTGAACCTCCCTGACTGCAATCACCAAATCACCCCCTTGCCACCAGAGCACTGCAACATCCTCCCGCAAACGCCTTCACCCATCAACTTCGAACTCCTCCGTAATCGCCATCCCTCGCGAATCAACTACACTCCGACCTCCATCATCTGATCGCAATTTCCCTTTGCTGGTAAAAATCGTTTTGGGAGTCGAAATTAAAATCGAATTGGGTTGACGAATTTTCGGTTAAGATTTTCTTTGCGAAATTGGATTGTGGAATTCGTGAAATCGAATTGTGAATTTTTGTTGGTCTGCGTATAATTCTTCTGTGTAACTTGGGTTATGATTTTTTGTGAAATTGGACTGTTGGGCCTGGCGGGTATGGTAGGATTTTGAGTTTTGCAGATTGTTTGCTTCCTGGCCTTTCGTTTTTCCATCCTTTTAAACAAACTCACATCACCAAAAAAAGATTTTTTTTTAAGTAAAACCCTACTTTTAAGTTTCCTTTCAAAAAAAAAACCAAAATAAAATAAAATAAAATAGGTTTTGTTTGAAAATCTTTTGTTTTGTTTCCTTTGATTTCAAACAGTTGTGATATTTTCCTTTGTTTTATTTCGTTCGATATATAAAAAAAAATTTGTAAATATATCTTGTTCTTCATTTCAGGTTGCCAAAGCAGAAATTCAAAAGGGAAAAGTGTTTGCCAACAAGTAAACCGCTTTGCTTTGCTAAGAAAAATCGCCGCTAAAAAAAAATATTGCTGAAATAATCTGCACGCTCTGGTATTGTGCTTCCATCTTTATTCGCATTGTTGGTTGCTTGCATTTGCATTAAAAAAAAAAATTCAAAATCCAAAAAACCAAAAACAAACTTCATTTTAGTTGCATTGTTAATACACGTTTAATTTCTTGTTTTGCATTCATCTCGTCTTATTTTCTTTTCTAAGGGCAATACCCCAATTCACATAAGATGAGGGATTTGATCACCCTTTCCTTAGCCCACAAACGCATTTCATCGTAGAATTTGACTAATAATAAAGGTTAGACGTTGGATCTAAAGGTGTCACGAGCTCACTTAGGGCTTAATTGTATCTTCACAATTGTTTTATTTGAACGATTTTATTTCTTGGTGTCTAGGCTACGGCAGAGTAATAACCAGTTATAAAAATTACGGTGATACGTAAATATTATACTGGTTGTTCCTCTGAAGGTACTTAAACCTTCGGCTGCATTGCTACGGTGATTCGTGGTGCACCGATAACTCCTGTCTGTTACCTGGCTGAGAAATATTTTTGTTGATTTAAGAAAAAGTGTGATTATACAATTTTGGGTTAGGAGCTACTAAGGATAGAAAATTGTAATTAAGTCCTTTGCATTCATTTAGTTGCATTAGTTCATGCATATTTTAAAAAAAAAAATTAAAAAATCCAAAAAAAAAAAATTTGTAAATTTTAACTTGATTTTTCATTCAAAAAAAAATCCTTTTCTTTCTTTCCTTTGAAAATATTCAAAAATCCATAAAAAATATATATAATCTTTTCAAAAAAAGAAAAAAAAATTTGAAAAACAAAAATCAGTTTCCATTTTCTTCAGAAAAAAAATTCTTTTTGGTAAATATTTGAAAATTCAAAAAAAAAAATACAAAACCAAAACATATAAAAAAAATTTGAAAAACCAAAAACAAAATAAAAATTAAACTTTTCTTTTGAAAATAAATCTCACTTGTTAAATAGTTTTCTCCCTTGTAAAAAAAAAATTCAAAAAAAAAAAGTTTTCAAATCTTCTTTCACTCCCTAAACTCAGTTCTAACTCCTTTCTCTTCTCGACTTTCACTTGTGCATGAGTACATGGACTCGTGACACAACAACGAATCGTTGGACTCGCGACCCTTCTACAAACCGTTTAACTCGAAAAGACGATCCTCCTGAAATGGCGAACGAAAACGCCCCTCGAACTCTTATGGATGGAATCTTTCACGATAGAGTTTCTATTCCATCTTGCATCACGTTACCCGCCCCTACGGGTAACCATTTCGAAATCCATTCGAACCATATTGCCACGCTTCCAAAATTTGGCAATTTCGAGCACGATGATTCATACATCTTTTTGACTAAATTCGAACAAGTTTGTGCAACCATTAAACTCCAACAACTTTCTGATGACGGAATCAAACTTCGATTAATGCCATTTGCTCTTACGGATTACACTGAAAAATGGTTGTACAGCTTACCTTCGAACTCAATTAAAACATGGGAAGAATTTGTAAAAGCTTTCTTAAAAAAGTTCTACCCCTTGGAAAAAACAAGCAGAATTCGAAACGAAATTGTAAATTTTCATCAATTCAAGGGTGAACCATTTGGAAAATATTTTGAAAGATTCAAAGAGCTTTTGATAAAATGTCCACACCATAACTTTGAAAAATGGACGATTTGCCAAATCTTATATGATGGACTCAAAAACAGCTCACGAACCAAGCTCGAATCAATGTGCCAAGGCAATTTTCTTGCCCAACATCATGACGATGCTTGGCAATTTCTTGAAAACCTCGCTGAAAAGTCGTCCCAATGGGAACGCTCGAACGAAAAATCAATATACTCACGATCGAGTGCACACTCGATAGGACCTTCAGTTGCTTTGGAAGCTAAGATCGATGCAATGATTAAAAAATTTAATAACGTTTTCTCATTGAATCAAACGAACCAAGCTTCCCAACCAATGTGCTATAAATGCAACGATCCTAATCATATAGCCGATCAGTGTCCTAATTCCGTCGAACAAATCAATGCTTTCAATAAAACCAAAAACGACCCGTTTTCTCCAACGTACAACCCTGGTTGGAGAAATCATCCGAATTTTGCGTGGAGCCAAAACAATCCCAACACGAATACGATTCGTCCCAATTTTCAAGCATTTCCGTATAATGCTTCGAATCCTCCCTTTCAACCCAATAATTTTCAACCAAACTTTACGGGCCCATCTCATAATCAACCACAACAACCAAATTTTCCACCAAATTCTGCTCATCCTCCACAAGACGATAAACGTTTAACTTCGCTTGAGAAAACTCTTGAAACGTTGGCTAAGGCAACTACTCAAAGCCTTCAATCAAACAGCAATTTGCAAAATTTATTGACTTCATATATGCAAAACACAAACCAATCGATTGCAAAGCTCGAAATGCAAATGAGTCAATTAGCCACGTCTGTAAGTGAACGTGAACGTGGAACATTCCCAAGCCAGCCCCTTCCAAATCCCAGAAATCAAAACGCAAATTCAAATCAAGCCCATGTTGTTCAAGATAGCAACGTCACCCAGTTGAATGTTATCACAACTCTCCGTTCTTGTAAACAAATCAATAATCAAGTCGTTAATCCAAATGATTTACCGGAAACTTTTCTCGACGCTTCTAAAACAACGAAGGACTCAGAACAGAACGTGGAGCCAAACGTTGAATCGAACAACAATCAAAATTCTTCTTCTTCTACTCGAGTATACCCGCCTACCGAGTATCGTGTTCCATTTCCGCATCGTCTTTGACCAAAGAAACACTCGGACCAAATGGAAAAGATGATGGAAATTTTTAAACAAGTGAAGGTTAACATCCCGCTTCTTGACATCGTGCAACAAGTCCCCACTTACGCAAAATTTCTTGAGGACTTATGCACCCAAAAGCGACATACTCAAGTGCCCAAAAAAGTCTTCTTAGCCGCCAGTTTGAGTGAAGTCTTGTCCCAATCCATGCCCGTTAAATATAAAGATCCTGGCTGCCCTACGATTTCGTGTACAATTGGAGACAAGACGATTAACAAATGTTTGATAGACTTAGGCACGAGTGTCAACTTGATTCCATACTCCGTGTACGAACAATTAGGCTTAGGTGAGCTCAAACCCACGAAAATTACGCTTCAATTTGCCGATCGTTCCATTAAGAAGCCCGTGGGAGAAATCGAAGACGTACTCATTCGAGTAGGGCAATTTATATTCCCCGTTGACTTTATCGTTCTCGAAACACAACCTGTGACGAATCCCTCGATTCAAATTCCGTTGATTTTAGGCCGACCGTTCTTAGCCACCTCAAATGCCTTAATCAATTATCGTAACGGATCAATGAAAATCTCTTTTGGAAACATGACTTTGGATCTTAATATTTTCAATCTTGAAAGCCAATCGAATGAACCTTGTGAACCAACGTTGAAAGTTAGTGCTATTCACGAAAATGTTGAAAACGAAACACTTGATCTTAACGATGAACGTGAGGCCGAGTATGAAAAATTGTTTCACAAAATTCCCAACGATATTGAATACACTCTTCCTTTTGAATCTGTTCCAGTTGAGTCTGAATCTCAACCCAATTCTTCGATCGAAAAAATTCCAAAGTTGGACCTCAAACCGCTTCCCGACCACCTTAAGTACGCATACTTAGGTGAAAATGAAACCTGTCCTGTCATCATTTCAAACAATCTTTCTCTTGACCAAGAAGTTTCTCTTCTCTCTGTCCTTTCGAAAAATAAGGAAGCAATGGGATGGTCGATTTCTGATATAAAAGGAATTAGTCCCGCTCTGGTTCAACATCGCATCCATTTAATCGATGATGCCAAGCCTGTTCGTGACGTGCAACGAAGGCTTAATCCAAAAATGAAACATGCGGTATGTGATGAAATTCTTAAACTTCTCGACAACGGAATCATTTACCCAATCTCCGATAGTTCATGGGTTAGCCCAATTCACGTTGTACCGAAAAAGTCCGGGCTAACCGTAGTCAAGAACAATTCAAACGAGCTTATTCCAACTCGTACTCAAACGGGTTGGCGTGTTTGCATTGACTACCGAAAACTAAATGCCGCAACACGTAAAGATCACTTTCCTCTTCCTTTCATTGACCAAATGCTCGAACGTTTAGCTGGCCATGAATTTTACTGTTTCCTTGATGGTTATTCCGGCTATAACCAAATTCCAATCGCTCCCGAAGATCAAGAGAAAACAACTTTCACATGTCCATTCGGTACCTTCGCTTATTGACGTATGCCATTCGGACTATGTAACGCTCCTGCGACTTTCCAACGATGCATGGTTGGAATCTTTTCCGACATGATAGAACACTTTCTAGAAGTTTTCATGGACGATTTCTTTGGCGATTCTTTTTCCCAATGTTTACATCATCTCGAGTTGGTTCTAAATCGATGTAGAGAAAAACATTTGACTTTGAATTGGGAAAAATGCCACTTTATGGTCAAACAAGGCATAGTCCTTGGACATATCATCTCAAATAAAGGCATTGAAGTAGACAAAGCAAAAATCGATGTCATTGCAAATCTACCCATTCCCAAATCCGTTAAGGACATTCGATCATTTCTAGGACATGCTGGCTTTTACCGTCGCTTTGTGAAAGACTTTAGCAAAATCGCCCGTCCTTTGACGACCCTTCTTGGAAAAGACGTTCCTTTCGATTTTAACTCTGATTGTATCTCTTCTTTTGAACGTCTTAAGAGCGAACTCATTTCTGCCCCAATCATTTGCGCACCCAATTGGGATCTTCCTTTCGAAATAATGTGCGACGCTTCAAACTTTTCCGTTGGTGCTGTCTTGGGACAACGCATCAACAAGATCCTTCATGTCATTTACTACGCGAGTATGACCTTGAACGACGCTCAACTCAACTACATAACAACTGAAAAAGAGCTTCTAGCTGTCGTTTTTGCGCTTGAAAAGTTTCGACCTTACTTGATAGGTTCACACATTACGGTCTACACTAACCATTCTGCGCTTCGATATCTCTTCACTAAAAAAGATGCTGAATCCCGTTTGATTCGTTGGATCCTTTTACTTCAAGAATTTGACCTTACAATCAAAGACAAAAAAGGATCCGATAATGTCTTAGCCGATCACTTATCTCGTCTTTCAAACGCACCATCTCCTTTGCCAATCAATGAAAACTTCCCCAATAAACAACTTCTTTCAATTTCGATCGATCCATGGTACGCTGATATAGTGAACTACTTAGTCACTAAACAAACTCCCTCATCTTGGTCCAAACAGGACAAATGCAAATTTATGTCCCAGGTGAAATACTTCTATTGGGACGATCCATACTTGTTTAAATATTGTCCTGACCAAATCATCCGACGTTGCATTCCGGATAATGAAATAAGGAGTGTTCTTTCGTTTTGCCATAATCAAGCGTGCGGTGGACATTTCGGTCCTCGAAAAACCGCGGAAAAAGTGTATCAGTGTGGTTTCTATTGGCCTTCTCTTTTCAAAGACTCATTTGAATTTTGAAAACTTGTGATCGATGTCAAATGCTTGGACGAATTTCTCGATGAGATATGATGCCTTTAAACCCCATTCTTACGATCGAAATCTTTGATGTATGGGGTATTGACTTTATGGGACCTTTTCCCAATTCTTTTGGAAACTTGTATATCCTTCTCGCTGTCGATTACGTTTCAAAATGGGTCGAAGCCGTTCCTTGCAAAACCAATGACCATAGAATTGTTGTGAAATTTCTCAAAGAAAATATCTTTTCGAGGTTCGGCACACCTCGCACAATAATCAGTGATAACGGTACCCATTTTTGCAACCGTTCTTTTGAAACTTTAATGAAAAAATACTCGATAACCCACAAGTTATCCACTCCGTATCATCCTCAGACTTGTGGCCAAGTTGAAGTTTCAAATCGACAAATAAAACAAATCTTGGAGAAAACTGTCAATAAAAATGGAAAAGATTGGTCTCAGAAATTGACCGACGCGCTTTGCGCTTACCGTACTGCATTTAAAACTAACCTTGGGATGTCCCCATTTCGTTTAGTTTACGGTAAAGCTTGCCATTTACCCGTTGAAATTGAACACAAGGCGTTTTGGGCAATAAAAAACTTAAACTTTGATCTTGAAAAAGCTGGCGAAAATCGAAAACTACAACTCAACGAACTTGAAGAACTTAGGAACGACGCGTATGAAAACGAGAAAATTTACAAAGAAAGAACCAGAGTTTTTCATGACAAGTCAATCCTAAGGAAAACGTTTTCGCCTAACCATAAAGTTCTTTTATATGACTCGAGACTTCATTTATTTCCTGGGAAACTTAAATCAAGGTGGACCGGACCATTTGTGGTACGAACTGTTTTTCCACATGGTGCCATAGAAATAGAAAACCCAAAGGATGGATCAATTTTCAAAGTCAATGGTCATCGTTTAAAACCCTTCTTGGAATTGCCCGGTAACCAAGAGGAGGAGCTCATGATCCTTCATGAGCCAAGCTACGTCCAGTAAGAATGTTAACCCTCTTTTGTAAATATGTACATATTTTTCCCCGTTACACTATTATATCATGCATCGACTATGGGGACACGGTCAAAGATAAGTGTGGGGGTATTTGAGTCTCATTTTCATTTTTTTAGTTTTTCATGGCATTTTTTTTAATTTTCATTTTCTTCAAAAAAAAATTTCTCAAAACTCCTAAATCTCAAAAACAATTTCTTTTAACCATTTTGATTTATTTTTGAAGAAACACTATGGGATAAGTATAAGTTTTGGTTAGTAAATTGAAATTTTTGAAAATTTATTTGTCTTAAAATAAAAATAAAAATGAAGTTTGATTACAAATAACAATGGTTTAACTAGTATATAGGAAGGTTCATCTATGCTAATTATGAAGTATGTTCTAATTGAAAATCTTTGTTTAAAAAGTGGTAAATTTAAAGTAAAGGATATAACATTTTTGTCTTCTAAGTTAAATGATGCTAAGATGATTTTGCAAAACTCTCTCCTTTAAAAAAAATATATATATATATAAAAAAATAACATCCAAAGTATTCACTCTCATTAAAAAGTCCTCACGGTTATGCATGGGTGAATTACTTGGAATTTTTGATTATGTGCTTTCATACTCATTTAAAAGTCCTCTTTCATACTCATTTAAAAGTCCTCACGGTTATGCATGTATGGAACACATGAAAAAAAATAGATTTAATAAAAACCACCTACGGTCGATAGGTGTATGCACGAAAGTGTGTGCACTCGCCATGCTCTGTACTCCCCTCACATAAGACCGAAAGGCAGTGCATGGGTGGTATATCTGGCCTCAGTTTACCTGAGCTAGGTGTGTAATTTTTCTTGCAAATAATGAGAGAACAAGCAATTGAAATCCAAGCACTAGTTTAACTTGTTTGATTTAACTTGTTTGATTTAACTTGTTATTGAAACGAAATGAAAATACCACTTTAACAAACTTTGATAATCAATTAAGGATTCATTTCATAGTTACATTATGTTATCAACCAAAACAACTAGATAAACTGTGGTCTATCTGTTATAACAACTTGATTTCTTATTGGAAATTTTGACGAGTAAAAATTTTCAAGACAATGACCAAAACTTGTATTTAACTTATTCATGTCAATTTAAAAATAAATCCTTCATTTGTAAATATTTCCAAAAACTCGCATTCATCTCTTTGTAAATAAATCTTGCATTTTGTAAATATTTTCATCCTGCATTTGGATTTTGTAGGTAGTATCCGCTGAAAACCCTCACGAGACAACACTCGTCCTACTGGGGACACCCAGAGGTTTAACGGCTTGTTGCATACGCTCAATGCAATCGTGCTCCCTATGAAAACGGATTTATCTTAGTTTTCCTTTATTCGAGGACGAATAAAAAGATAAGTGTGGGGGTATTTGATATGCACGTAATTGTGCATATATTTACATCCATATTTTATCTCTTTTTATTTAAATAATCATCATATTTGGGCATTTTAACATGTTTAAAACCAAAATTCAATTATTTCCAACCATCATATTTTCCTCTTCATTCAGGGGCAAAACGGTCATTTTGTGCATGTGTCAATATAAGAATTTTTACTTTGACATTTTTTGACAATTTTTATAGGAATTTGGATGCATATGGAAGAGGCTTATATGAAGATATATGCATGCACAAATGAATACAAAAGAAAGAAGAGGGAAATAATTCAAGCCATAAACATGGAGGACCCCACCCACTTACCTAAAAGTACAATTTGGAGCTAATGGACAACTAAGTGGAGGTTAAAGCTTCATGCAAAACAAATGATGGATTAATTAGTGATTAATGGTTACTTGTTGGCCACACTTCCTAAAGGGCATTTTTGGTAGCCCCCTAAAAATAGAATTAGGGTTTTATGCATGTATATATAGCCCTCTTATGTATATGAAACTATCTTCAACTCTTTCATCTTACTTAGGAAATTAAGAAATCAAGTGTAAGCACAATGTTCTATGAAATAAAAATGGCTTCCAAGCCTCTTTCTTCTCTCTTTTCTACATGCTTTTCTTTGTTTTATTGTTAATGTTTATTTCTATGCTCTCTTTCTCCTTATGTTCATAGCTTAGATTCATGTTTATGCAAGTAGTTAGTAGCTAATCTCTTTTGCTTTCTTTACTTATTTTCTATTTTTCTTTTCTTTTTAATGTTGAAACTTACATGTGATGCTTCAATGCCACAAATGAGTAGCTAAACCCCTTCAATTTAGAGGTGATGAAGCTCTCTAACTTTATGTAATTTCAACATTTTTATGATTTATGATCTCTTTGTTTATGCTTCATGAATGTGAATTTTGATGTAAGTTTATACAAGTGGGTTTGATAGCTTATATTGCTTATGCAAATGAGCTATTCTTACTCAACATAAACAAAATTTACATCAACATTTGCTAATTAATTTTTGATTATGAAATGAAAGTAAAAATGAAATTTGATTATCTATGTTACTAGTTACAATAGTAAATAGATCATACTTAAAATAGTTTTTGCTTTGGCTTCTTTTTCATGAGAATTGTAAGTGGTATAATTGTTGTATTATAGTTTGATGGTTTGAGTTATGTTAACTAATAACATAAACAAACCATACTTATGATAAATGCAATGATTATTTCACTTAATATCAAAGTTAGAGATCATAAATTATGTGTTTGTTGATTTACAAAAATTTGAGAGTGGATTTGCCTCTAAATTGTTCTTTAGTCTAATAATTTTTGAATCACATTTTCTAGTGTTAGCCTCATAATTTCTAATTAACAAATCCTCTTCGACTTTGGTATAATTTGATTGAATATAATTTTAAGAATCATCAATTCCCTGTGGATCGACCCGTATTCGCCGCGTGCTACATTCGTACACCGTGCGCTTGCGGTTATTTTTATTACTAAATTCGTTCGACGGTTTTCTAGACTGATAGAATTTCCGTCGACGAACAGATCTGCTTGAAATCGAGCACATAAACAAACACTCATCATAATATCAAGTCGACTAGCAGTTAAGTAAAGTAGTGATCCAATCATACTATGATATAGTTTTTGGTCAACACTCTTACCATTTTCATCTTTTTCAAGATGTATAGTTGTACTCATAGGAGTTGGTTTGACAGACGCGTTTTCCATACCGAATCGTTTAGTTAGATTATTACAATACTTTTCTTGATTAATAAAAATTGCATTTTGCATTCGTTTGATTTGTAACTCGAGAAAATATGATAGTTCTCCCATATGTGACATTTCAAATTCATTTGTCATGATATTCGAAATTCCTGACATAATTTTCATTTGTTGAACCAAAAATAATATCATCAACATATATTTGAATAATTAAAATATCTTGTTTAGTTTTCTTGATAAATAATGTTTGATCAACCTTTCCAATCTCAAAACCAGATTCCAGTAAATAGCTTTTAAGTCGATCATACCAAGCATGAGGTGCTTGTTTTAAACCATATGAAGCTTTCTTAAGTTTATAAACGTGATCTGGAAATTTTTCATCAGTAAGCAGAGGAGGTTGTTCAACATAAACATTTTCTTTTATAAAACCATTAAAAAAACCACTTTTAACATCAATTTGATATAATGTAAAGTTATGAAAACATGCAGAAGCTAGTAGAATACGTATTGCTTCTAGTCTTGCAACTGGAGCAAACGTTTCCTCATAGTCTATTCCCTCTTCTTGATTATAACCTTGTGCTACTAATCTAGCTTTATTTCTAGTAATGTTACCTTGTTCATCAGCTTTATTTTTGAAAACCTGTTTTGTACCGATGACTGATTGATCACTCGGTCTAGGAACTAATTACCAAACTTCGTTTCTTTCAAATTGATTTAGCTCTTCTTGCATAGCTATAATCCAATAATCATCAGTTGAGGCTTCCTTAATATTTTTAGGTTATATATTAGAGTGAAAAGCTATATGGCCCATTTGATTTAATTAATGTCTTGTTCTTACATTTGAATTTACTTCTCCAATTATATTTTGAATAGGGTGATTTCTCATAATTCTTGGAGGAGATCTTACTTATTATTGTTATTAATAGTATTTACATTTTCTAAAGAAATTTCAGAATTATTATATTGAAGAATAATATCATCATCATCTGAATTATTTGTCAAATTTACATTTGTATTATTTTCCACATTTGTAAATTTAGAATAATTTTTGATATTTTCATCGAACGAAATGTTTTAGTTCTATTATTAAATACTTGATAAGCTTTGCTTCTTTCCGAATATCCTATGAATATACCTTCATCGGATTTTGGATCGAATTTGCCAAGTTGATCTTTAGTGTTAAGTATGAAACATTTAGAACCAAAAACTTTAAAATATGAAAAATTCGGTTTTCTACCAGTTAAAAGTTCATAAGGAGTATGTTTTGTTAATGGTCGAAAAGAAAGATGATTCAAAACATAACAAGCAGTGGCAACAGCTTCTGCCCAGAAATGCTTAGGTAAAGTGCTTCCATTTAATAAAGTTCGTGCATATTCTTGTAATGTTCTATTTTTCCTTTCTACAACTCCATTTTGTTATGGCGTTCTAGGAAAGGAAAAATTATGATTAATTCCTTTCTTGTTACAAAAATGTTCGAAAGCTTCATTTTCAAATTCACCTCCATGATCACTTCTAATGTTTTTAACTTTAAAATTCTTTATATGTTGAATTCTTTTTACAAAAATTTTAAAATTCTCAAAAGTATCACTTTTATGTTTTATAAAAATAGTCCAAGTATGTCTTGAAAAATCATCTACAATAACAAACACATATCTATTGTGATTAATAGATTGAACTTGAGTTGGTCCGAAAAGGTCCATGTGTAACAGTTCAAGTGGTTGTGTTGTAGATACGATTTTCTTAGATTTAAAAGAAGATTTTTGTGACGACCCAAAATTTTTGTGCATTTCAAATAGGAATATTTAATTGATTATAAATATTTGAAAGGTTAATTTTAACTTGAATTCCAAATATCACTATCTATTTGATAATTAAAATTTTGAATTAAATAAGTTGAAATGGGGTAAAATGTTGAATCTTGAGTTTTAAGCTTGTTAAAAATATTTTGAAGGCTTGTAAAATTTATATTGATAGTGCTGAGAATAATAGAACTTTTAAAATTGAATTTAACAGTGATTTGTTCAGTTTTGAAATTTTATCGTTTAAATTGAATTTAAAAAATAGCCTTCCGAGGCACAGTCTCGGAATTCGATGACACCAGTTCCATTGGATCCATAATATTGTATTATTATCGGATTTCACATTTTGTATTGATCGGAGTTGTTGTGTGAGCTAACGATATATAAACGCGCTGAAAATTTAATTGATAATAATCGGTTCAAAAAGTTATCTTCTCCATTCGGTCGAATTAGGGCTCGAAACCTTTTCCATTGCGTTTGGAATATGTGTATAACATTATAAACGCCTAGCGGCACGCCTCGATAGGAGTTCGTGATTTTAGGCTACGTATGTCGAGATAATTTGTATTCAAATTTGAATATAAAGTAATATAAAATAATAAATAAATAAAACCCCAAATCAACCTCGGTTGAATTTTCATTCATCGATACTGTTGCCTTTCACTTTCAAAACATTGTAGCGAGTATTCTCCCACACGCTTCCCTCTTTAATAATTACAATCGAACCCTTCTTGGCCTTCATTTTCAAATCGTTAACCCTAAATAAAAATAATAATGGCGACTGCTCCCTAAATTCTAAATCGCGTCTTCCTCCTCCATTTCTTTTCGTTTCAAAATCGAAGCTGTTCGATTGGGAGACGCGAGTTTCCTCCCTTTCTCGTCTTCGTGAGCGAAATCGATTTGCCGAAGTGGCCTAGATCGAGATGGATGGTTCGATTTTATAGTTGTTCGTCGTTCGTCGCGCATGCGAGTGATTAGAGTTGCCGTAGGCAGAGCAGGGTGCTCGCGAGTAGATGGGAAGGCGGTAGTATTGGAATTCGATCTAGAGCTAGTCGCGTTTCCGAAGGTAGGTTCGGCGGCTCGTCGATGGGCCCGCATGGTGTCAGGGGTCGCGTTTGGGTTCAACTCTTTCAGCGAGGTGGTTTCTCGTGTGCTGCTGTTGAGAAGAAGCTCGTGTTTTCTTGTGATTAAGGTAATTTATTTATATAAGAAGTATAAATTCCATTTTTTTTATTTCAAACATATGTATATATATAATGTATATATAAAAGTTACATTTGTTTATATACCGTAAAATGAAAGAGTTGTTCCTGTCCAGCAGTTTAAATCTTGAGTTAATTCTAGTTAATTTAAATATATATGTAATCTGTAGTACAGTAACAATAATATATATATATATATAGGATTTTGAAATATATATATATATATATATATATATATATATAAACAAGCGATTAAAGTTGAGTAAAATTAGATTTTAAAGCTGATGTAGATTATTTTGGAATAAGCTAAAATATACATATGCACGTTTTTAAAATTTACTAGCTTATTTTATAACAATGTATTTTGGATGATTAATTTGTTTTATTAACTCATTTAACTATTTTACGGGAGGATTGAAAATGGGAAGCAGTTAAAATAAATCATTATTGAGTAATTTATAAAATGAGATAAATAGTCCGATTATGCGAATATTAATAAAATCATTTAATTTCTGTTCAAGGTCAAAAATTATGGAAAACAAGTCCTAATGGATTGGACTGCCAAACAAAAATCAAAGGTGAGTTAATCTCACTCATCTGGTAATAATTTAAATTTAAATGATTAAATTTAAATAATTGGTTGAGTGGTTGAATTGATTGATGTGCTATATTATAGTATATACTACATCTTGGAATGTTTGATTTTCCGCATTATATAGCAGATGAGACCCTATGCACCGCATAATAGCAGATGATTTATATTAATCCCATATACCGCGATTGTGACGACCCGAAATTTTTAAGCAATTTAAATCGAAATATTAAATCGATTTTAAATATTCAATATAATAATTTTAACTTGAATTACAAATATCGTTATTTATTTGATACTTTAATAATAGAATTTAATGATTAGAAGTTGAGTAGATTGTTGAATCCAGAGTTTTAAGTCTGTTAAAAATAATTTAAAGGCTTGTAAAATTTATATTGATAGCATGGAAAAACAATACAAGTTGTAAAATTTGAAATTAACAGTAGTTTGTTCAGTTTTGAAACTTCATCGTTTAAATTGAATTTAAAAATAGCCTTCCGAGGCACAGTCTCGGAATTCGACGAAATCAGTTCCATTGGATCCGTAATATTGAGTTATTATCGGGTTTCAAATTTCGTAGTGATCGGAGTTGTTGTGAGCATACGATATGTAAACGTGTGAAATTTATATCGAGAATTCAAATATAATTTATACTATATTGTTGACCGGTCCAGATTTCTTAACATTTGAGCTTTGCTGTTCCTTCTCCAATACGCTTCTTCGTTCAATAATTAAAAAGGGGAAGATATTTTTCTTCGTTCAGGAAACAAACGAAGCCTCCCTTTCCTTTTTCGTTTCGAATCCAAGATAATGGCCGAATAAAATGTTGCTCTCGTGTTCGAGCGAGACATTCTTCCTTTTCCTTAAATCAAAACCGTGTCTTCCTCTCCAGCAACGAAACCCCGATTTCTCCTCATGTTTGTTCGAGCATCCCTCTTTCCCTTTTTCTTTAAATCGACCGAAGAGAAAAAAAAAAAGGGGCTCGGAGAGATAATTGAGCCCCAACTTCAAGCGTTTCGAATCGAATTGAATCACGACCCGAGGTGAGCTCGTGTGCTCTGGTTGAGGGTTTGCAGCAGATCGACTGTGGAGCGCGCGAAGCATTTCGAAGAAGGGGGGGCGTGGATCTGAGGCGTGTTGTCGTGGAGGAGTGAGTCTCTAAGGATGTCGACCGTTCGTTTGAGAATGGGGGTGGAGGTGGTTCATTGTCGTGCGCGTGCTGAAGATGTGAGAACAGACGTGGGATTTGGGTTTTGGTTGTTCGGTGCTTGCTGTTGGACATGGTTCTGATGATAATGTTAATCTGGGCGACGCGAATTGAAGGTAAAATCCATGTTTTTAAATTTAATTTGAATAAAGAAATATACAAATATAAATGCAGTAAAGTATATCCATACATATTTTAAGTGTATGTATATACAGATCAGAATATATATATATATATAATTTTTCAATTAGTTAATTTATAATTTGCATTTCAGTTTAGACTAGGATAATTAGAAGTCAAGAAACAAAGGATTTTACAGTAAATGATTATAAATTTATTCTGTTTTATAAAAATAAATAAAAAAAAATTTGGGTTGTGTGATTGAAATTTTATATAGGAAAAATTTTCGATTATAGAATGATAATAAAAATGATTATTGAATTTTAGAGTTCACTGTAATCAGATAAATTCTTTTTTATACAATTTGGATGGGAAATTATCAGTTTAAACTAAATTTTATAGTCACTTAAATTAATAAATGATAATAAAATTATTTGGTTATTCTAATTATTAAGATAAGTGATTAATGGAATTTAGTTACAATTAATTTATTAGTTGAAAACAAAATGTTTAGTTTAAATTAAATTGTTGGCCAATTTAATTTATTAAATAATCATTGTAGAATATCTCGAATACTGATAAGAATTATTAATATTTATACAAGGTTATAAACCGGGAAAACCAAGACATAATTGATGTGGACTGCAAACAAATGCAAGGTGAGTTAATCTCACTCAGTTTAAAATTTAAAATTTAAAATGTTTAAATTTAAATAATTGTTTGGATGGATGAATTGAGTGATGTGATATAGTATGATATTTTGGAATTGGCCTATTATATGGTGCTAACATTTGTGGATGCAGGGAAAACAGGTTGGAGGGATCCAACTGGACCCCTCACATTTATTTAAATCATTCAATATTCTCTGTTGCGATTATTTAATATCTTATGATGAGTTATATTGGGATATTGACTGTTATGGTTCGATTGGATATTTGGGTATAATGAACTACCAAATTATATGAATTGGGTTGTTGAAAAGAAATAAAAAAAAAGTAAAAGTAAATTGTAAGCGAAATAATTATATAAAGTTTGAATAAATTAAGAATGAATTGGAAAGAAATAGAAGTAATATGAAAATAATACTAAATAACTTCGAGTATGAAGAGAAATGAAATTTTGAATAAAACGAAATTGATGAATTGTAAACTTAAGTTATATCAATTAAAGAAATAAAGAATTGTGTTAAAATTCAAAGTCCAAATTTATTTAAAAGGGTTAAGAAGTAATCTGAAAAATCTAAAACTTGTATTTTCAGTTAAAGTATGTTAAATAATAAGTAAGAAATAAAATTTGAAATTAATGGTATTTGAGATAAAATAGAATCAATTTGAAATCAATTTGTAAATTGATTCAGGTGTTTGAAATTGGAATTTCAAGAAGAATGTGGAAGGAAGTATATTTCCCTGGATAGCCAAGTATGTTTTAAAAGAAAATTTTAAATATAAGATAAAAGTTTTAATATGGTCTTAAAAAGCATATTTTAGAAATTTATTATTTATGAATGTTTAAAATTCTTAAGTAAATATTTTTCAAATCTATTATTGAAATAACTATTTAAAGGTGACTTAGTATTTTATATTTAAACGTGAAAACCTAGTTTTATATTTTATAAAGTAACCTTATTATTAAAAATCATATAGTATGTATTCTTAGTAAATTATTGAAGTAGTTCTAACTTAAACGTTTAAAAGTATACTTAAAGTAAAAAAAAAAAATTTGAATTATTTTTAAAAATCTAAGTTTTGTGCTTGGCGATTCCAGTGGAAATAGAAACTATTTGGGAAATTGATTTTGAGAAAGGAAGATAGTTTTGAAACTGTTTTCAAAGGATTGAAAATAGAAATATATCTTTGAGGATATTTTGAGATACATAAATAATTTGGGGAATTATTTATTGGTTGATGGTTGTTTGTGAATGTTAATTGATAGTTAAATAACCGACTATCAATATTGGCCAACTGCGTTGATCGTTTCGAAGAGACCGGGATCGAGATTTATTTCTCGAAAACCACTTCGATCCGGTTTGTACGTTTCGTGCGAAAAACGTGTTCGGAGTCGAAGATGGAGCAGTGAAGTGCAAGGGCTAGTCGCTACTAATCCTGAGGATACTTCCAAAATGGATGTAGTAGGAATAGTGCCTTCGGTTCCGTTCGAATCCGGGACGGACTTGTATGGATGAATGCTTGCGAAACATCGTCAGGAGGACGATGGGCATTCTAAGTGAAACGTTCTAAAGGTAACGCTTAGCCTCAAGCCTCATCAAATGGGAATGACTGAAAATCAGGGGATATGCAGCAAGGTTAGGTGGGTCATGCCCAAGCAGGACAAGATAATTCCCCTGTCTAGATGTCCCTTATTTATATCGGCTTAGTGGGTGGTTGGTCGCGCCAACCACGGGTTTATCTTGTTCGGGACTGTTCAGTAAGGAATGGTTCCGGCCTTGTGTTGCAGGGGATGAAGGGAGTAGTCCTCGGTACGGTGATCTAGGCCCCGTACTGTGACAGGTGGTACCCCAGTGCCTAGTCATTGTTGGAAATCCATTCTCCCTACGAGCCTTGTACGAGTTTTGTTTGTATTACCCACTTCGGTGGCTAGTAGCTGGAATTTAATCATGTAACAATTTCGGCTATTTTATAAGTATTTGTATATAGACCCTATTATAATATCAGAGGATTTCTATAAAAATTGTTTTAGCTATCGTAAGGTAAAAACCCGACATGTTTATTTGTGGCGTGGTCTTACGAGACGCTTTTGTTTTCAAAGGATTTTTGAAACTTTAATAATCAATTGGGTGTGATTTTCTCACGCTGGTATTCCAGACTGACTCGGGTATTATTTAACTGTAATGCTCGGGTCAGACCGAGTATTATAGAATATAGGATATGATGCTGTGGAGCTCAGGAGACGAGCTGGATGACGATACGTATTCTCGTATTTGTATATACATATTTCCGCTGTTTGAGTTGTTGTGTATTCATTGCATGTTACTGATGTGAGCTGTGACTGATGTACTCTGATGATGTAATGTATGTAAATAGGTATATTTGTTTTTGTGTAAAGATTATTTATTATCTATTATATTTTATTCCGCTGCGATGGTTAGATTCTGATGTTGATTTTGTTTTCTCTTCTTCTACCTCTTCTTCTTTAACCAAAATGGTTCGTATTTCTGTACAACTTGAGTTGTTATGTGTAGAATAGAGTGACTCAAGGGGTACGGATTTGCTGGTCGTTACAGTTGGTATCAGAGCATAGGTTGGAGATAACCTTGGCTCTGGTGGGAATTACTCATTTAAAATAGAGTCTATAGTACTCTACAATGAGTTTGAGCGTGTTAATAGATATGAGCGCGTATTTGTTAGTGGATATAAATTGTTTTAATATTGTGTTGATTGATTTATTGAGTGGCATATGAACCTTCGTCGACACAGTCTGCGCAACTGTATCGAAGGGGTTTCTAAACGCTTGAATAGAGCAATCGACACGATATTGTTTTAAATATGGGTGAATGAAATAATTTTACCCAAAATATATTTTGATATAAATAAAAGTTTTGTAAACTATCTTAGCTAATATATGGTTGCTTGGATGTTAGAAATGATAATATTAAAGTATCATCATTGTTAGGTAAAAATTTAAATAGAAATTGAAATATAACTAATATTTAAGGGATAAATTCATTATAGAATGAAATTTTTAAATATGAATTATAGATGTAATTTATGAATTGAAATAAAATCAAATAAGAATTTGTATGAACATAAGTTATGCAGATGAATTATAGAATTTTTTTTTAAGCAGGATTTGGAAATTTAAATCCCGAAAATTTGGAAGTGTTTTGGAGATAAATAATAGCATTATTGTTTTGGAGATATTTCTGAATGGAAATTTGTTTTAAATGGATTTTGAAAGTGATATAGCATTGAAATCACTTGGATTATTGGAAAATAATTCTGATGATGACGGCCGCATCATCGGTATTCATTTTTGAATTTCTAAGTGACGGATTGCTGCCAAAAAAAAAATTGATTTGTTCAGAAAAGCTGGTTGTTTTTGAAAATCTCAAAAGAAATTTGTTGGAAATAAAATCCAGGATTGGTTTAAAATTTTTGAGAAGTGTGATTTTGAGATGTTGGAGATTTCAAAATGATTTGAAATCAAAGCCGGGGATTTAAAAATCCCGATAAGATAAGTTGTAAGTTTATAAATGGAAATGATTTTTGAATCCGGAAGAAATTTAAGCTTTGGATAGTGGAATGTGAATCTAAAGTGAAGAGTTTAAATGAAATTAACTTGGATTGAAATTAATTGGATGGGCTGAAGTTAATATCCAATTATATTCAAATTAGGTTGAAATCGAATTGAGTTAAATAAATCCGAGTTAAGTAAAATTGAGTTGGGATGAGAATTCAATTGAATTAATTAATGAAATTAAATTCTTACCTGAATAAATGGGAAATAAGTTGGATAAGGATTGGATTGAAATAAATAAACCAGAATAACTTATAAAAGAATTAAAGATCCATGAAAATAAAATATGCTTGGGCTATAAATAAATAGAAGGCTTGAGTTAAAAATAAAAGATGAATATATTCCAGCTTATGATGAATGGAATTGTATAAAATAATAAGTTGTGACTTATTAAATTGAAAATGGAATACAATGCCCAAAATCAATATTTTGATAAATTGAAAAATGAAATGAGGATCCAAACTTGAAGTATAAAATAAATATTGAACTTAAGAAAATTAAATGGAGTGATATTTGGAATAAAAATTCAAGTGTTGGATTATGAATAAGGGGAGAACTAATTGGATAATAAATTAGTTAATGAGATTGAATTGTGAGTTTATGATGAAGTTGGAAATAAACTCAAATTATAAATTAAAATTGACTCAAATTGATGATGACGTGAAAGTAATTGAGAATGAAGCTGAATTATGAGTAAATAAATTGGATGGTAAATTGAAAGTGAATAATTGAATCAGAACTAGGGTTATTAAATTGAAAATTTAGCTTGAAGTGTTAACAAATTAAATATAATTGGAATGTATCAAATAAAAATGTAAATGGATTAAAATAGCAATGTTTGAATGTGCAAATAAAATCCATAAGTGAAGATAACTTGGAAATAGCCAGAGAATAAATTGAATGGGTTAAATCTGAAAAGTTAAATTTTATTATAACTAATCAAATAAATTTGTAGTTTGAAATGAGATTGGATTGAGATAGAATCAAATTAAATTGAAAAGAGAAATTTAATTGTAAAAAGAAATTGAGCTTAAGAATAGAAAGAAGAAAAAAAAGGGGAGATTTACTGGAAAATAAATGGGCTTAAGTATAAAATTGGAGTGAATAAACTTAAGCTAAAAAAAAGAAAAAAAAAAGGAAATGAGTTGAATTGCATTCAACTTAAAATTAAGTTTAATAATAGTAAATTGGATTTAAATCAAGTAAGAATAAATTTTAATTGAAATAAAATTCGGTGTGATGCCGAGGATATTTAATGGAGTGAAAATGCTTAAATAAATAATTGTAAACCATTTAAATTATTAAGGAATTGAAATAACTTGAGACTATAAGAAAAATAGAAAGTTTCAAGTTTATTAGAATGGTTTAAGTGAATGTGGGTAAACTAATTGAATAAATGAATGGATGAGATAAATAAGAATCAAATGAAGTATGGTTTGAATAAGTTGAGAAGTGATTATTGAATGAAATAGTTTGGAATAAACAATTACGGAATGGTTTTAAATGTAAATGAATGATTGTGAATGGATTAAAATAAAAGGAAATTTAATTGGAAATGAAGATGAACCTAAGTTGTTAATGGTTTTGAATAAACTAGCTTGGTTAATAAAATGATATGCAAGTAAATGGATTCAAATCTGAAATGCAATGAAACTGAGAATATATGGATTGTGAATAAATCTGAAATGGAATAGAATTAAGAATGAATAGAGTGAAATCAATTTAAATTGGTTATAAAGCATAAATACTAATTTATTCACATAAATCTCGTCAAATTGCATGGAATAAATTGTTGTTTGTTGTAAATGGGGTAATTAAACATTCTTTGAGTGAGAGTAGTAAAATAAATTGATTTTGAAGCAAGTGAATCAAATATGAGCTCAGTTTCCTTAAAAATAAATTAAATGCAAGTGATTGAGATTAAAACCATTTAAAATTGATGAGGTTGTATACGAATGGATTGAAAACCATTCAAATTGCATAAAAATGGTTTATAAATAAATTGGAACAGTTGAGTTAACATGGAAATTGTAGAAGTTGCTTATGGAAAAATGTTTGATGTGAATTTTTTTTTAGAATTCATATGTTTTAACTATTGCAAGTAAATGAAATGTGTTAAACTTCTTATATTCAACACTTACATGTTTAAATTGAGTAAGTACAGGTACCTGTGAGCCGTTTGGCTGGATTTGGTTGAGCTATTTGTTAAAAATAATAAGCTGCTTGCTTAAAATGCTAAATAAGGTACGCCTACGCAATTAAAATAGGAAATATGAACTGTTTTTGGTTTTTCCGACCGTGTGGGTCGATGTATATATATTTATCTCTTTTGTCAAATTGCAAAAGCTCCTCCGTACAAAGGGGACTCTGCCAAAATTTTTCAGAAATTTTGGGAGTTAGAAAATTTTGTTAACGACAAAACTATTTAGAATTGGAAACTAAAATAAGTTAGTAAATGAAACTAATTAAAGTAATGACTTAAATTAGTTATAAATGAAGGATAAAATTTAAAAGGTTCAAAGTTGAAAATAAATGAAATACATATGTAATGTGGAAATCGATTTGAATAGAAATGATATAAACTGAAGTGGTAAGGTGATATTGAATATAAAAGCATATTAAATACTTATACTAAACTTAAGAAAGGAATAGTGAATTCTAAATTGGAAATTGATAATATAAATATATATTACAAGTTGATATTTGGATAAATAGATATTGATATTGGTAAGGAAGTCGATAAAATGTTTTGAAATGTTGTGATTGGATATTACTGCTTAGTCGGATATGCAGGTAATATAAAGTGAAAAGAGAATTGATTTTGATTTCAAGAGATAAATTTGAATTGCCCGACAAAAGGTACGTATTTAAATTTGGTATGAAAATTGATTGGGATTTGGATTTGGATTGAGCCACTTGGCCTTTTGTTTTCTTTTTGGATTTGGGAGGCCGTAGAGCCATTTTGTAGTTGTACCGAGCTAGCCGCGCAAAGGAGACGCTGGCGAAATTTTTCGGGAATTTAGAGAGTTAGAAAAAATTTTGAGAAAATTTTGATAATTCAAAACTGGTTTTAAGAATAAAACTTGAATAATTGAGCGAATAGGATGGTTTGCAAACTAGGGAAAGGATTGGAAAGTTAATAAGAATAATAATAGTCTTTTATAGAAGATAGTTGGTTGGATATTGAATTGTTTGGTTTTGAGGAAAAGTAACGGGTATCGAACCATTCTTCCTAACTAGTAATTTCGGGGACGAAATTATTTTAAGGGGGGAGGAATGTGACGACCCGAAATTTTTAAGCAATTTAAATCGAAATATTAAATCGATTTTAAATATTCAATATAATAATTTTAACTTGAATTACAAATATCGTTATTTATTTGATACTTTAATAATAGAATTTAATGATTAGAAGTTGAGTAGATTGTTGAATCCAGAGTTTTAAGTCTGTTAAAAATAATTTGAAGGCTTGTAAAATTTATATTGATAGCATGGAAAAACAATAGAAGTTGTAAAATTTGAAATTAACAGTAGTTTGTTTAGTTTTGAAACTTCATCGTTTAAATTGAATTTAAAAATAGCCTTCCGAGGCACAGTCTCGGAATTCGACGAAATCAGTTCCATTGGATCCGTAATATTGAGTTATTATCGGGTTTCAAATTTCGTAGTGATCGGAGTTGTTGTGAGCGTACGATATGTAAACGTGTGAAATTTATATCGAGAATTCAAATATAATTTATACTATATTGTTGACCGGTCCAGATTTCTTAACATTTGAGCTTTGCTGTTCCTTCTCCAATACGCTTCTTCGTTCAATAATTAAAAAGGGGAAGATATTTTTCTTCGTTCAGGAAACAAACGAAGCCTCCCTTTCCTTTTTCGTTTCGAATCCAAGATAATGGCCGAATAAAATGTTGCTCTCGTGTTCGAGCGAGACATTCTTCCTTTTCCTTAAATCAAAACCGTGTCTTCCTCTCCAGCAACGAAACCCCGATTTCTCCTCATGTTTGTTCGAGCATCCCTCTTTCCCTTTTTCTTTAAATCGACCGAAGAGAAAAAAAAAAAAGGGGCTCGGAGAGATAATTGAGCCCCAACTTCAAGCGTTTCGAATCGAATTGAATCACGACCCGAGGTGAGCTCGTGTGCTCTGGTTGAGGGTTTGCAGCAGATCGACTGTGGAGCGCGCGAAGCATTTCGAAGAAGGGGGGGCGTGGATCTGAGGCGTGTTGTCGTGGAGGAGTGAGTCTCTAAGGATGTCGACCGTTCGTTTGAGAATGGGAGTGGAGGTGGTTCATTGTCGTGCGCGTGCTGAAGATGTGAGAACAGACGTGGGATTTGGGTTTTGGTTGTTCGGTGCTCGCTGTTGGACATGGTTCTGATGATAATGTTAATCTGGGCGACGCGAATTGAAGGTAAAATCCATGTTTTTAAATTTAATTTGAATAAAGAAATATACAAATATAAATGCAGTAAAGTATATCCATACATATTTTAAGTGTATGTATATACAGATCAGAATATATATATATATATAATTTTTCAACTAGTTAATTTATAATTTGCATTTCAGTTTAGACTAGGATAATTAGAAGTCAAGAAACAAAGGATTTTACAGTAAATGATTATAAATTTATTCTGTTTTATAAAAATAAATAAAAAAAATTTGGGTTGTGTGATTGAAATTTTATATAGGAAAATTTTTCGATTATAGAATGATAATAAAAATGATTATTGAATTTTAGAGTTCACTGTAATCACATAAATTCTTTTTTATACAATTTGGATGGGAAATTATCAGTTTAAACTAAATTTTCTAGTCACTTAAATTAATAAATGATAATAAAATTATTTGGTTATTCTAATTATTAAGATAAGTGATTAATGGAATTTAGTTACAATTAATTTATTAGTTGAAAACAAAATGTTTAGTTTAAATTAAATTGTTGGCCAATTTAATTTATTAAATAATCATTGTAGAATATCTCGAATACTGATAAGAATTATTAATATTTATACAAGGTTATAAACTGGGAAAACCAAGACATAATTGATGTGGACTGCAAACAAATGCAAGGTGAGTTAATCTCACTCAGTTTAAAATTTAAAATTTAAAATGTTTAAATTTAAATAATTGTTTGGATGGATGAATTGAGTGATGTGATATAGTATGATATTTTGGAATTGGCCTATTATATGGTGCTAACATTTGTGGATGCAGGGAAAACAGGTTGGAGGGATCCAACTGGACCCCTCACATTTATTTAAATCATTCAATATTCTCTGTTGCGATTATTTAATATCTTATGATGAGTTATATTGGGATATTGACTGTTTTG
The DNA here is from genome assembly GCA_030765085.1 of Allium cepa. Lineage (NCBI taxonomy): Eukaryota > Viridiplantae > Streptophyta > Magnoliopsida > Asparagales > Amaryllidaceae > Allium > Allium cepa. Next base: position 147,529,010 of record CM060945.1, read on the forward strand.
GTTCGATTGGATATTTGGGTATAATGAACTACCAAATTATATGAATTGGGTTGTTGAAAAGAAATAAAAAAAAAGTAAAAGTAAATTGTAAGCGAAATAATTATATAAAGTTTGAATAAATTAAGAATGAATTGGAAAGAAATAGAAGTAATATGAAAATAATACTAAATAACTTCGAGTATGAAGAGAAATGAAATTTTGAATAAAACGAAATTGATGAATTGTAAACTTAAGTTATATCAATTAAAGAAATAAAGAATTGTGTTAAAATTCAAAGTCTAAATTTATTTAAAAGGGTTAAGAAGTAATCTGAAAAATCTAAAACTTGTATTTTCAGTTAAAGTATGTTAAATAATAAGTAAGAAATAAAATTTGAAATTAATGGTATTTGAGATAAAATAGAATCAATTTGAAATCAATTTGTAAATTGATTCAGGTGTTTGAAATTGGAATTTCAAGAAGAATGTGGAAGGAAGTATATTTCCCTGGATAGCCAAGTATGTTTTAAAAGAAAATTTTAAATATAAGATAAAAGTTTTAATATGGTCTTAAAAAGCATATTTTAGAAATTTATTATTTATGAATGTTTAAAATTCTTAAGTAAATATTTTTCAAATCTATTATTGAAATAACTATTTAAAGGTGACTTAGTATTTTATATTTAAACGTGAAAACCTAGTTTTATATTTTATAAAGTAACCTTATTATTAAAAATCATATAGTATGTATTCTTAGTAAATTATTGAAGTAGTTCTAACTTAAACGTTTAAAAGTATATTTAAAGTAAAAAAAAAAAATTTGAATTATTTTTAAAAATCTAAGTTTTGTGCTTGGCGATTCCAGTGGAAATAGAAACTATTTGGGAAATTGATTTTGAGAAAGGAAGATAGTTTTGAAACTGTTTTCAAAGGATTGAAAATAGAAATATATCTTTGAGGATATTTTGAGATACATAAATAATTTGGGGAATTATTTATTGGTTGATGGTTGTTTGTGAATGTTAATTGATAGTTAAATAACCGACTATCAATATTGGCCAACTGCGTTGATCGTTTCGAAGAGACCGGGATCGAGATTTATTTCTCGAAAACCACTTCGATCCGGTTTGTACGTTTCGTGCGAAAAACGTGTTCGGAGTCGAAGATGGAGCAGTGAAGTGCAAGGGCTAGTCGCTACTAATCCTGAGGATACTTCCAAAATGGATGTAGTAGGAATAGTGCCTTCGGTTCCGTTCGAATCCGGGACGGACTTGTATGGATGAATGCTTGCGAAACATCGTCAGGAGGACGATGGGCATTCTAAGTGAAACGTTCTAAAGGTAACGCTTAGCCTCAAGCCTCATCAAATGGGAATGACTGAAAATCAGGGGATATGCAGCAAGGTTAGGTGGGTCATGCCCAAGCAGGACAAGATAATTCCCCTGTCTAGATGTCCCTTATTTATATCGGCTTAGTGGGTGGTTGGTCGCGCCAACCACGGGTTTATCTTGTTCGGGACTGTTCAGTAAGGAATGGTTCCGGCCTTGTGTTGCAGGGGATGAAGGGAGTAGTCCTCGGTACGGTGATCTAGGCCCCGTACTGTGACAGGTGGTACCCCAGTGCCTAGTCATTGTTGGAAATCCATTCTCCCTACGAGCCTTGTACGAGTTTTGTTTGTATTACCCACTTCGGTGGCTAGTAGCTGGAATTTAATCATGTAACAATTTCGGCTATTTTATAAGTATTTGTATATAGACCCTATTATAATATCAGAGGATTTCTATAAAAATTGTTTTAGCTATCGTAAGGTAAAAACCCGACATGTTTATTTGTGGCGTGGTCTTACGAGACGCTTTTGTTTTCAAAGGATTTTTGAAACTTTAATAATCAATTGGGTGTGATTTTCTCACGCTGGTATTCCAGACTGACTCGGGTATTATTTAACTGTAATGCTCGGGTCAGACCGAGTATTATAGAATACAGGATATGATGCTGTGGAGCTCAGGAGACGAGCTGGATGACGATACGTATTCTCGTATTTGTATATACATATTTCCGCTGATTGAGTTGTTGTGTATTCATTGCATGTTACTGATGTGAGCTGTGACTGATGTACTCTGATGATGTAATGTATGTAAACAGATATATTTGTTTTTGTGTAAAGATTATTTATTATCTATTATATTTTATTCCGCTGCGATGGTTAGATTCTGATGTTGATTTTGTTTTCTCTTCTTCTACCTCTTCTTCTTTAACCAAAATGGTTCGTATTTCTGTACAACTTGAGTTGTTATGTGTAGAATAGAGTGACTCAAGGGGTACGGATTTGCTGGTCGTTACAGCGATATTCCACCTCGAAGTAGAATTGGTATTTATGTTATGCTAACGTCTGTGGATGTAGGGAAAACAAGTTCGAGGGGTCCAACTGGATTCCTCAACATTTATTTAAAATTATTTAATATTCCCTGTTGCGATTATTTGATATTCTATGATGAATTATATTGGAATATTGAATGCTATGGTTTGATTGAATATATTTGGGTATAATGAGTTACCAAAAATATATAAATTGGATTTTTGGGAAAGAAAATAAAAAAGTGAATTTGTAAGCGAAACAATTATAGAAAATATGAATAAATTAAGAATGAATTGAAAAGAAATAGAAGTGATATTAAAATACTAATAAATAACCTCGAGTATGGAAAAAAAAGATTTTGAATAAACAAAAATTAATGAATTGTAAAATTAAGTGATATTATTTTAAATGGAATAAATAATTATTTTAAAACTTAAAGTTTAAATTTATTTAAAAAGGATTAAGAAGTAAGTTGAGAAATCTAAAGTTGGTATTTCAGTTAAAAGAATTTTAAATCTTAATTAAGGAATAAAATATGAAATTAATGGATTTTGGAATAAAGGGGAGTGAATTGGAAATCAATATGGAAATTGATTCAAGTGTTTGAAATTGGAAATTTAAAGAAGAATGTGAAGAGAAGTATATTTCTCTGGATAGCCAAGTACGTTTTCAAAAATAAACTTTTTAAACATAAGATAAAAAGTTTAATGTTGTTTTGAAAAGCATGTTTTAGAAAATTTATTATTTCTAAATGTTTAAATTCCAAAGTAAGTAATTTTTTTAAGTCTATTATCGTAATAATTATTTAAAGAATGATTTGGTATTTTGTTTAAAGAAGAAAATCTAGTTTATTATTTATAAAGTAACCTTTTTTTAATTATTTCTAAAGTATTATTTTAAATTAAGTATTAAAGTAATTTTTCTAAATTTAAATGTTAAACATAGTTCACAATAAATTGTTTTTAAATTATTTTAAAAATCTAAGTTTCATGCTTGGTGATCTCAGAGGAAATAGAAAACATTTGGCAAATTTATTCTGTAAAAGGAAGATAGTTTGAAATTGTTTTCAAAGGATTGAAATTGGAAATATATCTTGCAAAGATAATTTGAGATAAATAAATAATTTGGGAAATTATTTATTGTGTGATGGATGTTGTGAATATTAATTGATAGTTAAATAACCGACTATCAATATTGGCCAAATGCGCTGATCGTTTCGAAGAGACCGAGATCGAGATTTATTTCTCGAAAACCACTTCGATCCAGTTTGTACATTTTCGTAGAAAATGAGCTTGGAGTCGAAGTTGGAGCAGTGAAGTGCAAGGGCTAGTCACTACTAATCTTGAGGATATTTCCAAAATGGATGTAGTAGGAGTAGTACCTTTGGTTCCGTTTGAACCCGGGATAGACTTGTATGGATGAATGCTTTCGGAACATCGTCAGGTGGACGATGGGCATTCTAAGGGATATGTTCTAAAAAGGTAACACTTAGCCTCAAGCCTCATCAACCGGGAATGACTGAAAATCAGGGGTTATGCAGCAAGGCTTGGTGGGAAGCACCCATTTCCGGGTAAGGTCATCCCTGTCTAGATGTCCCTTTTATTTCAGCTTATTGGTGCGGTTGCTGATCCCAACCGCGAGGTGATCTTACTCGGGACTATCCAGTAAGGGGTAGTCCCGGTCTTGTGTTGCACGGGGTTAGGAGTGATCCTCGGTACGCTGATCTAGACCAGGTACTGTGACAGGTGGTACCCTAGTGCCTAGTCATTAGTTGGAAATCCATTCTCCCTACGAGCCTTGTACGAGTTTTGTTCGTATTACCCACTCTATGGCTAGTAGCTGGAATTTAATGAATGTAACAATTTCGACTATTTTAATAAGTATTTGTATATAGACCCTATTATAATATCAAAGGATTTTATAATAAAAATGTTTTAGCTATCGTAAGGTAAAAACCCGACATGTTTATTTGTGGCATGGTCTTACGAGATGCTTTTGTTTTTAAAGGATTTTTGAAACTTTAATAATCAATTGAGTGTGATTTTCTCACACTGGTATTCCAGACTGACTCGGGTGTTATTTAACTATAATGCTCGGGTCAGACCGAGTATTATAGGATACAGGATATGATGTTGTGGAGCTCAGGAGACGAGCTAGATGACGATACGTACTTTCGTAATTGTTTATATATATTCCGCTGTGTTGAGTAGTTGTGTTATGTTATTGATGTTGAACTATGGTTGATGTACTCTGATGATGTAATATATAAACAAATATATTTGATTTTATGTAATGATCATTTATTATCTATTATATTTTATTCCGCTGCGATGGTTAGATTCTGATGTTATTTTCTATTTTCTTCTTCTACCTCTACTTCTTTAACCCTAATGGTTCATATTTCCGCTCAACTTGAGTTGATTGATGTAGAATAGTGTTGACTCAAGGGGTACGAATTTGCTCGTCGTTGCACTTGGTATCAGAGTATAGGTTGGTGATAACCTTGGCTCTTGTGGGAATAACTCATAGAATAGAGTCCGTAGTACTCTAGAATGAGGTTGAGAGTATTAATAGATATGAGAGCGTATTTGTTAGTGAATATAAAATTGTTTTTATATTGCGTTGATTTATCAGTTGAGTGTTTATGGGTTCTGGTCGATATATGGGATGCCATGTCATCGATAGGGATTTCTAAACTTTTGAACAAGATAAACCGACACAGTATTGTTTTAAATAGGGTAAATGAAGTAATTTTACCCAAAATTATTTTTGTATATAAAGGAAATGATTTTTCGTAAATTGTTATAATTATATATGGATACTTGGTTGTTAGGGATGATAATATTAAATTATTATCATTAATGCGCAAAATTGAATAAGAAATTTAAATAATAACCAAAGATTAAGGAATAAATTAATAAAATAGATGGGATTTGTAAATGTGATTTGTAATTGAATAAGGAATTGAAACCATAATTAAAAACTAGAAACAAATTCATATACAAATAAAATTTGAAAATATAAATTATAAATGTGAATTATAGTGTGATTAATAATTAACATAAGATAAAATTCCAAAGTAATGTGTGAATATAAATTTAAAGAGTTTGGAATTTGAAAATTTGGAAATTTAAGTTCCTTCGAATTTGAAAATGATTCCCAAAGGTTGGGAAAAATAATATATATGTGAGAAATATTTTTGAATCGGATTTGAAATCTAGAGCGATTTGGAATTTAAAAATATTTGAAGGGTTTTAAAAGAGATAAAAGCATTGAACTCTTTACGGTCGCTGGAAAATAAGTTCGATGATGGTCGCGACATCATCGGTGTTCATTTTTGAGTTTCTAAAAGAAGTATTGCTACGGGGATGTTTTGGATTAATGTTTGTTTGCAAAAGATAAATTTGATTTTGAAAATGCAAGGAATTTATGATGTAGGTGATTTCAAAGGGAATTTTGAAATGTTGAAAGATTGTTTAAATTTTGGAATTTTAAGTAAGAATGTTTATGGCATATGTAAAAAGTTTGATAACTTGCAAATTTGAAATTTGTTGAAATAAAATGTAACTTGAAAGAGTTAAATTAAAGGAAGTAGGAAACAAGATAAGATAGTAAACCAATACAATGTATTGAAAATTAATTTTTTTTTACTGGAAGTGAATTTGTGGGAGGACAAATTTATTCAACTTTGTAAGTAAAATAAAAACTGAATACTAGAATTTAAAATTGAATAGTGTTAAATTATGTGGAATGGAAAGATTAGTCACGTTGGACTAAATTAAACAAGCATGGAAATTAAGCTTTATAAGTATTAATTGATTCAGGTGAGTAGGCACATGAGTTGAAAATTTGTATATATTGGAATGATATTAAATGGAATTAATTCCTTGCTTAACAAAATTCAAAGGAACGGTATGTAAAGATTTAACTGGGGTTAAGTTAAATAGAATTGAATTGGAGTAAATTCAATTGGGTTATGGGTGTTATTAAGTGGAATTAGATTTTTACCTGAATAAATGGAAATAAGTTAGATAAGAAATAAGTTGAAACAAATAAATTAGAATACCTTCTAAAAAAATTAAAAATCCATAGAATAAAATATACTTGGGCTATATATAAGCGTAAATTTTGAGTTAAAAATAAAAGATGAATATATTCAAGCCTAGAATGAATGGAAATGTGTAAAATAATAAGTTGTGACTTGTAAAATTGAAAAGTGGGATAGAAAACCCAAAATAAATATTTTTGATGAATTATAAAATAAAACGAAAAATCCAAACTTGAATTATAAAATAAATTGCACTTAAGAAATTTAATGAAGAGATTCAAAGATTAAAAATCAAGTGTTGAATTTAAACCAGGGGAGAACTAATTAGATAATAAATTAGTTGATGAAATATGGAAATGGAACTCGAAATTATTAACTTAGAATTGAATTGTGAATAGATAATTGAGTTTGGAAATGAAGCTTGAGTTATAAATAGAAATTCGACTTAGAATTGTAAGTGGATTAAATATGAATTGAAGTTGTATGAATTGGATTAAAATATAAATGATTTGAGATGAAAATAAATCCAATTCGAATATGAATAAATTAAAACGGGAATGAACTTAAGTTATGAAATGGTAGTGAATTGTAGTAAATTAACTTAAGTTTAAAATTAATAGAAGCATGGGATGATGTCGAGTATAATAAAATGGTTTGGAATCAAACTTTTTGGATATGGAAGAAAATGCAATGGAAGTTTGTGAATAAATTAAAATGGGATGGAATCGAGTGTAAATTGAGTTGGAATCAATTTAAATGGTTATAAAGCTTAAGTAATTATTTATTCACATTAATATTATCAAATTGCATTAGAAAATGGATCGTTTGATTTAAGCAAGATTAGATAAAATCCGATGGGTTATTAGAAGTGAAATAGATGATTTTGAAATTATTGAATTAAATATGAGTTGTTTTGCTTAAATGAATTGAATGTGAGCATATGAGTTATTAACCATTTGGATTAAGTAAAATAATGTGTGATTGGAAAGCAATTAAAATTAATGTTGGAACACTGAAATTGCTTTAAAAAAATGTGTTAGTGTGCATTGCTTTTAGTATTCATGAGTTGTAGTTATTTTAAAGAGTGAAATGATAATGAATTTCATATATATGGCGCTTACATTTTTGAACTGAGTGAGTAAAGGTTCAGGGAAGCCGTATGGATGGATTTGATCGCGCTAAATGCTAAAATAACAAGCCGCTTGCTTAAAATGCTAAACAAAGGTACGCCTACGCAATAAAAATAGGAAATATGAACTGTTTTTGGTTTTTCCAACCGTGTGGGTCGATGTATATATATTTATTTCTATTATCAAATTGCAAAAGCTCCTCTGTACAAAGGAGACTCTGCCAAAAAATTTCGAAAATTTTGGGAGTTCGATTTTTTTTTTTAAAAATTTCACTAATGACAAAGGATTTAAAATTAGTAAGCAAATAGATTTAAAACTGAATATTGTAATCTAATTTAAAATTGTGTATGTAAAGTAAGGTGAAATTAAAAAAATTGTTTGAAGAAACTAATGGAAGAAAAAGTTGCAAGTAAAATTTTATTTGAAATTTTAAATAAAGCGGAACTAATAAAAGAAAATGGTTACTTGCATATGGGTTGAGATAAGGTGAATACAATTTAACATTCGAAGTTTGAGGATAAAATTGAATTCAAGTAGAATCGGAAGATGAAAGTTTGGAAAAAGTATTTAGTTTTGTAAGCAATTAGTAAACAGAAGCAAATTGAATTCAAATGGGATTGTAAAGGCATAGTGAATAGAAATGGATATAAACTCCAATAGTGAGGTGAAAATCAATAAAGAAGCTTATTTAAATGCTTATACTAAACTTAAGAAAGGAATGGTGAATTCTTAATTGGAAATTGATATTACAAATATATTCTAAGTTAATATTTGGATGAATAGATATTGACATTTGGTAAGGAAGTCAATAAAATGTTTTGAATGTTGTAATTGGATATTATTTCTATGTAGGATATATAGGTATTATAAAGGAAAATAAAATGGGTTTTGATTTCAGAAGATAAATTTGAATTTCTCGACAAAAAGCTATGTGTTTAAATTTCTGTATGAAATTTGATTGGGTTTTTGATCGAGCCACTTGGCGTTTTGTTTTCTTTTGGAATTTGGGAGTCCGTAGAGGCCTTTTGTAGTTGTACCAAGCAAGCCGCGCAAAGGAGACGCTGGCGAAATTTTTCGCAAATTTGCGGAGTTAGAAAATTTTTGACGAATTTTGAAAATTTAAAATTTGATTTAAAATTGAAATTTGAATGGTTGAGTATATGATATTAGTGGGAACCTAATGGGAGAAGTTTGGAAAGTTAGGAACAAAGGTAGGGTGTTCTTAATAAAAAGGTTGTTTTGGAAAATTATTAGAAACTGTTTGGTTTTGGGGAAAAGTAAACGAGTATTGTACCATTCTTCCTAACTAGTAATTTTGGGGACGAAATTCTTTTAAGGGGGAAGGAATGTGATGACCCGGAATTTTTGAGCATTTGAAATAGGAATATTTAATTGATTTTAAATATTTGAAAGGTTAATTTTAACTTGAATTCCAAATATCACTATCTATTTGATAATTAAAATTTTGAATTAAATAAATTTAAATGGGGTAAAATGTTGAATTTGGAGTTTTAAGCTTGTTAAAAATAATTTATAGGCTTGTAACATTTATACTGATAGTGCTAAGAATAATAGATGTTTTAAAATTGAATTTAATAGTGATTTGTTTAGTTTTGAAATTTTATCGTTTAAATTGAATTTAAAAAATAGCCTTCCGAGGCACAATCTCGGAATTCAATGAAACCAATTCAATTGGATCCGTAATGTTGTATTATTATCGAATTTCAAATTTCGTATTGATCGGAGTTGTTGTGTGAGCATACGATATATAAACGCACTGAAAATTTAATTGATAATAATCGATTCAAAAAGCTATCTTCTCCATACGATCGAATTAGGGCTCGAAACCTTTTCCATTGCATTGGGAATAGGTTTATAACATTATAAACGCCTAGCGGCACGCCTCGATAGATTATCGTGATTTTAGGCTACGTATGTGGAGATAATTTGTATTTAAATTTGAACTTAAAGTAATATAAAATAATAAATAATTAAAACCCCAAATAAACCTCAGTTGAATTTTCATTCATTGATACTGTTGCCTTTCACTTTCAAAACACTATAGCGAGTATTCTCCCACACGCTTCCCTCTTTAATAATTACAGTTGAACCCTTCTTGGCCTTCATTTTCAAATCGTTGACCCTAAATAAAAAAAATGGCGAGTGCTCCCTAAATTCTAAATCGCGTCTTCCTCCTCCGTTTCTTTTCGTTTCAAAATCGAAGTTGTTCGATTGAGGGCCGCGAGTTTCCTCCCTTTCTCGCTTCGTGAGCGAATTGATTTGTCGTAGTGACCGAGATTGAGATGGACGACTCGATATTATAGTTGTTCGTCGCGCACGCGAGTGATTGGAGTTGCCGTAGGCAGGGCGGGGTGCTCACGAGTAGATGGGAAGGCGGCAATGTTGGAATTCGATCTCGAGATAGTAGCGTTTCTCATGGTAGGTTCGGCGGCTCGTCGATGGGCCCGCGTGGTGTCAGGGGTCGCGTTTGGGTTCAACTCCATCGGCGAGGTTGTTCTCGTGTGCTGCTGTTGAGAAGGAGCTCGTGTTTTCATGTGATTAAGGTAATTTATTTATATAAGAAGTTTAAATTCAGTTTTTTTTTTCTTTCAAACATTTGTATATATATAATGTATGTATAAAAGTTACTTTTGTTTATATACAGTAAAGTGAAAGAGTTGTTCCTGTCTAGCAGTCTAAATCTTGAGTTAATCCTAGTTAATTTAAATATTTATGTAAAATCTATAGTACAGTAATAATAATATATATATATATAGGATTTTGAAAAAATAAAATAAATATGAGAGATTAAAGTTGCGCAAAATTAGATTTTAAAGCCGATGTAGATTATTTTGGAATAAGCTAAAATATACATATACACATTTTTAAAATTTACTAGCTTATTGTATAACAAATGTATTTTGGATGATTAATTTGTTTTATTAACTCATTTAACTATTGTATGGAAGGATTGGAAAGGGGAAACAGTTCAAATAAATCATTATTGAGTGATTTATAAAATGAGATAAATAGTCCGGTTATGCGAATATTAAAAAAATCATCTAATTTCTTTTCAAGGTCAAAAATTATGGAAAACAAGTCGAAATGGATTGGACTGCCAAACATAAATCGAAGGTGAGTTAATCTCACTCATCTGGTAATAATTTAAATTTAAACGATTAAATTTAAATAATTGATTGAATGGTTGAATTGATTGATGTGCTATATTATAGTATATACTACATCTTGGAATGTTTGATTTTCCGCATTATATAGCGGATGAGACCCTATGTGCTGCATAATAGCGGATAATTTATATTAATCCCATATACCGTGATATTCCACCTCGAAGTGGAATTGGTAGTTATGTTGTGCTAACGTCTGTGGACGCAGAGAAAACAGGTTGGAGGGATCCAACTAGATTCCTCAACATTTATTTAAAAATATTTAATATTCTCTGTTGTGATTATTTGATATTCAATGATGAATTGTGTTGCAATATTGAATGCTATGGTTTGATTGAATATATTTGGGTATAATGAGTTACCAAAAATATATAAATTGGATTTTTGGGAAAGAAAATAAAAAAAGTGAATTTGTAAGAGAAACAATTATAGAAAATTTGAATAAATTAGGAATTAATTGAAAAGAAATAGAAGTGGTATTAAAATACTAATAAATAACCTCGAGTATGAAAAAAAAAAGATTTTGAATAAACAAAAATTAATGAATTGTAAAATTAAGTGATATTATTTTAAAGGAATAAATAATTATTTTAAAACTTAAAGTTTAAATTTATTTAAAAAGGATTAAGAAGTAAGTTGAGAAATCTAAAGTTGGTATTTCAGTTAAAAGAATTTTAAATCTTAATTAAGGAATAAAATCTGAAATTAATGGATTTTGGAATAAATGGGAGTGAATTGGAAATCAATTTGAAAATTGATTCAAGTGTTTGAAATTAGAAATTTAAAGAAGAATGTGAAGAGAAGTATATTTCTCTGGATAGCCAAGTACGTTTTCAAAATAAACTTTTTAAACATAAGATAAAAAGTTTAATGTTGTTTTAAAAAGCATGTTTTTTAAAATTTATTATTTCTAAATGTTTAAATTCTAAAATAAGTATTTTTTTAAATCTATTATCGTAATAATTATTTAAAAAATGATTTGGTATTTTGTTTAAAGAAGAAAATCTAGTTTAAATTTATAAAGTAACCTTATTTTAATTATTTCTAAAGTATTATTTTAAATTAAGTATTAAAGTAATTTTTTTAAATTTAAATGTTAAACATAGTTCACAATAAAGTGTTTTAAAATTATTTTAAAAATCTAAGTTTTGTGCTAGGTGATCTCAGAGGAAATAGAAAACATTTGGGAAATTTATTCTGTAAAAGGAAGATAGTTTGAAACTGTTTTCAAAGGATTAAAATTGGAAATATATCTTGCAAAGATAATTTGAGATAAATAAATAATTTGGGAAATTATTTATTGTGTGATGGATGTTGTGAATATTAATTAATAGTTAAATAACCGACTATCAATATTGGCCAAATGCGCCGATCGTTTTGAAAAGACCGGGATCGAGACTTATTTCTCGAAAACCACTTCTATCCGGTTTGTACGTTTTCGTGGAAAACGAGTTTGGAGTCGAAGATGGAGCAGTGAAGTGCAAGGGCTAGTCGCTACTAATCCTGAGGATATTTTCAAAATGGTTGTAGTAGGAGTAGTGCCTTCGCTTCCGTTCGAACCCGGGACGGACTTGTATGGATGAATGCTTTCGGAACATCATCAGATGGACGATGGGCATTCTAAGGGATATGTTCTAAAAAGGTAATGCTTTGCCTCAAGCTTCATCAACCGGGAATGAACTGAAAATCAGGGGTTATGCAGCAAGGCTTGGTGGCAGCACCTATTTTTGGGTAGGGTCATCCCTGTCTAGATGTCCCTTTTATTTCGGCTTAGTGGTGCGGTTGCTGATACCTAGCACGCGGTGATCTTACTCGGGACTATCTAGTAAGGGGTAGTCTAGGTCTTGTGTTGCAGGGGGTCGGGAGTGATCCTCAGTACGCTAATCTAGACCATGTACTGTGACAGATGGTACCACAGTGCCTAGTCATTAGTTGGAAATCCATTCTCCCTACGAGCCTTGTACGAGTTTTGTTTGTATTACCCACTTTGTGGCTAGTAGCTGGAATTTAATGAATGTAAAAATTTCGGCTATTTGAATAAGTATTTGTAAATAGACCCTATTATAATTTTAGAGGATTTTATAGTAAAAATGTTTTAGCTATCGTAAGGTAAAAACCTGACATGTTTATTTGTGGCGTGGTCTTATGAGATGCTTTTGTTTTCAAAGGATTTTTGAAACTTTAATAATTAATGGAGTGTGATTTTCTCACGCTGGTATTCCATACTGACTCAGGTGTTATTTAACTATAATACTCGGGTCAGATCGGGTATTATAGGATACAAGATATGATGTTATGGAGCTTAGGAGATGAGCTGGATGACGATACATACTTTCGTACTTGTTTATATATATTCCTGTGTTGAGTAGTTGTGTAACCAGTTGTATGTTATTGATGTTGAACTATGATTGATGTACTCTGATGATGTAATATATAAACAGATATATTTGATTTTGTGTAAAGATCATTTATTATCTATTATATTTTATTCCGCCGCGATGGTTAGATTCTGATGTTGTTTTCTATATTCTTCTTCTACCTCTACTTCTTTAACCCTAATGGTTCGTATTTCCATTCAACTTGATTTCATTGATGTAGAATAATATTGACTCAAGGGGTACGGATTTGCGGGTCGTTACAATTTTGTTAATTTTCCTAACTGACATGCATCACATATATGATCTATTTTAAATTTCATATCAGGTAGTCCTTTAACAAGTTTATTTTTAGCTAATTTATTAATAGTATTAATGTTTATGGGACAAAATCTTTTGTGCCATAGCCAAGAATCATTTTCTGTAGCTACTAAACACGTATCTTTGTTATGAATTACATTCATATTTAAAATATAGATATTTTTATCTCTTATACCTTCAAAAAATAAATTTTGATTTTTATTAGAAATATTACATTTATTTTCAGAAAAAGATATGTTAAAACCTTTATCACATAATTGACTTATACTTAATAAATTACATTTTGAGTTTATAACTAAAAGAACGTCAGTAATGAGAGGTAAATTAGAGATACCGTTATTGCTCACATCGCCTTTGCCGATGACATAACCTTTTGAATTATCTCCAAAAGTGACCGATCCCCTATTTGAGTAGACTATGTTTGTTAACATGTCTTTATCACCAGTCATGTGTTTCGAGCAACCACTGTCTAGAATCTGTTTCCCTCTCTTCTTAAGTGGTACCTGCAAAAAATAAAGATTAAGATGGTACCTACTTTTCTTTTAGGGTCCTAAGAATTAGTCTTAGGAAACCAAACCCAAGAAGGTTCAAAATCCCCTTTAAAGATATAATCTTTATTTTTATGAACAGTTTCCATAATGTTTTAATATGTTTATTCCTAATCAAGTTATTTTTTTTAGGAATCCATATTTTAATAGTTTTAACATTTTTAGAAACTATTTTCTTTAAATCTTGTTTAATTTTTTTTTTAAACTTATTTTTAAACTTTTTAGATCTCTTTGGTTTTACAATTTTCTTATATCCTAATCCCATTTCATTTGAAGTTGACTGAGAATTTTCTATTATTTTAGGAAGGTTTTCTCGTCCTTTATTAAACTTGAGAATATTTTTATTAATATCTTCTAGCTTAGTTTTAAGACTAGATTTTTCTAATTCTAAAACTTTAGTGTTAGATTTTAAATCATTTACTTCAACTGATAAAATATTATTTTTATTTTTCTGAATTTCTAATTTCTGAGTTATCATGGAAAGTTGCGACGCTAAATTAGAATTAGATTCTTGAGATTTTTCAAGTTCTTCTTCGAGAATTTTCTTTTCATCTTTAAGCATACTAATTTCTAATTCAAATCTATCCAGTTTTCCTTTTAACTCCTTATTTTGTTTCTTAGTCTGTTTTGCAAAATCTACTAGTTCAGAATTAAGTTCAACTAAATCTTCAAAACTTAGTTCACTTACTTCATTATTTGTAGCCATGAAGCACACATTTTCTTGCTCTGTGTCACTGCCACTGTCGTTTTTTGATGATGAAGAATCTGAATCATCTCATGTTACAGAAAATGCTTTCTTCTTGAATTTGTTCTTCTTGAATTTGTTCTTCTTGAATTTGTTTTTCTGTTTTTCTGGACAATCTTTCTTCATATGACCCTTCTTATGACATTCAAAACATTCCATGACAGATGATGATGGTTTATTGCTATTATTGTTGCTACAATTATTTTTGTAGCTCCTTCCCTTGTTATTCTTTTTGAATTTCAAAAACTTTTTGAAATTATTAGCAATAAATGCCATATCCTCTTCATCCGAGTCAGAGTCATCTTGTTCTGCTTGAAACGCTAGATTCTTCTTGTCTTGTGCTTGAACTTTCTTTGCCTGCAAATTCACTTCACATGACATTAGATTTCCTACTAACTCTTCTGGTTTCATAGTTGAAAGATTGTTTGATTCTTCAATAGCTAGGACCTTTCTTTCCCATTCATCCGTTAAAGAGTTTAGGATTTTTGATACTATATCAAAATTAGAAAAAATTTCTCCTAATCCTAGTTGTGAATGATAGATATCTTGAAATCTAAATCATTGATGGATTCAGCTTGTTTAATTCTAAAGTTTTGAAACTAATTTTTAAGCATGGAGATTTTTCTTTGTTTTACCTTGTTAGTTCCTTCATGAGTGATTTTAAGCATTCCCCATATTTCATAAGCAGTTTGACACATGCTAACACGATTAAATTCATTTCTATCTAGTGCACAAAATAACATGTCCATAGCTTTAGCATTGGCAGTAGCATCTAATTTTTATGTGTTTGACCAAGTGGAATATTCTCCAGTAGGAAGAGTGTATTCATTCTGTGTGATATTCCATGATTCAAAATAATTTGATTGCATATAGATTCGCATACGAGTAGACCAATAATTATAGTTTAAACCATTGAAGAAAGGAGGTCATGCAGTGGATTGACCTTCAATAAAACTAGTGTTAGTGACAGTGTTAGTGGTATTGTTGCTATTTTCCATATTAACTAGTGAATAATTATCAAATAACTGTGTTACGGCTATAGGATGACCTTGCTCGGATACCAAATGAAAGTGACTACTATGTCGCAAGTAATATGGAAAATGGAATATGGAATGTATTATAATCTAAATGCGAAAAAATATAATAATAGTAAAGTAAATAAAAAATGAGAACACCAGGAATTTTTATGCTGGTTCGAACTCCCAGTTCTACGTCCAGTCCCAGAATTCCTTCTGGAATTTCTCACAATAGCCCTCTCTTAACCCGGAGGAATAGGTATACGACACCTGAACAAGATTTTTCCGCCTCTAACAACCGAAAGAGGACTTTACCCGCCTGAACAACCGAATAGGACTTCAACAGTTTCAATGAATTGCTTTGACACTATGTGTTCTTAATAACTCTAATATGTCTTTGATGTACAACCTTCCTATAATCTTTCCTCAGGTATATATGTGTGTTTAAAGATTTAGAAAGGAAAATAATGCTTTGAATCAAAGAATAAGTTAATTGTTTCAGAGATTCAAGCAATATATGAAAGTTTTGATTGCTTTTTAGAATACAGAGATAGTAGAAAGTAAGATCAGAAAGTAATCAGTAAATTCGTGATTTGTGAAATAGATTTTGTGTGTTTATATTATAGTTAAAGAGTTGCAACCGTTCATGAAGAATTCCGATCAACAGAAGCATCTATACCTCTTCATATTAGAACGTGACTCTTGGCAAAAGGAGGTGTCCATTAAGAAAAAATAGCTGTTGTACAGGTTCAGTCGACTGACCCAAAATGATCAGTAGACTGAATGTTCAAAGTTATTTAAAAATTGAGCATTCATGTGCAACTGTACAGATTCAGTCGACTGGCCTTATACGGTCAGTCGATGATCTGACAGTCAAAGCACACTTCTCTCATTTTATAAAATTTAAAAAAAATTTAAACTAACTTAACTACTTGAGGAAAGATTTTAACATTTCTTTGACTAAAAAACTTTATAGATCAACATACTATACGTAGTCTTGTAGCCTTGTCTCCTTTGTAGTTTGAACACCATACTTTCTTTTTCTTTTTTATCACGTATCCATATAGTATAATTCACTACTTTGTCATGAATCAAAATTGTGATTCAACAACGTCTTTCTGTGGTCAGAATGGCGGGTCGTCAAAGTTGGTATCAGAGGATAAGTTGAGATAATACCTAGGCTCTGGAGTAATATCTATCTTGAGAGTGCGTATTGTATTTTCATATAATTATATACCTATCTAATTTTGTTGAGTTACCTGTCCGGGTTACCAACATGGTTTCTGGAAGGAGAGGCAAAGGTAGGGGCAGTACCTTGATTGATAATGGATGAAGTCAAACTGCTAGTGAGGCTGTAGATCCAGTACCGCCTCAGGTTAGTATTGCCGCTTTATGCAAGGACTTCATCAACCTTGGAGGTAAACCATTTAAAGGGTCAGAGACTATAATTGAGGTCCAAGCTTGGCTACGCTCTTGCGAGTGGATCTTTAAGAGCATGAAGCTGTCTGATGAACAGAAAAGCGAAATGGCTTCATGGAAATTACAGGAAGGCACAGCAGCCTGGTGGGATGCAGTGATAGCAAATATATCCGAGGACGACATTTCTTGGGAAAGATTTAAAGAGTTATTTGAGGAGAAGTTCATGCCAATAGCAGGGAAAACTTGTTTGTACCAGGATTTTCTGAATTTGAAGCAGGGTAGCATGTCTATATCTGAGTATGAGACCAAATTCAGTGAACTTTCTTGCTATGGACCATGGCTCATGATACTCCCCTCAAAAAGAACGAAATGTTTGTGCAAGGATTGAGGCCAGAATTTCATGAAAAGATGATGGCGCATTTGAGAGGATCTTTTATTGAGTTAATTGACATGGCTCTGAGATATGAGGATTTGATGAACAAGAGATCAGTGGCACCAGTAGCAACATCGGGAGGGCATTTTGCTAATCTGAATAAGTGGAAGTTCAATCCCAATTGGAGGAAGCAGAACAAGAAGAAGACTTGAAGTAACAACGGACCTCGCAAATGCTATATATGTCAACAAGAAGGTCACTTGGCAAATAAGTGTCCCAGGAAAGGATTTCAACAGCAGCAACAGCAGTTGAATTATAGTGGACCGGGTTCGGCTTTGGTTCAAAAATCTCTATGCTTTAATTGCCACCAACCAGGTCATATGATCAAGGATTGCCCGCTACTTCATAAAGCTCAGCAGAATAAGGTATTTGCTTTGGAAGGTGCACCATCTACTTCATCCAAAGGCAAGGGAGTATTGAAAGGTACACTACTTTTAAATAGCAAGTATATTAAAGTTTTGTTTGATTCGGGTGCTTCTTTGAGATTTATTTCTCTAGAATATGTAGAGAAGTTCTTTCTTACCCCTAGTACCGTAGACTGTCCCATCTTTGTATCTAATCCTATAGGAGGGGTAACCAAATTGGATATGATCTGTAAGGACTTGAAGATTTTCTATCTATCCCACAGTTTTTCTTGTGACCCTTATGTGTTGAATTTTAAGGAATTTGACCTTATATTAGGGATGGATTTGCTTGATAAGTATAAGGTTGTCCTGAATTGTGATGAGAGGACAGTTTCGTTGGAAACCGATCTAGGTAGGATTGCCAGAGTGACGTGTGATCATTATGGAATTCATTTGAGTAGTCTTTTACGTGGAATTGAGACTTCGCAAGAGAAGGTTGAAGATATCGATGTGGTCCAAGATTTTCCTGACGTGTTCGAGGAAGTCAAATGTTTACCTCAGCATCGAGAAATAGAGTTTCGCATTGATTTGATTTCAGGAGCAGTACCAGTGATTTAGCCTAGTAGGAGGATGAATCCTAGGGAAAGGGAGGAGTTAGTTAGGCAAACTCAGGATCTTTTGGAGAAGTGATTGATTATGCCCATTTTTTCTTGTCGGGGTTCTGCTGCGGTGTTTGTCACTAAATCGGATGGATCGCTAAGGTTCTGGGTAGATTATAGAGAATTGAACAAAGTGACCATTCGGAATAAATATCCTCTTCCTCATATTGATGATCTCTTTGACCAGCTGCATGGAGCTTCTGTCTTTTCTCAACTGGATTTAGCATCAGGTTTCCATCAATTAGGGGTAGCTGAGGACAGTATCCCCTTAACTGCATTTAAGGGACCAAATTGTTTCTATGAGTGGTTGGTTATGACTTTCGGGCTATCCAACGCTCCTGCTTACTTCATTGACCTGAAGAACCGAGTCTATCAAGATGTGTTGAATAAGTTTGTTTTGGTGTTCATTAATGATATTCTGGTCTACTTTAAGTCTGAAGAAGATCACAAGCAGCATTTGAGAATGGTGTTGGAGACACCGAGGAGGCATGTTTTAAAGGAAAAATTCTCTAAGTGTCATTTTTGGAAATCAAAAGTCAAATTTTTAGGGCACATTGTTTCTGGAGAAGGTATCTTTATAGATCCAACGAAGGTTGAGACTATTTTGGAGTGGAAGAAACCGCAGATGCCGACTGAAGTTCGTAGTTTTCTAGGATTAGTTGGCTACTACAAAAAGTTTATCAAGGGCTATTCTAAGATTTATTCACATCTAACCAAGTTGACAAGGAAAGGAGCGAAGTTTAAATGGACACCCTAGTGTGAAGAGGCTTTCCAAGAGTTGAAGACGATGCTAACCAGTGCACCTGTGCTAGCTATTCCAGATGGAAAAAGAAAAATTGAGGTTTATACAGATGCTTATATAGTTGGACTGAGAGCAGTTTTGATGCAGAGTGGAAGGGTAATTGCGTTTGCGAGTCGGCAATCAAAGCCACATGAAAGGAACTACACTACGCACGATCTTGAATTGTTAGCCATTGTTTTTGCTTTGAAGATTTGGATGTACTATCTCTTGGGAGAGAAGTTCGAGTTATTCACGGATCACAAACCGTTGAAGTATCTTTTCTCTCAAAGGGATCTTAATCTGAGGCAGCAGCGATGGGTTGAGTTTCTGGCATCATATGATTTGGATATCCTGTATACCCCGAGAAAGACGAATGTTGTGGCTGATGCTCTTAGCAGATGTAGTTCTGTCTCTTTTGGAAGTTGTTCCATCTCTTATTGAAAGGATTTTGAGCAAGAAAAAAATTGATAAAATGTTGAGAAGAATCATCAGAAGAGTTAGGAAGGGTCAGTGTTCAAGTTTTGAAGTTGATGACAAAAGAACATTGAGGATTAACGGGAGGATTTGTGTTTCGAATGATAGGGATCTAAGACAAGAGGTGTTGTCAGAGAGTCATCGTTCCAGATTGAATATGCACCCAGGAATATCTAAGATGTATAAGGATATGAAGAGTCTTTTGGTGGAAGGGCATGAAGGAAGATGTAGCTGTTTTTGTTAATAGTTGTGCCATCTGCCAACAAGTTAAAGGACATCTGCAGAAGTCAGCTGGATTATTACAGCCTTTAGAAGTTCCAGAATGGAAGTGGGAGATGATTTCGATGGATTTCATTGATGGTTTGCCTAGAACTAAGAAAGGAAACGAAGGAATATGGGTGATAGTGGATCGTCTAACTAAAAGCGCCCATTTTATACCGGTTAAGGCAACTCGTACTGCAGCTTCTCTGGTAGAGATTTTCTTAAGAGAGATAGTCTGATTGCATGGTGTTCCAGTTAGTATAGTAAGTGATCGAGATCCTATCCTCACCAGCAAATTCTGGGAGGCTTTGCAATCAGCTATGGGAACGAGTTTGAGATTAATTACAGCCTATCATCCTCAGATAGATGGACAGAAGAAGAGACTTAACCGAATTCTGGAGGATATGCTGCGAGCTTGTGTTTTGGATTTTGGTGGATCATGGGAAGACCATCTTCATCCAGAGGAATTCTCCCATAATAATAGTTACCGGCGAGTATCAAGATGGCTCCTTATGAAGCTTTGTACGGAAGACCGTGTAGATCCCCATCCTATTGGATAGAGTCGAAAGATCGTCTTGTGCTTCGACCCGATCTAATTCGTGAAGCTTCTGCGAAAGTTGAGCTTATCAAGAAGAGAATGAAAGCTGCCCAGGACAGTCAGAAGAAATATGCAGACAAAAGGCAAAGACAATTGGAATTTGAGGTTGGAGATTTAGTCTTTGTCAAAGTTTCCCCGATCAAAGGAGCTATTAGATTCGGAAAGACGGGAAAACTTGCCCGAAGATATATAGGACAATTTCGAGTGCTGGAAAGAATTGGTGCTGTAGCTTACAAAATTGAATTGCCAGAACAGATGTCTGGAATTCATAATGTATTTCATGTATCCTATCTAAGGAAGTTTATCCATGACCCATCATTGGTTGTAGAACCAGTAGTCCAGGAAGATTTGGAAGTCAAGCCAAACTTAATCGTGGTCAGGAATCCAGTTCAGATTGTTGATCAAGACAAGAGGCAACTCAGGAGCAAGGTAGTGAAACTCGTCAAAGTGCAATGGAGCGAGGATCCCGAAGATTGTACCTAGAAAACTCTGGATAGTTTTAGGAAAGCCTATCCAGATTTGTGTCCGGATAGCTAGTGATGTTCGTTAGAATAGAGTGTTTGGTTGATTGTTATTGTACGGATGATATGTGTGTTTGGATGGTTGATATAAAAGCTTTTGAATTAACTTTTGTTTCAAATTTCGGGGACGAAAATCTTTTAAGGGGGAGGAATGTAACGACCTGGGGTTTTGGCAATAATATTTTAATAAGAATTTAATCTAATTAAATAAAATGTAAGCCTATCATTTTAAAAACAAATAAGACTTTGAACATTTTCCAGTTATATGTGTATGTGTTATTGTGAAGGAAGCTTTGATTTGAAAATTTAAAATAAAATCTTTCAAAGATATTTACAATAAAATCTATCTTATTCAATTAAATTAAAGGCTCTACATTATTAACATTTGATATAATATATGCAAATGAATGTAACATAGATAATAATGTTTAAAATAAAATCAATCTTATCAATACAAAAAAAATGTATGAGTATAGAAATATATGGATATGAAAGTGTTGGATAGTTAAACATAAATAGAAACAAAAATAAGCATTTATATTAGGAACATAAATAAATATATAAGGTAAGATAAACCATAAATAAAAACATATGGAAATTCATATGTGTATGCAAGACAAAACAAATATCTACAAACAAAATCTATGTACATACAAGAAATAGGATAAGATGTAAACATAGAGGGAAACAAATGCATTAAATAACATCATCTCAGAACAAACAAAAATCATTTCAGTTTCAGAAAATCTGACTGGTCAAATACACAAAAATCTGAACAAAGAAATAAGCATGTACCAGAAGACACCTATTGTAAAACCTATTTCCTTTATATACGCATCCATTTTAGCTCCTGCTCGTTCAAAAACCTAGCAAGCCTAAAAGAAAAAAAAGTAAACATCATTATTTTTGCAAACTCAAACATCATTCAACAACAAAACAGAAAGGTTTAAGGGAAAATCAAACTGCAGCCTTCAAAACAAAAGTTTCTCTCTGTACAAACACTTTTCAGGTGAGTAAACATACTATTTTAAAATTTTAAATCTGGGTATTTGGTTGATGAAAAATTTGTGCTTTGCCGTATATTTTAAATAAGTAGTTCTGTATGTTTCTGTTGTGCCGAGAATTTTTGTATGGCTTGTTCTTCTATACTTCTGGTTTCAGAGCAAAGTAAACTAGAATTTTTTTTAATACATCTTCATACAAACATTATTTAGCTTAAGGTTTCAAGCAAAACAAGTTTGTTTAAACTTAAATTAGGACCTAAAATTGTTTTAAGCTCGATATTGAAGTATTCTCTCTGCAAATTAAATTTTACAGTGAAAGGATGAACATATGAAAAATTAAAATTTTTAAACCATCGATTCAATTACATAGCTTGAATATACATAAGAAAGTTAGGATTTTTAAAACTGAAATGGTGATTTTTAGTTGAGGGTGCAAAGTGCAGTTCGTAGTTGAACGGATAACATATTTTGATCAGTTTCTGTTGACTGAAGAATTTTTGGATGTTAAAATTTTGTACGAAGCAAGTTTGATAATCGATGGTAATGGGAAAATTGTTAAAAAAAAATTCTATTGCAAGAACAGAGGGAATAAGGCGAATTTAGGGTTTATGCTTGAGTTTTGGACGTGGTCAGAAGCAAGGTGATTGCGTTTTCTCTGATTTATCGAACTGTACGAAATTGAGGGGAAGAGTATAATAGGGTATTGACAAGGTGAGGCCGGAGTTATGGATTTTATGATGGTTGGCGTGAATTGGACGAGGCAGTTTTGGATGAAGGTGTAAGTTCGAGTTTTGAACTGGAAACTCGATTTTTGATTGGGGGTTGTTGGCGTCGAGTCGTCCATGGAAATCGAGTGTCACGACGTTGTGTGACTTGCCGGAGTATGCGGCGTTCACCGAAGCGCCGTGCACGTGCACGATCTCGATATTGTATCAGCAAATTTTGAGTGGTGAACGACTCGAGTTGATACTCGAGAAAATGAATGTGTTGCTTCGGTTTGGAACTCGAGTACGTGGGCATACTTCGTGTTATTTTAGTTTAAACTTAAGTTTGACTTAAAATTAACTGGAAAATAAAAGGAGAAGAAAAGTATGAGAAGAAGGAAGAGAGAAGGTCTCGGGAAAAATGGAAGAGAACTTGGGTGTTTACTCGAGTAAACGTAGGGATTTTCTCGGGTGCTGTTTTCGAAACCTTCAGCTTAATAAAAATTGAAGTTATATCACCTTAAACAATTTTGAATATTAATGACTTAATTAATGTTTGACAAATTAAGTTAAGAATTTATTTCAAGTTTTAATGAATTAAGTAAATACTTAACAATGTTTTAAAATCCAATTAATATTTTAATTAAGTAGTTAATGTAAGATAAGTTTTAAATTTAATTAAAAATTAAAGCTTTTAAGTTAGTAACAATTTGATTCAAAATTATTAAGGAAGATTTTAAAATGTTAATTAAGGTAAATAATTATTATTAATTAATTGTTTTAGAAAGTAATTAAGAATGATTAATTTATAATTGTAATTAAAGATTGTTTAATTAATGATTAAGTGTTTAATTAATTTGCAATTGCGAATTGTAAATTAACTACTTAAAGTTAATTAATGTATGATTAGTATTTACTAATTAAGTAATTTAATTAAGAATTAATAATTGATTAATTAAGTAACTAGCGATTAATAAATGGGTAATTAATTTTTATAAATTAATAATTAAGGTTATTAATTAATAATTAAGGGGTAAAGAATTTAGTAATCAAGATTTAAATAAATTGACTAAGAAGTAATTAATTAATTAAATGGTTTGAAATGGAATAATTAATTAACTAATGATTTATTAAGCAGGATTAAGTGATTAATTCTCAAGTAATTAATTTAAATTGAATTAATTACAATAAGGATTAAAGATGCTTGCTTATGGATATTGTATAGGTAGAATATCTGAATTTGTGATATTTATTGGGTGATATTCTGTGATACTCTGTGTTATGCTTTGGATATATCTGTGATATTTGAGTATGATTTATCTACGATAAATGCTATGTGAATTCAAAGTGTTGAATTAAATTGTTTAAACTATTAAACAACTTGACCTTTAAAACGGCGTTTGGATTTTGATGAGACCGTGATCGGGTGTCAGTTATGATTATTCGAAAACCACATCGATCCAAATTAAACGATAGGCCGTGACATCTCAAGTGAAGATCGAGATGGTGTTTTAGAATGCAAGGCTTATCATCGTTAACTCTAAGGGTGATTCCAAAATGAGTGTAACGAGACAATGCCTTCGGTTTCGTTCGAACCTGGAACGGACTTGTATGGATTGAATGCTTTCAGAACATCGTCAGGCGGACGATGAGCATTCTAAGAGATATGTTCTATAAAGGTAATCACAGCCTCAAGCCTCATCAACCGGGAATGGCTAAAATAGGGGAGATGAAGCAAGGTTAGGTGGGTAGCACCCAAGCAGGATGAGATATACCACTGTCTAGATGTCCCTTTATTTCGGCTGTGTGGGCAATTGTTGCCCACAACTGCGGAGTTATCTTGTTCGGAACTATTCAGTAAGGAATGGTTCCGGCCTTGTGTTGTTGAGGGTCGGGAGTTATCCTCGGTATGGTGATCTAGGCCCTGTACTGTGACGGGCGGTACCCCAGTAGCCCCGCCATTGATGGAAACCCATTTTCCCTACGAGACCCTACGATTTTGATTCGTATTACCCACTTTTGGGGCTAGTAGCCGGAATTTAATGAATGTAACAATTTCGGCTATTTTCTATTTACTTGAAAACCCTAGACACTATTATAATATCACTAGATTTCCTATAAAATGTTTTGTTTAGCGTAAGGTAAAAAATTACCCGTGTTTATGTTTGGGAAGTCTTACGTGATACCTTTATTTTCAAATGATTTTCAAAGTTAAACAACTTTAACCCATTTACTCACACCAAACCTATGTTTGACCCGGAGTTTATTTTTTTTTCATAAACGCTTGGGTACTCAAATTTTTATGAGTAGCAAAGTGATAGGTTTTTTGATTGTTGAGTTCTGGAGGAGCTTGGAGCAGGAGTCCAGAAGTATATATCTTTCTATCTAGTTCCGCTGTGTTAGTTGATGTATGTTGTATTTTGGGATGTATGTAATGACATATATATATACATGACTGTCTTGTTGTATTATGTTGTGTAACTCTGATATATGTAAAACGATGTAATAGTTATGTGATGTATTATATTTTGTTCCGTTCCACTGTGAGATTTTGATGTTGTTATTCTTTCTTTCTATCTTTTCTATTTCTATCTCTTTCTTTTCTTATTGATGATACGTTTTTCTATGGTCAGAAAGGCGGGTCGTCACGCAATTAGTTTCATTAGGTTCATCATCTAAAGTTACAAAACCTTCTTCATCTTCTATTTGTATAGTACCTTTAAAATTTTCATCAAAAGATACATCCATTGTTTCTTCAATCATGTTAGTTCTTAAATTATAAACTCTAAATGCTTTACTTCTATTAGAATATCCGATTAAGATACCTTTGTCAGATTTAGGTTCAAATTTATCTAAATGATCTTTTGTATTAAGAATAAAACACTTACTACCAAAAACTTTAAAATAAGCTACTATGGTTTTCTTACTGTAAGTAATTCATATTGTGTTTTATTAGTTGATGGTCTAATTAAAATCCTATTTAATATTTAACATGTTGTAGTGACTGCTTCAGCCAAAAGTTGTTAGGTAAGTTACTATCAGAAAGCATTGTTCTAGCACACTCGTGAATCGTTCTATTTTTACGTTCTACCACTTTGTTTTGTTGTGGAGTTCGTGGAAAAGTGAAATTATGAATAATTCCTTTTTGATTGTAGAAATTCTCAAAATTTTCATTTTCAAATTCTCCACCGTGATCACTACGAATAGTTTTTATTTTTAAAGAAAGTTGATTTTGAATTCTTTTAGCAAAATTTTAAATAATTAAAAAGCATCACTTTTAAATTTAAGAAAAATTGTCCAAGTATATCTAGAATAATCACCTACAATTACAAAAAAAAAAATTATTGCGATTAATTGATTGAATTTGAAATGGACCAAAAAAATCTAAATGAAGTAATTCTAGAGGTTTAGAAGTAGAAATCATATCTTTTAATTTAAATGAACTTTTCTTAAGTTTTCCTAATTGGCAAGCATCACATATACAATCTACTTTAAAGTTTAACTTGGAAAGACCTCTAACAAAGTCAAGTTTTGATAACCTAGACAATGGTTTGAAATTTAAATGACCAAATGTTTTATGCCATATCCAAGGGTCACTTGTATTAGCCAAAAGACATAGTTATCATTTGAGATTTTCATACG
The DNA here is from genome assembly GCA_030765085.1 of Allium cepa. Classification (NCBI taxonomy): domain Eukaryota; kingdom Viridiplantae; phylum Streptophyta; class Magnoliopsida; order Asparagales; family Amaryllidaceae; genus Allium; species Allium cepa. The sequence goes on from CM060945.1 coordinate 147,555,552, forward strand.
ATGTAAATGTTTTTTCCTAATTCCTTTAAAGATAATATTTAACTTATTATCTTCGATGTGACATTTATCTTTTTCAAATTTAATTTTAAATCCTTTATCACATAGTTGACTTATACTAAGCAAATTATGTTTTAAATTCCTAACTAGCAAGATATCAGAAATAAGAGGAGTTTTAGAATTACCAACATTGCCGATGCCAACCACATATCCTTTTGAGTTATCTCCAAAGTTGACCAATCTACCATCTTGACATACGATGTCATTGAGTATCTCGGGATTTCCTGTCATATGCCTTGAACAGCCACTATCAAGTATCCATTTATCTTTCTCGATTTGCACAGTTTGCCCACTGGTTGTTGGTTCTTCAAAGCCATGTAAGATGTCGTTCCTGCATAACAAGCCAATTCAGTAGATAACTTGATTTTTCATAAAGAGTATATGCAGACTTAGGATACTTTGATGAAATTCACAAATTCAAACTAGTATTAACAAAATTTCCTAAAAATGCCATTTTTAACATTTCACGTTTCAGATTACGTAAACTATGAAAACCTGTGCTCTAATACCAATTGAAAGGGAGTGCGGATTAAGGATCTTAAGGCTAAGTTAACATTAGAGGGGGCTGAATAGTGTTTAATGGATTCTAAGACTTATATGAACTAACTTAAAATTATGACACAAACAAATGCAAAACCTAATCACAGAACAATTACAGAATCAAGCACAGATGCAGAAAGTAAATAAAAAACAAAAACGGGAAAGAATACACCGGAATTTATACTGGTTCAGAGTTACGCTACATCCAGTCCTGTACCAAGGCAAACCACTCATACAGATTTTTATTATACCAATGTCGAGATTACATTCCTTAATTTCTAAAGGCCTTGAGGTACCCTCTTGTCTCATCAGTCCGGAGCAAATTCTCTTGATTTATGGGCCACAAGATTACCCAATTGATTTCCAGGAATAACCATACCTTATAGAGAGACTCAATAAACTTTTGATTACAAATTGATCCTATAACTCTGAATAACACCTTGATCTTCGAGAGAGGGCAAAGAATCAAACAAAAATGAGATTATAATTTTGTTCGCTTAAGAATTCGACAGTATTTCGGCACGATCTTAAAAATATGAAAATTATAAAATATGGATTTGTGGAGAAGAAGAAGTGAAGAAAATATGAAAATATATGATAGAAAATTCGTTTGTGAAGCCTATTTATAAAGCACCAACGTCATAACCATTCATGAAGAGACTTAAACGAATAGATACTACTTTTGAAAATTGTAACATTTGAATTCAACGGCCACCACGTCAACATGGGGTATCCCATGATGTCGACATCCCTTTGTAAAAAACAATGTAATTTTTTTTTGAAAATGAGGTTTAAAACAAGAGTTTATTTAAAAACAAGAACACATAATATTTTAAGGCTAAAACATCTTTTTGAAAAGATAATTTCAAGGCTAAAATATTTTGAAAAGCAGTTTTGAAAATCATTTTTGAAAAACCATTTTGAAGCAGTTTTGCAAGCTTCTTCCTGCAGAATATCTCATCACATTAGGACTCGAGAACTTGTACAAAACCAAGATGTTCGTGGGTTTGTAAGCCACTTGTCTTAGGTTTGTAAGCTACTTGTCATGGGTTTGTAAGCCATTAAGAATGTAGAAATGGCTTCCACGCAAAATGAAATTGGACTGAAGATTTCCATGCTATTGCGAAGTTTTAACAAAAAAACTAGACTCATATCTTGAAATCTTGATCTTGATACTCATGAGTCTTCGAACTTGATTTCTTCATTCTTGATCTTGATACTGTATAGTCTTCAATAATCAATACCTGCCTTATATATTTTCTGTATAATAATATTCATACATATCTAGGCAATAGTGTTAGTATATAGTGTAACGTTCGGGATTTTTTCGACTCACGAAAGCCAACATTAGTACGTCCACTGTATCAACTACCGAGCAATCGAAGGCCGGAAACCGAACCATTAGGGTTAAAGAAGAGGTAGAAGATAGAAGAATAAAGAAAGAAGAAGCAACAGAAACAATATCAGAATCTCACAATCGCAGCGGAATAATATATAGTAGATAAATAAATAATCTTTAAATCAAAAGAACTATATCAGTTATTACATTACATCACATTACATTACATTATCAGAGTTTACAACAACAAACAGCGGAAAAGAAATACTATATACTAGTTGATACGCCATGCCCTCCAGCTTGCCTTCAGATCTCTACAGCAACTCCTGAATTCCAAAATATCCCGATCACCTGACTTTAGACTGCCCGTGTGGAAATTGGTGGGCACCTAGAGTTTAGGAAGGGAACAATAAACTCCAAGTCAGTCATGAAACTAGTCTGAGAACTTAAAATAGTTTATCTTTAAAACAAACAAAGAAATATTTTAAATAGATCCGCAATGCTTTTTAGAAAATGAGACTACCATAAGGCCTCCCGCACACACACACAATGCAAACGCAGAATTAGAGGAGAATTCTCCTTATGATAGTCAAACATGCTTGATACGAGAAATTTTCTTTGATACTATTACTATAAGTGAAAAGTGAAGGAAAACATTTCGAAAGTATAATATAAATCTTAGCCAGCATAGGCATTCCGCACTTATGCCTACTATATCTACCATGTTCAATAGCAGGTTACCACCACATTCCATGGCAGGTTATACAACTAAAACCATACAAGATTCGTATTGTTTCTTTTGATTTCCAACAAATGGTCAGCCCAAGGAACTTCCCATTACCACATGCGTACGCCTCTGGAAGGACGCCCCGAGAACCTAACCGGATCTCTTCCAACACAAGGCTGGGTTATGCCTAGTTGGGTAACTACTGAGACGCGTATTCCATCCCCCGGTCGTAACCGACCTAAATCCCAGGATTCACCAACAACCACAAAATTATAAGTTGGCAGCAACAACATAGGTTAAGTATCAGGGCTCCATACCATAATACCACCTCTATCCAGAAGGAAATGACATACACTAAGGGGGCGCTATCCCCTAATAACTTTACCACATCTTTCCTGTTTTGACCATTACCGGGGTGTGAGGTCCGACGAAGTCTCGTCCACAAAGCTACGCTTTTCATAAAAGCCACGCTTTGATCAACAAATGATCAGCAGCACTTCGTATGCCACGTTACCAAATTGGGAATATATCACTAGTAACCATCAACTACATAACCTATGAGCTCGTACGTCTCAGAGAAGGGTGTTAAGCTAAGAGAATAAATCCCCCCCACCAACAGAAATGTATTTGATAGAAACCAGCTTTACATCTCAAATTGTAACGTCAGACAACATCCATACAAGTTCGTTCCGGGATCGAACAAAACCGAAGGCACTTCCAAAGAAGCCCTTGCAATCCGGATATTCACTAATCACGTCCGGACTTCCCATCACAATGGGTGATAAAATCTCTATATCGGAGACCAGCCAATGTAGAGTCATCCGAAGGTAATCCTTCCGTTTTCGAAAATATCCGGTCTTCAATAGCGGTCTTCAAATGCTATCCATTACGACATATCGCTATTCGGAATGAGATTTATGACTCAAATGTCCTCTCCTGGCTAAACCGAATAACGAGCGCTTATTTTAAAATAAGTGTAGCATTCAAATTCAAGCAAATCACAACAAATACCCATTTAAAGGTAAATATTGATAGTCGGTTATTTAACTATCAATAGATATGCACAACATCACCAGATTCCAAATAATTTCCCAATTATTTATTTCCAAAAATATCTTTACAAGATGTAAAATTTTCCACACTTCAAAAATAAATCAATGTTTATTTTTAAAACAATTTTCCCTTTCCTTTATAAATTCCATGGTGAATTCACATTTTCAAAATATCCACTGATATACGATTTTCAAATCGATTTCAAATATTCACTTTCAATTTATCTTTAAAAGATATCATCTCAAAACATTTCACTTCATATTGGAAAACATTTCCATACTTATTTAATAATAAGTAATTCACAAATCTAATTATTTTCAACATTTGGAAAATATTCAATATACTTAAATTACAATTAAGTATATAATTTATTCTTAAAGGAAAACATTCACTTAAATACACTCATTTGAGTCAAAACAAATGTTGCGTAAAACATCGTTACGACAACCCAAAATCACCAGTATAGGGATTCGAAATTTAAATAGATATATAAATCCCAATACTATATAAAACATTTCCTTTCGAAAATCATTTACTACAACAACAGTGTTATAGTCCATCTTTTCCTTATTTCTCTAAAACGTCTATTCCAACAATAATTGTTGAAATCTATGGTTTCGATCCTTAACACATTTTAAAACAACTTCAAATAAATTTAATTATATTTAAAAGATCATTTCCTAAAACATTTCTTTAACATATCCTTCACCGTCCAAAACTGTAAATATACTTCGTTATCAAATTCAACATTTCTACACATTCTATTTAAAGGATTATCCACTGTCCAAAATCGTGGATATATCTCCTTTAATAAACTATAATAATTAAATTATCACAATAAGTCTTTATCGGATTTATAAAACAATGTTTATAAATTCCATTGATATTTTATAACAACTTCAACTTATAGAATCACTTTATTAACAAATTCTACCCATATCCCATTTACACGCCAAAATCCAAATTATAAGCAAATTACTTATAATTCTTCATTTTCAAATTAATTCATTTTATAACTTCACAAATCGTAGATTCTATTCTTTTATAAAATCCATTTATAACATTATTTTAAAACCTTTTCAAAACTCCTTTATAATTTCATCACTTGATTTATAAAAATAATCCAATTTATAAATTATATATATTAAGCTTTTATAATAAATTCAAAAATCTCTATTTAAACTATTTTATGAAATTCATTAACTCCATATTTCAAAAATCAATTTTCAACTATATTTCTCAAAAATTATAATTTTTATAACATTAAAATTATAACGTTTATTTAACTAAAATGAATCAATTCCAAAATTCAATAAAACGTATACTTTCAAAAAATCACTTGAAAAATCCTTTTAAATTCAAAATCGTTATTTTAACATTTTTAAAACTCCAAAAATAGGCCCAATGCTGCAACAGCACCAAATAAAAATCACGGCATCCAAAACATCATATATCATATGATAACAGAATATATCACAATATCTGTAAATAAATCAATACGGGTAAGGAATCCAGTTGGATCCCTCCAACCTGTTTCCCTGCATCCACAGATGTTAGCACAATACCAATCCCATTTCAATACGGAATATCATGGTATATGGGTTCATATAAAATATTATCCTCTATTGTGCGGCGCAATAGGGTCTCATTCACTATATAATGCGGGAAATCAACTCCAAGTACATATATAATACCAATTCCACTTCAAGGTGAAATATCGCGGTATATGTGTTTAATAAATAACATCCGCTTAATATACGGCATATAGGGTCTATTTCAATACAATAGATAATATTTATCATTCAAGCATACAATCAGCAATTTTAAATCTAACTATTTAAAATTTAAATTGAAACAAATTCGATTGAGTGAGAAGTTCTCATCTTGTTTCAAATACAGTTGCAGTGTTCTATTTCGAATAAAATTAAACGCGCGTTTAATTTTAGCCAAAATTTACACTATCACAAATCGATCCCAATCTAGCTCCATCGCGTAGTGCTCGTCAATACGAAGCCAACGCTATTTGTTTCGTGATTTTTCGACCTCGTATCAAAAAGATATCGCGTTACAAAGATTACACGAATTTTAAATAAATTAATTGCTAATTTCTTTTTAAATTTTAACCTAATTTACAATCTGGGCCGTCCATTCATCAGAGCAAATCACAGCCGTGCAAATTTGCTTCTCCATCTTCCCAGTAAAACACGCGCAACCGAGCCCATAGCCGTCACCACTTCGTGAATTATCACGACTACCATATTGCACTTGAAGATGATCGAGCTCCACCACGTCGAAGGCCACGATGAACTCCACCTTCGGCCAGAATAGCGTCGAGCTCGGGCCCCCTAGCTCGTGAAAAACGTGCACGAACGCCACTCCCTTGAATGCAAATTGCCGATGATCTATGGCGTTAAATCCCATCATAACCATTGGATACGAAGGTCTCATGATGATCTACAAGATTGTAGTTGAAGATTTCTCGTAATTGTTGATGGATTTGAATATATTAAAGGAAGAAGAAGCACAAATTTCGGACATTGAATATCAAGTGGCGGCTAGGGCTGAAACCCTAATTTCTTTGCAAAATGTGAGGTCCTTTTATAGAAAATTTTCGCGACACTATTCACCCGAAATTTTTTCGAACTCCAAACGAAGCATGCCGCCTGGCGTTTATAATGTTTTACCCCTATTCCGAATGCAATGGAATATATATCGGGAGCCAATTCGATCAAATTCGAAAGATTCGTTTTCGAATCGACTATTTAAATTTAAAAATTCGCTCAAACCGATTTCAGTGCGTTTTAGCTTGCCCCGGACAAACCGTAAATCCAATTGACCCGAAATTTGAAACAATATAATAATATAAGATTACGGATCCGATGAAATTGGTTTCGTCGAAATCTGAGACTGTTTGAAAAATGGCTATTTTTACTTGTCAATTAAATATTAAAATATTCAATTTCTACAAATTAACTTTTAATTCAATTTTGAAAGTTCTATAGCATCATTCTAACTCCAATATGATTTAATACAACTTTACAAATCAATTTTAATCATTTTAAACCCAATTTCTTATTATTCTGTAATTTCAAATATTAAATTATCGATTTAATTATCCTTTATAAATCTAGATATTCGAAATAAAAATTTATTCGACTTACAAATTTTACTTGTTAATATTTAAAATCAATTAAATATACGAATTTCGAATGACAGAAATTCTGGGTCGTTACAAACTTCCCCCCTTAAAAGAATTTCGTCCTCGAAATTACCAAGTCAGAAAATGTCTTGAAATCCATTAACTTTTCAAAACCATTTGTTCATATTAAATTTCAAATTCATTTGAGTGTTTAACTTTACCAAAATCCATAGTTAAACTTTTTACAATAACTTTACTAAGTTTTCAAATCATACTTAGTTATCTTTTCAAAATTTTCCAATTTTCTCAAAAATATTCTAACGCCTTAAATTTTTAGAAAATTTCGCCATAGCCTCCTTTGCGCGGCTCGATCCGAAAAAAATGGAAATATATATATCACAAATATACATCTCATCAAAGTAATGAGGCATCCCGCAGGGAAAAAGTGTAAAAGTATGATATGTAATCCGACATATGTACCTTATATATTATTAGCGAGCATATACGGCTAATATAGCGTGAAAGCGAGCTCCAAATGCGAAGCAAACACAATCCACACCTACTAAACACTCAACACACAATGAGAAACATGTTTGTATGAAAATAATATCAATATACAACATATATCACTACAACAACTACATATGCCAATATAGCAAATGCAAAAAAAGCAATAAATACAATCATCAACCAACTATCATCCAATTAACATCCAACAAATCCATATCAAATTAATATACATTCACTTCTCATTAATATTCAATGAATTGGTTTTTCATTTAATCACATTGGATTCATTAACATTGCACTTTACTAAAATTCATTTATTCATTTTCAATTAGTTTATATTCACTAATTTACATTCAAGTTAGTTCACTTCCAAATTAAATCATATTCAATTCTATTTAGATTTACTTACTTCCAATTTTATCAATTCAACTTCATTAACACTTAATGAATTATATACAATCAACTAACAATCATATAACAACCAAATCATAACCAAATTATTAAATTCATATTCAATTTGGTTTAACACTTTTAATTTCAATTGGTTGAATATCTAATTGACTTTTCTTTCCATTATTCAATTTTTGTTTCAGCTTCATTAGCTTCTAATGAATTAACACTTGCATTCATTATTCTATATCAATTCATTTACATTCAATTGATCTAACATACAATCCTTTTATTTAATTCAATTGCTAATTCATTTAACCCCAAAAGTTGAATTTCATTAAGTTCATATTCATCACTTCACTTTATTAATTTACTTCGATACCAAAATCAACTTCATTCAACATTACTTAAGTTATATTACATTTCAAACATCATTTATTTAACTTAACTTAAATTTCCCCGTATAAATCTAATTCAGATTCCAATTCTAAAGTAAATTCTATTTACTTTCCTTTAGTTAAATTCCAAAACATATATTTATTATGCTAACCCAAATTCTTTATTCTTTACCAAACCCAAATTTATTATTTCATATTATAAGTCCACAACTCGTTTCACTTATATTCAACAATTTCAATTCATGGTTCAAATTCATTTTTATTTACAACTCATATTTATAAATATATTCATATAGTTCACTTCTTATATATAAGATTATTTCTCAATTGTAAATCACATTAATTATAATTCCATACTTAAAAATTCATTTGCTTATACAAGTTTTCTTTTAATTAACTTATATATATTCTTTCATTTTCAACAACCAGACAACCATATATTATAAACATTTATAGAAAATTTATTTCTTTTATATACGAAAATAGTTTTGGGTAAAATTATTTCATTTACCCTATTTCAAAATAATACTGTGCCAGTTTATCTTGTTAACGAGTTTAGAAACCCCTATCGAAACAGTTGGCCAGACTGCACCGACCAGAATCTATAAACAATCAACCGATAAGTCAACACAATACAAAACAATTTTTATATTCACTAACAAATACGCACTCAAATCTATTATTACACTCGCACTCATTCTAGAGTACTGCTGACTCTATCTCTAATGAGTAATTCCCAACAGAGCCAAGGTTGTCACTTAACCAAATGCTCTGATACCAAATGTAACATTCGGGATTTTTTTCGACTCACGAAGATCGACATTAATACGTCCACTGTATCAACTGCCGAGCAATCGAAGGCCGGAAAGCGAACCGTTAGGATTAAAGAAGAGGTAGAAGATAGAAGAAGAAAGAAAGAAGAAGCAATAGAAATAATATCAGAATCTCACAATCGCAGCGGAACAATATATAATAGATAAATGAATAATCTTTAAATCAAAAGAACTATATCAGTTATTACATTACATCACATTACATTACATTATCAGAGTTTACAACAACAAACAGCGGAAAAGAAATACTATATACTAGTTGATACGCCATGCCATCCAGCTTGCCTCCAGATCTCTACAACAACTCATGAATTCGAAAATATCCCGACCACCTGACTCTAGACTGCCCGTGTGGAAATTGATAGGCACCCAGAGTTTAGGAAGGGAACAATAAACTCCAAGTCGATCATGGGACTGGTGTGAGAACTTAAAACAGTTTATCTTTAAAAACAAACAAAGAAATATTTTAAATAGATCCGCAATGCTTTTTAGAAAATGAGACTACCATAAGGCCTCCCGCACACACACACACACACAATGCAAACGTAAAATCGGAGGAGATTTCTCCTTCTGATAGTCAAACATGCTTGATACGAGAAATTTTCTTTGATACTATTACTATAAGTGCATAGTGCAGGAAAACATTTCGAAAGTATAATATAAATCTTAGCCAGCATAGGCATTCCGCACTTATGCCTACTATACCTATCATGTTCAATAGCAGGTTACCACCACATTCCATGGCAAGTTATACAACTAAAACCATACAAGATTCGTATTGTTTCTTTTGATTTCCAACAAATGGTCAGGCCAAGGAACTTCCCATTGCCACATGGGTACGCCTCTGGAAGGACGCCCCAAGAACCTAACCGTATCTCTGCCAACACAAGGCCGGGTTACCCCTAGTTGGGTAACTACTGACACGAGTATGCCATCCCCCGGTCGTAGCCGACCTAAATCCCGGGATTCACCAACAACCATAAAATAATAAGTTTGCAGCAACAACATAGGTTAAGTATCATCGCTCCATACCATAATACCACCTCTATCCAGAAGGAAATGAAATACACTAAGGGGGCACTATCCCCTAATTACCTTGCCGCATCTTTCCTATTTTGACCATTACCGGGGCGTGAGGTCCGATGAAGTCTCGTCCACAAAGCTACGCTTTTCATAAAAGTCACTCTTTGATCAACAAATGATCAGCATCACTTCATTTGCCGCGTTACCAAATTGAGAATATATCACTAGTAACAATTAACTACATTACCTCTGAGCCCGTATGTCTCAGAGAACGGTGTTAAGCTAAGAGAATAAATTCTCCACCACCAACAGAAATGTATTTGATAGAAACCAGCTTCACATCTCAAATTGTAACGTCAGACACACATCCATACAAGTCCGTTCAGGGATCGAACGAAGCCGAAGGCACTTCCAAAGAAGCCCTTGCAATCCGGATATTCACTAATCACGTCCGGACTTCCCATCACAAAGGGTGACAAAATCTCTATATCGAAGATCAGCCGATGCAGAGTCATTCAACGGTAATCCTTATATTTTCAAAAATATCCGGTCTTCAACACCGGTCTTCAAATGCTATCCATTACGACATATCTCTATTCGGAATGGGATTTATGACTCAAAGGTCCTCTACTGGACAAACCGAATAACGAGCGCTTATTTTAAAATAAGTGTAGCATTCAAATTCAAGCAAATCACAACAAATACCCATTTAAAGGTAAATATTGATAGTCGGTTATTTAACTACCAATAGATATGCACAACATCACCAGATTCCAAATAATTTCCCAATTATTTATTTTCCAAAAATATCTTTACAAGATGTAAAATTTTCCACACTTCAAAAATAAATCAATGTTTATTTTTAAAACAATTTTCCCTTTCCTTTATAAATTCCATGGTGAATTCACATTTTCAAAATATCCACTGATATACGATTTTCAAATCGATTTCAAATATTCACTTTCAATTTATCTTTAAAAGATATCATCTCAAAACATTTCACTTCATATTGGAAAAAATTTCCATACTTATTTAATAATAAGTAATTCAAAAATCTATTTATTTTCAACATTTGGAAAATATTCAATATACTTCAATTACAATTAAGTATATAATTTATTCTTTAAGGAAAACATTCTCTTAAACACATTCATTTGAGTCAAAATGAATGTTGTGTAAAACATCGCAACGACAACCCAAAATCACCAGTATAGGGATTTGAAATTTAGATAGATATATAAATCCCAATACTATATAAAATATTTCCTTTCGAAAATCATTTACTATAACAACAGTGTTATAGTCCATCTTTTCCTTATTTCTCAAAAAGTCTATTCCAACAATGAATGTTGAAATCTATGTTTTCGATCCTTAATACATTTTAAAACAACTTCAAATCATTTTAATTCTATTTAAAAGATCACTTCCTAAAACATTTCTTTAACATATCATTAACCGTCCAAAATCGTGAATATACTTCGTTAACAAATTCAACATTTCTACACATTTTATTAAAGGATTATCCACTGTCCAAAATCGTGGATATATCTCCTTTAATAAGCTATGATAATTAACTTATCAAAATAAGTCATTTTCGGATTTATAAAACAATGTTTATAAATTCCATTGATATTTTATAACAACTTCAACTTATAGAATCACTTTATTAACAAATTCTATCCATATCCCATTGACACGCTAAAATCCAAATTATAAGCAAATTACTTATAATTCTTTATTTACAAATTCATTCATTTTATAACTTCACAAATCGTAGATTCTATTCTTTTATAAAATCCATTTATAACATTATTTTAAAACATTTTCAAAACTCCTTTATAATTTCATCACTTGATTTATAAAAATAATCCAATTTTATATAATATATATATATATATATAAAGCTTTTATAATAAATTCAAAAATCTCTGTTTAAACTATTTTATAAAATTCATTAACTCCATATTTCAAAAATCAATTTTGAACTATATTTCTCAAAAATCATAATTTTTATAACATTAAAATTATAACGTTTATTTAATTAAAATGATTCAATTCCAAAATTCAATAAAACGTATACTTTCAAAAAATAACTTGAAAAATCCTTTTAAATTCAAAATCGTTATTTTAACATTTTTAAAACTCCAAAAATAGGCCCAGTGATGCAACAACACCAAATATAAAAATCACGACATCCAAAACATCATATATCATATGACAACATAATATATCATAATATTTGTAAATAAATCAATACAGGTGAGGAATCCAGTTGGATCTCTCCTACCTGTTTCCCTGCATCCACAGATGTTAGATCAATACCAATCCCGTTTCAATACGGAATATCGCGGTATATGGGTTCGTATAAAATATTATCCGCTATTATGCGGTGCAATAGGGTCTCATCCGCTATATAACGCGGGAAATCAACTCCAAGTACATATATAATATCAATTCCACTTTAAGGTTAAATATCGCGGTATATGTGTTTAATAAATAACATACGCTTGATATACGGCGTATAGGGTCTATTTCAATACAATAGATAATATTTATCATTCAAGCATACAATCAAGCAATTTTAAATCTAAAAATTTTAAATTTAAATCGCAACAAATTCGATTGAGTGAGAAGTTCTTACCTTGTTGCAAATACAGTTGCAGTGTTCTATTTCGAATAAAATTAAACGCGCGTTTAATTTTAACCAAAATTTACACTATCTCAAATCGATCCCAATCCAGCTCCATCGCATAGTGCTCGTTAATACGAAGCCAACGCAATTTGTTTTATGATTTTTCGACCTCGTATCAAAAAGATATCGCGTTACAAAGATTACACGAATTTTAAATAAATTAATTACTAATTTCTTTTTAAATTTTAACCTAATTTACAATCTGGGCCATCCATTCATCAGAGCAAATCACGGCCGTGCAAATTTGCTTCTCCATCTTCCCAGTAAAACACACGCAACTGAACCCATAGCTGTCACCACTTCGTGAATTATCGCGACCACCCTACTGCACTTGAAGATGATCGAGCTCCACCACGTCGAAGGCCATAATGAACTCCACCTTCGGCCAGAATAGCGTCGAGCTCGGCCCCCCTAGCTCGTGGAAAACGTGCACGAATGCCACTCCCTTGAACGCAAATTGCCGATGATCTATGGCGTTAAATCCCATCATGACCATTGGATACGAAGGCTCGGGATAATCTACTAGATTGTAGTTGAAGATTTCTTGTAATTGTTGATGGATTTGAAGATATTGGAGGAAGAAGAAGCACAAATTTCGGCCATTGAATATCAAGTGGCGGCTAGGGCTGAAACCCTAATTTCTTTGCAAATTAGAAAATGTGAGGTCCTTTTATAGAAAATTTTCGCGACACTATTCACCCGAAATTTTTTCGAACACCAAACGAAGCGTGCCGCTTGGCGTTTATAATGTTTTACCCTATTCCGAATGCAATGGAATATATATCGGGAGCCAATTTGATCAAATTTGAAAGATACATTTTTGAATCGACTATTTAAATTTAAAAATTCACTCAAACCGATTTCAGTGCGTTTTAGCTTGCACCGGACGAACCGTAAATCCAATTGACCCAAAATTTGAAACCATACAATAATATAACATTACGGATCCGATAAAACTGGTTTAGTAAAAATCCGAGACTATTTGTAAAATGGCTATTTTTACTCGTCAATTAAATATTAAAATATTTAATTTCTATAAATTAACTTTTAATTCAATTTTAAAAGTTCTATAGCATCATTCTAACTCCAATATGATTTAATACAACTTTACAAATCAATTTTAATCATTTTAAACCCAATTTCTAATTATTTCTGTAATTTTAAATATTAAATTATCGATTTAATTATCCTTTATAAATCTAGTTATTCGAAATAAAAATTTATTCGACTTACAAATTTTACTTGTTAATATTTAAGATCAATTAAATATACGAATTTCGAATGATAGAAATTCTGGGTCGTTACATATAGGTTATAATAAAATAAGTTACAAAGGTTGTCATCATCAAAACTACTATCTCCAGTTCCTAACAAAGAATGCATGTACCGTGAATGAATGCATGGCTATTAGGGTGTAGTTGTGCTGGTGCAAACCCTATATACTGCAGCACTTCATGGATGAATGAATGGAAAGGTCGAACATTTCGAGCCCAGCATATAAATTTGTTGCACGTAGTATATCCGGATGGGGGCAAGTGAGGTCGATCTTGTGTCGAAGGAACCAAACCGTCTTCGAAAGTGATTTCGTGGATAGAATATAATCGACGTAGAGAAGATTCACCGATTTTCGAGGCTTGAGAGTCGATGGGGTCATCCAGAACGACGACCCCATCTACAGCATTAGGAGTCGGGCCAATAACCGCGATGGGTGGATCCGGGATGTCGGGTACAGGGTCTGACGATGGGTTCAGAGTCCCCTCTGCCTCCTACCGAGAACTTGGCTTAGGCTTGTCGGAAATAGTAGCGGAGCTTGATTTTTTGGACATCTCCTAAGAGCGATAGGTGTGAACAAATAATTGTCTAAGCTATACTTGAAAGATAATAGATATCAATTATGAAGACAAAATATTCTCCTGAGTTGTGTGTAAACTAGTGCGAAGATTCAAGCAAAGAGTACAGATAAATTAAAGTCCTAAAGCATAATGTAGCGTGATGGAGCTTTAAGTTGTCATCTTCAGTGACTGTCATCGCTGACCATCTCCGACAGCCTGTCCTATGTTCGGTAGCGGAAGTCTTGGAGTCGGGCATTGGCATCATATATTGTGAAGGCTATTACTTGCTTTTGTTGGGTTAGATTCATGTTTCTAATTGCTTAAGCTACGGAATTGTTAATCCTAATTAAGTTTGTAAGCCTATAAGCTTTGGTTCTTGTCATTGTTTATTGTTTTATGCTTAGGCATGGGTATGTGTAGTCCTGACGTGTGCGATGTTCAAATTGAGATGGTCTGATTACCAATGCCAACCCCCAATACTCAATACCGACCCACTCTTCAACGAAATACCGACCCCTCTCTCTCTCTCAAAGGCACAAACACTGTTTATCTTAGGAATACCAGCCTGTTCTTCCATTGAAGATTTATGAACCTAGCTCTACTCCAAAAATTACCGACCCTCTCCCTCGGTCGGTATGCCGAGCAAGAGCCTATGGCCTATGTAACGAATCCTGTAAATTACCGACCTTCCTTATCAGAGACACCGAACTCTCTTATCCTCCATGACGCAGACCTCAAAGTTATGGCTATCACTACTTCTACTAGTAATTTGTCCTCTAATCTTGAGACTGAGCCAAGCTGAACCCATATCCTAATACATGCTCCTATCCCCAATTCGTCTCTCTCTTCTTCGCCATCTCCTACCGATTCTTGTTTGAGAATCATTTACCCATGTACTCGGACTTCGCATAAGACTCCAAACTTAGGGGGATAAATTGCGTGAGAGATCCATACCTATATAGAAAGTTTGAAACTTATGGAAATTGTGGGATGTCGAGCTAAGGGTTGTTCGGGTTCTATGGCGGCTGGGGTTGCAAGATGGGCTTTTTGGGTTTGAGAGAAGGAAGGGAGGACTAAGTGGTAAACAAGGCTTGGAGGGAAGTAAGCAAGAAGGCTTGTGAGAATGGAGTAGAAGGAGAAGGAGAAGATGATACGACGACTTTTATATGGTTAAAAGGAGGTGAATTGGCATCTTCCTGGTGACCCGGTCACCATGCTTAGTAGGTCGGCAGGATGATATGCTAACCCAATCTAGGAAATCGAACGAATTATATGGCCTTAGTAAGCCAATCCCTTCCATAAAATAAAAATAATAATAAAATACATAAAAAATAAAAAAATAAAGGGAAAAGAAAAGATGAATAAATGAGAAATATATGTACACAAATAATGATGATTGAGGAGGGTATGTGATAAAGAGACTAATGCTACCTGATGAGTGGAAAATATTGGGTTTAGAAAACTCACTGTGATTCAGCATTCAAAAAATTTCATACATTCGTCTTTTGAAAATCCAAAAACCGGACTTTAAGAACATTCTTCGGGACCGAGCTATTACGTTCAGACGTTGCGAAGCTTCGTCAAAGGTCAATGAAAAAGAGACAGTCAATTATCATTCTGGATGAGCTAGCCACTAAAAGTAGGGATTACTCGCTAATTCAATGCTCATCATGTTGATTCACACAACACACTTTAGGGGGCAAATGTTACTCGGCTACCTGGCCCGACTACGAGTCGATAGTTACAGAGGCTATGGTTGGACCTAGACTGGAGTCGAGCCGAGGAAGGATTGGAAGTATAAGGGATTGGTGTAACTTGATTGGGTTGGCATATAAATATGTGTGGTTCAGTAAATATATGTGGTTCGACATAGATACATGGTTCGACATATATACGTGGTTCAGCATATATAGCGTGGTTCGGCATATATACGTGGTTCGGCCTAGTTCACACTGGATCGGCGTACTCACGAAGTATCGAAATTGAAGGTGCATCTGTATAA
The DNA here is from genome assembly GCA_030765085.1 of Allium cepa. Taxonomy (NCBI): domain Eukaryota; kingdom Viridiplantae; phylum Streptophyta; class Magnoliopsida; order Asparagales; family Amaryllidaceae; genus Allium; species Allium cepa. The sequence goes on from CM060945.1 coordinate 147,572,087, forward strand.
GATTATGGGCATGGTGATTCGGTATTAGGTGATAGAGGAATGTGATGGGATCGAAGTTTGTAGGTCGGTCGTATGTGGATCGGCCTTAATTGTTCGGTCACATAGGATTGGCCTTGGTAGGTCGGTCGTATGTGGATCGGTTGGATCGGCCTTGGTGGGTCGGTCGTATGTGGATCAGCCTCGATGGTTCAATCATACGGGATCGGTTAGTATGACTTGGCTTCAAGATTGGAAGACTCGATAAGCATGAACAAATACATGGATTACTTCGAGTCATGATCATGATTACTTCGAGCATGCACGAGAGCTACACTGAGTCAACATTCAGAAAATCCCGAATTAGCAAGAGGGCATTGGCAATAGGTGGGTCGATCATGAAGGTTCGTCCTACCTAACTTATCAGTTATGGGTCGAGCTATCTTGGTCGTGGGTCTACACAGGTGAACCAGCCTATCTTCGTCTATAAAAAGAGGGGCAGGGGTCCAGTTAAAGGGACCTTTTTTGGGAGAACTCCAGGGAAACTCTGCCATTTTTTATACTCTCCTCTTTTCAATTCAAACTTGTATTCAAGTGGTTTGTTTACGGATTGTATCTGTATTCAAGTGATTGGAAAGTAATAAAGGTTCTATTCAAATGGACATAGGCAATTACGCCGAACCACTATAAATCTGGTGTTCTTGTTTCTGTTGTTCATTTTGCACTCAATAGCATTATTTCTCAGTTTTAATTTACTTTCTTCATTAATTTCGATACATAGCTCTATTCAAAAGTGTTAGTGACCAATTTTCCTGCTAACACTACTCTTCTCTGATTTGTATGAAGATAGATACAAATATATTATCTTTGTGATTTAGAAAGAAAATGGAGAAGAAGAAATGGTAGAGCTTCGCTACTGCCTCCACAAAAATATGAGAAGATAAGGGAGGATTAGTCCTAAATTTATAGGCGCTAGAATCAACCAGAATCGTACGATAACAAAAATATTAAATCCAGGCCATTGTGGGCTTAGGTTTATTAGAGCTGCCAAGTCGCCACCGGTCGACCGCCCTTGGGTCATCGGTCAACCGCTTTTGATCGACCGTCCTCAATTTGCCTATGGCCCCAAGCAATTAGTATAAAACATTAATTTTTCTTATTCAGTTATTTTCGTTTTGAATTTTTTTTTCATCCATAAATTCTTCATTTGGACTCCAATCTCTAAACTCCAATATGAAAGTTGTTACCCCGTCTGTTGGTCAAAGTCGAGATACCGACAAATTAGCTAAAAAGGATGGATACCAGGATCGAAGACTGATCCGAAACAAGGCTATGATCGATACCTTCAAAATGAAACCTAGCTCTAATCAAGGTGGGATCGATTGGAAATGATAAATAAGGCTAGGAAAGGCTATGTTTCAAATTTTAGGCCAAACAGTGTTCATATGCTCAAGTTATGGATGGATCAAGGTTCATGGATATTGTTCATATCGATCACATGATAGTATGGATAAGGGAAGGGTGCTTTGCTTCGGATCGATGGCTTTCATGTCGATGTGATATGCATTGATTTGGTTGGACATGGCAGAAGGAAGCCGACACGCTTCGTTTCAATCAGGGTAGAGAGCGATACGAAGGATGAGGCAACATGCTCATGGACTTAGAGCTCATATCGATACGCATGTATCGATTGGATGGTGACATATGTTAAAGCATTTCCTATCAACCAAGGCTGAGATTGATACGAAATATGGAGCAATAGTCATAGGAGTTTGGAAGAGCATTTCGTACCGATCAAGTGTTGGATCGATACGAAAGGCATGTATAGTGGATCGATACAAGGAGCTAATGGTTACATGGGTTTAGGAAAGCACTTCATATCAGTCGATATTGGTTGATACGAAGAGCAGACATTGAAGCCAGCCGATGGATACAAAGTATGGATATGAAAGTTTATGAATTGGATGATACGAAGTGGTAGAGCTGGTCAAGTGTTGAAGCGTTCAACATGAATTTAGGCGTGGAACACAGATCGAGGCAAAGGTTATGGCTATGGATATGGGGATCGATGAATACTGGGATGATGGATACGAATTATGATGGATACGAAGGCGATCGATGTCAAACGATCGATATGAAGAGGTATCAATACGAACTAGTATCGAAATGAGCTCAGCAGCGTACCAAAAAACCAAACTTGCATCGATCATAACTCAATATCTACAAGACCAAATGCTATGGAATTTTCACAGGAGCTTGTGTACTACCTCAAGAATATACCTGATCAATCTTGGTCCAAAAAGATCATTTCTTGATCGATGCGAATTGGATACGTATCGATCATGGATCGAGTCGAAATGACTAGGGATCGATCACGTGGGCCCACCCACATGAGAGAAGAAGTCTTTTGAGTTTGAGATGGATATTTTTGGATCTACATCTATAAATAGTTTCCTTATGGAAAATAAAAAGGGATCTGCTTTGGATTTTACGGGAAAACTCTATCATTTTTGTGATTGATCCTAAAGGCTTGTAATTGTAACTATAATATCAAAGGAATAAAAATGATCGATTCAAAGTGGACATCGGCTAGAGTTCCAACCACCATAAAATCTTGTATTTCTACTGCTTTCCTCCTAAATTTTAAGTGTTCTTTATATTTATATTCTCTATATACTTGCTATCTATGACCTATGATTGTGAACGGGTGCTTTCATCGGCAATTGTGTGTTTGTGGCCAATTTTGGCGCAAACAAAAGTTGCTCAGAATTTCCCCACAAATGCAATGGTGCAAGTTTCATGCTCAGTTTCCACTGTTTGCACAAATTCCATTTTCGAAGCTTAATTATTCAACTAACTAATTAGACAACAAACGCCAAATTACGAGGAGTTACAATACTAGGCTATACAATCAAGTCTGAAGTCACTTATTCAAGAATGGATTCGATACAACGACAAAGCCAGCGGACACTACAAGAAAACATACTATCAACAGCATCCAATATCAGCGTTTCTCCTTCAAATGCGGTCATAGAATTTCTGGAGGGAAAATGTTTCCGTCCCAAACGCTGAGGAAAACCTAATTATCATTTGCCGCCTGCTTTTTCCCACTTTCCCCAATTAATTCTATCGCTCTTTCATTTCGTTACCGCCTTCACAACCCAGAGCAAATTAAGTCTCTCTTCCAATCACCGAAGTTTCCATTCGTCACTGCCCTCATCGTTCATGCATCTTCCTTCACCTCTCTTTCGATGTCGACTCTGAAACGTCACTGCTAGCTGCTCATCTCGGGTACGTGTTTCAACTAATCGTCGATTTTTTTTTTCAACTAATCATTTCTGTCGATGCCTTTTACATACAGTCGGATTAGGATTCACAACCGGATTTCATTTCAACTAATCGTCTCCATCTCAGGTACAAAGGGCACCTCAGATCGACTTTGTATGTAGGTTTGAAGTTTATAAAAAACCTTTCCAAGAAAGTATTGAATTCGAAATTCAATAAACGTTTATACCCTAAAATCGATTTGTTTGATTCCGTAGCCACTAAAAATGCTTACGAGTGTATATTGACTGCCTTGTCAAAGCCTGGTGGAGGTGAATTTGGGAAATATTATAGCTTGCCAGCACTTAGTGATCCTAGAATTGGTGAGTTTGATTTGCTTATTGACTAGTGAATTCATTTTCTAAACTTACTTATCCTGCTATTATTTCTTACTAAAATTTAAAACAAACGCAGACCGGTTGCCTTACTCAATAAGGATTCTGTTGGAATCGGCAATCAGGAATTATGATGGGTTTCAAGTGACGGAGAAGGACGTGGAGAAGATTTTGGATTGGGAGAATACTGCTCCTAAACAAGTGGAGATTCCTTTTAAGCCTGCCAGAGTTTTGCTTCAGGTGTTAATCTGTGATTTTTTGGAAGTTAGTTATGTTGTATTTGGGAATCTGGACTTACACCCTTTTTACTCTACTTGATGCTTGATAGCGAGTAAAGGGATATATAAGGTAGAACCCTGCTTATAGCGCAGAACCGTAGTAGGAAGGCTTTCATCTAACCTTCCCCCTTTTAGGTTTACAAATTAATTTCTATTACTGAAGTTAGGTTTATAACATCTGAACTGCCCTCGCAACAACAAAAGGGTGAAGGATTATTCTTTTATTTTTTCTGTTGGATCTTATGCGATGCTATACATCCGAGCTTCTAAAATAGAAGATGCTTTTAACAAAAGGAACTGTTTTTGTCTTTAATGTATTTTTATGTTGAATACTTGCTTCTTTCGTAATGAATAATAAAATGCTACTTAAATACATAGTAGTTGACTTATTTACACTATGATATGTCAGGTGTATAATTTATGTAACTTGGTTGGAATGCCTTGCACATATGCTGAATATTTATTTACTTAGCTGTCCTTCCTTTTTTGTTTAACAGGATTTCACGGGTGTTCCAGCTGTTGTTGATCTCGCATGCATGTGTGATGCAATGAACAGACTTGGTGGTGATTCAAATAAAATCAACCCTTTAGTAAGTGTTTTAACCTTATTTTGCTTCTAAGGAATGAAAAATCTGATCCAATCACCATAACATTAAACTTTATTTGTACAATTATTAAATACGTGTTCAAATTGGCTGAGCGCATATTTTGAGAGCTCAATCAATATTTGTTAAGACTATAGATTCAAATAGGCCGTGAATATTTTTTATTTTTTTCAAAGAAGTTATTGTTGATTTTCTTAGGCAAAGATGTTTGATGTCTTCCTTATTAATTTTATATGCACCTAAAACTTAACAAAGCAACATAAGTGTGCACTTATAGTGGACTTCTTTTTCTGTACACAATATTTAGGGAAAGACATAATAACACATTACAAAGATGAGTTTTTGTTGCGCTCTATTATTTAACATGATGTGATTGTGTTCGAATTAGTCGACTGTATTTGATAAGAAGCCCATTTGAATTTCAGTTAGATTACTTTAGTTGGTGAAAAGAAAACAATGAAGGCTTATCATTCTTATTTTTAAATTTTGAAAGATGGCTGTCATTTTACTTGAAGTAAAATGGTTTTTCATTTATTTTTTTAAAAATGAAGCACTTTGTCATATTTTTAACATATTACTCGCTAATATACTGTATGATTTTGTTCAATATACTATAACCCTATTTTGTATCACATACGTTAAGTTATCATTTTATTTCATATATAAGTTATAACATTTTTGTTTCTTGCTTTGTAGCAAGATAGCAGCTTCACATAAATTGTACAAACCACCCATGTTCCACCTCACCCTTTAATCGCAAGAAGCAAGAAAGCATGTAAAGAGCGCTATCGAGAATTCCGGCAATGCAAAGAGAGTGCGTAAGAAATGAAAGAATATTAGGAGTAGAAATTCTACTTTATTGCAATCTTATGCTTACATTTTCTAACTAGAAGTATCCTTTGTGCTAAACTATGTTCTATCTCTCAGGTTTTCCTGAAGATTTTTTTGATAGATTTGAAGCATTAAAGCTTGTTTGGGTTACATGCTACATTATGCAACGTAATTGATAGGTTTTGATAGATTTTCTGCTATTTATTTCTTTATACTGATTTAAAATAAACTCTACTCTACATACTACATTATGCAACGTAATTCAACAAGCTCAAATAAAATTTTAGTAGGCTATTTCAAATGAAGTGCTTGAATTATAAGGTATCATTGTGCAATTTGATGGTTCATTTGTATTATGCAACAATGAGTGTAGTTGTATTTATTTAATTAGAACTACAGTAAGTGCTAATCCTGTTGCTTGAATAGTTCATGGAAAGACTTCTAGAGTAGTACACATATGTTTGTAATGCTCAACTACAGTAAGTGCTAATCATGTTGCCTCAACTCCACGATGCGCGTTCTCACATCCATCTCCACTCAGTAGCGAAGCTATCTCATAGCAGCCACTGTAGCAACAGCAGCCATACTGCAAAACCAATGTTTGATGGACTGGTGCTTTCAACTCGAACATGCTGTACTTAGCCTCACTTTATTAGAGGATCGGAATGGCTAGCTCTACTCTCAGGTGAATGTTATACATGTTGTACTTAGCATATTTTTAATCTTTAACTCTTTTTGCTTCTTTTTTTAGGCGCTTCATAGCTTTAGAAATAATTATATTTATTCTTTCTCTTAATACCGTCTCTATTGAATTTATTGCTCTATTTAGATTTAGGTGTACATAGTTTAGCTCATATACGACAATTTTTACATTACTCATTCCTCTCCCAAAAGAGCCATTTACCCTACATGATCTTCTGCTTCCTTAAGAAAGATGTCTTTAAGTATATAACTATACACTTATGTTTTCCTATGTATTTAGCTATAAAACTATATATAAAGATCGTTTGTGTTACAAGTTGTAATTTATTTATGTTAGAATTACTGTAAATATCTATTTATGATCATTATTTTCTTCTACCTGCAACCACTGCATGTACCTAAATTTGGTAACGTGGATAGTGATAACATCCTATACACATTATACCAATTGAAAAAAGCATGTCAGCTCTAATGACCTGAGAAAAATCCCAATGTTACATGTCTTGGATATTCCCTACTTAATTTGAATTGAGAGCAAACAATAACTATGAGTCTAGTGATGAGAATAAATTAATCAAGTTTTATAAACATCCGACTAAATTAAATAAATTTGTAGAATTTAGCCAAGTTTAATAAAAAATTAAATATGTTAATCTAGTCTACAGAGAGATTTTGAACTTAATGCTGAATCTTCAAAGTGATTTCCATCAAAGCTAACTTTGGATTCTATTTAATTGGTTTTAGGAAATTAGTGTGAACTTGCACACAGTTCATTATATAGCATTGATAGGTAGTAACATTATAATTTGGATTATTAGTGTAGTATAATGTCCTTCCATGTTACTGAACACATCCTCTAGTATCATATGTTTTTTCCTAGAGTACTTTCAATTATTTAATAAGTATATCTTAAACAACCCAAACCATTTTTATTCAATTAAAACTGTAATTAAATTTGGCATTGAACTGTTGAGCTTCATATATATAATTTTTTTATAGAAATTTGACTTAATTTGGAGTAAATGTTGGGAGTACATGTTACTTTTTCTTTCTTTTTTGGTTGCTCCCTGGTAAAGGAAAGCTTATGAAATATCTCTCAGTTTATTGTGTGAACTGATCCTTGCCATGTTGAAAAATAACAAAACTTGGAGTATCTTTGTTCATATGCAAATGAAATATATTGTTTTATAGGTTTTATTGTGCTATGGTCCATACAGTAATATTCATCAAAAGCAAAGAATTTCTAAACTAGCATATGACATAAGTTTAATTTCCTTGCAATCCATAAACCATCTTTTCATGGGTATTATGTCTCAATCGTTGTAGTTGAAACTAGTTTGACGTTGCAAGTTTAAACGATCTCTCATTGATTGTTTGGAAAATTTTCGCCCCTTTCATGAAAATTTGTAAGCATTTCTTTTTACGGTATGATGAAGTAAATATCATTTGTGATCTTGACACCAAAGTGGAAAAGATATTTTATCAATGGTATTTGATTATTTGGAAACTAAATACTTTAAACTGTAAAACTATCCTCTTAAATAATAATTCTTTTTTTCTTCCCTTCATAAAACATATGTGATATTTAGACTAGTTTTATTCATGGTGCTCGGCAAGTAGGGAGCATGCTTTCTACCACTCTTTATGTTGTCTTTGCTTTTAAGGAGCTTTAATTGGGATTGGTTCATTAATCTACAAAGAATCCTCTTAAATTCCCACTCAATATCTTTTCTCATCGTTGTTGGTGTTTGATAGTGAGAAATAAGGGTTTAGATGCCTTAGATGCCAACGTTGATCGAATGCAATTTATAACTGATAGATTAATTGTTCTTAACAAGCCATTAATTTATAACTGAATGGAATTCATAAACGATAAATGAATTAAGTGTTTGATGCCTCAAATAGCAATAAGTGTTTAGTCTATGCACTTGTATTATATTTGTTGCATGTTTGGGAGCTAGTAGATATCAACTGTAAACGTTATATTTATTAAAATTTGATGTATGCATTAGTTTTCCTATTAATATCAATTCTTTTACACATATTTTGAATGGTCTGAACTCAAATTAGCAAAACTGAAAATGGTCTAAACATTCATTTGTCATATTAATTGTCCTATTAATTCCAGATAGCATAACTAATTAGGGGATGCCAACAAACTTTCAATTCATTCTGCAAGAGAAACTTAGACTTAACACCATTTTTGAAATGGACTAAACTCAAACTAGAAAAACTTCAAATGGATTTTGGAAAATAGTTGTGCATTGCCAAGTAATATCATTATTTCTTTTTGACACAGGTCAGGTTTTTGACACAGGTCAGGTTTGCTTGCTTATGAGCAAAGAAAAAGGTAAATAACATTCTTAATCCTCCACAATTATGAAGCAGGCAAGTGATATATTATTTACACTTGAATATTACATCATTTGTCCAAATAATTGGATCCCACATCACCATGATTGTGCCTTTGAGCCGTTCCTCGTTAGTACTTTCAATTAGGATTTATTATCTACCACTTTTTGCATGTTGGATATATAAAGTTTACTCTCAAGAATAACAACCATTAAACATTTACTTTGTCTAATAGTCTGCATCAAGCCAAGCTGTTTGGAAGGGGAGTTTGACTTTGATCCCCTAATGTCCCAAACTAACATGTCTATTAAATTAATTTGAAGTAGAAGTACTCCTATTTTCTGGAAAAGGAGTAACACCATTCAGTCTTGTTCGTTTTGATTTGCTGCTTTTATTTTTGATTTGAGTCACTAGATTACTCCATACATGATTTTCAATGACGTCATCTTATTGAGTGTCTTAAATTCAAAGAGGATTTGGCCGTTTCTTGTCTTCCTAGTATTTTTCTGTCCCATGGTGTTGATTCTGCTGTCATCTACTTCTATTGACTTATCATTTTCATTCATTGCGTCTTCACTTTTCAGGCAGAAGTCCATGTCTTTATGAGTTTGTTCAATGCTTCTATGACTAGTGCCGGGCTGAGTTGAACGGGCAGTTGGCTGTGTGTTGACCTCAGTTGATATTTCAGGGCTAAGATTGGGATTACTGGGATTTCAGGGCCAAGTTGATTTTTAATGCGAAAGCTATTTCAGTTGATTAATGTTAACTACAGGTTTGCTGTTTAAGCTTTATGTTCTTAACTATCAATTATTAAATTTAAAGAATGATTACTATTTTAATGTCATAAATTAAATGTAGGTTGTGTTATTAAAGTTGCCATGTTGAATTTGGTATAGTTATCGGGACATTGATGGTAAAGACTAAGCCTGTTCATGCCAATTATATGTTGAGCCAAGTTAGGATTTCAAAACACTGTATAAATTAGGGCTCTGTGGAGCATTGAAAGCATCTCACACAAGCACAACGTCAAATTAGCCTTCCAAAAAATTAACGTACTTTTTTACCTGCTTGCTTTTATTTCATATATAAATAGTTTGGTTTCAAAGTTGGTGATCTTCCACTAATCAGTCATGATGAATTAAATATTCCACAGTTTAAGAACTTGCCTTCTTACTTATGTCTCAGAGCTACTGCAAGCCTGCAAATTGCTTGGTTGGATCATGAATAACTGCTGCAACTTGCGGACGCATTGTGATTCTATGACAGTTGACTTAGAGTTTTCATGCAACTTAGGGTCTATGACCATATTATATTTCATTTTCTTGCCGATATTTTAGGTTATGAACTATGTACAATATTGTATTGTTGCTGCCTACCTTGTTGAACTTTGTACTATATGTATTATTGTTGAACTGGGGAGTGAGTACTATCTGAATTGGATTACATATGGTATTATGTATTATTGTTGAACTGGGGAGTGAGTACTATCTGAATTGAATTGTACTATATGTATTATTGTTGAACCGGGGAGTGAGTACTATTTGAACTGAATTGCACAAAGTATTGTAATTGTAATGTACTGAGTATAGAGCATTTTCTGAATTCATTAGAAAAAAAATGCATATCCCTACGACAGCGTTTATACATTGCTGTCAATTCATTGGAAAAAAAATGCATATCCCTACGACAGCGTTTATACATTGCTGTCAATTCATTGGGGAAAAAAATGCATATCCCTACGACAGCGTTTATACATTGCAGTAGAAAACTATTAACAGCGTTTATACCTTGCAGTAGAAAAATTATTAACAGCGTTTAATAAACGCTGTAGAAAGTTGGTTTTTGACAGCGTTTATATTTTTGCAGTTAAAACTTTAGGGTCAACGACAGCATGTCGTTATACAGCGTTTCTAAAAACGCTGTGAAAACTTTTAACAGCGTTTCTCAAACGCTGTTAAAAGTCTTTTTTGTTGTAGTGGGAAGCCTTCCATACAGTACATCTCCAAAGGAATGTACCAAGGATCAACGTCTTCGAAACCACTGCACCTAGCAAGACCAATCTAGCCGCAGACCCATATGGTGGTAAATAGAACCAAATATGATATCAACTCGGTAGTTCCTAACTCATCCGAGAGCTCCCATAGCATACACAACATACCCGATATATAGAGGGTGATCTAAAAGGTGACGACCATATCATAATGATTACAAACAACATAGCCTTACGACATGCCCTGATTAAGCCATTTTCGGATGATGAGGCCCGAGGTAACAATTACCTTTCATATAGCATATTCCACTGTGAATGCAACATTTCTAATTCCATCACACACTACGGGTTTTTTCCAGATAGATGTACGTTTTTAAAATCCATGTACATGTATGTTATAAATGCAAAGTCAGACATTCATCCATACAAGTTGTTCAGGGATAGGACAAACCAAAGGAACTCTCCTACTACATCCCGTCAGGAATCACCCCTAGGATTAGTAGAGAGCAGAGTTTGCATCGAAGATCAAATGAAGATACTACTTCCACATATACGCAATATGAGAAATTTCCCTCGAGGGTCAGTGATAATTAGACCTATATTCCAACTTCTAATTTATTATCAATCCACGTCTCCAGTTCAAACATGTATAATGGGTCGAAGGGGTTTTCAGACAGGAATCACCCCAATATTATCTCGGTTCCTTCAAACCAATCATCGATAAAAGTTGTTATGTTTGAGGGTGAATATCATTTCATTTATCATTATCTTTTGTCAAATAAAATATCTCTTTTAGAAAGATAAATCTTTAAATCATATTCTTTTCTAGTATATACGGAATCATCAAACCTCTTTTTAACTTTGAACATACTAAATCAAAATTAACTCTCATAAATCACATTGCAAAATCCTTTATGAGTAAAAAGGGTCGATAGAAATTATACTAATTCTACTCAATATCAATTTCGGCGTAACAACCAATAATGCTGGTTATTTGATTTTAAATGTTTAATAGATTTTAAATATTTAAGTAATTAGATTTTGGAATTTTATAACTTATAATTCAAATATAGGGAATGATTAAATATTTAAATTGTGAAATTGAGTGTTAATGAAATAGACTGATAATTTTATTTAACTCCTTGTAATTATTAAATAATACTGGTGAATTTAATTTGTATATTATTTACAAATATAAATATATCGAATAAATATCAAAATTAAATATAAAAAGATTTTTAAATCTATGAAATTGTCATTCCGAGAAACTATCTCGGATTTCGACGAAACTAGTTTCATTGTACCCGTAATAATGAAATATTATATGCTGTCGAATTTCATGTCGATCAGACGTATGTTTTCATTGTGCGAGATCAAAATGCGCTGAAATTAATTTTGAAAATTTAATACAATAATTAGGTTCGAAATACTACCTTTTTCATATGATCTAATTAGAACTTAGGACTAGTTCTATTGCGTTCGAAATAGGGGTATAACATATAAAACGTTAGGCGGCACATTTCTTTTGGTGTTCGAGATTTTTGGGTATGTATAACCAGATATTTTAAATTAAAATAATAGCATACCCTACTTTTTATAACACATACCCATACTGTTAAGGCCTTACCCTCCATCATTCTACCCGATACCCTTGCCCATACCCATATGTTCCTGTCCATACTCCCCTTCTCTTTATAACATAGCGATGTATGTGATAACTCGGATTTCTAGACATCTGTAATTGATTAACAAACAGGGTTAATTAATAGAATATTAATTTATGAATTAAACAAATAAATCTGATGATAAATATTTATATTTGGATAGATATTTATTTGATAATCTTCTAGTATAATTATTTTAAAATTTGGAAAATCATTATTTTCAAACACATGTAATGTGTGTTTGTTTAAAATATGTATATGAGTCAATTTAAATTGAATTTGAATTTGAGGTTTAAAATTCAAAGAACAATTATATTAGTGTATAATTAAGATTTTAAAATCTTTTCTTTTGAAATTTTTATATGTATAAATGCTAGAATGGTATGAATATAAATATAAAATATAAATTGATCAAAATTGTAAGAAATGATGAATTACAATTCAAAATATTGAGCGTTAAAATCCAAACTATTTCTAAAGATTCATTTTTGAAATTTCAATTCTAAAATTTCTATCTACAATTTATCTATGTAAGTTAAGATACCCTCTTTTAAAAATTTTATATGCTTAAGTATAAACCAAACTAAAAGTATAATATATAATCATATTATAAACATTTAATTACATGTATAACCATTAAATACAAAAGCTTTCAAAATTCATTTAAAAATTGTAATAAAATGAATAAATACAAATGTTTAATTTATGAAGCTCATTGTTGACATGTGTAATGACATTATAATGATATTTTGACAAATGTAATTAATTTGAACAAGTGTCTTGTTTGAATTTTAATTTACTTTTCTTTTATTTTGATGAATAAAGAGGAAACAATTTTTTTTTCATAATTTAAAAAAAATCACAACCTGTTAACATCCTCAAACCAGAAATTTAATCTGAAAATCAGCAACTTCAATTTTCTCGGTTTTTAAAGCTAAATCTTCTAAACAACTAGCAGCAATATCAGATCCAAATTCAAAAGATCGAAGCTTCAAAGTAAGATTCAATTCAGATAATTCAAGCGGATCAAAAATCAAAACCCAATGTCCAGATTTTTCAAATTTCTAATCAGTTCCATACCCTTCTCTGTTCATACAGAAATGGTGAGTAAGCTATTGTTTTTTTAAGAAATTTAATCTAGTTTAAATCTTGATGTACAAGAAATCCTTGAAGTTATGAATGTAAATCTTGTTGTATGTCTGCATATAGGATGGTTTAGTGTATGCAGGTCAGTATAAATGTTTATACTTCCCTGTTTAAAAAAAGAATTACAGGCGATATAAATTTGAGAAAATCAAATATTCATCTCCTAATTCCTTTCAGGATTTGATGTTTAAACAAAATTTGTTTGAATCAACCAGATCTTAACCTAAAAAATATTTCCAAGTAATATTGGTTTAAAATTTATGGGAAGTTTGGAAATACAGTAGATTTTATATAAGTAGGTAAAAACCCAAACATTTTAAATTGTTGATTTGAATTCACCACTTGAATCGTCATTCCAAAACTTGATTTTTAAGATGAAGATCACGAATTTTAGATTGGTAAATCGGGTGATATTGCATGTTGATCAAAATTGGGTATAGTGGTAAATTCTGGTGATCGAAAATTTTTCTATGGTCGGGATTGTGCTTGAAGGTGAAGGAGGATCTGAAGACCTCGGTAAAAATGTCTGACGAATTTATCAATCGTCGTAGGGGTCGGACTTTGACGATATAGGGTTTTATGCTTGTGTTTGTGTATGGGTCGATTTGTAAATGAAGCGTCGTCCTCAGTGGACCGGGTCAGTTCGTACCCATGGAAATTGAAAGAAGAGGCGTTGGAGAAGCTCTGACCAGAGTATCGTCGTCTCTGGTGGCATGGGGATTCGGGACGAGGCTTTTCATTGAAGATGGTTTTGGTTCCAGTTGGGTTGTGATTGCTCGATTTCGCTTTCACCGTCTTCTTCGATTTCTGGGTGAAGGAGGGTGTTCGTGGGATCATCGTCGATGTGTTGATGAACCTAGCTTCGATCGGCAGTGGATGGAATCATCGTGCACGTGCACGAATTCCTTATGTGTCATGGCTTCGTGAGGTTGAGAGGGATTAGGGGCGTGCTCGAGAAATGAGGAAGATGGCCTGAGTGTTGCATCGAGTTTTTCCTTTGGGTTTACTCGGGTCTTATCTGGTTTTGCATGAGAAACTCGAACAAGGTTTTTGTAAAACAAATTTAACAGTTTCAAAACTTAAAATAAAAAAATCCAAAGTTTTTGAAAATAAGGGGGAGAACGTGGGGAAACTCGGGTATAGGTCCGAGTGGCTTTCGGGTAAAACCCGAAGCAACTATTTCAAACAGTTTTTAAAATGATTTAAAATCCTATTATTTTGAAAATTTAGATTAAACTTTTATACAAACTTACATTATATATAATAGTTATTTCTTAAAATAATTGGTTATGAAATTTTAAAGGTTGTTTAAATTAAATTTTGTTAAATGAAATTTAAAGTGATTTTAAACATTAATTTAAAAGTAAGTTTAAGATTTTATAACATAAGTTTTAAAAATACAAATTGAAATTAGTTTTAAAACTTCAACTTGATAATATTTAAGTTATTTAAGGAAGTTAAAGATTTGTTAACTTTAAATTTTTTAGGTTAAATGATTATTTTATTTCAAATCTTAATTAAATGATTTAATTAAGTTTAGTTAATTATAATGTTAAAATGTGTTGAAATGTTAATGGTAATTAAGATCTTTATAAGATAATGTTTTATCTTAAAGATGATTTAAGAAATAAGGTCTTGAAATTACTTAGTTCTAATAGAAGGAATTAAGTGTAGTTAATTAATTTGGTTAATTAATTATAAAGGATTAATTAGGTGATTAATTAAGAGTAATTGGTTGGTTAAATTAATCAATAATTGGGGTTTAAAATTTATTAAACAATTCAACGTTAATTAATTGTAATTAAGAATTATTAATTAAAAGATTGTTAATTAATGATCAGAGATTAAGTAATTGAGTAATTAAAAATTGATTAATCAAGTAAATAAGATTTATTAGTTTTTGTAATTAGAGAGTTTTAAGTTAAGTATTTAGAGGCTATTTAATATATAAGTAAGAAGTACTTATTTTATAATTAAATTTATTAATTAATAATTAGGTGTTATTAATTAATCCTTAAAGAACGATTAGTCAAAGGTGATTAAGGATTAATCAATATTAATTAAAGGTTGATTAACTGTTTAATCAACTGGTGATTAAGGAGATTAATTAATAATTGAGGTTTATTAATTGGTAATTAAAGGATAATTAATCTATGTTAAAGATTTATTGATTGATTGATAAGGTAATCAGGGAGCGATGAATTAATTATATGATTTTAATTAATTAATGGTTAATTATGCAGGATTAGATGATTAATTATGATATGAACTGATAATGCTTGCTTATGGATGATTGTTGTTGAATGTTTAAATTGAATGATATCTATTGGATGATATGCTGTGAAATTTTATTGATATGATGTTGGTTATATCAATGATAAATGGGTGATGTTTGTCTATGTTATTGCTGCGTAAAAGTGACATCCAGTAGTTAAATTTAATCACTTGGATAACTTGGGTTAAGATGACATTGGATTCGAAGAGACCGTAGTCGGGTATTAGTAAATATCCGAAACCACTTTTATTCTTTATGAATTGAAATGTGGAATTAATAGGCTGAAATGGAATGATTTAAGTGAATTGGACCATTTAATCTAAGCTTTGGTACTTAGAAATTGATATGTGAAATAAGTGATGTCTATAACAATTTGTGAATTGTAAATCTATATGAGTTACCTCGGGTTTTAAATAAGTTGTATGGTTTGATATTCTTTGTTAGATGAGTTTACTCATGCTGGTTTCCAGCCTGACCCGGGTGTTATTTTGATGTAATGCTCGGGTTAGACCGAGTATTACAGCTTTTCAAGTAAGGAAGTTCTGGAGTTCAGGAGGCGAGCTGGATGACAGGAACGTATGGAGCGTTTTCCGCTGTGTGTATTATTGCTGATTATTTGGGACATGTTGTTTTAAACTGTCCAATGTTGTGTAAATGTTGTAACTCTGATGTATAAAAATATAAGAGTACTGATACAATTCTTCTTTGTAAAACTGTTTCTTATGTGATATTATATTTTGATCCACTGCGAATGTGAGGTTTCTGTGTCTTTTTCTATTTTCTTCTTCTTTCTCTTTTCTTCTTTTCCTAACTATCTGGAATTTTCTAGATGAAAATTTCTGGGTCGTTACAATTTGGTATCAGAGCTGAAGGTTAAGCAAGTACCTTGGCTCTGGTGGGATTACTCATTATGGGTAGGGTAAGTGGTACCCTATGATGAGTTGAGTGTATATATATATGAGAGCATACTTGTTATTTTCTCATATAGAGGTTTTTAAACGATTTTAAAGGTAAATGATTTTATATAAGATTATATTTTGATATATAAAGCAATATTTCTTTCTAATAAATGTAAAGGTAAATGGGTTGTTAAATCATTAGAATAAAATAAAATAAGAAGAATTAAATAGTAATAGAAATACAATTAAACTGAAATTGAATAAAGATAAGTTTTGAAATGAATTCAAACTGAAATTAAAATCTTGAAGTTGAGGAAGAGTTTCAAAATAAGAAGAATCAGGATTGGTTTTAAACCGAAGAAATTGAATGGTTATTGTGTTTAATAATAGGATGATTGTTTTCTAATGAATAATAAAATGTTTTAAGGAAGTAACCATTTAAACAGAATAACTCGTAAATTAGAAAGGATGTAAATTAAAGTGGGTTTCAAATTGTGAAGTTCTGAATTCTAAATTTAAACATTTGAAATTATTTTCAAAATGTTAAAGGAAATAATGTTATTCAAACTATTTTGAATGTAATCTTATTTTAGAATAAAAAATTATTTGTAAAACTTTAAAAGAATTTGTTCGAATTAAAACCAGGGGTGGTTTAAATTTTAAAATTTGGCTTGGTGGGCCAAGGAGAAAATATGTATACATATGAGGAATATACATAATATTAAGATGGTTTGAGATAAACTCTAAATGTTGAGTTTTAAATTTGGAATGGGATGTGATAACCAAAGTGATAAGTTTTTGAACTTAATAAGTGGGAAGATTATTTATCAGAAGTTTAAAATTTGAAATGAAAATTCAATTTGGGTAAAGTTTACTGGATTAAGTAAATTGAATTTAACTTTGGGAAAGTTAAATAAGTTAACAAGCAAACTGAATTGGAAATTTCAAGATGAAATTGGGATTTAACTTGGAAAGTTAAATGGTTGATTTATAATGGAAGTTATGAGTGATCTCAAAATGGGCTTGAGATATGGAAATTGAAAATGTTATTGATAATTGGTGTTGGATAAATTTGGATGTTTATTTATCCTGATATCATTCCATTGTTACAAATAGTTTATGAAATGTGAATTGATTTGTTTAAATAAATGAAGAAATGGATTTTGGTAATATATCCATCATAGAGATAAAAAAAATTTAACTTAAATTTAAAATTAAGGATATGGAATTCCTTTGAACTTAAGATTTAGAATGTTAAGAAATGAATTTGTAAATTAAAATTGTTTGAAACTCTTACTTGAACCTTGTAATGAGTTAAGTAAAGATAATTTAAAATGGAATTTTGAAATTTGGACTCAAATTGTTTAAAAACTTTAAATAAAGGATAATTTGGTCTAAGAGGTTAAACCAAAACTTGAAATTTAACTCGAATTTATATAATTCGAGATGATTTAAAGTGAGATTGATTTTGAAATTAGTTCAAATTGAAATTTGAACTAAAATAATTTGGATTTGTAATTTAAGTTGAATAGTTTTAAAATTTAAATGGAAATTTGAATTGGATACTTTGAAATGAAATTAAAGTTGAATGAGTTCAAATTCAAATAGGAATTTGATTTGAATTTGGAATGAGAATGGAAGTTAACTTAATTTGAATTGAAATTGGCAATTGATTGGAATTGGGATCAATTCAAATTGAAATTGAATCAATTTAAATAAGAATGGAAATTTAATTTGAATTAAAATATAGTCAATTCAAGAGGAAGTGGAAATTCAAATGTAATTGATGGGAAATGGAAGATTAGAAATTAAATAGTTTGACTCTGGACTATTTTCAAAATGAATTGTTTTAATATAAATCTATTTTTCTAAATTATTTACTATATAACTTTTCTTTAAAAAAAACTAAGACTATCTTTTATGTGTTTTACAATTATTTTTGGAACTATTCAACTATATTTCAACTGTTTTACAAATTAATTACTATTTTACACTATTTTGCAATTATTTAAAATTTCTTTAATTATTTATCTATTTTCCAACTATTTTACAATTTCTTAACTATTTTGCAGCTATTTTACAAACTAATTATTATTTTTCAGCTACTTATCTATTTTTAACTTTTCAAGCTATTTTCTAAATTTAAACTGGACAGCGTTTAATCTGTTTATGATTGAATACCCAATTGAGATGAGAATAGGGGTGTAATCAAAATGGATTGAAGCAATTGTGAATAGGTGAATGAAAATCAAAGTGAATGTGAATAGAAAGGATTGATTTGGCTAATAACCAATAAGGATAAATACGTAGGATGTACGTATATTATTCTACTCGCATAGTGATTTGATCCAGATTCGAGCACAGAATTTCGAGATAGTATATCGATCCGAGTTGGGATTTTTCACTCGATTTTTGAAGGCGAACCTGGATATGGATTGTTGATTGGTTCTGGATATTCTCTATCATAGTTATGACTATGCAAGGAGAATAACAGTTTCTGATCAAGAAACCAGATCTGAGTCCGCACTAGGAAGTCGAGTGGATGACACTAGTTCAGAAGTGAAATTGTGTGATCGAATGAGCGATCAGATTGATATTGCGTACGGATGATATGTGTACATCGTACGGATTGGAATGAAGTTGATATTGAAAGTTTATAGATAAGAACTGTAAAATGGCTTTTGAAGTAGAAATTTGATAATTCTATGGTAATAACTTACTTTATGGAAGTAAGTAATTTGGTAAGTGACTGTATAAAAGAGTAATCAAATTTGAATATTTAATTTGAAATAAATAAAGTTATATATCTTTGTTATATACGATAAATCTCCCCTTGTTCAATCTATAGCCAGAAGAGAAAGGATTTTGAAAGTGCTTGAGGTATAACAGGAGCTTTATACAAGTTTGAAATGATCCAAAGATTTTTAAAGTTTTATATATATATATATATAAAGGATCTTATGAGGATTTTGGAGAAAGGTTTTGGGAACCTTTGGATTTGGAAAGGCTTTTGATTTTTGGGTAAAATCAATATTGAAATTTGGAAAGCCTAGTTTTAGAATTATCGATTTTTGGGTAATCGATTTTGTGTAAAGGAGCTTTGTATGAGATCATACTAGGTGTATGACTTGAAAGATACTATATGTGTATAGTATAAAGTGTTTTGATGATGGCTCTGGGGAAAAAGGCGCTCCCTTGAAATGAACTTCTTAGGAGTGCCACCGGGTGGTGTTGCTATGAGTCCCAAGGGGGTTTCTAAAGTTGATGCTGTGAGGAATCCGGACAAAACTTGTTCCTGAGGATTATGAGTAGTGTACCATAGCGAAAGTAGTGTGTGCCGCTGAGCTCCAACAGTCTGCGTTTGATTTTATATTGGTAGACTGCGACCTATGGTAACATAGCGAAAGTCATGTGTGCCGCTGAGAGCCAACAGTCTACGTTTGATTTTATATCGGTAGACTGCGACCTATGTAGTAGTGGAGAAGTTTCATTTTGACAGCGAAAATCGTGTGTGCCGCTGAAAGCCAACAGTTACATGGCTTTTGTTGTGATGGAAGCGTAACCCTGGAATGTAACTGCGATCTGTCGTGGGTTCCATGGTGTAACCGAGAGGCCGCGGAGAGCCTACAGTTACATGGACTTTTGCTGCGATGGCAACGTAACCCAGGATGTAACTGCGACCATGGATGGGGGTGATGATTTCCAGAGCATTCTCACTAAAGATATTTCCTCTATTTTCAAAATGTTTTCTATATTTTCAATAAAATTATTTTTCAAGTATTTTCACTAGGTGTCGAAAATGGACCTGCCAAGTACTTATAGATTTTCAGTCTTACACCTGATCAACGCATAACCGAATTTCTATGAGAACAAGGATGGACTGGTTAAGACATCGAGTTATAAAATGATATTTTTTATAAAAACTATTTTAGAAATATTATATAGATTTTAAAGTATTTTTAAAATGAAAAAAATGATTTAATTGGTTTTAAGCATTAAATAAATTCTGGCTTCGTTCCTTTTCGGGGATGAAAAGATTCTAAGGAGGGAGGAATGTGATAACCTGGATTTTTGGACATCTGTAATTGATTAACAAACTGGATTAATTAATAGAATATTGATTTATGAATTAAACAAATAAATCCGATGATAAATATTTATACTTGGATAGATATTTATTTGATAATCTTCTAGTATAATTATTTTAAAATTTGCATAATCATTATTTTCAAACACATGTAGTGTGTGTTTGTTTAAAATATGTCTACGAGTCAATTTAAATTTAATTTGAATTCGAGGTTTAAAATTCAAAGAATAATTATATTAGTCTATAATTAAGATTTTAAAATCTTTTCTTTTGAAATTTTTATGTGTATAAATACTAGAAAGGTATGAACATAAATATAAAATATAAATTGATCAAAATTGTAAGAACTGTTGAATTACAATTTCAAAATATTGAGTGTTAAAATCCAACCTATTTCTAAAGATTCATTTTTGAAATTTCAATTCTAAAATTTCTATCTAAATTTATCTATGTAAGCTAAGATACCCTCTTTTAAAAAATTTATATGCTTAAGTATAAACCAAACTAAAAGTATAATATACAATCATATTATAAACATTTAATTACATGTATAACCATTAAATACAAAAGCTTTCAAGATTCATTTAAAAACTATAAGAAAATGAATAAATACAAATGTTTAATTTATGAAGCTCATTGTTGACATGTGTAATGAGATTATAATAATATTTTGACAAATGTAATCAATTTGAACAAGTGTCATGTTTGAATTGTAATTTACTTTTCTTTTATTTTGATGAATAAAGAGGAAACAATTTTTTTTTCATAATTTAAAAGAAAAAAATCATAATCTGTTAACATCCTCAAACCAAAAATTTAATCTAGAAATCAGCAACTTCAATTTTCTCAGTTTCTAAAGCTAAATCTTCTAAACAACTAGCAGCAATATCAGGTCCAAATTCAAAAGATCAAAGCTTAAAAGTAAGATTCAACTCAGATAATTCAAGCAGATCAAAAATCAAAACCCAATATCCAGATTTTTCAAATTTCTGATCAGTTCCATACCTTTCTCAGTTCATACTGAAATGGTGAGTAAGCTATTGCTTTTTTTTAAGAAATTTAATCTGGTTTAAATCTTGATGTACGAGAAATTCTTGAAGTTATGAATGTAAATCTTGTTGTATGTCTGTATATAGGAAGGTTTAGTGTATGCAGGTTAGTATAAATGTTTATACTTCCCTGTTTAGAAATTTTTTTACAGGCCATATCAATTTGAGAAAATCAAATATTCATCTCCTAATTCCTTTCAGGATTTGATGTTTAAACAAAAGTTGTTTGAATCAACCAGATCTTAACCTTTAAAATATTTCCAAGTGATATTGGTTTAAAATTTGTGGGGAGTTTGGAAATACAGTAGATTTTCTATAAGTAGGTAAAAATCCAAACATTTAAAATTGTTGATTTGAATTCACCGCTTGAATCGTCATTCAAAAACTTGATTTTTAAGATGAAGATCACGAATTTTAGATTGGTAAATTGGATGATATTGCACGTCCTCAGTGGACCGGGCCAGTTCGTACCCATAGCAATTGAAAGAAGAGGAGTTGGAGAAGCTCGGACCAGAGTATCATCGTCTCTGGTGGCCTGGGGATTCGGGACGAGGCGTTTCATTGAAGATGGTTTTGGTTCCAGTTGGTTTGTGATTGCTCGATTTTGCTTTCACCGTCTTCTTCGATTTCTGGGTGAAGGAGGGTGTTCGTGGGATCATCGCCAATGTGTTGATGAACCTAGCTTCGGTCGGTAGTGGATGGAATCGTGGTGCACGTGCACGAATTCCTGATGTGTCATGGCTTCGTGAGGTTGAGAGGGATTGGAGGCGCGCTCGAGAAATGAGGAAGATGGCCCGAGTGTTGCACCGAGTTTTTCCTTTGGGTTTACTCGGGTCTCATCTGGTTTCGGCTGAGATACTCGAATAGGGTTTTTGCAAAACATATTTAATAGTTTCAAAACTTAAAATAAAAAAATCCAAAGTTTTTGAAAATAAGGGGGGAACGTGGGGAAACTCGGGTATAGGTCCGAGTGGCTTTCGGGTAAAACCCGAAGCAACTATTTCAAACAGTTTTTAAAATGATTTAAAATCCTATTGTTTTGAAAATTTAGATTAAACTTTTATATAAGCTTACTTTATATATAATATTTATTTCTTAAAACAATTGGTTATGAAATTTTAAAGTTTGTTTAAATTAAATCCTATTAAATGAAATTTAAAGTGATTTCAAACGTTAATTTAAAAGTAAGTTTAAGATTTTATAAAATAAGTTTTAAAAACACTAATTGAAATTAGTTTTAAAACTTCAAATTGATAATATTTTAGTTATTTAAGGAAGTCAAAGATTTGTTAACTTTAAATTTTTTAGGTTAAATGGTTATTTTATTTCAAATCTTAATTTAATGATTTAATTTAGTTTAGTTAATTATAATGTTAAAATGTGTTGAAATGTTAATGGTAATTAAGATCTTTATAAGACAATGTTTTATCTTAAAGATGATTTAAGAAATAAGGTCTTGAAATTAATTAGTTCTAATAAAAGGAATTAAGTATAATTAATTAATTTGGTTAACTAATTATAAAGGATTAATTAGATGATTAATTAAGAGTAATTGGTTGGTTCAATTAATCAATAATTGGGGTTTAAAATTTATTAAATAATTCAAGGTTAATTAATTGTAATTAAGAATTATTAATTAAAAGATTGTTAATTAATGATCAGAGATTAAGTAATTGAGTAATTAAAAATTGATTAATCAAGTAAATAAGATTTACTAATTTTTGTAATTAGAGAGTTTTAAATTAAGTATTTAGAGGCTATTTAATTAATAATTAAGACGTGCTTATTTTATAGTTAAATTTATTAATTAATAATTAGGTGTTATTAATTAATACTTAAAGAATGATTAGTCAAAGGTGATTAAGGATTAATCAATATTAATTGAAGGTTGATTAACCGTTTAATCAATTGGCGATTAAGGAGATTAATTAATAATTGAGTTTTATTAATTGATAATTAAAGGATAATTAATCTATGTTAAAGATTTATTGATTGATTGATAAGGTAATCAAGGAGCGATGAATTAATTAAATGATTTTAATTAACTAATGGTTAATTAAGCAGGATTAGATGATTAATTATGATATGAATTGATAACGCTTGCTTATGGATGATTGTTGCTGAATGTTTAGAGTGAATGATATCTATTGGATGATATGCTATGACATTTTATTGATATGATTTTGCTTATATCAATGATAAATGGGTGATGTTTATCTATGTTATTGCTGTGTAAAAGTGACATCCAGTAGTTAAATTTAATCACATGGATAACTCGGGTTAAGAGAACATTGGATTCAAAGAGACCGAAGTCGGGTATTGGTGTAACGACCCGTTAAATTTGATAATATTAAATGGATTAACTTAATATAATTTTTAATCTAATTTATAATAAATGTAGGAGTTGGATATAGTAATTGAGATTAAAGATTTAACAAATTGGAATGTTATATGGCAATAGGTAGAATAACGAAGATTTGTGTTGTGGTTATAAGTCATAATTAGTTGATTAAAATGGTATTAATGAAATAATAACTGAATTGAATTGCAATATATAAACATCAGAAAAATTTAATTGGTGGATTAAATTTGTTAAAGTTCATAAGTTTTGTAATTTAGTTTAGTAGAACTTTAAATTTTAAACGAAGATTGAAATAAACGATAAATTTAATTATGTAAATGGTGACTCAAGACCTAGGTTATAGGAATTGGAACATAATCCAATTTGAATTAAGTAGAAGAAGGACTTGGTTAATATGTAAGTTATTGTTCAAGGTATTGAATAAAAACTTGGAATCCAATCATAATTTAATGATAATAACGTTAGTATTAGAGAATAAATATATTTCAATGCAGTACCCGAATGAACGGAATAAAATGAATATATATTGAATAGAAATGAAATGTAAATTGGCACATTTGGTTGAAAGTTAATTTTAAGAAACATATAAATGTTGAATTTGTGAATATTAATATAAATATTAACTTGAATGGGATTCATTAATACAAAGATGTAATAAGTGTAGATAGTAAAAATTTAATGGCTGTAGTGGATAAAAAAAATCTAGTAGTAACATAAAATTTATTTATATGGAAAAAGAGTATAGATTTGAACAAATTTATGAAAATTTGATAAGAACAGTGGTTGTAATCAGTTTGGTTATTTAATATTTGGAAGATAGAGATTTGTAAATCCGTTAATGAATTTATAATGGGAAGGAATGGTAAGAATGTAAAAATTATAAGCATTTGATTCAATTAAGGGAATTAAATTATAATAAATGGTCATTTAATAAATTCAACGTTCTGTGAGAAATCATAATAGTTGTGTAAAATGTGTACAAACTTCGATTTGGAAATTTATTGGATTTATAACGGTTTTGGTATTACATTTATGAGTTTAAAAGTTATTCCATTTTGTAAAGTAATAAAAGCTTATTTAGGTGACTAGAATTTAGCGTAACGACTATTGTGTGTTACCTATTCTTGTTGCTTGTTAATTTAAATTTTGGGAATCAAATTCAATTTATCCGACAATTTACCGCAGTTAAAGTGAAATGAATTGGTGAATGAGTAATGCTAAATGCAAATAAGATGTAACCAAGAAAATCCCATTTATAATAATTTACGTAGAATAAAGTAAAGAAACCAGGAAATGAAAATGTGAAAATGTGGATGCAGTGAGATCTTAAGTAATAATAACTTTGTTAGGTAAGTGATAACGGATTTTTTTTCGTATAACCAAATAAAGATCCAAAATTATTTGGAGATTAATTGCAATCAATTGAATTTATTGCAATTAAATGGATTTAATATTTAATAGTCATGTAATTTTTATTTGGAAGAAATTGGAGTTATTTGTAATGAGTATGAATCTAATGTTAAATTTTCTTATAGGATTGACAATTGATATGGAAAGAAAAGAAGAAAATTTGGGTCAGTAAAATTTGCAATTTATGCATAATAAAATGGATTCTAACATTAAATACTATGTTATTGAGATTTAAATTAGACTTAAAGAATAATGATGTGAATCAGGAACTAATGTTTATGGAATCTTTATTTTAGGTGAAAGTTGAGAATATAAAGATTTAAAAATCTAAAGTATGGGTTTTGAGAATATAATTTATAAAATTCTTAAATATAAGAAAGTGTAGAAATTAACATTGCAATTAATATACTGTCAACTTTTAATTCACAACTAAGCCTGTTAAATCTTTTCAATTGACTACGAATTATATAAGTAATAAAATTTGGACAATTTTAGAATATAATATAAAATTTGGATTATTTGTAATTTATTTTAATTTAATTAATAAATATAAAAATAGCCAATTTTGTCACGGACTCGGATTTCGACGAAACCAGTTTCATCGGATCAGTATCGATGAACTATTATAGGGTTTCAAGTTTCGTATCGATCAGACTTGTCGTTTGATCGTACGGGCGTGAAACGCCTTGAAAATCAATTTTATTAAAATCAATTTGAAATCAATTTGCAAATTTTGTTTTCAGCATAACTTCTTCATACGATCAAATTTGGACGTGAAACTTTTTCCATCGCGTTCAGAATATTTTAAATTACCTATTTGGATATATAGATTTACGAAATTTCGTTCCGGAGACATAGCGGGCTTTTTGGGCCATAGTTTGTTCCGCACGTTTATTCTACGGTCTATCTACGCTACCTCTAACCCTCTATATAAACCCAGCTATTCAGCCCTGGCCTCCGCCTAATTTCATTTATCTGTGCGTATTTTCTTCAAGCTTCTCTTCTTCTTCAATGGGGGCTAACCCTAGATCCAGTCAGTTCAAAAACAAAATGAAAATTCAAAATCTCCAGAAAAATTCCACAAAAATATATGTCGATCTTCTCGAAACACGTAATCCCATGGTGAAATTCGTTTCTCAGTTGGAGTTACCGTTTACCCAGAATAAATTCAAACAGTTCGTGGCCATTCATCATAGCCGTAACAAACTTCGTCTGATCGTCAAACGGTTTCTGGGTATTGTAGAGTGGACGATGGGGAGTGCATCGGTGGGGTTCGTTCTGTGACTCAACGGTCGGATTTGGCCCTAAAATTCACCTAGGGTTTTAAAGTCTTGGAGGCGGCTGCTTGTTCTGAGCGTGGCAATTCGCCTGACCTGGGTGATGCATGGGCACGAGGGGGAGTCCTTCGGGTGAGGGCGCACTGGCGTGGTGGTCGGTGCTCAGACCGAGGCGGCGAGTTGTTTTGTTCTAGGGTTCCGGTGTTCGAGCGTTGCAGGCGCGTTTCTGTCGCGTGAGGAGAGAGGTGCTGTAGCTTCTTGCTGACGTGGCTTAGAGTATGTATTGAATATGTGTCATTTTGGTTATTTTTAATTTTGAATTCAATCATCATTTTTTTTCCATAACTTTCCCATACGAAGTCGGATTCACACGAAATTTCTTTTGTTAGGATCGTAATTTAATTCCGGACTTGATGACGCTGGTTTGGACGAATTCCGAGACGGGCGAATTTTTGGGTTTAAATCGAATTTAAATTCGATTTAAATTCAAAAGGTGAGTGTTTTAACCCACTCACAACTACTAGAAGCTTTTATGTTTGTTAAGTTAATTTTAGAAATGAATAGAAATTTATTTATGAGTATTTGGCATGTTTATTTTATTCATATCTGTTGAATTGCATTTATTTAATTTAACTGTTAATTTAATTAATTTATTGCGTATAAATTTACAGTTAAAATTTATTTGTTTGTATATGAACTGCTAGTTAACAGTTAAATAATTTATTTCTGAATATAGACTGTAGATTAATAGCTGTTAAATTTAATTTGAATAAAATTGCCAGTATTACCTGTTATGTAGTACCAAAAATAATATTGTTATTGATTGATATTGATTGATGATTGCGATTTGGATGATGGATGATGTTGATGAATGGATGTTTATTATATATCATTAAATTGCAAATTATCATGCATATTTCATTTCATTCGGGATTGTCGTTTGAAATGATATACAACCGCAAAATTTTATATCTTTTAAATTGCGGATTGAAATGATAAATATCCGTATCACTTGACCATAGGATAGAAAATTATATACAGGCACCGCGGTATATATATAACTATTTTAATGTGATTTCTATGGTTTGGATGGAATACGGTTTATAATAATCTTGAATTTTATATTGTATAAATATTTTTCTTCCATGTATATATACATATGAAGTTGAAAATTTTGAAATTAAAAGGTGTATAAAAATCTTTATTAAAAATGGAAGAAAATTAAGAAAATGGAGTTTAATAATTTATATCATATGTTTAAATGTTAAGTTTGGAAATTTTAAGATATGATATGTATAATTGGATTTTTCCCAAAATAAATTGAAATGAATATTCTAGTATAATTTGAATTGGGAAAAATATATATATTTTATTACTAGAAATTGAAGTCTTATTATTTATGGATTTTATATGAATATTCAAGACTAATTAATAGAACAATTGATTTGTTGAAAGAATAAAACCCAACTTTAGTTTGAAATATTGATACTCAAAATGGATATACGTATATATAAATAAATTGAAGTGGTTTTGGAACTTGAGAGAGATAATATAAATTTTGGTTTAGACTTTAATAAAGAAATGTATTTGTAAAGCCATGAGAACTATTTTCTTTACAAAGTAACATTTAAGTTAAACCATTTAATTCATATACCGTTGAATGTCCAAACCATTCAAGTTTTAGAAGTTATGGTTTTAAATTATGATTTTCAAAATACTATGCTTTGAAAATATTTGATTTTCAGACATTATGAAGTTAAAGCATTTTGATTTTGGAAAAGAATTATATTTGGGATAAGTGATAAAATATGGTTTGAAATGATATCGTATTCATGGTTATGAAATGGAATGTTTATTCTGATTTTTAAAGTATAACCTATTTTTAAATGACCGCGGTGTTATAATAACGATGGGTTGGCAAAGAAACCGGGATCGGATATCTGACATACTCTCTGTCGATACCGAAAACCACTTTGACTAACCGTGTACGCGGTGGAGATTCCAGAATGAAGTAGGTGGTGGCGACATTTCCTGTAAGGTAGATACGTGGACCCGACTCCCGTGAGTTGGCATAAGGTGGCTAAAACAGGAGCGATTCTCAGGCCAATGAGGTCATTCCTCTGATCGGACCCTCCTCTTCGATATTATACTTTGATTTTGGATTGATTCAGTGGCCACTTCTATATTTTGATTTTGGGGAGTTAGTCTGAGGTGGGCGGTAACTGCG
This sequence comes from Allium cepa, assembly GCA_030765085.1. Lineage (NCBI taxonomy): Eukaryota > Viridiplantae > Streptophyta > Magnoliopsida > Asparagales > Amaryllidaceae > Allium > Allium cepa. The sequence continues at coordinate 147,600,876 of CM060945.1, forward strand.
GCTACGCGTTTCCACCAGCCTGGATAGCAATTGGTATATCTACCCTGGCATTGCCTAGTTGTGCCGTGTCACCTACCATACCGAGCCTTTACTACGAGTTTCTATTTGTGTCGTACCTATGGAGTATCCTCTGGTAGCTTCCCGATCAGGAGGTATTACGGTACTGTATAGACTATTGGCATTATTTGTGTTAAGGGCTATATGGGTAACCCCTTAACGCTATTAAAAAGTAAGTTTACTTTATAAATAGACACTATTATAATACCACAATATACTACATAGTAAATAGTTTAACGGATCCTTAGGAGATGTAAATCCCGAGCATCTCTTGAGTTACTGTACTCATATTTATTTCTGTTAATTTAACTCACATAAGATCTTTTAGTTCTGACTCGAGTGTTTTTGTCTTTTCAAATTCGCTCGGGTCAGTCCGAGCGTTTCAGGATCGAAGACTTTAGCTTTGAAGGACGAAGACGAAGGAGTCGTATCATTATTATCTATAGTATTGTACCACACTCATACTGTTCCGCTGCATTGTTTGTATTGGTATGTGTAACTCTGATATTTATTGTATAAAGAAGAATTAACTGTTTTGTAACCGTTTGTGAACTGTATATTTATTATTATATTTTATCCTTCCGCTGTGAGATTCTATTTTGTTTTATTTCTTCTCTGTTTTTCTTATTTACCCCATAACAATCCGCCATTGCGTATGCTTTTAATTGGCACGTGTGTCGGTTTAAAGTGTGTGAAAAGACTGGATGTTACAGTTGGTATCAGAGCTTTGGTTTAGCGATAAACCTTGGCTTTGTGGGGTTTGACTCTTTGTTAATAGGGTAATAATACCCTATGGGAGTCGCTGAGTGTATATATATGAGAGAGCGTACTTGTTAGTGTTATAAAAAGGTTTTGATATTGTGTTGCTTTGTTCCGTTTTGTATTTATAAATTCTGGTTGATGCATGGGACGCTATGTCATCAATAGGGATTTCTAAACACTTAATAGGACAGACCGACATAATATTTGTTTTATATAGGTGAATGAAATAATTTTGTCTATTATATTTTCTATATCTAAAAATATTTTTATAAAGATATATATTTTGGTTGCTATAGATTGGGTGTTAGGTAATAGAATATTTATAATAATTAAAGCAAAGTTGAAATTAAAATAAATCAAATTGGAGATTTGAGAACTTAAGTCCGGGATTTTGAAAATCTGCTTTCAAAGGATTTATGAAATATAATGATTTGGTTTATAAATATTTCCTTATATAAATATTTAGTATAATTCGAAGGAATTGTTTTAAAGAAGATTTTGGAGAAATAAATTTTTTACTTTCCTCTCTGTTGCTGGAAAATAATTTCGGTGATGACGGCCGCATCATCGACTTTCATTTTCGAGTTTCGAAGGGAAAGGCCACTGTAGTAAATTCTACTGCAGATTTGTTTTGAAATTATTTAAAATTTTAATTGTTTTAAAAGATAATTAGAGATATAAAAGTTGTAAGAAATTAATTATCTATTATTTTTAAAGTAATTTTGAGGCTTGACCCGGTATTTAATTCTTAAATTTCCATTAATTAATTGTTTTAAATTATTTTAGTGAAATAAAAAGTAAGTAATTAATTGAAACCTCTAATGTAGGTAAGAGAATTAATGAAAGGTTATAAAGAGAAATTTGAAATTGTTACAAAGAGTAATATTGATTAACATTAAATTTAATTAAAAAGATGAGATAAAGCTTGTATAAGTTTAATTGCATTTTTCTTTGACATAAATAACTTACCAAATATAAAAGTTGAAATGTTAATTAAGAAATTGGATTAGAATATTATACAAGTAGAAATTTTGGAAATAGTGAAGTATTCAATAAATCGTTGTTATAAATGAGAGATTATTGGTATAAACTTAAGTTATAATTGAAATCTCAAGTTAAAGATAAGTAATATAAATAGGTGATATGAACTTAAGTAGATAAAATGAAATTCTTTATTAAATAAGGATTGAGGTGGAGGGTTATAAACTTCAGTATGGTATGAAAGCTACTAGTTTAAAATTAATAAAATGGAATTGAGAAGAAACTTGTAAATTTTCACTTACATTCTTAAAACATACATAATTTACCATATAATGAAAGTTGCAATGTTATTAAGAAAATGAAAGGAGAAATCTTACAAATGAAGCTTGAGGTAATAAAGGTATTCTATTAATTTGCTATTGTTAATGAGAATTAATTATATAAGCTTAAGATAAATTGGAAATTTTACTATATAAGTAAAGGTAAGTAGTATAAATAGATGATATATGCTTTAGTCCATAAATTGGAATACAAATATAATGAATTTTGTAATAAATGGAAAATAAAATTGTAAGAAACAAAGAAATCCCTCCATGAATGAAAGAAAGAAAATCAAGCCACGGAAGCATGAAATAAATGTATAATAAGTAATTTGGTCGTTGGTTTGAATTGTATTGTTTGATTTATGTTTGTTGGGTAAGAAATTTGAAGTTGTTGGGTGAATAAATAATCTATCTTTGTTCCATCCAAGACTGTTGAGTAAAGGATGCACTTGATAGTTAATTTCATTTCATACAAATTTCAAGTTTGAACCCAAACAACAAATTGGTCGATGGATTAATGGTTGTTTGTTGTGTATGTATGTTGTTTGTAAGGTTGATGGTTGTTGAATTGTTTGGTTGATTAATGATTGAATCCACTTGAATAGTTCACTTTAATATAAATATTTAACCTTTTAGATTATATAAGTGAATACAGGTGATGGAAGCAACTGCTACTGCTTTTGGTTCCAAAATAATAAGCGTATATTGCCCAACAAATAGGTACGTTTCCGGATTACGTTTTAGCGCTATTTTAGATAATTTTCCCGTGTTGGGATATAATATTTTGATAATATATGTAATATATTTGTATATTTTGATATTATATTTTCTCCAGAGTCTCTCCGTACAAAAGAGACTCTGCCAAAATTTTCCGTAAATTTTGGACTTAGAATTTTGTGAAAATATTTTCCCAACTTTAATAATTTAAGTACAAAAGAATATAATGATTATAAAATTGGTATATTTATATAAGGGAATTAATTTAGTAATATTGTCAATAAGTTAATGTTTGAAATAGGATGTACTGTTTTACTCTTCCTTCTCCCTTCTTTTTCCTTTTCGGGGACGAAAAGTTTTGAGTGGGGGAGATTGTAACGACCCGTTAAATTTGATAATATTAAATGGATTAACTTAATATAATTTTTAATCTAATTTATAATAAATGTAGGAGTTGGATATAGTAACTGAGATTAAAGATTTAAAAAATTGGAATGTTATATGGCAATAGGTAGAATAACGAAGATTTGTGTTGTGGTTATAAGTCATAATTAGTTGATTAAAATGGTATTAATGAAATAATAACTGAATTGAATTGCAATATATAAACATCAGAAAAATTTAATTGGTGGATTAAATTTGTTAAAGTTCATAAGTTTTGTAATTTAGTTTAGTAGAACTTTAAATTTTAAACGAAGATTGAAATAAACGATAAATTTAATTATGTAAATGGTGACTCAAGACCTAGGTTATAGGAATTGGAACATAATCCAATTTGAATTAAGTAGAAGAAGGACTTGGTTAATATGTAAGTTATTGTTCAAGGTATTGAATGAAAACTTGGAATCCAATCATAATTTAATGATAATAACGTTAGTATTAGAGAATAAATATATTTCAATGCAGTACCCGAATGAACGGAATAAAATGAATATATATTGAATAGAAATGAAATGTAAATTGGCACATTTGGTTGAAAGTTAATTTTAAGAAACATATAAATGTTGAATTTGTGAATATTAATATAAATATTAACTTGAATGGGATTCATTAATACAAAGATGTAATAAGTGTAGATAGTAAAAATTTAGTGGCTGTAGTGGATAAAAAAAATCTAGTAGTAACATAAAATTTATTTATATGGAAAAAGAGTATAGATTTGAACAAATTTATGAAAATTTGATAAGAACAGTGGTTGTAATCAGTTTGGTTATTTAATATTTGGAAGATAGAGATTTGTAAATCCGTTAATGAATTTATAATGGGAAGGAATGGTAAGAATGTAAAAATTATAAGCATTTGATTCAATCAAGGGAATTAAATTATAATAAATGGTCATTTAATAAATTCAACGTTCTGTGAGAAATCATAATAGTTGTGTAAAATGTGTACAAACTTCGATTTGGAAATTTATTGGATTTATAACGGTTTTGGTATTACATTTATGAGTTTAAAAGTTATTCCATTTTGTAAAGTAATAAAAGCTTATTTAGGTGACTAGAATTTAGCGTAACGACTATTGTGTGTTACCTATTCTTGTTGCTTGTTAATTTAAATTTTGGGAATCAAATTCAATTTATCCGCCAATTTACTGCAGTTAAAGTGAAATGAATTGGTGAATGAGTAATGTTAAATGCAAATAAGATGTAACCAAGAAAATCCCATTTATAATAATTTACGTAGAATAAAGTAAAGAAACCAGGAAATGAAAATGTGAAAATGTGGATGCAATGAGATCTTAAGTAATAATAACTTTGTTAGGTAAGTGATAACGGATTTTTTTTTTTGTATAACCAAATAAAGATCCAAATTTATTTGGAAATTAATTGCAATCAATTGAATTTATTGTAATTAAATGGATTTAATATTTAATAGTTATGTAATTTTTATTTGGAAGAAATTGGAGTTATTTGTAATGAGTATGAATCTAATGTTAATTTTTCTTATAGGATTGACAATTGATATAGAAAGAAAAGAAGAAAATTTGGGTCAGTAAAATTTGGAATTTATGCATAATAAAATGGATTCTAACGTTAAATACTACGTTATTGAGATTTAAATTAGACTTAAAGAATAATGATGTGAATCAGGAACTAATGTTTATGGCATCTTTATTTTAGGTGAAAGTTGTGAATATAAAGATTTAAAAATCTAAAGTATGGGTTTTGAGAATATAATTTATAAAATTCTTAAATATAAGAAAGTGTAGAAACTAACATTGCAATTAATATACTGTCAACTTTTAATTCACAGCTAAGCCTGTTAAATCTTTTCAATTGACTACGAATTATATAAGTAATAAAATTTGGACAATTTTAGAATATAATATAAAATTTGGATTATTTGTAATTTATTTTAATTTAATTAATAAATATAAAAATAGCCATTTTTGTCACGGACTCGGATTTCGACGAAACCAGTTTCATCGGATCCGTATCGATGAATTATTATAGGGTTTCAAGTTTCGTATCGATCAGACTTGTCGTTTGATCGTACGGGCGTGAAACGCCTTGAAAATCAATTTTATTAAAATCAATTTGAAATCAATTTGGAAATTTTGTTTTTAGCATAACTTCGTCATACGATCAAATTTGGACGTGAAACTTTTTTCATCGCGTTCAGAATATTTTAAATTACCTATTTGGATATATAGATTTACGAAATTTCGTTCCGGAGACATAGCGGGCTTTTTGGGCCATAGTTTGTTCCGCACGTTTATTCTACGGTCTATCTACGCTACCTCTAACCCTCTATATAAACCCAGCTATTCAGCCCTAGCCTCCGCCTAATTTCATTTATCTGCGCGTATTTTCTTCAAGCTTCTCTTCTTCTTCAATGGGGGCTAACCCTAGATCCAGTCAGTTCAAAAACAAAATGAAAATTCAAAATCTCCAGAAAAATTCCACAAAAATATATGTCGATCTTCTCAAAACACGTAATCCCATGGTGAAATTCGTTTTTCAGTTGGAGTTACCGTTTACCCAGAATAAATTCAAACAGTTCGTGGGCATTCATCATCGCCGTAACAAACTTCGTATGATTGTCAAACGGTTTCTGGGTATTGTAGAGTGGACGATGGGGAGTGCATCGGTGGGGTTCGTTTTGCGATTCAACGGTCGGATTTGGCCCTAAAATTCACCTAGGATTTTAAAGTATTGGAGGCGGCTGCTTGTTCTAAGCGTGGCAATTCGCCTGACCTGGGTGATGCATGGGCACGAGGGGGAGTCCTTCGGGTGAGGGCGCACTGGCGTGGTGGTCGGTGCTCAGACCGAGGCGGCGCGTTGTTTTGGTCTAGGGTTCCGGTGTTCGAGCGTTGCAGGCGCGTTTCTGTCGCGTGAGGAGAGAGGTGCTGTAGCTTCTTGCTGACGTGGCTTAGAGTATGTATTGAATATGTGTCATTTTGGTTATTTTTAATTTTGAATTCAATCATCATTTTTTTTCCATAACTTTCCCATACGAAGTCGAATTCACACGAAATTTCTTTTGTTAGGATCGTAATTTAATTCCGGACTTGATGACGCTGGTTTGGACGAATTCCGAGACGGGGGAATTTTTGGATTTAAATCGAATTTAAATTCGATTTAAATTCAAAAGGTGAGTGTTTTAACCCACTCACAACTACTAGAAGCTTTTATGTTTGTTAAGTTAATTTTAGAAATGAATAGAAATTTATTTATGAGTATTTGGCATGTTTATTTTATTCATATCTGTTGAATTGCATTTATTTAATTTAACTGTTAATTTAATTAATTTATTGCGTATAAATTTACAGTTAAAATTTATTTGTTTGTATATGAACTGCTAGTTAACAGTTATATAATTTATTTCTGAATATAGACTGTAGATTAATAGCTGTTAAATTTAATTTGAATAAAATTGCCAGTATTACCTGTTATGTAGTACCAAAAATAATATTGTTATTGATTGATATTGATTGATGATTGCGATTTGGATGATGGATGATGTTGATGAATGGATGTTTATTGTATATCATTAAATTGCAAATTATCATGCATATTTCATTTCATTCGGGATTGTGGTTTGAAATGATATACAACCGCAAAATTTTATATCTTTTAAATTGCGGATTGAAATGATAAATATCCGTATCACTTGACCATAGGATAGAAAATTATAAACAGGCACCGCGGTATATATATAACTATTTTAATGTGATTTCTATGGTTTGGATGGAATACGGTTTATAATAATCTTGAATTTTATATTGTATAAATATTTTTCTTCCATATATATATACATATGAAGTTGAAAATTTTGAAATTAAAAGGTGTATAAAAATCTTTATTAAAAATGGAAGAAAATTAAGAAAATGGAGTTTAATAATTTATATCATATGTTTAAATGTTAAGTTTGGAAATTTTAAGATATGATATGTATAATTGGATTTTTCCCAAAATAAATTGAAATGAATATTCTAGTATAATTTGAATTGGGAAAAATATATATATTTTATTACTAGAAATTGAAGTCTTATTATTTATGGATTTTATATGAATATTCAAGACTAATTAATAGAACAATTGATTTGTTGAAAGAATAAAACCCAACTTTAGTTTGAAATATTGATACTCAAAATGGATATACGTATATATAAATAAATTAAAGTGGTTTTGGAACTTGAGAGAGATAATATAAATTTTGGTTTAGACTTTAATAAAGAAATGTATTTGTAAAGCCATGAGAACTATTTTCTTTACAAAGTAACATTTAAGTTAAACCATTTAATTCATATACCGTTGAATGTCCAAACCATTCAAGTTTTAGAAGTTATGGTTTTAAATTATGATTTTCAAAATACTATGCTTTGAAAATATTTGATTTTCAGACATTATGAAGTTAAAGCATTTTGATTTTGGAAAAGAATTATATTTGGGATAAGTGATAAAATATGGTTTGAAATGATATCGTATTCATGGTTATGAAATGGAATGTTTATTCTGATTTTTAAAGTATAACCTATTTTTAAATGACCGTGGTGTTATAATAACGATGGGTTGGCAAAGAGACCGGGATCGGATATCTGACATACTCTCTGTCGATACCGAAAACCACTTTGACTAACCGTGTACGCGGTGGAGATTCCAGAATGAAGTAGGTGGTGGCGACGTTTCCTGTAAGGTAAATACGTGGACCCGACTCCCGTGAGTTGGCATAAGGTGGCTAAAACAGGAGCGATTCTCAGGCCAATGAGGTCATTCCTCTGATCGGACCCTCCTCTTCGATATTATACTTTGATTTTGGATTGATTCAGTGGCCACTTCTATATTTTGATTTTGGGGAGTTAGTCCGAGGTGGGCGGTAACTGCGGCTACGCGTTTCCACCAGCCTGGATAGCAATTGGTATATCTACCCTGGCATTGCCTAGTTGTGCCGTGTCACCTACCATACCGAGCCTTTACTACGAGTTTCTATTTGTGTCGTACCTATGGAGTATCCTCTGGTAGCTTCCCGATCAGGAGGTATTACGGTACTGTATAGACTATTGGCATTATTTGTGTTAAGGGCTATATGGGTAACCCCTTAACGCTATTAAAAAGTAAGTTTACTTTATAAATAGACACTATTATAATACCGCAATATACTACATAGTAAATAGTTTCACGGATCCTTAGGAGATGTAAATCCCGAGCATCTCTTGAGTTACTGTACTCATATTTATTTCTGTTAATTTAACTCACATAAGATCTTTTAGTTCTGACTCGAGTGTTTTTGTCTTTTCAAATTCGCTCGGGTCAGTCCGAGCGTTTCAGGATCGAAGACTTTAGCTTTGAAGGACGAAGACGAAGGAGTCGTATCATTATTATCTATAGTATTGCACCACACTCATGCTGTTCCGCTGCATTGTTTGTATTGGTATGTGTAACTCTGATATTTATTGTATAAAGAAGAATTAACTGTTTTGTAACCGTTTATGAACTGTATATTTATTATTATATTTTATCCTTCCGCTGTGAGATTCTATTTTGTTTTATTTCTTCTCTGTTTTTCTTATTTACCCCATAACAATCCGCCCTTGCGTATGCTTTTAATTGGCACGTGTGTCGGTTTAAAGTGTGCGAAAAGACTGGATGTTACAATTAGTAAATATCCGAAACTACTTCGATTCTTTATGAATTGATATGTGGAATTAATAGGCTAAAATGGAATGATTTAAGTGAATTGGACCATTTAATCTAAGTTTTGGTACTTAGAAATTGATATGTGAAATAAGTGATGTCTATAACAATTTGTGAATTGTAAATCTATATGAGTTACCCGGGTTTTAAATAAGTTGTATGGTTTGGTATTCTTTGTTAGATGAGTTTACTCACGCTGGTTTCTAGCCTGACCCGGGTGTTACTTTGATGTAATGCTCGGGTCAGATCGAGTATTATAGCTTTTCAGTAAGGACGTTTTGGAGTTCAGGAGGAGAGCTGGATGGCAGGAACGTATGGAGCGTTTTCCGCTGTGTGTATTATTGCTGATTATTTAGGACATGTTGTTTTAAACTGTCCAATGTTATGTAAATATTGTAAGTCTGATGTATAAAAATATAAGAGTACTGATACAGTTCTTCTTTGTAAAACTGTTATTTATGTGATATTATATCTTGATCCGCTGCCAATGTGAAGTTTCTATGTCTTGTTCTATTTTCTTCTTCTTTCTCTTTTCTTCATTTCCTAACTATCTGGAATTTTCTGGATGAAAATTTCCAGGTCGTTACAATGTAACTTAGAAAGAGAGCTTTTAAAATTTAAAAAATCAATATTCAATTTTATTTCTCATTTAAAAATCATAAAACAAAGACCATTGAGTTTGTTTGGATCTGCGCTTCAATGCTATAGCGTTGAATTAGAAACGATGATATTTTGGGAAATTCGACCTAGGGGGAGTAAACTATGGTTGGCAAATAGGGAGTGTATGGTCGATGTTTGGACGAACGAGGCTTGGATTCAAACTTGCGGGGGAGTTTAGCACCTCCGGTGAAATTTTGGTGGCGGTCGGTCCTTCATCGTGAAAGGCAATAAAAAGGGAAGTATGGTGCTGTTTTCAGGCTGCATTCTTCATGGGGGATCTGGGCGTGGATTCGTAGGGTGGTTGTGGAGGAGCTCGTGTAGAGAGGAGCAACAGACTTGTCAGATTGAAGTTTCATCAGAGGACAAGGAAGCTTGGAGAGAAGAGAGATGGTGTTTTCATAGGTTGTTCTATGCACATGTCTTTGTGCGTGCACATTGGTCTTGAGTTGGGGAAGAAAGAGTTTAGTTTGGGTAATGATATTTGGAAATTTAATTAGTAACTAATTATGTTATTTAATTTTCGAAAACTTATAGTTTGTATAACTTTTGCATACGAGGTCAGATTCGAATGCCCTTTTTTACTTCGGACTTCTGTCCTTGAGGTCTACGCAATGGAGTTGGTTTGGTTTTATTTGGAGCTTGTTAGAATTTATGCTAAAATTGAACGGGGTAATGATATTTGGAAATTTAATTAGTAACTAATTATGTTATTTAATTTTCGAAAACTTATAGTTTGTATAACTTTTGCATACGAGGTCAGATTCGAATGCCCTTTTTTACTTCGGACTTCTGTCCTTGAGGTCTACGCAATGGAGTTGGTTTGGTTTTATTTGGAGCTTGTTAGAATTTATGCTAAAATCGAACGGCCGTTTGGTTTTAGTCAAAAAATCGGAACGTTGACGAAAATGAAAATCAATAACGAGTTTGATTCACATTAAATTTTACTATATCATATCTATGATGTTATAAACGATTAATGATTGTTTGAATGTTAGTTAAATTGTTTGATTGAATGTTTGGTTGATTTCTGTTTGGAAAATGGATGACATATTAATTTGATCGTTACGAACTCATATGATTACATAAATATTATCCATAACCATTGTTTTGCAGGGTAAATTTGTAGATATACCTTAAGGGATTTCTCATCAATAATTATTATTTACATCCCTATGTTGTTATATTGATAGTAATTGAAATAAAATCCTGAAATTCCATTATAATAGTTAAGTGTCGTTGTAGTGACTTTGCTATATCGTCATTCATTAAATTTCATCCTCAAAACCTTGTCGTATGTTTTTGAACTTGAGCTTGTGATTTCACTAAACATAATGTTAAAATTCATTAACCATATTTATTAATGATAGTTTAAAATAATTAATCATTTTAACTAATGATTTTGAGATTAATTAACCAATTTAATAAATTATGTTTAAAATTGGTTTATCTTTGATTTAAATGAAATAGGAACTAATTAATCATTTTGACTAATGATTACTTGAGCTTAATTAATTATTTTTAATAAGTGATAGTAGAAATTAATAATCATTTTAATTAACGATATTTAAAAGTAATTAATCATTTTAGATATATACATGAATTCAGTTAATCATTTGATTAATGACTGTTTTAAATTTAACTAATTGTTATAAACGATGGTATTTGGAATTTAGTTAAATCATTTTAATTAATGATGTTATATAGTTAAATAAATCATTTTAACAAATGTTGTTTTAATTAATCGTCTTGACTAATGAGGTTGAATTTAACTAATCTAATTAATTTATGATTATTTGAAATTAATTAATTATTTTAATTAATGGCATTTAAAATTTATTTATCATTTTGATTAATTATTTTTGAGATGAATTATTCATTTTAACTAATGATTATTTAAATTTAATTAATCTTTGTAACTAATAATATTTAAAGTTAATTAATTGATCTAATAAAAGTGATAAATTAAACTAACTAATACAATAAAAGCATTTTAAGTTAATTGACTAATTTAATGTTTTAAATTTAGTAAACCAATTAAATTAAGATATTAAAGCTAATTTATGGATGAAACCAAAGTGTTTGGAAATAAGTAATTTTTTTAATTTAAAATAATTGCTCTATTTATTTAAAAGAGATTTTTAACGTAATTAATTATCTCTCAGGATAATTAATATTGTTTTAGATCTATAAATATATTTAAATTGGTTTATTATCTTTTGGGATAATAAACATTATTTTAAATTTATAAATAATGGTTTATAAATGAGAAAATCCTTTAAAGGGAATTATTTATAATTCAAGCTAAGTGTAAATTGTTTTTGGGTTTACAGTAAACAATGTTTTAACGACAACTGGTTTCGACCATTGTTTTAATACGCTTAGTATTATAATTTTTTTCTTGTAAAAACGTTTTAAAAGAGTATTTCTAATTTTTTTTACCAATACTATAATATGGAAATCAAGCACGAATTCAGGTTTTAAAAGTTAAAGTTCAATTTAGGTTATGAAAAAATTGTTCTGTGATCGATATCACTTATATGGAAAGGATCTAGTCATACTTTTAACGCTAAATGTTAGGGTTTGGACTCGTTTCTATCTCGAAGGTTAAAAATATCATCAAGGCGATGCCTAGAGGTAACGCTACCTCAACTTGTCCAGATTCATTTTCAACTAAGAGATGGCACTTGTTTGGAATCAACAAGTAGTAGTAAATATATGATATTTAATTTTCATATAGGATCATTTTAATTATCCCCGATAGTTAATTCAGCTTTCTTTATGGTGTATCGTTACCTTAAAAATGATTTGCTACTCTTTGAGATTTATTATCCTTTGTTGGAAATGACTAAACCAAGAGCGCGAGACGGGGCCAATCTATGTGGGGTTGCTTCCATTAGGATACTTTCACATCTCATCTTGATTGGATTCGATTGCGCACTTAGATGTGAAATAGTCAGATACTTGGTAAAGCTTGCTAGCGTCCGGCTTGGAGGGTCTCGAGAAGTGTCACAGAGTAAATGAGCTTCTCAGAAGTATATTATTGGAGATAATTTGTTTATCTTTAAATTGCCATAAGAAGAGTCAACCACTCTTCGCGGCTTTTAAGCATTGATTTAGTCCCTTTTATCAAGTGTGGAGTGTTACATTATTTTGTCCATTCTATCAGTTCGGACTGTCGCTGTATTTTGTCCATTTAATCAAATTTGGACTATTTGTTTATCTATTTTGTCCAGTTTGGATCTTACTCAGGTTATCTCCATTCTTTCAAGTCTATTTTTAATATTAATTATGCCCATTCATATTTGGATTTGTTTCTTGATGATTATTTTCGCTCTTTCCTGTATGGATGTTATTCTTACGAGGTAAAAATACATTCCATATTAGCGGCGTAGTCTCACAAAACTAAAATATGTTCCCTATTATTTGAGTTGTCTCACGCTGGTATTTCCAGACTGATCTGGGTTCTATTTTATTATAATGCTTAGGTCAAACCAAGTATTTTCCTAGGTTATCCTTGGTGTTATGGAGGTCTTGAGGTGGAGCAAAAGATTCATCTATCGTAATGTTTTTATTTTCTGTTGTATTATATAGTGTCCCTATCAGCATTTATAATGTCAGGATTTTATAACTGTCCAACTGATAAGGTTTGGCCTTAACTTTGATATTCTCTGTATTTTTAGAGTGATAGTTTTTACTATCCTTATTATATTATATGTTATCAATCTGGCCGAGAGATTCTATTTTCCTCTGTTCTCTGTCATTTTCTTTTTATTTACCCTAACAATCTTCCCTTTTGTCGATTGGATGCACGATATTTGAGCATGGTGTAGTGTTCTGTATCGACTTTCGATGGTCAAGAAGGCAGACCGTTATGTTCGGTATTCAACCTTTACTATCCATCGAATAATGGTGGAATCACCTTTTAAATTCACATGAATAGTACGGGTTTCCTCCCTGGAATTTAATACCAAGTATAAGAAGATTTTTTTTATAACGACCCATAATTTCATTGCTTTTATTTATGAATATTTTATTCATTTTAAATATCTAAATAATGATTTTTATAATTAAAATAAAATTATTTTAAAAAATAAATAATGATAGTGAAATGTTTTTAAAATTTAATTTCAAAATATATTTAGTTCAATGAAAAACAGAAAATGTGACAGGAAACCCTTTTTCGAATTTTCGACATTTCATTGTATAAAAGTTATTTGAAATACGTTGAGCCATATTTATATTTGAAACAACATAAATGTAAATTAGTTAGTATATATTGGTATATACATAGGTATATATACTTAAGTATACATATGTCTATACTAAAAAATGCCTTAAGAGACATGATATGACATTTCGGTAACTCAAGTACTGACATGTTTAAACATGATTTCTTTGACATGATGAGGGAGGATAAGGTGGTAGGCTCAAACGCATGTGTGGTGAATGAGGTGGAAAAACAATATGGAGCGTAGAAGTACAAGAGTAGATAGGTAATTCTCTTGTTTTATTGTGTATAAATAGCCTTCCATTCATTTATTTTTCCTCATCTTCCTCCTATCTTATTTCGTCATTCCAATCCAAATGGAGGTTTTCGTTTTCTCAAAATATGTAAAATTTCAGTGGCTACAACTGTTATTTGTATCATGTCTTTAAAATCTGAGCCAAGCTATCTCCAAATTTCATTTCTTTCAGACCCATTTTCGGACCCATATTTTCAAGTTCGAAAATGCATCTTCTTCTTTTGACCATATCTTCCTCAAAATAGATCCAAATTAATTGATTCTTTTTTAAATTTAAAGAAAATAATTTCCATGAAATTTTATTTTGACTTCTATTCCAAATTTTGAAGGTAACATGGCCATATATCAAGGAAAAGATGACTTATTTTCAAGCTCTAAAGTATTTCAAACTTTCAAAACAGTTTTGCAAAATTTTGGTGAGTAAACTTCTAACTTTTGGGGAAAGATTCAACCTTTATTATGTTGCCTATTTGATTGCAGAATATATTGTTTGGATGGTTGAATTATCATATGATTTGGATGTACATATGTTGCTAGTTTATGGTATAACGTAGATTTGTGAATCGAAAGTTAAAATGACATTTTTTTGGTTATAAAGTTTGATCTCTGTCTTGTGATTAGAAGTGATATAGAGAGTTAGTAAGTAAGTAAATGGAAAATTTAGTGAGCAAGGTTAGCACTTGAAAGGTGTTTTTGTTCAACATAGCGATTGTATGAGTTTTTAAATTTGATTACTTACTTTATTTTAAACAAAAAGTTTTCTAAAGTTTCTAACCTTTTTTCTTACTTCCAAAACTTTATATCAAGTTCATAAAGTAAGTTAAAGTTAAAAATTAAGTGTTTTAAAAGTCTATTTGAGATGTCAGTCAAGCTTGGAAGTTATGGTATCCAAAGTGATAGTCGCTATGGATGCGGTTCGATAAAAAGTCCAATTTTTGAAAAGTTAAGGATTTATATTTTAAATTTCTTTGAAATGTTTAAAAAAACTTAATAATAAAGATTAAAGAAAGTTAATTAAGAATTTAATAATTAGTTATTAATTAATTAGTTTTGATAATTAATAATTAATTAAGTATTAAACAAGGTTTATTAATTATACTAAGTGAAGATTAATTATTGATTAATTATCTTTTAAAGTTAAGATTAATTTTAATTAATAATTAACTAAACAATTTAACTTTTAATTAATTATGGATTAAGAATATGATTTATTTTTCATTAATTATTATTTACTTATTGGGATAATTATTTATTAATCAAGTGTTTGATTTATTTTTAATTATAAATTAATTAAGGGTTTAAATTTATGTTTGATTCTTTATTTAAGGTTTATTATTACTTGAAAATTAATTAAATTAAGTTAAGATTTAATTTAGTTTAGTTATGGTTTAATAAAAAGTTTAACTTGTAATTAATCATTTTAAAAGGGAGATTTTAAGTTTTAATCCTTGTTTTCCAAGAATAAAATTGTTTTAAAGGTACTTCTTTTCAAAGATGATTTTGAACACAAGGGATTCAAATGTCGATATCATTAAGTAGATAAACAATTGTGAATGAGTTATGTAAATTGTTTGATTGTTTGGACATCTAATAGTAGAATAAATCCCCATTCTACTATAAGTTGATTGTTTGATTTTTTGGACATCTGATAGTAGAATAAATCTCCATTCTGATATAAGTTGGTTGTTTGATTGTTTGTGCAATGACCTGGAATTTCAAACACTTTGTATTTAAATATCTAAATTATTTAAATATTTGTGTCCAAGATTTAATATGATTAAATATGATTTTATAACCTTGTTAAACATTTTTAGATTAATAATTAATGTTATAAAACTTATTTTTGAAACGTGTTTAAAAAAATATACACTTTGGAAAAATACTGAAAATGTGACCGAAAAATGTTTGGTTAAAAATCAATTTTTTATTAAATACAAGTTGTGTAAGTATATTGCACTTTGAATATTTATCATATGTAAACATATGACAAGAATTAAATACTTCTTTTCCAGCAAAAATTAACAAAAATAAGCATGTTTAATTAAGGGTACAAAAAGTACTAACGGACCCCAAAATCATGCCTTAAATCAAGTCACAAATCAAGGAGAGTATGGTGTGTAAGGGTATGGCCTTGCGTGCTTGGATTCCTCTTTACTTCATGGCTAAGGAGGAGGTTCTGTAATATTTTCTACTCATTTCCTAAGCCTATGAATAGATTGGAGCATTCTTTTTATTTTCTACAATAAATCCACTTCTAACCACATGTCTTTATTCTCTCTTCTCCTCTTCTTTTTGGCCTTAGGCCGCGTATGACTGGGTAGGGGAGGTTATGGCCAAGGGTTCTAAGGTGGTGAAGGATGTGGTGTTTAGGCCTTAAGGCTTTAAGCTAGGGGTGGTAGGAGGAGGAGGCCGTGAGCTAAAGGAGGGATGGAGGTCTTGAACATGACAAATGGGAGCAAGGAAAAGGCTTTGGCCATAGGCCAGGATCAAGAGGAAGTGATAGTGGAAGTGTGTGATTGATCGAATATTGGTAGGAAGTGTTTGGACAAAAGAGAAGTGAGTTAATCTCACTTTGAATCAAGTTATTAACTTTATAATATTGCTTATTATATCACTTGATAATTGCTTGTTAATCACATGTTAATATGCTTGCTGTTATATATAATATAGACACTAACTACTTAAAGTTATGACCTTTTATTATATGCTTCCAAAAGCATATGATTTGATAAAATAGTTGCCTCAAAGAGAATGAGTTTATATTGTTTAAATTAAGCACATTTAAACATCTAAAATGGACATGATTATTAGTACATATGTTAGTATATGTTTATTAGTGATATGGTTTTAATTTGGAATCATATATGTGTATAAAAGTGAATGACATAACATATTGAATTGAATACGAAATTATCCGTATAACGATTGTCGCTATTAGCACACTATGAATCTCTTGAACTATAACTTACGAAAATGGAGACTTAATGACATTACTTAATAATAACTTGTTTGGTTATTATTTAAACTTCTATATGTGTTTAGAAAAGCAAAGAATATGTTTTGGAAAGTTATAGAATAAATAAATTAAAGTAACAAAATATAAAGTAAGAAGGTCGCTATAACAACACTTTTTATTTAGCGAAATAAAGACATCGTACAAAATTATTTGGAGATTTCTTTTCATATTTAAGGAGTAAATAATGTATTATTATTATTTGAAAAAATTTGAAGCCTAATTAATTTGATGGCAAGTTGAACGAAATGAAAAAATTTATGGCAAAATAGTCGCTATAAGTGTAGTTCGATAAAATATCCTATTTTCAGGAAATTTGCTAAAATAATTGGAAGTTAATCCTTGGGATTTTTCTTCATCGTTTCCAAGTACCCAAAGTAAACTAAATAATTTAAAAAGAGTGAATAAAAAATCATTTGTTTATGTGTCGAAAGCTAGGCTCAAAGTTGTAGCAAAACAATGTCGACAATGATAACAAAAGTTTAGAAGCACTTCTATAAATGCTACTTTTTCAATCTTGAACTATAAATTGTTTAAAAGTGATATTTAAATTTTATATTTTTCCTTAGTCTTTTCAGGATTTTTTCTAGCTTAAAATAGATCGTTTCAAAATTGATTTCAAGTTTAAATGTATTTTTAACAATTAACTTTAAATTTCTAAATTAAGTAGCTTTTAAAATTAAAACTTATTTTTCTATTTATTTCAATTTTCGTTATTTTTACACAATATTCTATATAAATAATTATCTTATATTTTAACTAGTTTTAAAAATATTTTAACATACTAATTAGTATTTTAAATATATTTCTATATATCTTTACTACTAATAAAGAGAATTCATTGAATAGATTTATTCGGTGTCTTTTTGAAATTCTAAATATACCCTTTTACATCTCATAGTGAAATAGTATTCAAATATTGGATATAGCCTGTTAATTTCTAAGTAAATTGTCAGTCCCCTTAGAGAACTACAGTGTGCGTTCACAAGACGAAGTATCTGAGTGTATCATATTGTCTGTAATTTAGGTGGTAGTTCATCAGTCGAGAACTACAGGTGCGTTCACAAGATAAAGTATCTGAGTGTATCATATTATCTGTAATTTAGGTGGTAGTTCATCGGTTGAAGTTTTTCCTGATTCCGAGTTAATATGCAGATGTTATTGCAGTTTGACAAAAAAAATGGTGGCTTCTGCACTTGGCGGAGTTCAAGTATGGGTATGTGGTAGCCTGTTATTTTCTTAGTACAATTGTCAGTCCCCTTGGAGAACTACGGTGTGCGTTCACAAGATGAGGTATCCGATTGTACCATATTGTCTGTAATTTTGGTGGAAGTTCATCGATCGAAGTTCTGCCTGATTCCGAGTTAGTATGCAGAAGTTATTACAGTCTGAACGAAAAATAGCAGCTTTTGCACTAGGCGGAGTTCATGTATGGGGATGTGGTAGCCTGTTATTTTCTAAGTATAACTGTCAGTCTCTTTGGAGAACTATAATGTACGTTCACTAGATGAAGCATCCGAGTATATCATACTGTCCGTAATTTAGGTGGGACTTCATCGGTCGAAGTTTTGTCTGATTTCGAGTTAGTTTGCAAAAGTTATTATAGCCTGAACAAAAAAATAGCGGCTTCTGCACTGGGCGGAGTTCAAGTAAGAGGATGTGGTAGCCTGTTATTTTTTAAGTAAAACTGTCAGTCCCCTTGGAAAACTATATTGTGCGTTTACAAGATGAAGTATCCGAATGTATCATATTGTCCGTAATTTAGGTGGGAGTTCATTGGTCGAAGTTTTGCCTGATTCTGAGTTTGTATGCAGAAGTTATTGCAGTCTGGAAAAAAAAATAGCGGCTTCTGCATTAGGGGGAGTTCAAGTATGTGGATGTGGTAGCCTGTTATTTTCTAAGTACAACTGTCAGTCCCCTTGGAGAACTGCAGTGTGCGTTCACAAGATGAAGTATCCGAGTGTACCATATTATCCGTAATTTAGGTGGGAGTTCATCGGTCGAAGTTTTGCCAGATTCCGAGTTAGTATGCAGAAGTTATTGCAGTCTAAAAAAAATAGTGGCTTCTGCACTAGGCGGAATTCAATATGGGGATGTGGTAGCCTGTTATTTTCTAAGTACAACTGTCAGTCCTCTTGGAGAACTACAGCGTGCGTTCATAAGATGAAGCATCCGAGTGTACTATATTGTCAGTAACTTAGGTGGGAGTTCATCGGTCGAAGTTTTGCCTGATTTCGAGTTAGTATGCAGAAGTTATTGCAGTTTGAACAAAAAAAAAGCAGCTTCTACACAAGGCGGAGTTCAAGCATGGGGATGTGGTAGCCTGTTATTTTCTAGGTACAACAGTCAGTCCCCTTAGAGGACTACAGTGTGCGTTCAGAAGATGATGTATCCAAGTGGACCATATTGTCCGCAATTTAAGTGGGAGTTCATCGATCGAAGTTTTACCTGATTCCGAGTTAGTATGCAAAAGTTATTGCAGTCTGAACAAAAAAATTAGCGGCTGCTGCACAAGGCATAGTTCAAGTATGGGGATGTGGTTGCCAGTTATTTTCTAAGTACACTATCAGTCCTCATGGAGAACAACAGTGTGCGTTCACAAGATGAAGTATCCGAGTGTACCATATTGTCCGTAATTTAGGTGGGAGTTCATCGGTCAAAGTTTTGCCTGATTCCGAGTAAGCATACAGAAGTTATTGCAGTCTGAACAAAAAAATAGCGGCTTCTGCACTAAGCAGAGTTCAAGTATAGAGATATGGTAGCCTGTTATTTTCTAAGTACAACTGTCAGTCCTTTTGGAGAACTACAGTGTGCATTCACAAGATGAAGTATCTAAGTGTATCATATTGTCCGTAATTTAGATGGAACTTCATCGGTCGAAGTATTGCCTGATTCCGGGTTAGTATGCAGAAGTTATTGCAGTGTGAACCAAAAAAATAGCGGCTTCTGCACTAGACGGAGTTCAAGTATGGTGATGAAGTAGCCTGATATTTTCTAAGTACAACTGACAGTCCCCTTGAAGAACTACAGTGTGCGTTCACAAGATGAAGTATCCGAGTGTACCATATTGTCTGTAATTTAGGTGGGAGTTCATCGGTCGAAGTTTTGCCTGAGTTAGTATGCAGAAATTATTGCAGTCTGAACAAAAAAACATAGCGGCTTCCGCACTAAGCAGAGTTCAAGTATGGGGATGTGGTATCCCGTTATTTTCTAAGTATAATTGTCAGTCCCCTTGGAGAAATACAGGATGTGTTCATAAGATGAAGTATCTGAGTGTACCATATTTTCTGTAATTTAGGTGGGAGTTCATCGTTCCAAGTTTTTCTCGATTCCGAGTTGGTATGCGGAAGTTATTGTAGTCTGAACAAAAAAATAGCGGCTTCAGCACTATGCGAAGTTCAAGTATGGGGATGTGGTAGCCTGTTATTTTCTAAGTACAACTATCAGTCCCCTTGAAGAACTACAGTATGCGTTCACAAGATGAAGTGTCCAAGTGTACCATACTGTCCGTAATTTAAATGGGAGTTCATCGGTCGAAGTTTCGCCTGATTTCGAGTTAGTATGCAGAAGTTATTGCGGTCTGAACAAAAAATAACGGCTTCTGCACTAGGCGGAGTTCAAGAATGCGGATGTGGTAGCCTGTTATTTTCTAAGTATAACTGTCAGTCCCCTTGAAGAACTACAGTGTGCATTCATAAGATGAAGTATCCGAGTGTATCACATTGTCCATAATTTAGACGGGAGTTCATCGGTCGAAGTTTTTCCTGATTCCGAGTTAGTATGCAGAAGTTATTGCAGTTTGAACAAAAAAATAGCGGCTTCTGCACTAGGCGGAGTTCAAGTATGGGGATGTGGTAGCCTGTTATTTTCCAAGTATAATTGTCAGTACCAATGGAGAAATACAGTGCACGTTTACAAGATGAAGTATCCGAGTGTTTCATATTGTCCGTAATTTAAATGAGAGTTAATCGGTCGAAGTATAGCCTAATTTCGAGTTAGTATGAAAAAGTTACTGCACTCTGAACAAAAAAATAGCGGCTTCTGCACTAGCGGAGTTTAAATATAGGAATGTGGTAGCCTGTTATTTTCTAAGTACAACAGTCAGTCCCCAAGGAGTGCTACAGTGTGCGTTCACAAGATGAAGTATCCGATTGTACCATGTTGTCTGTAATTTAGTTGGGAGTTCATTGGCCAAAGTTTTGCCTGCTTTCGAGTTAGTATGAAGAAGTTGTTGCAGTCCAAACTAAAAAATAGCAGCTTCTGCATAGACGGAGTACAAATATAGGGATGTGGTAGCGTGTTATTTTCTAAGTACAACAGTCAGTCCCTATAGAGAGCTACAGTATGCATTCACAAGATGAAGTATCAGAATGTACCATATTGTCTGTAATTTAGGTGGAAGTTCATCGATCGAAGTTTTGCCTTATTTCGAGTTAGTATAAAGAAGTTATTGTAGTCTGAACAAAAAATTAGCGGCTTCTACACTAGGCGGAGTTCAAATATGGGGATGTGGTAGCATGTTATTTTCTTAGTACAAAAGTCAGTCCTCACGGTGAACTACAATATGGGTTAACAAGATGAAGTATCCGAGTGTTTCATATTGTCCGTAATTTAAGTGGGAGTCCATCGGTCGAAGTTTCACCGGATTCCGATTTAGTATGGAGTAGTTATTGCAACGCGAACAAAAAAATAGCTGCTTCTGCTCTAGGAGGAGTTCGAATATGGGGATGTGGTAATAAGTTATTTTCTAAGTAAACTGGCAGTCCTCATGGAGAACTACGGTGTGCGTTCACAAGATGAAGTATCCGAGTGTACCATATTGTCTGCAGTTTAGGTGGGAGTACATCGGCCGAAATTTTTCCTGATTCTGATTTAGTATGAAGAAGTTATTGCAGTCTGAACAAATAAATTAGTGGCTTCTGCTTAGATGGATTTCAAATATGAAGATGTAGCATGTTATTGTCTAAATACAACTATTAGTCACCATGGAGAACTATAGTGAGCGTTGAAGTGGGTATATAGCCTGTTATTTTCTAAGTACAACTACTAATCACCGTGGAGAACTATGGTATACGTTCATAAGCTGAAGTATCCAAGTGTTTTATATTGTCTATAATTTTGGTGGGAGTCCATCGGTCGTAGTTTCACCTGATTTCGAGTTAGTACGGAGAAGTTATTGCAGTATGAACAAAAAAATAGCGGCTTCTGCCTAGGCGGAGTTCAAATACGGGGATGTAGCCTGTTAGTTTTTAAGTACAACTGTTTGTCACCATGGAGAACTATGGAATACATTCACTAGATGAAGTATCCAAGTGTTTCTTATTGCATGTAATTTAGATGGAAGTCAATCGGTCAAAGTCTCGCCCGATTCCGAGTTAGTATGAAGAAGTTATTGCAGTCTAAACAAAAAAATAGTAGCTTCTGCGTAGGCAGAGTTCATATATGGGGATACTACTATCAAATCTACTTCCACGGGTACAACGAAAAATGCATGCATGTTGTTATTAAATGCAGGCCCACCTGGACGTGCATATGTACTCGTATATATAAGTTTTACATATTAA
This sequence comes from Allium cepa, assembly GCA_030765085.1. Classification (NCBI taxonomy): domain Eukaryota; kingdom Viridiplantae; phylum Streptophyta; class Magnoliopsida; order Asparagales; family Amaryllidaceae; genus Allium; species Allium cepa. Next base: position 147,623,613 of record CM060945.1, read on the forward strand.
ATTAAGTAATTTATGAATATAATAAAGGAAGTTTGTATTTTAACACTTTAGTTAAAATAAATGGTTTTGTGGAATTACTTAAAAGTGTATTCCCATAATTAGTAAGTGTGAATATGCTTTGATCTTTAAATAAATTTTTAAAGTTATTAGTGGACAAGTGAATAGTTTTGGGTCGTTGTAAACAGTGTTTTTAGCAATATTTGTCTTTAACTCTTAAATATAAATAAATCTTTAAGAAAGGAGTTTTAAAAGGAATGTTTTCAAAGTATGAAAGGTTTGGCTTTGTTATGACAATTGTTTTTAGCAACACGTGTCTTTAAACCTTAAAAGTAATTAAACCTTTAAAAGGAGAGTTTTAAAGAAAACGATTAAATGGAATGGTTTTGGGTTGTAGTAAACATTGTTTTAGCAACATTTGTTTTTAAACCCTTGAATTATATTTTGGAAGAAATACTATAAATCTTTAAAAATGGAATTTTAAAGATAATAACAAGTATTGAAATCTTTTATAAAGAGGTAGAATATGTTATATGTTTAATTTATAAAAGAAAGGGAGTTTATTACAATAATATTTTGGTAGTTATTGCTTTAATCATTTAGATTATATTTCAAGTAAGTAAAACTTGTTAAATGATTTTTGTACACATCAATACCATTGGAATAAGTATATGAATACATTTCAAGTATTAAAAGATATAATTGAATAGTTAAATTTATAAAAACAAGTACATATCTTTTATAAAGGGAAATCCAATATATTTATACAAGTATATAAAGGTAGTTTTAATTAATAAAAGAGTATCAAAAAAGAGTATCAATTAATAAAGGAAGTCTTGATTTAATGAATAAGTTTTATTAGATAAAAAGATGTTTTTCTAATAAATAGGGTTTTTAATTAATAAAAGATAAATTAATTAAAAAGGGATTAAAAGTCGTTTATGTGACTTGATCATGCATTACACGAAATGATAGTGTAGGTATGTTACTTGCATATGAAAAAGTATTCAGGACTTAATTTCCTTATGCGATCATTCTCATTATTGTTGAAGAAGACCAAATTCATCGACTCGGCCTTAGAGAGACCAGGATTGATAAGTGTTCTACTTATCAAAAACCACTTCAAAGCTGAGATACGGGTTCTCTGTTTTGGAAGTGAATGATGGAAGCCATGTGTGGTTTGGAATCCGTTGAGATGATGGAATCAATATTGGATTCATTATGTGATAGAAATTTGTTGAAAACTCGTGTGAAGATTCCAGACATTGCCTTGACATCGAAAAAATGACTAAAGATAGAGTAGGATGCATGATCCTGGGGCTTAGCTGACCCGGGGGTAAGACAACTCCGTATCTAGAGTACCCTTAAAGATGTTGCTAGCGGGGAGTTGTTGATACTTGGTACACATTGTTCACAAGAGTGTTCAGATGATGGCCCAGTTGTGTTTACCTTATGGTATATTTTTTATCTAGAGATATAAAGTGTTCGGAGGGTATTTTTCGATCGTTGTCACAGGAGATCAGTCTCATTGAGAAGGTCTCCTAGGAAAATCCATTTATACGAGCATACCTTAGCGGTTTTGTTTGTATAACTTAATATGCTTTCAAATGCAACCAATGTAACCATTTCAATTGTAATTTATATTTATATTGAACACCCTAAGCATTATTATAATATAACTAATTTTTTTAATAAAATGGTTTGATTATCATAAGGTAAAAACCCGTTCATGTTTATTTACAGCGTGATCTTACGAGAGACCTTTATTCTTTAAAATGGCCTTACAAATATAGTAATTCAAATTACTTGAGTTTTCTCATGTTTCTTTACCAGACTAATCCGGGTTTTATTCTGCTTATAATGCCGGGTAAGCTCATGCATATTTCCAGATATCATTGATAATTCATTGGAGCTCTAAGAGAGGAGCTGGATGACTACCTACCATAATTTATTTCTGCTACATTACTTTGTTTATTTTTATATCAGTAATTGTGAGGACAGGTTTTTATAACTGTCCAGGCTGATGATAAGTTAGTTTACTCTAATTATTGTATATATATAGTTTTCCTTCATAAAAGTATCATTTTGATATTATATGTCATCATTCCGTTGTATGATTCTGATATTGTGTTCTCATCTTTCTTGTTCTTTCTCTTTTCTTCTTTTATTTTACCCTAACGTTCTGCCTTTCCGACACTTGGATGCTCAACACGTGAATATCATGGATGTATTAGTATTGACATTTGAGGGTCGAAAAGGCGGATGTTACGGTTTGGAAATCAGATAGTTGAATAAATCCACATTTTGCTATAATGTAAATGTTTATTGTGTGGGCATATGTTTAGTAGAATAAATTCCCATTTTGCTCTAAGTAGTGAATTGTTTGGGCATCTATTAGCATAACAAATCACCATACTGCTATTACGTTATTTGGACATATATATGCCAGTTGAATTGTATTGACATGTTATTTCCTCATTTGGATATGAATTGCATTTACATATATGTTGAATTATGTAAATAAATGATTAAGTGACTTGAAATTGAAATTGATGTTAAATGGTAAATTAAATTACTACAATTGTGATTACTAAGTTCTTTTTGAAATTATAAAGTATGGTTTTGAATTAATTTCAATTACTCAATTTGGGGTTAAGGTTCATAAATGATTTTTCAAGTTGTATAATTATTTTATAAAGGTATTTACAAATAATAACTTATTTATAAAAATGGGTTTTACTAAGTAAAAATAACTATTTAAAGTGGTTTAAATGGATGAGTTGCAAAAGATATTTTGTAAAGGATTTTTCTAAAAGAAGATTTATTAAAGGAGTTTTAGTTGGGAAAATGTTTTATAAATTATTTTAGAATTTTGTAAAGTGGTTTTGGAAATTTATAAAGGTATTTAAATGTGAAGTGAGATTCTAAGAGGGAACATTTTATAAAGGATAAGTGGATTGGATTACAGTAAGTAATGTTTTCAAAAGGAATTGAAAAGAGGAAATTTTCAAATGTTTTGATAATATACTTAAACCCCTAAGATAAGTACAAATATTTTTCCAAATATAAAGGGGAAGTAAGGATTTTGGAAATAGTGTTGTATAAAGATTTTTTGATCAAGCTTTATAAAGTGCTTTATTAATTAAATATTAATTAATAAAGGCTTAGAGGATCCCATATGGAATTAAATCAATGTTTGAATGAATGTTTATTTGATAGTTAAATAACAGACTATCAAACCGGACCAAATGCAACTTTAAAAATATCTAGAAGAGACACGAAAATTATATGGTACAGTTACCATCAGTGGTGCTATACTATATATAAATTCATTTCATTCTTCTAGGACAAATGATAAGGAAATCCGTCCCCGTCCACTAATGATTAGAAGGTGTTCTCCGCTCTTATCTTTTATCTGCCTATTTGACCAGGGTTGTGTTTACCAGAAATTATCGAACATGTTTCAAAGAGACCAGGATCAGATCTGTTTTCATTGGTTGGATTACCGTGATAAGGGGTTCTCGCTTTCTGTTTGCTGATGAGCAAGAGACCCTTACCCCTACACGTCCCAGAAAAGTAGTATAAGGCCTTGATGGGTTGGTTTGGTAGGTGCTTACAGTCGCACAGCTGGTCATAAAAGCAGATGCAAAGTACCAACGAAATGCCACGGTGGTGCTGGGATGGTAGAAAAGCCAACCGGTCGTCACTGTAGATGGTTGAAAAGCCAAAGTTCGTTACATTTGGTATCAGAGTACAAGGTTAAGAGAGAACCCTTGCCCTCATGACGTAAATTCATTTGAGATTAGGTAAGTGGGACCCTGGAATAAGTATGAGTGTATTATATATAAAAGCGCATATTTGTTGGTGAATACAAAATGTTTCATATTTTGTTGATTTGTCTGTTGAGTGGCTTAAGAACTATGGTCCAGATGTGGGACACCATGGGGTCGATAGGGGTTCCTAAACACTTGAACAAGGAAAACTGTCAAGGTATTGCTTTAAAATTGGTAAATGAAATAATTTTACCCAAAAGTCTATTTTATATATAAAAGAATGATTTTCAAAATAGTATAGTATACCTTGTTAGTTGAGGTATTGTTTATTAAGAGATGATAATATTCTATTATTATTAATTAGATTTTGTTAGTTTTGCTTGTCTAGTTGAGCATTGACTATTGTTAGTGTGTATAAGTAGCTTCCCTTTTTAGGATTAGGATGGGTAAATAGAAATAGGGAAAACATTGAAATGAATGCCTTGTGAATTAAGTTTCAAAATTTGACTATAAAGTGTTTGACTGATAATGAGGGGTTAAATTGTCTTAATAAAAGATGTTTATGAAAACCTAGAATATTTGAAATAAATATTTGAAAAATGTTTTATAAAAGTTGATTTATTAAATGGATTTATAGTAATGTTACTTCTAATTAAAAAAAAGAATATCGGTTAAAAACTTGAGAACTTAAATCCCTCGACTTTTGGAAAATGTTTCAAAGTTTTGAAAGATAATAACGGTATTATTTTAAAGAAATTTTGGTTTAAGAATAAAATTTTAGGTATGAAAATGTTAAGTAAGAAGTATTTTCCTTGGATTGGTTAGGGGGAAGGAGTCTCGATTTGTTTTGTGATGACCTACATAATATTCTAGGTGATGATCGAATGTTTGCCAAGGTAATCACTGTAGTGCACTTTGTAAATTATTCTCCTTATCATTGTACAATCAAAACAAGTTCAACCCAAACGAACCCAAAACAGGTTGGTGATAAATTTTTTGTTGGAAATATGAAAAGTATTGTTTCAAAAATAGGATTTTGTAATAAGAGAAATATTTTAAGTTAACTAGTTCGAGTGGCTCGAAAATAACTTAAAATTGGAGAAGAGATGTGTTCGGATGATAAACACTTCTCTTGAGTATTAACCTTCTTAGTAAGGGAGTGTGTAATACTGTTTTGTAGTGCCAAGTTCGTTAGTATCATTTTGGAGTTACTCGGGCTATATATATATATATATATTATGATTAAAATATATTGTTTCAATTCAAAAATGTTTTAAAATATGACCGAGTATTTGGATCTTGAGTTTTCTTAGGGAAATAAATGCAAAATGGAATAGTAGAATCAAATAGGAGTATATACTCTTAAGATGTAGTGGAATAGTATCCAAGTGAACCTAAGTTTCGTTTTATGAAATGTTTTCATAAATAATTTAGCATAACTAGAATTGGTATTAGCGGGAACCAATTAAAGAAGTGTGTAAGCTAGACATAGATCATCACCCGTTTCAATATAGTCTGATTTAAGATTTCAGTACATGGCTTTGAGGTGTTTTATGCCATTTCGGATAAGTATCTGCCACTCAATTTTTGACGGCGAGCACTTAATCAGGATTTTTGGCACGAGACCAAAGTTTTCTATTATAGTACATGGGTATGTAAGGAGAACCGAGGTTCCTAATTAAGGAGCCTGATCAGAGTCTACACTAGAAAATCAGGTGAGCGATACTAGTTCAGAGGAATGTTATATATTCGAATATAGAACAATTCAAACTTTGTATATAAATGATCTATGTACATCATACGAACTGATGTATAGTGTTAAATGTTTTCTGGGTTAGGTTGAGGTGAAATTTTTTAAGGATGGAAGAATGTAACGACTCGAAATTTCATTGCTTTGATTTATAAGTATTTAGTTAATTTGAAATATTCAAATAATTTTTATAATTAAAATATAATTATTTTAAATAATAAATAATGATGGTGAAATAGTTTTCAAATTTGATTTACAAAATTGTGTAGTTTGATGAAAAACAGAAAATGTGACCAGAAATCGTTTTTCAAATTTTCGGCGTTTCATCATACAAAAGTTGGTAGAAATATGGTGAGCCTAGTTTACATTTGAAATAAGATTTAAATAGTTAAGAACGTAAATTAGTTAGTATATATTGGTATATATATAGGTATATATATTTAAGTATACACATGTGTATACTAAAAAATGCCTTAAGAAACATGATGTGACACTTCGGCGACTCAAGTACAAACATGTTTAAACATGTTTTCTTTGACCTAAAGAGGGGGCACAAGGTGGTAGGCTGAAATGGAATGTGTGATTGAGGGTGTTGAGGTGAAAAAACAATATGGAGGGTAGAAGTGCAAGGGTAGATGGATAATTCTCTTATTTATAAATACAATTCCATACCTATTTTTCCTCCTCTTCCTCCCATCATATTTTCCTCATCTCCAATCGAAATGAAGGTTTTCTTCTCCTCATAGCATGTAAAATTTCAGTGGCTACAACTTTTATTTGTATCACTTCTTTAAGTTTTGAGCTTAGCTGTGTCCAAATGTTATTTCTTTCAGATCCAAGGACCCATATTTTCAAGTCCAAAAATACTTCTTCTTCCTCTTACCATATTTCCTCAAAAATAGATCGAAATCGAGTGATACTTTTATGAAATTGTAAAGAAAATAATTTCCAAGACTTTTTCTTTTTACAACTATTCCAAATGCTAAGAGTAACATGGCCAAAAAACGAGGAAAATATGACCCATTTTCGAGTTGACTTTGTGGTTTTCCAAGCTTT